>LR991028.1:12509052-13861052 GCA_905163495.3 Cosmia trapezina
ACCAAGAGGTTCTCAAGTCGACACGCATACCCATATACATTTTTTTATGTTCATATCTACATAAAAAATATGTATATATAGGTATACGCGTCGACCACGCATAACTTTTTACAGAGTAGTGCGACTTGAAAGATTTTTGTTTTATTCGGGCGGGTATACCTATGGAAATTGGTCCCATGGTTAAAATTATTAACTTTGCTTTGGTAGTTTTTGAGTTACTTAGTTGGTAGTTTTTGTTTGAGTTAGTAATACGTATTTTTCCCACTTATAGACTATGTGGATGACGTTATAACATTTTCCTGTCACTGTAATTTGTAACATAGCAAGTAGTCGGCAGGTATTCGACTTTGTGTATAGGTACCTACCACAACAAAAAAAGTGAAAAAAAAATATCACAAAAAAAACAACCAACCTCCAAAAAAAACACTACAAAATGAAAAATAACTTTAATTTAAAGTCGGTGGCAAAAAACGAAAAAACAAACAAACACCGATTTCCGTAATTAAAGTTATTTTTCACTTTGTACTGTTTTTTGGAAGTGGGTGGTTTTTAATACCCTACTTATATCAAGTCTTAGCTATTGCCGAGAAAAAAATGATTTCTGTTTTGCTATTATTTTCTGATAGTCTGGTTAATATTATGTTAATTTGTTCTTTTTGATAATAATTATGTAACAGTCTAATCAATATTTTTGTCTTATTTTCGGGAAATGAGCGCTGATTGTCCATATTACAGGCTTCTAAGTAACCTAGCTAGGACGTCAGTTCATAAACTTGTATTGTTACCTACCCATCTCAGATGTATACCAATCCTAAGTTGTCAACCTACTTGTAACAGACTGTACCTCTTGTTTATGAAATAAATTATTATTTATTTATTTATTATTTAACATGTGTATTTAACCAGCTCCTAAAGATTCCTGTATGAGATGATGATACCATTCAGCGCTATAATATCTTATGAAATAAAAGATAGGAGTAGGAAACGATTTTACAAGAAAAACCTTAAAATATTTTCAGTAAGATAAATCTGATACTTATTACGATACCTATATAAATCCACTTAGCATCAATCGCTGATCAAAAAATATAAATCCTGGAATACCTATTTCCCGTAATTTTTACGGTTCCGTACCTCAAAAGGAAAAAACGGAACACTTATAGGATCACTTCGTTGTCCATCTGACTGTCTGTCTGTCTCTCTGTCTTTCAGTCTGCCTTTTTCTCAGAAACGCATAAAGGTATCAAGTTGAAATTAATATCAAATACGTATGTATATTGTCCTTAGAGTTCTAAAAAAATCAAGCTTCTAAGTCAACGCAATAAAAAAATACGACCATTTATGCGACATATTTTGATACTCGCAAGTAAATCAAAACCTATAGGGTACTTCCCGTTGACCTTGAATCTTGAAATTCAACAAGGTCTTACAGCACGTTAAGGAAAAAGTCCAAAAATTTTTAATTTGTAATTTTACCGCATAATTTTTTTTTTTGGGATTACAATTTTAAGTTTGTTTTTGGGATACATTATTTTCTACGAAACGCTTCATTGTGCGTGGTCCGACACGCACTTGGCCGGTTTTTTCCTTTTATTGTTGATTCGCAACACGCTCGCAAGTTATTATCGTTCAATGCCAGTCTCGGGAAACTGAAGATTGTTTTCAGTTTTGCTAGAATCGTTTGGGGTTTACCCGTCGCTCGGGTGGATCAATTCTGATTTGGTCTGGGGTAAATTGAACACGAGGCAAACCTTAATTTGCATTATATGTAGGATGTTTACATAATTAAATTAGATAACCCGAAGTTTTTCGATAAACAAAAAACGGTATTTGCGCGGACGGGCAAAGCGGACTACGGGATAATACTCGGCCACCCGGCCGCGGTCCGGCGGGCGGACCGGACACTACTTTATTACCACCGATAGGTTCCTGCTCTGAATTTTGTCTGCTTATAATGACCGAAATTTTTAAACGAATACCAGTGAAATATTGCCCCATATAACGTACGCAACCGTACAAACAAATGCCGTCCGTAATTACGCCCATCAGATAAAAACAGAATACAAAACATTGTAATTATGGGAGTCCGATTAAAAAATTCACGTTTTATATTTTTAAAGCAAATGAAGCTGCACAATTTCGCTAAAGTTTTTAGTTTATTCGAAATGCAGTTTCCCCGAGTGCTTTATTTGAGACTAGCGACCCGCCCCGGCTTCGCACGGGTGCAATTTACAATTATACATACCTATGAAGACGGTATTTTGTTCACGACCTAACAAAAAGTACTATAGGCTTGCATGAATTTAACTCGTAGTTTCATTAGTATATTATTAAGTACCTACTACTTTTTGTATATATTTACATAATATGTTAATGACTATATCGCCGTCCCGGAGAATAAAATAATAACTGCCACTATCTTAGTTTTAGTGTTATGTCATTTTTGAGATCTGATGGTGCTAATACATCTGCTCAATTTTTTTCGTAATTTTTATACAGTTATATAAGAAGTTACAAAATATTACAATAGTTCAAAGATTTTAAAACAGGTCATTAATTACGAGAATAAAGGTAGTATAATATTATCAAAATGTATTCCCACTTGTTATTATGACAAACAGTCATAGAATTATGTTCTCCTGAAAAAATATTCGACTAGATAATGATAAATGCAGTTATCATTTAAAACCATTCCAGTCGCTCGCGATCGACGAAAACATGTTTTTTATTTTTCCTGAAAAGTTGCATTTTTGTAGTTATCATTTTATTCTCCGGGGACGGCGATATATGTTCATCTGGAATAATTTACCAGAACTACTATTACTACTACTACTACTACTTTACTTGAACTTTTTTGTACTTTAGTACTGGATGTACTGTGTGGTACCTTTCAAATGGTGAAATATTTTTTCAAATAGAAGCTGTGGTTCCGGAGATTACCCTATACGAGTACCTAAACACAAACTAACAAAATTCGCTCTCTCTCTTTATAATAATTAGTATGATTAGTTTATTATAGACTAGAATTCACTAGAACATGCTTTTTACGGTTTAAGGTTAGTTTTCTTCCAATTGGGCATTTAATTTACATTGGCCTGCCACAATTTGCAATCCAGATATTTCCATAATCATGGTTCAACTGCTGTGCCAACAGATCCCTAAACTCAAACCATTTAATATTCCAATAATCATCCAAAATACGTAATTTTCAGAATGAAGACGACTCTGATCCTGTTGATGCTGGCATGTGTCATGGCCGCGGTGTACGGTGACCTGGTCTGCGGCAGCAACTACTGCAAGCAGCACCCCTGCAACGCCCCCGTAGCTAGAAGCAGCTGCAGGAGCCCCTCGACCTACCGCGCCAACCACGCTGGCCAGTGCGCCTGCTGCCCGGCCTGCGTTACCTTACTTGGTAAGTAGAAACGCCATTGCCTACCTCTCTCATCAAACAGGACGAAAACAAAAAACAATCCCTTCCAGCCAGCACAAAGTTTCGCCCGAAGCGCGGCGTATGATAATATTTATCGCATTTGACTCTTCTGTAGTTAAGTATACGTACGCAATATAATCAAATCAAACGCTTGTATTTAAAGTACAGTCACATCCAAAATATGTTAGTACCTTATGGGCTAATTTTATCAGCTCATTGCACGATAGAATCCGCTTTACTGGCTCCGAGTCTTCTATAAACCCCATGAGCTATAATAACGGCCCGGTGCTGCACAATAAAACAGTATTTTTGCCTATACACCTAACTCTTTAGTTGACTGTACCGACATACCTACATCGACAGATAACTAAACATCCATATACCTACCTACTTAACTGAATAGCCGATACTTCATTGTAGAGTTTAAAAAGAAAAACTCGAAAGAAACTATCAAGGTTTGAAAACCGAGAGATACCTCTGCCTGTAGATTGTTAGTTTAGGTCCGAAAAGATCATATTTATGTATTTAGGTACAGTCAAGGGTCTGTTCCAATCCCGTTTGTAGAACTTTCTGAGACTGACATTATAAATATTACGTAGTATCGCGAGGTGTACATATAACATTACACTAGTTGCATTATTATATTATGTAAATAAACTAAACATCTGCTTCACCCACACAAAGTAGCAAGTGAGAGAGATTCCCAGTATAATAGCATTAGTATACAGGTAGAAAGTGCCGCAGCTATAAGAATAGCACGTCTTCCTAATAATCCTGTTATTGCTTCCACGGCACTCGCGGGAAGTGATTACATTGTCGCCGAGACTACGCCACTGTATAAAAATAATGGAAATTGTCATCTTTTTACAATATACGATACGTTTCCTTCCCTTATTTGTTATAACGGTATAAACGAGACCCGCAAGGGGCGAACTATCAATAAAATGGTTATTGGTTAGTATTTTTTAGGTACGAATTGTAGCTTAGGTAGGTACACCAAAGAACCGGAGTAACTGACATAGCTTGCAGAGTAAGCAAACTGAAGTGGCAGTGGCCTGGCCATGTTTGTCGAAGACCGATGGCCGGTGGAGCAGACGAGTTCTGGAGTGAAGACCGCGTATCGGTAAGCGTAGTGTGGGACGCCCCCCAGCTAGATAGACCGATGACCAGAAGAAAGTGGCTGGGACAGACTGGATGCGGAAGCCTGAGGACAGGGTGTTGTGGCGCAGCTCGGGAGAGGCCTATTATGTCCAGCAGTGGACTGCGACAGACTGAGTTGATATAGCAAATATCTATTTGCTCTAAAAAATAGGGATCGCAATTGCATTAAAAATGGACACGTGTCAGAAAAGATGGATTTGTTTATTTTCAGATAAGCTGAGAAATTGTAATATTATAAGATACTGGAAAAACTGAAGACTTATTTACTAACTTTGCTAATCCGCTAATTAGATTCAGAATTTTCCCAGTACACAAATGACGTCACGATTTTTTAAATTTGTTCTGTTTTCTTCTTCAGAGGAAAACGTTGCTTGCAAGACTTACAGCAAGGAGCTTGGAGAGACGCCCTCCGCCATTTGTCGTGAGCCCTTGAGGTGCCTACGAGGTGTATGTACCAAGCTCACTCCTAGGAGTTAAGTTACTCTATATACCTACATGTAATTTTTATAACGTACCTACATGACAAAAAAAATCTGCTTAAAAATATATTAAGTTAAAAGCTGGAAGTAAGGTTTGTTTTTATTTTACAACGCGACGCAGATGTTTGCCAGCGGCCTTGAGTGGTTAGCTTGCGTTATATGCTGAGCTCACGCAACGCTTCGTACGTCCACCCAATAATAGGACTCGCCCATCAAGGAGCGCTGTCCCAAAGTAGATGCATTATTAATTTATTATACACTAGCTGTGCCCGCGACTTCATTCACGTGCATGTCGGAAAACAATAATGTATCGCTTAGATAAGGTGTAGGTAACCTATAGGTATAACTCCTCCAATGAAAATGAAGAATCTTCCGATCTTGCCTGGTGGGACGTAGAGCTTCCCACCAGGCAAGATCGGAATCAGCTCTTTCGAATGCAGTCACTGCGGTTTATAATGACAAAGCGACGAAGTGTCACTTTGATTTTTGAAAATAAATAAATATCAAGGAACTTGCGCATTAATCAAGAGTTGAAAATCCAACAGTGTTTTTTCGACGCGCTGGCATTCAACCTAATACTCGGTGTTGTACTCGGTATTCAACTCTCGGTGTTGACACCGAGAGTTGAAAATCCAGTGCGCGATAAAATCCCGCCGCGATATTTTTACGTCCGTGCGAATTACCGAAACTTTAACGGTCTTTAATAAATACTAATAATTATTTTGCATTAAGGTACAATACGTGCCACTAAGAGACTTGACACACCACCTGGTTTGACTTGCGCAGTAGACAGTTATATTATAGGTCTCTTTAGCGGTATGAGGTAGAGACGGGAAGGGATCGGGCGTCATCGCCTCATCGCGCAGCGTGGGAGGCGCGGTACGCCGTTCGTCAAGTCTCATCTTTCGTGGCGAGTATTACACCTACCT
This sequence comes from Cosmia trapezina, assembly GCA_905163495.3. NCBI lineage: Eukaryota > Metazoa > Arthropoda > Insecta > Lepidoptera > Noctuidae > Cosmia > Cosmia trapezina. Next base: position 12,515,052 of record LR991028.1, read on the forward strand.
ACCTCAAACTAATTCGCGTAAGTACCTACTTCTCTAAATTGATACGCAGCAACTTTTTTTTACATCCCGCGCGATAACCCATGTCACAATATGTAGGTAGGTATAGATACTGCTCGTCTTTGAGGAGTTCCGTGACAGTAGGGTTTCTTAGCAGTCCATGATCAGTTGACCACTGTTAGGTACTTACCCTACTGTGTTTCATCTTCCGTTCGGTTACCCGTTCACAATAATGTAGGTACTACTGGAGTTCCATGGGGTAAGTAGGTATTTACCTTCATATTTTCGAAGTCCATAATTAGTTTACCACGGATAGTAACTACCTATCAGTAATTTTCTTTGATTTTGTACAGTAACTAAATCACAGTACGTTTACCTACTGTACATTATTGATGAGACTACTGTACATACGAACGGACAGACGGATAGGACGAAATGATAAGAGTTCCCTTCCTATGTGCCGTTTGGCTACGGACCCCTAAAAAACAGACGAATTGAAAACTTCTTCCTTTTTGAAGTCGGTTTTAAAGATGCCTCAAACAATCTCGTCTCGACCGAAATTCAGAACCAAATATTCCTAGACCCCTGAGAGTTTTTTTTTTGTGGATGGGAAATCATCAAATGACTTCTCCCGCTCTGGGTGGAGCGGAAGGGCGTGTCAGACTTTTACTGACTAAAACCCACCCCGTGTTCCTTCAGTTGCCTGTGCCAGGGCCACTGTATCTCTTTCGAACAACCCGCGACCCCGGCGGCGCTTGCGACCCCTGGGTCTGGACCTGTCCAGAGACCAGAATAGCAGTGCATGATGTACCCGAAACCGAAACTATTTTCACTTTTCACTAAGATTATTATTGCAAAATATTTTATTTAATTCTAAGACCGAAAGAGTGTCACTCTTCTGCGGAAAATCATTCAGGAAAAGACGACATTTGCTGAACGCCATCTATCGGATACAGTGGTTAAACTCGAAGCTCGCTCTGCGTACAATAAATACAAAGTGAAACCCAGATTGATTTAAAAAAGTTGTTATGATTAGGTAGGTACTCGTATTATATTATAATTATTACAAACACAAACAAAAAATAATTTTACGATTTTTTAAAACAATATTATGGGATTTGAACTCGCACCATGTACCTAGTGCGGTAAACGGTAGCCTGACCTTACCGCTGAATTCCCCATTGACATATTGTTGAATAGCTGTTCCCTTGCAATTTATAATATTAGGTACTGCCCCGCTCCTTTATAAAAATAGCGTAATTATTATGTTCCCAGAGTTAAATTTTGATTAACATGTCATTTTGTGCATTAAATTACGAACAAAAACCTTTTAAAATCAATATTGCTTACCTCCCATAACATACGGCGTGATAATATGTAGCCTAAAGCCTTCCTTGGTTTACAAAGAACATTTTTGCTGAATTTCAATTCAATCTATCCAGTAGTTTTGGCGTGAAGCCGTACCATACACACAGACAAACAGACAAAAATTCTAAAAAGTCACTTTTTGTCATCAGTTACGTTTTTCTAACAAAAGCCACTTATTTTTTCTCGAAAATTCTCAATGTAGTTTTTCTTTCGTTACTGTTTTATTATATGTATGTATAGACTAGCTTTTGCCCGCGGCTTCGCCCGCGTGGATGTCGGAAAATATCCCACGGAAACAAAAACCCATCCTTATTTCTTGTCTACATTATAAAGCGGACTTCTGTGCAAAATTTCAGCTTTATAGGTCTAAGGGTTTGGGCTGGGCGTTGATTGCAGTCAGTCAGGACTTTTCTTTTTATTATATTGAGATTAGCGCGTTCAAAAAAACAAAAAAAAAAAGAGTGTGTCAGCTCCGACGCACGACTGGAGTTTACTATTGTTTTTGTGCCGTTCCGAGTTTCCAACTTTCTATTTTTCGGCCATTCCTGTCAGGCTGAGTTTCTTCAATGAATCAGTGCTATACAGATAGCAACTTTAAGGTGTAAAGGCACTCGTCTCCCCATCTCCCTCTTACCCTTCTCCACTCACTGTAACCTCCCACTCACCCTCCTACCCGACCCACTCCTCTCAACCTCCCCTATCATCCCCCTCACTGCTCCCTCTTACCCCCTCACCCTTCCCAACCCCTCTCCCTCTCACACCCCTCACCCTTTCGCCTTTCCCGCTAACCTTCCCCTCCAGTCTCACCCTCTCTTACACCTCCTTCACCACTTTACCCTCTCCCTCTATCCACACCAACTCCACCCCTCCCCCTCTTCCCTCACTACACCCTCCTATCGCTCTCCCCTCCCTCCATCATCTTCCACCTCTCCCTCCCCACCCCTCCCTTCCTCTACCACATCCCCTTCCCACTAACCTCCGCCTCCCTCTCTTACCTCTTCTTACACCCCTTCACCGCTTTCCGCTCCCTCTCTACCCTCACCAACTCCTCCCCTACCCCTCTTCCCTTCTCCAAACCCTTCCCTCACCACATCCCCTTCCCACTAACCTCCTCCCCCTCTAACCTCTTCTCACACCCCCTTCACCGCTTTCCGCTCCCTCTCTCTCCAAACCCTCCCGGTTTAGAGAAGGGAAGAGGCTGAGGGGAGCTGGAGTTAGTGAAGGTAGCGAGGTAGCGGAAAGCGGTGAAGGGGTTGTGAGAAAGGGTAAGAGGGGGAGGAGGAGGTTAGTGGAAAGGGGATGTAGTACACACTTATCTTCCCCTTTTCCTCCTCATCAACCCCTCCCCTTCCCCTTACCTTCTTCCCCACCCACTCCCCTTCCCTCCTGCCCCTCTCCCTTCCCTCTAAGGCAAAAGCTATTAATGACAAACTTTATTACTTGCTTAGGTTACTTGTGCCAAGTTTCAAGTTAATTAACCAAGTAAATAAGATTTTTTATATAAACTATATTCCCTGTTTTCACCCCCACAGGGATGGAATTTTAAAAAATCGTTTGGGATATTTCCGTAACTTGACTGAAAGATCATTTACACCAATTTTCGATTTAATCAGGCCACGCAGTAAAACCTGCCCTGTAAAATTGACTACTGACTACTCCTATTCACTCCTTTAGGGGTAGATTTTCGAAAATCCCTGATACACGTTATTCTTAATTTTTGGTCTCAAGTATATACACTGAGTTTCGAGTTAATCTGAACGCGCGTTAAAATTCCTCCATACAAACTTTGACACCCCCAATCCCTCCTGAGAGGGTAGTTTAAGAAAACTAAAAATGACAAACTTTATAATTTACTTAGATAAATATTGATGCCAAGTTTCAAGTCTATTAACTCAAGGAATAAGAATTTTCATACAAATTTTCATCCCCTATTTGTCCCTCTTAGGGATGGAATTTCCAAAAATCCTTCCTTAGTGGACGCTTACACTGTATAAGGTATCTATGTGCAAAATTTCAAGTCTCTAGGTCCAGCGGTTTGGGCTGTGCGTTGATATATCAGTCAGTCAATCAATCAGTCAGTCAATCAGTCAGTCAGGACTTTGAATATAGATAAATCAAAAAGTGCTTCAATTGTAATTAATTTGTAAAATTATGTCTAACGCAGATAAAAAACTGAGAATCACGCAACAACTATCAAGCGTATTTTTTTTTTAATGAAATCTTCACCATTTTAAAGATAATTTAATTAATTATAATTAAATTATCTTATATTTAAGATTTCTAAAATAATCTAAAATATTCACATATTAAGTTATTAAGAAAATCCTCTAATTATTTTTTTTTTTTTCAAATCATTAACACTACTCGTTTAAACGTGATCTTCAGGTTAAAGACACTGAAAGTCGCTTATCGCCCACAACGTAGTTTCTTATCTTCTTCTGCTCAACCATTAGCACAGCAGAACAGGCGAACTATTTGTTCGCTACAATATTTTACTAAATAAATAAATTCACAGACACCGGAGATAATTGTACCACGCAAATCAAAGTTTTGAGAAACCAAGCCCACGCAACGAAGTTCTTCCCATCTATTTTTCGAAAACTCGACTCAGTACCATCACACAAAAACTGCTCGTCCGTCGGAGCGCGACTAGTTGTAACTTGGATTCTTGGAACATCAAATAATGGGGGTATTTTATTTTTTAATGAGATTTAATTATGAAGATAATTGAATAATAATCAGTAACACAGTTAAGAGCGGATTTAAGGTTTGCGCTAAAAAAAAATGGCTTGCTGACTTTTCGATTTCTATTATTATTAAGTAAAGCCGCTTGAAAAACCTGTCCAAAAGAATGATCCTTAAACACGTAAGTATTGCTGATATTCAGGGGCCAGTACAGAATACGCTTGCCACACACTTCATCGTTATGTTATCCAATTTCCATCGGATGAAGTTGAGGGAAACAGCTTGTCAGTAATAAATTTTTCACTCTGCCAGCGTTCTCCTGAGGTTTGAAGAGTGGAGTATTACTTATAGACTCAAATATATATTTCAAGTTGCCACTCTTATTATAAGACGGTCTTATTTATTGCGATAAGTTTTTTCGGGAAATCATAACATACTCTGTCTACTTTTCCTCTCGATATATTCTGATTTGTGAACAGTCTGTTCAACAGTAGGTACAATATTATTACTAAGCAAGGAATCCACTGTTTGGTATTTCTCAGGAAGCTCGGAAGTGTTTCATTTCAATGTGGCAACGTCACCTTGCAATCATAAATGATCAACGGTTGCTAAATGGTAATTTTGTTTACCTATTTAAAAAAAGATTACCTATTCGATAACGTTATCAATACTTTAGGTAACAGCTGCAGTTTGTACGATAGCACACCTGGATTTTTTAATCAATATCTCAAGATAAAAGATCTATATTAATGAAGAAAGTGACGACAACAGGTACTTACAAGATATACAAACTTGTAGTAGGTACCTATTTAATTGTCGCCACTCTCTTAATATTTCAATTCAATTGATATACCTAATAATACAGTTAGGTTACATAATTATTATACCTAATTATAACTAGAAAACTCGCTAGTCATAATTGACGACAATATTACCTACAAATTGTGATCACCTTTACATTTTTCAAAGTTGCTACAACTTACAATCAATCCGGTTAGCCTTTTACCAACTATGTTGGGGTTGGCTTCCAATCTAACCGGATACAGCTGAATACCAGTATTTTACATGGAACGAATGCCTATCCTGACCTACACAACCCAGTTACTGGGTAACACGATATCCCTTGGACGCCCCCGCCTCTTCCCCCTTCCCCCCACAAGCATGCAGTGTTATTCTCCCATCATTTCATACACTTAAGAGGGGACAGGGCCTGCGAGGAATTTGAAAAATAGGTATTTGAAGAAACTATTGCCGTCGTGCTGCACCCGAACAGTGATAAGAGAGTAAGACAGTGGAATGTCTAAGTAATATGAATTAATAAGCAGCCGCTAGTACTCACTGCTAGTACAGCGCTATTTAATTCAGCTCTAAAAGAAGGTACCTACATTAATGATGCCGTTAAGTTTATATCCCACTCTGTTGAAATGCTTGCGTTGGTTGGTTCAATTTCTTAACATTGCCTTACTTGTTAGTTCAATTTCTTAACTTCCTGTCAACTTTAACTACCCGATGAAAAGGCAAAATATCTTCAAGAGTCTCTCCAGTATTTCAAGAGCTCTTTTCGTCTTTGCCCGCTTTTCATCTTGATATTCTGATAGCCTTATTCTCTTGCTCTATAGACACTTCTTCTAAAATAATTGAAATTGTACTAAGTACCTATTTAAACATTTACCTTAGTACTTGATGTTAACATGTTTAGGTACCTACGTAAGTTAGACATCTGAAAAATATGGAGTTTCGTAAATAGATTGCACTGAAGCAAATGTGGAAGGCCCTAAGTACGATGAATGTTCAATGAAGACAACATATTGGCCGTAGTTCGTAACATATCGATGAGGCGATGCCAATAAAAACGAATAATTAAAATGGTGTGCGTGACAGAATGGTGAATTATTAACGTAAGACACGTGATATATTTTTTTCTATTTCTGTGAAATTGCTTCTGTTTCATCACGTAAATTGAATTTGTGACGGCTTGAAAAGTGTTTCATATAGATATACACATATCTCCTGAAGTCGATGACACGAGCCGGTTTACCGTGTGACGTTGAAACGAGCCCGGGAGTGAACGATAAAGCAATTGTAAAACCGTCGGACCGACGTTGTATTCGGCATGTGTCGCCGTACCCCGCCGATGTAGATATGAGAAAGATTATTCATATTTCTTACGAAATACGATTTATTATAAGCAAGTGATGCGATGGTATGTTCTACATGAACACGAGTTAGATCGGTACTATTGCGTTTTGCTGAAATGGTTTATAGGTATTAAAAGGGTAAGTTCACATTCTTTTACTCATTTCTACATTAGATATTGTTTCGTCCATTTTCAAAAAAGAATACGGGGGGGCTAAAATGGGCCACTTTGTCAGGATCATAATAGGATAATATTATGAATAATATTTGAAATCGTAAAACGGTCACAAACTGACAATATATTATGAATTGTCAGTTTGTGAAACTTGTCAGTTTGTGTGACTGACAATTCATAATATATTGTCAGTTTGTGACCGTTTTACGATTTCAAATATTACTCATAATATTATCCTATTATGATACTGCCAAAGTGCCCGTTTTAGCCCCACTGGTACGCAATTCTTCTGTGTCACTGCTGTTCTGCACTCTAATTGCGTAACATACTTTCGATCGGAATCTAAATCATTTTGAAGAAAATTGCAAATCCATTGCTTCATATTTTCGAAAAATGTATCTTCTCTACACCGTAAATAACGCAATGAATGTTGTCGAACTGTCAAAATGAAACCGATTCCGATTGATAATTTGTACGTAATTGGGATGCTTATTGCCATATAAACTCCTCAATCAGAAATGCTAGAACGATAATATGTTAGTTAGCACTAGCACATTTTATCACAGGAATGTAAGTACGTTAGTTTCAACTATATAGCTCCAAGAAGTAATAACGGACAAAATGGTAAAACAAACCTAAATTAAATATCCTTTCTTCCTACAAAGTACACAGACAACTTTAAAATGGATGCTATTACAGCTAAAGTATAGAGCAAGTTCGTGTTTGAAGGTGAGAAGGTAATTCAGGAACAATGGAAGCTCATAAAGTTTTTATAGATTTTCATTGTTTACGACCGGCGGCGCGGCGCGGCGCTGTGTTCCGCCCGGAGCGCCCTTATTACTATGTTACTCGTAGTTGCAGAGTTACAGGTGCACAAACAACCTTTTGACCTACCTTAACAACGGAGATTATGAGATTGCCTTGTGCCATAATAAAAGTTTTAACGCAAGCAGCAGTAAGTCGGGAAGATAGGAAACTATAAAAACTTTATATCTACTACTGGGTATAAAGGATTTGGTCCTGTGAACTATAATATATCTGAAGAAATATCCATCTTTTTTTTACAAAAAGAAATCTGCACCTGGGGAGCAAACGTTCATAATTGATATCAATGAGGCCGATTAGTTCGTGACCTGCGTCGCCCGGGTGAATTTCATCTCTATCTCCATTGGTTTAGTTAGGCCGTGTGTTGTCTATTTTCATACAAAAATACTATAGTACCTATAGCTACTTATATATTACCTCAACTTTTTTACATTATATTCATAAAATCTATGAAAAGAGATCGTCATCGTCGACAGGTATCGCATCAAGTCCCAGACTGGATCAGGAACAATTCCCATACGTATGTGACGTCGTCAACCCTATAAATATCTACTACTGTATATAAAGGATTTGGTCCTGTGAACCAAACCTATATCTGAAGAAAATATATCCAGTTTTGTTTTACAAAGAAAATCTGCATCTGGGAAGGCAACCGAGGACCCTCATGTTCGGCAGTTCCATTTCATAACTGAAAACAGAGAGGCTGCAAGCTGATTTAGGTAGGTATTTAACAAGTCAACACTTTTTCGATTAACAGGTAATAAAATCTATGAAAAGGTTACTAAATATAGTTACAAAAGCAATCGTTGTTTGTCACCGTAATCACGCAGCTGTTCAACGCAGACGGGATCAATTGTCACGTTTCAACATTACAGAGGCCATCGCATCAAGTCCCAGACTGGATCAGGAACAATTCCCATACGTATGTGACGTCATCAAACCTATAAATATCCGCTACTGGGTCTATCTATACTAATATTATAAAGAGGTAAAATTTGTATGTAAGTTTGTAAGTTTGTAAGTTTGTAAGTTTGTATGTAGGGGGTAATCTCCGGAACTAATGATCCAATTCTAAAAATTTTTTCACTGGTAGAAAGCTACATTATTCCTGAGTGCTATAGGCTATAAATCTATACTAATATTATAAAGAGGTAAAATTTGTATGTAAGTTTGTAAGTTTGTAAGTTTGTAAGTTTGTATGTAGGGGGTAATCTCCGGAACTAATGATCCAATTCTAAAAATTTTTTCACTGGTAGAAAGCTACATTATTCCTGAGTGCTATAGGTTATAAATTATATTTATATCATGCATATTAGCCGAGCTATCACAAGTTTTGTCTAACAAGTCGGAAAGAAATACCTCTTTAAACAGACTTTTTTGCATGCGCTGCCTAAACGGTTGTTTATAATTGATAACAATGTATGGCAGTCTGGTCCGTCTTAAATAATTCTACAAAAAAGTCCGCGACACCATATTTCTATCTTTTATATTTTATCTTTTATACATCTTTTATTGTTTTAAAAAAGTATTTTTTAGACATACTTACGTTTGGACGATTATTTAAACAACAAAACATTAATCCTTATCAAAATAAGATATTTTATGATCACAAGGACATCATGGAGATAAGATTTGGCCTTTACAGTATGGCAATTGGTCATACAGTTTCGGAGATAATATAAAATTACTAAAACGCAAAATAACTTTAATTCATACCGGTTCCTCTTGAGCAAACATGTTTAGAGCGGACATTTTATCAATTTACCCATAGATGGCGTTGTGCAAAATGTCGGTGGAATACAGCGGAAGAGTTTGTTTTTAGGGTTCCGTACCAAAATGGTAAAAAAGGAACCCTTATGGTGTGACTCAGTCTGTCTGTCTGTCTGTCACAGCTGGATATCTCAAGAACTACTAATGCTATCAATTTGAAATTTGGAACAGTTTTAGATAATATTTACCCAACTTTTTGCAAATAAGAAAGAAATAAAACGATATGTATTTTTTTTGCAACATGGGCTGAAAGGGGGTCTTAAAAATTCAAAGTTGGGCTACTAGGTCATGTGGGGTATCATATGAAAGAGCGCTGTTTGCGCATTCTCAAAAATATTTTTATTTTTTTTAGGCCGCACAGTGTTCGACTTTTGATGAAAAATGTAAAAAAAAATACCGTTCCCCCCCTTATCTCCTTATCTATCTATTCTCCTTATCCCCCCTTCCTTCCCTTATCTCCGAAGTTTGCAAAGAGAAAAATCTGAAATTATTCTATGTGATGCAAGTTTATGTAAAAATAACAGGAAAAAAAAAACGATGTCTCTAAATAGCACACTTTTTCAGAAATCGGAACGGAACCCTCGGTGCGTGAGTCTGACTCGCTCTTGACCGGTTTTTTTTTGTTAGTTTGTTTGAACGCGAATCTCTGGAACTACCCCAGTCGGATTTGAAAAAATCTTTTTGCATTTTATAACCCAGTTCTTGAGGAGGGCTATAGGCTATTTAACATCACGCTAGGGCCCTTAGGAGCCGAGCGCGAAGTAATAGCGCGGGCAGGTGATGCGGAAGGATATAGACTATTTAACATCACGCTAGGCCCCTTAGGAGCCGAGCGCGAAGTAATAGCGCGGGCAGGCGATGCGGAAGGATATAGGCTATTTAACATCACGCTAGGGCCCTTAGGAGCCGAGCGCGAAGTAATAGCGCGGGCAGGCGATGCGGAAGGATATAGGCTATTTAACATCACGCTAAGACCCTTAGGAGCCGAGCGCGAAGTAATAGCGTGGGCAGGCGATGTGGAAGGATATAGGCTATTTAACATCACGCTAGGGCCCTTAGGAGCCGAGCGCGAAGTAATAGCGCGGGCAGGCGATGGAGAAGGATATAGGCTATTTGACATCACGCTAGGGCCCTTAGGAGCCGAGCGCGAAGTAATAGCGCGGGCAGGCGATGCGGAAGGATATAGGATATTTAACATCACGCTAGGGCCCTTAGGAGCCGAGCGCGAAGTAATAGCGCATGCAGGCGATGCGGAAGGATATAGTCTATTTAACATCACGCTAGGGCCCTTAGGAGCCGAGCGCGAAGTAATAGCGCATGCAGGCGATGCGGAAGGATATAGTCTATTAAACATCACGCTAGGGCCCTTAGGAGCCGAGCGTGAAGTTATAGCACGGGCAGGCATTGCGATGCGATACGTCGGGGTTGGTGGGTGGGGGTACAAGAAATTTAACGCGGACGAAGTCGCGGGCAGAAGCTAGTAAGATAATAATTCTATTCAGTCTATCTGACAAGGGTGGCGACAGAACTGAAATACATGTCTAGCAGTACACGGAGTAAATGGTCCGTGGTACATAAAACATATACCTACCTACTTATTTGAAGCTAACCGAGCTTGAATTGTATATCTTGTGGTACCGGTCATAGGCCTCTTTCTGTGGGGGCTGAAAGACTTAGCCGTTGTTCGCACGGACGTAAAAATATCGCGGCGGGATTGTATCGCCCACTGGATTTTGAACTCTCGATGTTGAGAGCTTCGAGAATCCAACCTAACAACAACAGAGTGCATCCCAGCACGTCGAAAAACACACTGTTGGATTTTCAACTCCCGGCGCTAAGCAGATCGTAGAAAATCCAGTGCGCGAAAAAAATCTCCGCGATATTTTTACGTCCTTGCGAACGTCGACTTAGGGCCTTAATGAATTGCACCGGATATCAATTTGGCAAAACCTGAGTCTATTTTTCTCTGTCTCATTCTCAATCCGTGGTGATTATGCGTATCACATTTATTCGCCGTATTCTGAACCTTAATTTACTTAATGTACTCTATTTTTAGCAAAGTAATAAGCTTTACTCTGGTAAACCTTATCTTTTTTCTCTAAAGATCAGATAGGCGTAGTTATAGAAAGTTACGTATTTATTTCACTAAGCTGAGCTAAGTAAACAACAAACAGACAATACTAATAAACTAGTTATAAAAAAACCGGCCAAGTGCATGTCGGACTACGCACTATGAAGGGTTCCGTAGTTGGGATGAATTTATCCCAAGAACAAACTTAACATTGTAGTTGAAAAACATGTTCTCCCATACATTCCAATTGTAGGCACAATATTGAGAGATTTAAGATTGTAGACTTCTTATAATTAGGTTTTTACACGATAGGTCTATAGGTATAGAACTATTTTATGTATTTTTTTCAAAATGTTAAGCTCAGTAGCTTCGGAGATAAGGGCCAAATGGTAATTTTTCGTCTATTTTCTTAAATAACTTAATAAAACTTATATTTTTTTTTTTTTAATCTATTTGAGTTCCACCCCTTTCATGTAATATGTCACACGGTACAGTTTACAAAGCTTTTTTTTTAATTTTCTTATTTGCCCTCAAAAGTGACCCCCATAATTCGTTGCCCCCATATTAAAAATTCAATTATTTACGTTACACATCCGTGTTTGGGTCACAGAAATTCATATGTGTAACAAATTTTTAAATTTCATGGACTGATTAAATTTATTTAATCGCTCCATTAGATTCGGAGCAACCTGGCTGTGACAGACGGACAGACACGAGTGATCCTATAAGAGTTCCATTTTTTCCTTTTGACGTACGGAACCCTAACAAGGCTTCTAGGGAGTTACTGTCACTTAAAGTAAACATATTCTAGGTAAATGGGCTACCATTTACCTAGAATATGTTTACTTTGCTGCCCACGCTTCTTACCCTTCTCGTGTCCAAATCCTGATTTCCAACAATACTGCTTCTTAACTTAATTGGCGGCTTACTTAGTAAAGGTAAAGCGAATAAAGATTGCTACCAAAATATTATTGGAAAAGAAGTCTTGGGACCGTGCTACGATGTGCTACGAGAGTGCTACGAGAGTGCTACGAGCCTACAACTTTCTGCATTCAAAAGAGATAGGACGCTAGCGTAGTTCATGAATAGGTGAACGCTTGCTTTACACAACAAGAAGTTTTCGTGCGTAGGAAAGTATGTATTATATTTTTATTTTATGAAACAACATCACGCCTGTATTGCTCGTAGTCTTAACCAGAGGTGTAGCTTAGCAACCCACATTTCGCCCAGTTATGTTTAGTACCATGTAACATGAGGCGAGCCTATTGCTATCAACCGGGTTCAAATCCAGACTTTAATTCCAGAGGGAAAAACCCAATAAAAATTTGCTCGACCTTTGAGTGGAACCCAGAACCCCATGCTCAGCAGTACGTTTGCATCCACACAAAAAAACGCACATCACACACACACACACACACACACACACAAAACACACACATCTCACACACACATACACACACTCCCCCTCTCACACACACATACACACACTCCCCCTCTCACACATCTCACACACACATATTATCACATCACATCTTACATGCATGGTGTGTGCATACTCATGTTTCGGACAAATAAAATAATGATCTCTCTCTCTCACATTAAACACAACTAGGTAGATATATATTTGTGACAGTCTGTAGCCTTCTCGTAGCTTCTGTCAGAAATACTGATATATTCGGCCGCATTTTCATACACCAAGTTATATTAAATTCAGAAAGAGCGAAAGGCAACTACGCCGAACTTCCTTTGAAAAGAAACGATTTGGCGATATTACCTACACACGCATGTACAACTATTGATATCCAATATCATAAGAGATTGATTTTGCCGCCGTGTTCCCGTCTCAGCAGTAGCTTCACATACACTTCTGTATTATTACAATTACACTATTCCGAGTTCGCTCTCTATTTGCTTACGATACGTATTTTATGGATAGTGTTTTTTTGTGAATAGATATTTGTATGACTGTATCAACTGATTCTGTCCTGAGTATTCAGTTATTTGATTAACTTGTTTAGTAGGTGATTTGGTATCTTACTTGATACAGAAGTTCAATAACAGCCGCACGGGTTGATCCATCAGGATGGATGGGATGGATGCGTGGATGGGTGACCATCTTTACATATCGAGACTCCTCCGTGCCTCGCAAAGCGTGTTAAGCCGCTGGTCCTGGCTGTCATTTGTGAATCTTTGACAGTTGTTACGGGCCGTCAGAAGCCCGAAAGTCTGACAACCAGTCTTAACAATGATCGTATGCTATCGTATTACCCAGTTACTGGGTTGTGGAGGTCAGAGCACTCACTCCATGAAAAATTCTGGTATTAGCTGAATACCAGAATTCGGTTAGACTGGAAGCCGACGCCAATATAGTTGGGAAAAGGCTAGGCAGATTGATGACATTACCTATGATCACAAAACTTAACTCTAGACCTTCGCGCCAGTATGCCTCGAAGGAGTAGACAGAAGTGTATACCTAATGTGTTAAGTAGGTAGGTAACACACACAGGTAATAGTAGATTGTTAAACATGGGATGTAAGTAATCAATTACTCCCGAGATAGGTATTTAGGCACACGGACGAGCGAAGCGAGCGAGGGTGCTTATAGTTCGAGGGTTTAATGATCACTTACACCTAAGTTGATCACTCTACTTTTCTTCACTAATGCGAGGAAATTAGAAAAAACAAACGAAAAAAACCTAATTAATCAAAAAAAAAAAATTTTTGCCAATTCTCGTACTTAAAAAACGTTCACATGTCAGAAAAATTGCCGCAAAAGTTCCAAAATATCATAAATGGAATTCTACTAAACAAAAAAGCTAAGTCAAACGTGACGTTTCATGCAAAGACATTGCAACTAGATTTGAAAATAAGAAATGTACTAAAACGGTATTCTAATATAGTTTCGACTTGACAAAGGAAATATAACAGAAGGCCAATTCTCGTACTTAAAAAACGTTCACATGTCAGAAAAATTGCCGCAAAAGTTCCAAAATATCATAAATGGAATTCTACTAAACCAAAAAGCTAAGTCAAACGTGACGTTTCATGCAAAGACATTGCAACTAGATTTGAAAATAAGAAATGTACTAAAACGGTATTCTAATATAGTTTCGACTTGACAAAGGAAATATAACTGGCATTCCCGTAAATATAACAACGTCAAAACTGACGTAAGCATGAAATTATTCGTACACTGATTTGTGACGTAAAATTTTAGCTTTTGCAGTTTCATAATTCTAATTTTATTTTGATTTTAACCTTGAAATCATCTTAAAATCCAAGATTCACGAAGTAAAAACTTATCCACTAACACTGTTTTATATTATGTTGTGGCTGTGTAGTGATATAATACAAAACGGGTGGGTTCGGCCTGTGGGAGTAATTTTCATTCCTCTCTCAACATGCAGTCGACGAATCTGCGGCAGAATATCGTAAAGAACACAGCAGCAGCTGTTGTCAGCATCACCGGCTGCGGGGTCTCACATCAGACGAATTTTCCATAAGCGATGCGGTCGTTTTTATAGAAACTTACCGACTCACCAAGGCTTACGAACTGAAGCCGCAATCCCACAGGATAAGCGATAAAATGTACCTACTAGGTGTTCCAGCCAAGGTTGGTCTACTAAGTACACATTGATTATACCAACATAGTATTGATTGACATGCAACAAGGCAGCTATATTCTAAGCATCTTCATCATCACTGTATCTACTTTTTCTCTGTTTTGATAACCCTGCGCTTTGCGCGAGTACCTAGTAGCTCCTTCCAGACTCCCAGCCGTGTAGCAAGCCACAATGGCTCTGAACCACCCACGTGTGTTCAAAACACAACACAACAATGTGCTTTTCACTGTGACAAGAAAGCCCCGAGAATAGGCTAAAAGTGTGACCGATATTTTAAAGAGATAATAACAGAATTTGTTTGTCGGTTCCCTATTATGATACTTAATATTATGTTTCCTTTTTAGATTCCATACATAAAGCACACAAGATACGTGTAACACATTTCTGCTTCATATGACTATCTGATAATCAAGAGCAATAACAATATGAGACAATAATCCTCCCGAAGTCACGACAGAATTGCGGTCACGGCAACCAATTTCAACGGAGACAGCCAAATATGCAAGAGATAGATAGAACAAGACTAGTGTTTGCGCATACATAGGTGTACTCACTCTCATAGTCCAATGAGACAGCAATAAGACACAATCGGGAACAGATTAGGTGCAGTACCAACGGCTGTACGTGTGCTTTCCTAGGCACGGGGGTGTCATACAGTATTACATTACTATTTCGAGGGATCATGCGGACGGCACACGGTGGCAAGAATGAGCAGGGCAGTCTTTTCTGATTGTCGGATGTTAAGATCGAAAAGCACGGTCCATGTTCGGTAAAAAAAACGTTTACAAGCGCCCTAATACATAGTGTTACTTATGTTGATTATGTGTGATATTTGATTATTCATTAAAAAGTATTCACTTTAGTAGTAAACTTTATTTTTCTGCAGTCACTCCACTTCTGCTCTTCTGTGAAGCACAGGACCGATCGATATGGCGACACTGGCGATGCTTGGGGTAGGCTTATGTTCAACAGTAGACTTCTGTCGGCTGAAATGATGATGATGACTCCACTTCTATACGGCTGATTTTATAGTCGGTTAGCACTTCGCCTGCAACATCACGGCACGCTTGATTTCTCACTATGCTCGTTAGAAATGGTCACAACTCTAAACTTACTACATAATACCTACATTTTTAGGATTTTACAAAAATGTGTGACACCACAGAACAGAACAGTGACACCACAGAACAGACGTGAATCATGTATGAATTTTAGCTCACATATCTCGTATTAAAATCGTAGCGAAGTCAAGAACTCAAGACTGTGTATTAAATATTTTTGAAAGAGTAATTGCTGCGAAGTGTGGGCATGAGTTTATTAGTATTTGTCTACATTTGCCTCTTTTTCTGTACGTAGGTATGCCTAAGCTTCTAAATAAATACTAGGTACTAACTAGATTATCTATTCAGAAGCTTGGGCTACGTAGTTAGGAATTCTGAGAAAATATTCTTTAAAAGTCGGGTCAACACATAGGTTAAATCTTCATCATCATTACTGGCAGCCTTGTTCCACCCACTGTTGAGTATAAGCTAGATTATGCTATACCAGTATTGTTACTTATCACGCTATTTGCTATGGGGGAAAGAGCAATATTGCATTTTGTTCCTGTTATTCGATAGTTTACTGCGGAAATGTAATAAGACGAGACAAAATTGCAATTTATTTACAGTAAATCCGTCAATAGTTGCTCTGAAATGAAAATCAGTATCTACGCTAGCTATACATAAATGGAGACAAACAGTCAATTATGACATGTACGGAAAAGAACGGCTATTTTAGTTATTTGTCAATGAAATACACAGCCTGGGGCGGTACGACGTCTGCCTTGCATGACTTTGATTACAAGTTCAATCCCCACCTACTGATTTTCTTTTTGTATGTTTTTAGTCATTTATTTTGTTTTTTTTTTATACAATAACATTTTCAGATTACTTATAATAAAATAACTGTATGCTTTTTAGGGTGCGATGTCCGCTGTCCGTCCGTCCGTCCTTTGTTACAAACGTAGTAGGTCTATCTATAAAGTTCATATCAGAGAAATAAAAAGCCGAATGAAAAATATATTTTTATTTATATAGGTATAGGGTGCGATGTCCGCTGTCCGTCCGTCCGTCCTTTGTTACAAACGTAGTAGGTCTATCTATAAAGTTCATATCAGAGAAATAAAAAGCCGAATGAAAAATATATTTTTATTTATGTAGGTACACACGGCTACACATCAAGCTATACATTTCCAGTTTACACTGACCTATCACTGTCTGGAAATCCTATACAATGCGAGATCAGCTTATACTGGAAATGTATAGCTTGATCTGTCGCCGTGCGTACATTCATCAACTCGAGTAAATTTAATTTAATGAAATGAAAATAAATTGAAAAAGCTTTTATTTCATGCAAACACATGATGTAGCATTGGTTATTATGCAAGGTTAATCCATGTTTGGCTTCATGATTTCTCTATGACCAATATTATATGGCCGTTGTCGATTCGCCCATTTCTTCAATGTTGTAGTTGCCCTGCTAAACGATAGGTACCTACAAGTTTTCCCAGGTAAAAAATTAAAAATATAATCGTCTTCGTAATCCACCGGAGAGTGTACTTAGGTATTTTTAGATTGTTCGACATTATTTTTCTTTTCGAGAGGTTCAATTCTTTGCCAATCTTTTCACTCCTACTTAGTCAAGCTCTGCCAACATAACTCGCAGCTCGGCAGCATCTTCAGAAAATATTATGGGTGTAGGTAGGTTCGTGACGGAAGTTTTACATCATAGCGATACTATACATTTGTACCTACGATTTTCTCTGCAACTCTTCACTCAACGCACTACAACGACCACAACAGTAGCTAGGTATTTATACTGGATGCTATGCGTGGGTTCAGTTCCGAAGTACGATGATAGCCGTCATCCTAATATACTTAGATCAACTGAAGAATGTTCTGATGGCTAGGAGGCACCATATTCGATAAAATTTATTTCTTCCTGTGATAGTGCAATACATTGTTACAGTAAATTTGGCCATAGATCAATAATTTAGTAAACAAAAATGATTTAGAAGTATATTTTGACTACATTTCTACATTTAATAATATACCGATTTATACTCTGAGTTTGACATTCAATAAAATGACGTCTCTTCTTGACATCTTGTGGTCCGCATCGCGCTTGCGCGTAGCTATTAGTTACCAATAACAATACGTTCCAAGTTATCTTTCTATCCGATTATTTATTTTAATGATTTTGTATTCTCAAAGATATAAAATACAAACGAGATATTAAAATACTTTGAGTGTGTAATAGACCAAGCAAACTAATTAAGGCATTAAATAAATCATAAAATAAGGTTGCTAAAAAGTATAGCATCACTAAGTATCACAATATCGTCTGCATATATTGAACCAACATGATAATATATTTATTTTCGTAAACGAAAACAAAGTTGACTGCCGTGAGGCTAGCATGCCATGAGATTGCCACGGGAACATCAAGAACCCGTATTATAAGAGTAGCAGAATACCATTTTTTGGCCTTTCCACAATGTCAACGCAACCCGGTGTCAAGTTTTTCACTTTGCACATTAATTAGTAGAATTGGCCTTCTGGCATTCCCGTAAATATAACAACGTCAAAACTGACGTAAGCATGAAATTATTCGTACACTGATTTGTGACGTAAAATTTTAGCTTTTGCAGTTTCATAATTCTAATTTTATTTTGATTTTAACCTTG
This sequence comes from Cosmia trapezina, assembly GCA_905163495.3. NCBI lineage: Eukaryota > Metazoa > Arthropoda > Insecta > Lepidoptera > Noctuidae > Cosmia > Cosmia trapezina. The sequence goes on from LR991028.1 coordinate 12,533,429, forward strand.
AAATCATCTTAAAATCCAAGATTCACGAAGTAAAAACTTATCCACTAACACTGTTTTATATTATGTTGTGGCTGTGTAGTGATATAATACAAAACGGGTGGGTTCGGCCTGTGGGAGTAATTTTCATTCCTCTCTCAACATGCAGTCGACGAATCTGCGGCAGAATATCGTAAAGAACACAGCAGCAGCTGTTGTCAGCATCACCGGCTGCGGGGTCTCACATCAGACGAATTTTCCATAAGCGATGCGGTCGTTTTTATAGAAACTTACCGACTCACCAAGGCTTACGAACTGAAGCCGCAATCCCACAGGATAAGCGAAAAAATGTACCTACTAGGTGTTCCAGCCAAGGTTGGTCTACTAAGTACACATTGATTATACCAACATAGTATTGATTGACATGCAACAAGGCAGCTATATTCTAAGCATATTCATCATCACTGTATCTACTTTTTCTCTGTTTTGATAACCCTGCGCTTTGCGCGAGTACCTAGTAGCTCCTTCCAGACTTTCCTTCAGATTCCCAGCCGTGTAGCAAGCCACAATGGCTCTGAACCACCCACGTGTGTTCAAAACACAACACAACAATGTGCTTTTCACTGTGACAAGAAAGCCCCGAGAATAGGCTAAAAGTGTGACCGATATTTTAAAGAGATAATAACAGAATTTGTTTGTCGGTTCCCTATTATGATACTTAATATTATGTTTCCTTTTTAGATTCCATACATACAGCACACAAGATACGTGTAACACATTTCTGCTTCATATGACTATCTGATAATCAAGAGCAATAACAATATGAGACAATAATCCTCCCGAAGTCACGACAGAATTGCGGTCACGGCAACCAATTTCAACGGAGACAGCCAAATATGCAAGAGATAGATATAACAAGACTAGTGTTTGCGCATACATAGGTGTACTCACTCTCATAGTCCAATGAGACAGCAATAAGACACAATCGGGAACAGATTAGGTGCAGTACCAACGGCTGTACGTGTGCTTTCCTAGGCACGGGGGTGTCATACAGTATTACATTACTATTTCGAGGGAAAATGCGGACGGCACACGGTGGCAAGAATGAGCAGGGCAGTCTTTTCTGATTGTCGGATGTTAAGAGCGAAAAGCACGGTCCATGTTCGGTAAAAAAAACGTTTACAAGCGCCCTAATACATAGTGTTACTTATGTTGATTATGTGTGATATTTGATTATTCATTAAAAAGTATTCACTTTAGTAGTAAACTTTATTTTTCTGCAGTCACTCCACTTCTGCTCTTCTGTGAAGCACAGGACCGATCGATATGGCGACACTGGCGATGCTTGGGGTAGGCTTATGTTCAACAGTAGACTTCTGTCGGCTGAAATGATGATGATGACTCCACTTCTATACGGCTGATTTTATAGTCGGTTAGCACTTCACCTGCAACATCACGGCACGCTTGATCTCTCACTATGCTCGTTAGAGATGGTCACAACTCTAAACTTACTACATAATACCTACATTTTTAGGATTTTACAAAAATCCATAAGTGACACCACAGAACAGACGTGAATCATGTATGAATTTTAGCTCACATATCTCGTATTAAAATCGTAGCGAAGTCAAGAACTCAAGACTGTGTATTAAATATTTTTGAAAAAGTAATTGCTGCGAAGTGTGGGCATGAGTTTATTAGTATTTGTCTACATTTGCCTCTTTTTCTGTACGTAGGTATGCCTAAGCTTCTAAATAAATACTAGGTACTAACTAGATTATCTATTCAGAAGCTTGGGCTACGTAGTTAGGAATTCTGAGAAAATATTCTTTAAAAGTCGGGTCAACACATAGGTTAAATCTTCATCATCATTACTGGCAGCCTTGTTCCACCCACTGTTGAGTATAAGCTAGATTATGCTATACCAGTATTGTTACTTATCACGCTATTTGCTATGGGGGAAAGAGCAATATTGCATTTTGTTCCTGTTATTCGATAGTTTACTGCGGAAATGTAATAAGACGAGACAAAATTGCAAATTATTTACAGTAAATCCGTCAATAGTTGCTCTGAAATGAAAATCAGTACCTACGCTAGCTATACATAAATGGAGACAAACAGTCAATTATGACATGTACGGAAAAGAACGGCTATTTTAGTTATTTGTCAATGAAATACACAGCCTGGGGCGGTACGACGTCTGCCTTGCATGACTTTGATTACAAGTTCAATCCCCACATACTGATTTTCTTTTTGTATGTTTTTAGTCATTTATTTTGTTTTTTTTTTTTATACAATAACATTTTCAGATTACTTATAATAAAATAACTGTATGCTTTTTAGGGTGCGATGTCCGCTGTCCGTCCGTCCGTCCTTTGTTACAAACGTAGTAGGTCTATCTATAAAGTTCATATCAGAGAAATAAAAAGCCGAATGAAAAATATATTTTTATTTATATAGGTATAGGGTGCGATGTCCGCTGTCCGTCCGTCCGTCCTTTGTTACAAACGTAGTAGGTCTATCTATAAAGTTCATATCAGAGAAATAAAAAGCCGAATGAAAAATATATTTTTATTTATATAGGTACACACGGCTACACATCAAGCTATACATTTCCAGTTTACACTGACCTATCACTGTCTGGAAATCCTATACAATGCGAGATCAGCTTATACTGGAAATGTATAGCTTGATCTGTCGCCGTGCGTACATTCATCAACTCGAGTAAATTTAATTTAATGAAATGAAAATAAATTGAAAAAGCTTTTATTTCATGCAAACACATAATGTAGCATTGGTTATTATGCAAGGTAAATCCATGTTTGACTTCATGATTTCTCTATGACCAATATTATATGGCCGTTGTCGATTCGCCCATTTCTTCAATGTTGTAGTTGCCCTGCTAAACGATAGGTACCTACAAGTTTTCCCAGGTAAAAAATTAAAAATATAATCGTCTTCGTAATCCACCGGAGAGTGTACTTAGGTATTTTTAGATTGTTCGACATTATTTTTCTTTTCGAGAGGTTCAATTCTATGCCAATCTTTTCACTCCTTCTTAGTGAAGCTCTGCAAACATAACTCGCAGCTCGGCAGCATCTTCAGAAAATATTATGGGTGTAGGTAGGTTCGTGACGGAAGTTTTACATCATAGCGATACTATACATTTGTACCTACGATTTTCTCTGCAACTCTTCACTCAACGCACTACAACGACCACAACAGTAGCTAGGTATTTATACTGGATGCTATGCGTGGGTTCAGTTCCGAAGTACGATGATAGCCGTCATCCTAATATACTTAGATCAACTGAAGAATGTTCTGATGGCTAGGAGGCACCATATTCGAGAAAATTTATTTCTTCCTGTGATAGTGCAATACATTGTTACAGTAAATTTGGCCATAGATCAATAATTTAGTAAACAAAAATGATTTAGAAGTATATTTTGACTACATTTCTACATTTAATAATATACCGATTTATACTCTGAGTTTGACATTCAATAAAATGACGTCTCTTCTTGACATCTTATGGTCCGCATCGCGCTTGCGCGTAGCTATTAGTTACCAATAACAATACGTTCCAAGTTATCTTTCTATCCGATTATTTATTTTAATGATTTTGTATTCTCAAAGATATAAAATACAAACGAGATATTAAAATACTTTGAGTGTGTAATAGACCAAGCAAACTAATTAAGGCATTAAATAAATCATAAAATAAGGTTGCTAAAAAGTAAAGCATCACTAAGTATCACAATATCGTCTGCATATATTGAACCAACATGATAATATATTTATTTTCGTAAACGAAAACAAAGTCGACTGCCGTGAGGCTAGCATGCCATGAGATTGCCACGGGAACATCAAGAACCCGTATTATAAGAGTAGCAGAATACCATTTTTTGGCCTTTCCACAATGTCAACGCAACCCGGTGTCAAGTTTTTCACTTTGCACATTAATTAGTAGAATTGGCCTTCTGATGGCCAATTCTCGTACCTAAAAACGTCCACAATCTCATGCCAGCGTCAATCAAATGTCAAAAATGCAGGTAAACGCTATACAATTTTTGACAGATTGAGACTGAGATGAGATTGCGAACGTTGTTAAAAATACGAGAATTGCCCCTCTGTTCTGCCTACTAATTTTTTGTGTTGTTGGTCTGTAGGTATTTTATTTCTAGTAGCAATATCTATGAAAAAATGTGCTTTTCTTATAATTGGTGAGTATAATAAACTCTTAATTGGTATAAAACCGCTTAAGTTACACAATGAATTGGTATTAAGGGTTAAAGTATGAAATTGCCAATTTGTATTGAAAAATTGAAATTCGTTTTTTTTTAATTTAACATATTTATTTAATCAAAATAATTACCATTATTATCTGTACATTGCTGCCATCTAATGGGAAGGTCATTTACTTATGCCTTTGCGATAGAACTCTCGTGATCTAGATTCGACAAACTGTGTGAAAGCATTTTGTACTGCCTCCTGAGAAGAAAACTTTTTATCACGTAGAAAATTGTCGAAATCACGAAAAATATGGTAGTCCGTTGGAGCAGGTCTGGCGAATACGGAGGGTGACGAATGGTTTCTAATTGCAGTTACTGTAGACTTTCCACCATCTCTTTCAATTCATTGTTTTGTGTTTTTCTATCTATAATATGTATGTATTTACAAAAAAAAAATTGTATATAGTTAAGTAGTTTATCAGCCATCTCGTTACCATAACACAAGTATTAGGTTGCTTAGCTTGGGACTAGATGGCGCTGTGTGAAATGTCCAAGGATATTTTTTTTTTTTTTTTTGGTCTTCCACGTAAGTTTCCATCACGAAAGCGTTTAAACCAAAATCGCAGGGTACGTTCATTAGCAGTCCCCTCTCCAAACGCAACATTGATATTGCGAGCTGTTTCTGCCGCGTTAGTTCCGCGTCGGAACTCGTGTTCAAAAATAACTCGAATTTTCGAAGTATCCATCTTTCTTGTCTAAGCTGAATTAAAAAAAAACTTTTTTAATTCAGCTTAGACAAAAAGATGGATACTTCGAAAATTCGAGTTATTTAAAGCACGTTTAAAGCACGAGTTATAAGTTAATGTTCACATTTTTTAAAAGAAGAACTTTATAGGTATCATGTGAAAAAAGTTTCACTCAAAAATCTCAAACCATGAAGGTTCATGTCAATTCGAAGTACCTAATACTCAGAACAATAACAAAGCATAGAAGTAGTGTTAAAATAGCAACTGAACTCTATATATTTGTTTCATTTTGACTTATGGAGCCGCTATGATGTTAAAGAAGGACACGTCGGAAGAAGACGTTTCGAAATTTTGTAGGTTGTCATTCATTTTATTCTGACTAGTGATGTACCCACTAAATTTCAACGTCGATAGAATTTACAATGACATTCTTTCTTACACTGCCAAGAATAATAACCGTAGGTACACACGGCTACACATCAAGCTATACATTTCCAGTTTACACTGACCGCTCATTGTAAGGAAATCCTATACAATGCGAGATCAGCTTATACTGGAAATGTATAGCTTGATCTGTAGCCGTGCGTACCAAAAATTTTGAAGTAACTAAGCATACTTATGATACCAATACTTAATATATTCGTACAAAATTAAACAATACTTTAAGTATGAACTAAATAGTTCGTCATCATCATCACCAAAGTCTTCCTTGGTTCCCGACAGCTCTTCATGTATTAAATCTGACCCGGCTAAACCCGAATGTATTTAGTTGCCATAATAACTGATGAGTTTATTGAAAAGAAGTGGGAGACATTCGGTTTTGCAAATGTTTTTAGCAACTTACTTTCTCATATTTATTTGAATTTTAGATTACATCATAGACTACTCAACAAAGTCTAGGGAAAAAGGGTATTCAAAGTACCTAATAATTTTTATTTTAATACTTTTTATGTAACATATATTATTGTAAATCAGTAGAAGCGTAATTTAATAGAGATTTGAATTATTTGATTAAATAAAATGGTTGTTAGTGAAAAAAAAAATTTATTATGAAAATTTAAAATGGTACCAAAGCGACAAAAACTTTTCGTACATAAAAAAATAAATAACGACCAGATAATATTTTAAATAAAAAAATAAAATGCCTAGCCACTTTAATAATCTGTTAGTCGAATTCCAGCCCACACCATAATCATTCCGCCCTGGTACGGATGAACTTCCTGAGGATTCTGGAGTCGGCTCTGGCGACCAGGAACTTGCCAAAAGCGCAGTCTTCTTGAATCGGGATGGAATCCAATTATTTCTGAATTTGTTATTGTCATCTGTGTCAAGGATTCCTAAAACAAACAGTTCTCAATAAAATTTATGTAAGATTTTTTATCAACATTTTTATTTAGGTAAATAGTTTTATTTGTATGTCTTACCTGACTGATGTGAGATGATTTCACGAGATGTCAAGATCAGTGGCGATTCATTAATTTGTACCGATGTACTAGGTCCTGTTTCAACTTCCATTGCTACGGGATCCTACAATTACGTATTTTGTATTAAAAATAAATAAATAAATTTGCACTCGATTATATTTCCGACTGGGATAATTAGAAGAATGATATCGCATCAATGATATTTTTAATATAATATCATTGTATCGCATATATCAAGTGAACATATTTCTGAATGTTATACCTGTCTTCATGTTAAATTACTGTTGATGGTGAGCGGTTTTTTTAATTTGCAGTATTGCGCTATGTCCTTCTTCGCAGACTTCCATAAGTATTTCCTGTAATGTAATAAATCAAGTTTTAATTTGAACGGGATACTATTTATTGCCAATAAAATACCTTAATTATATCATAATATATCAAGACCATTTCATCTGTTCTATCCATAACAAATAATGTAGGAACAGCATGTACTCTAAGTGACGACTTAAAGAACATGCTACATCCATTTCATAGGTTCATTACCAAATGAATACACAGTAAAATGTTTGGAGCATATTATGTGGCTGTGCTGTTTGGAGTCCAATTTCGTCTACCAATACAATTTATCCATTTTTTTTTCACATCGTCTAGGAAATCTGTAAAAGAAAAGTATCGACAACATTATTTACGTCACTATGGCTGATCAAGATAACCCCAAAACAATTTCCGAATATTCGCTAATAACTTCTATTGGAATAAATATTACGACTGGTTTCAGCTATATAGTGACACAGCAATATTTGTTATGTATTTATATTCGTTTATCAGATCTTAGGCAACAAGAAATTGAGCAAAAACTTACCGATGGAAGGTCAATATTTGTTGTTCATTTTATTTTCGCTATGAATGGGACTTGCAGCCCCCAACCACACAAGAAATTGCTCCACAGCGTCCACACACTCACTATTTGTAGTTAAACAAAGAATTCATGCAATCTAACAGTAGAAATATTATTAAAACATCGCAAAACCATGGAATATTACGACAGACACGTAAACAATGAACACGCGAATAAGTCAGCTAGTTCAATGAACGAACTGTCAGACATTGAAACAAAGTACTATCAAATTGGGCCGCGTCATACTATAACTTTTTTAACCAAATGACAATTGATCTTGTGACCATGCCAAGAAAGTAAAACAAAGAGTAAAACATTTATCTCTTTCCCACATCCTTTATCGTACCTAATAATAGAACGGGAATAAAGGTAGTTACAGAATTCTGTTTTTAGCCTTCCTTCTATGCTTTGTTATTGTTCTGAGACCTAATACAATAAAACGGCAATTTCAGACTTTAACCCCTATTATTATTTTAAAAACGCACTGGCCAGCAAGACGACCCGACCGCACCTCAGAATAACGACTAAAGCATAGAAGGAAGGCTAAAAACAGAATTCTGTAACTACCTTTATTCCCGTTCTATTATTAGGTACGTTAAAGGTACGATAAAGGATGTGGGAAAGAGATGAATGTTTTACTCTTTGTTTTACTTTCTTGGCATGGTCACAAGATCAATTGTCATTTGGTGAAAAAAGTTATAAGTATGACGCGGCCAAATTTGATAGTACTTTGTTTCAATGTCTGACAGTTCGTTCATTGAACTACCTGACTTATTCGCGTGTTCATTGTTACGTGTTTGTCGTAATCTTCCATGGTTTTGCGATGTTTTAATAATATTTCTACTGTTAGATTGCATGAATTCTTTGTTTAACTACAAACAGTGAGTGTGTGGACGCTGTGGAGCAATTTCTTGTGTGGTTGGGGGCTGCCAGTCCCATTCATAGCGAAAATAAAATGAACAATAAATATTGACCTTCCATCGGTAAGTTTTTGCTTAATTTCTTGTTGCATATGATCTGATAAACGAATATAAATACATAACAAATATTGCTGTGTCACTATATAGCTGAAACCAGTCGTAATATTTATTCCAATAGAAGTTATTAGCGAATATTCGGAAATTGTTTTGGGGTTATCTTGATCAGCCATAGTGACGGAAATAATGTTGTCGATACTTTTCTTTTACAGATTTCCTAGACGATGTGAAAAAAAAATGGATAAATTGTATTGGTAGACGAAATTGGACTCAGCCACATAATATGCTCCAAGCATTTAAAAAAAAAAACATCCAGTATTATGATATAATTAAGGTATTTTCTTGGCAATAAATAGTATCCCGTTCAAATTAAAACTTGATTTATTACATTACAGGAAATACTTATGGAAGTCTGCGAAGAAGGACATAGCGCAGTACTGCAAATTAAAAGAACCGCTCACCATCAACAGCAATCTAACATGAAGACAGGTATAACATTTTAGAAATATGTTCACTTGATATATGCGATACAATGATATTATATTAAAAATATCATTGATGCGATATTATTCTTCTAATTATCCCAGTCGGAAATATAATCGTGTGCAAATTTATTTATTTATTTTTAATAAAAAATACGTAATTGTAGGATCCCGTAGCAATGGAAGTTGAAACAGGACCTAGTACATCGGTACAGATTAATGAATCGCCACTGATATTGACATCTCGTGAAATCATCTCACATCAGTCAGGTAAGACATACAAATAAAACTATATAACTAAATAAAAATGATGATAAAAAATCTTACATAAATTTTATTGAGAACTGTTCGTTTTAGGAATCCTTGACACAGATGACAATAACAAATTCAGAAATAATTGGATTCCATCCCGATTCAAGAAGACTGCGCTTTTGGCGAGTTCCTGGTCGCCAGAGCCGACTCCAGAATCCTTAGGAAGTTCATCCGTATTATGGTGTGGGCTGGAATTCGCGTAACAGATTATTAAAGTTGCTAGGCATTTTATTTTTTTTATTTAAAATATTATCTGGTCGTTATTTATTTTTTTATGTGCGAAAAGTTTTTGTCGCTTTGGTACCATTTTGAATTTTCATAATAAATTTTATTTTTTCACTAACAACAATTTTATTTAATGAAATAATTCAAATCTCTATTAAATTACGCTTCACTGATTTAAAATAATATGTTACATAATTAAAAAGTATTAAAATAAAAATTATTAGGTACTTTGAATACCCTTGTTCCCTAGATTTTGTTGAGTAGTCTATGATGTAAAATTCAAAAAAAATATGAGAAAGTAAGTTGCTAAAAACATTTGCAAAACCGAATGTCTCCCACTTGTTTTCAATAAACTCATCAGTTATTATGGCAATTAAATACATTCTGGTTTAGCCGGGTCAGATTTAATACATGAAGAGCTGTCGGGAACCAAGGAAGACTATTTAGTTCATACTTTAAGTATTGTTTCATTTTGAACGAATATATTAAGTATTGGGATCATAAGGATGCCTAGTTAATTCAAAATTTTAGGTACGCACGGCTACAGATCAAGCTATACATTTCCAGTATAAGCTGATCTCGCATTGTATTTCCTTACAATGAGCGGTCAGTGTAAACTAGAAATGTATAGCTTGATGTGTAGCCGTGTGTACCTATATTATTCTTGGCAGTATAAGAAAGAATGTCATTGTAAATTCTATCGACGTTGAAATTGAGTGGGTACATCACTAGTCAGAATAAAATTAATGACAACCTACAAAATTTCGAAACGTCTTCTGTATACGTGTCCTTCTTTTACATCATAGCGGCTCCATAAGTCAAAATGAAACAAATATATTGAGTTCAGTTGCTATTTAAATACTACTTCTATGCTTGTTGTTCTTCTGAGGACCGCACGAAAAAAATCGAAAGAAAAAAAGTTGGCGCCAAGCAGATTATCTATTATCTTGTTAAAAACGTTTTTGCAAACAAAATTTCAATTAAAATATGATGTGTTCCAGTGCAGATGTTGAAGTGTCAGTTTGTAATGTCAAAATAACAGCTTTTTACTAAATTCTTAGTTATGAAAGTACAAAAAAAAAACAATTTTTTTTCTGTCTGTCTGTTTGTTTGTTTGTTTGTTCCAGCTGATCTCCAAAATGGCTTGATCCCTAGACAAAAGAAAATCATTAAACCCTGGTCTTTTAAAATATAATTAAAATAGAGATAAAATGCACATAAAATCTAAAAAATCACCAATATTATTCTAAAAACTACTTATTCACGCTATCGTAATTTCTGCACTTTAACTTACTAATAAAATTAAAAACGTCTTATGAAAACGATCAATTTGAAAAAGCCAAAAGTAATACCACAAAGCCTTATGGAAAACTATTAAACAAATAACCCATAAAACAAAACTCAGCGCAGTGGAGCTATTCACAATTCGAGACAGCCCGAAATCAGCTGTTAATGAGGTAGCCGAATTTTTTGCCAACATTGGAAAAAACTTGGCTACGAAAATAAAGGAGGACACTGCATCATCACCGGCCGGTGGCCATTTATCACCTTCACCTGCGGACACCCGAAACTCACCTGTAAACTCTCTTACCATCCAGTGCCTCTACCATGAGTTTACACAGCGAAAAGTCGCTAGCGACTCCATAAATGATTTATATGAAATTTTTAATTATTTCCGTGACCGCTAGGGGCGCTGGAACAATATTTCATAGAAATCATTTACGGAGACGCTAGCGAGTTTTGGCTGTGTAAACTCATGGTAGAGGCTCTGGAAATAGACGAAGCGGAAGTCCAATCCCTAATCCTACAACTACGTTCTGACTGTGTCGTCGGCAGGTGTCGTACCTGCCGACGACACAGTAAGATTTCATCGAAAAACTGTCGACATGTACTGGTTCCACCAATTACTTACCTTTTTAATCGTTGCCTACAGGAGGGTGTCTTTCCGGAGGCTTTTAAAAGGGCTGTGGTCCATCCAATATACAAGGGAGGGAGCAGAGACCTTGTCAATAACTACAGACCGATATCAGTCCTACCTGCGCTCTCTAAAATTCTTGAAAAATTTCTCACGAAAATTTCTTAACAAACACCAACTCATTGCAAATTACCAATACGGATTTCGGACAAGTCTATCTACACAAATGTTGGCCCTTCTACGATAAAACTCACTTTTAGGCACACGTAACACTTCAATTATTTCACTTGCTTGGAGCACAGCTAGTAACAGACCACAGATTATGTAACAGAGTGACCCATGAGCTAACGCGCTGCGCCGGCAACCATCAAGAGTGGGGCCGGATGCAGCGCGCCACCTCGTTTGGTAAAACAGCATCATTATTGACATCTTAAATAAACCTTTTCTAAAATTCTTTTAAATATATGATTCGTTACATAAAATACAGGAATTAATGAATGCATAACTTTAAATGTAAAATCAATGTTTGACAAAATAAATGAATCGTAGCTATACCAAAAGGAACGCCATCTAGTGGTATAAGATGATAATCATATCCAACGTAGAAATTAAGTATCATACCCGCACAACAATAGCCAACAGATTAGTACACTTCAAAAATCAATAGCCCATCTTATTTCAACTAAATCTATATATATAAAACAAAGTCGGGTTTGTTCGAACACTTATAACTCGAGAACTACTGGACCAATTTTCATGGTTTTTGATTTGTTGTATTTGTCTCCGTCCCGAATAGCAGAATAACTATTAAAAACATAGGAAAATTCACAAAAAAATATGAAGAAAATTCATTTTCTCATACATGAAAGGGCAGGGCAATGTCTGTCGGGAAACTTACATTCTTTTTAGAATTCCAAATTCAAATTCATTTTATAATCAGTTGTTCATTTGTTTTGCTGCCGTTCGATTTATTGAATTTTTGACAGGTCGTCTGGTGGGTCAGCTACTTATGTAGTATTCTAAAATAAAAATCAATTGCCGAATGTATGTAGGTACGCGCATCACTTCAGAACGGATGCACGTATTTGGCTAATTCTTTTTTGTTGTATTTGTAATTGTCAGGACAAAGTTTGTATGAAAGAAACTTCTACACAGTTTATTGTTATAACGTCAATTTACTAACACTACTGTACTAAATATGTGGAGATTTGATACAAGTAACAACCTCAGATTTTTTATAGGCCTACGGTAACAACCTACTATCCCAATTTATTTTGGGTCTGCGCAACATGTCCCTTTCTTCCATACTTCTCTATTAGTCGTCATCTCGGTAGTCACCCCCTTTATAACCATATCATCTTTCACACAGTCCATCCATCGTTTATTGATCTTCCCCTACTCATATAGCCATTGACATTCATACTCAAAACAATTTTTTTTTTCAAATTAATTGGCTCCAATTAATCATTTTCATGTTCTTGACTTTTTACTAAGTATAAATTTATTCCGGTATTTTACTTTTCAGCAAAAACTCTTAGGTTCATTCTTAAAATATAAATTAAGTTTTCCTAAACAATTCAAAATGTACTCAGCTTGCGCCTTCAGGAACTTCGCGCGTTTACATTAGAATATTCATAGCTAAGACAGGACAACGTCTGTCGGGTCAGCTAGTTATTATTTAAACACAAGATGCAGTTCTGGATTTCACGCAACACGTTGCCTCAAACCCAGTTATCAATTCGAAATGCCTAGGTATATTAACAGAAACCGAAAGGTCCAGCCTTTCGAAAGCTTTTGACACGGTTTCTGTTCCCAAACTTATCAAGAAGCTGAAAAATATCGGTGTGCGTGATATGCCTCTAAAAAATCGCAGGCAATGTATTAAAATTGATACTTGCTTAAGTGATGAGTTTCTCGTGTCCTATGGTGTTCCGCAGGGAGTCTAGGTAAATGACCTCTGCAGACTGAATCTCCCAAATGGTAGGATTTATGCTTACGCTGACGACACCGCAATTCTTGTAGACGGAATCACTTGGGACATTGTGAAGGTAAATTCGGAGACGGCCATGGCTTAGGATAGGATGTGGTTAAACTCAATCCTTTTTACATTATTTCTACAAAAAACCGGACAAGTGCTTGTCAGACCACGCACAATGAAGGGTTCCGTAGTTGAAAAGAATGTATCCCAAAAACAAACTTGAAATTGTAATCCCAAAAAAAAAAACAACAAATACAAATTAACAACTTTTTGACTTTTTCCTTTACTTGTGCTGTGAGACCTTGCTTCTCGCCAAATTTCATGATTCTAGGTCAACGGAAAATACTCCATAGGTTTTGATTTACTTGCGAGTATCAAAATATGTCACATAAATGGCCGTATTTTTTTATTGCGTTGACTTAAAATCTTGATTTTTTTAGGACTCCAAGGGACCATAGAACTACGTATTTGATATTAATTTCAACTTGATACCTTAACGCGTTCCTGAGAAAAAGAGTCTTGACAGACAGACTGACAGACAGACAGACAGACGTACAGCAAAGTGATCCTATAAGGGTTCCGTTTTTCCTTTTAAACGGAACCCTAAAAACGACATACTTACTACTCGTATATTCCTTTTTAGGATTCCGTACCTCAAAAGGAAAAAACAGAACCCTTATAGGATCACTTGTTTGTCCGTCTGTCTGTCTGTCTGTCTATCAAGACCCTTTTCTCAGGAACGCGTTAAGGTATCAAGTTGAAATTAATATCAAATACGTAGGTCTATTAATGGTCCCTTGGAGTTCTAAAAACATCAAAAGATAGTGTTATAGGTCGTATATAGCTCCGTCTCTCTCTCACACACTACATTACGCACGTACTATATGTAATAAAGAAATCTCGGAAGAAAAAAAAAATTGTTAGTTAATTAGAATCAATCAACAACTTTCAACACAGTCTCATACGAGGACAGCAGCTTTTAGAGGTTTTCGATACGCTGCATCTAAGGTGTGGAATAATATCCCGCCACATTTTTAAGGGTACTATCCACACGTTCCGTGCACGCTTACGGCAGTATCTGATAGATTTGCAACAGAAACTAGATAATGGTCGCTCTAAATATTTGACTTGTATAATATTATTATAAATCTATTACAAAATTAATTAATAACTTTCGGTGTATTGTCCGTCGCGCTCGGCGGTCTGTAGCGATTTATGAATGTATCAGACCCGGATCAATCTAGCCAATTGCTAAGAACAGGGTTTGCTGAGACAGTTCTTGTTGTTTTTGTAATTTTAACCTATTTACTATATTTCATATACATTAAAATGCTTAAATACTTTAAATAAAACAACCGACTATTTAGATCAAGTACCTAGGTACAAAATTATTACTATTTTTTTTTCTTCCTTGTAATTACATTCTGATTAAGTACTAAGTAGTTTATTACATACTTGAAATTTGTAAATTTGTACGAAAATATCCGCAATTCTATACCAAAAGAGGGGATATTCAAACAAGAATAGCACTTAGATACGAAAACAGATTAAACATACCCACTTCACGATTGAAAATGCACTCTTCTAGTACATTTGTTATGTCCATTAAAATATAGAATAAGTTACCGGAATACATCAAAAATATAGATAAAAATAATATCTTCATCAATAAATTAAAACAATTTCTGATAATCAAACACACACACTACACTATTGACGAATATTTTAGCGATAAATTTCAACAATAACTATTTTTGACATAATAGATACCTACATTTCATTTGAAATTTAATTTCGTTTATACATTTATTTTAAAACAATAAAATACTGTTAATTTAAAAATGAATGTACTAAACAGTGCACAATTGATAATAATGACATTCTACAAGACTCAATAAAATTGTAAATAGTTGGTTTATTATCATTTATAGTGTTAATAATGAAAATCGTGCAATATATAATATAAAAATATATAACTACAACTTATAACCAAAAATTAAGACTTATTTAAAATATAAATACCACAAAAGCAAATGAAACTATTTTAATGATACTATTTTAAGTTAATATTTATTTAACAAAAAGCGCCTTCATCCTCTCTCCTATTTAAAATTAACTTTGCTGTGCCCGACAGGGTCCATAATTGATTCGATGTTTAACATACCAACTATGTACACATTATGGAATGCAATAAAATATTGAGTATTGAGTATTCATTTATAAGTGTATAAATTGTCTATTATGTATGTTGAAACTGTTTGTACTCCCGTCACTTGTCCCTAAAGGTTCATTAGAAAACCAGCGTCAGTTTCACATTGTTTTTTTGCTTTTGCATTTTTGTGTTTCACGAACTGTGTCCAAATAAACGTTTTTCTTTCTTTCTTTCTTTAAATGTTTTAAAAATCGTGGGAAGCAGTGGCGGACCTGCCACTGCTTCCCACGATTGTTTGTATTATTACAATTAACCCGTCGCACGCCAATTAGCAGACACAATCGACATTTAAAGAGTTAAGTAACTGCTAATTACTTAAATGTAATAATTACATACTTAATTTTAGATTCTAATGACTTCATAACTTAATTCCATCATAGGGTAGAGGCAGGCACGGTGGTTCGCGGTATGTTCACGTGCGTGCTGTGCGGCTTCTACTGCGTGCTGCACGCCTGGCTCAACGCCTTGTCAGAGATGTTCAAGTTCGGGGACTGGCTGTTCTATGAGGTACCGTTTTTTTACACCCAACTATCGACCTAACCATTTGTAGATCTTTGGCAGTCGTTACGGGTAGTCATATACCCGAAAGTCTAACAAGCAGTTTTACCACGTGGCATCGTGTTACTCAGTTAATGCTGGGTTGTCGAGGTCAGATAGGCAGTAATCCATGTAAAATATTGGTATTCAGCTGCAGTCGGTTAGACTGAAAATCAACCACAACATAGTTGGGAAACGGCTAGGCAGATGATATTTACCAAACAAAGTATGCAGCAAAGACCATCTTAGCGACCTATTTGCAGGGATACCCCTGCAATTTTGAGTACCTACCTATTATAATATATAAAATTGCATTCTGCAGTCGCAACAGTGCATTTCCACTGACGCGGAGCTGGGCGGAGCGGAGCGGAGACGTGCAGGAATCGTCCAATCACAGACGAGACAAGAGATGCGATGAGAATTTCGACCATTATGATTGGTCCAGTTCTGCACGTTTCCTCTCCGCTCCGCCCAGCTCCGCGTCAGTGGAACCGTCACCCTTATATCTATAACCTGGACCTATGTTGTTGATCAAAAAATTCAGGAAGCACACCTGTGCTTTCTAACTTTTTTAGTGTCCAAAAATGACCCCCATGAAAATGACACCCCAGACGAAAATTTTGAAAATTTTCGCAGCCGACATCTTGATTTTCATTTTGACCTCATTATCGTTTTCAGCGACCTCAAGAACCATAAAAATAACAACCATGATGAAAAATTTTTAAATTTCGCAGCCACCATCTTGCATTTTCATTTTGACCCCACTATCGTTTTCAGCGACATCAAATACCATGAAAATGACACGACACCCATGTCGAAAAATTTTAAAATTTTCTTAGCCGCCATCTTGGATTTTCATTTTGACCCCCCCGTGGTTTTCAGCGACCTCAAATACCATGAAAATGACACGACACCCATGTCGAAAAATTTTAAAATTTTCGCAGCCGCCATCTTGGATTTTCATTTTAACCCCATTATCGTTTTCAGCGACCTCAAGAACCATGAAAATGACCCCCATGACGAAAACTTTGAAAATTTTTGCAGCCGCCATCTTGGATTTTCATTTTAACCCCATTATCGTTTTGAGCGACCTCAAGAACCATGAAAATTACACCCATGACGAAATAAAATAAAACTAAACTAAAATAAAAAAAATAATAAGATACTTAATTAGAAAAAAAAACCTAAGAAAATAAGTAATTGCGTATCACACATCATCAATCGGAGTTAGTTTCATTTTGAAACAAATTGTTAATTCATAGCTTCATATGTTCGAAAAATTTGTGTGCTCGACAACGTAAATAACGCAATGAATGTTGTTGAACTGTCAAAATGAAACCAACTCCGATTGATAATGTGTTACGCAATTAGGGTTCTGCACGTCGAACTCTGTATGTTTTTGCATATATAATAGTTATTTATGCAACTGACGTATAATAAGGGGTCTTAAAATACGAATGTGGGTTTATCACACGAGGCGAAGCCGAGTGTGATAATAGTATCACATGAGTGTTTTAATACCTAATTATGTACAGTTGCATACAAGACTTTATCTACACCCATGTTATGAATTCTCTATAAAAGGTTCTGAAACAGTTTTTTGCAATACTAATACTCGTATCGAATAAGTTCGACGTGAATTCGAATAAGTTCTTATTTTAAATTACGGCGCTGTTGTAGTGAAACGCGCGTTCATTACAATGTTCTTTTTTTGAAAACGAGTTGCATTATGAAATTCAGTACAACATTAAAACACCCGTCTGGATGCTATTATGGTTACCATGGTTACTATGACACTGGCTGTTTTAATGTTGGCAATAAGCTAACTGGCTCAGAAACTTTTATAGAGAATTTATAGCATGGATGTAGTAAAGATTTTTATTATTTTTTATTATTATTATTATTTACTCAACAACAAAACTTAATACATTTAGCTATAAAAGTATCTGATTTAGAGACAGACATACCGACAAATGTGTGCAAATTCAACCAATGCATACGTTTTTCTCATAGAAGTCAATTAGGATAAAAATCTAATATAAAGACAAAAAACAAAATGATGTGGAAAAAATGCAAAAGAGCTCGTAATATTACGATCGCGAACACCGAGCAGTGAACACGCAGTAGTTATTGGCGTAACGAATTGGTGCAATTTAAATCTTAGCGAGTAAGTAGGTACAGGACTTATTATTTTGGTGATATCTGAGTGTTTGAACAAATAATTGAGGAAAAGGAATTTATTATTTTTGTTTTTTTAGTTTTTGTAGCTTACATAATGAACCTTGAATATAGAGTTTGTATTAGACGACTTAATGAGCTATCGCATGTCGTATGACACTATTTTGTAATAATCAACTCGTTTAAATAACTCATTTTGCAAACGGACATTGACCGCAATATGTGGTATATTTCGCCATACGAGTAGGTAAGGATGATATGGCCGTCTTTCGTAGTCCTTGCGTTGTCTCATAACTATTAGGGTTCCGTACCTCAAAAGGAAAAAACGGAACCCTTATAGGATCACTCCTGTGTCTGTCTGCCCGTCTGTCTGTCTGTCACAGCCAGTTTGCTCCGAATCTAATGAACCGATTAAGTTGAAACTTCGTACATATATGTATTTTGGTAACCCAAACACGGACATGGAACGTAAATAAATGAATTGTGATTATGAGGGTCCCTTTTGGGGGGAAAATAAGTACAATTTTAAAAAAAGTTTTGCAAACTGTACCGTGTGACATATCAAATGAAAGGGCTTACTGTGAGGGTCTCAAACATTTATTTATTTATTTATTTATATCCTCACTTACAACTATTTTTACAGGTATAACCCAATGCAATAGTGAAGCAAACTTAAAAACTTATTATCTAAAACTTATCTATATCTATAAAAGGAAAGCGTTACTGACTGACTGACTGACTGACTGACTGACTGACTGATCTATCAACACACAGCTGAAACCACTGAACGGATTAGGCTGAAATTTGGAACACAGGTAGCTATTATGACCTAGGCATCCGCTAAGAAAGGGTTTTTGGAAATTTGACCTTTAAGGGGGTAAAAAGGGGGGATATTGTTTGTATGAAAAATCTTATTCCTTGAGTTAATAAACTTGAAACTTGGCACGAATATTTATCTAAGTAAATTATGATTATTGTGATTTTTTGTTTTTCTAAACTACCCCCTAAAGGAAAATTGGCGGGTCTCAAAGTTTGTATGGAAAAATTTTAACGCGCAATCCGATTAACTCAAAACTCAGTATTTATACTTAAAACCAAAAATAAAGAATAATGCGTGTCAGGGTTTTTCGAAATTCTACCTCTAATGGGGTGAAAAGGGGTAGTCAATTTCACAGGGGAGGATTTTACTGCGTGGCTTGATTAACTCGAAAATTGGTGTAAATAATCTTTGAGTCAAGCTATGGAAATATCTCAAACCATTTTTTTAAATTCCACCCCTGTGGGGGTGAAAACAGGGAATACAATTTACATGAAAAATGTTTTAATTGACTTGAAATTTGGCACAAATATTTGCCTAAGTTTGTCATTATTAGTTTTTTAAAACTACCCCGGAGGGAGGGTTAGAGGGGAGGGGCAAGGGAGGGGTGGTGAGGAGTGTGAGGGGGAGGATGATGGACGCAGGGAGAAAGGGCAGGAATTGGTGAGGAGAGGAGGAAGACATGGTGAAGGCTGAGGGGTGGGTAGAGGTTGGTGAGCTGGAGGTGGAGGAGAGGGGGAGAGGGAGGGGACGGGGTGGTGAGAGAGAGAGAGCGAAGGGAAAGTGGTGAAGGGGGTGTGAGAGTGAGTGAGAGGGGGAGGGAGAGGTAGCGGAAGGGGATGTGGTGAAGGAACGAGCTAAACTCTGGAACTACCCTACCAGTCAGACTTTAAAAAATCTTTTTGCATTAATGATAGCCCAAATCTTATAGAGGGCATATTTAACATCACTCTAGGACCCTTAGGTGCCGAGCAAAAAGAAAAAAGTCTGAAAGAACGCTAAGTGAAAACGAAGTAATAGCGCGGGTAGGCAATGCTATGCGACGGGGTGGGTCGAGCAAAAAATAAATTTCACGCGGACGAAGTCGCGGGCAGAAGCTAGTTACATATAATGTTATCCTTGTGAATTCACTTAGTGTACACGCAAAAACGTCTATCTCCTCTGCTACAAGGTTAAGAGTGCGAAGGTTAAGAGAGAGAACATATTTTTTTTTATAATTTTAAATATGGATATAAGAGATAATGAATATGCATACTTCTTTGACAGTAACTCATACCTGAAACATGAGATGTTTTCGCACGTCACAGGAAGAATAAACAAAAACGGATGGAGTAGCATATATGAACAAATCCTGGCTAACATAATAGTGGACTATGAATTATTTAATAATCAAGACAATCTACAAGAAAGTTCCATGGCAGATAGAATTAATGATACTGATACTAGTTCTATAAATGGTAATAATTTATTTCGTCTATAACTATATACATGTGTTACATCAGAATATTGCAGGTTTAATTGGTAAATCAGATATGTTAACAGTCTGTTTGAACGTTTTTACTTCTAAAACTATAGACGTATTGTGCATTACTGAGCACAATATGATTAAAGATGACATCCCACGACTTTGTGTACCATCATATAAATTAGCTTCAACATTTTGTAGGAATAACAGAAGTGGAGGTTCTTGCATTTTGGTCAAAAATATTCATTCATATAAAGTACTTGATGATGTAGTATCACTTTCAGTGCCTAACGTAGTTGAATGTTCAGGAATTGAATTATTACAACATAAAATAATTATCATATGCGTATACAGAGTTCCAAAAAATACTTCTAAAGACTTTGACACTTTCTTTCGGATTTTACACCAAATTCTTAATAAATATAGATCTAAAGATAAGAAAATTATAATTGCAGGAGACCTAAACATTGATATTCTCAAGACTAATAAAATAACAGCCGAGCTCATTCACTCACTCGCATCCTACAATTTGCGACTTCAGTTTGACACTCCAACACGATTGGTTAGTGGCACGTGCCTGGATAACATAGCTCACAACGTCAAAGGCTGCAAAGGCGAATTGGTTGAGTTGGCCCTATCGGATCATGTGGCCCAAATTCTTAAATGCCCCGTAAAAAAGAGTTGCTCCATTAAGTACTGGTACGTCCAACGGCGAGACTATTCAAATGAAAACAGAGATAAATTTATAAAATGTCTTAGTAGCTTAAGTTTTAGTGAAGTTTATGAAACAGATGACCCTAATAATGCCTTCTCTCAGTTTCATAATACGTTCACATTGTTTTATAATTTATGTTTTCCTTATATTAAAGTTAAAGTTATGGTAGACAAAAGGCCAAAATGGATCTCAAAAGGCATTAGTTTGTGCAGCAAACGTAGACGAGAACTCTTATGGAAGTATAGAAAATCCCCAACTAGCAAAAACAAAAGTAATTTTAAATCTTACTCAAAAAGATATAAATCTGTTCTCAATCTTACCCAAAAATCACAAAATAGCCATTATATTAAAACTTCTATTAACAAAAGTAAAGCTACATGGCAAGTTATAAACAAAAACAAAAATAATGTACTCAAGGAGAACATAAATAAAATGAAAAATGATAATGGTAATACAATTTCAAATCCGAAAGAGATAGCTCAATTATTTAACGATTTCTTTTTAAACGTAGCTAACTGTGAACGAGCAAACACAATACCACATTTACCGGGTAAAAGTCAACCTAACTCTATTTTTATGAAACCTGTAACTCCTAATGATATCTTTAAAATAATTAATTCTTTAAAAAATGTACGCAGCACTGGTTACGATGAGGTTACAGTTGGAGTTGTGAAAGATGTAGCTCCTATAATTTCTACTGTTTTAAGCTATACTATTAACCTGAGTATAGAACACGGAGTTTTCCCAGATAAACTTAAGTACACCATTATAAAACCTATGTTTAAGAAGGGTGATGTTGAAGATCTCAATTGTTACAGACCTATAGCGTTAATACCCATCTTCTCGAAAATTTATGAAAAAGTTATATATACATCGTTGTATACTTTTCTTGAAACCAATAACGTCCTTGCCAGCGAACAATACGGCTTTCGTAAAAGTAAATCAATAAATAATGCGATTTATAATTTCATATATACAGTAATGACCAATTTAGATAATAGAAAACCAGCTGTAGCCATGTACTTAGACATGTCAAAAGCTTTCGACCACGTTCGTCATGACATTTTGCTCCAAAAATTAAATGACTATGGTGTTAGGGGTAATGTTAATAATCTAATAAAATCCTATTTAAGCGATAGACACCAAGCTACTCAAATAAATAGAGTATGCCCAATATCGAAAGAAGAAAAAGTTTACAAATCTCAGTTCACTAATGTCCGTTTTGGGGTACCACAAGGTAGCGTATTGGGCCCACCACTCTTTATTGTATATATTAATGATTTACCATCCATAACGCACCATCAAATGACACTTTTTGCGGACGACAGCACAGTTCTGTTTGATGGTGACAATTTGCATTCTAGCATTAATGTGGAGATTGATATGTTTTTAAGTAAGGCAACTGAATGGCTATCATCTAATAATTTAAACATAAATCTGTCAAAAACAAAAATTATGAAATTTAGACAAAATTTTCTAGCATCGCCAAATTTAAATATAACATTCAAAGATACAAATATTGAAGAAATAGATGAAATTAAGTTTTTGGGGCTACATATTGACAGAAGACTTAACTGGAAAAATCACATAGGTTACGTCTGTAAACGCTTAAATCAACAGTCATATGCCCTTTATAAATTAAGTAAAATAGCAGATAAATCTGCTGTTCTTAGTGCGTATCATGGTTATGTCTCTTCCGTTTTAAGGTACGGTCTTATGTTCTGGGGCAATTCAACCAACAAAAACCTAGCTTTTAAGGCGCAAAAGCGGTGTATCCGATCAATCGTGAACATTGATTCAACGGACACCTGTGTTCCACATTTTAAGAAACTGAAAATACTACCACTTCCCTGTATGTTTATATACGAATGTGCCATTTTCGCAAAATTAAATATTCACCGTTTTAAATTTAGTAATAGAGCCAGACATAAAGACAAAATGACACGTGAACCCCACAAAACTGCTCTTTTCCACAAAAGTGTTTTTTATCTAATACCTGACATATAAACATTGACATACCTGTATAATAAATTGCCAAAGACAATTAGAGATTTAGATTTGCATAATTATAAAAAGAAATTATTTCAATTGCTGTTAGACAAATGTTACTATACTTTAAAAGATTATCTCGATGATGTTATTTAATTTTAATTATTCCCCTGATAAGTAAAATGTGTATATTTCTTAATTTGTATAATTTAATTCTAACTGAATTTATAACTTATGTCTCGTTATTTTAATTGTTGCCTTGACATGTAAAAATATTCGTTAATTCTAAAGTGCTGCATATTTAAATTGTTATTATTTTAATTTTCTATTTGATTGTGCTGTTAAAATGTTACTTACTGTAAAATTATTGTATGCCATTATGGCGGGTCATAGCTGTGTACAATTTCGGAAACATGTAACAACTTATTGCTTACCTATGTACCACAATAAAGAATATTTGTATTTTGTATTTGTATTTGTAAAATAAAATGTTTTGAAGTTATTTAAGAAAATAGACGAAAATTGACCATTCCCCCCCTTATCTCCGAAACTACTGAGTCTAAAATTTTGAAAAAAATACAGAAAATAGTTCTTTTCTTATAGATTACAGGAAAACTTATGAGAAGTTTATGGTGTTATAAATCTATATATATATATAATTCAAAGTCCTGACTGACTCATTGACTGATAATAATGAACGCACAGTCCAAACCACTGGACCTAGAGACATGAAATTTTGCACATAGATACCTTATATAGTGTAAACATCCAATAAGTAAGAATTTTTGGAAATTCCATCCCTAAGGGAATAAAATAGGGGATGAAAGTTTGTATGAAAAATCTTATCTCTTGAGTTATTAGACTTGAAACTTAGCACGAATATTCATCTAATGTATAAAATTAATCATTTTTAGTTTTCCTAAACTACCCCCTTTTTTTGTGGATGGGAAATCATCAAATGACTTCTCCCGCTCTGGGTGGAGCGGAAGGGCGTGTCATACTTTTACTGACTAAAACCCACCCGTGTTCCTTCAGTTGCCTATGGCAGGGCCACGGTATCTCTTTCGAACAACCCGCGACCCCAGAAGACGGGATTGGTGGGTGTCAAAGTTTGTATGGAGGAATTTTAACACGCGGTCCGATTTACTCAAAACTCAGTTTTTGTACTTGAGACCAAAAATGAAGATTAACTAACGTGTATCAGGGTTTTCCAAAAATCTGCCCATAAGGGGTGAAAAGGGGTAGTAAATTTTACAGCGGAGGATTATTGGGGATTGATTAACTTGAAAATTGGTGTAAATAATGTTTGAGCCAAGTTATGGAAATATCCCAGACGATTTTTGAAATTCTACCCCTGTGGGCGTGAAAACAGGGATACAGTTTATATGAAAAATCTTATTAATTTGGTTAATGAACTTGAAACTTAGCACAAATACATTGTAAGTAATAAAGTTTCTCATTATTAGTTTTTCAAAACTACTAAAATAAACAATAATAAGAAAATTAAAAGTCATGAAATCAGACATCCACGCGGGCGAAGCCGCGGGCAGTCCAGCTAGTATCTCAATATTGTGCGTACAAACTTACTAAGCCTCCGCTGTCCAACCGTCTCCGTCCGTCTGTCACAGGGCTGTATCTCATGAACCTTAATAGGTAGACAGTTGAAATTTTCACAAATTGTGTATTTCTATTACGACTATAACAACAAATAATAAAAATAAAGTAAAGTTAAAATTAAAGGGGGCGGTCCCCATACAAAAAAGTTTTCATTTTGAAAAAAAAAAAAATAACCTGTGTGTTCTACACAATACACCCCGTATTGTGTAGAACTCATCGAGTAGAATACAAAGATATTTTTTTATCGTCTAAAATGAAGAAATAGGGGGCCGTAAAAGTTGTCAATTTTGTACCATTTTTGTACGAGCTCTATTAATTATATAATGTACCTTATACTGTACTTAATCAAGAAATACTAAAAACGGCGATTCATAAGGTATTTTGTTTAAATATGGGCAATTGGCAACTGAAAAAAATAACCTTGTAATTCACAGTATCATTATGAAATACAAAGTTATCTTTGCGATTGTTAAACATATAATTTGGTACGGAACCCTTTGTGTGCGAGTCCGTCTCGCACTTGGCCGGTTTTTTTAAAGAACCTGCGACAGTAGGAAAGGCCTGCTCAGCCTGCAACATGCAAACTAGACAATTCAAATAACAATAATACTAATAATATTACCTACTTACATTTTGTTACAGAATAAAAGACAACAATGGCAGAAAACAGTGTTCGCAATCGTCACAGGAGCGGGAAACAAAATGGAGAAGCGACACACCAAGAGGAGAAGAAAGATGAAGAGTTCTCCATCAGGGAGTCCCCACTCACGGTGCTAATAGACTCGTCTCTACACATTAGGACTATATACCACATATTTGTCGTCATTCTCCTAGTACTGATGTGTAATACCGTCATTTTTGACCTCGTCGAAAGTGGAAAGCAAGTAAACATTTTATATACTTAACTTTTTACTTGAATCATTAATTTTATTAGAATTCTGATAATGACTTCACGAGCATGTAACGAACTATTAGGTATAATCTTGGAACAGAAAAAATTTCAATCATAATTTACCATAGTTCTACAAAATGCTTCGTTTACTATACGGAAGTTATCATTATAACAAGTCACATTACGGAAAAAATAACTAAAACTGACATAATTTCAGTTTAATATATTAGTTTCCGTAAAACATTCATACGATATTATGTTTCCAAAAGTTGTGAATACACTTTCTAATGCAGTGGATGTGTTGTTACGCGATTTGGAGACACTCCTTCCTGTCGATGTTTCTCGTTTAAATTCCACATGCCAGATCTACAGGCTATCTCCCAGCTTGGCAGAGACTAAATACTGCAATTTTCACTCGCGGTGCTTTAATTACCTATGCAAAATATTTTATACCATTCCCCCTCTAAAAAGCTTATTTTATTCACTGACGACAGTGAATAAAAAGCACTTTTACTAACTGTTTTGATGTTTGAATTTAGAATACACCAATATATTCGACCACAGATTTAGAATAGGCTAGATACGGCATGTTCATTAGATATTATGAAAACCGAGCGTGTCATTTTCTTTATACTCGTACCTACGATAACTCCACCCCAGCCATTTAGTGATGTGCTTAACGTAAACAGAATCGTTTCAATCGCTAACCGTCACTGAGCTAATAGGCTTTTTTTTGTACAAAAATGCAGGCCACGCTTGGTCAGATGGCTTGCGGTATCTAGCCTACTCTAAATCTGTGTATTCGACGTATATTGGTGTGTTCTAAATTCAATTTGATTAGTCGACAATTTCGACAAGGAGTTTAGCATTAGAATAAAAACTATTTTGTATTCTTTGCTGTGATTAGTAGTAAGTTGTACGAACACAAAGTTAAATGTCACTTAAAAAAAATGCATTCAAGTGATGAAGATGTGCTAACACCTGAGTTTATAAAAGAGAGGGCGGCCGATATAGTGGAAAACTTGCTACCCAACAAATCACGGCTGGTTTACATCAAAGCCAATTTAACTTTCCTTTTTCTTCATTAAATGTCTATTTTCGCTTAAATCTTTCTTTTCCTCGTAGTCATGGTATAAAGTATAGTATGCAACTCTTAGAATCCTTCACTAGCTCGTGATTCATCTATGGCCCTCGATTTAAATCCGTCCTTTATTCACTAATTGCATAATATACTATTGTGCTACGAAAAAATGTACAACCAGCACCGTAGCACTTTTTGTTACGTCGACGCAAAATTACGTCATTTTTTACAGCGTTAACATGCTAAAGTTTGTTTGTACTTCGTAATGTAATATAAAGTTGGGTATATTTTGATGGACCAGCCGGTTTTCGTGTAATATTCTTGTTAAAAATTCACTTACTTAATTGATTATTTTTTGCAGGATAGGGCTGTCAGTAGTTGCAGCGGGATTTGGCGACATAAGACGTGGACTGAAGTTATGGGTGTATGACTTTTGCGTTGCAATGTCATTTTATCCCTTGCTTATGGTATACTCATGGATAGGATCGACCTCGAGAAAATATCCAGGTAAACGTTCATACTTCCTCACTATTGAGATCATCCTACTATCCTACTACTACATCCACGCGGGCGAAGCCGCGGGCAACGGCTAGTTATTAATATTTATACACCATCCATACAATATTATAAATTCATCTGTAAAGTTACCTTTTCACGTCTAAACCACTGAACGGATTTCGACAAAATTTGGCAAGGCTATAACACCTACCTATGGCATTCTGGGGATAAGCTACTTTTGTCTTAAAAATAATCATATAGGGGGGTTGAAAGTTGTTAACATAACGAATGCTGGGTTTCCCATGATGGGAAACCCAGCATTCGTTGTGTTAAGCATAATGAAAAATCTAATTTTTGGTTTTGGTAAGAAATAAGGAATTACGTTTTACAGCGTTTTTGTAAAATCATCCCCCAAATGGGTAAAATAGGGGATCATTTTCAAATTCTCATGTAGGTAATATTGATATTTTTGTGTACTTCTTTTAAAGTTATTTAAGCTATGGTAAATACAGTCATAGCCCGTAAATTAAGCTAACATTTAGTCTTTATCTCATTAAAATCGGTGACTTGGTTAAAAGTTACAACAATTTAAGTCATAAAAATAACTTGGCTAACATTTAGGTACAGTGTGTACGACAAAAGTGTGACCAGCATAATTTTAATTTTCGACACCTTTTTGCGCCAAATCCACTGTAGAGATTTCGATAAAAATTTGACAAGGAGATAAATGGTATCCTAGGGTAGGACATAGGCTCATTTTTGTCTAAAGAGGTGATAGAGGGGCTGACAGTTTGTATAGGAAATCTAGCATTTCTTAAGTTAGATAAGGGTTAGGAACATTCAAAATGCTTATGGTAAGAAATAAAGAATTACGTGTTACAACGTTTTTGTAAAATCCTCCCCAAGCAGGTAAAATACACATTCCCGTGGGGTGATATCCAACATCCACGCCGGCGAAGCCACGGGAAGCTAGTCCTATTTAATGAAAGAGCTACCACTTTCAGCTGTAGTACTTATCTGCAGCTGTTTATCGGACAAAAAATATTAAATTATTATTATCTCATGTTTAGGGTTCCGTACTAAAATGGTAAAAAAGGAACCCTTATGGTGTGACTCAGTTTGTCTGTCTGTCTGTCTGTCTGTCTGTCACAGCTGGATATCTCAAGAACTACTAATGCTATCAACTTGAAATTTGGAACAGTTTTAGATGACGTTTTTGCAAATAAGAAAGAAATAAAAATATATGTATGTTTTGTGCAACAGGGACTGAAAGGGGGTCATAAAATATCAAAGCGAGGCTACTAGGGCGTGTAATTATGTAGCGGTATCATTTATAAGAGCGCTGTTTGCAAATTCTCAAACATTTTTTTATTTTTTTTAGGCCGCACAGTTTTCCACTTTTGATGAGAAATGTAAAAAAAAATACCGTTCCCTCCCCCCCCTATCTCCGAAGTTTGCAAAAAAAAACTGAAATTATTCTATGTCATAGAAGTTTATGTAAAGATTACAGGAAAAATAAAACGATGTCTCTAAATAGCACACTTTTTCAGAAATCGGAACGGAACCCTCGGTGCGCGAGTCTGACTCGCTCTCGACCGGTTTTTTTCAGTGTAAAACCACTGGTAAAACTACAAGGGACATGATAATTTAAATTGTCAAGTTCAACGTTGAATTTGTATTGAATTTTTACATTAATGATACACAATCACTTTCCGTTAAATATCAACAAACATGTTGTGAGTTAGTTCTGAATGCTGAATAGATTTTAAAACTAGAAAGCCATAATGTCCTTGACAGCATGCGCGAATTCTATTAGTACTTTTTACTAATTCCATGGAAAACTCTAAGAAGAACGGAACCCAATTATTTCCTTAACTTTTTTGTCGTAATAGTCTTTGTTCCCCGAACATCCGGTTCCCCAACCGGATGTCTTTGTGGCAACATTAACTGACATCATGGAGGTAGATGTAGCTATTCATATAAAGTCGTGGGCAGAGTAGCAGCAAATGGCCACTGGCGTCCTTAGGTCGCAAGTGGAGTCTTCTGTCGCAAGCGCAAGACTTAGCTCTCGTGCCGCCCTCCTCTAGCGAGTGGGTCACGGCGTTTACCCTCACCTTAGTACTACAATAATCAACTGAGAGACTAGTATCGCTCAACTTTTACAATCTACGTCATATTTATAACTTTTCAGATAAATATTGATGTTTATGATTCCTTTCACTTTTATTTCTCGTGCATGTTTCGTGATTGGGATCATGTAAAGGTTCATTTCCCTACCTCAACGCTTGAATATCAAATATCAGAGAAAGTCCGTAATTATTTAATTAATCAGTCAATCCCGTACCCAACATGTACGAGGGACACCATATTTGTATGCCGTATGTAACTATAAGTATATTGCGCAGTATTACGTCCAACGGTGGTGATGCTGGGCATAGCTGGAGTAGTAGCAGTGGAAGTGGCCGTAGCTGCAGTGCCAGTGTTCGAACTAGGCAGGAAACATCTGGAGCTGGGCTCCTCTGTCGCAGTCACCTGTGAAATGGTAAGTGTTAAATTGTTTGAAAATAATATTGCTTCATATTCATGATAATAATATGTAGATAAGTACCTTTACACCATTCCCCCTCTAAAAAGCTTATTTTATTCACTGAAAACAGTGAATAAAAAGCACTTTTACTCACTGTTTTGATGTTTGAATTTGGAACATACCGTATTCGACCAAAGATTTAGAGTACCTAGACTAGATACGGCATGTTATTAGATAGTATGAAAACGGAGCGTGTCATCTTTTTAGGGTTCCGTACCAAAATGGTAAAAAAGGAACCCTTATGGTGTGACTCAGTTTGTCTGTCTGTCTGTCTGTCACAGCTGGATATCTCAAGAACTACTAATGCTATCAACTTGAAATTTGGAACAGTTTTAGATGACGTTTTTGCAAATAAGAAAGAAATAAAAATATATGTATTTTTTGTGCAACAGGGACTGAAAGGGGGTCATAAAAATTCAAAGTGGGGCCACTAGGGTATGTGGGGTATCATATAAAAGAGCGCTGTTTGCACATTCTCAAACATTTTTTTTCTTTTTTTTAGGCCGCATAGTTTTCGACTTCTGATGAAAAATGTAAAAAAAAATACCGTTCCCCCCCTTATCTCCGATGTTTTCAAAGAGAAAAATCTGAAATTATTCTATGTGATAGAAGTTTATGTAAAGATTACAGGAAATATAAAACGATGTCTCTAAATAGCACCCTCGGTGTGCGAGTCCGACTCGCTCTTGACCGGTTTTTTATACCTACGACAACTTCACTCCAGCCATTTAGTGATGTGCTCAACGTAAACAGAATTGTTTCAATCGCTAAGCATCACTGAGCTAACAGACTTTTTTTAGTACAAACATGCAGGGTACGCTTGGTCGGAGGGCTTGCGGTATCTAGCTATCTAAATCTGTTTATTTGACCTATATTGAGTGTGTTCTACTTCTACATTCAATTTGACTAGTCGACATTTTCGACAAGGAGTTTAGCATTAGAATCAAAACTGTTTTGCGTTCTTTGCTGTTTGATTAGTGACTGTAAGTTGTACGAAGACAAAGTTTAGTGTTACTTAATAATAAATCGATTAAAAATGCATTCAAGTGATGAAGAAGTGTTAACACTTGAATCACGAGCGTAGCGAGTGAGTGGTTGTGAAGTGAGTGAGTGGTGGTGAAGTGAGTGAGTGGTGAGTGGGTGAAGTGAGTGAGTGAGTGGTTGTGAAGTGAGTGAGTGGTGAGTGCGTGAAGTGAGTGAGTGGATGGGTGGGTGAGTGAAGTGAGTGTAAGTTAGTGAGTGTAGTGAGTGAGTGTGGTGGTGAGTGAGTGGTTTTCGCGATTTCAAGTTTGGTCACATAGTAAAAGTTGTTCATAATGATGAGTATAATGACCTGTTATAAAAGGGTTGTGCGTTTAAATAAAATTCTATTACTACCTATCCATACTTTGTTTGTATTAGATACTCAACAATTAAACTTTCCATGAAAATACATAAGAGTTCTTACAACATTGTACAATACCTACCATATAGTTTCTTTATTGAGGATTTATATTATGATAGGTGTAGATAAAGTCTTGTATGCAACTGTACATAATTAGGTATTAAAACACTCATGTGATACTATTATCACACTCGGCGTGTTTTAATACCCCTTATACAACAGTTGCATAAATAACTAATTTAAGTACAGATTTATACCTAAGAATGTTAACCTTTCAAACAAAACTTTAACGCTCATTATCATTAAGTCTGTAGGTATAGTCATATCTAAAGCTTTCTAAATTAAATTAATATATTTTTACTGTGTCTTTAGTCAACGACTTTTAATGATTTTACACGAAGATCACATCTAAAAGAGTGTGTAAGATTTTTTTCCAAATCATTAGATTTGGAAAAAATATATGTTACATTACACAACACAACTTCAAGTGTAGAGTCTCCGATATTCATTAGAGTGGATGTTACATGGGCATTTGACATGACCTTCCATGTTCATTTTGACACCCAATCTTAAGGAAGCTCTAAGTACTGACTATGACTCTATATCGTTGGCAATGCACCTACCATTGATGTTGATGCCTTGCCCTTTCCAGTCCAGAACCTTGAAGACATTCTCCAGTGCAGCGGTAACAGTTTCGAAGAGATAACGTCTCCCTGTCTCACCCCTCGCTGCAGAAGCATAGGTTTCGAGTTTATTGGTTATTTTTGTTATTATTTTGACTAGAATCCCACAAATCCTTAAAGAATCCAGACATTTTCAATAAACGAAGATATTGTTCGTTATCCATTTCAAAATTACGTCCAGACATGAACAATGATGAATGCTGACTGCGAATGCTGCGCTCTCAGCACCGCCGCGCGCGGCCCTTGTCCAATCAGAGCGTGGCTAGCCGCGCGCGGCCGCCGCGCTCAAATGCCGCTCTATATTTGGACACACCTTTATATAGTGTATTCTATGCCTCACTCGTTTCGTATCGTTTAGTGCGTGCGCGTATTAAGTGTGTTTCCCATAGTTTTATTGATATTTTCCTCGACCCCTGCTTTCTTTCTGCGGACTTCTGATAATGCTTCTTGTACGACACTTGCTACCATACCGGACACGGTAAGGAAAACTCCGCACAAAACTCTGTACTTGGACTTGTTATTTTGGATTCTACGATCGGCCTATCGATTGCTTATTGGCACCATGGATCGTTGTGTAAATTGTGGCAAAGCGACTAGAGGCTGTAGTTTACTTGGTCGTCGAGCTTCAACAAGCTGTTATGTATAGATTGTTACGTAGCCTTACTTTTACTTAATCTCTTTTAACCCGGCTCTCAGTCCGCCAAAATCCACAAAATGTTTAGTAATGGTTTGATAATATTATAGTATAGTAGCTATCAATTGACACCAATTTCATCTTTTTACAACCCAGGCCCAAGATTCTATGTCAGGGTTTCCGTCTCCTTTGTTGTTCCTACACCAGGCTTAACAAAATAGGTGGCTCGTTTAGATGCCAATGTCAGTACGTTTTTAAAATAAACTACCGAGTCACATTCAAAAACTATAAGCCTTAATAAATTCAAATATTTAATCACACTATCACATCGCACTAATATTATAAAAGCGAAAATTTGTGAGTGTGTTTGTGTGTATGTTTGTTACTTCTTCACGCTCAAACTGCTAAACCGATTTGGATGAAATTTGATATGTAGATAGATTATACCCTGGATTAACACATAGGCTACTTTTTATCCCGAAATAATGTATTGCTCCCGTAAGATGAGCATGGAATTCAAATATATTTGCTACTCTTTCAAACTCGAACGGCTCAACCGATTTGGATGAAATTTGGTATGTAGCTTATACCCTGGATTAACACATAGGCTACTTTTTATACCGAAAAAATGTAGTGCTCCCGAGGGATGAGCGAGGAATTCAAATATATTTGCTACTCTTTTAAACTCAAATGGCTCGACTGATTTTGATGGAATTTGGTGAAGAAGTAGCTGACCCTTGGAATAACACTAAAGTTACTTTATATCCCGAAAAAATAAGGTTTCCCATGGGATGAGCAAGGAATTCAAATATATTTGCTACTCTTTCAAACTGAAACGGCCCGACCGATTTGAATCAAATTTGGTGAGGGAGTAGGTGACACCCTGGATTAATACATAGGCTACTTTATATCCCGAAAAAATATAGTGTTCCCGTGATATGAGCAAGGAATTCAAATATATTTGCTACTCTTTCAAACTCAAACGGCTCGACCGATTTTGATGTAATTTACTTAGGAAGTACCTGACACCCTGGATTAACACATAGGCTACTTTATATCCTGAAAAAATGAAGTGTTCCTCACCGATTAAATAATACACGTTTTAGTGTATCTCATAAACAGCGGGTAACACCGCGGGGCGCAGCTAGTTAAATATAAAGCGCAAATTCTGTCAGAAAGCCTTTAGCCTTTTATACTGTCAAAGACTATATTGAGGACAAAAAGGGCTTGGGATTGAGCTGCTCCAATCGAATTACACAGTTAATGTTGATTTAATTATTTTGCAAAAAAAGTTTTTTGCTAATTAAATACCTTTTTACATTATTATACAACGAAATAAATGTGAAGACTACGTGGGTAATTTTTTTTTATCCTTTTCTCAGTTAGTTTTTAACCCGTTCGCACGCCAATTAACAGACACAATCGATTTTTTATTGTTATCAGTACACATGAATGGTGTACACTCGAAATTTATAGAGTTAATCATAGTCTAGCAGTTTGAGTAATTTATGCAGCCTACCCAAATGTCTTTTCTTTGGTATTGTTCGTCGAATTGTTGAGCTCCTTAAGTTTTGAGCTGTACGATTACTGACAAATACGTGCACTGACTGGACAGGTCCACTCAATCTGTGTGGTTCTTTCCTCAAAAGACCACTTCAGACACCAATCTACATGGTCTTCACATGATCTGACCAAGATTATGTCTGGGTAATATAAGAGACTGTGACCTCTGCGTTTGTTTCGACCTTTCTTCTCAGAGTAGTCAGATAGGAAACGCCGACCTCATCTAGTTCTTTAAAATATGATTGACGTGTAAAAGTTTTTGTACAAATCTACTTACAAAAATAGATCTTTTATCATTTATCCATGTCGTGTGTCATGAATGTGTGGCACAAGCGGTTTATTTTTCTTCATCAGTTTAAAACTTGTCTAATATCCTCGTCTATTGTTCCAGTTCCGTTTCATGATGAAACTCGTGGCCATTGCGTCAGCTTGCGGTCCCCGCTGTCTGAACGGGAACACGCCGCTGCCAACCTTCAAACATTACCTCTACTTCATGTTCGCGCCAACACTTCTCTACAGAGATCAATATCCCAGGTAAATTAACTGCACGTTACTTGCAGAAACGCTCCACGTCTCCGTAATATCCTGAGTTAGGCAAAGTCAGCGAGTATTTACCTGATATCAATCATGTAGCTAAGCTACTGATGTAATTATTGAGCAATTGAGCTGTTTGAGTCTTAATTGACGAGCAGCCTGGATTAATGAAGTAGCCTGTATTATGTTTAAACCCAGTTTATCTAGTAATTACTTATTCTACGAAGGAAAACACATAGAGGTAGTTACCAATTTGTAAATTTTGTAGCGCACCTAGTAGATAATTACTAGTTCCATGTATGCTGCTAAATTCTTTGTTCTAGAACTTCAACCTCCATACAATGCCCAGTAGAGTGAATGTTATAACCTAGAGTGTGAATTTGATATCATATAAAGCTCGCACCTGTAGTGCTATTCTGTAAATATCTCACCGTGAAAACTTTGATGAAGTGATCTTATAGTGTTGATCCCTAGCATCGGGTGGAATGACAGCTCACTTCACTTAAGTTATCACGGTGAGATATTTACACTTAGATAATATACATCTAGATCGAGCCACCGCGTGGCCGGTCATGAGACAGCAATATTAACAGTGAAAGTACTTTGTTTGGCAACATTTTTAAAGCAAAAATCGGCACGCCGTAAGGGACAGAAGATACGATGCTTTGTCTCAATTTTCCTAATTATTTCGTATATATGTGTCTCACTTCCACACTTCACACTGTAATCATGGCAACGTCTAGATGTATAATGTCATTGTATTTACAGAATAGCACTACTGCATTGCAGCACAGACAATAAATATATAATTTATCTACACCCATGCTATAAATCCTCTATAAAATTTTCTGAAACAGTTAGCTTATTGCCAACATTAAAACAGCCAGTGTCATAGTAACCATAGTTAGCTTATTGCCAACATTAAAACAGCCAGTGTCATAGTAACCATAATATCATCCAAACGGGTGTTAAAATGTTGTACTAAATTTCATTATGCAACTCCTTTGCTTTTCCGATCCCTTACTTACTCACGTAGTATCTTTATGAATTTCTATCTGGTCAAAATGTAGGGAACAGCCGATATTGTTTTGTTTTGTGTGTGTGGGTGAAGTGGTGATTGAGTGATTGGTGGTGAAGTGAGTGAGTGGTGAGTGAGTGGGGTAAGTGAGTGAGTGAGTGAGGGGTGAGTGGGTGAAGTGAGTGAGTGAGTGGTTGTGAAGTGAGTGAGTGGTGAGTGGGTGAAGTGAGTGAGTGGTAAGTGAGAGAGTTGAGTAAAGTGAGTGTAAGTGAGTGTGGTGAGTGAGTGAAGTAAGTGTGGTGGTGAGTCAGTGAGTTGAGTGAAGTAAGTGTGGTGGTGAGTGAGTGAGTTGAGTGAAGTGAGTTTGGTGGTGAGCGAGTGGTTTTCGCGATTTCAGGTTTGGTCACATAGTAAAAGTTGGTCATAATGATGAGTACAATGACCCTTATTAAAGGGTTGTGCTTTTAAATAAAATTTTATTATTACCTATAATACCTATACATACTTTGTTTGTATTAGATACTCAACAATTAAACTTTCCATGAAAATACATAGAGTTCTTACAACATTGTACAATACCTGCCCAGTGGTTTCAGACCCTTTTATAGAGAATTCATGATGAGTGTAGATAAAGTCTTGTAACATACAACTGTATATAATTAGGTATTAAAACACTCATGTGATACTCGTGTTTTAATAGCCCTTATTATGCAACAGTTGCATAAATAACTATTAGGGATCTGTAAAATATTGCTAGAAACCGCTTGAAAAAAAAAACTAGTAGTATTATGCAATAAATTCTGGTGTTATACTTAACTATTTATGATCTCTGAAAATCAACTTAGAGGGTAATGCACCTACAGGTTGTAACCTAAAGAATTAATCGTCAAAAAAAAACAAGGTTTGTTAATATTAATTTTCAAGAAATTAAAAACGACGTGAATTAATAGTACATTTTGATACAAGTGGAGAACGTTTGTTATTGCATTCGAGGCGGAATTAAAACACCCGAGCCGTGGTAAGCGAGATTGTTTTTGAGCCGAGAACTGCAATAACAAATGTCCACGTGTATCAAACGACGTTTTTCAATACACTTTTGAAAAAATAAAATAAAATAACGGAAAATATTTTTGTCATGAATTAATAGGAAACTATGATTTAAATTTTCTTTTTTTTTCGCGATTTGCTTTCGCTATTTTCTATTTTTCATATTAGAATGTTTATCGGCTTTATACCTTTGCTTCTCTTTCAACCTGGCGAAAGCCAAGCGCAGAAAATAAAGAAAATTTAAATGATAGTTTCCTAATAATTCATGACAAAAATATTTTTATACCATTCCCCCTCTAAAAAGCTTATTTTATTCACTGAAAACAGTGAATAAAAAGCACTTTTACTCAATGTTTTGATGTTTGAAAATGGAACACCAATGTATTCGACCACATATTTAGAGTACCTAGGCTAGATACGGCATGTTATTAGATAGTATGAAAACCGAACGTGTCATCTTTTTTATACCTACGATAATTTCACCCCAGCCATTTAGTGATGTGCTCAAAGTAAACAGAATTGTTTCAATCGCTAGGCGTCACTGAGCTAACAGACTTTTTTTAGTCGAACAGTCGAACATGCAGGGCACGCTTGGTCGTGGCTTGCCGTATCTAGTGTAAGTGTAATCTTTGTATTCGACCTATATTGATGTGTTCTAAATTCAATTTGATTGGACGACATTTTCGACAAGGAGTTTAGCATTAGAATAAAAACTGTTTTATGTTCTTTGCTGTCCTTAGTAAATTGGCGCTATTTTGAATACTGTAAGTTGTACGAACACAAAGTTTAGTGTTACTTTAATCTTTAATTTTGTGTTTGTTTAGTGTTGTTCTAATCGATTTAAAATGCATTCTAGTGATGAAGATGTGTTAACACCTGAGTTTATGAAAGAGAGGGCGGCCGATATAGTGGAAAACTTGCTACTCAAAAAATCACGGCTGGCTTACATC
Organism: Cosmia trapezina; assembly: GCA_905163495.3. Classification (NCBI taxonomy): domain Eukaryota; kingdom Metazoa; phylum Arthropoda; class Insecta; order Lepidoptera; family Noctuidae; genus Cosmia; species Cosmia trapezina. Next base: position 12,570,995 of record LR991028.1, read on the forward strand.
AAAGCCAATTTAACTTTCCTTTTTCTTCATTATATGTCTATTTTAACTTATATCTGTCTTTTTCTCGTAGTCATGGTGTAAAGTATAGTAGGTATGCAACTCTTGAATAAAACGGATTTATATCGAGGGCCTTGAATCACTCGCGTCGCTCAGGATTCTAACACTTGAATCACTCGCTACGCTCGTGATTCAATCATCATGCCTCACTCCCTACGGTCGTGATTCAATCGTTAGAATCCTTCACTAGTTCGTGATTCATCTATGGCCCTCGCTTTAAATCCGTCCTTTAATCACTAATTGCATAAAAAGTGCTTTTTATCCACTGTTTTCAGTGAATGGTATAATAGTATATTATTAATATACTATTATACCATTCACTGAAAACAGTGAATAAAAAGCACTTTTACTCACTGTTTTGATGTTTGAATTTGGAACATACCAATGTATTCAACCACAGATTTAGAATACCTAGGCTAGATACCGCATGTTATTAGATAGTATGAAAACCGAGCGTGTCATCTTTTTTATACCTACGATAACTTCACCCCAGCCATTTAGTGATGTGCTCAACGGAAACAGAATTGTTTCAATCGCTAAGCGTCACTGAGCTAACAGACTTTGTTTAGTACAAACATGCAACACACGCTTGGTCGGATGGCTTGCGGTATCTAGCTATCTAAATCTGTGTATTCGACCTATATTGGTGTGTTCTAAATTCAATTTGATTAGTCGACATCTTCGAGAAGGAGTTTAGCATTAGAATAAAAACTGTTCTGTGTTCTTTGCTGTCATTAGTAAATTGCCGCTATTTTGAATAGGTACTGTAAGTTGTACGAACACAAAGTTTAGTGTTATTTAATAATAAATCGATTAGATATATTAATAAATAACACGCGGTCATGGTATAAAGTATAGTATGCAACTCTTGAATAAAACGGATTTATATAGACGGCCATGAATCACTCGCATCGCTCAGGATTCTAACACTTGAATCACTCGCTACGGTTGTGATTCAGTCGTTAGAATCCTTCACTAACTCGTGATTCATCTATGGCCCTCGCTTTAAGGCTGTTCCTTCCTAAAATACGGCGAAACTAAGTAACTTTGTAACCATCTTTTACAGTAACTATAGCATCTTTCTGATAGGAAAAAATACACAGTAATCTACAATACATAAGAAGTGATTTTATGTGTCTTGAAATCTATTTTAGTTTGTAGAACTAAAGAAAGAAAAAACCTAAACCCAGGTCTATTTCTGTCTATTTTTTTCGAGTTGTTACCATATTACTCCTACAGTTTTCACTAAAAGTGTTCATAAATTTATACAGTTCTTTACAAACTAATAAGGAATGATTTTTTGCCGTAAGTTGTACAAACACAAAGTTTAGTGTTAATTAATAATAAATCGATGAAAAATGCATTCAAGTGATGAAGATGTGTTAACACCTGAGTTTATGAAAGAGATGAGGCCGATGTAGTGAAAAACTTGCTACCCAACAAATGACGACTGGTTTACCTCAAAGCCAATTTAACTTTCCTTTTTCTTAATTAAATGACACGACCCCTCCCTACAGTCGTGTTTCAGTCGTTAGAATCCTTCACTAGCTCGTGATTCATCTATGGCCCGGCCTTAAATCCGTCCTTTATTCACTAATTTCATAATATACTATTCCTTATTTTATTTTAGTTCTTCAAAAGTGTATGAAAAAACGTCGTTTGATACACATGGACATAATTTGTTATTGCAGTTCTCGGATCAAAAACAACCTCGCCTACGGCTCGGGTGTTAATTCCGCCTCGAATTCAATAACAAGAACATTCTCCACTTGTATCAAAATGTACTTTTCGTAACTTTGCGTCTGTAACTGCCACTTCTCTTTGATGTTTTCTCCATAATTATTTTATATTGGTTTACCAAATATACGCGAATTGTTACAGTAAAAGCCGATAGGTAAGCAAAGAGTGCGGCAAGGTTTAAAGCGTTCTCCATTTTATTGAAAAGCTATTATTTCCTATCATGAAGCACTGCAGACTCCATAGTAGTGTTCTACAAAATGGAATTTTACGAGCTGAGGAGCTAATTTTCCCTCACATGCCTAACAGAAACCGTAAGAAGTAAATTTGTCACAATTTGCTTCCTATGCAGAACAGCGTGGCAAAGAATGTCACGCGGGACCGTAATGCAACTAAAAGTGCGAATAAAGATGCAATTATAACTACAGTGCAGTCAATAGTCGTCTAAAATGCGACACAAAACCATTATGCGACTAAAAGCGGCAAAAAGATACAAATCTAACTATTGTTCAGTTAATGGTGCCATAAGGTATCACAAAAATCCCTTACATTTCTGCTGCGTTCATAAGCTATAATTTTAGCTGTTATCGAACTCGTGCCTAATTCCGACTCCCTTATGCCACCCCTGTAGACATTGGAGCTTTAAGGAAAGCTTAATTTTTCACTTGTGCTAGTTGGCCATTGAGTACGATGTCAAATAAAATGGCTCACTGCTTCAGTGTTGTCATAATTATTATCGTTCATGAATTATTTTTCACTTTTGTGGCAAACGCACACTTGTCCGCTCCGAAACGAAGTTCCTAGTAATTCTTCCGGGCGGCGCGGGCGATTCGTCCGATTCGGCGCGGATAAGTGTGCGAGGTTTCATAGGATTTCATAAAAGTAATTCTAAAATTAGATTATTTCGACTCCTTCGCTTCGTATGGCTCTGATAAGTGTGCGTTCATTCTTATCTAGCAGTTATTATTATCAACTATTTTCTACTGAAACAGAACAAAGCAGACACGATGGGGCTTGGTGGTGTTCAACTTGCTGGAGGTGGCGGCAATTATATTCTACTACTCCTTTCTTTGGGAAAGATTCATTATGCCCTACTGGTCTGACTACGGGAAGGAAAAAACGGTGAGATAATACCTCTTTTAATTACAGTGCCCGTTCTATGGTGAGGTATAGTATAGCTAACTACGCTCTTTTAATTTACGTTTTATGTTTCCGTTGGTAATGGGCCTGGTCTAAAAGAATCCACAAAGATTATGTACCTATAGGTACCTATATGATGAATGAAAGGGAGGAGCTCGTAGCTAAGTTATAACAGCCGCACGGGTCGATCCTTCAGGTTAAGCTACGCTTGCCGGGGTTGGTCCGTGGACGGGTGATCATCTTTACATACCGAGACTCCTCCGTGCCTCGGAAAGCACGTTAAGCCGTTGGTCCCGGCTGTCATTTGTGGATCTTTGACAGTCGTTACGGGTCGTCAGAAGCCCGTAAGTCTGACAACTAGTCTTACCAAGGGGTATCATATTGCCCATTTACTGGGTTGTGGAGGTCAGATAGGCAGTCGCTCCATGTAAAATACTGGTTGAATACCAGCATCCGGCTAGACTAGAAGCCTACCCCAACATAGTTGAGAAAAGCCTGGGCAGGCAGATTGATTGATGGCCTTGATGATGAATGAAAGGCGGTAAGGTATTTAAAAGCCAGATATGAGTGGAAACGCGAAATGAAACGCCCTTCAAGGACATATAATGTTCTTCAGAAGGGTTAGGTGCGTAGTAGGGGCCGGGGCTGGTTGACCAGTTTTTAACATTTTTGCATAGAACCTCGAAACTAAATTTGATACAAAACTTTTTAAAACAGTTCTAAATAGAGCATTCCATTGATTATTAATGGTGCCTATTTGAAGTTTCTTACTAAGTAAGAAGATGCTTATTTTTGGTTTTTTTGAAAACAAGTCTAGTTGGTCAACCAACCCCGACAGCGGGGTTTGTTGACTCACGATATGGGGCAGGTTGACCATACTAAAATAAAAAACCGTTGGATACGACTGATAAATCAAAACTTCACATATCGACGTCCATTAGGACTTCCGTATTCCTTCCAATTAGGACTAGCCTCTTTTGTACATATGCAATAAACTCACAAAAATATCAAATAACTCAAATATCTACTTATACCAAAATAATAAACTTGTTAACTATAACACTTTATATATGCATGACTTAATATTTATAGTAAGTCGTGTAAGTACTTGTTACTGAATACTAGGTATCTACTAAACTTGTAGAAACAAAATATTTATCACATGAGATCCAAAACACCACCGTACATGTGTTGGCCTACCGTCCCCGCTCGGCCATTTTGTAAATCGGAGTCCATGGACACGACTATGTGGCATTAATCTACAGTCTAATACCCGTACTTCCCTATAGTGAAAACTACAAACCTTAAGATATTATAAAAATAAAAAGCCTTTTATTCCGAAACTATAAGATTCCAATAATATTTTACAAAATATGCCTAATTCAGTGTGCCTCATGGCACAGGCCTCCTCTAACAATTTCCATTGTTGTCTGTCACGAGATACCCTCCTCCAGTTTGGACCAGCTTTCAGCTTTATTTCTTCCTCCTATCGGGTAAGCTGCCTTCCCTGTTTTCTTTGCCATCCCTTGGATACCACTCTGTCACTACTCTGCTCCACTTTTCTTTAGTGTCTCGCATCATGTGCCCTGTCCACCTCCACTTCTGTTGGTCTGTTCTTGTTAGAATATCGGTTAGTTTTGTTTTGGACCGGAGATCTGTTTCTTATTCTATCCTGTCTCTTTGAACCTGTCATGCTTCTCTCCATTGCTCTTTGACACTTGGCAAGCTTTTCTCTGAGTGATTTGGTGAGTGCCCATGTCTCACACTCATAAATTAAACATGGGAGTATACATGAATTAAAAGTCTTCCTTTTTAATGTCATGCCTAGGTCTTTGGACTTCATTATCTACTTAAGGGATCAGTATTTTTTCCAACCAATTAATTGCAATCCTCATATTTATTTCCTGACTAATTTGGTTTTTGGTAGAGATGACTTGACCAAGATATATGTAGTCCTCTACGTATGCCAAATGTTCTTCCTTTATTTTTTTTAGAGATATATAATGAAGATATTATAATGAAGTCAAAAAATTAAAAGGATGTCGATAAAAGAACTAATTCGAATTCACGTCGTATACTACTACGCCGGCCGCCATGTTCGATACGAGTATTAGTATTGCAAAAAACTGTTACATTACATTAGATATATTTTTTAGGGATAAAAAGTAGCCTATGTGTTAATCCAGGGTATAAGCTATCTACATACCAAATTTCATCCAAATCGGTCTAGCAGTTTGAGCGTGAAGAAGTAACAAACATACACACACACATACACTCACAACACACTTTCGCCTTTATAATATTAGTGTGATGTGATTATTATTGCCTTTCTAGGCAAAACATGTTGAAACTTAATTTTTTTTTCTGTAATCGTTCCAACTGATGTTAAACCTACACATGTTTTTGACAAATAAATATATCTTATCTTATCTTATCTTCATAACTTAATTAATTCCGTCATAGGTGGAGGCAGGCACGGTGGTTCGCGGTATGTTCGCGTGCGTGCTGCCCGGTGTGATCACCTTCCTGTGCGCCTTCTACTGCACACTGCACGCCTGGCTCAACGCCTGGTCAGAGATACTCAAGTTCGGGGACCGGCTGTTCTATGAGGTACCGTCTTTTTACACCCGATTATCGACCTAACCACTTGTATATCTTTGGCAGTCGTTACGGGTAGTCACATAGCTACCCGAAAGTCTGACAAGCAGTTTTACCACGTGGCATCGTGTTACTCAGTTAATGCTGGGTTGTCGAGGTCAGATAGGCAGTCGTTCCATGTAAAATACTGGTATTCAGCTGCAGCCGGTTAGACTGAAAATCGACCACAACATCGTTGGGAAATGGCTAGGCAGATGATATCGAACTACCCATTTACCAAACAAAGTATGCAGCTAAGACCATCTTAGCGACCTATTTGCAGGGATACCCCTGCAATTTTGAGTACCAATTATAATATCTAAAATTGCAGTCTGCAGTCGCAACAGTGCATTTCCACTGACACGGAGCTGGGCGGAGTGGAGCGGAGACGTGCAGGAATCATCCAATCACAGACGAGACAAGAGACGCGATGAGGATTTCAACCATTATGATTGGTCGATATCTGCACGTTTCCTCTCCGCTCCGCCCAGCTCCGCGTCAATGGAACCATCACCCTTATAAGTATAACCTGAACCTATTATGGTGCTGATTAAAAACTTGAACCATGCTACCAAACCATGAAAATGACACTCATGATGAAAAATTTGAAAATTTTCGCAGCCGCCATCTTGGATTTTCATTTTGACCCGACTATCGTTTTTAACAACCTCAAATACCATGAAAATGACACCCATGTCGAAAAAATTTAAAATTTTCGCAGCCGCCATCTTGGATTTTCATTTAGACCCCATTATCGTTTTCAGCGACCTCAAGCAAGAACCATGAAAATGACACCCATGACGAAAATTTTGAAAATTGTTGCAGCCGAATTACATTAAAAAAATTCTCAAACTCAAACTCAAACTCAAAGCATTTATTTCAATTAAACCAATTACAGGCACTTTTGAATTGTCAAAGAGTCGGTCAGTAGGTAAGTCAGAAAGTTGAAACTAGTTGCCCATTCCAAAACGTAGATCTATGGAGAAGAACGGGCAAGAAACTCCACGGACACTCTTTTAAATCAAAATATGGTTACAAAATATTGGTTACATCATTCATGTTGAAATTATACATGTGAGAACGATGAACGTTAAAAGCGTCCGTATTAAAAAAATAAAAAAAAAAACAATTCAAAAATTAAAATTAAAATAAGCCGTGGCAGCTAAGGTATGACCAGCCTCCACCAACAGCGCCCGTTGACGAACCTGACGTATGGATTCGTTAAATGATCCAACCACACGCGCCACCATCAGCGAGGCATTAGAGTGAGCATGACACACTCTCAGCCGCCAGGGCACATCCAAGTCAAATAAAGACGTACCCAGTAAATGGTAGCTTTAGAGTAGGTACATAGTACTCACACATGTGCTAAGCAATTATACAATACAATGGTGATTGAGTCTACACAATGCAAAGCTATTCTTACAATCTTCAGCAGTTCCAACAGTATGTTCAAATGTTAATTAATTAGTTGAGGTTGTGGAGCAGGACCAGCATGGAGCCAAGCATTTTTATCATTTATGTAATCCCCCAACGTATAATATGCCTGCCTGCATAGTGTGCGTTTTATACAAGTTTTAAATTTCGTCTCATTTAGTTGTAGTATGTGTGGAGGTATTTTATTGTAACATTTTAAACAGTACCCCATGAACGATGAGTCTACTTTAGCCAGCCTGAAACCTGGTTGAGCTAATAGGTCCTTATTTCTAGTATTATAATTATGCCTTTCACCTCTTTTATTAAAAAGATGTAAATTTTTTCTTACGTACATGATGTTTTCGTAGATATATTGACAAGGTACCGTCATGATGTTAATATCCTTAAACAGTTCCCTTAGAGAATCGCGCCTGCGAAGATTATATATGGCTCTGATGGCTCGTTTCTGCAGAATAAAAATGGACTCGATATCTGCAGCCCGTCCCCAAAGTAGAATACCGTAAGACATGATACTATGAAAGTAACTAAAATAGACTAGCCTCGCGGTATCTACATCAGTAAATTGACGGATTTTTCTGACAGCATAACCTGCTGAACTTAGCCGTCCTGCAAGTGATATTAAATGAGGACCCCATTGTAGCCTTGAGTCGAGCGTAATCCCCAGGAAAACGGTTTTATCGACGAATTCTAGTTTCTCTTGATTCAATACTATCTCACAATCACTACTTTTGACATTTGGTAAAGAAAATCTGATGCACTTAGTTTTTTTCCCATTTAATACTAAATTATTAGCAGTGAACCAATTTTGGATCTGCAGTAGGGCGTTATTAACGTCGTCAAAATTTGTAGCACGTCTATCTACCTTAAAAATTAATGAAGTATCATCAGCAAATAGCACCATTTGTGGTTGATTTTTTAATAAATGGAGTAAATCATTAATATACACTAAAAAGAGGAAAGGACCCAATATCGAGCCTTGTGGAACACCCATTTTAACTTTTAGACAGAGTGAATTGACACCATTTATTTGAACTTGCTGTTGTCTATCATTTAAATAAGATTTTACTAAACTGAGGGCAAGTTTTCCAAGTCTGTAATGCTCAAGTTTCAAGAGTAAGGTTTCATGATCGACGCAATCAAATGCCTTGGAGAGGTCACAAAAAATGCCTATGGCGTCTTGGGCCTCTTCCCACGCGTTAAAAATGTGTTTTAATAAGGTTACACCGGCGTCGGTCGTACAACGTCCTTTGGTGAAACCAAACTGTTGATCGTGAAGTATTTTATTCGTGTTAAAGTGATTGAGCATTTGATTAAGCATTACCTTTTCAAACACCTTGCTGAAAACCGGCAACACGGATACTGGTCTATAATTATTTTTGTCTTTACTGTCTCCGGATTTAAAAAGTGGAATTACCTTACTGTATTTCATTAAATCCGGGAAAACTCCTTGATCTACACAAAAATTAAATATTAAGGCTAAGTAAGGCGCTATAGTCTCAATTATGGAGGTACAGACTTTAATGGACATTCCCCAAAGATCTTCGGTCAGTTTGATCTTAATTTGCTTAAAAGCTTTTATTACTGTTATGGGGTTAATATGCTTAAAGTTAAATTCAATCGGGCAGGCCGAAACGTTCGCCCTTACTAAATCAAAAGACAGCGAGGGCGAGGAGTTTAAGACCTCAGTAGTTTTAAGTGGGATACTGGTAAAGAAATTTACAAATTCTTGAGCAACTTCTTTGCTATCGGAAATGAGACCACATGACGACTCCAGTGTGTAATCAATATTATGCTTTCTGTTCCTGTTCGTTTCACTGTTGATAATTTTCCAAACTTTTACAAATTTTAAATTTAAATTACAAATTTTGTTCTTGGATTTTCATTTTTTTTTTAATACCGCACAATTTGAGCTAAGTTATGAAAATTAGGTACCGTTCCAGTTCTAACAGATAAAATTTATCTGTTCTGTGGTTTAAACGGACAGCAACGAAAGTCAGGTATCATGTATGTATTTTTACATAAAATCTAAATACTTCGATACAAAATATTTTGATACTGTGGTTTTCAGTAGATGAATTACAATAAATAGGTATGTTATTTTAACATGAAGTAGGATCCGTTAGGATTTATTAAAACTGTGAAAAACAACGTTCAAGGGTTCCATAATTAGTTTATTTTCGAAATAACCGAACTTTGCCAAATTAAATGTGACGGGTCCATTATGGGAATGGCGTAATTAGTGCGTCAATCTATAATAATTTAGGTGGTAATATAAATCGATTTCTATTGGTCAACATTCGCTATATTTAGGTTTTTCCGAAGACAAACGATGGCGAACCTTTGGACGTTGTCGTACTGTACGGTCAGCGACGAAAGTTTTTAACAGTTTTTGAATCTTTAGTGCACTACCACACCAATCAATCGATTGTCGATCGATGCCATCGATCGCCATCGATCGATGATAGAATGGATCAGTCGACGCCGATCAACAGTTGTTCCCACAACAGTCGATCGCTTGTTGATCGATGATAGAATGGATAAGCCAACGTTGATTGTCGATCGATGATAGAATGTATAAGCCGACGCACGTCGATTGTCGATCGATGATCGATAAATTGGTGGGGTAGTACCCTAACGGATCCTACTTACCTTTGAACGTCGTACTGTACCTGCTGTGTACTTAATCTAAGTAATGGCTAATCAATGCATTGCTGTTTATTGCAGGACTGGTGGACGGCATCTCGTTTCTCGCTGTACTACCGCCGCTGGAACCGCGTGGTTCACTCCTGGCTGCGCGACCACATCTACCTGCCTCTGGCACCGTATGCAGGACGACCTCTGGCTACGTTCACTGTATTCTTTGTAAGGAAAAAGATTATATTAAAAAACCGGCCAAGTGCGTGTCAGACCACGCACAATGAAGGGTTCCGTAGTTGGCAAGAATAAATCCCAAGACCAAACTTAACTTTTTAATTGAAAAAACATGATTTTTTAGAGCTCCAAAGGGACCGTAGACTTACGTATTTGATATTAATTTCAACTTGATACATATACGCGTTCCTCAGAAAAAGGGTCTTGCTTGACAGACAGACGGACAACAAAGTGAGTGCCTTTTCACACGTCCCGGTTGCCAGATATCCGGTGCCGGGTACCCGGTGGCAACTGTATGGACATATATGCCGGACAAATTACGCCGGTACGTGTAAAAGATAACATACATGTCCATACACTTAGCCGTCGGGTACCCGGCATCGGCTATCCGGCAACCGGGACGTGTGAAATTACGCCGGTACGTGTGAAAGATAACGTACATGTTCATACACTTAGCCGCCGGATACCCGGCATCGACTACCTGGCAACCGGGACCTGTGAAAAGACACTAAAAGCCTTTTCACACGTCCCGGTTGCCGGATAGCCGGTGCCGGGTACCCGGTGGCAACTGTATGGGCATGCCGGACAAATTACGCCGGTACGTGTGAAAGATAACGTACATGTCCATACACTTAGCCGTCGGGTACCCAGCATCGGCTATCTGGCAACCGGGACGTGTGAAAAGGCACTGCGGGTTCCGTTTTTCCTTTTGAGTTATGGAACCCTGCAAAGAAGATCTAAAAGTCTAATACTCAATACTCAATATATTTTTGCTTTACCATGATGTGTACTTAGGTGGTAACTCTATAATTGAGATAATTATGGACCCTGTAGGGCACAGCAAAAGGGTAGTAGAGAGGAAGCCGTGTTTTAAGAGATCATGAATAATTATTATTGCTGTATTATTTCATTTCCTTTATTTAATTTATAAGTATATCAGTTACATTTTTAAATATTTTTACAAAAACATAAATAAAAATAAACATATAAAAAATAGTAGCCCACCGATATCGGAAACAGGGTCCAAGCTACCGGTGGTCAGAGCTCTAGAGAGAGGAACCTCCTCACTATGCGTACCGTGTCCAGGAGTACTCGTGAATCAAGCCCTTGACCCAGCCGCACAATGAGAGCCTCTTCAGGTGTTGTTCGAGGCTCTGTGCTATTAGGCCATTAACCGTAACGATTATCGGTAGAATGATTGCAGAGTCCACGTCCCACATGTCGACAACCTCGTGTGCTAAGTCGTCATGAGGGACATCGATATCAACACTTATTGCACGGCGCTCTCGTCGATCTATCACCACAATATCAGGCTTATTGGCTACAATAGTCCTGTCAGTGATGATAGATCGATCCCAGTACAATGAGGCGTGACCATTCTCAAGAACTGGGTCGCCATGCCGCTGAGCTCGACTAAGAGGTTTTACATACACAAGTTAAACAGCTTTGGAGAGGACAACCCCCTTTCTCACTCCGCACTTCAATTCGTATGACTCTGAGAGGCAGCTTGACCACCTTACACAATTAGTCTGATTCGAGTATTGAAATATTTTCAACAGATCTGCCGGTATACCCCTGTCCTCCATTTTTCTCCAAAGCACTTCATACGAAACGATATCGAAGGCTTTGGAGAGATCCAAAAAACAGGCGTATAACGGAGTCTTCCGTTCAGTGTAGTATCGGACAGTGTGCTTAAGAACTAGAATAGCGTTTTCAGTTGACAGTCCAGGTCTAAACCAGAACTGTCCGTCATGTATGTTTATGTACTTATCCAGACAAGATTCAAGCACATTATCCAACAGTTTTGCTACAGTTGTCGCGAGAGAGATCGGGCGATAGTTTCCTCTGTCCGCAATGTCACCTGTCTTGTTTTTCACTATGGGCACCACTGTAGTTTTCATCAAATCATCCGGTAAGAAGGAATGACTCACGCACATATTGAAGAACATGGACAGGATCCTCGGCACGTGAACGCCAGCATATTTTAAGTGCTCAATACTGAGCCCATCGTGGCCAGAAGATTTACCGCTACGCATACTGTTTATCACTTTTTTGAGTTGTTTCGCTGTAAATTTAAGTAAAGGTTCCTCGCCCGCCACGGTGGGCCCACCATCTGGTATGTTGGTCGAAGGACCCAGAGGAGAGCGTACTGTATTTAAATAAAATATAAAAGAATCATAAAATTCTATCGATTCGTTTTCTAAAAAATCTCAACCGTTTTTGCAAGGGTGGGTCAGCTAATGCTGACGATGCTAAGGCTGACGGTACTCACAGGGTAATTGGGTAGTTAACACACATCATGACAAAGTGATCCATGAACAAATTAGCTATTTCCTTTGGGTCATTTCGGCCGTCAACATTCGCAGGGAGGCCAGGCTTAACATCAAGCTTACCAGCGGACTTCCACAATTTTGTAAAATCTTTATCGGCTCTTTGTTTAGCTATTACGTTTGAATTTGAACATAAATGTTTTTATGAGGTACATGTATTATCTAACACTGTTTCTCTCTATGTTTCAGAAGAATCACTTTTACTGTATGTCCTTTTTTGCTTGAACCTTAAGGATGATACGCAGTGGTAGCCGAAATTCATTTTTTTTTTGGGTTTTTTGCAATTTGCAGGTCCGTGTCAGGTTGTATCTTGATCAAAATATGATACGCGGCAATAAAACATATGTATTTACATAATTTTAAACATAAAATTCATCAATACATCTCTATAAGTTAGATTTCGTGCAGATTCGTCTAACGAACGAAATCTAACGAATCTGCACGAAAAAACCCAAAAAATATAGAATTTCGCGGGCTACACAGCGCAATTACCTTAATCACTTTTTGTTATGATATAACCACAATAACTATTTTATAAGATTTTTTTAAGTACGGAGCTAATGTTTGATTTCGTCTGGAATCTAGATTGTCCTATGGAGCAGGATCAGCATTTTTCCAAGCATTTTTTTTATCTTGGATATAATTAATAATAAATCCCACCAAAAACTTTTTCATGTAAAATTTTGCCAAGACGAGACCATATGGCTCACACTGTCAAAAAGCTATCAGATCTCATGTAGCCATGATTGATGAATATGAGGCTTGGCTGTTTCCTTACTACAGGAACTATTTTATAACAGAAAAGTAATGATAACAATGTGATGGTAGCGAAACTGCCAAGCCACATAATTTGACTAAAGTGTAGAGTTTGTGAAGTTAGGGCGTGTGGAGTTAAAAGCTTGGCTCTACATGAGATCTGATAGCTTTTTGACAGTGCGAGCCATATGGTCTCGTCTTGGCAACATTTTACATGAAAATGTTTTTGGTGGGATTTCACTTCTTTTTGTAAGTTGTTATGACAATATTTTTTTATTTTGTTTTTAAAGAGCGGGGGGTGATTTAAGTACTAAAAATCCTGAAATATGTAAGTACTAGCTTCTGCCCGCGACTTCGTACGCGGATCCTGTTGCTTATGCCAGCGACAACGGGGTCATCAAAATCGAAGATCTCAAACGTCTGATGTCGAATTCTAAGGCCCGCCATACACGGACTGCTCGAGCAGTTACCTAGTGATCAACATACACGGACCGCTCTTGCAGTCAAGAGTCAACAGCTTGAGGCTGCCATTGATAACTGCTCGAGCAGTTGGCAATTTCAAATCAGTAGCATCATGGATTTTGAGGAGGAAACACTTCTGCTGCTTTTGTTCATACGACGACGACGGTGGCGTAAAAATAGAAAATTGTGGGTTCATCCAATATTAGAAACACGAAATTATAATGGAGAATTGAAGAGCGCGGGCGGAGGTAACTGCGCGAGAGCAGTCGACAGCTCGAGCAGTCAGTGTATGCCTGGCGACTGCTTGACCGCATGATGAAATTTCACCGTGCTGCCAACCGCCCGGAGCAACTGCTTGAGCGGTTCGTGTATGTACGTACGTAGAAGTCTGTAGTTCACTATGCAGTCGCAGCTTGAAGCAGTCGATTTTGACTGCTTCAAGCTGCCCGTGTATGGCCGGCCTAAGAGCCCGGGGACGGGAAAACAGCGTGATGCGCGAGACGATTCGAGACGTTCCAGAAGTCAACAGGAAATGCCCATCAGACTAAACAACTTTTGCTAATAGGTACGTCATTCATATATATGTACTTATGTATGTTATAGTGTCGCTGGGCTTTGGAGTTCCAAAACAGGTGTTCCAGCAGTTCCAGGTGTTATGGCACCATTTATATCTCTTTTACTTTAGCTGGTCTGTTGCGGTTCTGCATCAAGTGTTCCATTTTCCAAAATAAATTATAGCCTATATGTTGCCCAGACTTAATACCAATAAGTACAAAAAAACTTTTCTTCCCGTAATTCCGCAGTGGATCCCAAGAGTACACTGAATTTACAATAATATTGCAAATAACTTTAAAAAAAAATCTTTATAAACTATAGCTGTACCCTTAATCCGTCTCTATCAATGAAAAATAATCGAATAAGTACGTAATAAAAAATAAAAGTTGGACTCTTGCGAACAGCGGGTTAAGAATTGCTAGTAAGTAGAAAAATAATTATTATTCGCAAGAAAATTAAACACATCAACCAACACAGACAACAAAGGTAACCCCCGTTTCTATAGGATGAGAGCGCCACATCGGCACTATAACATCACTTTTTGGGAATGAAACCATAGCACGATCTAACTCGACGCCAACGCCATCTAGTTAGAAAACGGAAACTACATATTATTTACCCAAATTAAATCTATCTATCTGTATATAAATAAAAATGAATCCCTGTTTCCCTTGGTCATCGCATCACGCGTGAACGGATGGAACAATTTCGCTAATTCTTTTTTTGTTGTGTTTATTATTGTCAGGAGAAGGTTTTTACGTAGAGAAAAATTTAAAAAGTGGCCGGGAAAATTCGGGAAAACTGAAAGTGGATTTTCTATGGGAATTTTGAATTATTGAAATTGGAACAGGACAACGTCTGTCGGGTCAGCTAGTTATGAATAAAACTAAATTGTCGTTAATTTAACAGACAACTACATTATTTTTGCATTAAAAAGAATATTGTAACAGCAGCAAGGAACAAAACTAAGAATTGCATACATACATCAATTACCTACAACAAATGTGCTTGGTAAGATATAACTTAGAAGCAAAAGTTTCACTTGACTTCATGATAGTGTAGCTTGTTGTACCACCAATCAATCTGTTTAGTAATCTTGGTGTGAAACTCTCCATACAATTAGATAGGACATGTAAAGTTCTCAGATATCATAACAGTATCGTTCCTAATGCATATAAAAAATGCAAAAACCAAAAAAAAAGAATTTTACGATTTTTTATTAAAACAATATTATGGGATTTGAACTCGCACAATTTAGTGCGGTAAACGGTCGCCTGACCTTACCGCTAAATTCCCCGTTGACATATTTTTGAATTTATAATATTTCTGCCCCGCTCCTTTATAAAAATAGCGTGATTATTATGTTCCCAGAGTTAAATTTTTATTAACTAAATAACATGTCATTTTGTGCATTCAAATTACGAACAAAAACCTTTTAAAATCAATATTGCTTACCTCCCTTATCATACGGCGTGATAATATGTAGCCTAAATCCTTCCTTGGTTTACAAAGAACATTTTTTCTGAATTTCAATTCAATCTATCCAGTAGTTTTGGCGTGAAGCCGTACCATACACACAGATAAACAGACAAACAGACAAAAATTCTAAAAAGTCACTTTTGGTCATCAGTTACGTTTTTCTAACAAAAGCCACTTATTTTTTCTCAAAAATTCTCAATGTACAGTTTTTCTTTCGTTACTGTTTTATTATAATAGGTCTTTTACCTATGAAATTGCCGTTTTGTATGAAAAAATTTAAACGAATTTTTTTCATGTATTTTTTATTTGTATTAATCGAAGTAATCACCCATGCAATCAATGCATCTTTGCCAACGCAGTGGCAGTTTATTGATGCCCTTCTTAAAGAAATCAGCTGGTCGGGAGGCAACAAATTCTTCAAAGGCATTTTGTACTGCCTCTCGGGTATTGAATTTTTTTCCCGCCAAGAAGTTATCCAAATTCTGGAAAAAGTAGTAGTCTGTAGGCGCAAGGTCTGGTGAGTAGGGCGGATGACGGAGAGCTTCCAACCCCAGTTCTTGCAACTTGGAGACCGTCTGCTGTGCAGTATGAGGTCGCGCGTTGTCGTGCAGGAGCAGCGGAGACGAGCGATTGACCAATGCTGGTTGGAGATGTGCCAGCTTCTCCATCATTGTGTTCAGTTCTTCACAGTACACATCTGCAGTAATGCTCACCCCGTTTGGTAAGAAGCTGTGATGAATCACACCGGCGCTAGACCACCAAACAGTGACCATCACTTTTCTAGGGGTAAGTTTTCGTTTAGGGCATTGTTTAGGTGCTGAACCAGGATCCAACCAACTTGCTGAGCGCTTGCGGTTATCAAACAGAATCCATTTTTCATCGCAGGTAACAATGCGGTTCAAAATTCCTTCATTTGTGTGTCTGTTGAGCAGTGCAAGGCACGTCTCGACGCGTACTTCGCGCTGGCGATCATTGAGTTCGTGGGGCACCCATTTGTCAAGCTTTTTTACCTTGCCAATTTGACGCAAATGGACCAATATTGTTCTGACGCTAATGTCGAAAGCTGCTGCTAATTCAGCCGTAGATTGTGTATCATCAGCTTCCACAATCGCCTTTAATTCGTAATTGTCGACCAAAGTCTTCGGACGACCGCGAGGTTCATTTTTCAGGTCGAAATTTCCAGAACGGAAGCGAGCAAACCAATAACAGGTGGTGCGTTGGTTTGTAGTGTTAGCTCCGTAAACGTCGTTGATGTTGCGTGCCACTTGTGCCGCGTTGCTGCCACGACGGTACTCATATTCCATAATTACTCGAATTTTTAACGTATCCATGATGACGAAAAAGATTGAAATGCGATGAAAATGTAACACTAATCAATAAACAAATGACTACTTTTGGAAAAAAAAAATCCATGTTTTTAAAATAAAATTAATTTGAAATTAGAATTCTTAGCCAAACAAAAATTATTTTGATTTGAAATGGCCAGTACTGCAGAACGGCAATTTCATAGGTAAAGACCTAATATTTTTATTATATGTATAGATTTTATTATTTATAACAAGGAGTCCTATATCAATTTTCAGACAGGTTTTTTTCAGACAATTTTCAGTCTTTTTTTTGTGGATGTGAAATCATCAAATGACTTCTCCCGCTCTGGCTGGAGCGGACGGGCGTGTCAGACTTTTACTGACTAAAACCCACCCGTGTTCCTTCAGTTGCCTATGCCAAGGCCACGGTATCTCTTTCGAACAACCCGCGACCCCAGCGCCATCAGCCCTATTGGACCCCATCATTGCTGACATCTCTTTGAGGCGCGCGTAGAACACAACGCGGCGTCGATCTTTGCCGTCCGCAAGATCGCGCTTACGGTGGCCGGGAATCGGCTCTCGACTCCTGCGGCGACTGAGGGCGTAGGTTGTCTCTACCTCACGCGTTCCGCCTCCTCCTTCACGAGTATTACTGTTTCGCAGCAGGAGGTGACGGCCTCCCATGCACTCTCGCTCCGCACCATGGCCTGGACCAGGTTTGGATGCGAGAGATGGCGATCTCTCGCATCCAAACCTGGCCGCCGATCGCCTCCGTGAGAACACAGCGGTGCTTCGCCCAAGCCGGGCAGACCTCCACTGTATGCTCCACCGTGTCCTCCGGGCGATCCACACAATGGTGACACCCGGGCGTTTCCTCCCGCCTTATGCGGAACAGGAACCTCCCGAAATTACCGTGTCCGGTGAGGTTAGTGACCTGCGTCAGGCGGAAGATGAGGACGCAGTGGCGCCTCTCCAACCACTCACAACCACCAAAGAGGGGATTTATCGCCGCAATTGTGGCGTGCCCAGAGCTGGGTTGGGACAATCGCACTGTTTATGTCGCCATGAGATCCCCGCCGGAGCTCTGTCCACTGTACCGTGATTTCTCGCGGCAGCGGAGTTTCGCCTCCTCGCGCCATTCCCACACGTGTGCGAGGACTTTTGCCTCCAGATCCCATGGCGGCAATCCGGCAAGGAGGCTCGTCGCCTCACCGGAGACTAGGGCGTGCAATATCGAAAGGTTCTTAATTCCGGAACTGAGTTTCAATACTGGAGACCTGGATTCCGGAATTCCGGAACTGGTTCCGGAGCTGGTAACTTTTAATTGTTTTTGTGTATCTTCCTTCTCTATCTAGGAAAAGAAAAATGTTTGTTGAAATCAAACAAGATTTAGTATTATACAGGGTGGCCGGAACATTGACGTCCAAAAATTAAATTTAGGTCCCTCGTATCGTATCACCCCAATGCATGTTCCGCGACTTTTCATAGTTTTCGAGTTATTAATTTTTTCAGATTTTTTGAGAATTTTCGACCTGACCAATTTAAAGAAAAATCAAAAAAAAAATTAGAAGACTTAGTCGATATTTTTTTTTGCAACTATATTTTAATGAGTAGTACTTTTATGCATAAAATAATCAGCTTCGTAACTTTGATGAAAGTTATGAAAATGTTGGTTTAAAGTGAAAAATTTACGTTCGGTAAATTAGGACTGAAACTTTCAACTTTCAATAAAAAATCTAAACGGGTGACTTCATGGTTCCTAAGTAGGCCTCAACACTGCGCCAAAATCCCAGTTTTCATAATCATTAAAAAAAAGTAGTACGTAACGGGGCTACTTTGGCTAAAATCGGCCTTCAAAGACAGCGAGGTGAAAAAATTCTTAGGTGAAAAAACGTGCTCGGAGGAAGGAAGTATTCCAGTAAGATACTGGTAGGGATCTTGACCATACTGCCGGGATTGTCCTGATAGCCGTGGGATACTTCTCCACCCCTCACAAGCGCCTCAGGACATTTTGCCCCCTTGCCGCTACGACACTATGTGCTAGCGACCGTTTTCGGGGCACCATTATTGAGTGTGTAAGTCACCACCTGCCATTTTAACTGTGTATACAAAACATTAGTGAGGCAGGGGCCATAGCGTTTCCATAGTTTTAGGTAACCAGTTCACAGCCACCCAAACCCATAATCTAATATGTTTTGTTTCCATGTTCTGCAATAGTTCTGCACCAACCACGTGTTGTCCTTGGTTGCAATTGCATTGTGCATACAGGGATAATCGTCGGCTGGTGCCTTCTGTTCATTTAAAATTGTCTAACCTCTGCGAGTTGGCTTCGGCTCCTCGTACGCCTTCCAAAGGACCGGGACCCCAGGGTCCCGAGATATGACAAAAATAAAAAAATATATTAATAATAATATCCTTGGACATTTCACACAACACCATCTAGTCCCAAGCTAAGCAACCTAATGCTTGTGCAAAGAAGTCGATGGCGGCTTGGAAAACTCCACAGGTGCGTTCAGAAAAAATAATAATTAAAGTTTCAACAAATTATGAATATTTGAATTACGATATTACTCCTCTCAATTCCGGAATTAAAATATTAGCAAAATCGTTACGGAATTCCGGAATGCATGCCCTACCGGAGACCGTACGGTATCCCCGGACTAGCCGGATGGCCATGACCCTCTGGGACGCGTTCAACCGGCGGGCTGGTCGCAGCCTCAGGGAACGCGGCCACACCGGTGCCCCGTAAAGGGCCATGGACCACACCGGGGGTCCTGCGGTCCATGGCTTTTTACGTAAAGCCTCCGGAAGGGGCCTTTGGACCCCCTAGATTGGGCAGGAGCCGCTTCAAGGCAGCCCCAGCCCGCTCCAGTCTGGTAGCCAAACGTCGGAAATGCTCCACGAAGTTCCACCGGCTGTCGAGGATGAGTCCCAGGTACTTCATCGTCGACTCGACTCCGATGTGAACCACTCCTACCGTTATTTGGGAACCCGACGGTGGCGCGTTCCGAGGACCATGAAAACACATGACCTCGGAATTGTGCAGGGCCACCTTGAGTCCCAACTGCCAGATCCTCTCTACGATTGTCGCAACCCCGCGTGTCGCTAGTTCGGCCGCCGCCTGGTGCGACCTCCCCTGCGCCAAGACCAGCGTATTGTCAGCGTTACATACCACGCTGACGCTGCTAGGGAGGTCGGCGCGCAGCACCCAATCGTACCCGATGTCCCACAAATGAGGCCCCAGGACCCATCCAAGTGGGACACCGCACGAAATTTTCAGACCTCTAGCATCAATATTTGCGGAAGTCTCATACAAACTTCCATCCCCTATTTTAAGGGGTTGGGGTTCCAAGTTTTAGAATTGTTTTGTTGTTTATGTACTTGTTGGCGCTTCCGCTTTTCTAGTGCGTCAATTGACATCCGTACAACTGTCAACGTCAAAAACGAACACCGGGCACTGGGGAGGTGGCCATCTTGTAGAAACAGGCAGTGAACTTCGGATCGCCGTAGAGTGCGCACGCAACCACGTGCTCGGTGGACGTTATATTTTAAGCACATCACTCTTAATCTAAGCGATCTATAATTATTTTGAAGTGGAGTGCTTGTGACAAGTGTTATTTTACTGAAATCCTTCCAATCCGATAATCCATGCCTACCTGTACATGAAGTACGTATTAGATTATAGTCGAAAGACTTCATACTAATACTAGCTCTATACATAACAAACTTTAGCTTTCTAGTACTTCAGGAAGTACCCTAAGAATTTTGATGATCATCAGTGAGTCAGTGACGAAGTTGATTGATTTATTGTTTTTAATAAAATTATATATTAATATTAATAAAATCTAAAGTATAAGAGCTATGCAATTGAAAGTTTATCCGTCTTATTACAAAACAAGGTTCATCTTCAAACCCAGGTTTAAACCATGAACCCTTTTTCGAATTTCGAACTTTATTCCGACACATTAAGATGTCAGTTTTACAAAACTGACAACTTAGTACCGTACTAAGTTTACAGTTTTCTATAAAGAGCTGTATTTCTATCACAGCTAGGTTCTTATTACAAAAACTGGCTCGATCGTTTAAACCATGACAGAAGAAAAACCTCGTTTTGTAATAAGACCGTATCGGCCTAATAAGAGCCTAGCTGTGATAGAAATACAGTTCTTTATACAAAACTGACAACTTAGTCCGGTACTAAGTTGTCAGTTTTGTAAAACTGACATCTTAATGTGTCGGAATAAAGTTCGAAATTCAAAAAAAGGTCGATGGTTTAAACCTGGGTTTGAAGATGAACCTTGTTTTGTAATAAGACGGAAAATGTTTAATAAGTCTACTATTGACATCATATCCCGATTTCTTTTGTTTATCTGGTATAATCCAAACCCAAGTTATGAGGGTTCAAAAAAATGACGAAGCGCTTCGAGAATAGGTAGGTAGTGCTCTTGAGCTTCGCTTGGCTCGTCTTGGCGGGGGCACTACTGTGCCCCCAGATTTTGCGAGTCTTTGTTCGACGACACACTTAACATTTTCTCTCTTTTATAGGTATCAGCAGTAGCCCACGAGATCATTGTAGCGTTGTCATTCGGCTTCTTCTACCCAGTGCTGTTGGTGGAATTTGGCCTGTTTGGAGTCTTATTGGTGCCTGTCACGGCGACGGCAGGACGGCGCTTCCCAAATGCTTTCAATTTACTCATGTGGCTAGGTTTCTTTTTTGGAAACGGTAATTATAAAATAACAATTAATACACATTATCAAGTACTTTGTTCAGAACCGCTTACTGTATCGATTTCTGTAATTTTTAATAGTTATAGTTTACCAAATTTTTGTTCCCAAAAATAATTAAAACTACGTAAACTACAACCACACTTCTGCTCAGTGGACCCACGTATGCGACTGTGTGCGTGCGTAGATTTTACAAATCATGTGACCACAATTTTCGCTCACTATCAGTACCTGCAATTTAGTACCTAAATATGTTTTGTACATAAATTATGTAGTAGAAATTCAGTGTACGTAGGTATTTATGCATTTATAATATAATATTCTAACGTTTAGCATATACTATTTATATATAATTATTTAGATAATTACGTTAACTATTATTGCTTCCACAGTGATTTATTTGCCTTATTTTGCCTCATAAACAACATGTCCTGGAATTAACGCAGACCACCTTGGGGTCTTGGTGGTCTGCGAAATAATTATACATGGTGTTTCTTTTAAGGTGTCAAGCCAGTGCGAGCTGATAGCTGAGTACCATACCTACCGATTTAACCCCAATGTCTACGATTTTTTGTAGTTTTCGAGTTATAATTTGTTTTCGATACTTTTCCTGATTCAACGAGATGCAATGGCTTTAAAAAATTAGATCTTTTTTTGGGTCAACTTTGAACAAGAATTTACTAAATAGGGCATAATCGGTCGTTGAAAGTGGTGTATCTGAAATCTTGTGATTTTCATATTTTATAATTTATTATTATCTTTGCATATTTTTGTCAATCCTGATATCTACTATTCCTCTACGTTTAAGCAGAGCTCAGTTGATAATTAAATCAATAGGTATGGTACTCTGCTATCAGCTCGCACCGGCTTGACACCTTAAACCCACCCTGTATATAAATAGTATATTCTAAACGTTTGTCTATAAATAGTATACGATAAATAGGTATACGCTATCTAGATAGTAACAAAATTCTGCGTGATTAACAGGCATGATCTGTAAGGAAAATCGCTTAACTTTTACATAGGTTGGTAGTACTTACGTACTGCTGGAGATTATTGATAGGTACCTAATGTTTTTCAGTATTTCTTGTAGGTACTTTGTTTGTTTTCGGCATGCAAACATTTATAATAGGTCGGCGAAAAAGTTTTTTCCTATTATAGTATGTATGAACTTGTAATAAAATCTCTTTGGCTATACTATTTGTATCTGGCTGGTTTTGGTATCATTGAAAGTTTAAATTTTAAAGAACATAATTCCAAATTCAAATTAGGAAAATGTGTGATTTTCATTTGTTTTTCGTACTGTCAAGATGAGTGAATCTAATGAAGAAATTCGATACATTTTAAATTTTACTACAAAAAAGGTAAAAATGCAACGCAAGCCGCGAAAAAAATTTGCGATGTTTATGGACCTAGTGCAGTGTCTGTGACAGTAGCACAAATTTGTTTTAAGCGTTTTCAATCCGGAAATTTTGATGTCAAAGATGCACGTCGCTTTGGTCGCCCTATTACGGATAAAATGGATGCCAGTTTTGAAAAAGTGGAACAAAATCGGCATATCACTATTTACGACGTAGCTGAAGAACTGGGAATTGACGACAAAACAGTTTTGACCCATTTGGCAAATGACACATAACTAAATACATAGGTAAAGTATGAAAACAAAAATGTCTTGAATTTGTATATAAAATACGACGGAACTTTTTCCCCGACCTAATATTAACAAGATTAATTGATTATTAAGATTATTGACAGTTGACAGGATTGATTATTACAATTAACACAATCATTGACAAGACTGATTAATAATATTAATATTAAAAATATTCAAAAGATTTGCCAAAAAAGTAAATTTAAAAACTAAAACCGACTATTGAAAACTCACGCTCTAAAATGTAAAGTAAGTAATTATTCTTCTTTAAAAAAAGTAAAAACCGACTTCAAAAACCTAAAACGAATAAAATAACTTTCATATTTGATGATTCTTTTGAGAAAATCGCGGACGAACAAACATACATACATGTGGGTCGAATACAGAACCTCCTTTTTTGAACTCGGTTAAAAATCTAAAGTGGCTCAGCAAATACTTTATCTCGAAACTATAACGCCAAAATAATTTAAAAAACAACCCTCCTTCGGCAGTAGGGTAATAAAAAAAAAGTTTAAAAACTAAAACCCGATTACTGAAAAATCACGCCCTGAAAAGAATAAAACAAGAAAATATTCTCATCTGAAATTAGAACACAGACAAATTAAAATCCGGAGTCACACGTCATGGACATAAATAAAATAAAGATAAAATAAAATAAAGTAAGACAAAGTGGTAAAATAAATAAGGTGAAAAAAGGCTATAAATTGAAAAACAGTCATGCCCGATTTCACGAACACTAAGCGGCACCTAAATATTCATTTAGGTGCCGCTTAGTGTTCATAAAGAAAAGCGCAGTGCTTTAAAAGTTCCTATTCCTATAGCCGAGTTTTAAGTGTTTTAAGTTTACAAAAATTATATTTCAGGAATACTGTGGAGTCTATACCCGATGGAATTCTTCGCTCGCCAGAATTGCCCGCCTTCAGAAAACGACAGTTTCTTCATACCAAAGTCATGGTCGTGTCCTGAGGTCATTTTGAAACCCAACTGGTCATTCCAGAATCCTCTACGCATTTTTAATGCGTAAAAATATAAATAAACTCGTACTATGTTACGTTCGAGCTAATATAATGTTATTTTTATACTTATAAAAATAAAATATTTTTAAATATTAATTTATAACTTAATTTACGAGAATACCCTGAACGACAAAAATCAATTAAATAGGAACCGGATACGTATTTTACTAGGTACCTACTGAAATATAAAGACTGTTCGTCGTCTCATTTCAGGAATTTTATGTTATAGACGTATAAAAAAAACCGGTCAAGAGCGAGTCGGACTCGCGCACCGAGGGTTCCGTTCCGATTTCAAAAAAAATGTGTGTTATTTAGAGACATCGTTTTATTTTTCCTGTAATCTTTACATAAATTTCTATCACATTCTCTTTGCAAACTTCGGAGATAAGGTAAAGGAAACTTCCCTGGCCCCGCCACTTTGACGTCAAAGTGGTGGGACCTTCTGGAAGCTCTACTCAGAGGCAGCAAATTTTTACCCGAAGACTTAGAACTACATATGTATTGGTATATACTCAATTTTCAGTACAATTGTAAGTGCCAAATTAAAAAGTAATTAAAACATTGGTCCCGCCAATTTGATGGTTCATGTTATACGCTGAATTCATATTAAAACCGTTAGAGCTCGTGCAAAATGAAATGTGGAAACTTAGTACGTCCTAAGTCTGTTGTTTTTTTTTTTTTATAAAAAGGTTTTTTATTTTTCACTTTTTAGCCCGTGCGCGCACGGCGGGCGGTGCGGTGGGATGCGTTCCGTTAGTTCTGCCGCACTGGGCGGGGGGTAACAAAACGCATGCGTGTATCTCACCGAAGTGCGCGCACTTCACAGATTATGCGTTAGAAAAACGCACCGCAGTGCGCGCAGGGCTTTAGTGGGTCAGTTTGTAATTTATCTAAGTTACAATAGCCTAATGTGAACTGCTCATCACCTCTTACAAAATATTGCTTTTCCCGATACAGGGACGTTAATTGTTAAGGAGTTCTCCTAGTAAGGAACCAGGAGAACTGGAACTGATGGTGAAGTCACCATCAGCTTCACTTCTCCATTATGCATTGTGACGAGCATAAATTGCTTAGCAACCATATTAATGTAATAGAATCGCAACCCGTGAAATACTTATTATTGAGTAGTTCCGATTGCCATAATTATGTGGTCTTCATCATCAGTTCCACTTCTGCAAATGGTGCTTTCCGAGAGCAAATGCACAAGTTACTATAAAAAATACCCAAATCTTTATAGGCTATAAAACTTGAGGGTTTCCCACGAGTTCCATAGGATCCCCTCATCAGATTCTGACTTGGTGACAATGGGACCACCTCGAGAGCACATCCTTTCAAACAAGAAAAGAATTTTCAAAATCGGTCTATAGTTGACGGATAAATCGGTGTACACCGATTTACACATAGTACATACTATAAAAATCAATGCCACTTTTCGTTGTAATTTTATAACTCAAGAACGGCTGGGCCGATTTAGCTGATTTTGGTTTTGAAATGTTTGACGTAGTCCAGGAAAGGTTTAAACGATGAGAAAAAAAAGTAATTAAAAAAAAACTAAAAAACCAGACTGCAGTAAAAAACTAAAACTGAAAAGCTAAAAACAAGCCCATTTTAAATTTAATAAAAGTTGGAAGCAGGCGGAACCCGCTTGAGTTTGAAAAATATAAAAATGGAATGGGTCCCGCCTGCTTCCATCTGGAAATCGAGGGAAACCCTCAAATTTTATGGGCACACCTATATCGATTTCGGTATTTTTTATAGTAACTCGTGCATTTGCTCTCGGAAAGTACCATTCGCTGAACTGGAACGGATGATGAAGACCACAGAGGGCCATCGGAAATACTCAATTATATCTAAGTATATCACAGGTTGCGATTCGATTACTTTATTATGGTTTATGCTCGTCAAAATGCATAATGGTGACTTCACCATGAGCTCCAGTTCCCCTGGTTCTTACTAGGAGAACTCCTCAACAATTAACGTCCCTGCATCGGGAAAAGCAATATTTTGTAAAACGTGATGAGCAGTTGACATTGGGTTATTGTAACTTAGATAAATTACAAACTGAACCACTAAAAAGCGAAAAATAAAAACTTTTTTACAAAAAAAAACCGACTTCCAAAAAAACACTACAAAGTGAAAAATAACTTTAATTTCTGAAGTCGGTGGCAAAAAACTAAAATGCAGGTCCAAAGACACCGACTTCCGAAATTAAAGTTATTTTTCACTTTGTACTGTTTTTTTTGGAAGTCGGTTTTTTTTTTGTAAAAAAGTTTTTGATGTTAATGTAGCCAGTGACACTCGCGCCACCAAGACAAATCTAAAGACGTATAATTTATCCAAATCCGTTCATTCGTTTAGGAGTTATGAGGGAACAAAGAAACGGACATACATACATAAATACATACTTACATACAGGTCAAATACATAACCCTCCTTTTGGGCTTCGCCGCAGTCGGGTAAAAATTGGAAAAGTTGCCGGGAAAATTGGAAAATTCTGGAAAACTGAAAGTGGATTTTATATGGGAATATTGAAATTGGGACAGGACGTCTGTCGGGGTCAGCTAGTAATACATATATAAAACAACCGGTCAAGCGCCTGTCGGACCACGCACACATGAAGGGTTCCGTAGTTGAAAAAAATGTATCCCAAAAACAAACTTAACATTGTAATCCCAAAAAAATATTTTTTTTATGTGATAAAATTACAAATTAACAATTTTTGTACTTTTTCCTTTACTGTGTTGCCTTACCTTGCTTCTTGCCACATAATTCTAGGTCAACGGGAAGTACTCTAGGTTTTGATTTACTTGCAAGTATCAAAATATGTCGCATTTAAATGGTCGTATTTTTTATTGCGTTGATTTAGAAGCTTGATTTTTTTGGAACCCCAATGGACCATAGACTTACCTACGTATTTGATATTAATTTCAACTTGATACCTCTACGCGTTCCTGAGAAAAAGGGCATTGAAATACTGACAGACAGACAGACAGACAGACGGACAACGAAGTGATCCTATAAGGGTTTGGAGGCATGAGGAACAGGGTGTAAAGTTCACTCATCCTCCATAGAAAAGGGAGGATCCTCCGACCAGACGGGTGTTGTGTCTGGTGGGCCACTGCCCGACGGTTGATGTCGGGACTTTGTATATATGCCAGTCGCGTGGTAAACTCTAATTGCGCGATGCAGGATTGCGTGACGTCATGTCATTGATGCGTAGTTCATATGTGGCGATGTAGATGCCGCCACAAGGGTTCCGTTTTTTCCTATTGAGGGACGGAACCCTAAAATATATGTGTAATGATGTATACGCAACGAATTGAGAACCTCCACTTTTAAAAAAAAAAGTCGGTTAAAAAGAGATAGGACGTTAGCGTAGTTCATGAATAGGTGAATAGGTGGCTTTACACAACAAGACGTTTTCGTGCGTAGGAAAGTATCCATACTAATATTATAAATTCGAAAGTAACTCTGTCTGTCTATCTGTCTGTCTGTCTGTCTGTCTGTCTGTCTGTCTGTCTGTTACCTTTTCACGCCTAAACCACTGAACGGATTTCGATAAAATTTGGCAAGGCTATAGATGGTATCCTAGGGACGGACATAGGCTACTTTTTTTTTCAAAAATAATCCTTCAGGGGGTGATATAGGGGATGAAAGTTTGTATGGGAAACTCAGTATTTCTTAAGTTAGGGATGTGAAAATTAAAATGTATGCTTTTGACAGGAAATAAAGAAATATGCGGTTCAGCGTTTTTGAAAAATCATCCCCTAAGGGGGTAAAATAGGGGTTGATTTTAAAATTTACAAAACTGCATGGATTTCGACAAAATTTGGCAAGGCTTTATTTAGCATCCTGGGGAAGGCCATAGGATACTATTTTTTTCATAAATAATACTACAGGGAGTGATATAGGGGGTGAAAGTTTGTATGGGAAACTCAGTATTTCTTAAGTTAGGGATGTGAAAATTAAAATGTATGCTTTTGATAGGAAATAAAGAAATATGCGGTTCAGCGTTTTTGAAAAATCATCCCCTAAAGGGGTAAAATAGGGGTTGATTTTAAAATTTACAAAACTGCACGGATTTCGATAAAATTTGGCAAGTCTTTATATAGCATCCTGGGGAATGACACAGGCTACTTTTGGTCTTAAAAAATAATCCTACAGAGGGTGATATAGGGGATGAAAGTTTGTATGGGAAACTCAGTATTTCTTAAGTTAGGGATGTGAAAATTAAAATGTATGCTTTTGATAGGAAATAAAGAAATATGCGGTTCAGCGTTTTTGAAAAATCATCCCCTAAGGGGGTAAAATCGGGGTTGATTTTAAAACTTACAAAACTGCACGGATTTCGACAAAATTTGGCAAGGCTTTATATAGCATCCTGGGAAAGGACATAGGATACTTTCAAAAACAATACTAGGGGGTGATATAGGGGATGAAAGTTTGTAAGGGAAACCCAGCATTTCTTAAGTTAGGGATAACAAATTTATGCTATTGGTAGGAAATAAAGAAATATGCGGTTCAGCGTTTTTGAAAAATCATCCCCTAAAGGGGTAAAATAGGGGTTGATTTTAAAATTTACAAAACTGCACGGATTTCGATAAAATTTGGCAAGGCTTTATATAGCATCCTGGGGAAGGACACAGGCTACTTTTGGTCTTAAAAAATAATTCTACAAGGGGTGATATAGGAGATGAAAGTTTGTATGGGAAACTCAGTATTTCTTAAGTTAGGGATGTGAAAATTAAAATGTATGCTTTTGATAGGAAATAAAGAAATATGCGGTTCAGCTTTTTTGAAAAATCATTCCCTAGGGGGGTAAAATCGGGGTTGATTTTAAAATTTACAAAACTGCACGGATTTCGACAAAATTTGGCAAGGCTTTATATAGCATCCTGGGAAAGGACATAGGATACTATTTTTTCAAAAATAATACTAGAGGGGGTGATATAGGGGATGAAAGTTTGTAAGGGAAACCCAGTATTTCTTAAGTTAGGGATAACAAATTTATGCTATTGGTAAGAAGTTAAGAAATATGCGGGTCAGCGTTGTATAAAAATCATCCTCTAAGTGCCTAAAATAGGGGGGTTGATTTTAAAATTTACAAAACTGCACGGATTTCGATAAAATTTGGCAAGGCTATAGATAGCATCCTGGGAAAGGACATGGCCTACTTTTTGTCTTAAAACATAATCCTACAAGGGGTGATAAAAGGGATGAAAGTTTGTATTGGAAACCCAGCATTTCTTAAGTTAGGGATATGCCCTATGTTTTCCACATGAACGTTCCCATGGGATATTTTCCAACATCCACGCGGGCAAAGCCGCGGGCAAAAGCTAGTGTATTATATTTTTATTTTGGCCTGTATTCCCCGTAGCGTTAAGCAGAGGTGTAGCTTAGCAACCCACATTTCGCCAGTTATGTTTAAGTACCATGTAACATGAGACGAGCCTATTGCCATCAACCGGGTACAAATGCTATATAAAGCCTTGCCAAATTTTGTCGAAATCCGTGCAGTTTTGTAAATTTTAAAATCAACCCCGATTTTACCCCCCTAGGGAATGATTTTTCAAAAAAGCTGAACCGCATATTTCTTTATTTCCCATCAAAAGCATACATTTTAATTTTGGCGACACGGTTGGCGCAGTGGTTGAGTGATTGACTGCTGCGTAGCATGTCGCGGGTTCGATTCCCGCACGGAACAAATATTTGTATGACCTACAAGTATTTGTTCCGAGTCTGGGTGTTTTTCTATCTATAATATGTATGTATTTACAAAAAAAAAATGTATATAAGTAGTTTATCAGCCATCTCGTTACCATAACACAAGCATTAGGTTGCTTAGCTTGGGACTAGATGGCGTTGTGTGAAATGTCCAAGGATATTTATATTTATATTTTTTTTTTTTTAAATCCAGACTTTGGGCTGATGCTCAGAAATTCCATAAGGAAAAAAAAAACAAAAAACCCCCAACGCAAAAAAGAAAAGCGAACTTTTAAAAAATCAAAAAGAATACCTATCGTTGAGCCATCATTCGATTGAGATCAACTATTGATGACATTACTTATGATCATAAAACTTAACTTTAGACCTTCGCGCCTGTATGCCTCGAAGGAGTAGGCAGAAGTGTATACCTAATGTGTTAAGTAGGCAGGTACAAACAGGTAAAACTACTTAAATGCTTGCTAGTATGTATCTGTTAATTTTCTGTAGAGATATATGAGGTCGGTTTATGTAAAGTAAATAAAAATGAAAGTTTTTTACTAAACTATTATAAGTACCTAATTATACTTACAATATTATAGGTACATCATATACATACATAATCACACGCCATTTTTCCATAGGGGTAGGCATAAAGTACAGACCGCCACCTGCTACGAATTACATACTCCTTTTGCTCCAGTACATTATACGGTATGGAAGCGCTATATGTGCAATAAATTAAACTACATACTAGTCCTCAGAAGTATAGCAAAATTAAATATTAAATTAAAAACCGTATAAGTATTAAAAAAGTAAATTTTTAAAACTAAATAAATATCAAAATAAGTTCAGTAAAAAATCACTCTGTTTAGACAACCGAGCTGGCCACCTACAGTGGACCATAGTGCCCACCTACAGTGATCCATTATTCGCCGAACATGGTTTTTTTTTATTGCACACCTGTGCAAGGATTCAAGTTCATTGACTCATTGGCTTAGTGATCCAATTTTACAGATTGTTCAAATACACTCAAAATTAAAACTCTACTTTTTGACCCCATTACTGGACCGATCTCGTTCATTTTTGTATATCGTCAGCAAAAGCGATAACAAGTATGTGATTGAATTTATTGCATCTACGAGTATGTGAGTTCCATACCGTATATTATACTTTTAGCTCCTTAAACCCCAGGAGATTGGAGAAAATATTTACCATTCATCACAAAGTGAGTGGCGAGGCAATATTTGCACCATATTTTTCCCTTTGATTTCACAATTTTTCCAACTACTTACTAGGTAAGTGTTTTCATAACGATAGGTGAGCTTCTAAGAAGTGTTTTATTACAAATTAAAACCTATTGTTAACCTTCTTAATCAAGCGATTTATGTCATCTCATAAACGCTGAACAAACAGTACCGTATAAACATATACCTACCTCCTGCCCGCTTTATAATAATCAACCACTACAATGAAGTTTTAAGAGAATAATACCACAACTAATTAAAACTGTTTAGCAAAGTTGGATGCTGCTTTTAAATCATAGACAGCGTGTATCGAAGTTCGTTATGGGATGGCTAAAATTTTTTTCGCGATTACGATATTCCCATGCAAAAAGTTGTTCAGTTTGATGGTCCGTATCTACCACACTCTTAAATACGACCTTATCTTTCTCATACAGGTTGTATAAAAAGTCGCAATTTTTAAGAGGTACGCCATGATGCCATGTTTCCATTCATTTCTAGAAACGAATAAAACTTAATCAAACTGTAAACCATCGTCTTGATAATCCTCCAATACTTTACTACACCTAAAATAAATTTTAAACTTATCTCAGAAGAAACTCTTTTAGAATTTGGCATAGTTGGAATGTATCCAATCTCTCAAAAGCTGAGGCAATTTCTTGGTAACGTTCGTTGCGAGTTAATTTTCGCGTTCATAATACATTTAAGGCTTGTGCGCATACATGTGTAGCGTGGAACAGCGATAGATGACGTCAGCGTGACGTAGAACGTGCATTACGGCGCAGCATCGATATGGGTCAAACTTCGGCGAATTTTAACTTAGGATAAGAAATCAATTCTTGCATGTTAAAAAGTTTTGAGCCCTTCTATAGAGCTGACCCAGTTCTGGATCTTTATTATTTCTGATTTTTAAGTCCACATCGTTAAACAGAGGCTTTCATTTTGACCTAAATTCGCACGTTCGAACCGTACAAGAAGTTTTAACACCCGGTTAGGTAATGTTTATGGTTCACATGTCGTTCTTCTCGAAGTACTTGAGTGGAACTCCTAGAGAAAATTGGCTCCCACTCTAATTGGCTTGTTGTGAACCCCATTGACAGAGCATCAAAGTGGCTCCATGCTTCACGTACTCGATCTTGGGTATGCACACTTCTGTATATCAACTACTAGCGTGTGGACATGTATGTGTGTGTTCACAACATTTTGGTATGAGTTGATAGAAAAATATGTTTATACCATTCCCCCTCTAAAAAGCTTATTTTATTCACTGAAAACAGTGAATAAAAAGCACTTTTACTCACTGTTTTGATGTTTGAAAATGGAACACACCAATGTATTCGACCACAGATTTAGAGTACCTAGGCTAGATACAGCATGTTATTAGATAGTATGAACACCGAATGTGTCATCTTTTTTATACCTACGATAACTTCACCCCAGCCTTTTAGTGATGTGCTCAAAGTAAACAGAATTGTTTCAATCGCTAAGCGTCACTGAGCTAACAGACTTTTTTTAGTACGAACAGTCGAACATGCAGGGCACGCTTGGTCGGATGGCTTGCCGTATCTAGTGTAAGTGTAATCTGTGTATTCGACCTATATTGATGTGTTCTAAATTCAATTTGATTGGTCGACATTTTCGACAAGGAGTTTAGCATTAGAATAAAAACTGTTTTGTGTTCTTTGCTGTCCTTAGTAAATTGGCGCTATTTTAAATACTGTAAGTTGTACGAACACAAAGTTTAGTGTTATTTTAATCTTTAATTTTGTGTTTGTTTAGTGTTGTTCTAATCGATTAAAAATGCATTCTATTGATGAAGATGTGTTAACACCTGAGTTTATGAAAGAGAGGACGGCCGATATAGTGGAAAACTTGCTACCCAAAAAATCACGGCTGGTTTACATCAAAGCCAATTTAACTTTCCTTTTTCTTCATTAAATGTCTATTTTCACTTAAATCTTTCTTTTTCTCGTAGTCATGGTATAAAGTATAGTATGCAACTCTTGAATAAAACGGATTTATATCGAGGGCCATGAATCACTCGCGTCGCTCAGGATTCTAACACTTGAATCACTCGCTACGCTCGTGATTCAATCATCATGAATCACTCCCTACGGTCGTGATTCAATCGTTGGAATCCTTCACTAGCTCGTGATTCATCTATGGCCCTCGCTTTAAATCCGTCCTTTATTCACTAATTGCATAATATACTATTATACCATTACCCCTCTAAAAAGCTTATTTTATTCACTGAAAACAGTGAATAAAAAGCACTTTTACTCACTGTTTTGATGTTTGAATTTGGAACACACCAATGTATTCGACCACAGATTTAGAGTAGATACCTAGGCTAGATACGGCATGTTATTAGATAGTATGAAAACCGAGCGTGTAGATGACACGCTCGGTTTTCATACTATCTAATAAATAACTACAAAGTGAAAAATAACTTTAATTTCGGAAGTCGGTGTCTTTGGATCTGTATTTTAGGTTTTTGCCCCCGACTTCCGAAATTAAAGTTATTTTTCACTTTTTAGTGTTTTTTTTGGAAGTCGGTTTTGTTTTTTGTAAAAAAGTTTTTATTTTTCACTTTTCAGTGGGTCAGTTTGTAATTTATCTAAGTTACAATATACCAATGTCAACTGCTCATCGCGTTTTAAAAAATATTGCTTTTCCCGATGCAGGGACGTTAATTTTTGAGGAGTTCTCCTAGTAAGAACCAGGAGAACTGGAGATCATGGTGAAGTCACCATCACCATTATGCATTTTGACGAGCATAAACCATATTAAAGTAATCGAATCGCAACCTGTGATATACTTAAATATAATTGAGTATTTCCGATGGCCATCTGTGGTCTTCATCATCAGTTCCAGTTCACCAAATGGTACTTTCCGAGAGCAAATGCACGAGTTACTATAAAAAATACCGAAATCGATATAAGTGTGCTCATAAAATTTGAGGGTTTCCCTCGATTTCCATGGGATTCCATCATCAGATCCCAACTTGATGATCATGGGACCACTTGGGAAGTATACCCTTTCGAACAAAAAAAGAAAAATCCAAATCGGTTCAGCCATTTTCGAGTAATCGGGGAACATACATAAAAAAAAAATAAAAAGGTTCCGACGAATTGAGAACCTCCTCCTTTTTGAAGTCGGTTAAAAATAAAATGGGAAATCAGAATAATATTTAACTGAAAACGTACCAAAATTTCTAATACTGCACTTTAGGCTCAGGTGGGCAGAATAGTATATTATGATATACCATTGTGGTGAATTAACTGCGATTAGCCATTATTATCCTCGAAAATAGCGATATTATAACACGATAACACGTTCAATGCGGCACCAAATATACCAAGCTTGCGATGGGTGCGGCATGATATCCATGTTTCTCATGCTCAACTTTACCAAGGTGCATCATGAGCATATTATCATGTCGATTGTACACCAGATAACAATAAAAAATCTATTATTAATTGTGTTCGTTTCAACCGCGTGGCCATGGCGTTAAAAAAAAAAGCTATGCCAACATTTTGTAACAATTTGTAAAAGTTGACTCGCAAAACCACAAATTTGTCAAAGCTATGGTTAAAAAGTTAGAAGAGTTTGAACGTGGCCGCGCCATCAAAACGCGGAGAAACGCGCGGCCACGGAGATCTCAGAAACTAAGCGTTGCACAGACCTGAAATTTTGGTAAATAACAGATTCAATTTGAAAACAATTTGTAAAAATATAGAAAAAAATCGTAGGTTAATATTTTAGGAGCTGTGAGACTAAAACCTCGTGGCCGCGCCATCGAAACGGTGACAAAAACGTGATAGCCGATATCTCGCTGAAAAAGCATCGCAGAGGTCTGAAGTTTTTTGTAAAACCTAGATTTGAATTTGTCAAAACTTGTAAAAATGCAACAAAAAATCCTAGGTTTTTATTTCAGGACCCGCGCCATAGAAACGGTGTAAAACTCGTTATCGCCGATATCTCACTGAAAAAGCATCGCAGAGGTCTGAAATTATTTGTAAAACCTAGATTTGAATTTGTCAAAATTTGTAAAAATACAACAAAAAATCCTAGGTTAAAAACGTTATCACCGATATCTCGCCGAAAAAGCATCGAGACTTGCCATCCCGCACTACATTGATATATAACTATATTTTATCTTTATATATCTTCTGAAGCTGTACCTAATTTCTTTACTTATATCGATAAAAACGTGCGCGCACGCGTTGACATTATACAACACTAAGCAAGACGAGCGCGCGGCGCGACCACCACACAGTGCGGCATGAGGTGCTTCTCCGTGTCAATATACTTCTCATACCGCACACATCGCATAATGTTATAATACTTCTGTGTGTCATGAACATTATTTTGCCATTAAATTCTAGAAACATAATAAATTCTGTTCCAAAATAATAATATATCCCCATTCATAAATATTTGTCTCTTTTGTAATGTCCTATAGAAACCTCTGCCGCACCACGTCAGAACTGCGTTTATAGGCGCTTCACCCTAGTAAAGTCGAGTATGGCCATACGGATTAGGCGCACAATCGCAAAATTACTTATTGGAATTTCGCAAATTGTTATATTCTCAAAACGCCACATCGCAAAATGCCATTTTCGCATAATGTCAAAACGAAAAAAAACTAAAATTTTGAGAATGTGATCAATTTGATAGTGTGGCATTTTGCTAGTGTGGCATTTAGAGAAAAGACATTTTGCGAATGTGTCATTTTGCGTCACTACCTATGTCATTTTACGGATGTGGCATTGTGCGCCTAATCCGTAAAGGCGAGTATGGCCATACCATACGCAGTTACGCACTGTCCACAGTTCATGACGCTTGGAACGTGTTAACTTCGACGATATTTTTATGTTTTATGTTCAATTCGAATTCAATTCTTTATCTTAACATTCAAGTTCAAAATGCCTCTATCACGACGTCATGAAAAAAAATCTCACTAAAAGATACAAAAGAAAATTAGGTTTAAATTTAGACCTACCTACGTCAAAGGCACGGAGGCAAAGACGATATTAAAGCTACTAATAAAATGAGATCAGTGTTCCTTCGCTCTATTTAAAAAAAAATCTTCCTAATAGAAAAAATCAGACTTAATTAATTTTAAATAGGTGTATAATATTTTGAGCGGAAACCTTTCTGTTTTTTCGCTAAACTCATTTTAGCGAAAGAAGACAAAGGCGGAATAGCCTCCCACAGGCCCACTTCCGTTCCCAGATAAATAATTAACTGGAGTCCTTTTATTTTCGTCTTTTAAGG
The DNA here is from genome assembly GCA_905163495.3 of Cosmia trapezina. Lineage (NCBI taxonomy): Eukaryota > Metazoa > Arthropoda > Insecta > Lepidoptera > Noctuidae > Cosmia > Cosmia trapezina. The sequence goes on from LR991028.1 coordinate 12,607,382, forward strand.
GGGAACCGCCAGGGTAACCCGCGAAATTCAAATTGTCTTACGTTTTTTGCAATATGCAAGTCAGTATGTTGATTAACGTAGGTATGTTTCGCGACCGTAACAAAGAAGTAGGTATGTATTTACAAGTAGTCATTAGAATAAATTATAAGTAGGTAGTCACTAGAATCAGTAATACAACTCCTATTTAAGATTTCATGATTCATGATTCTTTTTTGTTTTTTTTTTCATGATTGATGTTTGTTTTTTTCATGTTTTTTTTTACCGGATCTTAAAGTGTTGTATTGATGTAATGATTATAATTTTATAAATACATACTTCTTACGGTCCCGAATCATATTTTATCAACAAACAACCTAACACGACTTGCAAATTGCAAAAAACGTAAGAAAATTTGAATTTCGCGGGCTGTCCTGGCGCTTTCGCCTTAATAGAAATTCGTGATTCAAATTAAGAAGGTTACAATTTTCGCGTTAATTTATTGTGGTTAGGTTCGAAGTTTTACGTAAAAGGTTAGAGATAGAATCTTTTGTAGATAAATTATATCTATAAATGTTTCTCGTCTTTCTACTTGCCTATAGCTACCACGTGCCTATTATCAACTAATAGCTGGCAATTATCGCCTTTAATAACAATAATTTTGTGATTAAGTGTAAATATTTAGATAAAACTTAAATAGTAATTGAATAAACAATTAATGATAACCAATAAAATAAAAATAGCCTTTATTCCTCTGCCAAACTGTTGCAGTTTTTAAAAGAAGAGTGCCATTTGAGCAAAGCCTTTCGTTGCAGCTCCGCCTCCGCCCGTAAGACGACCCACTGACCAGCATATCCATACGCGTGCTCAATCGGATTTAAATCTGGGGACTGTGCGGGCTAGTCCAGGATCGCCACATTATGATGTAGCCATTCAGTTACCATTCGAGCCGTATGTGGGCGGACATTATCATGCATAAGCATAAAATCTTGACAAATTTGCAATCGGTGTGGATGGATCATATGTGCTAGCACCTCATCACGGTATTTTGCAGCTGTTAAGTTGCCGCGTACCCAAACGAGGTCAGTTCTCCCGTTTAGGCATATCCCGCCCATAATATGATTGTTCCACCTTGATATGGAAGGATTTGCTGCGGATTTCACAGGCGGCTCTCCCGTTCAGGTGACCGCCAAACACGTATTCTTCGTGTATCTGGATGGAAGCCCTACCGGGATTCATCTGAAAATAACACCTTAGACCATTGACGATCATTCCAAGCCAAATGTTCGTTTGCCCATTCTAATTTTCGTCCGCAATTGTCTCGTGGTAGTGCTGGAATCCGAAGTGGCCTATGAGCATAAAGATTGACTTCGTGCAGTCTCCTCCTGACAGTTTGACAGCTAACAAAGACCTGGTGTTCCGACTGTAACTTCAAAACCAATTTCCTAGCCGTAAAGTTAGGTTGTCTTGTCACCGTAATTTGTACAAATCTATCTTGTCTAGCAGTGGCTCAACTACCTCGCCAGTGTCCCAGCAGCGAGACCGCAATCTTGATATGACGCTTTGACTGGCGCCAATGGCATCAGCAACATTGCACTGAGTTGCGCCCGCTTTAATAGCTATCAACTTCTCTTCTCTGGTTAAATGTCGGTGTTCCATAGTGTAGAGGAAACCAATATTAATTAAATTGAAAAAACGTGCGAAAAATTATAATGTTGGGTTGTTGGGTTAAAACAGTTCGTTAAATGTTTAACTCACAAGGTAGAAAGAAAATGTGTCGTTGTAAAATTCAATTTTACCGCCTCAGTCATATTTTTTTTTAATTTGAACTAGCTTCTGCCCGCGACTTCGTACGCGGATCCTGTTGCTGATGCCAGCGACAACGGGGTCATCAAAATCGAAGATCTCAAACGTCTGTTGTCGAATTCTAAGGCCCGCCATACACGGACTGCTCGAGCAGTTACCTAGTGATCAACATACACGGACCGCTCTTACAGTCAAAAGTCAACAGCTTGAGGCTGCCATTGATAACTGCTCGAGCAGTTGGCAATTTCAAATCAGTAGCATCATGGATTTTGAGGAGGAAACACTTCTGCTGCTTTTGTTTTACGGCGACGTAAAAATAGAAAATTGTGGGTTCATCCAATATTAGAAACACGAAATTATAATAAAGAATTGAAGAGCGCGGGCGGAGGTAACTGCGCGAGAGCAGTCGACAGCTCGAGCAGTCAGTGTATGCCTGGCGACTGCTTGACCGCATGATGAAATTTCACCGTGCTGCCAACCGCCCGGAGCAACTGCTTGAGCGGTTCGTGTATGTACGTACGTAGAAGTCTGTAGTTCACTATGCAGTCGCAGCTTGAAGCAGTCGATTTTGACTGCTTCAAGCTGCCCGTGTATGGCCGGCCTAAGAGCCCGGGGACGGGAAAACAGCGTGATGCGCGAGACGATTCGAGACGTTCCAGATCTTTCATTTTTGTAAGTCAACAGGAAATGCCCATCAGACTAAACAAATTTTGCTAATAGGTACGTCATTCCTATATATGTACTTATGTATGTTATAGTGTCGCTGGGCTTTGGAGTTCCACAACAGGTGTTCCAGCAGTTCCAGGTGTTATGGCACCATTATATCTCTTTTACTTTAGCTGGTCTGTTGCGGTCCTGCATCAGGCGTTCCATTTTCCAAAATAAATTATAGCCTATATGTTGTCCAGACTTAATACCTATAAGTACAAAAAAATCTTTTCTTCCCGTAATTCCGCAGGGGATCCCAAGAGTACACTGAATTTACAATAATATTGCAAATAACTTTAAAAAAAATTATTTATAAACTATAGCTGTACCCTTAATCCGTCTCAATCAATGAAAAATAATCGAATAAGTACGTAATAAAAAATAAAAGTTGGACTCATGCGAAGACTTGTATGGATATTATAAAAGTTGGACTCCTGAGAAAGTTGGACTCTTGCGAACAGAGGGTAAGAATTGCTAGTAAGTAGAAAAATAATTATTCGCAGGAAAATTAAACACATCAACCAACACAGACAACAAAGGTAACCCCCGTTTCTATAGGATGAGAGCGCCACATCGGCACTATAACATCACTTTTTGGGAATGAAACCATAGCACGATCTAACTGGACGCCAACGCCATCTAGTTAGAAAACGGAAACTACATATTATTTACCCAAATTAAATCTATCTATCTATTTAAATAAATAAAAATGAATCCCTGTTTCCCTGGTCATCGCATCACGCGTGAACGGATGGAACAATCTCGCTAATTCTTTTTTTGTTGTGTTTATTATTGTCAGGAGAAGGTAAGGTACGTAGAGAAAAATTTGTCGGGAAAATTCGGGAAAACTGAAAGTGGATTTTCTATAGGAATTTTGAATTATTGAAATTGGGACAGGACAACGTCTGTCGGGTCAGCTAGTTATCATAAAACTAAATTGTCGTTAATATTTTTTACAAAACTTTATCTTCGCCCGAACCCGAATTGTTTACAGCACCGAGCACTCTTACCTAAGATACAGACAACTACATTATTTTTGCATTAAAAAAAATATTATAACAGCAGCAAGGAACAAAACTAAGAATTACATACATAAATCAATTACCTACAACAAATGTGCTTGGTAAGATATAACTTAGAACCAAAAGTTTCACTTGACTTCATGATAGTGTAGGTTGTTGTTGTTGTTTTTACTACATCTGTTTAGTAATATTGGTGTGCAACTCACCATACAATTAGATAGGACATATGTAAAGTTCTCAGATTTCATAACAGTATCGTTCCAAATGCATATAAAAAATGCAAAAACTAAAAATAAAAGAATTTTACGATTTCTTATTAAAACAATATTATGGGATTTGAACTCGCACCATTTGGTGCGGTAAACGGTCGCCTGACCTTACCGCTAAATTCCCCGTTGACGTATTTTTAACCGACTTCTAAAAAAGGAGGAGGTTCTCAATTCGGATGTTTGTATTTTTTTTTTTTTTTTTTTTTTTTTTTTTTTTTTTTTATGTTTGTTCGCGCATAACTCCGTCGCTTGCCCACCGATTTGAAAAATTATTTTTTTGTTGGAAAGGGTATACTTCCCAAATGGTCCCATTTTTGTCAAAATCCAGTTCTGATGATGGGATCCTGGAGAAATCGAAGGAACTCTTCAAATATTATAGGCACACCTATAGCGATTTGGGTATTTTTTATAGTAGCTCGTGCATTTGCTCTCGGAAAGCACCACTTGGTGAAGTGGAACTGATGATGAAGACCACAGATGGCTACCGGAACTACTCAATGATAAATATTTCACGGGTTGCGATTCGATTACTTTAATATGGTTGCTAAGCAATTTCCGCTCGTCACACAATGCGTGTGCTGAATGGTTGTTGAGGAGTTCTCCTGGTTCTTACCAGCAGAACTCCTCAACAATTAACGTCCCAGCATCGGGAAAAGCAATATTTTGTAACGTGTGATGAGCAATTGACATTAGACTATTGTAACTTATAAAAATTATAAACAGACCCACTAAAAAGCGAGAAATAAAAACTTTTTAACAAAAAAAAAAACCGACTTCCAAAAAGCACTACAAAGTGAAAAATAACTTTGATTTCGGAAGTCGGTGGCAAAAAAAAAGAAAGTAAATAAAAAAACGAAAGACACCGACTTCCGAAATCAAAGTTATTTTTCACTTTGTAGTGCTTTATGGAAGTCGGTTTTTTTTTTTTGTTAAAAAGTTTTTTTGAATTTATAATATTACTGCCCCGCTCCTTTATAAAAATAGCGTGATTATTATGTTCCCAGAGTTACATTTTTATTAACTAAATAACATGTCATTTTGTGCATTCAATTATTTTGTGCATTCAATTACGAACAAAAACCTTTTAAAATCAATATTGCTTACCTCCCTTATCATACGGCGTGATAATATGTAGCCTAAAACCTTCCTTGGTTTACAAAGAACATTTTTGCTGAATTTCAATTCAATCTATCCAGTAGTTTTGGCGTGAAGCCGTACCATACACACAGCCAAACAGATAAACAGACGGACAAAAATTCTAAAAAGTCACTTTTTGTCATCAGTAGTAAGCCCCCTGTGCTTTTAAAGTTATGATGCTAATAAACCGATAAACGTGAAATACCCCTAACACAGCGCTGATCTTGCTGTGTGTAACTGCGCAGGATAGCCTTAACCAGAAGTGGTCATCGTACTGGTTCAGCAGCTTGAATATTATATCAGTATTGTGCCGGCTTCAGCCAGTGTCACTCTTATCCGACCTCCCCGGTAGTTCCTTATAACTTCGTAACAAAACTAGACGGCGCCACTTGCTGCGCCGTCAATAACACCTAAGAAGAGATACTAAATAATACTCGTGGTGCATATTTCAAGTTCTCAAAGCATTTATGTAGGAATGCAATCTCCGTAACATCGTTATATTATTTTCAATAGCAAAATTGCTATCATTTTGGGTTAAAATAATAGCGCAGAGTTCACGAAGGGTTGTTTACCAATCCATATAGGTCTTAGAATAAATACTTACGTCATATTAGACCGAGCGATACCAGGCATGCAAATATTATGATAAGTTAGAATGTCTGTTTTGAGTGTGTGTTTGTTGATTTTAGAATTAAAACTATTAGGTACCTAAATCGCCCGTGGTCTAGATGTGTTTTACAGGGTGACTTGTAATTTGAAGTAGGTAACTACTCCTTCCAGGACGTGATAGTGTGACCCATTTGCAACAATTAAGCACCTCATAAAGTCTAAGTGAAAATTCGTATGATCGCTCGCTGCGCTGCCATTCACTACCTGCGTTTTGCCACGGTAACGATACTTTGCATGTGCTGTACTGTAATACAACAAATCAGGTTTATTGGATTCCCATAACGCTACTGAAATAATTACATGGACCTACGGTCATCTACTATACTATACAGTATGATATATACTGAATTCATCCCATCAGTCTGCGGAGGGTTCTCTTACCTTAAGAGGAAATGCGGTCGGCCAGACTTTTGAAAATTAGGTATTTGAAGAAACTATTGCTGTCGCTCTGCGAGCGCTCCGCCCTCAAATTCGTGCGATAGGGACAACTGCAGATCCGACTAAATAGCCTATGTAAAAAGTCACTTTTCGAGGTTTGGCTCTCGCCTATTTCCTCCTCCAATATTGGACCAATTTAAAAGATATTTCATAAACTGAATAAGAAGGATATATACTATGCCCCTATGTTTTTCTTTTTTCGTTAATAGTTGTCAAATATACACACGAGGCCTCTGTTGACAGCGGTTTGAATAGGCAATTGTGAGCATTTTTTGAGGGTTATAGTTCTTACAAAAATAATGTATCATCAAAAAGGAAAACAAAGGGGCATACAAGTAGCTAATATTTATATTTCTGTAAAAAATCATTGCTTTATGGTCATTAACCAGAAAGAAAACAGGTGAGAGCGTTTGTATGGACAAAACAGCACCCACATTTCCTCTTAACATAATAACCATAATTATAAATTATTGATTCATCATCATCATCATTATTCTCCTTCCCTTATCCCAATCTACATATTTGGGGTCGGCGCAACATTTCCTTTTTTCCATACTTCTATATTAGTCGTCATCTCGGTAGTCACCCCCTTTCTAGCCATGTCATCTTTCACACAGTCCATCCAAAAAAGTCATTGATTGATTATGAATATATTAATAATATGCTGGAGTTCTAAAATACAGGCCTAGGCTTAGTTTAGACTCCAGGAGGGGCAATTCTCGTATTTTTAACAACGTTCGCAATCTCATTGTCACGTTTTTAGGTACGAGAATTGGCCATCAGGTGGCCAATTCTCGTACGTAAAAACGTTCACAATCTCATGTCAGCGTCAATCAAATGTCAAAAATGTAGGTAAACGCTATACAATTTTTGACAGATTGAGACTGAGATGAGATTGCGAACGTTGTTAAAAATACGAGAATTGCCCCTCAGATTGCCTTGATCTTCCACAAATTACAAATTGTCTAAATACCTGTCAAAGTGTCAACTTATTATGTCTTTAGTATTTTAAGAAATAAGAATGTAATTTGTGGAGATAAATAAACATAATTTTATTTTTATTCTTTGTTTTTATACTACTATTACTACTACTACTATTTATTATAATACTAGCTTTTTCAACAAACAAATCTCCTTCGTTATTCCTTGTCTACAATATAAAGGGAACCTCTGTGCAAAATTTCAGCTTTATAGGTCCAAGGGCTTGGGCTGGGGGTTGATGAGTCAGACAGTCAGTCAGGACTTTTCTTTTTATATATTGAAATAGCTTCTGCCCACGACTTCGTTATTGGATACCAGTTCGTAGCTATTTTTGTCCATCTGTCGTCTGTTACTCGTTGGACGTGTCCAGCCCACTTCCATTTTAAGCCCAGGACTTTGTCCGCCACTTCCTTTGCTTGGGCTTCCTTCTGATTGTACTGTTTTTCACTCTGTATTTTAGCTTGAGATTCATGTAGCTCCTCTCCAATCCTCTTTGGCATGTTTTAATTTTTTCTAAATTCCGTTTGGTAAGGGGCCATTTCTGGCAGGCGTATGTGAGTGTGGGGAGTAGGCATGTTTCCATGGTTTTTGTTTTTAGTTTAGTCGGTGTCTTGATATTAAATATTTCTTTCAGTGTTCCAGAGATTAGTGCGTTCAAACAAACAAAAAACGCATGTCTGGAGTTTATTCCCGTTTTTTGTGCCGTTCCAAGTTTCCGACTTTCTATTTTCCGGTAATTTCTGTCGAGCTGGGTTTCTTCAATGAATCAATGCTAAAAATCTTTAAGGTGCACTCTTCGCCCCCCCTCCTCTCACCCCACTTCTCACCCCTACCCATCTCCCTCTAATCCTTCTCTCACTACTCCTCTTCCTCTAACTCCCTCTCTCCCCTCCCCTTCCCTACCCTCTCTCCCTCCCCATCATTCCCCTCACCACCCCCTCTCACCCTCTCCTTCCCCATCCCCTCTCCACATCCCCCTCCACATCAACCTACCCCTCTCAACCCATTCACCGCTTTCCCTTCCCATCTCCCTCTACCCTCGCCAACTCCTGTCCTCCCTCTACCCCTCTCCACACCCTCCCAACTCACTACACCTTCCCCCATCACTACACCCTCCTATCCGTTTCCACTCTCCTTGCTCTCCAATCAATCAGTCAAATCTCAAGTCAATCTCTCCTCAATGAATCAATGCTAAACAAAAAGCAACTGTGAGTGTGTAAATTCACTCGTCCCCACCCTTCTCACCCCACCTCACCCCTCCTCCTCTCCCTCTAACCTCTCTCTCACCCCTCTCTCCTTACCAACCTTCACCGCCGCCTCTCGGCCCCTCTCATCCCCTCGCCGCCCCCTCCCACCCTCTCACCCTCCCCATCCTCCTCTTCCTCTCACCACTTTCACTACATCCCCTTCCCGCTAACCTCCCCTCCCCTCTCAAAACCCCCTGTGCTGGCTAACCCACCCCCTCTACCGTTACCATCGTCTATCCTCCACCTCTCCCCCCCTCCACACCCTCCCTCCTCCCCTCACTACACCCTCCTATCTCTCTCCCCCTCCCTCCATCATCCTCCCCTTCTCCCTCTTCTGCCTCTCCCGCTCACCACACCTTCCCTTTCCCCGTTTCCCTCCTCACAACCTTCCAATCCTCACCACAACTATTAATGACAAACTTTATTAATTAAGTAACAAGATTTTTCATATAAACTATATTAAGTATATTCCCTGTTTTCACCCCCACAGGGATCGAATTTAAAAAAATCGTATGTGATATTTCCGTAACTTGACTGAAAGATTATTTACACCAATTTTTGAGTTAATCAAGCCCCGCAGTAAAACCTGCCCAGTAAAATTGACTATTCCTTTTCACTCCCTTAGGCGTAGATTTTCGAAAAACCCTGATACACGTTATTCTTAATTTTTGGTCTCAAGTATAAATACTGAGTTTCGAGTTAATCGGACCGCGCCTTAAAATTCCTCCATACAAACGTTGACACCCCCCAGGGGGTAGTTTAGGAAAACTAGGGGTAGGGGGTAATTTAAGAAAACTAAAAATGGCAAACTTTATAATTTACTTGGATAAAAACTCAAGGAATAAGATTTTTCATACAACTTTGGACCCCCGTTCCATCCCCTTAGGCGGTGAATTTTGAAAAATCCTTTCTTAGTGCACCCCTAAACCTCATAAGGAACCTTCGTGCAAAATTTGGAATCTCTAGACTCAGTGGTTTGGGCTGTGCGTTGATATGTCAGTCAGTCAGTCAGTCACTCAGTCAGTTTCTTCTTTTATATTTAGATAGATAGATGAACTTTGACACCATTACTTCAAAATCTTACTATAGTATTAAGCGGACAAATTACAAGGAAGACATCTTCATTTAAATCAGCTATCTAAAGAGGTACAAAGTTTAAAACAATAATAATATTTAGAAGTGCCGATGATGCTGGTAAATGTCGAATTTGCAAATGGTTGAAATATTTAAAAACCGGCCAAGTGCGAGTCGGACTCGCGAACGAAGGGTTCCGTACCATATTATATGTTTAACAATCGCAAAGATAACTTTTTACTTATTTTATAATGATACTGTGAATTACAAGGTTATTTTTTGCAGTTGCAGAAAATCACCCATGTTTAAACAAAATACCTTATGAATCGCCGTTTTCAGTATTGTTGATTAAATACAGTATTCATGGTACTTACATGGTATAAAGAAGTTTCAAATTCCTAATTTTTTTAATTGTTGCGCTAGAGCTCGTACAAAAATGGTCTAAAATTTACAACTTTTATGGCCCCCTATTTCTTAATTTTAAAAGATTAAAAAAAAATATGTTTGTACTCTACTCAATGAGTTCTAGACGATGACACCCCACATAACACACATAATCAGCCTATAATGTTCCCACTGCTGGGACACAGGCCTCCTCTCGGTGAGAGGGAGTGGGCCGTAATCCACCACGCGGGCCCAGTGCGGGTTGGTAGATGTCACATGTCTTCGAATTTTTGGTTCTAGGACATGCCATGACACCCACATGCTAGATTAAAATTTTTAATTTTTTTTTTCAAAATGAAAAGTTTATTGTATGGGGACCGACCCCTTAAATTTTTAACTTTGCTTTATTTTTATTATTTGTTGTTATAGCCGTAATAGACAGCGGAGGCTTAGTAAGTTTGTACTGGGCTGTACGTGGTTGTAAATAGCCTAAGTTACTCCTTAAAACATCAGCTATATGCCGTCAAAATCGGTGAAAATTCGTTTGGCAAGTTTCCTAACTTGGCTCAAAGTACCATTTTTTTAATCGGACTGCGCTTTAAAATTCTTCTATACAAACTTTAACATCCCTAAACCTCATTTGAGGCGTAGTTTTGAAAAACTAATAATGACAAACATTATTACTTACTTATGCAAGTATTTGTGCTAAGTTTTAAGTTAACAAACCAAATTAACAATATTTTTCATATAAACTGTATCTCTGTTTTCACGAACAAAGATACCTAAAGAATTTCAAAAATCGTCTGGTATGTTTCCATAACTTGACTCAAACATTATTTACACCAATTTTAGAGTTAATCAAGCCCCCAATAAAATCCTCCGCTATAAAATTAACTTTTCACCCCTTAGAGGTAGATTTTTGGAAAACCCTAATACGCGTTAGTCTTAATTTTTGGTCTCAAATATAAAAACTGAGTTTTGAGTTAATCGGACCGCGTGTTAAAGTTCCTCCATACAAACTTTGACACCCCCAATCCCTCCTTACATAAATGTACTTTTTAGTTTTCCTAAACTACCCCCGTAGTTTAGGAAAACTAAAAAGTACATTTATGTTCGCATATTTCGTCAAAATGTACTGAACAGCAGATTTTTTTTTTCGCGATTTCAGGATTGGTCCCATAGTAAAAGTTGTTCATAATGATGAGTACAATGACCCCTTAAGAGGTTTTGCGCATTTAACGTTACACGTTGTATATGGTGCGGTGCGCGTCTCAAGGCACAGAATAAATAATAGTACTCTCAAGGTTACAGTTTACACCAAATAGGAATCCAGCTCAGCATGTGTCAGGCAAATATACCTACCTATGACGCTGTTACTCTGCTGGATCCCTGCAGTGACATACGGCATACGGACGTCGAGCAGACGAGATAAATTGGTGTTGTGACAGTGTTATGCGCGGAGTGAAATTATTTAAGTATACCCGCAACTTAAATTATGTATTCTACAGTAAAGTTGTGCATTGGGAAACGTTCTTTTCCGTTGATGTGTTGATTGTGTTTTGATTTCTTGATTATTTATAAATGAATAATCAAAATTAATAAATGAATAGTAAAGTTAAATGTAAGTATGATGTATAAATGAATAATCTAAAAAAATCTAATCTCAAGTGTCTGTGTAATGTATAGAGGCGAGATGTTAAGTTTATGAGGTACATACCTACCCAATATAGAAATTGAAAGAACATAATTGTAATGTCAAAAATTTAACCTAAAGTTTATTTCATCAACTAACTTTTTTTCGTTCCCTCGCTTTCTGCCCAGAATTTATTTATGCGGATTTAAAGTGTTCGGGAGATTTTTCACTTTGGTTTTAGCGTGAAAAGAGTTTATACTATAGACAAAGTTAAAAATGGATATTTTACTCATGTCGGCGTTTTACTCGCGGGCAGTATAGTGATTAACAAAATTGCCCTTAAGTATTTTTTTTTTAAATTGTTAGTCCAATATAATTTCCATTCCCACGCCATTGGGTTTACCCACGCCTTTTAATGTTTCTTTGGCATTTAAACTAAATGAAATCATACGCAACGCATTTTTAAAATTCGCTGTGATTGGCAGCAGACAAATTCCGAACATGTTTGGTGATTCTTCTTATCATACTTACCTATACATTGTTTCTTTTTTATCAGGCATTATTGTACAGTTCACCTATACATTGTAAAATGTATACCTAATAATCCTCGATAAAACTTTGTTTTTCAAACGATTTAATTTTAATTCAATCTGATTGAAGCGACAAGATAATTTATTTTATCTTGGCTCAACTTGATACCTCTAATTCGTTGTTCGACGCTGTTTGATAAAATACAAATAATTGACACACCATGTCCAGTAGCAAACAGGCTAATGAGGTCGATAGGCGTGCGCGAAAATAACAAACAACTTATAGTAAACAATGAATGTTTTATATTCTCCGGTACATCTTAATCATATTATCATATAATTAGTGACAGTGATCGTCAGGACAAAGAACTGAAACGTCGTCAACAAATGATAATTTTAAATAGTTTCAAGTGTCTCAAATCTAATCAGTTTCCTAATTCTTGATCGATTCTTAGTCCGTGGTAATTCAAATTTCATTGATACAGCTGATGCAAAAGAAGTCACTAGTGCGTTTTCAATAATGAAATTTTAATATTATTGATGTGGAGAATTATCTAGTGTGAAAGGTTAGTTCAATATGCAACAATGTAACAATCCTTGTGCAGAAAATAGGCCCGTCCAGACCTCTAGCGATTGTCAGTGTAAAAATTTTGGTGTTTTTAATGTGTTGTGTCCACTACATCTATTCATTTACCAATGTGTTAAAAATATTGGAATGTGAGTTTTATAATAATTCAAATAAGGGTGTTAATTCCGAGGATTAAACCCAAATTTAGCTACCTACAGTACTTACCTAATCCTCTTCTTCAAACGTCAAGTGCAAATCGGTAGACAGTGTGCGTGTTTGTGTAATGTGTAGGTACTCCGCACTCGATCATGTGTAAGTTTAGATAAAGATTATCTATCGTAGTTTATGCGGATGTGATTAGCCGCACATGCGGCGGCGCCAATAATAGAGGATAATTGAAAATAAACCGTTTGACACCTGCGCTCGCACTGTCTGTCCGAGTGGTTTGTATCTCTGTCCGACGCATGTGCAACATGCCTTTGATCCAAACCTCCATTTGTTGTTCCAATTACATTAACTGACATGTTCAATTATTGTACCCGTCAACAATATATTAATATTGTATCATGTTAATATTTGGTTTGCGTCGGATTCCGACATGGAAGAAAAACAGTTACAACAGCTGGTTATGATTTCTTGCTGAACTTTAAAATAAAAACATGTCAAAATTCTTTGAAAATAGATCTTCCTTGCTTTTTAGGGTTCCGTACCAAAATGGTAAAAAAGGAACCCTTATGGTGTGACTCTGTCTGTCTGTCCGTCTGTCCGTCTGTCTGTCTGTCTGTCTGTCTGGCTGTCTGTCTGTCACAGCTGGATATCTCAAGAACTACTAATGCTATCAACTTGAAATTTGGGGCAGTTTTAGATGACGTTTACCCAACTATTTCGCAAATAAGAAAGGAATAGAAATATTTATATTTTTTTTTGCAACATTGACTGAAAGGGGGTCGTAAAAATTCAAAGTGGGGCTACGTGGGATATCATATGAAACAGCGCTGCTTGCACATTCTCAAACATTTTTTCTTTTTTTTAGGCCGCATTGTTTTCGACTTTTGATGAAAAATGTAAAAAAAAATACCACCCCCCACCCCCCACCCCCCCCCTATCTCCGAAGTTTGCAAAGCGAAAATTCTGAATATCACACTTTTTCAGAAATCGGAACGGAACCCTCGGTGCGCAAGTCCGACTCGCTCTTGACCGGTTTTTTTTCTTACTTGCAGTGGAAACTACAACAAGTCCAAATAGTAAAACCATATTTAAATTTCGTATCTATTAATATATTCTGCTTACCTACTTATGTAACTATAATACTGTAGGTATTGAGTACTTTTAACCAACTTTTATATGCTTTATACAAGGTCAACGACAATATCTTCTAGCTCGCTAACAACAATATTTCTTTTAATAAAAAAAGCGGCTAATTGCGAGTCGGACTCACATACGAAATGTTCCGTAGGTACCTACTTACCACCGTATAATAACACTACTTTTTAGGGTTCCGTACCAAAATGGTAAAAAGGAACCCTTACGGTGAGATTCAGTCTGTCTGTCATAGCTGGATATCTCAAGAACTACTAATGCAATCAACTTGAAATTTGGAACAGTTTTAGATGACATTTGCACAACTATTTTGCAAATAAGAAAGAAATGAAAGGCTCCACTGTACTATCACAGCCGCGCGTCCGAAACTTCACATTGGTGAATCATTTGGGTTAGGTTAGAATGGTGACCATTACCTCTATTGCTGGTGAATCATTTGGGTTAGGTTAGGTTAGGTTAGAACAGTGACCCTTAACGCGCGATGGCGAGCGAGCGAAGCGAGCGGTGCCGCGGCAGCGGCCGCCGAGCGCCATGTCCCCTCTATTGTTGGTGAATCTTTTGGGTTAGATGAGGCGGTGAATGTCTCGTATATTAGACGATGAAAGCCTCAGGGTCATTGACCTTGAGGTCAAGGTCAATGGTACTCGTACTGTAAAATATTTTTTTTTTCGGCGTCTATTATTTTGCGCACTTTGTTGTTTTCAGTAATACACTAAAAAAGGTCTATTGTACCAAAAAAAAAATAGCTAATATATAAAATCGCCGGGTGCGTTTGTACAGTGGTTCCGGCATGTGGGGTATCATATAAAAGAACGCTGTTTACACATTCTCGAACATTTGTTTTTCTTTTTTTTAGGCCGCATAGTTCTCAAGTTTTGATGGAAAATGTAAAAAAAAGTACCGTTTCCCCCCTTATCTCCGAAGTTTGCATAGAGAATAATCAGAAACGAGTTTATGTAAAGATTACAGAAAAAATAAAACGATGTCTCTAAATAGCACACTTTTTCAGAAATCGAAACGGAACCCTTGGTGCGCGAGTCCGGTTCGCTCTTGACCGGTTTTTTTTTTCAAATAAAAAAGTCTTGCGTTTTTCTTACTAAAGAGTTAAAAAAACGCGAAAATGTGTGAATGTATGATGAAAATAAAATAAAGTTAAAATTAATGTTTAATCCTCTAATTTTTAAGTTTATTTTATTTTTATTATTTGTTCTTATAAAAATACAAATAATCACAATGCGAAGGGGAGTTAGCAGCCTTAAAAAGCTGGTAATTGTTGGCAATACCGAAGGAAAGAGAGCACGAGGTCGGTCGCCAACACGATGGTCCGACCATGTAAAAGAAACTACGTACTCAAGCAAATGTCAGCAGGTGGTGATGGCAACTTTGGACCGCAGTCGATGGAGGCAGATTGTCTATATGTGACAGACGACCGAACAGCGGAACCTTAGTAATAGGGCCCCGTTGGCACCCTTTGGGTACGGAACCCTAGAAACTCATTCGCTTATAAAAAAATAAACAACACATTTTAGATAGAGAGAGCCAATATTTGTTTTTATTACGAATGTAGTCGACATTACAGCAATAAAGCACTCGCAATAATAACATAGAGGGCATATTGTCAACAGCGAATAAGTATTATGTGTGCTCTGTTTACGACAGGGCAACGACAGGCGGATTTTCTGCGACACACTCTTAAATAGCACGAGAAAAACGCACAGTATTATTAACCTAATAGGTTCAGTATCTATAAAAGAGAATTAGTCCTTTGGTCCTGCAGAGCTCTTCTATTCTGTAGAGCTAGATCCACACTCAAACGACCGCACGCTGTTCAAAATCGAATTCACGTGTTTTTGCGGATTCACTCCTTAACTCTTCTAAATTCGAAAACTGCCGACTTTTTAGCTTGTTTGTAACAAGCTAAAAAGTCTGGCCACCGTAATGGCCACATAGGATTGGTAACCATGGATACGTAAACCACGTGGAAACCAATCGCAAGCTTGAGGTTCCGATCTCCGAAGTTGCCCAACAAGCCAGACAAAACAAGGCTTGGTGCGTGTGTACTGAGTTTGTACTGACTGTTATCTTATCAGTGCCGGCCGTTAACGTCTATTGATGAACTTTGAACATAGAGTTTGTATTAGACGACTTACTGAGCTATCGCATGTCGTGAGACACTATTTTAATCATAATCACCTCGTTTTGCAATCCGATTATTGACCGCAATATATATGCATATTTCGTCATACATAATATACATGGATGTTTCTTTTAAGGTGTCAAATCAGTGCGAGCTGATAGCAGAGCACCATACTTGATTTAACCCCCTACGATTTTTTGTAGTTTTCGAGTTATTTTGGATCCCTCATTTCATATCAATGGTAGTGGTTAAGGATAGTAGTAGGCATAAAATTTATGTTTTTATTATCAACTGAGCTCTGCTTAAACGTAGAGGAATAGTAAATATCAGGATGATACGAAAATCACTAGATTTCAGATACACCACTTTGAACGACCGATTTCAAACAAATAATTCCCTATTTAGTACATTATTGTTCAAAGTTGATCCAAAAACAAGAATTTTTTAAAGCCATCATCTCGTTGATTCAGGAAAAATAACGAAAAAAATTATAACTCGACAACTACAAAAAATTGTAGAACATACATGGGGGTTAAATCGATAGGTATGGTACTATGCTATCAGCTCGCACTGGCTTGACAACTTAAAAGAAACACCTGTATTTTAAGTATGATATTGGCCGTTCTCCATAGTTCGTAAAAACCCGCGACAATAGGAAAGGGTAGCCTGCTCAGCCTGCTTCATGCAAACCATCAAGGAAGTGGCTACCACAAGGCCCCCAATCAATCAATTAAGTCAGCATATCGCAGTCCACTGCTGGACATAGGCCTCTCCCAGGCTGCTCCACAACCCTGTCCTGCGCCTTCCGCATCCTGAGGTGGACGGTCCATCTAGCTGGGGGGCGTCCCACATTACGTTTGCCGATAAGCGGACTCGTCTGCTCCACCGGCCATCGGTCATTCGACAAACATGGCCAGCCCACTGCCACTTCAGCTTGCTTACTCTGCGGGCTATGTCGGTAACTCCGGTTGTTATCCGGATAACTTCATTTCTGATTTTATCCTTCAAAGAAACTCCGAGCATAGCCCGATCCATAGCGCGCAGAACGACCTTGAATTTGTGGACCGGCCCGACTGTCAGTGTCCACGTTTCGGCCCCGTATAACAATCATAACAGGCAGGACGACGAGAAGACTTAACGAAGTTTTCCAAATGTTGCCCAACCCAACTGGGTCCTCCTGTCGGCTTCCTTCTCAAAGTTGTGCCTACCGAGCTGGATGACATGCCCTTGACATGGCTCCCGCCGCTTGAGTATTCCAAAAAGACAAGAATTGAAATAACCTAATACTTAAATTTTGTTACAGAGTAAGAGACAACAATGACAGAAAACGATGTTCGCAATCGTCACAGGAGCGGGAAACAAAATGGAGAAGCGACACACAAAGAGGAGAAGAAAGACGAAGAGTTCTCCATCAGGGAGTCCCCACTCACGAGGCTTATAGACTCGTCTCTACACATTAGGGCTATATACCACATATTCGTCGTCATTCTCCTAGTACTGATCTGTGATACCGTCATTTTTGACCTCGTCGAAAGTGGAAAGCAAGTAAACATTATAAGTACTTTAACTTTTTACTTTAACAATATATTATCACAATTCTGATACTGACTACACGATTATGTAACGAACTATTAGGTATAATCTTGGAACAGAAAACTTTTCAATCATAATTTACCTAAGTTCTACAAAATGCCCCGTTTACGATACGGAAGTTATCATTATAACAATTCACATTACGGAAAAAGGAACTAAAAACTTTTTTATATTCTCCACTGACATAATTTCAGTTTAATAAATAGTTTCCGTTAAACATTCATACGATATTATGTTTCCGAAAGTTATAAAACACTTTTTAATGCAGTGGATGTGTTGTCACGCGATTTGGAGGCACTCCCTATAATTAACTCCCCGTGGATGTTTCTCGTTTAAATTCCAGATGCCGGATCTACAGGCTTTTATCTCTCAGCTTGGCAGAGACTAAATACTGCAATTTTCACTCGCGTTGCTTTAATTATGCAAAATATTTCGTGCTACGAAAAAATGTGGAACAAGCATCGTAGCACTTTTTACTATGTCGACGCCAAATTACGTAATTTTTTACAGCGTTAACATGCTAAAGTTCGTTTGTACTTCGTAATAATGTAAACTTGGGTATATTTTGATGGACCCGGCTGTTTTTGCGTAATATTCTTGTTAAAAATTCACTTAATTGGTTATTTTTTACAGGATAAATGTAGGGCTGTCAGTAGTTGCAGCGGGATTCGGCGACATAAGACGTGGACTGAAGTTATGGGTGTATGACTTTTGCGTTGCAATGTCATTTTATCCCTTGCTTATGGTGTACTCTTGGATAGGATCGATCTCGAGAAAATATCCAGGTAAACGTTCATACTTTCTCACTACTAACATCGTTACTAATATTTAAACACCATCCATACAATATTATAAATTCATCTGTAAGTTACCTTTTCACGTATAAACCACTCATCTCAAGGCATGGCAAATGGCAATGGCATCTACTTAATTAATAATTCTAATGGCATACTAGTTTTTGTCTTAAAAATAATCCTATAGGGTGTGATGTAGGGGTTGAAAGTTGGTATGGGAAACCCAGCGTTTGTTATGTTAAGCATAGTGAAAAATCTATTGTTTGCTTTTGGAAAGAAATAAGGAATTACGTTTTACAGCGTTTTTGTAAAATCATCCCCAAAAGGTGTAAAATAGGGGATCATTTTAAAATTCTCATGTAATATTGATAATGTAATACTTCTTTTAAAGATATTTAAGCTATGGTAAATATAAGTCATAGACGACCGTAAATTGAGCTAAAATTTAGCCTTTATTTCATTTAAAGTAATAAAAATAATTTGGCTCATGTAGGTAACTTATAGTGTGTACGACAAAAGCGTGACCAGCATAATTTTAATTTTCAACACTTTTTTACGCCTAAACTATCTGTATAGATTTCGATAAAATTCGATAAGGATTTAGATTTTATCCTAGGGAAGGACATAGGCTATTTTTGGTCTAAAGAGGGTGTTAGAGAGGTTGAAAGTTTTTATAGGAAACACAGCATTTCTTAAGTTTGAAAAGGGTTAAGAACATTCAAAATGCTTTTGGTAAGAAATAAAGAATTACGTGTTACGACGATTTTGTAAAATCGTCCCCAAGCAGGTAAAACACACGTTCCCGTGCACCGTGGGGTGATATCCAACATCCACGCAGGCGAAGCCACGGGCAAAAGCTATTTAATGAAAGAGCTACCACTTTCAGCTGTAGTAGGTACTTATCTGCAGCTGTTTATCAGACAAAAAATATTAAATTGTTACTATCTCATTTTTTCAGTGTAAAACTACATGGGACATGATAATTTAAATGGTCAAGTTCAACGTTGAATTTGTATTTAATTTTTATTACTTACATGAATGATACACAATCAGTTTCCGTTAAATTTCAACAAACATGACGTCAGTTAGTGTTGAATGCTGAATAGATTGCATTTTAAAACTAGAAAGCCATAATGTCCTTAACAGGATGCCCGAATTCTACTAATTCCATGGATAAATTATAAGAAGAACGGAACCCAATTATTTCCTTAACTTTTTGTCTTAATAGTCTCTCCCCAACCGGATGTCTTTGTGGCAACATTAATTGACATTATGGAGGTAGATGTAGCTATTTATATAAAGTCGTGGGCAGAATAGTAGGAAGTGGCCACTGGCGTCCTTAGGTCGCAAGTGGAGCCTTTTGTCGCAAGCGGCGGCCGCCCGGCCGGCCACGCTCTCACCGCGCCCTCCAATTAGTCACTTGGTTGGCCATAACCGTGCACCCGGAATGACTAGTTTTTATACCGTTGTGCGCTTTTCACACTGTCTTGTTTTCCTTATTTTTATTTGTTGTTGAATGGTGGAAACGCTTTTTCCTGTAGCGCTGTTAAATTTTGATTAAATGCCCATTTCAGAGAAGTAAGACGGGGAAAAGGCAGTGTTTATTTATTTTGCTTGTCTTCAGTTCAGCAACTAGATTGCTTACATTGTTTCTTCTATAGGTAGGTGGTACCTACTTAGAAAGTTTTTTGCGACTGCTATTTTCGACTTGCCTCGGAAGCTATTTATTTGTTTAAATTATTCGAACAAACAAATAGCTACAAGTAGGTACTTACATAATTTGAATAAAGTTCTCTTAAACAATGTTATTCTTTGCTTGCGTTAAAGCATCACGGAGCCGCACAGATTCGCAGAAATTTAAAGAATTCAGTTCAACAAAATTCATTTTAAAATACTTTCAACACACAGAAGACATCAGATGGCTTATTATATTACCTACTTTATAATACGTACTTATTTCAGTGTCAAATCAGCATTGTAAAGGAAAGTCACATCGAAATCTTTTATTCAGATTCCAAATGTATACTTAGCAGCATGATTGTACCCATTCAAGGTCTGTATTATTAAAGAACCCTCATCTCAATAATAGCAAGCATCTGCGATAAAATCTTTCCAAAGGTCCCGGGAAGGTACCTCAGATACAGATATTAAAAACGGTGACGACGTTCAATTTCAAAAGCCGTTCGCTTTGAATCTGCTCTCGTTATACTGCATTAAACTAACGAACATCTGATTCTGAGTTTATTGGTCACGGTTTTTATTAGATAATTATGTAGGAATTATTTAGTTGAGACACGATTTTTAACCCGAAAATGACGCCGTAATACTAACCTAGGTACCTTATCGTAATTGTTTAGGTGGTAAACAATCCTATCTTGTTGTACTACATGTACAGGTAGAGTTAATTTACCCGATCCTTTGCTTACGCTGTGGCTCAATATAAATCGAATCTTTACGTTGCAATTTCTCTAGTGAATACATGGCTTAACTCACTGTGCCTTCCAATTTGCCGCATCACAGACTCTTATACACCACAATATGTCTAGCTGCTAGCAACACTCGTGCCACCTCGTAGTATCGAATTATTGGCCAATAAGACCTTGTTATGAATAAACTTCCATTGTTCCCAAATGTGTATTAAATAATGGCTGGAGCTGGAGACTAAATAATACTGCGAAATATTGACTCTACGAGAAAGTTTAATAATATTTCACAAACTTTTAATTAGGTAACTTGTCCTTTGTTGGTTTAAAACCGGTGAGAAAACAATTTTAAAATCATTTCTAATTTAAACTTTTATCGGGTTTCATCTAGGTTTAATCACGCGAATTATTTTGACGGCTTGGCAACTTAAAATTATAAAATTATAAATATTTATTAATAACTTTTCAGATAAATATTGGTATAATTATGATTCCTTTCAGTTTTATTTCTCGTGCATGTTTCGTGATTTCCCTACCTCAACGAGTGAATATCAAATATCAGAGAAAGTCCGTAATTATTTAATTAATCAGTCAATCCCGTACCCAACATGTACGAGGGACACCATATTTGTATGCCGTATGTAACTATAAGTATATTTCGCAGTATTACGTCCAACGGTGGTGATGCTGGGCATAGCTGGAGTAGTAGCAGTGGAAGTGGCCGTAGCTGCAGTGCCAGTGTTCGAACTAGGCAGGAAACATCTGGAGCTGGGCTCCTCTGTCGCAGTCACCTGTGAAATGGTAAGTGTTAAATTGTTTGAAACTAATATTGCTTCATTAATGATAATAATATAGATAGGTAGGTACAGATTTATAAATATGAATGGGTTGAATCAATCGAAACTAACGCTCATTATAATTAAGTCTGTATTAATACCTACAGCTATTTAAATTAAACTAATATAGTCAACTAAATAATCAATACTCGAAGCTTTAAACCAACTGCTGCAAAGTTTTAAATTAATGCGTAGCGAACAAAATCGTTTGCTTATAAATGATTTTGAGCTCAACTCATTTATTTCATACTAGCTTTTGCCCGCGGCTTCGCCCGCGTGGATGTCGAAAAATATCCCATGGGAGCGTACATGTGGAAAACATAGGGCCGTCCGATATAACTGTGAAAACTCAAATCGCTACGATATATCGGTGTATAGTAGGCATAAAGCTACCAGTCGGCATAATTTTTTCCGACATCTTCAACAGTCGGCATAATTTTTTCCGACATCTTCAACAGTCGTCATATTTCAGCCAATTTACACAAAATCATAATGAATAACACTGAATCACTCCGTTCATTGGAGAAAACCGTATGAAAATCCGTTCAGTACTTTTTGACATTATCGCATTTGTTAGATACGGGAACAAGTGAAACAACGGCTGCCTATAAACGCACTAACGCTTTATTCCAAAACAATGCGCGCGCGCCCGCGGGCGGGCGCGGGGCGCGGGGCGCTGCGCGGCGTCGTCTGCGCACGCAGTACAAAGCCCTCGCATCGCTACGAACATAAATGTTTGTTTATATACAACAGCATTCAAACAGACAGACTTACGCGGCGGGGGACTTTGTTAATTACTTAAAATGTATCATGCCAGCAACGCTCTAATAACAAATAACTTTTGTCCGAGTGTCCACTCGTTCAAATAATTTCCTCGTAAAAACGACGAATGAAATAAAGACTAAATGTTACCTCAAGATTCGAACTATGACTACATTTCCAATCCCTTAAATCTCTTATAAAGAGGTAGGTACACAAACATTTGTCAACCCCTATTGTACCCCCTCAAAAACACTGTGCCATATATTTCTTTATTTCCTACCAAAAGCATACATTTTAATTTTCACATCGCTAACTTAAGAAATACTGAGTTTCCCATACAAACTTTCATCCTCTATATCACCCCCTGTAGGATTATTTTTTAAGACAAAAAGTAGCCTATGTCCTTCCCCAGGATGCTATAAAAAGCCTTGCCAAATTTTATCGACATCCGTGCAGTTTTGTAAATTTTAAAATCAACCCCTATTTTACCCACTTAGGGATGATTTTTAAAAAACGCTGAACCGCATATTTCTTAATTACCTACCAATAGCATAAATTTGTTATCCCTAACTTAAGAATTACTGGGTTTCCCTTACAAACTTTCATCCCCTATATCACCCCCTGTAGTATTATTTTTGAAAAAAATAGTATACTATGTCCTTCCCCAGGATGGTATATAAAGCCTTGCCAAATTTTGTCGAAATCCGTGCAGTTTTTATTTTACTATATTTTACCCCCTTACGGGATGATTTTTCAAAAACGCTGAACCGCATATTTTTTATTTCCTATCAAAAGCATACATTTTAACTTTCACATCCCTAACTTAAGAAATACTGAGTTTCCCATACAAACTTTCATCCTCTATATCACCCCCCTGTAGGATTATTTTTTAAGACAAAAAGTAGCCTATGTCCTTCCCCAGGATGCTATAAAAAGCCTTGCCAAATTTTATCGACATCCGTGCAGTTTTGTAAATTTTAAAATCAACCCCTATTTTACCCCCTTAGGGGATGATTTTTCAAAAACGCTGAACTGCATATTTGTTAATTTCCTACCAATAGCATAAATTTGTTATCCCTAACTTAAGAAATACTGGGTTTCACTTACAAACTTTCATCCCCTATATCACCCCCGTAGTATTGTTTTTGAAAGTATCCTATGTCCTTTCCCAGGATCTATATCAAGCCTTGCCAAATTTTGTCGAAATCCGTGCAGTTTTGTAAATTTTAAAATCAACCCCTATGTTACCCCCTTTGGGGGATGATTTTTCAAAAACGCTAAACCGCATATTTCTTTATTTCCTAACAAAAGCATACATTTTAATTTTCACATCGCTAACTTAAGAAATACTGAGTTTCCCATACAAACTTTCATCCTCTATATCACCCCCTGTAGGATTATTTTTTAAGACAAAAAGTAGCCTATGTCCTTCCCCAGGATGCTATAAAAAGCCTTGCCAAATTTTATCGACATCCGTGTAGTTTTGTAAATTTTAAAATCAACCCCTATTTTACCTCCTTAGGGGATGATTTTTCAAAAACGCTGAACCGCATATTTGTTAATTTCCTACCAATAGCATAAATTTGTTATCCCTAACTTAAGAAATACTGGGTTTCCCTTACAAACTTTCATGCCCTATATCACCCCCTGTAGTATTATTTTTGAAAAAAATTGTATACTATGTCCTTCCCCAGGATGGTATATAAAGCCTTGCCAAATTTTGTCGAAATCCGTGCAGTTTTTATTTTACTATATTTTACCCCCTTAGGGGATGATTTTTCAAAAACGCTGAACCGCATATTTCTTTATTTCCTATCAAAAGCATACATTTTAATTTTCACATCCCTAACTTAAGAAATACTGAGTTTCCCATACAAACTTTCATCCCCTATATCACCCCCTGTAGGATTATTTTTGAAAAAAAAAAGTAGCCTATGTCCGTCCCCAGGATACCATCTATAGCCTTGCAAAATTTTATTGAAATCCGTTCAGTGGTTTAGGCGTGAAAAGGTAACAGACAGACAGACAGACAGACAGACAGAGTTACTTTCGAATTTATAATATTAGTATGGATTGCATTGATTTTGCTTTCGCTCTTCGTTCAATCACAAAATGAAAATACATAGTTGCCAAACTCAAAAATGTAAAAAACATTTTGAGGGTAGTTTTATACATTTTGTATAAATCTTGCTGTTTAAATCTAGAATCTATAGGTACTACCAGTTAGTGAGGCGACGATAAACGTCTTTTAATGATTTTAAACTGAAGATCACGACAACAAGACGCCAGAATTTCATGGTAGGTCACATGCCTGTCCTGTCTGTTTCGACCATACGGCGAACAGCATCGATTTTTTTGTTGTTCACAGCGGTGGAGTGACGAATTTCGTTATGGTCGCCCATCATAACGAAATTCGTCACTGAGATTGACAAGACCGCGCTTTAATTCTGCAAACCAGCTCTAAATAGTCGTCTTGCATGGACGTTCATCGCCAAAAGTTCGAAGCCGAGCGAGGATCTGTTGAGCTGTCAAATTACACTGAAAATCGTAGAAAATCATACTACGAAAATTTTCACGCGTTAAATTCATTTTGACCTCAGAAGAACGACTATTTTGACGCGCCACACGCAGTTTTCAAATTGCTGCCAATATAAAGAAATAAATGACAGATGACTTCAATATCATCATTATCAGGTTACCAAAGAGTTCTAAATTCGAAATTTAAATTAATTTTTCTTTGGATTTGTTTCTAACCAACCAGTTCTAAAAACTTTCAGTGTTACCCTTGCCTTGTACGCACAGCTACAGATCAAGCTACTTATACATTTCCCATTGACTTATATATTTTATATCAATGACATTTCCAGTATAAGCTGATCTCGCATTGTATAGGATTTCCTTACAATGAGACGTCAATGTAAACTGGAAATGTATAGCTTATAGTGTAGCCGTGTGTACGACGACGTCCATAGACGTCAAGCGCCCGCGAAAGCGTGAAAGTGAAAAGCTAGCTAGAATCAACGACAGTTGACAGATACATGCTCAAGCTACAAAGTACTTGCTTGGCAACAGTTTTGACACATTTTGCTAAACTAGAGCGTTATTCAGTGAACGTTACGATCACTGTATGTATTTGAAACTTAGATAATATACATCTAGATCGAGCCACCGCTTGGCCGGTCATGAGACAGCAATATTATACTTTTTCTAGGTTATGTGGTATGAGAAATGAGGTTTAACGTAAGAAATCTTCCATATTTCGGACTGAAACCCATGTCAATACATTCGCACAATGCAAAAGCTGTGCAAAAATGTTAAATTAATCGACGCAAGATAAATTTTGAAACAGTGAAAGTACTTTGCTTGGCAACATTTTTAAATTGTGCCATGCAAAAATACGGCACGCCGTAAGGGACAGAAGATACGATGCTTTGTCTCAATTTTCCTAATTATTTCGTATATATGTGTCTCACTTCTACACTTCACACTGTAATCATGGCAACGTCTAGATGTACTATAATGTCATTGATTTGAAACATATCAACACAAACACTTCGATAAATGTCGTCATCCGTCATCGTTTGAACTCGGCTATGAATTGAGCTCATAGGTATCGTCAGAGGCTACCAAAGAATAAAATAGGGATATCTAAAGGATGAGAACGACCCTTATACTTACAATTGATCGCCAATCCTTCTGATTATTGCAATATCCGTAAAGGTTCGTTTGAAGCGTTCTTTGAATAGGATCTTTTTCAATGACGGATATCTTTAAAAGACTCCTACGAAAAAGTGGCGTCTTTATTAACGACGTTTTCGTACATCTTTTAGATGCCCTGATGAACTAAATATATTTTCACTATGTGGCAAAAATAGATGGTCTTCTCATTTTCATTTTAAGTAAAGACAATGCAAAGGATATTATGTAGGTACTTAATGTTTCTCCGCATTAGCAAGATGTGACCAGCAATTACTTTTGAATAATTATTCACAGATAATGAAACAAACCCTAACCTTATTTATCAAACATCTTGAGCAGGTGCGTACTGCGTAGTACTCGCGACCGGCGCGGCGTGCGCATACGACCTGCGAGGGGTAATCCTGTATTTTTAACAACGTTCGCCATCTCTCCTCAGTCTCAATCTGTCAAAAATTGTATAGCGTTTACCTACACTTTCGACGTTTGATTGTCGCTGGTATGAGATTGCGACTTGAATTTGATCGGTTTTATTAGGTACGATTGCATTGGATTTTATAAAATAAGTTTGTGGCAAATATCTTTAATTATGTGTCGAGGTCGGTCAAACCACGTCAGTCTACTGCGAAAGTTGTATAAAATCCTGTATACTACACCTATCCAAAAGGTAGGCAACATAGATTCGCTGAAAATGTATACATCTCTCTTGCTGAAAAAATGCAAAAGGGCAAAATAAAGATATTGTAATTCTCTTTGCATTCTTACTTTTACTATTTTTCATAAATAAACTACCTAAAAAACACGATCAAAATTTGATAAAAATTCCAAAAAATTGTGTTGCGACGTGAAACTTCTTAGTGCTGACCGTCTACCCAATTTTGTTATTTCGATTCGAAAGTTGCATTCAGCCAGATTTTAAAAAATATTTTTTCCGTCGATAAAATTAAGCATAGTTTCCCTCATTTCGATATGTGCACATTATGAAGACTCACACTGTCTACACAATCCTATACAAATAAAATTCACACACACACATTTTCATTTACATTCACATTTAATATTACACACTAGCTACGCCCCGCGGTTTGCCTAAGTAGGCTATGTGTTAATCCAGGTTATAAGCTATCCACATACCAAATTTCATACAAATCGGTCCAGCCGTTTTAGCGTGAAGAAGTAACAAACATACACACTCACAAACTTTCGCCTTTATAATATTTGTGTAATGTGATGTTACAGAAAATACATACAAAGGTGGTGCTTAGGTATCTCTAAAGAAATCTTTTCTAGCATGCTATAGGAGAATAGTTAGAAAAAGAGATGTAGACACCGTGTGTAAGAGAAGAAGAGAAAATAGAATATGTAAAATCAAAAACTATCCACTTATTTTATGTTACACTAGCTGCGCCCCGCGGTTTGCCTAAGCCTATGTGTTAATCCAGGTTATAAGCTATCTACATACCAAATTTCATCCAAATCGGTCCAGCCGTTTGAGCGTGAAGAAGTAACAAACATACACACTCACAAACTTTCTGTCTTTATAATATTAGCGTGATATATGTGATGTTACAGAAAATAATATGTAGAAAGGTGGTGCTTAAGGTATCTCTAAAGAAATCTTTTCTAACATACCTGCTATAGGAGAATAGTTAAAAAAAGAGATGTAGACACCGTGTGTAAGAGTAGAAGAGAAAATAGAATATGTAAAATCAAAAACTATTCACTTATTTAATTAAGTTTTAACAGACTGGACCTACCCGCAACAAACGAGGCGATATAGGTAGCTACAGGCATATACGGGCAAGATAGGGTGTCTGAACTTTGACATGGTATTCAAATTAGAAGGAACATCAATCTGGTCACAATAATTAACTGTTTGTTTGTGATATCGCAACGGGTGGCAAATCGTTGTGCGCCAGTGATTCATCTACATTACAAAAGGAAACTTCCAGGCGGACGCCAAACAAAGCCAAGTCTGTAAATACACAAACACCAACTTTCCCCTCTACTACGCAATATATATGTATTATTATATTGTACGTATGTGTGTCGTAAATCCTTATTGGCGTAATTTGCAACAATAACTCGCTCGCGAACTTTATTAGTTACGTTTGAAGAAGTATGGAGTTTTGTACGTGTTGTAATTGTTTGAACAGGTAGTTTTATATATTTTTACTAAGTCTACGTATTTTCATAGTTTCAGTATACAGGCTGAAATTTTAATGGTTTTTTTCCTCTTAAAGGGTCATTGTACTCAAAAAAATCAACTGTTCAGTACATTTATTTATCTACAATAAACTCATCAAAATGTAGGGAGATTGTTTTTTCGCGATTTCAGGTTTGGTCCCATAGTAAAAGTTGTTCATAATGATGAGTACAATGACCCTTTGAGAGGAAAACTACCATTAAAATTTCACCTTGTATAAAGTGCTCTCATGAGCTCTGTAACAAAAGTTCTGTTTACGTGATATATTAATACCGCGTAAACATTGTCGTTTCAAAACTTTTGTTACAGAGCGGGTTAATTAAGATATACGCCATATTTTATAAACTGTAAGTATAAAATTATATGCCGCAAAATAAGTTGTAACATATAAAGACGATGTAAGTTGAACGGGTACAACAGCGTCGAAAGTGAAACGTAACATAAATCACCTGAGTTGGACCCCTGTCAGGCTGCGTGGCCAGCACCAGTAAATAACAGGATCGCCGCATGCCGCCGACGAGGCATTATGTAGCCTTGCGTAGCCGTACGTAGCCCTACGTCCCCTACGACGCTACGAAGTGTGACCGTTTCTAATTTTATAAACCTACCAACGAATCTTTGAAATGTACTAAAAAGTACTAAAAAGAAAATTCAACCATACCAAAATACTACTAAAATTTTTGCTTCATATTTTGAAAATATTGCAACTAAAACACATCTTTTTTAATCAAAATTGTTTATCTTTCGTTAACCAAGAAGAGAATTCGGGTTTTGTTTTCCCATTCCACTCTATATTTTTGTTCATAATTGCGTTCATAGTGAAACAACCGCGATAAACCGACCGAAGTAATCGAATTACAAATATCAAATAAGGCAAAAATCTTTGGACAGCATAGACAATCAAATTTAAAACTACTACAGTGAAATCCCCTAAAATAAAACTGACAAACAATCATTCAATTTCATTCACTCGGTGGGTAAAAGAGAAAGATTGCTACAAACAACTCAATGCGCGACAAAGAAAGCGGAATTAAGAGACGATCTTGACTTATGTATTTTCCTTTTCAAGGTTACCATAGGTGAATATACCAAAAAAATACCATGACAGTTGAAATTGTACCAACATTACACCGATATTTAGTAACTTACTAAAAATATACTGTCGTCATTCTTCAGAGCCTCAAATATACCAATTTAGTACTAAAAATACCAAAAACGGTCACACTGGCTACGAACCCCCTTCGTAGCGCGTAGCCCGTAGCGCCACCCACGCTTCGCGTTCGCGCACCCGACACCATTTTGTTAATTAAAACACAAACATGATTATGAAAGTATCTTAATACAACATTTGGGTAATTATGATTTATTTTAGGACACTTCTCGTCTTTTTGTGGGCGACTTTCTAGAATTAATGTTTGCTACGACCAGTGGACACCATTTTTTTGAAACACTGTTTCGCTGTTTTTTTAATCCTACAGTTACATTATCTGAACACAAAGGAAGGAATAATAGTGAGAATTTTAGAGTCAAACAAGAGCAGAAAGCATGAAGCTCTCTTGACTGTGATAAGCCAGTGGTCCATTTTTTATACATTTTAAAGATGGGTATTGTCGTATTTCTTGCTAGTTATGTTTTAATATAAATAACGTGCACTTCAAAAGGGCAATATTAATAAGTGTGTGCCAACTTTACTATTAGTACTGATTAGTACCTATATAGGGTGACTGGTAAATTAGTGACCGATACCTAAACACATAATTATACTCATGATAACAAACTACTTTTACTATGGGACCAAACCTGAAATCGCGAAAAAAAATCAGCTGCTCCCTACATTTTGACGAGTTATGCGAACATGCATGTATGGGGCAGCTGATTTTTTTTCGCGATTTCAGGTTGGTCCCATAGTAAAAGTTGTTTGTTATCATGAGCACAATCATGTGTTTAAGTATCGGTCACTAATTACCATTCACCCTATAGGTATATACTAAACTAGCTTTTGCCCGCGGCTTCGCCCGCGTGGATGTCGGAAAATACACCACGAGAACAAAAATCCTTCCTTATTTCTTATCTACATTTTACAGGGAACCTCTGTGCAAAATTTCAGCTTTATAGGTCCAAGGGTTTGAGCTGGGCGTTGATGAGTCAGTCAGTCAGTTAGGACTTTTCTTTTTATCCACCCGCGCGCCTATAGCCTTCCGCAAAAATAATTATTAAAGTCCGACTGGTAGTTCCAGAGATTAACACGTTCAAACAAACAAAAAAAGTGTGTGTCAGCTCTGACGCACGACTGGAGTTTACTCCTGGTTTTGTGCCCCACTTCACCTCTCCGCTAACCTCCCCCTCTAACACCCTCTCAATACCTCTTCACCGCTTTCCCCTCCCCCTCCACCC
This sequence comes from Cosmia trapezina, assembly GCA_905163495.3. NCBI lineage: Eukaryota > Metazoa > Arthropoda > Insecta > Lepidoptera > Noctuidae > Cosmia > Cosmia trapezina. The sequence goes on from LR991028.1 coordinate 12,637,985, forward strand.
TCACCAACTCCTCCCCTCTCCCTCTTTCATTCCCCACACCCTCCCTCTCACTGCACCCTTCTATCCCTCTCCAACCTCTCCCACTGCCTCTATCATCCACCCCCTCTCCCTCCTCACCACCTGTCTTCTCCCTCTACCTCTCACCACACCCTCCCCTTCCTCCTTTTTTCCTTACCACCCGTCCCCTTCCCCCTTTCCCTCCTCACCACCCTCCTCTTCTCCCCTCCCCTGTACCCTTCCTTCTGGGGGAAAAACTATTACTGACAAAATTACTTGCTTAGGCAAGTATTTGTACCAAGTTCAAGTTATTAACCAAATGAATTAGATTTTTCATATAAACTATATTCCCTGTTTTCACCCCCACAGGGATGGAATTTCAAAAAATCGTTTGCGATATTACCGTAACTTGACTGAAAGATTATTTACACCAATTTGCGAGTTAATCAAGCACCGCAGTAAAACCTGCCCAGTAAAATTTACTATCCCTTTTCACCCCTTTAGGGGTAGATTTTCGAAAAACCCTGATACACATTATTCTTTATTTTTGGTCTCAAGAATAAATACTGAGTTTCGAGTTAACCGGAACGAACGTTAAAATTCCTCCATACAAACTTTGACAACCCCCAATCCCTCCTGAGGGGGTAGTTTAGGAAAACTAAAAATGACAAACTTTATAATTTACTTAGATAAATATTCCTGAAAAGTTTCAAGTCTATTAACTCAAGGAATAAGATTTTTCATACAAACTTTCATCCCCTATTTATCCCCCTTAGAGATGGAATTTCCAAAAATCCTTCCTTAGTGGATGCCTACGCTGTATAAGGTATCTATGTGAAAAATTTCAAGTCTCTAGGTCCAGCGGTCTGGGCTGTGCGTTGATATATCAGTCAGTCAATCAGTCAGTCAGGACTTTGAATTTTATATATATAGATAATTTAATTATTAAACTCAAACGTTCGCGAAAGAGCTCGCAATAAAATTTTTACAAGTTTACTTATATTAAACGTCGAGCATGTGCTTAAGTGATTAAAATCGCCATCTTGCTCAGTAACAGTTACGGCGTTCGTTGAGTAATAATATGTAGTACAAAGTAATAACTTTGTACCTATGTAGAGTTAGTACAAACAACGTTTGGCGATAGCTTTATCTCGTAAGACTGGAAGCCTACAGCAAGCTAAGATGATGATTTAGTAGGTAGTACCTTATCTTCAAACATATCTAACTAATAATATATACCAAAGGAAATTGTTCCCCAACTACAGGCAAGTTTCATTACATTGTTAGCATTGTTTCTCTTCCAATTACGTCGTCGATGTTACTAAAATACGGTGTAAAATATTATACCAATTATTCAATATCAACAACAAAACTGAACTGCCTCTAACTTTTGATTAATTGCTTTAAAACACCTTGCAATATGGCGCTAGTAAAAGAATTTAATTAAGTTTCTCATTTACCTGGCCGACTAATATTAAGTATGAACGTACCTGTTCTAATTATTTATAAGTTCAAGTCACGATATTCCCATTACAGTAAGTTTACTGAAATGTAGGGTAAGTAACTGTGTTTACTCGTGTACACAATTGCCAATGATGGCCACATTACTAAGAATAATTTGATGGACCTCTAGTGATTTGAAGTGGTTGATATCAAACAGTATCTCTATCGAATCTTTGTTTAGAGGATTTCCTTGAAATCAGAATATGGAAGATCTGTTTTATGTGCTTGATTTTAAACAAATCCTGCAGTGAGTAAGATTCTACTATATAGACTAGCTTTTGCCCACGACTTCGTTCGCGTGGATGTCCTAAGACACCACATTATACTAAATAACAGCAACATTTTTATAAAACTTCCCTGTTTTGTAGTTTTGGTAGCTAACAAAATCTATCCGGTATTATTTGCACGATGCTGGAACATACATCCAGACAAACACACAGACAAAAATTATAAAAACTATATTTTCAGCATTAGAATCGTTCCCAGACCTCGTAGCAAATATTTTATGTTTAAAAAAAATCAATGTAGGTACAGTTTTGGCATCGCTACGATTTAAGCAAACTTAATTTTTAATAGGCGCGCTGTTTAATAGGCGGTATGAAGGTGCTTTTTGGCGGCGAAGGCGTTTAAAAGGAGTTAATAAATTGACACCTTTTTCTTGTATAAGTACATAGTCTACAAGAAACGAAGGCCTTTCGTTGTAAAAATATGAAAATTGCAACAAATTGTTGCAAACTTTCATTAAATTTGTTTCTGGTGCAATACGCTTCACATCTGTGCACCAAAATATTGCTGGTCTTATAAAATAACAAGAGTTACGGCATTCCTCATCAACAACCAAATTGATATTTAAGTAAAAGGTTTTAGCAAAATTACCCAAGCTGTATGCTCGTTTCATGTGTCAACTTATTAAGAAAAAAAACCGGCCAAGTGCGTGTTGGACAACGCACAGTGAAGGGTTTCGTAGTTGAAAAGAATGGCATTCCTCATCAACAACCAAATTGATATTTAAGTAAAAGGTTTTAGCAAAATTACCCAAGCTGTATGCTCGTTTCATGTGTCAACTTATTAAGAAAAAAAACCGGCCAAGTGCGTGTTGGACAACGCACAGTGAAGGGTTTCGTAGTTGAAAAGAATTTATTCCAAAAACAAACTTGACATTGTAATACTTACCAAAAAAAAAAAAATCATGAGATAAAATTACAAATTAACAATTTTCAGACTTTTCCCTTAACTCGTGCTGTGATACCTTGCTTCTTGCCAAATTTCATTATTCTAGGTCAACGGGAAGTACCCTATAGGGTACTTCCTATAGGGTGAGTATCAAAATATGTCACATAAATGGCCGTATGTTTTATTGCGTTGACTCAGAAGCTTGATTTTTTAGAACTTCAAGGGACCATAGACTTGACGTATTTGATATTAATTTCAACTTGATACCTCCATGCGTTCCTGAGAAAAAGGGTTTTGACAGACAGACAGACAGACGGACAACGAAGTGATCCTATAAGGGTACCGTTTTTTTTCCTTTTGAGGTACGGAACCGTAAAAGTAAGTGAGAAGCAGATAATTCAGAACCTCAGGTGCGAGCACCTACCCGCTACGTAAAAGCAATAATAATAGCGTTCTAGGGCTCGTTTTACTTAGCCTAATAGCAAAACTTTAAATGTAGGCAACCACCCATGTCGTGTGCGGTGTGTCGTGTGGCGAATGCGGTTTATTTTTCTTCACCAGTTTTAAACTTTTCTAATATCCTCGTCTATTGTTTCAGTTCCGTTTCATGATGAAACTCGTGGCCATTGCATCAGCTTGCGGGCCCCGCTGTCTGAACGGGAACACGCCGCTGCCAACCTTCAAACATTACCTCTACTTCATGTTCGCGCCAACACTTCTCTACAGAGATCAATATCCCAGGTAAATTAACTGCACGTTACTTGCAGAAACGCTCCACGTCTCCATAATATCCTGAGTTAGGCAAAGTAAGCGAGTATTTACCTGAATTCGATCATGTAGCTAAGCTACTGATGTAATTGAGCGATTGAACTATTTGAGTCAACTTAATTGAGGAGCAGCCTGGATTAATGAAGTAGCCTGTATCATGTTTAAACCTAGTTTATCTAGTATTTACTTTTTCTACGAAGGAAAACGCGCAGTGGTAGGTACCAATTTGTAAATGTAGCGTACTTATAGGTAGGAATTAACACAAGCCAGGACGTAACATCAGGTATTACATTCTCAAATCGGTGATTGTACCTAATGAAAGCCACAATATTTGGCAATAATGTGCGCTAATATCGCAGCCGGCAGCGGAGCCGTCACGATACCTGTCGTAAACAGTCATGAGATGCTAATTCCACATAGTTCAGCCGACGCGGTATTTGATTCGGTATTTGCGGTGGCAAATTGCTTGATCGACGCTTGCCTGCTTTTAGGTTGAATAGTACCTAACATGCTTAGTTGTCATTAAGCTCGTTCAATCAAAGCTAATATTTTGTACATTTCACAAAGAAAGTGTTATAAAAGATTAAAGCACTGCGTGTCGTACGACAATGATGTAGATTTCTAAATTCTGTTTTACAATACAAAAAAAGAAATGTATTAAAGCGTTTTGTAGTTCACCGTACCTACTTACTCTACCTACCTTCTTTACAAAAGCTGTGTTTTATAAAAATAAATCACACATTCCTAATATCTATGGCGTTGATTCTTAAAGGCTCTTACAGACAGAGGCGATATCGCGGTCGCGACGCGATATTTCGATATTATATCCGTAGAAAAATATCGCGTCGCGACGCGATATCGCCTCTGTCTGTAAGAGCCTTAATTCGTTGGTTGATACACATTGAATACGATGTCAAAATAAAATGGCTCACTGCTTCAGTGTTCGAGATTTCATAGGATTTCATAAAAGTAATTCTATAATAAGATTATTTCGACTTCTTCGCTTCGTATGGCTCTGATAAGTGTGCATCTAGCAGTTATTATTATCAATTATTTTCTACTGAAACAGAACAAAGCACACACGATGGGGCTTGGTGGTGTTCAACTTGCTGGAGGTGGCGGCAATTATATTCTACAACTGTTTTCTTTGGGAGAGATTCATTATGCCCTACTGGTCTGACTACGGGAAGGAAAAAACGGTGAGATAATCCCTCTTTTAATTACAGTGCGCGTCTTATGGGAAGGTATACGAGTACTACCCTCTTCTATTTCTCGTAGGACTACCCTCTTTTAATTTATATTTTATGTTTCCGTGTTGGTACTGGGCTTGTCCTAAAATAATCCACTCTCTTCCTGTGGAATACGAATTACGGAAGTGTGGAATAAAGATTATGCACCTATAGCACAGTATAGGTGCCTGTAGGTACCTACATGATGAATGAAAGGCGGCTAACAAAAGGTATTTACAAGCCAGATATGAGTGGCAACGCGAAGTGAAACGCCCTTCAAGGATATAATAATGTTCTTCAGAAAGGTCAGGTGCGTAGTACTCGCAAACGGCGTGCGTGTATGACCAGCACGCGTATCATAACCACCATAGAAACGGGTTTTGTAATAGACGGAAAAATAGACAAAATGACAGATTGCAGAAATATTTCTATGCATTATAGATTATATGTGTTGTATGGCAAGTATGATGGCAATGTATCATTTTGTCAATTCTTCCGTCTACAAAACGTCGTCATGCTACGCGTGCAGATGTATGAACGTGTGGTGGCATTTAGTATGGAGGTATGAGAAACAGGGTGTAAAGTTCACTCATCCTCTATTGAAAAGGGAGGATCTTCCGACCAGACGGGTGTCGTGTCTGGTGGGCAACTGCCCAACGGTTGATGTCGGGACGTTGTATATATGCTAGTCGCGCGGTAAACTCTGATTGCGCGATGCAGGTTGCGTGACGTCATGTCATTGTGATGCGTAGTTCGTATGTGGCGATGCAGATGCCGCCACAAACGTAAACGAGGCAAAAGGAGTATGTATCCTCATCCTAGGATAGTAGCAGGTGGCGTTCACTAGTTTCTGCCTACCCCGTGGGAAGAAGGGGTGAGTGTATGTATGTGTATGATATAGGTACACACTACACGTGCGCACGTACTACATGTAATAAATAAATCTCGATATTTTATCAAGTTTTAAAAGTCGTGCGAGCACGGGAGCGTAACTAGTTACTTAAATGTAATCATTTCATACTTTGTTCTAAATTATAATGACTTTATAACTTAATTCGGTCATAGGTGGAGGCAGGCACGGTGGTTCGCGGTATGTTCGCGTGCGTGCTGCCCGGGGTGATCTCCTTCCTGTGCGGCTTCTACTGCGTGCTGCACGCCTGGCTCAACGCCTGGTCAGAGATGCTCAAGTTCGGGGACCGGCTGTTCTATGAGGTACCATCTTTTTGCACCCAATTATCGGCCTTACCATTTCATTTGTCGTTACGGGTAGTCAGATACCCAAAAGTCTGACAAACAGTTTAACCTAGGGGGATCGTGTTACTCTGCTACTGCTGGGCTGTGGGAGGTCAGATAGGCAGCCGCTCCATGTAAAATACTGGTATTCAGCGGCACCCGGTTAGACTGAAAATCGACCACAACATAGTTGGGAAACGGCTGGGCAGATGATATCGAACTAGCCATTTACCAAACAAAGTTTGCAGCGAAGACCATCTTAGCGACCTATTTGCAGGGATACCCCTGCAATTTGAGTACCAATTATAATATCTAAAATTGCAGTCTGCAGTCGCAACAGTGCATTTCCACTGACGCGGAGCTGGGCGAAGCGGAGCGAAGACGTGCAGGAATCATCCAATCACAGACGAGACAAGAGACGCGATGAGGATTTCAACCATTATGATTGGTCGATTCCTGCACGTTTCCTCTCCGCTCCGCCCAGCTCCGCGTCAGTGGAAACGCACCCTTAGCCGACGTTCGCACGGGCGTAAAAAATAGCGGCTATTTCTTTTCGCGCAATGCATTTTCAACGCTCTGCTTACCGCCGGGAGTTGAAAATCCAATAGTGTGTTTTTCGTCGCGCTGGAATTCACTGTTGTTGTGAGGTTGGATTCTCGAAGCTCGGCTCAACCCCGAGAGTAAGCGATAAAATCCCGTCGCGATTTTTTTACTTCCGTGCGAACGTCGGCTTATTATAACCTGGACCTATGGTGCTGATTAAGGAATTCAGAAAGCACATCCTGTGCTTTCTAATTTTTTGAGTGTAAGTACCTTCAAAAATGTTTAGTACTATCAGTACCTAAAGAGTGGTCACCCCACCCACACAGCTTGGCCGCAACAAGGACCGGCGGCATCTATTTTGCACAAACTAGCTCTATTATTTCCGAACCTACAACCAGTTTGTAAAGAGGCACTATGTGAAATCATCTGGGTGCCCGCTAAAAGTACCTACCTACCTCCTGAGTACCTTCCAGAACGCTGTTGGCACTCAAGTTTGTCGGGTAATGTGTCTAATGTACCTGCCTAAGTAGCTATAGCTACTTTAAGCAATAAACAGTGTAGGTACAGTCGGCTGCATCAATTGGGTACCCCTCAAAAGACAAGTGGGTTCAAATCCCCGATAGTCCGAAGTTGGTTTTTGTATTTTGCAAAAACGTTTTATTATAATTAATGTATTGTTTTTGTGAATAAATAAGTTTATGTTAGTATCTATTTTTTCTTAAGTCTGTTTTTATTATTGTCTTTTGCAATCAAACTTTAATACTTCTAATATTGCGTATAAGGACAAAGCAATAATAGGTTTGACATTTACGATTTGTTTTTTTTTTATTTATTTATTTTTATTTTATTTTAGTAATATTTTTAAAGAATTTAATAATCAATAAAAATAAAATACCTTAATAATCATTTAATAATATTTTTTTATTGATATTATGTAACAAAACTACAAAGATTTATATTTTACAATAATTTGACTTGATAATTTACAGTTACCATATTGGACATATTTTGCCAACTGAGACAAACGGGTTCCTAGACAAATACGAAAGGTGAAGCAAAACTAGACTCATCAAACGGTAACTTCATTATAGATTAGTAAAACGTATGAATAACTACCCTCTAATAACAAACTATTCATTCACTACGATTTCATAGACAGAGACAGACTCATAACACCAAGTAGATTGATAATTCATTGAGATATTAACTACCTAACTGGCTTAGTTGGTAAGAGCTAGCGGTAATCATTGTATAATCAATGAGTCGATGGTTCGAATCTCGTCCGGGCATTAGAAACACTTTTTGTATTATTCTTAAGGATGTGTTGTTTGAATTGCAAAGTTGTAGCTGTTAGCGACAGATCTGGCAACCCCGTTGCTAGGGGCTGTTTATATGTTGGTTGGCTAGCGACGGGTGGCTTGTGTGTTTTTTGCTAATTTTTATTATAAATAATCTCTTGTGTTCATCTTGTATTCCAACAAATAATTATACCCAATTGAACCTTATCTGCCTTTCATTTGGTGCTTAACATTTTGGTCCTTCGAGCCGGAATAGGGGCTGTTCATTTGGTGCTTAACATTTTGAAAATCCGGTTTTTGAAAATCAGGCAGATAAGGTGCAAGTGGGTATAATTATTTGTTGGAATACAAGATGAACACAAGAGATTATTTATAATAAAAATTAGCAAAAAACACACAAGCCACCCGTCGCTAGCCAACCAACATATAAACAGCCCCTAGCAACGGGGTTGCCAGATCTGTCGCCAACAGTAGCAAAGTTAATTTTAATACAACTGGGGTACCCAATTGATGCAGCCCACTGTACCTAGCAAGGCACACCATTTTCCAAGTATCTTCATTTGTTTTCCTTCGTTTAACATATCCATTAGATAAGCTAATGTTTCCGAATAATAAGAAGTAGAATAAGTAGGTGATACTTTCGTATGTAGGTAACCGACAGCCAAAATTTCGTCGTTAGAGAGAATAACTTCTTATAAACGAAAGTTGCTACCTATTTAGAATTCCTGTAACCCGAATATTGGCGTTGCATGAAAATCATGCAACGCAATAGTTTAAAAAAAACCGGTCAAGTGCGTGTCAGACCACGCAATATGAAGGGTTCCGTAGTTGGGATGAATTTATCCCAAGAACAAACTTAACATTGTTGTTGAAATACATGTTCTCCCATACATTCCAACTGTAAATGTAAGTTTGTACTCACAATATTGAGAAATTTACCATGTTATTTTGAGACCACAGACTTCTTATAGGTTTTCCTGTAATCTACAGATAAAGAACTATATCTGTATTTTTTTCAAATTTTTAGGCTCAGTAGTTTTGGAGATAAGGTGGTGGGAATGGTCTATTTTCGTCTATTTTCTTAAATAACTTTAAAACAATTTATTTTAAAATTATAAAAAGAATATATTTGAGACCCTCATAGTAAGCCCTTTCATTTGATATGTCACACGGTATAGTTTGCAAAGCTTTTTTTTTAATTTTCTTATTTGCCCCCTAAAAGTGAATTCATTTATTTACTTTACCCGTACGTGTTGGGGTCACAGAAATCTATATGTGTACCAAATTTCAACTTAATCGATTCATTAGATTCGGAGTAAATTGGCTGTGACAGACGGACAGACAGACAGACCACGAGTGATCCTATAAGGGTTCCGTTTTTCCTTTTGAGGTACGGAACCCTAAAAATGATTAGCAACTTATGCATAAGTACTCAAGGAAATAAATTGTTAAGCAAATTGAAACCGTACGTCAAATTACCGTGTTATAGCCATTTCATACTTACAACCGTCAAAAAATCACAGTAACTACCTAAGTTGTAATTTAAATATACGGATAGTTACTAGAATTTAGTCTATTTCCTAAACAATTAATTTCGTTGGTAATGAGTTTCTAATACCTACTTACGAAGAACTTCTCGGTTCTGATATGTAGTTCTGCTTACTACGCTCTCCGCAATGAAATCCCGCACACAATTTGAGCTAAGTTATGAAAGTTAGGTACCGTTCCAGTTATTTAAAGGTACCTACGAACGGAAGCAGTGAAAGTCAATCAATGTTACCTACTTTTAAATAAATACTTCCACACAAAATATTTTGATACTGTGGTTTTCAGTAGATATTTCATGAATATCAATAAATAGGTATGTTGTGTTCCGCCGACCCAAAATAGTTTGGGATAAGGGCAGGAGAATGATGATGATGAAATAGGTATGTTATTTTAACATTAAGTAGGATCCGTTAGGATTTAAAAACTGTGAAAAAATTTCGTCGCCGACCGTACCTAGTACGACAACGTTCAAGCAGGGTTCCAAACTTAGTTTATTTTCGAAAAAAACCGATCTTTGCCGAATAAAATGTGACGGGTCCATTATGGGAGTGACGGAATTAGTGCGTCAATCTATGTATAATCATTTAGGTGGTAATTTTATATTACCACCTATTGGTCGACAGTCACATCTAATTCGCTATTCAACACGTTTCGTTTGCAACGTTTCGTTTTGTATCCTCGTCAAACAGGGTCTGAACATCAAACCGAACAACTTTCTCCATGGGACCAACATCGTAACCGCGAAAAAAATTTAAATTGTCCTATAGAAAACTTCAATACCTACTCGACGCAAATGTATGGGACGGCTGATTATTTAATCGCGATTACGATGTTGGTGCTATGGAAAAATTTGTTCGGTTTGATGGTCAGACCCTGTTTGACGAGGATACAAAACGAAACGTGTTGAATAGCGAATTAGATGTGACTGTCGACCAGGTGGTAATATAAATCAATTTCCAACAGAAACCACACCCTTAAATTTGACACGTTGTATTTCGGTTTTTCCAAAGAAAAACGATGGAAGCTTTGAACGTTGTCGTGCTGTACGGTCAGCGACGAAAGTTTTTAATACTTTATTAAATCTTTAGGGTGGGGTGCTACCACGCCAATCGATCGATAGTCGATCGATGCCATCGATTGCCATCGATCGATGATAGAATGGATCAGTCGACGTCGATCATCAGTTGTTACCATACCAGTCGGTCGATTGTCGATCGATGCCATCGATCGATGATAGAATGGATCAGTCAACGTCAATCGTTAATTTTCACCACACCAGTCGATCGATTGTCGATCGATGCCATCGATCGATGATAGAATGGATAAGTCGACGTCAAACGTCAGAAAATTACCACCGAACGATCAACGTCGACCGACGTCGATCGAAGATAGAATGGATCAGTCGACGTCGATCGTTAATTATCACCACACCAGTCGATCGATTGTCGATTGGTACCATCGATCGATGATAGAATGGGTAAGTCGACGTTGATCGTCAGTTGTTACAACACCAATCAATCATCGATGGCTTCGATCGGGTGTGGTCTGTGGTAGCACCCTAACGGATGCTACTTACCTCTGAACGTCGTACTGTAGCTACCAGTGTACTGTGTACGATGGCTAATCAATGCATTGCTATTTATTGCAGGACTGGTGGACGACATCTCGTTTCTCGCTGTACTACCGCCGTTGGAACCGCGTGGTTCACTCCTGGCTGCGCGACCACATCTACCTGCCTCTGGCACCGTATGCAGGACGACCTCTGGCTACGTTCACTGTATTCTTTGTAAGAGAAAAGATTATATTAAATACCAGCCAAGTGCGTGTCAAACCAGTGAAGGGTTCCGTAGTTGGGAAGAATAAATCCCAAGACCAAACTTAACTTTAGTAGTTTAAAAAATGTTCCCGTACATCGATCTACGTAACGGTCAATTCTCCAACTGCAAATGTAAGTTTGTAATCGATAAATATAAATTTCATAATTCTAGGTCAACGGGAGTAGGTACCTATAGGTTTTGATTTAATTCAATCAATCTGCCTAGCCTTTTCCCAACTATGTTGGGGTCGGCTTCCAGTCTAACCGGATGCAGCTGAATACCAGTATTTTACATGGAGCGACTGCCTATCTGACCTCCACAACCCAGTTACTGGGTAATACGATACCCCTTGGTAAGACTGGTTGTCAGACTTTCGGGCTTCTGACGACCCGTAACGACTGTCAAAGATCCACGAATAACAGCCGGGACCAACGGCTTAACGTGCTTTCCGAGGCACGGAGGAATCTCGGTATGTAAAGATGGTCACCCATCCACTGACCAACCCCGGCAAGCGTAGCTTAACCTGACGGATCGACCCGTGCGGCTGCTATTATTTAGCCACGAGCTCCTCAGGTTTTGATTTAATTACGAGTATCAAAATATGTTGCATAAATGGCCGTATTAGGGTTCCGTACCAAAATGGTAAAAAGGAACCCTTATGGTGCGACTCAGTCTGTCGGTCTGTCACAGCTGGATATATCAAGAACTACTAATGCTATCAACTTGAAATTTGGAACAGTTTTAGGTGACGTTTCCTCAACTATTTTGCAAATAAGAAATAAATATATAAGTATATTCATTTTTGCAGGGACTGAAAGGGGTCTTAAAAATTCAAAGTAGGGCTACTAGGGCATGTTATCATAGCACAGTTTTCGACTTTTGATGAAAAGTGTAAAAAAATACCGCCGATTTTTACCGAAGATTTAAGAAAAATCTGAAATTATTCTATGTGATAGAAGTTTATGTAAAGATTACATGAAAAATAAAACGATGTCTCTAAATAGCACACTTTTTCAGAAATCGGAACGGAACCCTCGGTGCGCGAGTCCGACTCGCTCTTGACCGGTTTTTTTTTATTGCGTTAACATAGAAGCTTGATTTTTTTAGAGCTCCAAGGGACCGTAGACTTAGGTACTTACGTATTTGATATTAATTTCAACTTGATACCTATTACACGCGTTCCTGAGAAAAAGGGTCTTGCTTGACAGACAGACGGACAACGAAGTGATCCTATAAAGGTCCCGATTTTCTTTTTGAGGTAAGGAACCCTAAAAAAGGGGATCTAAAAGTCCCTCTTGGTACCTGCTGTAGGAAGGTCTAAGGTACGGAGTCCAGACTTCCAGAGTTCAAACATATCCCGAAAAAACCGTTGAATTTTGAATTGTATACTTCGGTATGCCTACCAATAGTAGGAAGAGTAAGTAGGTAGGTACCTAAAAGTAGGTAGTACTTATGTCTCACCTTCGAGCGTTGCGATAAGTATATTCTCCTCCTTATCACATGATTTCTCTGAACCCTTTGATAGTAACTATGTAGGTGTCTGTACCTACCTAATATGTAGGTATGAGATGAGCGTGTATAGATAATCTGTAAATAAAAGAGATCATTTATCAAACTAACTGATTTATAAGATCTTGATCCGGTGTTAGTAATTCATCTCTAATTGAACGTCGACCCCATGAACTGCTAATTAGGAATTAACGAGGTCAACAGCCGGGCTCGCTTTGTACCTACTTACACAATTGACAATAGCCATTGTTGACTGCACTGAGATAATAACAATGAACCTGAACCATTCTTCAAATATCATAGCAATATTTTGCGAATTTCAAAACAAACTGAAATTCAAAAAGAAGTAATCAGTTCTAATAACAAAAGATGAAGCGAAATGCTTTTTCCTCGACGGTCAAAAGATAAACAAAGATCCGTGATTCTCCCTGGACGCAAACGGGCGGCCGTGCATATGACAAGATAAGAGGCTCCCTGCTGAAAGACCAGCTGTGCCTTCTTCGCATTATATCTGACGTTTGCAAACAATGAACGTACAGTCAGCAACAAAAGTCGATTAACACTTGTGTTTTCTAAATCTTAGTTATTAAGAAAAACACTTAATTTAAATTGGAACAGATGTAAATTAAAAAAAATAATAATAACTCTTTATCTAATAAATAAAATGCTAAAAAGCAGGTTATCGTATCATTTTGTGTTAATTTAGATAATGTCAAAACTAGCAGTGTTAACCGACTTCTGTTGCTGACCGTACCTACGATTAGGCGACGTAAACACTTTTGTTATCTCGCAAATTACGGAGGCACTTGCGATGCGTAAACAAATTGTTGCCATAAAATTAAGAAAAGTCAAAATTTACAACAAAAAAAAAATATAGGTAGGTACTTGATTGATTCTAGTCGCTCCCTTTCCAAAAGGTAGTTTCGTATGGAGTGGAATGGGCAAGAAACTCCACCGTTACCTAATCTTTTAAAATGTTTCAAGTACAATATTTTGTATGGGTACCTAGACGTTAATTATATTATGATTATATGTGAAGACTACGCCCATATAATAAAATTACTAAGGTACCACAATAGGTAAAAAGAATTAATCATTTTAAAACAAATTGCTAATTTTTTAACTGTCAAACTGAAACCAATTCCGATTGATAGTGTTTTACGCAATTAGGGTGTAGGACCAGCATGTTTCCAAGCATTTTTTTTTTATCTTGGATCCTCTAGTTTAGTAGGTAGGTAGGTACTTAAGTACTTAATACATTTTGCGAGTCTTTGTTCGACGACACACTTAATATTTTGTCTCTTTTATAGGTATCATCAGTAGCCCACGAGATCATCTTATCGTTGTCATTCGGCTTCTTCTACCCAGTGCTGTTGGTGGAATTTGGCGTGCTTGGAGTCATAATGGTGCCTGTCACGGCGACGGCGGGACGGCGCTTCCCAAATGCCTTCAACTTACTCATGTGGCTGAGTTTCTTTTTTGGAAACGGTAATTATAAAATAACAATTATGTACCTATATAATGTGTAACTGAATTATTGCACATTGTGAAAGTACTTTGTTCAAAATTTCAGATTCCTAGGTTCAAGGGTTTGGGCTGGGCGTTGATGAGTCAGTCAGTCGAGGACTTCTCTTTTTTTATTTATACCTATAGATACTTAGATAGATAATTGGTGCCATACAAAATACATAGTTCGACACGTTAGCTGACATAATTTACTATTGTCACGCACGCCTATTTCTTGGGAATACATCACTTACGGTTTCTGAGGTTTTTAAACGGAGTTTATCCATTCGATAGTGATTATTGGTCCGATATCATGTTTCTGAACACTATTGATATGGAAGAATTTTATTTAGCTTAAAAGTCGAGTGAATTAGGTACAGTCAGCAACAAAAGTCGATTAACACTTGCAGTTTTTTAATCTTAATTACTTAAAATTTTAAAAACATTTTCTCATAACAGTTAAATGAAAAAAAAGCAGTTTATCGAATCATTTTGTGTTAATTTAGATGATGTCAAAAGTACCAGTGTTAACCGACTTCTGTTGCTGACCGTACTATCGAGAGCTTATTTGAGGACCTCAAAAACCGAGCTTATGTGAGGAATTCTGTTAAATAGATAATTTTGTCGAAGTTAATTGAGAGTATAAAGGTACCTACTCCGTTTAAGTCAGAAACCGGGCATTTCACGTTCAAAACTACTTGGATTTTGCTTCTCAAACATACTTCGAAAATATAAATACAAGTGGTCAAGATATTGTACACACTGCAGCAGGTCAAGTTACTACAAACTGTCAAATTTTCTCATTGTATTTTGAGCAAGGCGCACTACCTTAAGGTTGATGCGCCAGGGTAGCCCGCGAAATTCAAAATTTCTTAAATTTTTTGCAATTTGTAGGTCAGTGTGAGCTTGTATGTTGATTAAAATATGATTCGCGGCCGCAGCTATTATGGCTTTACAGAATTATAATCATTAGAATCAGCAATACAACTCCATAAGTTAGCATTTACCTCAAATCTAGCGATTTCATGAAATCATGAGGTTTGAGATAAATGCTAACTTATGGAGTTGTATTGCTGATTCTAATGATTATAATTCTGTAAAGCCATATTAGCTACGGCCGCGAATCATATTTTAATCAACATACAAGCTCACACTGACCTACAAATTGCAAAAAACGTAAGAAATTTTGAATTTCGCGGGCTACCCTGGAGCTTTCGCACATAGGTATAACTTTGATCAATTAGGATAACTTTTAAATAAATAACCTTGAAACTGACGTTTCATTTCCGTAATCGGTTTATTTTTTTGACACACCGAAAGGTGAAAAAAGCCTAAGTAAGTATATATTGAAAAACAGTAATGCCCGTTTTCACGAACACTAAGCGGCACCTAAATACATGCATAAAGAAAAGCGTGCTGTTGGATTTTCAACTTACGGGGCGTTGAAAATCCAACAGCGTGCTTTATAAGTTCCCACTTAGGGCCGAGGTTTAAATGTTAACATACAAAAATTTTATTATATTTCAGGAATACTGTGGAGTCTATACCCGATGGAATTCTTCGCTCGCCGGAATTGCCCGCCTTCAGAAAACGACAGTTTCTTCATACCAAAGTCATGGACGTGTCCTGAGGTCATTTTGAAATCCAACTGGTCATTCCAGAATCCTCTAAGCATTTTTTATGCGTAAAAATACTAGGTACTTATGTTACGTTCGAGGTGATAGAATGTTATTTTTATACTTTTATAAATAAAATATTTTTAAATATTTATTTATAATTTAACTAGCTGTTGCCCGCGGCTTTGCCCGCGTAAATGTCGGAAATTATCCCACGGGAACCTTCTACCGGGATGAAAAGTATCCTATGTCTTAATCCAGGTTATAAACTATCTGTATACCAAATTTCATCCAAATCCGTTCAGCCGTTTTTGCGTGATTGAGTAACAAACATCCAAGCATACAAACTTTCACATTTATAATATTAGTAGGATTTACGAAAATACCCTGAACGACAAAAATCAATTGAATAGGAACCGGTTACAAATTTTACTAGGTACCTACTATGCGTGCCAAATAAGAATAGTACTGTCAAGACGCCATTTGTTCCGCTATACTATGGCAATACTCGCGAACTTCATTACCAATGCGTACTAATTTGACAGCTATCGCGTGAAGTTGAAGCAAGCGCGATCCTATTCTTAGTTGGCACGCATAGTACCTACCTACGGAAATATAAAAGCCTGTTCATCACCTTAGTTCAGTTCAGGATTGATTAACCTTTCTTGATGCCGCTTCTAATTGGCTTACAAAGGTTTAGTTAACTGTCCAGGAATTCTGGTTTTGAAAACCAAGACCGTAATATTATTTATTGTTGGCCTGTTTGGCGGGGCGATCTCCGGTTTATTGCCGGTCGTCACGCATAGTAAAAAGCCCAAACATGTAAGTTGGGAAAAGCAAAACTTTTATGAATAATAAAGGCCCAATCACACGTACCACAACCACACCAATACACGTGGTCGGGCGCTAATTTGTATGAAAATGAATTTAGGTATTCATACGGACCATTTGGCCGTTAAAATCAACCGTGTGGGCATGGGCGCTCTGTGGGCTGTAAAGCGAGCTTCATAGGCATTTAAATTCTTTTCGCTTTTTTTTTTGCTTGTGATAAGCTTTTATGCCTTCAGCAGTCATATATATCATATAAGTAATATCATTTCATATGTAAACTAAATTATAAAAAAAAAATAAAAAAATGTTGTGTGACGCCAAAGTAATATTTCCAAATGATATCCTTACAGCAGCTGGCTGTTGTACAAATTATTTGACATTTTATGGTGCATTTTATACTTAGATAATATACATCTAGATCGAGGCACCGCGTGGCCGGTCATGAGACAGCAATATTAGTAGTGAAAGTACTTTGTTTGGCAACATTTTTAAATTTTGCCATGCAAAGTACTTTGTTTGGCAACATTTTTAAAGCAAAAATACGGCACGCCGTAAGGGACAGAAGATACGATGCTTTGTTTCAATTTTCCTAATTATTTCGTATATATGTGTCTCACTTCCACACTTCACACTGTAATCATGGCAACGTCTAGATGTATAATGTCATTGATTTTATATAACGATGACATTTGCGGTTTTTTTTTATAAAAAATATATACGATAAGTAAAAAAATGGTTGAACTAAAATTTGTACTTACATCCGGATCAATGAGTTTATCAACTTAAAATTTTGCAGAGATGTGTCTGTATTTTAGAGAAACACTACTACATTAGCAAAATTAAAAAATACATAGATTCAATAAAATCGAGAAAAAAATATTAAGTGATAATTTAATTACGCATTCCAAGAACTCGTTTTAAGAACGTTGTTGCATTTTTCATACGTAAATCGAGAACTTGGGAGATTTTGAAGTGATTTTGGTCACATAATTTATTTTTTTAGCTTCTTTTGACTTCAATCATCGTAATTATCATATATTTTTATTTAAAGTCTATTAAAAAAAACTTGTTCAAATTGAATTATTGACTACGAAAACAGTCGATTTCGAAGGCGCGATTTCCAGATGACGCGCGAAGGCTCAACTTTGAAGTAATCTTACACCAATTATTACTACTAATTAAGAAAGTAAAGTGGTATTCATTCGAAGATGCATATCCTGAAATTTAAAATGCATTGAGAAAAGTTTGATTTTTAATTCATTAACTTGTATTTTAATCACATCTAAGATAATCAAAAATCGAGAAATCGACTACAAAAAAACACGTCATTTCTCAGAATCTAAAAGTCATTTGGCAACACAAATCATTTTATACGTAAGAAGAAAGATTGTACTATATATGTGTAAAAAATAAAACATATCTGTCTTCAATCATTTACGAAAATAATTTTTTAAAGTGAGTATAAAATCGGGTGCATCGAACGACCTAAGTCAGTCGCGCTCTGGCGCTCGTCGACGGGGGACCTATGTCGGTTGACCTCCCGCCGCCGCGCATGCGCCTCGCGTGATATATAGTAAATTGTAGTGCGACTAAATATTTTTAATCCTTTCATTTAAGTAATATTTTAAGAAGCTAAAGTGGTAGGCACACTTACTTTAGGAGAATTATGTTACAATTCTTGAATTATGTTGTATTACTTGTAATATTGATATTGTAATTACAATATCAATAATACAATATAATTTGGTCAAAATGTAAATCCAAATGGTGGCTGCGAAAATTTTTAAATTTTTCGTCATGGGGATCGTTCCAATTGTTCTCGAGGATGCTAAAGCCGATAGTGACGTTAAAATGTAAATCCAAGATGGCGCCTGCGAACATTTTCAAATTTTTCATCATGGGTATCGTCTTCATGGTTCTTGTGGGTGCTAACGTCGATAGTGTAGTCAAAATGTAAATCCAAGATGGCTACAAGAATTTTGGAGGATGAATATGGAGAAAAAATTTATATGAGATTTTTATTTGAAATCTCTACTGCCACAATCTCTATTATGGATCCGTGACAAAGGAGACGGAAAATATGTCATATAAACTTGGGCCTGGGCCTGGGTTGTAAAAAGATGAAATTGGTGTCAATTTATAGCTACTATATTATCAAACCATCACTGAACATTTTGCGGATTTTCGCGGTCTGAGTTCCGAGTTAAAAGAGATGTAATAAAAGTGAGGTTACATAACGATCTACATATAGGTACTTAACAGCTGATTTTTGAAGTTCTTCAGCTCGACGACCACGTAAACTACAGCCTCTAGTCACTTTGCCACGATTTACACAACTATCCATGGTGCCAATATGAAATCGGTAGGCTGGTCGTAATATACAAAATAACAAGTTCAAGTCCAACGTTTATGCGGGGTTCTCCGTACCGTGTCCGGTGTGGTAGCAAGGTTCGTACAAGAAGCAAGATCAGAAGTCCGCAGAAAGAAAACAGGGGTCGAGGAAAACATCAATAAAACTATGGGAAATACACTCAAATCGCGACCGCACTAAACGATACGAAACGAGTGAGGCATAGATAAAGGTACTATATAAAGGTGTGTCCAAATATAGAGCGGCATTTGAGCGCGGCTGCCACGCGCGGCTAGCCGCGCTCTGATCGGACAAGGGCCGCGCGCGGCGGTGTTGAGCGTAACATATCTTCTCGGATCACATCAGTGATGACCTCTGGCACTGAAACGTGCTCGCTCACAACATAATGGGTCTCAATCATAATCAGACTATAATGTTCCCACTGCTGGGACACAGGGCTCCTCTCGGTGAGAGGGAGTGGGCCGTAATACACCACGAGGACCCAGTGCGGGTTGGTAGATGTCACATGTCTTCGAATTTTTGGTTCTAGGCAGTTTCCTCACGATATTTTCCTTCACTGTTTTGAGAGTAGTGGTGATGAAATTATTTACACAAAGTGCCTGCCTGAGTTCGAAACCATGACCTACTCGTAAGTCGGGATCGTTACCATTGGGCCACCATTGCATTGCTCTCTTGGGCCGCATAGTGCAGTCAATCATCCCTTCTAGGATGATTGACTTCACTATCGGCTTCATGCTCGAGAACTATGAAAACGACACCCATGACGAAAAATTTGAAAATGTTCGCAGCCACCATCTCGGATTTACATTTTAACGCCAATATCGGCTTTAGCACACTCAAGAACTATGAAAACGACATCCATGACGAAAAATTTTAAAATTTTCGCAGCCGCCATCTTGGATTTTAATTTTGACTTCACTATTGGCTATAGTCGAAATCGAAAACTATGAAAACGATACCTATACAAATCCTTATCACTTACCACTGACGTGCGACGTGTGGTCGACTGTATAGTCATTAGGTCGACTGGGCACGTACAATACCTGCCTAGGCTAATAAACATTATAAAACCAACCCCACACGAACGCAGCAGTACTATTATTTATTCTGTGGCAGCGGGGTGACCTACCTATTTGAAATTTGAAAACAGTAAACCAAACATTTGCGCATGAGGCGGCTGTATGTATTTATGTATTATTGTTGGTTCAAATTCAACTGTTTTATGAACTTGATGCGGTTGCTAAACCTATAATGCCGCAAGAAACATAAATAATTATAGCTAGCGCGTGGCGTCTTTATCTACATTGGTTTTTTTGTGTAAAAAAGTTCAATTTAAGCCCTATTAAATTGAACTGTTTTACACAAAAAAAACATGATTTTGGACAAAAGATGGCTCCGCTGTTAACAAAATTTTATTCTGATTGTGTTCTCCCAGAAATTATAGATCCAAGGAAAAGTCGATCAATCCCCTTAGACAAATAAATAAAATAAATAATAAATAAATATCCTTGGACATTTCACACAACGCCATCTAGTCCCAAGCTAAGCAACCTAATGCTTGTGTTATGGTAACGAGATGGCTGATAAACTACTTATATACATTTTTTTTGTAAATACATACATATTATAGATAGAAAAACATCCAGCCTCGGAAACAAATACTTGTAGGTCGTACAAATATTTGTTCCGTGCGGGAATCGAACCCACGACATGCTGCGCAGCAGTCAATTGCTCAGCCACTGCGCCAACCGTGTCGTCAAATACAAATACTTTTATAAAACTTCAATTACTTATAAGTATACAAATACTTAAGCAAATAAGTAAAATGAGTTTAGTTTTTATAAGTACCTACATAATATTATTTTCTTCATCCATATTTGTATAAATTTAATTAAAATACACTAATAATGTATTGTGGACAGTCTTTTTATTTTCTCCGTAAACCTCTAGCTTTTACTTCAAAAAAATATAGGTACGCCATAGCTACAGATCAAGATCGTTTAGTCGTCGCAGCATCGCAACTGTGTGCCGTACATGAGGAAAAACGCACACACGCGCACTCGCTACGCGGCGTCGAGCGTCAGATGTTTAAAATCCGAGCGCGAAAATACGCGACCACAGTCTTAACACTGTATTGTTTGATAACGATCAAACAATACAGTGTTACAGTAGTACCCAACTGATATGGCTTACCGACATACCTGCGCAGAAGATGAATTTTCAAAGCGCGGGAAATGCTATTGACCAATCGGCACGCTCCACGCACCGTGCTTCTTTTTCCTATACCGCTATGTCCGCTATTGGTCGGCAGCTGCCGCCATGATGTTAGTCAGCCGCCATACTTGCGAGTGAGACGGAACTAACAGCTGCAGTGTACTATGAAACTTATAGTAGTGATATAAGATTGATTGTAAGTTTTAAGCAATCTCGTTAATCTTCGGGGCCATACTTTCTTTTCTGCGCGAACGAAGATTCACGACGCGCCTTATTAGTTTGGTACTACTGTACCTGTAACCTCCTGTAACTATTGGGAATTATCTAATTACCCAAATTATATACATAATTACCTTAATTTTCATGACAAAAGTTACTGTAATTATTAGTGTTATGACTTTAGTAAGGATAGTTAAGGCGACGCTATCTGACTTTAGATGATTTTAAACTGAAGATCACGTCTAAACGAGTAGTGAAAAGAATTTAAATGCCTATGTCCATGCATGTATGTTTAAATGTTATGTGTATGTATGTATGTATGTGTGCCTATGTATGTATGTGTATGTGTGTTTAAATGTCTATGTATGTGTGTGTGTTTAAACCTAGGATTTTTTGTTGTCTTTTTACAAATTTTGACAAATTGAAATCTAGGTTTTACAAAAAACTTTAGACCTCTGCGATGCTTTTTCAGTGAGATATCGGCGATAACGTGTTTTTTACCGTTTCAATGGCGCGGCTCCTGAAATATAAACCTAGGATTTTTTGTTGTATTTCACAAGTTTTGACAAATTCAAATCTAGGTTTTACAAAAAACTTCAGACCTCTGCCATGCTTTTTCAGCGAGATATCGGTGATAACGTATTTTTCACCGTTTCGATGGCGCGGCCATGAAGTTCTAGTCTTACAGCTCCTGAAATATAAACCTAGGATTTTTGTTGCATTTTTGTAAGTTTTGACAAATTCAAATCTGGGTTTTACAAAAAACTCTAGACGTCTGCGATGCTTTTTCAGCGAGATTTCGGCTATCACGTTTTTTTCACCGTTTCGATGGCGCGGCCACGGGGTTTTACTCTCACAGCTCCTAAAATATTAACCTAGGATTTTTTTCTATATTTTTACAAATTTTGACAAATTCAAATCTAGGTTTTACAAAAAACTTCAGACCTCTGCGATGCTTTTTCAGTGAGATATCGGCGATAACGTGTTTTTCGCCGTTTCAATGGCGCGGCTCCTGAAATATAAACCTACGATTTTTTGTTATATTTTTACAAGTTTTGACAAATTCAAATCTAGGTTTTACAAAAATCTTCAGACCTCTGCGGTGCTTTTTCAGCGAGATATCGGTGATAACGTATTTTTCACCGTTTCGATGGCGCGGCCATGAGGTTCTAGTCTTACAGCTCCTGAAATATAAACCTAGGATTTTTTGTTGCATTTTTATAAGTTTTGACAAATTCAAATCTGGGTTTTACAAAAAAACTCTAGATGTCTGCGATGCTTTTTCAGCGAGAAATCGGCCATCACGTTTTTTTTTTCACCGTTTCGATGGCGCGGCCACGGGGTTTTAGTCTCACAGCTCCTAAAATATTAACCTAGGATTTTTTCTATATTTTTACAAATTATTTACAAATTGAATCTGTTATTTACCAAAATTTCAGGTCTGTGCAACGCTTAGTTTCTGAGATCTCCGTGGCCGCGCGGTTCTCCGCGATTCGACGGCGCGGCCACGTTCAAACCCTTCTAACTTTTTAACCATAGCTTTGACAAATTTGTGGTTTTGGGAGTCAACTTTTACAAATTGTTACAAAATGTTGGCAGTTTTTTTTTTTAACGCCATGGCCGCGCGGTTGAAACGAACACCTGCGATGTGGTGTGGTTGTGGTACGTGTGAACGGGCCCTAAGATTTTTAAATCATTAAGATTTAAATAGGCATATCTATAAAGGAGGCTTTATTTAAAAGTAAATGTATTATATAAATCCTTTATTGAATATAAAACATATTAAAATACAATAAAATTCGACGTCGAAGTAATTAATTATCGTGTTACTTCCAAATATTATATACTTAATTTGGAAAAAATTGTTGGCATTCATTCAAATAGTGTATTAATGTACCTGCAGAAACAAAACTAACCTATGCATAATAAAACAAATTCTATGGCCACATAATAACTTAAATAATAACATAAACCAAAGTATCTTGAATTCAATTCTTTACTTGCTAACATAGAGTATTTTTATAACTAGTAAATACATAATACTTTACTAGGACTATGGAAATGAGTGTTGTTCGGCAAAACAGGAATGTAGCCAGTTAAATCTATTGAAGCTATATCATAAATATATATCATCACATTTAAGGAGGGAATCTAAAACATACAAGTATTCAACACTCAAGTAACAAGTATTCAATTGACCTAAACAATTTGTTATGTAAATATAGAAAAAATATTACGAACAATTACCTCTAGCTTACCATCTGAACCATATCATTCACATTTCCATAGATAAGCACCGTGTTAGCAGGAAACACTCACGGCACACCTTTCTGTTAGTAGCACTTTAATCAACGACCTTAAAGGCTATAATGGTTGTTGACTTCAATCAAACCGCATTGGCATCTCTTCACAGCCCTTACTGACTATTACAAGCACTACAGTCTAAAATAACGATAGTACACTTAACATAAAATAAATCTAAACATTGTTTAAGGAACGAGTGTATGTCATTAGTGCGACAAACATGTGTGCGACATGTCATTAGTTCGACAGGTCGTTTGTTCGACAGGTCGTTAGTGCGACAGGTCTTTAGTTAGACAAGACAAAAAAATCAGCTGTTCCCTACATTTTGACGAGTTATGCGAACATAAATGTAGGGGGCAGCAGATTTTTTTTTCGCGAATTTGGGTTCGGTCCCGTAGTAAAAGTTGTTCATAATGATGGTCTCATTAATAAATAAATTCCCTAGAGTTATGGGAAATAAAAAAAACACTATGTATAAGTCATATTTGTTAAACGTACATTGCTTGTCGAACTAAAGACCTGTCGCACTAACGACCTGTCGAACAAACGAGCTGTCGAACTAATGACATGTCGCACACATGTTCGTCGCACTAATGACATACAGTCTTAAGGAACACCTACATTTTATGAAATAATAGTCCAGTAACCTTAAACTTCAGACCTTGCGTTAAATTCGGTAGTTCTGACTTTTTGCCGACTAATTTATGATGTTGCCCCAATGAATAATCCAAGTTTGAGACCTCAAACGGCGACCGCAATCTTGTCATAAATCGAAAAAAAAACGCGAAATTTTCGCCTTTTAAATTTTTAGCGATTTTGAGCCTAAAGGACTTGTTTTTCGAATACCTTCGCAGTACTTTTTAAAGTAGACTAAATTTTCTACAATATGAGGATAGAACTGTCTCTGTAGATCCAATAGTTTTCGCGGTAAAGCCATTCAAAATATATAAATTATATAAGTTATATTACAATAAGTTCGTGATATTTTATTTTTATGATTTCTGTTGGGGATGTCAGGGGTTGTGAGAACGCGTGAAGCTTCGGGAAGGCAGGGATAAAATGCTCATCAGTCTGCAGGCACTGCAGCGGGGCCTCCTGTGACAATGTAATGGATATTGCAGTAGAAATAGACTTCGGCTCTCCAGAAAGCGACGATCTGCCAATGTCGACATGGAGGATGTCTTGTCGCGCAAAAGACATCGCCATCCTCTGACAGGGATATGCCATCCCATACGACTATCCAGATACGAACGAAGCTCAACCAGACCATTCTGAGGCTAAATTGTCTGAATTTACTGATTACCCAATAGAATAATTAAACACACTTCTCAGTTTCTTTTTTAACATCCCATCATAAGACGTAAAGGGCTCGATAATATAACACACTGCGTCAGTATTCCAAAATCTAGTCCTTTAGACTTTAGGCTTAAAATCGCCAAAACCTGAAATAAAGGCGAAAATTTTACGGTTTCGATTTATGACAAGGTTACGGTCGGCGCTCGAGGTCATATACTTGGATTATTAATTGGGTCAACATCATAAACATGTCAGCAAAAAATCAGAACTACCGGATTTGACGCAAGGTACCTCCCCTTTCAGGCGACAAGATTACTGGACTATAATATGAAAATATTTACCTGCAACTACATAGATTCGAAACTGTGCCAATTTGTGTGTACTTTAGTTATAATAGAACTAAGATTTGTGACACGTAAATCTTTTAAATATTTTAGATCAAAAGGTAAATTTAGAGCAAAGTCCGAGTCATGTGCAATAATATCAGACTTTTTGTAACAGTATATAAATGTCAGTAAGTATTTATAAATTTTCAATGTTATACTAAATGCACGGCAGTTGTTGGACTTTGCTTATAACAACATATAAATCTTTGTTTAAACAGCAGGAGTGCGATCCAATTCCTTGAATAATGAAGATGACATTCTGTAAGAGATAACATAAACAAATTAATAGTGCAGACAGAATCACTTTGAGAGTTATCAGCAAATGTGTATGTGACAGTCAAAACTATTTCCCATTCAGTAATATTATATTTTATATATTATAACAACTAAGCTTTGTTGTTACTAGAAAACTAAAACTGCCACGGTATGGGAAAAATGGGTTTTCAGCAACCTATCATACATAGGATTGGTTGTTATAAAACCCATTTCACACTATTCAGATTTTAGTTATGTATACAGATATTATTTACAAGCATAAAATATTGCTACACAACAAATAATTACTCACTTGCTTATCATGTGCTGATATATGTAGCTAGGAATTATTGTAATGTTTACAACAGATGGACTGGCTTCAATAACCCTAGATATTTCCTTATCTTTCATGCCCACAACGTTTATAGTGTTTATTTCTAATATCTGGTGATCAGTCAATAAGCCGTTACGAGCTGCCGAAGAATCCTTTACCAAGCCAACAATCTTGCCATCCTTGAACTGGAATCCAACATGGCCAAGAGAATCCTTGTGAAGGGTTATTGTCCTCTCAAATGGTCTGAAAACAGAAAGAAAACTGTGGTTTTTTTATGTTCAAACAGTCTACAATTTTTTT
This sequence comes from Cosmia trapezina, assembly GCA_905163495.3. Taxonomy (NCBI): domain Eukaryota; kingdom Metazoa; phylum Arthropoda; class Insecta; order Lepidoptera; family Noctuidae; genus Cosmia; species Cosmia trapezina. The sequence goes on from LR991028.1 coordinate 12,664,235, forward strand.
TAAAAAATATTGATTGAATTGAATCCTTCATGTCCCGGGAACATGGATCCACGTGAGACACAATGGCTTTTTAATTGTGTCTGTAATTACAGCATTCAACTCGTTAGGTAATGGAATACTTAGAATTTGTTATTGAAAATGTAGAATAGAAAACAGTTTTTTTATTATTCTAGTCTAAAATATAATCACGATTTAAAACATTCATACCTATCACGAACAGCCATAGAAATTCCATTGGCAGGAGACTTTTTCAGTAATCCATGACATTGGTCCATTGTCATACCAGCCAGTGCAACATTGTTAATCTCCAGAATTTGGTCTCCAAATCTCAAGCCAGCAAGTGCAGCAGGACTGTCAGCAGCCACATAGCACACAAACACTCCATTATTGACTGAATGCAGCCTCACACCACACTTCCCATCTTTGTCCTTGCACAGTATAACTGGTCTTATGGCTCCAGTTACCGTAGCCTTTGCCAAAGTTGTTGATTGAGACGACAAAGGCGCTATCAGATTACTTACGGTTCCACTCGGCTGAACCTGTTGGTATTTTAAAAAAAACTGTATTCTGTACAATAATTTACTGCTCATATAGGTCACTGTATGTGTGATATATTTATATACCTACTTTCCCAACAGTTGCACAACAAGTGGTAAATTAATGAAATCTGGAAAAACTTTCCTTTTAAATTATGGCTCATCCATCATGATTCTTGGGAATAGCCAAGCGTCATAATAAATGTCGTAAGATCGTCGTAATAAGCGGCTTTAGCTATTTCTATTTTAGATAATGGTAGCTAGACAAAACTTACCGATTGGAGTTGGTATTCTGGCATATTCATTGCAATAACATCACTAGACAGTTCAAGGCCCATGTAATCTCCTAGCGCAGGATATACATGAGCCGAAGGGGCGCTGGCTGGCATGTATGCAGATGGTAGATGGCTGTACGAGGGTGCCGCCTGGTGATGAGCCATCTGAGCCCTCGCCATCGTGTCCACCTTCATGTCCTCTAAGGATGGATACAAAGACATCTTGGCTATAGAAAATTACACTTTTTAATCCACAAAACAAGCCCCGTCAATTGTTATAACGACGTGCGCGTTAACACTACTTCTGTGACTAATTAACACAATGAATCATAACAAAAAAACCCAATTATTGATAAAATTGATACGATTAGTGACGTACTCGTTGCCAGAACATAAATTGACACACATCATTAGTTTGTTGGTTGAAATAATGTATCTTACAATATCGATTTTAATTCAAGTTTGTAGTATTATTCATCGGTTACATTCAATAAATTGATTTACTAAAGTCTAGTTTTCTTAAATAGCTCTCATTTGAGGTCATAAATGAAACTAAATGAAAATATGAGGTAAAAAAAGCCAATTTCAGCAAATCCAATCACCAATGTAAACTTGATAGCCTGTTTGAACCTTGTTTGAACAAATACATTCCATTCACATTGTTTATGGCTCAAAATATTAGTCGATTTTCAATCGCTTCACTACCACTGTTACTACTGACAACAGAATGTCAAATTCGTCAATGTCAAAGCTGACTGTTGAAGTGACTGCTGATTTCCCATGTCATTAATGTCAATTTATTCTATGTTAAAAATGATAATAATTTGATAATAAGGTGACTAAGGTAAATGTGTGTATTGTGTTGAATAAATGAAGTAATTTTAATAGGAACTAGTTTTCAATATTGTTGCTGTAATATGGAAGCAATAAACAGTAAGCGTACTCCAAGGTAAAGTTGTATTTCTGCCTTATCAATATTAAAACATTGTTTACTTTTACAACATAATTATTTGATTGAGTATCAATAAATTATCTCTTTTCAGCCGTTGTCGGGAATGGGAACGCGCTAGACGTAATAAATTCAACGAGGCCATAAATAAACTTGGTGAAATAGTCAAAGCAATACATAAGAGGAACTGTCCAGCAGAAGACAGTGAAGATGTGCAATATCCGAAGATTGAAATCATTCAAAAAGCTATAATTTACCTCAATAACTATGTTCAAGAGAAAACACTATTGAGTAAGTTGACAAAGAGGTAAAAATGCTCTATTTCTTAGTGTCTCTCTTATCTGCCTGAGTGTATTACCTTGGTAGTCTAGAAGCACGCATGTTTTGTTTTACAAAACAACAAATTATATACACCATAGAGTGCCTAGTACATTCCAATTTAAGTAAGAGTTTATCATTATGATAAAAATAAAACCACCCCAGTAGAGAAGGCAGAAGTAGAATTTTTGTAGTATATAGCTACTATGGTATGGCGATTATTTAGTTAAATTTGCTGCCCTGACATTACTTTTCTATAATATTGCTTTGATTAAACTAAAAAATATTTTGTTTATACAAAATATTTTATGCTGTTATAAATTATTTTCTTTTTTCATAAGATTTTTGTTCCTGGCATTTCAACCTCAAATCTTACATTGATTTTGAACCTATTAGTCCATCTTCAAGCATTGATTAATGTCTAGAAATAATGTATACACACACACACAAAGTTTGTATGCCTACAAGACTGTCACAAAAAGCAAATAACTAATGTCTAAGATAGATGCACTTGGAAGAAGTCTTAAAGCCAAGACTTTCTTCTACAATTACTGTTCAATTGACGATTATCACACTATTAGACTAATATTATAAAGGTGGTGAGTGTGTGTGTTGTGTGTTTGTATGTTTGTTACTTCTTTACACTCAAACGGCTGGACCGATTTGGATGAAATTTGGTATTTAGATAGCTTAAGCCTTGGATTAACACATAGGCTATTTGTTATCCCGGTCTATGTGGGTACCGCAAGGCGCAGCTAGTTTAAGATAAAACTAAGACTGTTAAAAAATTATTTACTACAAATGGAAGCTATTTCTAAATCTTCTTCACCTTTCAATTGCAGAAGCAGAAATATTAGCCTTACAAGTGGAACTAGATACAGAGAAGAACAAGAAAGGGAAGGGCAAAGATGTATCAACTCAAGTGTATATGAGCTTGACTAAGAAACGTAAAGGTGAGGGAAGAAGGTGAAATCTTTAGAAGTAAAATAAAAAAATAGTAGTGATTTTAAACTAATAATAAAACTGCAAAAATACTTTAGATGATGAAATGAAATTACTTTTCAACCCTAATATCTTAGCAATAAGATCGAAATGTGCTTCTCCGCAAATGCCCATGATGGCACATTTTATGTCACCAATCACCATGTTGCACAAACACCATCAAAATACGGGAAATACTGTACTTTCCCAAGTTTCTTCTTGTTGAATAACAAACTTGTCAATATTGTTATTAGTAATTAACTGTTTATTTATTTTACTTTGATGGTCCTAGTTTATCATTTGTGACTTCGAGTTACAGCTATACAACCCCCCCCCCCCTTCTTCTGCGCCCTTTAGGCCTGGAGGCTTTTATTTAAACTGCTTGAGTATATTTTTCGATGTTTTTTGTTATTTTTTTTTTTAGTTTTTTGTGGTATGTGCTAGCTGATATAAGGACAAATAATTTACTTTAATGTTTTGTGTTGCATAATGTAAATTATTTTGCATACTATTGTATAGAATCAAGTTTTTCTAACTGAACAGACAGCTGTGCTGCTGGAGGGTTGGTTGCACCACTTCTTCCCAGCTAAAGCACTAGGAAGTGGAGAAGGGGGTGGGGGGTGTTCGTTCCGTGGGCTGTCTTATCTAATTTTGACGTTCGAAAAGTGCTGATTCTTAGCTTAGTTTGAATAAATGACTTTAATCAACATTTCGGTATGCATTATCAGTGGTTGTGAAATATTTTCTTTAAATGTATTTCATAATATTTGGCCAGCTTCTTAATAACTTATTATACATTACAACATTTATTTATATACCTTTTTCAGATGGTAAATATGCAAAACTATTGATGTTGAAGAAAGATAAAAATCAACAAGATAAACCTGAAACTAAGAAGCCTTTGCAGACTGCTACCCAAAAGAAATTACCTTTACTCCTTCCAAGATCAAATTTCATAAATAAAAAAGGTAAGATACATAAAACAGTAGAGCATTTCCAATAGAAATCCTATAGTGGTTTGGATAAATCTGCCGTCCGCTTACTAAAAGGCCGTTAAGTGATTAAACCTGATTTTGAGTTACGGCCTAAAAGGTGGAAAATACTGTCCCTTGAATTTGATTAGACATACAGCTATGTTTAATAGACCAAAATACTTGATAGCTGTTAAGCTTTCATTGTATGGGTTTTAATGCGTGCTAAGTGACATAATATTGTTTTAAATTAAGGTTTTGTGTTTTTGTCATGTTTTTCTATTCCATTATGGGACCTCTTACAATACTAAAAAACGGCTGGTTGTTATACAGCCGTCTTATAGGGTTGTAATGGAATTGTAACCGCCATACATTTACTTTGTACAAAGCTAAATAACAGTTAAATCACTTAACCTTCTTTTTAAATTGTAAATCAATTGAAACTCAGTGAACTGCTCTTGTGAAAAAACGTTATTAGACTTTAACTGTCTATGTTATTGTTTAGATAAACTAATAATATCCAGATATATGATCTAAAATACAGTTTCTGAATAATATGTGCACAAAAACTGTCTTTTAGTGTAGGAATTACTGGCTAAAACATAATGCTCTAAAGTCAAATGGACAACTATGTGTAAGATTTTGGCCTAGTTTTTTGTGCCTTTAAATTTGTGTTTTTTAATATGTGTGCATGTAAAGTGTGACTGATAAGGTAGGTAATTAAAATAAAATATAAACAACCTTCTAGCGGATTTCGCCAAGGGAAAATCCTTTCTTTGCAGGGGGGGGGGGGGGGGGGGTACTGAAGCATAATTAGTCGATTACTAAAGACGACTATTATCTATGGTATCTCGACTCTTATCTCATTCATCATAATTCTCCTGCCCTTATCCCAATCTATTTGGGGTTGGCGCAACATGTGCTTTTTTTCCATACTTCTCTATTAGTCGTCATCTCGGTATTCACCCCCTTTTAGCCATGTCATCTTTCACACAACAGTCCATCCATCGTTTATTTGGTCTTCCCCTACTCTTATAGCCATCGACATTCATACTCAAAACTTTCTTCCGCATCACATGCCCATTCCATGATAACCGATTTCCGCACAACTTTTCAGTTACTGCTGCCACTTTCAAACTTCCTCATACTCGAATGTACTCATTTCTAATTCTAACCATTCGTGTAACATCACACATACCTCTTAGAATTCTCATCTCAGCTGTATGCAATTGCTTTTCATTCATCCTCTTTGTGGCCCAGCATTCTGATCCATACAAGACAGCAGGTCTAACCATTGTTTTATATATCTTCCCTTTAAGTTTAAGGGGAATGCGGGAGTCGCAGATTGCTCCCGTGACCTGCCGCCATTTCATCCATCCAGTGTTAATCCTGTACTTAACCGTCCGATCTACTTCGCCATCGCTTTGCACGAGTAAACCGAGATACCGAAAGTTGAAGCAGACTGGGAGAAGCGCGCCATCAAGCGCTATGGCTCCAGCACTGGAGATACCGCTGAAATCGTAGAACATATATTCGGTATTGGTTCTGCTGATTTTCAAGCCAACATTCTCCAGCTTCTGTTGCCATTTCTCCAATCTGCTTCGAATCTCAGGTACATCTTCACCGACAATAACAATGTTATCGGCAAACAGCATGCACCAAGGTGAGGCCGCCTGGTGCATGCTGTAAATTCCTGTAGATTTGACGTCAGAGCATCCATAATCAACAGGAAGAGGTAAGGACTTAAAGCCCACCCTTGGTGCAAGCCAACAGCCACATTAAACTTGTCGATATTGCCAACAGTCGACCGGACGTAGGTACGAGATTGACTGTACATAGCACGAATTAACTCTACATACTTCCCGGGCAAACCTTTCTCTTTCAAGGCCCACCACAACACATACCGAAGTACCCTAGCATACACTTTCTCCAGATCAATGAACACCATGTGCAAGTTCTTGTGTGCCCGTCTGTATCAAATTATCTATGACATGTAATCTGTCACTTCACTACGGCGTTCCAAATGGCTATATAGGCCTCGGTAGAATCATGGCCTGCCCTTTTCTCGGCAGCGCCAACCTAAGTATGTTGAACCCCTCTGTTTAGGGGTTCTACGACACGTCGTCCTGACCCCGAACCTTGGGCATGACTGCCGAAACACTCGCGCCGCCGTTTTGACGGAGCCTGAGTTGGAATTGCGGGAACAACGGCGTTCCTGACCCCGAACTACAGCCCTGAGCCACGTGGCCGCGATTTGACGGAGCCTGGCCAAGCGTTGCGGTGCACAGGACGCAGCGTCTACTCTGTGGCCCTGTGCCACCTGGCCACTGCCATCTGCTGCCGTAGCCTGACGGCTGTGCCGCTACCTGTCGTCTTCCTGTGCCTGGTCTGTTACGGAGCCTGTGTAACTTGATGAAACATAAAACTTGCACTACTGCAACGGTGTTTATACGAAGCAAGCCATAGTTACTTCAATGTTATTGTATGCCACTGGCAAGAAACTTGCGTCGTGTAAATGTGGCTTTACAGACAGCAATGCAGATTGCTAAGGGGAAACTCCAGGTAGCCCGCGAAATTCAAATTTTCTTACGTTTTTTGCAGTTTGCAAGTATGTTTATTAAATTATGTTTTTCGACCATAAAATATAATTATGTATTTACAAAATTATAATCATTAAAATCAAAAAGTAAGTTTAATATAATACTAAATATCAAGATTTCATGATTCATTAGGATTCTATGAACTTAGAAAATTGTATTGATGATTTTAATGATTATAATTAAAAAATACAGATTTGTTACGGCCGCGAATCATAATCAGATCAACACAGTCCTCCCGGTCGTGTCCATTTTTGGCGGGAATTCACACAATCGCTCACAGACACGTCACTCCTCTGCGGAGTTACGGATAACCTGAAGTGTGCGAGGTGCGGGGCGGGAACACCGAGAAAGTACATAGACGTCTTTTAGCGTTGGAATGTCACTTAACCGTTTTTTGTATTGTATTCGTTTACATATTATTTGAAAAAATCACAACTAAATAACGGTCACTGTCTTTTAGAATTGTATATGCTCCAAAGTCACATTGGCTTACCAACGACTAGCCAGCTAAGTGTGAGTAACGGTTTTGTAGAGTGGTAATTGAAGAAAACTGTCTTTTAGATGTCGTAAATGCCAATGGGCCTTGTATTACTATAAATCATTAAAATGCTTCTAAAGTGATGTAACGGTCTAATACTATTGTAGTTTCATGTAACCGTTTTCTACGATTGTTTAATGGATTAATATCAATTTTCAATAGACGGTTACGAGCGGTTAGCCGTATTATAGTGTTATAAAGTGACATAACCGCATTTAAGTGTTGCACGATCTCAAAAATGATGTAGTTAGCCGTGTGAGTACTCTCCATATCTTTAGCGTAAATAAAGATAGAAAAATATGACCCAGACTGATTGATAGAGAAAAAGTTGCTCTTTTACGTAGTATATATAACTCAAATTTGACAAAATGTCACTTAACGGCCTTTTAGTAATCGGACGGCAGAAATCAGGGTTTTTGGATTATGTAAACACTACAAAAAATTATTGTGTGTTGAATACACACAATAATTTTATGTAGTGTTGACAAAAAATTATTGCGTGTTGAATACACACAATAATTTTTTGTAGTGTTGGCCCAAGAATTACTCAAGCCGTGATAAAACTAAAAAGTAAGCAAGTCAGCATGAATAATAGAATACTTCCATAGGCGGGTCTCACCTACTATTTAGAGGGATTGTATCACAACTTAAATAAAATACAAATGCACAACTTTTGGATATTGTTTCAGGTTCAGAAAATACAATAGTGGTACTGCCGGCATCGCCATATATCTTCCCTCAGAGACCACTATTGTTCCCGTCTTTACCGCCTGCTATAGTTTTAATAGACCAAAATTTACAACCACTAAATAAATCACCTGTTCCTATAGTCAATAGAAATAATGGAGATATCACCAAAACTACTATGGTTAATATACTACCGATATCTGCCTACTCCCGTCCACTATCAGCTACCAAAAGTAAAAAGAATAATGTTAAGTTAAAAAACGATATTAATAAAAAGTCTGCAAAAAAAATCAAAGCAGTTGTTAGTAATGTTAAGGAAACTGCAAAAAGTGCGGAGATTAAAGACAAACCTGTGATGGTGGAGGTTACTAAAGAAAGTAAAACCACTGAATGTTCTAATAACGAAAATAAGAAAAATGACAAAGAAGTCATAAGCAGTGATAAGAATAATGAGAGCGATAAAATATTAACTAAAGACCAACCAGCTAAGATAGACAACGTTCAAAAAGAAGAGACCACAAAAAATAAGAAACCTGATAATAATGCAAGTGCTTCTCATAAAATTAGTAACAAAACTAAAGACAACGAAGTTCCTGTTGTCGATGATAAACCTAAATGTACGGAATCAAAAGTCAAAGACATGCCAGCTCCTGTGGTAATTTCAACTACTACCATAACAAATACAGAAAATACCAAAACAAGTAATGAAATCACTAAACCTAGTAAAATCTTGAATGGTAAAGAAACAATAGCAGAAAATAAAGATAACAAATTGCCCAGCATTTTACCTTTAGATACTACATTATGTGATAACGTCGCTGATGGAGGTAATGCGCGTCTTGAACTGGCGGAAGAGTTTCTAGCTACTTCACCCACAGCCGCATTTCTTATGTCTTTTCCACTGGTTAGCGGAAATAGGGCAGATAGCCCCGCCGAAGAACATAGCCATAGCACAGCCCAAGCCATCCCGAAAGATAATCAAAAGAGACCCGAACTAGTGCCTCCGACTATGCCATACTTTGAAAAACCAAACAATAACGATATTAAAATAAAACCAATACCAAACAAACTTCCCGAAACATGCAATCCTACAAATAAACCAAATGAGCAGCAGAAATGTGCTGTTATCGTCGTAACTAAAGAATCCAATATTATTACTGCAGTGACTAAAAGTTCTAACACAGTCACATTGCCAAACGTTTCCAGTGAAAATCCTTTCTTGAACTTATCAGTGCCTTCAATAATAACAACCAGCTGTTCATTAGGAGACACCACATTCGGATTAGATTTTGATTGCAATATCACTAAATCCGTACCAAGTCAGTCCACTGGTTATGCTGGTAGTAACAACTTCTTCTACAAAGGTGATCCATTTGCCAAGAGTGCTATTTATAGTACTAGCAATATTACATCTAGCCATGAATTTAATGGACTTGGCCTATACCCCTGTGCAATGGAAAAATATACTTCGAAAAATAAGTCAGATTATTCAAGCGTCGATGACAATCTTATGAAAATTGGATCGTCAAGATTAACGTACGATATTGACTTGGGCTGGTCGCACAAGGGCTTGGATTTCGTCAATTGCACTACAACTACAAACACTTTCAACAAGGACACCATATTAACGACTACTTCAGTGCCATACACGACATCTTATAATCCATTCAACCCAGATTTTCATGTTCCGTTAGTTGCCAATTCTAACAAGAAAGATAACTCGACTAAACCGACGTCTTCGTTTGCTGAAACTATTACTAGTTTTTACTCACAACCTGCTAATTTATGGACTGAAGACGTACCGTTCTATACCAATAATAACATGGCCAAAACTTTAACAACCAAAAACCAAAATTATGCAACATTTGATCCAGTGTATACTAACGTCAATTTAAAAGTAAATACTAACAAACATTACGAACCGAAAGTGGCAGAAGTAAGCGTGGAGAGTGGAATAAAAGCTGGGAATAACATTGTGACTCAACATATTCCTGAGAAGTATACCAAAAAATCTCCGAGTAAAATGCACATCAACTGGATGACATCTGAAACAAGATCTGTTCAAAATAACTGCAATCCGATACATCCTCAGATAAAAGAGGCTCACAAAGCGACCTACAACCAAGCAGATCATTCAGTTAAAAAACAAGACCACAATGAAAGTAATTATTTTCCTATATCGATGCATAATTTTCCAACACAAGCTCCTCAAGACGAGTTTCAAGTGTGGCCTTCTACTAGACCTTTGGGAACCACAGAAATAAGTATAGATCCACCGCCTATCAACTTGCCGACCTTAGTTGGTGATCTAGCACTAGGCCCACATGATAAGAATAGGAAAATAGATGTATCGAATCGTGGGGTGCCACACGCTGACATACAAAATTGTGGTAATTTTCTCTCAGTCACGCAGCTTATGAACCGTTCAACCGACAATATGCCTTCTCGATATCAGGTTCCAAATATCGACACATCGAAGACAGTTCCTGGAAAGCAAAATATTAACCATTTTACAAACGAAAGTAACCGCAAAGCTATGTCGCATTTGGATAATCACATGTCACAACCATGTTATGTTTTTAACGAACCTAAATTAGTAAACTCATATGAAAGTATGGCTCATAGTCAGTTTCCGCCGACTAAAACGAAATCTAATAGTAAAACAGAAAAATCTTCTAAAACTCAAAAGAACAACAACTATTCAACTGAAGCATTGCTAAGAGGTGCAAATGGTACGCAAAAAATTCAAGACAGCAACAGTGCCAAGTTTATGATGCCACCCCAGAAGTATACAGACTTCAGTGCCCCGCAGGATAGTGCTGTAGCTCAGGTCTCACATTTTCCACCAATTTTGGATTACTCTGATAACAGCTACGCCACCCAACAGTTTTCGGGAACAACTTTATATAACACGACCACTAACACCATGTCAAATTCTTTTTACTCCAACTTTATGCCTGGCAGTAGCAATTTAATGTCAAGTAATTATGCCAGTGGACCATTTACTGGCGGAGACTTCATTGATTACAATCAAACACCTGAATGCAATTACGGGAACCACAAATACGAAGAGTTGAAAATGAGAAATAATTCAACAGTGTTTCAACCTGATAAGGTGCCGCCTACCTACAAGAGCTCAAGAAGAGAGTCGGCAACTAAACATAAACTGGAATGTTCTAAAAAGGAATCAAGTAAAAAGTATCAAAGCAAAAAAGCTAAGATCAATAATGAAGTTGAGGAATGGAACGATCCTCATTTGTTTTGGCAGAACAAGGCGTTAAATAAGAAGCATCCGAATTTGATGACGGAAGAGTTGCCTTTTCCGAACTATGTAGGGAATCAAATGCCGTCACAGTACCAGGCCGACTTCTTCAACAGCCACCTAATGCCTGCCAACGTGCAGGGTATGGGACACAACGTGGATAGATCGTTGACCAGTTTTCCTGTCACGTCCCGTGCCAACTTCAACTTAAGCACTATTTTTCCGGAAATTACTATGGTGAGTGTTCAGTATTTTATTCTACTAAGTACCTACTTATTTACTGTCCTTACAATACAATCTTCTCGACACCCCTCAAGTCACGAGAGCTCCCACATGTTAGTTAGATATTTTGTAAACGTAACTAAAGTCTAGAATGATGGATTTTTCAGCACATTGTAGAACTGTGCTGGATATAGAGTTGTCTCACTTAGGGTGCGTTTCCACTGACGCGGAGCTGGGCGGAGCGGAGAGGAGACGTGCAGGAATCGACCAATCATAATGGTTGAAATTCTCATCGCGTCTCTTGTCTCGCCTGTAATTGGACTATTCCTGCACGTCTCCGCTCCGCTCCGCCCAGCTCCGCGTCAGTGGAAACGCGGCCTTAAGCTATAACGCCCTTAGCCCCTGCGTTGGACATTGGAATTGGAAACAACGCAGAAAGTTGCCTCTTAACTACACCAATTAATCTTTATAATTTGCTTCTAGTCTGTGGCTAGGACCAGCACCCTAATTGCGTAACACATGTTCAACAACATTCATTGCGTTTTTTACGTTGTCCAGCAGACAAATCTTTCGAACATATGTAGCAATGGATTATCAATTTGTTTCAAAATGATTCAAACTCCGATTGATAATGTGTTACGCAATTAGGGTACTGGTTCACGTCAAAAGAGAAAAGACAGGGAATCGAACTTACCACCGCTTTACTCGCTAGTCCGTGCTTTAACTGTTGGGCCAAGGCAGCTTAAAATCAGTGGCGAATGCGATGATTTTGGCGTTTACCAACTGAATTAGTAATTCGAACCTAGTTTATACGTTGTAAGGTCGAAAATAGTGTCCGACCGAAACAAGTTTTTACGACCAAAACCGAAACCGAATTTCGGCAACGGTCTCAGTTTAGGCCGAAACTGAAACCGAAACTTCCTTACAAGGATCATGTTTTGAGGGAAAAATAAAGAAAACGTTATAATTATCACTCAGTTTTATTTTTTTATCTTTGAGGACGCTGCTGTTACAAATGAATAGTCAAATCATTACTTTTTTATAAAAAAGTATGTTTACCGAAATGAAAAAAATACAATTTTTTTTTAATCTAAAGTTATATTTATAGTTCAGATATTTCTATTCTATCAACAACTCGGCCAAAAAACATTTTAAGAATGCAAAGCATTTTATTTAATAAACTTACTATACTTTTTTGTAAAAAAAGTAATGATTTGACTACCCATAATGTAACAGCGTCCTTAAATCACATAGCTATGCAGTCTTCGACATTTTCACTTATTGATAATCAACATAACAAGCCCCCATTTAGGTAAAAAATATTAATTGCGCCTTAAAAATACATAAGATAGGTGAGGTGTTTATTTGAGTACATAAAAAGAATTTACCGCACCAAACATGACCGAGCACAGTGCGAGAACTCCCGAATGCAGTTTCGGCTTCGGTCGTAGTTTCGGCAGGTTTGCCACCGAAACCGAAACTAAACCGAAACCCGTTTTTTTGCCGAAACTCGACCGAAACCGAAACCGAACTTTCGGTCGGACACTAGTCGCAAAGGTTTTAAGTTGTTTGTAAGCTCTTCATTCAACAACACATCAAATAATTACTGTAAAATATTTGTTTCAGAAAGTGCAATGATAGTTAAAGTGATCGCAACGACGCGCCGCCGGATCTACTGATGTTGCGACATTTTTATATTAAGTAGGAAAATATTTTATAAGTTATTACATATTATGTGTAAACCTGTTGTATTGTTATACTTATTATACGAATTTATTATAATAAAAACCTGTTTTTTTGTACTTACCAGATTACAGAAGATTTACCTGTTACCAGACGTACAAAAACACTAGGTAAGTAATCAGTATCATAAAACAGAATTCAGTTACCTATTGATTTGTTCCTTTGACATGTTTAATTTAACCATGATGTTGTTTTCACTGGAAATCTAACATGATTCATAAAACTAAAAGCACTGTCGGTTTTATTTTAGTATATGACGTTATAAAATTATGTACGATCTACAAGTAGGTAGAAGCAAGCCTTATGAATCAAATGGGATTATACTAACAACTTGTCTTAAAATTAAATCATAATCAGTGGTAGGGGGTTTGGAAGCTGGGTTGCAAAGCCTTATAGTCCAGGAATATTAGGGGTTTCACCTCGGAATGAGAGATAGTCGGCTATAAACTTGTTACCTTTATTTGGTTGACCTCGAATGATACTCTAAATAGTTAAACACTGCGCGCGCTCTGCCCTCTATCTCGAAAATGGTTCAAGATATTAAAAAAATGTTTAAACAAAAGTTGTATAGAAAATCCTCTACAATATTTATTTGAATAAAATAGCATAAAACCCATAGGAAACGATATATTTGCAATAAATATAAAAAATCTATTTTTGACCTTTGACCTTGGAATATTTGTAGACGCGGATACCCTACGATAAGTAGGATTTGAGACAAGTTTTAGGTTGTCAAAATAAAGGTATATAGGTACATGTTTATAGCCCACTACCTCTCATTCCAAGATTCTTGCCCTGATTTGACTAATTTTCCTGGACTGTGGATAGGAGGTGATAGATGACACTATTTAGAGCATTTTGAGCCATTTATGTCTTAGACAAAGTATGTTTTTAGGGTTCCGTACCAAAATGGTAAAAAGGAACCCTTATGGGGTGACTCAGTCTGTCTGTCTGTCTGTCACAGCTGGATATCACAAGAACTACTAATGCCATCAACTTGAAATTTGGAACAGTTTTATATGACGTTTACCCAACTATTTTGCAAATAAGAAAGAAATTTATTTATTTTTTGTTTGTAACAGGGACTGAAGGGTGGTCTTAAAAATTCAAAGTGGGGCTACTAGGACATGTGGGCGTGAAAGAGCGCTGTTTGCACATTCTTAAACATTTTTTTTATTTTTTTTAGGGTCCATAGTTTTCGACTTTTGATGAAAAATGTAAAAAAAATACCGGTTCCCTCCCGTTATCTCCGAAGTTTGCATAGAGAAAAATATGAAATTATTCTATGTCATAGAAGTTTATGTAAAGATTACAGGAAAATAAAACGATGTCTCTAAATAGCACACTTTTTCAGAAATCGGAACGGAACCCTCGGTGCGCGAGTCTGACTCGCACTTGACCAATTATTTTTTTCCTGTAATCTTTACATAAACTTCTACCACATAGAATAATTTCAGATTTTTCTCTATGCAAACTTCACAGATAAGGGAACGGTATTTTTTCATCAAAAGTCGAAATCTATGCGGGCTAAAAAAAAGAAAAAAAAATGTTTGAGAATGTGCAAACAGCGCTCTTTCATATGATACCCCACATGCCCTAGTAGCGCCACTTCGAATTTTTAAGACCCCTTTTCAGGCCATGTTCCCTTTTCTCCGAAGTTTGCTTAGAGGAAAATCTAGAATTATTCTATGTGTTTATGTAAAGATTTAAAAAAAAATAAAACGATGTCTTTAAATAGCACACTTTTTCAGAAATCGGAATGGAACCCTCGGTACGCGAGTCCGACTCGCTCTTGACCGGTTTTTTTTTAATTTTCAAACTGAAACTTGAAAAAAACTGAAAACTTTTAGTAATAAACACCCTGTATATTTAGGCATTGATGACCAAAATCCAACCCTGAGTGGCTCATAAAATGTCATAAACGTCAGCATTTTTAAATAGACACAAACATGTCTCACTCTCATTTGCCCTTTTTCTAGCCGTGGTGAAAAGATAACTATAGTCGTAAGATCAGAGACACTGATACCATTATAATGAGATCGTCTGTCGTCTTCGTAGACTGTACCTACTAGCATGTTTTGTTTTTGCAAGCTCATTGCAATCCGAAATCTTTGCCTGTTTCGTCGCTTTGGGACCTACACAATGCGATGAAATAGGCAAAGATTACGGTCGGACTAGGATTCATTAAATTTTAATAGATTTTTCTCGTTTTTCTAGAACTTTATGAAGTTCTTCCTGCTATTTTCACTAATGTCTCAACATCCAATGGTAGAATCAAAACACTGATATAAATCGTTAGTAGGTAGGTAGGTACTTCTTCTTTAAAGATGAATATAATCCACAAGAGTTTATCGCATAAACGAGAAAGACTACTTACACCAACTTTGAAAGCATTTTAAACAGAAATATGTGTGAGTGTGTTGAACAGAAGCAAGACAGCTGCTAGACTTAATCACATGTTGGTAAACTACAAACATAGCTACACTCAACACTCTTTTATACACAAAATAAGTTACAGAGAGTATCTACCTATACAGGGTGTCCGGTAAAGAATGGATAACCTTGGAATAGCATATTACAGACATGATGGCCGTTCTTAAAAAAAATACAAAAAAAAAAATATTTAAAAAAAAATATTTTTTGGAGACTCCAAAAAATCATAATGTACGCACGACAACAGATCAAATTTTCAGTATAAGCTGATCTCGCATTGTATAGGATTTCCTTACAATGAGAGGTCAGTCTAAACTAGAAATGTATGTATATGTACCTACTAGTCGGGTTATTTTTTTTTTGTATTTTTTTAAGAACGGCCATCATGTCTGTAATATGCTATTCCAAGGTTATCCATTCTTTACCGGACACCCTGTATATTAAAAAAACTTTTTTACAAAAAAAAAAAAACTGCAAAGTGAAAAATAACTTTAATTTCAGAAGTCTTTGTCTTTGGATGTGTTTTAGTTTTTTTGCCACCGACTTACGAAATTAAAGTTATTTTTCACTTTTTAGTGGGTTAGTCTGTAATTTATCTAAGTTACAATAGCCTAATGTCAACCGCTCATCATCTTTTACAAAATATTGATTTTCCCGATGCAGGGCCGTTAATTGATGGTGAAGTCACCATCAGCCACCACACCACCACTCACCACCACCACCACTCCACTTCACCATATGCATTGTGACGGACGAGCATAAATTGGTAATCGAATCGCAACCCGTGAAATACTTAATTGAGTAGTTCCGATGGCCATAATTATGTGGTCTTCATCATCAGTTCCACTTCACCAAATGGTGCTTTCCGAGAGCAAATGCACAAGTTACTCATAGACTTATAAAAAAAGATGGACTCCGCGGCACGCATATCGAAAGTGAAGCACCGTACCGATCTATGTGTGCATGATTTGAGTACCTGCAAAGACGCCGTCGCGCGTGTCACGTAATGGCGGCCGGTCGGCATACTATGATGTAAATGTGTGCGTGAGGCGTGTTTGTACAAACGGTCCGGCATACTTACTGTGCTTCACTTTCGATATGCGTGGCGCGGAGTCCATCTTTTTTTATAAGTCTATGAAGTTACTATAAAAAATACCCAAATCTTTATAGATGTGCCTATAAAACTTGAGGGTTTCCCTCGATTTCCATAGGATCCCCTCAGCAGATTCTGACTTGGTGACAGTGGGACCACCTCGAGAGCATACCCTATCAAATAAAAAAAGACATTTCAAAATCGGTCCAGAATTAACGGGGAAATTGGTGTACATACTTACTTTAAAAAAATATATACGCGACGAATGATAACCGGATCACTAAATTATTTTCAACGCTGAATAAAAATGTTAGTTCCACAGTAGGTGGTAATACTTACCTACACGGAACTTCGGCTGTTGCAAGCTATTGCTACAACCATCGAGTCACGCCGCGGTGACACGCCGCTCCACAAAGCACACAAACTGCCCCGTGGTTTAACGACTTTGATCGAATGGATTAAAACTTCCTCCTCTCAGCACATCTGTTGTTAGGACCGGACACGGTGCTTGTGACCTAGCCGGTTAGAGTTACACTGATATCTTGAACTAGGTATGTTACATAAATGAAGTACCTACTAGCACTTCCCGCGCGGCTTCGCCCGCGTGGATGTCGGATAGTATCCTACGGGAACGTACTACGGGGAATTCCTTCCATAATTATTCCTTGTCTACATTATAAAGGGAACCTCTGTGCAAAATTTCAGCTCTCTATGTCCAAGGGTTTGGGCTGGGCGTTGATGAGTCAGTCAGGACTTCTCATTTTAGGGTTCCAGTCTGTATGTCACAGCTGGATATCTCAAGAACTACTAATGCTATCAACTTGAAATTTGGAACATTTAGATGACGTTTGCCCAACTATTCTGCAAATAAGAAAGATTTTTTTTACGACAGCAGTGACTGAAAGGGGGTCTTAAAAAGTCGAAGTAATTAGTAAGTATGTGGGGGTAATTATCATATGAAAGACCGCTGTTTGCAAATATTTTTTTATTTTTTTTTAGGCCGCACAGTTTTCGACTTTTGATGAAAAATGTAAAAAAAATACCCCAATTATCTTCGAAGTTTGCATAGACAAAAATCTTAAATTCTTCTAAGTACATTATAGAAGTTTATGTAAAAATTACAGGAAAAATAAAACTGTCTCTAACTAAATAGCACACTTTTTCAGAAATTGGAACGGAACCCTCGAGGCCTCGGTGCGCGAGTTCGACTCGCTCTTGACCGGTTTTATATTTTTATAGATAGATTTAATTCAAACTTTTTGTGTTCCTATTCCAATGCACGGTTTAGCTGGATACGGACATGATAAAGCTATCGCAAGTTGCGCCACAAGGTCACAACACTGTTTGTGTCCTGCATAAATGGGGTTATCATAGAATTTTACACTCTTATAGACATTGATTGAATAGGGATGCTTATTATTAAGCCTGACTTTTAAAATCTAATAACTCGCTCAATCATTCTCTGAATTTTAATAAACCTGTCTCATTAAAACTACGTTAATGGTGAAAATAAAAACTTGACAGTCTCGTAACTGCTTATAAATGTATTTAGGACACCATCTGAAAACAATCGAGATAAAGACATGATTAATAGCTATAAGATCATCCTCTTTGTCTTAAGTTTTTGGAATGAACCCAGCTGATAACGATTTTTTCATTAAGCCGTCGCCCTTCCGCTCAACAGTGAATGTGTATCATTTGGTACGTTTGGCAGGCGAACAAAATCGACTCTGAATCATTCTGTTATCAGTTAGTGCTCAATTTCCTGCCTACCTGCCAGGCAACGAGTGTGAAGAAATGCTTTATATCTTTGGCACCTATATTGTATGCAGATATTGTAAGTTTTTTGATAAACGTATGTCGAATTCTTAAAACATGAAAAGTGGAAGGTGTCTAGCATCACAACCGGAGAGGTAACCACTACTGAGTCGTCATCAAATAACTTCTCCCGCTCTGGGTGGAGCGGAAGGGCGTGTCAGACTTTTACTGACTAAAACCCACCCGTGTTCCTTCAGTTGCCTATGCCAGGGCCGCGGTAACCCCTTCAGACAACCCGCGACCCCAGCGGCGTCGGCCCTATTGGACCCCGTCACTTGCTGACATCTCTTTGAGGCGCGCGTGGAACACAACGCAACGTCGACTCGGGTCGGGCCTGGTCCTTACCGGACGGCGAGCTACCCGCTGCTCACCGTCCGCAGGCCCGCGCCTACGGTGGCCGGAAATCGCCACGCGATTCCCGCCGCCCAGGGCGTCTCCTGCGGCGACTGAGGGCGTGAGGCTGCCTCTCCCTCACGCGTTCCGCCTCCTCCTTCGCGAGCATCACTGCTTCGCAGAAGGAGGTGACGGCCTCCCATGCACTCTCGCTCCGCACCATGGCCTGGACCAGGCTCAGACGCGAGAGATCGCCGCCGCCGATCGCCTCCGTGAGAACACGGCGGTGCTCTGCCCAAGCCGGGCAGACCTCCACCGTATGCTCCACCGTGTCCTCCGGGCGATCCACACAATGGTAACACCCGGGCGTTTCCTCCCGCCTTATGCGAAATAGGAACCTCCCGAAACAACCGTGTCCGGTGAGGACCTGCGTCAGGCGGAAGGTGAGGACGCCGTGGCGCCTCTCTAACCACTCCTCAAAGAGGGGACTTATCGCCGCAATTGTGGCGTGCCCAGCGCTGGGTTGCGACAGTCGCGCTCTCCATGCCGCCATGAGATCCCGCCGGAGCTCTGTCCGCTGTACCGTGATTTCTCGCGGCAGCGGAGTTACGCCCCGGCGCTTCGCCTCCTCGCGCCACTCCCACACGTGCGCGAGGACCTTTGCCTCCAGATCCCACGGCGGCAATCCGGCAAGGAGGCTCGCCGCCTCCCGGGAGACCGTGGGGTATCCCCGGACTAGCCGGATGGCCATGACCCTCTGGGACGCGTTCAACCTGCCGGCTGGTCCCAGCCTTAGGGAACGCGCCCACACCGGTGCTCCGTAAAGGGCCATGGACCGCACGACCCCCGCGTAGAGCCTCCGGCAGGAGGCGTTTGGACCCCCCAGATTGGGCAGGAGCCGCCTCAAGGCAGCCCCAGCCCGCTCCAGTCTGGTAGCCAAACGTCGGAAATGCTCCACGAAGTTCCACCGGCTGTCGAGGACGAGTCCCAGGTACTTCATCGTCGACCCGACTCCGATGTGAACCCCGTAAGTAGGTACCTAAGTAATACCTATGCGATGTGAGTATTTTGGTATAACTTTATACTAGTAGTCTCTGAGCTAAGCTGCGGACGGACAGACGGACAGATGGACGGACATAACGAAACTATAAGGGTTCCTTGTTGACTGCGGAACCCTAAAAATGAAAAAGCACAGGTGCCATAAAGTTGAGAGACTTGCGGTAACTAGACTAGTCTCTGATCGGAATTAGACGCAGAAGAGTTTGTTTGGTTGAACGCTCAGGAACTTCTGCTTCTAATTGAAAAAATATTTTAGTGTTAGATAGCCCATTTATCGAAGAAGGCTATAGGCTATATAACATCTCGTTACGACCAATAGGAGCGGAGCATTAATGAAAAATGTTGGAAAAACTGTGAAAATTTATTGCGTGCGCTTCGTATACGCAACGATCATGTCTGACGGAATTGTTCCTCTTAAAAAGTTCTAAAAAAAAGCGATAGCATACCTACCTTCTATCTTTTAAGATTGGCTCACTGTAACCTTTTTAATGGTAATCAAATCTATAATAATAATAAAGCTGAAGAGCTTGTTTGTATGTTTCAACGCGCTAATCTCTGGAACTACCAGTCGGATTTGAAAAAATATTTTTACATTTGATAGCCCCGTTCTTGAGGAAGGCTTTAGGCTATATAACATTACGCTAGGACCATTAGGAGCCGAGAAAAAAGAAAAAAGTCAGAAAGAACACTAAGCAAAAACGAAGTAATAGCGCGGGCAGGCGATGCGATGCGACGGGGTGGGTCGGGGGAACAAGAAATTTCACGCGGCCGAAGTCGCGGGCAGAAGCTAATCACACTATCACACTAATCACACTAATACCTATTATAAAGGCGAAAGTTTGTGAGTGTGTGTGTGTGTGTGTGTGTGTTTGTATGTTTTTTACTTCTTCACCTTCAAACGGCTGGACTGATTTGGATGAAATTTGACATACATAGATAGCTTATACCCTGGATTAACACATAGGCTACTTTTTATCCGGGTCTACGCGGGTGAAACCGCGGGGCTAGTTGCGCCCCGTAATAATATAAATATCCAAGAATGATCAGAGACCGTGAGAGGCTACCGATTAATAGTTTGTATGACCTCCGTAATCGTAACTGTTGGGTGTTCAAATTCTGCTTACCTAACTATCCGAAGGTGAGACCTGTTGTCATACTCAGAGAGAGTCATACCCTAGCGGGTATACCCTGGTGGGTATGACTCTAACTAGGTCCTTAGATACTTGAGGATTAACCAGGGAGAGACAGCAAAAAAATGTTAGTGCTTGCATAATGTATTACCTACACTACACTCTACACCACAATATCAATCTGCCTAGCCTTTTCCCAAATATGTTGGGGTCGGCTTCCAGTCTAACCGGATGCAGCTGAATACCAGTATTTTACATGGAGCGATTGCCTATCTGACCTCCACAACCCAGTAACTGGGTAATACGATACCCCTTGGTAAGACTGGTTGTCAGACTTTCGGGCTTCTGCCGACCCGTAACGACTGTCAAAGATCCACGAATGACAGCCGGGACCAACGGCTTAACAATGCTTTCCGAGGCACGGAGGAGTCTCAGTATGTAAAGATGGTCACCCATCCACGTACCAACCCCGGCAAGCATAGCTTAACCTGATAAATCGACCCATGCGGCTGTTATTACTTAGCCACGAGCTCCTCCACTCCACACCACATCAACATACAATACAAGGTAACGTTAATGACGCGTTCGTATACCTATACCTATCTATTTACACATACGTAGCATATGTTACAGGTAGGTAGGTACTTAATGTACTTATACATGTAGTGCAACAAGCATGCTCGCCTTGACCGCACTCCGGTTATGTATAATGTGTTCCATTCATAATGCCATGCTGATGGTAAAATATTCGTAATCTTTGAACGATTTCACAAATTCACAGTGAAAACGGAAGTCCAATGAATTTTTATGAGTAGGTAAGTGAACGCGAAATTTTTTCGTTCAAAGCCGATAAAGAATTTTGGTTTTGATTGTACCTAAGTAGGTGTACCTTGTGTAAGTACTTAGTTAATTTTGTACAGCAACAGCGTGTATTCACAATAATTAGTTTTGAATGAAAATTAACTAAGTTGTATAAATCTATTATGTAGTTTTAATCAGATTGTAATTACAAGAGCTATTTACATACAGGACCTACTTAATTTGATTAATCAATTTCTGAAAACTTTGAAAGAAAAGCTCCTATTTGCGCATCTAACTAAGTGCCTACCTAGTTGCAGAGGGTGGATTATCCCAAAAAGTATCAGTGTCTCGCGAAATGAGTCAGAGCAGAGCAGTTCTGCTTCTGACGAGCACAAGGGGGCTAAAACGGCCACTTTGGCAGAATCATAATAGGATAATCTAGGTATTATGAGTCACATTTGAAATCGTAAAACGGTAACAAACTGACAATTCATAATTTATCTGCGTACAATTCATAGCACGCGATTCATCTGTTTGACAGTTTTGTATGGAGATTCGTAAAATGGTCCACGAATTATGCATTGCTTTATTGACATTTAATGTCAAATAGCACACAGTCATAATAAATTGCTGGGAATTCAGGAAATGAATCGCTTTTAGAGGAATTGCTTAATGTGGCCGTTTTAGGCCCGCTGATCAACGTCATCACAATTTCACCTCACCAGTCAGTCAACTCGAAAACTCGATGTAGTCTGTAGGTATTTTGTAGCCCGCCAGTCTATTACTGTCATCCGTGGACGACAGACGCGCGTTCATTTACTCCGACCCGCGAATCGCGTGTCAAACTTTACGTAATGGCGGGAAAATAATTCTTTACTGGTTAAAACTCTGAAATATGAATTAAGTGATTGTACCTTGTGAGTAATGGTTAAATAAATTCTGAACTATTTAGTGAAAAAGTTACGAACATTATGAAGTTTTTAACTTGGATCATGGTAAGCAAGCATTGATATTTTTTTTAATTTTATTACTTTTGAATATTGTAAGTATTAATAATTAAGATACCGCGTTATCACACTAATCACATCACACTTCACACTATCACATCACATCACACTAATATTTTAAAGGCGAAAGTTTGTGAGTGTGTGTGTATGTTTGTTACTTCTTCACGCTCAAACGGCTGGACCGAATTGGATGAAATTTGGTATGAAGATAGCTACCCTGATACCGTGATAGATACCCTGGATTAACACATAGGCTACTTTTATCCCGGTCTACGCGGGTGAAACCGCGGGACGCAGCTAGTAAAGAATAATAAAGAAACCTACCAACACTAATTTAATTTAATTTGCCCTGCAGTGGGACAATTTTATGCTGGTATTATTATTATTTTTTTACTTACTCACTCTTCCCTGCTAAGTATAACTTTAAAAAAAAATAGCTAGATAGGTACTGAGAGTAAATCCAACGCGTCTCTTAGTTTATTAAGTAATTTAGACACAAATAAAATAAATCCATAATTTATGCGCTCTTTCACTGTAGGTACGTATCGAACTACAAGCGGCGGTGTTGAAACTGTCTCGTATTATGATAGCAGGTAATAAAATTAGTAGACTCCAAATAAATATACTTAAGTAGGTACCTACTAGGTACTACTTGTATTATTAGGAAGTGATCTTTTTCCAAAATATACAAGTACCTAGACTACTTGTATAATTTGGAAAAAATCACTTATATGATAAGTATTAGAAAGATAGGTAAGTACCTACTGTAGAAGTTTTAGCCTGCATGGCTTTTCCATGCAACCTCCACGAAGATTTTTTTAAGTTGTTTGGAATTTGGATCATAAATCTGCATACCTGCCATGAAATAGTGTTTATCATGAAATAGTTTTTGTGTATGAAAAACACTAAACAAGATAAACACTCGGCTTTCAGTCTTTAACTGAATGCAGCTGAATACAATATTTTACATGGAGCGACTGCCTATCTGACCTCCACAACCCGGTTACTGGGTAAGTAAATAATCCCATCAATCAATTTACTTATTCATGTCATGATGTAAATCATGACTTGGACTCTCAGCTCTTCGAGCTGACTCTCAATTCTTTTTTTCTATCTTTTATATATGGTTTATGTCATATTATAATTACCATAACTTCCGTGGAGTTTAGTTACGAAAGCCATTATCGGTTTAAGAGGCGGTAGGTACTTATCGTACACGAAATTTTTCCGATTTCGCTGATTTACGTGATTTTACAGTTATAATACTGTAGTTCTATAAGTTTTAATGCACAATATGAAAGATCATTTTAATTATAATCTAATGTATGAGGTACATACTTTTTTATTTTTATGATTAATCGATCTAAACCGGCGCGGCGACTGGTTTGTAAATTTTTGCTGTAAGAGGTTTAGAATATCACATATTAACGAATTGTTTTAACGTCTAAAGGGTATGGAAAAATTACAATGTATTCTTGTAAAAGTTGTCTATACAATGTATGATATGTTAAACTTGGTCTAATTTTAGAGAAAATTGGCAAAGACTTGCTTTTGGTTTCGGCTACTTAGAACTCTCGTTCCTCGTTCATAAAATTATAACAACTTCAGTTCAAAATCAATACATTTGATGAAAAAAAAAATAAAAAAAAATATGACATTAAAAATCTTTTAAAACAACCTAATTCTCGCATTATAAACTTGACGCAAAAAACCGGCCAAGTGCGTGTCGGACTACGCACAATGAAGGGTTCCGTAGTTGGCATGAAATGATCCCAAGAACAAACTTAACATTATAGTTGAAAAACATGTTTTCCGATACATTCCAACAGTAAATGTAAGTTTGTACTCACAATATTGAGAGATTTACCATGTTATTTTAAGACCACAAACTTCTTAATCTTCTTATTTTTTTCAAAATTTTAGACTCAGTAGTTTCGGAGATAAGGGGGGGAATGGTACATTTTCGTCTATTTTCTTAAATAACTTTAAAACGATTTATTTTAAAATTATTAAAAAAAAAAATATTTGGGACCCTCATAGTACTTAAGGCCTTTCATTTGATATGTCACACGGTATGTGTTTTTATAGTCATGAAAACCAGTGAAATCGGCAAAATTTCGTATACCTATGGCTTCTTACTAGTAGGTAGGACCTTCATATAGTACTTTTTTATGTCAAATAAAATTTAAAATAAAAAAAAAATAACTTCTAAACTCCTGAAATCTCTCTCCACTCTTTGATGTTCTCGGATTCACGACATGGAAGCTGTAAATAGGTACCTACTTACTTATTTCTCAGAGAAATATAAAACTGGGAAGAAACCTCCCTCAAAGAAGCAGCAACCTATTGAAAGCTATCACATTTCCATCATGTTTTTAATTATTGTGTTTAAAATCTCATGAATGTTTTGTTTTATCTAAACTGTGATCTACCTATATACTTACTAATAATAAAGCTGAAATAACGAAGGAATAACCATACATTTTCATAGGTTTAAATTTGGAATAACTTTATTCTGTGTTTATTAGTAAGACGGGAAGAGTTTGTTTTGTTGTTTGTTTGAATGCGCTTTTTGCTTTTGATAGCCCAATTTTTGAGGTACCTAGGATATTTAACATCACGTTCAGGAACCGAGCAAAAAGAAAAAAAGTCAGAAAGAACGCTAACCAAAAATGATATCTAATACCGCGGGCAGGCGATGCGATTATGCGACGGGGTGAGTCAGGGGAACAAGAAATTTCACGAGGACGAAGTCTTGGCCAGAAGCTAGTTTATAATAAATAATCTAACATCCTCAAACTGAAATACCTACCATTATATATCATTATATTATATTTGTACGACCTACAAGTATTTGTTCCGAGTCTGGGTGTTTTACTATCTATAATATGTATGTATTTACAAAAAAAAAAAATATATAAGTAGTTTATCAGCCATCTCGTTACCATAACACAAGCATTAGGTTGCTTAGCTTGGGACTAGATGGCGTTGTGTGAAATGTCCAAGGATATTTATTTATTTTTATTTATTATAATTTTGATAAATTCGGACTCCTGAGTCACGAGCCGCTTAGTTTGTGGCTCACCGAGCAATCAAAAAAATCTGCCTAGCCTTTTCCCAACTATGTTGGGGTCGGCTTCCAGTCTAACCGGATGCAGTTGAATACCAGTATTTTACATGGAGCGACTGCCTATCTGACTTCCACAACCCAATAACTGGGTAATACGATACCCCTTGGTAAGACTGGTTGTCAGACTTTCGGGCTTCTGACGACCCGTAACGACTGTCAAAGATCCACGAATGACAGCCCGTGGCTAAAGTAATAACAGCCGCACGGGTCGATCCATCAGGTTAAGCTACGCTTGCCGGGGTTGGTCAGTGGATGGGTGACCATCTTTAGATACCGAGACTCCTCCGTGCCTCGGAAAGCACGTTAAGCCGTTGGTCCCGGCTGTCATTCGTGGATCTTTGTGGGTCGTCAGAAGCCCGAAAGTCTGACAACCAGTCTTACCAAGGGGTATCGTATTACCCAGTTACTGGGTTGTGGAGGTCAGACAGGCAGTCGCTCCATGTAAAATACTGGTATTCAGCTGCATCCGGTTAGACTGGAAGCCGAACCCAACATAGTTGGGAAAAGGCTAGGCAGATTGATTTTTTAACGTTATTACTCGTATTTTATCAATTGTTTTAACACCAAGAAGAAAAGCTTTTTCGTGCTAAAGCTCTGAAGTCTATGAGTCATCAGCAGCAACACTTCAGAGATCGATAAAGCAGTGAACACTGCCCTAGGGCAGGGTGCTGCTCACTCTACTTACTTAATATAATTTTCTACCGTCGTACATGAATATCTAGCCATCTAACACATGTTCGCAAACCTGATTATAATAATTAGGTACGGAGAAAATTAAAACAACCCTAAAACATTCTTATATCCGACAATATTTATCAAAAGATAATATTTTCTAACATGATCGCAAACCTGACTAGGTATGTAACCTAATTATTGGAATAACTGTAAAACATTCTTATATCAGCCGTCGAAATGGATCAAAAGCAGCTCAAATTGAATATACCTACATTGAGAGACCCATTCATTATTTCGTCGACTGACTTTGCGTTAAATAAACAACCTCTACTCACTGAAAATAAACCTTGGCAAATGGATACCTACAGAATTCAATTTAGTTACTTACTAGGTATTCACCGGAAACCATTGGAATGAATATTATTACTGTCTAACTAGAATCCTCCATTTCCTGTGATAACAATCGTAGAACTTATATTATTGTTCCTGGAAATATGGACGATCCATGGCTTCCAAAGAAAAACTCATCAAGATTTCCGGCTGAAAACAGTGAAAGCCTTTTTAGTAGAGCTCGTTTAGAGATTTTTAAGATAGTGAAATGCTTCGTAAATAATTCTTGTTTATTATTATGGTTTGTGACTAAAAACTACACAAGAATTTACCTAAACACTCGCCTGTTCATTACCTATGTTCCTACCTACAGTCGGATGGTCTACCTACCTGTACCTAGTACCTACGTAATGAAGAAACAAGAAGGAAAACCAACGCCTTTATTAAACAAAAACACTGGTTTTGTAATAATAGGTATTACCTACCTAATATGAAAAAAAAACGTCGCCTGAAATTAGTTACCTTCCTGAAATATTTAAGGTTTTTCAATGACCTACGACTTCCACGCGAACGAAGTAGCGGGCAGAAGCTAATATAATAAATAAATAAAGTAGGTACCTACCTCCTATCAACACTATTCAGGGAGACAAGATTACAAAATTATTTCACATTCAACTTTAACATTACCTTTAGGTCGTAAAATAAAAAAGGTAATCGTAATAAAGATCCTGTTTTTTTATTTTTTTTATTTACATAACATAACGTTACGCCTGTAATACCCGGAGGGTTAGGCAGAAGTGCCTCTGTAGTAGATACACCCACATTTCGCCAGTATAACAAGGGGTATATAATATTGCCATCAACCGGCACAAATCCAGACTCAGGCTGCTACTGAGAAATTCCAGATTGAAAACCAATTCTTGTCTGACCTAGGAATCGAATCCACACAGATCATATAAATTGTGTTTATATGATCTGTGGAATGTCCTGGATTCCACAGATCTTAAAAACAGTTCATGCTTAGCAGTAGCGCTTTCGACCAATACATCAACGAGCCAGTCGGTTATTTTTGTTCGTTTAATAAAATTGCGCGTATAACATACGTGTTGTATACCTACTCTTATAGCCTATGTCCATATTTTTTTGAAAAACTTAATAGATTTCTATTAGTAGGATTGTCCCATAAAACGTAGGAAATAAATAATTCCTCATGTCATAAGTTCATAACCCTTATCCCAAGAAGATGAACAACTCAAAGTCGGGTTTGTTCGAACACTTATAACTCCAGAATGGCTGGACCGATTTTCATGGTTTTTGATTTGTTGTATTTGTCTCCGTCCCGAATTGCAGAATAATTATTAAAAACATTGGAAAATTGACGAAAAAAGATTCTGAAGAAAATTCATTTTCTCATGGCATGAAACGGCAGGGCAATGAATGTCGGGAATCTTTCATTCTATTTAGAATTCCAAATTCAAAATAATTGTATAATCAGTTGTTCATTTGTTTTCCTGCCGTTCGATTTATTTAAATTTTGACAGGACGTCTGGCGGGTCAGCTATCTAAAATAAAAATTAATTGCTGAACATAATCTAAGTTGCAGAATGTATGTACGCGCATCACTTCAGAACGGATGCACCTATTTGGCTAATTATTTTTCAATCCTCATATTCGGAAAGTAGTGTTTGTTTGATCCGAGTAGAAGGTCGAAGACGCTGCTCCGCACCCTTAGTCGGGAAACACTCATAGTAAGTGCTTCCCTCTCTAGGGCGGGAATGAATTTTAAAAATAGAATTAAATTTGGTTAGGTAGTCGGGCTGCGGTCTTGTGAGTATACAAACAGCCAGTGTGAATAAAAAAAACCGGTCAAGAGCGAGTCGGACTCGTGCACCGAGGGTTCCGTTCCGATTTTTGAAAAAGTGTGCTGCTTAGAGACATCGTTTTATTTTTCCTGTAATCTTTACATAAACTTCTATCACATAGAATAATTTCAGATTTTTCTCTTTGCAAACTTCGGAGATAAGGGGGGAACGGTATTTTTTTTTACATTTTTCATCAAAAGTCGAAAACTATGCGGCTTAAAAAAAAAAAAAAATAGTTTTGAGAATGTGCAAACAGCGCTCTTTCATATGATACCCCACATGCCATATATAGTAGCTTCACTTTAAATTTTTAAGACCCCCTTTCAGTCCTTGTTGCAAAAAAAATATAAATATTTTTATTTCTTTAGTTGGGTAAACGTCATCTAAAACTATTCCAAATTTCAAGTTGATAGCATCAGTAGTTCTTGAGATATCCAGCTGTGACAGACAGAAAGACAGACAGACAGATTGAGTCACACCATAAGGTTCCTTTTTTACCATTTTGGTACGGAACCCTAAAAAATAACTAGTAAGCGGGACGGCTTGCGGCGGTGACGCGACGTGTTCCATTTTTAAAATTTAAATAAAAACCGGTCAAAAGCGAGTCGGACTCGCGCACCGAGGGTTCCGTACCATCATTTATATGTAATTTTTGTTGATGATTTCTGAAAAACTGTGCTATTTAGAGACATCGTTATATTTTTCCCGTAATCTTTACATAAACTTCTATCACATAGAATAATTTCAGATTTTTCGCTTTACAAAATTCGGAGATAGGGGGGGGGACGGTATTTTTTTTTACATTTTTCATCAAAGTCGAAAACTATGCAGGATAAAAAAAAATGTTTGAGAATGTGCAAATAGCGCTCTTTCATATGATACCCCATGCCCTAGTAGCCCCACTTTGAATTTTTAAGACCCCCTTTCAGTCCCTGTTGCAAAAAAAAATATAAATAAGCATTTTTATTTCTTTCTCATTTGCAAAATAGTTGGGTAAATGTCATCTAAAACTGTTCCAAATTTCAAGTTGATAGCATTAGTAGTTCTTGAGATATCCAGCTGTGACAGACAGACAGACAGACTGAGTCACACCATAAGGGTTCCTTTTTTACCATTTTGGTACGGAACCCTAAAAGAGTATAATTTGGCAGGATACTCAGAGGCGTCCCTAGCGTATGTAGAGCCCGTGTGCAATCATTACCCTAGCGCCCTTTAGTAAGTGCGCGGTCAAAATAGAATGGGTTTAAAGGTGGAACCCGCGACCCCTTTTTTTTTTGTGGATGGGATATCATCAAATGACTTCTCTCGCTCTGGGTGGAGCAGAAGGGCGTGTCAGACTTTTACTAAAACCCACCCGTGTTCCTTCAGTTGCCTATGCCAGGGCCACGGTATCTCTCCGGCGGGATCTCATGGCGACATGGAGAGTGCGACTGTCGCAACCCAGCGCTGTGCACGCCACAATTGCGGCGATAAGTCGTCTTTGAGGAGTGATTAGAGAGGCGCCACGGCGTCCTCACCTTCCGCCTGACGCAGGTCCTCACCGGACACGGTTGCTTCGGGAGGTTCCTGTTCCGCATAAGGCGGGAGGAAACGGCCGGGTGTCACCATTCTGTGGATCGCCCGGAGGACACGGTGGAGCATACAGTGGAGGTCTGCCGGCGTGGGCGGAGCACCACCGTGCTCTCACGGAGGCGATCGGCGGCGGCGATCTCTCACGTCCGAACCGGGGGGCCTACTCCCTAAGTCCGCCCGTCTTTCCGTCCATCCGTTCATCCGTCCGTCTGACATTACAATCCATCAAAACAAGTGTAAAAGTTAAATTTTTCGGACGGTCAAAAACACATGGGGAGCAGGGACAACTGGCAAATCATGTTGCCATTTATACTTCGTTCGGGTCCCAAACCAATCATCCATCCGTAGGTGATACACGGAGTAGGTAACGCCCGTAACGAAGCCCGAAACTACGGGCTTCGTGCTTAGGGAGTAGGCCCCCTGATCCAGGCCATGTTGCGTAGCGAGAGTGCATGGCAGGCCGTCACCTCCTTCTGCGAAGCAGTAATGCCCGCGAAGGAGTCGGAACGCGTGAGGGAGAGACAACCTCACGCCCTCAGTCGCCGCAGGAGATGCCCTGGGCGGCGGGAATCGAGAGCCGATTCCCGGCCACCGTAGGCGCGGACTTGCGGACGGCGAGTATAGTGGGTAGCTCGCCGTCCGGTAAGGACCAGGCCTAGGTCGACGGCGCGTTGTGTTCCACGCGCGCCTCAAAGAGATGTCAGCAAAAGATGGGGTCCAATAGGGCCGATGCCGCTGGGGTGCGTATATAGAAATGCTACTTCAGTACGTCCCCTCAGGCGGAGACGATAGTGTTAGAGAGTATGGATAACTAGCACTATGAGAAGATAAAAAGGCCTCTGTAGTTAATTGATTAAGTTATCTATGCAAATAAAAAGAGAAGTCCTGACTGACTGACTGACTGATTGATTGACTGACTCATCAACACCCAGCCCAAACCTTTGGACCTAGAAAGCTGAAATTTTGCACAGAGGTTCCCTTTATAATGTAGACAAGAAATAAGGAAGGAGTTCCCGGTAGCAGGTTCCCTTGGGATATTTTCGGACATCCACGCGGGCGAAGCCGCGGGCAAAAGCTAGTATTTTAAATAGGAACAAACATATGGTAGACACTTTTAGATAGAAGTAACTATGTCACAGGGTGTGTCATTTAATCTCAACAATATTCACATAGAATATCAAAGCTGCCAGGTAGTGTTATCATTGTAGTTCCAACATAGAGTCATTTCCAGGCATTAAACACACGAAAATGCTAGTAAATGCTAATTCTGCGTAAATGCTGCTGAATACTAGCATTTACGTGTGTTTATCGCCTGGAAATGCGCTAACTCTAGGTCTCCGCCTGAGGGGACGTACTGAACTAGCATTTCTATATACGCCGCCGGGGTCGCGGGTTGTACGAAAGAAATACCGTGGCCCTGGCATAGGCAACTGAAGGAACACGGGTGGGTTTTAGTCAGTAAAAGTCTGACACGCCCTTCCGCTCCACCCAGAGCGGGAGAAGTCATTTGATGATTTCCCATCCACAAAAAAAAAAGGGCGACGGTATCTCTTTCGAACAACCCGCGACCCCGGCGGCATCGCCCCTATTGGACCCCATCATTTTGCTGACATCTCTTTGAGGCGCGTGTGGAACAACAACGCGCCTCGGTCCTTACCGGACGGCGGCGAGCTACCCATTACTTGCCGTTCGCAAGCCCGCGCCTACGGTGGCCGAGAATCGGCTCTCAATTCCCGCCGCCCAGGGCGTCTCCTGCGGCGACTGAGGGCGTGAGTGAGGCTGCCTCTCCCTCACGCGTTCCACCTCCTCCTTCGCGAGCATTACTGCTTCGCAGAAGGAGGTGACGGCCTCCCATGCACTCTCGCTCCGCACCATGGCCTGGACCAGGGGGTTTACTCCCTAAGCACGAAGTCCGTAGTTTCGTTACGGGCGTTTCCTACTCCGTATCACCTACGGACAGATGATTGGTTCGGGCCCCGAACGAAGTATGAATGACAAAACGATACGGCAGTTGTCCCTACTCCCGATGTGTTTTTTCACGTCTAAAAATTTAACTTTTACACTTGTTTTGATGGTTTGTTATGTCAGACGGACGGACGGACTTAGGGAGTAGGCCCCCAGGTTCGGACGCGAGAGGTCACCACCGACGGCCGGCGTGCGCGGCGATTGGCGCACCCTTGGACGCGGCGCCCGCGTGCACCGCACACCCTGCACTAACTCTTTATGCTGTACCTACTTCGTTCAAATAAATAGGCACACATGTATTTTTATCAATAAATATTTTAGAAAAACTGCTATTTTTTACTTTCCTTATATTCGAAATGAAAAGTAGAGTGTTTAACACGGGTGAAAGTCACAAATTCCTACATTTCCTACTCGAACTATAGTCTAAATACCTCGTAGGAATTGATTCCCTTCCACCCTCGTATGACAAGGTTTGTATGAAAGCAACTTCTACACAGTTTATTGTTACAAAGTCAATTTAGTAACACTACTCTTTATAAATATGTGGAGATTTGATACAAGTAACAACCCATTATCCCAATTTATTTGGGGTCAGCGCAACATGTCCCTTTCTTCCATACTTCTATATTAGTCGTCATCTCGGTAGTCACTACCTTTCTAGCCATATCATCGTTCACACAGTCCATCCATCGTTTCTTTGGTCTTCCCCTACTCTTACAGCCATCGATTTTCATACTCAAAACAATTTTTTTTTCAAGTTATACCTAATTGGCTCCAATTAATCTTTTTCATATTTTTGACTTTTTTACTTTAAATTTATTGCGGTACATTTTACTTTTGAGCAAAAAATCGTAGTTCAATTCTTAAAATATAGGTAAATTAAGTTTTCCTACACAATTCAAAATGTTCTCAGCTGGGGCCTTCGGGAACTTCGCGCGTTTACATTAGAATATTCATAGCTAAGACAGGACAACGTCTCTCGGGTTAGCTAGTGTAATAAATCAATTCAATAGACTGTGTTTTTAACACTCTACGACTCTACCTGATTACAATCCCGTCTCTATTGTGATGTGATTTTCCTTAGAGAGCACCCGAGGACCAACAGGTAAAATCGTTTTCCGACCGGGAAATGAAGTAGATAACGACGATCCCACCACTAATGAGGCTGCGAAAAAAAATAGGAAAAGACACGGATTACTGAATAGTTTCTGTTGCAGGCACTTGGATACCTAATGCAATTTGCAAAGCATAGTCTAGCACTCGTCTCTACATAGCGCAGTTTGGGTTTTATTCAGAATTCCAAAGGTAACAAGAATACCGGGAAACTACGCCATTTTAAGAGCATTTAGTGTGAAATTTCCTCCTTCATTGCGCAAAACGTTTACAAATACTTCAGTGATGTAAGAGAATGACTAACCCTTTGTTCTCATGGATATCAAGTTTATCAAAAAACTTTCAAATTCGGTGTATTTTTCCGTTGTTGTAATGTCGATGTGGGGTAACGGTTACATTAATCTAATTTGTCTACATGCGGGCTAAGAAATACATAGATACCTACTTACACTAAACACGTATAACGTTGTCCTATATTTTCGAAACCGGCATTATCGTGAATCTAAGACCGCATAAATTTGTAGTACCTAATTAACAGTTATCATAACATTCATGCTTCATAATATTTATTAAGTTTAACGATCGTGCGTGACGTCACCCAATTTCTAGAACAAAATATTATAAGAAGTTCCTATGACAAACTGGTTGGTATTACAGGATAATAACCATATGAATGGCATGACATGATACAACAATGTAAATTATGGCATTAATATGTATCAGGTGAAGTGTCAGAAGGCTGCGCCGGCGCGCCCGGGATCAGACATTGTTTTTCGATGATGCGGGCACAATCGATGGTTCCGCAATGTACGGGCACACCCCGACATGCATACAAATGTTTACTTTTCGCTTACACCAAACGTATTGATACTATCGATGAGCCTTTCATATAATAACATAACATAACATCACACTTGGGCAGAGGTGTAGGTACCTGTAATACCTACACCCACATTTCGCTCGCCAGTTATGTTTGAGTCTCATGTACCCATAGATACGAGTATAAGAAAGAAGCTAACAAGGGGCGAGCCTAAAATAATCCTGAGCCGAAAATCATTTGATTACCTACACGAAAACTAACATGAAAATTAACGATTTTAGGGTTCCGTACCTCAAAAGGAAAAAACTGAAGCCATAAAAGATCACTCGTGTGTCTTTCTTTCTGTCCGTCTGTTTGACAGAGCAAATTTGCTCCGAATCTAATTAACCGATTTGGTACACATATGAATTTCTGTGACCCAAACATTGGACGTGTAATATAAATAGAGGAATTTTGAATATGGGGGTCACTTTTGGGGGCAAATAAGAAAATTAAAAAAAAAAGTTTTGCAAATTTTGAAAAAAATACAGAAAATAGTTTTTTACTTGTAGATTACAAGAAAACCCATAAGGCGTCTGTGGTATTAAAATAACATGGTAAATCTCAATATTTCATCCTAACTACGAAACCCTCATTGTGCGTAGTCCGACACGCACTTGGCCGTTTTTTTTGGAAACCACTGTGTTTAGATCACTCCTTCAACGAAGTTATCTTTAAATTGTTCACGTAATCTTACAAAAAAAAGTTTCCCGCATTTTATACCAGAATGTTGACAGCAAGAAATAAACTACCTAATAAATAGTTACTTGTATTTGTTAAGAATTTTAAAAGGAACAGACCTACGTAAGTTATTGGCGTTCACGTTACACTGGAATTTAATTAAACTAATATAACTAGGAGCTTTCCCTTAGCCAGAGCCTTAACGGAGTTCGGTGTCCGATACTGATGTAATTAAATACCTATCAGGGTTTAGATTTCCCTTTGTCATCACAGTTAGGTGGTAGAAATGATAGCTTTGTACAGGAGCTCGTGTGGGGCTTCTACCACCATAGATATTTCTCTGCCGTCAAGCAGCGTCGTTGAATTCAAGTTTGGTTTGGGTGCCGGCGTAGTTACAGCAGGCAAGCTTTGTACAGGAGCTCGTGTGTGGTTTCTACCACCATAGTTATTTCTCTGCCGCCAAGCAGCGTTACTGAATACAGGTTTGGTTTGGGTGCCGGAGTAGTTACAGCAGGCACATTAAACAACACATCTACGATGTCTCAAGGTTGTCTCAAGGATGGCAACACATCTAAGTACGATGCCTCTGGTGTAGGTGGTATCTATAGCACATTTCCATAGGTGACATTGGATGGACGTCGTCGGCTTGTTAGCCGTTTTTGGCTATCCCTTTTTTTTGCCTATGCTGTTCTAAGGACAAGTTTGTCATTTACATTCAATAAAATAAAAAAACAATTTTTCTAGCGAGATATTTAGAAAAATATTGGCAAGTTCGCGTGCGCCTGAGTCGCGTTCCGCGGGCCGTTGACGCCATGACGCGATGACGAGGTGACGCGGCAACTATGTCAATGCCGCGCCCGCGTGTCGGCTGCACTATCGCATAATTCTTATCGACCTCTTCGATACGTTGGAAAACAACATTGCTACTAGACACAGATCCGCTCGTTTTAGTAATTGGAGGGTCAGAAATTATTCCACATCATTTAGATTACCAAATAAGTACAAAACCTTTGGGTGGGGATCTATAAATCAAAACAACAAGGAAATATTGGTTTTGTAGCCGACCAGAACCCACGAACTCAGATGAATTATTTTAATTAATTTCACCAGAAACGAGTTCGCGCTTACTTTAGCAGCCATAACAATTATCAGCTTTCCATTTTGTAAGTATACTACACTCAAAATAAAAAGGCTAAGTACCAATGTTCTTTCTAACTGCACTAAAAGAAATAGCGTATCAATACATACAAACATTCTGAAAGACTCATATTAAGGCCATTTGGCTAAAGTGGAAAATTCGGAGATGGCGTTAATTGAACGTAACCTAATCCATTCTGCCATAGCCGGACCACTAAAGCGAGGGAGGACTCCAACAATAAATCTCCGATATTTATTGCATTTTCCTTTTATTCTGATGGGAAATAGTTAGATCCTTGTCTGCATCTACTCATTGTGTCCTACCGCAATTTGTCTAATGTTTTCATTTGTCTAACGTAGGTACGTACCTAATCTACGTCTGATGTTAACAAAAATAGAAACTATAGTTACTTAAGCTTTAAAAAAGTAATGAGCTTCTTTCAATCGAAGAGAATAGATCCTCGCATAGTGCTCACCTACTTGTACACAAAAGATAAGTATTTTTTACCACAGGTATTAATATTATAGCTATTCTTCGCAAATTGTCCCATAAAACTTTTTGTAGATCCGGGACACCTCTATTCTAAAGAGTCCTCTTGTCCGTAAGTACCTAAGCAAAGAATAGATAAGTAATGGACAAAACACGCGAAGTACATACACTCTAAAAAGCTTATTACACCAGTGATTATGCCCATAAGGCTTTTATTTAACATTGTACACATGAATAAGTAACCGATTAATCTACGGGGCTTTGAAACAAGTTTCAAAATACACTGATTAATAGGTATAGATTATACGCGATACGTAGAGACAGCAACACGTAATCAACCTGTTTCTAAGACAACATTAATTTAGACGTGTAGGTAAACATGGTCATTTATTTCAAGCTACTCTGTGACAGGATTTCGATATTGAACTAATAGGTGTATGGATATCCACATATTTACATAATAAGTGTGATTTCAGTGAACATGCTAATACTTTAGTAGTACAGTATATTATAAAGGTCGCCCTTTTTGTGTTAAGATATAATTATATAGGTATTTAGAACTTTGGTACCTAGTACCTACATTATATTGTTGCTGCATCTGGTTAGACTGCAAGCTGACCCCAACATAGTTAGTTGGAAAAGGCTAGCCAGATGGATGATCTTTGTGATTTTTAATTTGTGATTGAAAATTCAGTAGGAACTAACCTTGAATTCCGGGCTCGAGCTAGATATCACCACCATGGAGATAAATCTCTGTTTCAAATCTCCGCATCAATGTCCGGTTCAAATCTCGATACTATCAAAAAACCGTATTCTGGTAGACCATGGAGAAAGATTTACAACGGAGAAAATAATCTCGTCTAAAATACGTTCCATTTTTATCGATTCACTTTGATTGTAATCGATTATGCTACGTTTTTCTTTTTTTAGTAATAATGACGTATGTTTAATTTATTAAATCCAAGCAAACACATTATAAAAGATAATTTTAGTATATTGTGTTTCTATAAATGTGTTTTTTTTTCATAATTTTCAGTAAGAAAATAGTAATTGCAAAGTAGCGTGATCCGGAACGCATTTCGCATGATTTGTGTCCTTTTTCTGACGTAGGTAGTTTTTAATTTTCAAACTAAATAAGACTATTTTTAATCACGATTAAAAAGGTGTGTGAAATTAGTTGTCATGAACTCAAATTCACACTAACACCTTGACTTCAAGTGCAAAAACAGTATTGCATTTTTTTTCTTTCGCTTAATCTCGAAAACGGGGTGTCCTATCGCAAAAATAATGAAAAATTAGCCCCCCTTTATGAAACCCATAAACCCCTAAACCTCTACATGTAGGTACCAAAAAAAAAATACGAATATAAACCTACGAATGTAAATTTTGACAGGTGTTCCAACGGAGATGTCATATCTCCATACCTTAGGACCAGCCGTAATATCTCGCTGGTTTGCGATCGAAAAATTTATGAATGGAGATCGTTAGAATAGCATTTTTTCGTTTTCGACGGAGATAAGCAGTTTCTCGACTGATATTTCGACAATGGAGATAATTTCCATGCCACCGGAATTGGCCTCCTGAGCCTACAAATAATTAAAAAGTGTAGGATGTAGCTTTAGACACTAATTGACAAGGAGCAAACTACATAATAATTATATGTTTTAGTTTCAGCACTTTCAGTATTGTGAAAAGAGAGCTACTCAAGTCCTTGTGGCCACTTAGTAACAAACCACCTTCACAATACTTTTAAAGAAATAAAATCGATAAGTTTTATACCGATTGGTGGATAACCGATCTGCAGCTTCTACCCACTTTATGGTGGTCGGATCGCGAATGATAATGAACAATGTTTACCCACTTCCCAGCAGTGGGAACATTATTGGCTGATTATGTTATGTTATGTTTGATTCTCACTTTATTAGGTACCTACTGCACGCAATTTGTAGTTAAAACTGTTTTGGTCAAATCTTCTTTTATAGTAGGTAGGTCTATTATATTTCGTGGGTCAAACTTATTTTCTTACGGAAGTTCTGAGCAAACAATGTCGGTATCCACTCCGATATTCCGCCGAAATCGGTGTGTAAAAGTTTACTTTCTATGGCTATGGGCATATAAAATAACCATAAACTGGAATCAACTCCAGGCTTGTGCGAAATTTTCAATCATCCTTCTTCGTACTTTGAGCACCCGTTAAATAAATGTTAGAAGATGGATGAAGTTCGACAACGCCTCCATGAGTAATTAGTTCAGCCGCCTGTTACAACTTGTTACTTTGTTCTGAACCCAATATAGCTTTTGAACTATCCCATAAAATATCGCAACATGGCGTAGGTACCTACCTATAATTAGGTTGATTACAACTGTGGCCTACTTATCTGGCGTTTTTCTAATGATATAAAATGTGTTAGGACTTATAGAAAATAACACTTTCCTCGATAAAAGAAGGACTGTCTGAGTGTCGAAGGTTTTCCTTCGCAGAAATATTAGGCAACAAACACAGCAGGAAAATAATTGAACCTGAACATAAAACTATTAAGTGAGATATTGCGCATAAAAAAACACCATAAATTGACATATTCAGGACAAGATCATTGGCGATCGAGACGATTTTAATTAAAGACACACTTTTAATACAATACGAAAGGAGATTCAGTCTAATGCAAGTGCAATGAAGCAGGCAAGGGACTCTTTTATGACACTCACTCACTTAACCCGGTCATAGTTACATAAATATCTCCCACGGGAGCTATTTTTAACGACATTGTACACAAAACGAGAGCCCGTCTAGTGTCGGCCGAAAGTGTGTTCAACTGCCGACGACGCTGTCATGTTGATCGTCCACATCAGTTTTTAATACTTCCAATAGCTATTAGTCTACTTTCTGAACGCTATCGGCTAACAGAGATGTTTCTTCAAAAGAATTCAAAACAAATGCTGCGAAATTTTTACACTCTTTAACAATTCACAACAACTCGACTTTGATTTGAGGCCTTGATAGTTTATTTTGACATTTGTTTATAATTTATGAACCGGAGAGTCTATAACTAGGTTATATCTTATTCCAGAATACAGCAACAGTTTCTCTGCTTAAAGGAATTCATATTTAAATCGAAAACAACTACTTATTATCCTGTTTATACAAAAACATTTCACTTACAAATCGTGCGCCATGTTACCATCCGCAAATTGCCTTTAGGTAGCTACTCACCTAAAGGCAATTTTAACTTTCACAATGTGAGGCAAACTGTATGCTTCACATACGATCGCTTTGCCTTTCGGATGGACCTGTCGCCTGACCAGATAAGTTTTGTGTACCTATCTACCACTACATTCGAGTTGTTACATAAACACTTGAAGGAATACTTAATTATTATGCGGCCGAATGGTCATTCTAACAATAATAGAGGAAACCTACGTCGAATACTAAATAGAGAACGTCTTGCTAAACTGTCATTTGTGGAGTACTCGGTAAATTCACGAGCCAATGACTTTGAATGTTATGTCTAGTGAACTTATTAAGAACTAGCGATCCGCCCCTGCTTCGCCCGGTTTTTACGACTTGATAAAACATCGAGATTTCATTATTTTATGTGAGTTATATATAAATGTATTATACAAATATACGTAAACAAGGAGTAATATGGAATTATCGACTACTAAAAAAACGGTTTACCTATGTCAATTTCCATAATACAACGATAGGCAACAGTGTCACCTAGGTATGTATTGTTCAGAATTCTAGGTACCTTGTTCAGAATTCGTCAGTACAATAAACTTTCCCTAATTCCCCTATTATATGGAAATTCGGCACTTCGCATTTCAAGGATATGACGTTGACATCTCCATTAAGCTCAGTAATAGAACGTCGTTATTAAATCTGGCGCTGTTATGTCGCAAATGTCTATAATTTGGGACAATAAACATTAGTAAGCTTTAAAGGCTGGAGCGTGTGTTTGAAGTCCGTGCCATCCACGAGTCCCGCCATTTTACGAGCTGGCAATATTGGAAAAATGTTGGCGGCACGTGCACTCCAAGCGATTTGCTGCCATGAGGTTTTTTTTAATTGTTGCTTAGCTCCAGTTCACTTCCGCGTCCATTTTCCAGGATGAAATATTATTCTTTCCGTAATGTGCTTTAGGAAGCTTTAGGTTTAATAATTTTGGTCCATGAAGGTTTTTCATTTTAGAAGACAATTATTGTAAAACTAACTCAAAAACAAAAAAGGGCACCGAAATCTTCTGTAAAGGGTACCGTGAGGCAATAAGCAACGGCGGGCAAACTACCTATTATACCTAACAAGTTAACATCATGTATAAGCCAATTAATATGCATCACGTTTTGAGCTTTAAACCTAATCAATCACTTACATTTTGCGTTGACCCCATTCAAGTAGCAAAATTTGTCATCGAAACATTTCATTTTGTTCGCAGTGGCATTGGTGTTGGGGCTTACTGGTGATATCATTGAAATATTCATACGGAGAGAAATTCACACTTGGATATCTGACCGGCTCCGAACGACGGCCTGGAGACTATAGCTACCAGAGACCCGGGAGGGTCATTTCAGGTATTATCAAAAGCTAATTTTTATGAAGGCATAAAGACGAGACAAATTACCAGCAATGAGACTTAATAATAAGTACCTACGCACTTAAAACTTCAACACGTAAGTTTGCATGCCAACTAGGTACTTAATTCCACCAAGTTCTAAAGTAAACTATCCCTCCGAAATGTCTCGCCCGTTCTGTGCAACTTTAAGAGCTTTACCATGTCGATAAATTTTCCACTAACGTCAACACTATCTCCAGTGACTCAAGTTTTTAGTAAAATAAGTAGTTCTTCAGAGACTGATGAGAACATAGTAGATAGGTCTTATTATGTTAGTTACACAAACGAGATCGTATTTATATTATACTGAAGCCATCAAACGTGCATCTGTATATTCTGACTGACAAATCGAATTGCCTCAACAAGATTAATGGCGGCAACACTTGGCGCTGAATCCACTTTATGAAATAATTTGCTATTGCAAATAAACAATTGTGTAACACAAAATATTGACGTTACAATTTCGTAAAAGTAAACATACTCTGTTATAATTGTATTTGTTTTGTTTAAAACAGGTGCCATTTCGATGGCGATTGATGAGGTGAACGAGAAGCTGCTTGGCCCAATGGGTCACTCTCTAGACTTCGTCG
Organism: Cosmia trapezina; assembly: GCA_905163495.3. Taxonomy (NCBI): domain Eukaryota; kingdom Metazoa; phylum Arthropoda; class Insecta; order Lepidoptera; family Noctuidae; genus Cosmia; species Cosmia trapezina. The sequence continues at coordinate 12,706,005 of LR991028.1, forward strand.
TCGCAGAAACATTTGGACAAGAAGAGGTATCCATTCGGCAGGTGTGTTCCCTTTCAATAAATAACTTTTTATTGCCATCATGGACGTTAACTTGAAATCTGGAGAAGAAAATCTTGTGAAAGTATTCCAATTTAGTCCGTTGATACTTTTTTCCAATCGGTTGCAAAATTACTTGGGAGTTCATTGGGAGTGCCCACTCACTCGACGACCATTATTCTTTCACAGGTTGTGAACACAGATTACTCTCGGGAAATGTTATATTATTGGTGATATCTTAGGGAGCTACTTTATTCTCCTATGCTTTCTAGACGTGATATTTTTCGAAAATGCTACAAAATTCCCTACAATTTTCGATGGCTAGCAAAAACTGTTCCTGTTAATTTTTTTTCCGAATATTCAGAACTCGTATTTTATTATTCGTAAAAACTTCGCGTCGTGTACAAAAACCTGTCACCATAATTCACACCAAACTTTATTACATATTGAATTATGGGTAATTCGATACGACAAGAGGATACAATCGTTATACGATAACATTTACGATATGAGATGCAAGCTAGATAGGTCATAGGCATAAAACTAAAATGGTCAGTGGTAAAACTTGTATAGGTCATCATGATTGATGTGCGTGGGCGTGATTTTATGACAATCCAAACTATGTAACAATGAACACAAAAGTTTAAAAAAGTAGGAACACTGAAGCGAAGAAGCGATTCATTGCAACTATAACCATTGAGTAGGCAGAGCCAGATAACACAGTCAGACAACGCGCAGTAAGCATGACTTTTATGGGCAATAGACCGAAGTTTAACAATCGCCATAACTCCATGGGACTGAATGTTCGCTTGATCCGATGGCATTCGAATTAAATCTGCAGTTTCTCGAAGAAACCAATCCCATTGAATTGATTACTTTAGTTTAGCTTTAGAGTTTCACATTGCTACTGCCTCATGAATTCATGATCCTTACGAATAAGGTAATTGTTCATCTGTCGTATTTTCTTGTCGAATGTAGTAAAAGGGCTACTTAGCTGTTATTGAAGTCTCTGCTTTAAGTCTGGCAAAGTTTGGTTTTCTGTGTCAGTTTGTTGCTACTCCTCCACAGGTCGTATTTTACAACCGATCTGGACGAAACTTGATAAATAGGTTTCACGGCTTTATATTTTTTTTTTTGTCATCGGGGGATTTTTGATTGGAAGGATACCTACTTTCTCCAAAAAGGAGTAAAAAAGGGGGCTACTGGATATCTCTGCCTTATGAGATCCGATTTCGATGGTTCTTTTTTATTTAAGTTGGTCTCATAAACATTTTGGTGAAGATCTGATGAGGATCTTCGGCGTTATGAGCAAAATAGCTCCTCAAAATGCAGTAAATTGCTCACTTTTAGATTTCTACCAGTGGAATCGGCCCTTTAACTAGGTACCTAAGTACTAGGATTAATTGATAGAGCGTCCTTTAGTGGTAAGTATATTAATTGTTGCAAAATTGTTTGTGCTCGCGAGGTCTAAGTACGGAGAACCACTAGTTGTAGGTATGTTTCTTCACTCTCTAATCCACTTAAGCATTCAGTCTCATTAAACTAAGCAGCCACAGTATTAAACCTTGTTTTAAAACTGTACTTTGTTTCAAAGGCCACTGATAAACGCGGTTTATCTATCTGTGAAGCTTCAAGCACATGATTTTATAACGGATGCATCAACCAGAAATAATTCCATGGTTATTTCTGCAAAAAGCAATGACCTAGTAATGGTGGCCATCGAAATGCAAAACACGTGTACGTCATTGAAGCATCTTATTAGTTTAATTCAAGCCAGTCTTTGTATAAACCACTTTGGCGCTCGTGTGTACGTATGTATTATATTACCCACTTACCTGCAAATTACCAGTAAGACATAACAATGAAGGATAGATATGTTAGGTATGCAGGTAACAAATGTTACATACGAACAAGTTATGAGATAGGTATCTATGACATATCAATAATAATTCGAAATTATTTGGTAGCATAATGTAATGGAATCGGGATGTAAAATGCTTTTTCGCACTACACAAATTACTTTTCAGGGACCAGGTTAAAAAGAAATATTCACTACTCGTATTTAGGAAATATGTAGAAACTGTTACTGGTTCAGTTTAAACGTCTAATTAAGGGCCCCTTTTCCGAAGTTTACGTTTCTAGATCGAGTTGTTTCCAGAGAAATCATCATATCTAATTTCGTAATAGTACATTATGATATAAGTGCGGTAAGTTGAAAATTACAGCTGAGGCGATATTGCTAGCCCGAGCCGTAGGCGAGGGCTACAAGAAAGCAGAGGCTGTAATTATCAAAGCGCACGTATGTCATACGACGTTTTATAACATATTTGTGAGGAAATAAATAAAACTCGGACTTTCTTAAACGAATAAATCTTTAAAAACACACTTTCTGAAAATGAATTTGCATCTTTGCTTGTTTTCCATACGATGAAATTTTGATACGCTTGCTTGTAAGTATCTATCGGTCGATTTTTCGGGCAAGAGGCTTAGAGTAGCCTATTTCGCTGCCTCTGAGACTTTTGGCGGTGTCGAATGAATAAATTCATCATTACTTGATAACATTTTCAAATAAAAACAATACAGCGAAAAGAAAAAGCTTCACAAATTAGCGATGCGCACGCATCAGCGCTTTTTTTTTAAGGTAAAGGCACAAAAACAGCCAGTATTATTAAAGTAAATTAATATTTTTTGTTTTTGTTACAGATGGTGTAATTAAAACAATGGTTGTAATTTATTGTCAAAATTAATTAAATTAAAGAATTAAATGTTTAACATTTAATTTAATTTTATCCCAAAGTTAATTTTATTCATAAAATGCTGACCACTTTTCTGACATAAAAACTCTTTGCTAAGATTTAAAAAAGTACCGTTCGTTTTAGACGGAGCATCATGATAAACCGTACGGGTTACCTTATTAAAGAAAGTCGTGCGTTTTACTTTACGATAACGCACAAGTACGTAATGACATACATTACGGTATTGAAATTGGTGAAATAAGAGACCCTTTACGAGCAAATGTGTTATAATAGTACATTATGATATAAGTGCGGTAAGTTGAAAATTACAACCGAGGCGATATTGGCTACAAGAAAGCAGAGGCTGTAATTATCAAAGCGCACGTATGTCATACGTTTTATAACATATTTGCGAGGAAATAAATAAAACTGGGACTTTCTTAAACGAATAAATCTTTAAAAACACACTTTCTGAAAATGAATTTGGATCTTTGCTTGTTTTCCATAAGATGAAATTTTGATACGCTTGTAAGTATCTATCTGTCGATTTTTCAGACAAGAGGCTTAGAGTAGCATTTTTCGCTGCCTCTGAGACTTCTGGCGGTGTCGAATTAATAAATTCATCATTGCTTGACGACATTTTCAAATAAAAACAATACAGCGAAAAGAAAAAGCGCACGGAATCATTTTTACTTGTTCACAAATTAGCGATGCGCGCGCATCAGCCCTTTTTTTTTCACAAAAACAGCCAGTATTACTAATAAAGTAAACTAATATTTTTTTTGTTTTTGTTTATTGTTGTTGCAATTTACTGTCAAAATTAATTAAATTAAAGAATTAATTCTTTAATTTAATTAATGTTTATTTTTTATATTTTATCTCCTAAAGTTAATTTTATTCATAAAATGTTGACCACTTTTCTGACATAAAAACTCTTTGCTAAGATTTAAAAAGTACCGTTCGTTTTAGACGAAGCATCTTGATAAACCATACGTTTTACCTTATTAAAAAGAAACCCGTGCGTTTTACATTACAATTACGCACAAGTACGTAATGACATACATTACGATATTGAAATTCGTGAAATAAGAGACCCTTTACGAGCAAATGTGTTATAAAAAAATATACAGTATAGGTACATGTAAGATCTAGTGACTTTTTGGTTAAAAACACGATATTTAACATTTTGCTCGATAAAAAAAAATCAGAAGTAAAGTCGATTTTGAAAGTATTTTAAGTTGTATGAGACTTGGGGGAACGCAATTTTTATGAAAATTTAACATTTAATTTACTAATCGGGTTTAACAGGGATATTTTTGGATAGATTTATAATATGGCACTTACTTTTTTTATATTAAATGAATACGTGAAAAACGGCTCGAGCGCACCGCGCCACTCCGCGCCAGTTTCCTACCGGACGTCACTTTCGGGAAAAGGGGCCCTTAAATTGAACAAGTATCTCATTTTTTCTTTTGAACACGGAACCGTTGCGACAGGACCCTTGAAATCCCACCAAAAAAAATCTGGATCCCAGTTCAACATGGAGGATAAAATAAAATACGGCCACAAAATCTTTTTACTGTGTATTGTTAAAGAGAGCAAGTAAAGAAGATTGGGTCACCATTAATGCCACCCCCAGTTCGAAGCCTGACGTATCAGCCCAGCTAACGCATAAAATGGTAATCGCGGATTCCTTTCCGACTCACTGAGATTCTTGTAAACGTATTTTCTTCGGAAAACTTTTATAAGTGCTAGATGTTTTCCAATACTTTTTTCCAAACCGATAAACGAAAAGTTCTGGGAAGACTGTTATAAAAGTATATGTCTAATATATCAACTGACAAGATATTTTAATATTTGTAACAGCAAAAAGTAGCGTTCATATAAAGATAGAGATGAAAGAGAAATCGCTCAATCTTTCTTTAGATCTCGATCTGTTTATACAAATGTATATCGTTCCAGCTCTGTATAAGTAGCTGCATGTAGAACAGGAAACATCGAACATAAATTCCGCTGTTACAGGAAACACTATCTTTACAAACTTTTATCTATTAGGGGTATTTGTCTGCGAAATTGATGTTGTCGCGTAAAGTTGACAGTCGCGGGACTCGCGGGCTCGTCGAGGGTTCCGTAAAAAACGAGAGCATCAGTCGCTGTCTCTCGCATGATTTGACATGTCATTACACTGTACCCAGAAATCCTATAGGATGCCGACAGAGAAAGTCGCAGTAACCCATGACCATACACGCTATAACGACATGTTATTGGCGTGCGTGACTATGCAACACCATAGCACTAGATTGGAAAGTGGCTTTGTTCGCACTTCAATACACCACGCAGGAATTAGAGTACCTACTTCTACCTACTCAATGTTACAGATAATACTATAATAGCTGTTTGCGTCTAGGTACAGGTAAAACAGTACGACGACTAATTGCTGCAAGTTATTATCGGTGTCCGTGTGCCCTCAATTGTAAATAATGAAATATTCCGTTCCTCTAACCATCAATTCATTTCTTGACTAATGGCTAGGTACTATTAGCCGTTAGGAGGGTTGTTTCCCTCTACAATAAATATTCTCTTACGTTTGTTAACTTTTAACGGTTAACAAATGTTCCGTTTCCTTCGAACAGCTTGGGGTTCAGAAACGCGTAATAATGAGCACTCTGAAGTTGATTGTGAGATATTTATTGATAAAGGATAACTGATAGTGAACGGAGAATAGAAAACTGGCATTAGGTAAATGTGGCCATAAAACGCTTGATGGATAAACTAACGATAAAATAAACTTGTGTGAACAAGGCTATTCGGCCATCAGTTATATGGAACTCTGTCTCAAGTCTGCAGAGACGGTAAACCACCTCGAAATGCAATTATAATGAAAAGGCGTACACTGATCATGAAAGTAATGCTTAGCTGCATGCAAGTAAATGCATCTATAAAGTAGGTACCTACCTACCTAAAATAATAATAAATTAAAAAATAAATAAGTAATAAATTAATTAAAAATAAAATAAAATAAATAATTTATTAAAATTTACCTAATAAATAAATTAAGAATAAGTAAATTAGTAGGTACAGAAACAAACTTACTATGCGTGCCAAATAAGAATAGTACTGTCAAGACGCCACTTTGTTCCGCAATACTATTACAATACTCGCGAACTTCATTACCAATGCGTACTAATTTGACAGCTATCGTGTGAAGTTGGCAGCAAGCGCGATCCTATTCTTATTTAGCACGCATAGTACACGTGTAGAAATAAAGCCTACGTGAAATGAATTCGGATTGTTTATGGTGCACTGTTCCAATCTGATGTCCGGGCTACACCAACGAGAAACGCCGTTGATTATCGCGATGATGGACGTAGGCCGTAGGTGTAGCCATAACTTATCGCGATAATTTTACAACGGCATTCACATTGCCGATTGACGTATGACATGGCGGCGGCGTTCAAGTGTGGCCACTCAATTTATCGCGATAATTATCGGAACAATTACCGCGATGTTTATGGTGTTGATGGGAATTGACGTTGATGTTGGTGGGGCATGGACATGGCACAATACCTACTAAACTTGTTTACTAACTAAAGCACTACTAAGGTGTTTCCAAGCGCTCCTAAAATGCACAATCTGTTTTCATTGTTTAGCTCTCAGCAAGTTAGGACAGGGTTAAAACCACATTCGGCTTTTAGTCACACACAACATAAGAGCTATTAGCAGATAGGTAGGTACTGGCCGGAATGAGTTGAAAAGTTAACAACCTCCTCGTTTTAAAGTCGGTTAATTAACACAGCCTTTATGAAATGAAATTGTGGCGACGATGTTGGACATTTCAAAGTTGCATCGTTAAGTTTTTACAACTGCAACAGACGGCTTATGACAAAACTTATTTTTATGACCCGCAAAAAGTTTTGGACGGGGAATTCTTGCTGGTAAAACACACCAGAAATGAATACCTATTTATCTATACCTACTCATTATAAAACCAAGTCTCTTTTCGAGTGTGACCGCTTAGATCTTGTAAACTAAGTATACAATGTTTTGACCATCATTTAGAGCACTTATTTCGGATGGTTTATGTGTATAATACATTAATATTTAACATAGTTATGACACAAAAACCTCGATGTATCGGCATGTCGCCATTGCACCCGTAAGCAGGGGCGGGTCGCTAGTTTTAAATAAATGGCAGTATTCTTGTTCCTCCTAATGTTTACAGCTAATTATTACACATTATGTGGTGTAACCAGCAAGTGATTACGTTGTACAGGTGGCGGCTTTGTGGGCAGCCAACGTGTCGGCGTTCATCGGACCGCAAGAAACGTGTGTCCACGAAGGGCGCATGGCCGCAGCTTTCAATCTGCCCATGGTTAGCTACGTAAGTACCCTTCGCTTCCATTAACTGAAGCGTTTACACGATGAGTAGTGTTTTAGCAAAAACATCGTGTAAATTGATCCTAACTTACTCTAATATTCTGTGCATTTCTGAAGCAGACATGGACATGACATGAAGGGAGTTCTATTTGCAAACGTTAATGTTGTTAAACATCCATTACGATCTCTCATGCTCATGCTCCATCAGTGTTTGCCCAACTTGATCGATCAACTGTCAAAATGCAATTTAGCTTTTATCGATTCATGTATTCACACACTTTACCTGAATCACGACAAGATTATCGTGTTTAAAAGGTTTTGTGGTTCTAGAGGTATGAATGAATGCTCCCAATACCTACTTAAACAAACTGCTGATAAGCGAAACAGCTGAAACGGCTTACAACAGATAGAGAGTGGAATTAATCATTTAATACAAATCCACTTTAAATGTACAAAGCATAAATATTATGGAGACACCCTATAGGAACGATATTCAGCTGCGGTTAACAATGAAACTTGACATCTTCAATACTTAGGCAGACAGCCAAGAGTTTGCGAGTTAATTGGAAAAAGAACAATATACGTTATTGATGTCGAGTTGAAGGCAACGAAACTGCAAAATGCAGTCAATGTCTTATGTTAATGTAATCACATTAACAATCGAGGGACTTACAAACTTCACGAAGTAGAAAGATTGTGTATGGAAGACTGCATTTGGTATTTGGTGGGATCGGTAGGTAAAGCCGGGTTATGACGGGATGATTGGTTGTTACACTGCATGGAAACCGACCTCAACATAGTTGGGAAAAGGCTAGACAGATAATGATGATGTCACATGACATTAGCGCTCGTTAAAATCGCTGTAAGCATGCAGGCACTTAGGTACTGTCTATAATTTGGGTACTTAGGTACTCGTAGGTCATGTACAATACGCGCCACAAAAGATGAGACTTGACCGCGCCTCCCGCGCTCTTTTCGCCGCCCCGATGACGCCCGGTCCCTTCCCGCGCTCAGACCTCATACCGCTAGAGAGACCTAAAATCGTCTACTGCACAATTCAAACCACGTGGTGAGTGAAGTCTCATCTTTAGTGACACGTAATGTAAGTATTAGGGTTCCGTACCAAAATGGTAAAAAGGAACCCTTAGTGTATGTCTGTCTGTCTGTCACAGCTGGATATCTCAAGAACTACTACCTAATGCTACCCAATTATTTTACAAATAAGGAAGAAATGAAAATATATACCAAGTTTTCATTTTCATGTTTTGCAACAGGGACTGAAAGGGGGTCTTAAAAATTCGAAGTGGGGCTACCTACTAGGGCATGTGGGGTATCATATAATATGAAAGAACCACGGAACGCTATTTGCACATTCTCAAACATTTTTTTTTCTTTTTTTAGGTCGCATAGTTTTCGACTTTTAATGAAATATGTAAAAAAAAATACCGTTTAACCCCCCCTTATCTCCGAAGTTTGCTTAGCAAAAAATCTGAAATTATTCTATCTGATAGAAGTTTATATAAAGATTACAGGAAAAACAAAACGATGTCTATAAATAGCATACTTTTTCAGAAATCATCAACAAAAGTTACTTAAATATAAATGTTGGTACGGACCCTCGGTGCGCGAGTCTGACTCGCTCTTGACCGGTTTTTTTTTTGGAGTTGTTTAATTGCTGTAATTCATATTTTATCTTGCTTACATAAGTCATTTGTCATAAGACCGACAAGTTTGCTAAAGGGTTTTTTGCACCGATTTAAATCCTTTCAGAAAAAATCTGTTTAGGGCTGCCATTTTTGGGGTTGTGTTTTATAATCCTAACGAATTTTATTGTAGTTACTTAACCATTTTGGGTATTTTTTCTGTAACGCGTTTTTTTAGCCCGCGTGCGTGCATGCTTCACCCGCATGCGTAAGTTACCGCGCTGCGTACACCCGCAAACTCTCTCTCTCTCTCTCTCTCTCTTGCGTATGGCATACATGACAGCACAAGTAGATATGTACGGTCAGCAACAGAAGTTGGTTAACACTGCTACTTTTTGACATCATCTAAATTAACCCAAAATTATATGTTAACCTGCTTTTTAGCATTTCATTTATTAGATGAGAGTTAATTTTCTTTAAAATTTACATCTGTTCCGATTTGAATGAAGTATTTTTCTCAATAATTATGATTTAGAAAACTTAAGTGTTTTTCGACTTTTGTTGCTGACTGTACATATGTACGAAACGAGAGGAAATGGGCAGCGCGCTTTCGGGCCACGCGGACACAAATCCGCATGATAGGAAAAAGGCCTTAATTTTTCTCTGTACAAATCCATGCTCCTGGCTGCTACTGAGAAATTCTAGATAGAAAAACCCAATAACACTTTACCTGGAAAGCGAACCCAGGACCTCATGCTCAGCAGCAGCACAGTCCTGGATTAGTGCCCGGTTGATGGCAATATGTTCGTTACATGGGAGTTAAATACAGAGTGAACGTGTAAACAGTGGCACTCTTTTAAAGGGTCATTGCACTCATCATTATGAACAACTTTTACTATGGGACCAAACCTGAAATCGCGAAAAAAAAATCAGCTGTTCCCTACATTTTCACGAATCATGCGAACATAAATGTACTGAACAGCTGATTTTTATTTCGCGATTTCAGGTTTCGTCCCATAGTAAAACTTATTCATAATGATGAGTACAATGACCCCTTAAAATATTACCACTGTTTACACTTACACCCGGTATGACTGGCGAAGTGTGGGTGTAGGTACTACAGGGTGACTTTGAAAACATGCGACAAAATTTAAGGGGGTGTTCTACGCATCAATATGAACAACTTTTACTAAGGGACCAACATCGAATTCTCAAAAAAAAAATTACCTTCCCATATTATAGTTAAAGGTATTGGACCCTTTTGTAAAAGGAGGTCGGATTTTTTTTTTGCGAATTTGAAATTGTTCACATAGTAAAAGTTGTTCATATTGATGCGTAGAACACCCCCTTAAATTTTGTCGCATGTTTTCAAAGTCACCCTGTATAGATAGACCTCTGCCCAACGCTTTGGAGAACCAAGGCGTGACGCTAAGATGATTTTGTTCTGTTGTTTGTCCCACAGTACTGCCGCGATGTTGCCAGCTCCAACAAGCGCGTGTACTCCACGTTCGCGCGCACCAAGCCCTCAGACATCGACATCTCCCGCTCCGTGGTCGCCGTGCTCACGCATTTCAATTTCATGCATGTAAACATTGTAACAATACATTTCACTTATGTAGCTCATTTACGTAAATCAATAATATTCTTTGCTTAGAAGTTCCATTCATAAAGGCCCAGGGAACATTTTAATTTCTACATCTCTTCGGTCTTCCTATTAAATGTCCCTTTTGTTAATATTCTTCACAAATAGGTCCATGTTTTTAATATTTAATCATGTTCACACAAATCCATAACTGGATCTTCTTTGATAAACGATCCATTAAGAAGGTTTGACTAACCGTAAAATTGAATCGTTCTTCAAGGGCAAATTTTTCAATAGATCTAACTCTTATCTGAAGAATAAATATTTCAATTTGACAGCTTTTGTATAGAAAATGTCATTCGTGGATCGTTGACAGTGGTTACGGGTCGTCAGAAGCCCGAAAGTCTGACAACCAGTCTTACTAAGTGGTATCGTATTACCCAGTTACTGGGTTGTGGAGGTCAGAAGGCAGTCGCTCCATATGACAGACGACACGTGTATATTGCTCTCTAATAAAAACATACATGATGCTGAGGCATCCCTTCAACGTAACTTCGATCAAATGTGTAAATGGGCTCATGACGTAGGATTAGTAATAAATGCAACAAAAACAAAAATAGTTCACATACATTCATCACACAACAAATGCTCCACTATACCTAAAATTATAGCACATGATCACACTTGCCTACATAACTCGCCAAAGACTTGCGAATGTCCGTTATTAGAAGTAGTCGATAAGCACATGTATATTGGTTTAAGGCGCAGATTTCCTGAAAACGATCAAAAAGGTGGTTTTTTAAAGCTGTGTATCTCATAAACCGTAAATAATTTTGACATGTAAAAAAAATATGATATTTTCAAGTCCTTTTCGCATACAGTGATGGAAGCTAAAACATAATTAAACATACATTAATGCACCAAAAAAATCTTTAAACATACCTCCTAATAATCTTTAAAAGCAGTTTATACCTTCATTAGCAATTATAATTATAATTAAAAATATACCATGAAATGTCAAATTCCAAACTGCATCCAGTGATGGATTACTTTTTATTAAATAGTTAATTTCTAATTTTATACGATTTTATTTGCACTTTTACGACATAATTCCTGTGCGCGTGATAATCTTCTATCTCGTGCGTCAAACTAGACAGCCATAACGCCATTTCACTTACACACCGAGCTGAACCAAGCTTGGAACCAGGGCCTTAATGGTTGATAGCCGTTTCTGTTGGGGACCGCACAAAGATTACGTTTGCAACAAACTGAGATCTATTCTAGGTAAGCTTAGCATACTTAAATATAAATTGTCTTACAAAACGCTTAGAATGTTATATATGGCCCTAGCAGAATCAGTTATCAACTATGGACTCAGCAGCTATGGGAGAACTTATCATGCATACCTGACAGATATCTATAAGCTACAACTAAGAATGTTAAAAGTAATTACGCCAAAACATATAAACAAGAAATTCAAAAATAGTGATAACGACCTCTTTAAATATTGTAATGTTATGAATGTGTTCAATAAAGTGGAATTTTTTACTCTTGTGGAAGTCAATAGACCTGAGCTGCTAACCGAAAAAACAAGACCTGACTTTCTGAGAACGATACCACTTAAAAATAAATACCTCCTACCAAAATTCAGTAACGTGTACGGGATGAGGATTGCAGAATATTTAGTGCCTTTTTGCCTTAATAAACTTCCAGAGGGCTTGCAAACGTTATATAAAATGAGTTCGAAAAGTTATAAGTACAAATACAAACGTTTCTTTACACAAAATATGTACCAATAATTTGTTATGATCGCTATAAAAATGTCTTATGTATCACGGTAGTTTAGTAACATCCTTGATAAATGAACGGCTTGCCAGCACACAGATAAGCTATAACCAAAATTGTACAAGGTTAAGTGTTTTGGAAATAATAAATAAAATAAATAAATATAAAATACTGGTATTCAGCTGCATCCGGTTAGACTGGAAGCCGATCCCAACATAGTTGGGAAAAGGCTATAGGCAGATTGATTGTATAGAAAATGTGTCAAACTGTCATATTTGTTCTTCAGATAAGAGTTATCCGACTATTGAAAAATCAGCCCTAAATCATTTTGTGTTAGCGCTTCATAAAACGTAGATCCAAAAATAAATCCACCTTAGAATACTCTAAAAACTCAAACTAATCTATCTTTCATTCTGCAGGTAGCTTTCGTGTACTTAAAGGCTCCAAACCACGACTTTTCACGTTTAGCGCTTGCAATAATAGCGGCGGCGAGGGAAAAACAAATATCAGTCCGCACTGTGCAAGTGTACAGACAGCCTTATTACTACGAAAACAGACGGGAGAACTTCACTCGTAACCCGTTCCTGGACATTGTTCGCGAAACGTACAAAGACACCAGAAGTATGTCGTGTGTCAACTTTTTATTATTTACATTGAAAATGAGCTCGCTGAAACATTTTCCAACTAAAATATTATGTTTTGTTGCAGTATACGTCTCCATTGGATATTATCACGATCACATCGGATTAATGTTGGCTCTGGATGCTATGCAGCTGCTGGATTCGGGTAAGTGAAATTTATGCACGGTGCTTTTTTAGATATCTTGGTAAAACTTTCAGGGTTGAATGGGCAATTATTAACTTGTAAAAAGAGCAGCTCGTCTATTCTGTAAATTCTCACCGTGAAAACTTAGGTGCAGTGAGCTGTCATTTCACCTGATGCTGGGGACTGGTAGGTACTATTGACAGCTCGTTTCAGCTGATGCTGGGGACTGGTACTATTGACAGTCATTACACCTGTTGCTGGGGACTGGCACTATTGACAGATCATTTCACCTGATGCAGGGGGCTGACACTGACTGCTCATTTCACCTGATGCAGGGGGCTGACACTGACTGCTCATTTCACCTGATGCAGGGGACTGACACTTTGATTGCCCATTTCACCTGATGCTGGGGACTGGCACTACTGACAGATCATTTCACCTGATGCAGGGGACTGACACTTGATTGCCCATTTCACCTGATGCTGGGGACTGGCACTATTGACATATCATTTCACCTGTTGTGGGGGACTGGCACTATTGACAGCTCACTTCACTTACGTTTTCACCGTGAAATTTTTACAGAATAGATCGACAGACCATGAAACATAATTACAGCCGCATTAGGTAGGTAAACATTAGGTCTGGTGCAAAGCAGCTCTGTGATGAATATTCACGTTAGAGCTATCATATAGACGTTTTTAAATTAGGAATATACTTACTTATGTACATATTTCTAAAGCATCTAGTTACCATGTTTTCCTGTCTCTCATCCTATATTTTTTCTATTACTTATTATCAATCTTGCTCTCTTTCCCTACGTGAATAAAACATTTTCATCACAAAGAACACGGGATTCATATCATTCTATTTATCGGCATCGGTATCAAAAGAAAAGTTCCCGGATCACTGAAATATTATGAAAGTATTTACCGAAGCTAGGGCAATATCAATACGGCATAATATCCTATATCTTATACTGAAACTGAGGGAAATTTTCAGTAAAGAATCCATCACACACAGATCAACTTTGCTAGACAAGTTAAGCCTGTTCAGCACCCTAATTACGTAAGTAACACACTATCAATCGGAATCGGTTTAATTTTGACAGTACAACAACATTCATTGCGTTATTTACGGTGTTGAGAAGACAAGTTTTGCGAACTTATGAAGCAATGGATTAGCAATTTGCTTCAAAATGATTCAGATTTCGATCGATAGTGTGGGTGCAGGTAACTAACTCATAGCATTTATTTCAATTAAAGCACTTTTGAACTGTCAAGAATTCGGTCAGTTATTCAGAAAATTGAAGCTAGTTTTGACGCTAATAAGACCCCCTCAGTGCTTCCCCGGCCAATGATCATAAACACACGCTGAAGTTAAGAAATAAGAATACTATATTTTTCTTCCATAAGACCTGTAGTTGTGTTTCTTTAGCTACATTATACAAAGCACCCTATTAGCGATGTACAGCGATATATCAAAGAGTGAGTGTGCAAGTGAAAAGCGTAACTACGTGCGTGATTTCCATAAGCTCGCGTGCGATATATTTGTCTAGATCTTCTCTTTGTTAGCCTGACACAACGCTCTATTATTCGACGAGAAAAGCCTTTACCCCCGTTATTCATCCTGAGTTTTCATGGTACATTAGGAATGAATATGAATACGTGCTTAAATAATCTACCCATAGCTTGTATTATATGTAAATGAGCGTTTATGAAACAAAGCTCGCAATCACGTCTATTTATCTGTTTCTTCGAATATTGAAAAAAGCTCGTAGAAAGCTTAAAAAGCTTAATCTGCTACCTGGTCCTTTAACACGAGCATCTCAACTGTAGCAAAATGTGTTCAACCATTTACTAGGTATCCTGCAATTCTTTACAAATGTATAGCACCGGAACCTATACAAATAAAAGTGTTCACTCAAACGAAAATATCAACACATGCCTAAAAAAATATTCCCGACACTGTATCAGAGCTATTTTAAGGTTTTCCTCAAACATATAACACGAAAATAGAAAAGAGGAGTCATGTTTGTGACAGATAACTAATAAACTGAATGTATTTATTTACTAGCATATCCGACTGACGTTGCCCTGTCCAGATTTCAATCATTCATACAAAATTCCCCTATAAAACGTGAACACTTTCAGTTTTCCTGAATTTTCCCTGCAACTTTTTAAATTTTTGTCTTCATAAGAACCTTCCTCAGACCAGCGCATATAATTGAAAAAAAAATTGCCGAATTGGTTCAGCCGATGTCGAATTTTGCGCGTAGCAACACATTTAGAACACTATATTGACATGTTATTCTATGCGTCTAACTAAATGATTGACGATTGTGTGGAAAGTAGAGACACAATCATGACCGATGATGTAAAAGATATTCTCTGTTCATATAATTAAAGGCTTATATCAGATTATAGGAATGTAATAAGGTTAAAGATCTTAGTGAACTATTGAATAGGTTATTCGAGGAAGCATTGCGGGTCGTTGAAGCGAGCACTATTTGCCTCGCGAGAGCACATCCATCACGTGACGAGCAAATATTGTAGCTCTACAAAAGCGCTACTATTCAATTTACACCCGCTTTTCACTATTATGTGAGGGTAATATATTATTATGGTATCAACTATCAACAGTAACAAATCCAATAACGCTACCTATATTTTAAAACTCATCTTGTTCCACTATTCTAAGGATTATGGCGTCCTAATCATTATTCAGTGACACGTTTAATAAACCTTGGGAAGATAAACAATGGTTACAGCCTTACAGCTCTTATCATGAACTGCCAGATAAGTATTTAATCCATAGAACGTATGAACTATTATTGACAACTGGATATTTAACAATCTCGACTAAATAAAGGCTCATTTTCAGTTTTGTAAACAAATACAAAACTCGGAAATGTAAAAGTTTTACAGCGTCATATTTTGTTTCGCGCGCAGTTTGCACCACAGACATTAGTGTTAATACCTACCCAAATTATGGCCGATTTCATGTGAAAGCACAAACTCTGGCAAATAATATTTGTACAAACAGTTTTCACGCGGATAGCGGCCATTACAAGAATGAATGCTAAATGGATTATTAAATTTTAAATAGAAGCGTGTCGGATTTTATTAAACCACGACGGTGTAAATATAAAATAAAGGAATACGTCTTTTGTCTTTAACTTTTACGTAAATCCAGATGAAGTTACAACAACAATAGGAGCACGAGATGTATGATTAAATTAGATATTCAACGTGTCTGGGACTGTTAAATCCCGACGTTGATGCTAAACAAAAGAATATGATTTTCGGCTTCTAATACTAAAGTTAACACGCGGCATTTGTAAACAACTGAAATTGTTGATTACTTTTGTTTCATATTGTTCAGTTATTCAGGCCCCTCTTTTCTTTCTCTAAATATGAATGCTTGTCTTACATTCCGCCTGATAGGTAACTATAACTAGCCAGAAGGACGTTTTAACCTTTATAATAATGTTTGCTATAATTATCTACCGGGACACGTCCATTGCTCTACATTCTACGAAACACAGAAGCCAGTAGCTATCCTCATCATTCTCCTGACCTTATCCCAATCTATTTGGGGTCGGCGCAACATGTCCTTTTTAGGGTTCCGTACCTCAAAAGGAAAAAACGGAACCCTTATAGGATCACTCGTGTGTCTGTCTGTCTGTCCGTCTGTCCGTCTGTCACAGCCAATTTGCTCCGAATCTAATGAACCGATTAAGTTGAAACTTGGTACACATATGTATTTTGGTAACCCAAACACATGGACATGTAACGTAAATAAATGAATTTTGAATATGGGGGTGGGATTTTGGGGGAAAATAAGTCCAATTAAAAAAAAAGTTTTGCAAACTGTACCGTGTGACATATCAAATGATATGTCACACGGTATTTAAGTTATTTAAGAAAATAGACGAAAATTGACCATTCCCCCCCGTTATCTCCGAAACTAATGAGCCTAAAATTTTGAAAAAAAATAGAGAAAATAGTTCTTTACCTATAGATTACAGGAAAACCTATCAGAAGTTTGTGGTCTTGTAAATCTAAATATAAAAAATTCTAACTCCTGACTGACTCATTGACTGATTATAATCAACGCACAGTCCAAACCACTGGACCTAGAGACATGAAATTTTGCACATAGATACCTTATATAGTGTAAACATCCATTAAGGAAGAATTTTCGAAAATTCCATCCCTAAGGGAATAAATTAGGGGATGAAAGTTTGTATGAAAAATCTTATTTCTTGAGTTATTAGACTTGAAACTTAGCACGAATATTCATCTAAGTTAATTATAAAATTAATCATTTTTAGTTTTCCTAAACTACCCCCTTTTTTGTGGAAGGGAAATCATCAAATGACTTCTCCCGCTCTGGGTGGAGCGGAAGGGCGTGTCATACTTTTACTGACTAAAACCCACCCGTGTTTCTTCAGTTGTCTATGGCAGGGCCACGGTATCTCTTTCGAACAACCCGCGACCCCAGAAGACGGGATTGGTGGATGTCAAAGTTTGTTTGGAGGAATTTTAACACGCGGTCCGATTTACTCAAAACTCAGTTTTTGTACTTGAGACCAAAAATAGAGACTAACTAACGAGTATCAGGGTTTTCCAAAAATCTAGCCCTACGGGGTGAAAAGGGGTAGCAAATTTTACAGCGGAGGATTTTATTGGGGATTGATTAACTCGAAAATTGGTGTAAATAATGTTTGACCCAAGTTATGGAAACATCCCAGACGATTTTTGAAATTCTACCCCTGTGGGGGTAAAAACGGGGATACAGTTTATGTGAAAAATCTTATTGTTTTGGTTAATGAACTTGAAACTTAGCACAAATACTTGCTTATGTAAGTAATAAAGTTTGTCATTATTAGTTTTTCAAAACTACCCCTCAAAGGGTGTTTAAGGATGTTAAAGTTTGTATGGAAGATTTTTAAAACGCAGTCCGATTAACTTGAAACTCAGTATTCAGTATTTTATACTTTTGATGAAAAGTAAACAATAATAAGAAAATTAAAACCCATGAAATCAGACATCCTCACCGGGCAAAGCCACGGGCAGTCTAGCTAGTATCTCAATATTGTGCGTACAAACTTACTAAGCCTCCGCTGTCCGTCCGTCCGTCTGTCACAGGGCTGTATCTCATGAACCTTAATAGGTAGAGAGTTGAAATTTTCACAGATTGTGTATTTCTATTACGACTATAACAACAAATAATAAAAAATAAAGTAAAGTTAAAATTAAAGGGTCTGCCCCCTTTAATTTTAACTTTACTTTTTTTTTCCCCATACAGAAAAGTTTTCATTTTGAAAAAAATAAATAACCTGTGTGTGGGGATGTTATTGTGTAGAACTCGTCGAGTAGAGTACAAAGATATTTTTATTTTTTTTATCTTCTAAAATGAAGAAATAGGGGGCCGTAAAAGTTGTTAATTTTATACCATTTTTGTACGAGCTCTATTATAAATAATGTACCTTATACTGTACTTAATCAAGAAATACTAAAAACGGCGATTCGTAAGGTATTTTGTTTAAATATGGGCGATTTTCTGCAACTGCAAAAAATAACGTTGTAATTCACAATATCATTACGAAATACAAAGTTATCTTTGCGATTGTTAAACATATAATATGGTACGGAACCCTTTGTGTGCGAGTCCGTCTCGCACTTGGCCGGTTTTTTCCATACTTCTCTATAAGTCGTCATCTCGGTAGTCACCCCCCTTTCTAACCATGTCATCTTTCTCACAATCCATCCATCGTTTCTTTGGTCTTCCCCTACTCTTATAGCCATCGACATTCATACTCAAAACTTTCCTAACGACATTTTCCTCATTCCTCCGCATCACATGCCCATACCATGACAACCGATTTCCGCACAAGCCATTAGCTATCCTCTGAAAAAATAACAAAATTCTAATCTTCACAGGCGAATATGCAGCCATAGGCGTGGACGTCGACAAGTACGAATCTGAGGAAGCAATCCGGTATCTCTCTGGTCCTTTACGAAAGGAGCCAGGACACCGGACTCCACAAGCCTTTCGATCTTATATGGCAGTGGCTCCGTCACCCTCTCCATCATACCCAGTCTTCGCCAGAGAAGTCAACAGGAGGCTGCAGATGCCACCGTTCAATTTCACCAATCCTTTACTTGCTTTTGGGGGAGGTAAAGTGGTGAGTACTCTACCTAGTTTGCGTTTTAGTTTAGCTGGGCTACCTACATGAGGAAAATTCTTTCAGAGTAACAATCAATTAAAAGAAATTTTAATAATAAACTTAATGTGTTTTCGCTTAATGATTATGTGGGGTGGATATAATTATCTAGGTACAGTTAAAATTAGAGAATCGGTTTTTTCACATCTGTATGGTGCTGTAAAAACACACAGCCAGTGTTTTTTTGTTTAACCGTATCCAGAATTCACGGCTAAAAAAAACATACCTAACGTAACAAAAGATATGAGGAAGAAAAGTCGTTATGTCGTTCGTCATTGTTTAATTTAAAGATTTAATGAACTGTTTCTTGGCAAGGGAAACGCACTGCTGTTCCTGACGTCGTTAACACAACTATAGCATTAACATTAACATAATACATTGCCCAACTAATTATACAGGATGTGTTAATTAAACCTGCATCTGACACATTGGCACAGTACATAAATACAGGGTGCTGTACAGTCACACGAACATGGAAATGACTACATTTAGGGCAAATTATGCATCGCGTCCATTTTGCCTTTTCGTAACTAAATCTGCATCCTCAAAGTAATTAATTCAAAGACAAAGAATGAGCTTCGTCCCCGCAGGAGGGACGTTTTAATCTAATGAATCCACAGAAAGTCCGACTTACACACTGTTGCGTGATTCTTTCATTCTGATTTTTGCATTGTTTTTTGTAGGTAAGAACAAAATTAAGTAAATATACTTCGATTCAAATTTAATGGCGATGGCGGCTCGGACGTTAGCTGCGAGTGAGTGTAGTCAAAGAAAAATTCAAACTTAAAAGAACTAAATCTTAAAAAAAAACCTTAATCATTCAATGAAAAAAAAACTTAATTGAGCTTAACTAAATGGAGCAAAAATAATTGTAGACTTTACTGTACCTGCACAGTCTGCACTCACAGCTAACTTCCGAGACGACATTAAGTTTAAATCGAACTATAACAACGGTGAACAGCAGTTCGTTTACCAGAAGTGATTCCAATTGGTTTGTCTATGTTCAAGAAAATTATGGGTAAGGGGTCGGACTACCTTATGTTCTTAATATAAGATAAGATAGGTACCTAGATATTAATAATGAGTTAGACAAACAATGAAGTCTGTAAATAAGCATGTGGATTGGTAGATTACTTAACACCTAGCTTAATTTGTGTTTGGATAAAGCGACCCGGAAATTTTACAATCCTACTGATAAAATAGTAGTAGGTAGACATTTTACCTGAACACCGGACACCGCCCGGTTATCTGACCCTCTAAATGAGTTTTCGTTATTTCACTGCCTTTTTGACCGGCTATAATTCGACCCCTAAATGAATTCTCCTAAAGTTGACACCAAGCTTAATAGCTTTCCGGGTTTACCGCATGTGAAAAAAGGTCGCTTTCCTATCATTAATTTTGATTTACAAAGAAGAAGTTTAAACCTAATTACAAGGTTTAATTATAATATCTAAACCTTGATACACGATATTTTTTAACTTTTAAAACCGGTGCGATATGAATTAAAATTAACACAAAGTAGAAACACGCTGTGAATGTGTGCGTGAAGATGAGTAGTGTCGGCATATAACACACACGCACACACTTTCGACTTCGCCAGTGTCTCGGACAGTACCGAGAGCTCTTGCGCTTACACACACATACACAGCGTGTTTGTACACTAGGTAACCACAAGTAAAGCGCGTGTTGCTTAGTGAGATAAAATACTTTAATTATCCATACATTACCAACAATAGATCCCAGTGGAAGCAGCATGGCTACACGACTCCGTGTGGGTGTATGCACGAGCACTAGCAGAAGCGCTGACCAGCGGCGAAGGACCCCGGGACGGCAGGGCCATAGCAGCAAGGATGAGGAATACCACCTATCATAGCGTTATGGGGTAAGCAGATAAATTATTTATTTATTATTTATTTAAATCACAGGTGTCCTATCCATGAATATGAACAACTTTCACTATGGGACCAACAATGAAATCACGACAAAAAAAAATGAACCTATTTCATACAAAAGTTCTATACCTACTCGACAAAAATGTATGAAACAGCAGATTTTTTAAAATTAAAAATTTAGCCAGTGTTTTAAATTGCCCTGTATAAAGTAGGTACCTTAATAAATGTGGTTTCTTAGTTTTAATGTTAGTGTTTTTTTCTTTTTAGGGTTCCGTACCTCAAAAGGAAAAAACGGAACCCTTATAGGATCACTCGTGTGTCTGTCTGTCTGTCTGTCTGTCTGTCTGTCCGTCTGTCCGTCTGTCACAGCCAATTTGCTCCGAATCCAATGAACTGATTAAGTTGAAACTTGGTACACATATGTATTTTGGTAACCCAAACACGGACATGTAACGTAAATAAACGAATTTTGAATATAGGGGTGGGATTTTGGGGGAAAATAAGTACAATTAAAAAAAAAGTTTTGCAAACTGTATCGTGTGACATATCAAATGAAAGGTCTTACTGTGAGGGTCTCAAATATATTTTTTTTATAATTTTAAAATAAATTGTTTTGAAGTTATTTAAGAAAATAGACGAAAATTGACCATTCCCCCCCCCTTATCTCCGAAACTAATGAGCCTAAAATTTTGAAAAAAATACAGAAAATAGTTCTTTACCTATAGATTACAGGAAAACCTATCAGAAGTTTGTGGTCTTGTAAATCTATATATAAAAAATTCAAAGTCCTGACTGACTCATTGACTGATTAAAATCAACGCACAGTCCAAACCACTGGACCTAGAGACATGAAATTTTGCACATAGATACATTATATAGTGTAAACATCCATTAAGGAAGAATTTTTGGAAATTCCATCCCTAAGGGAATAAAATAGGGGATCAAAGTTTGTATGAAAAATCTTATTTCTTGTGTTATTATACTTGAAACTTAGCACGAATATTCAGTTAATTAAAAAAAGAAACATTTTTAGTTTTCCTAAACTACCCCCTTTTTTTGTGGAAGGGAAATCATCAAATGACTTCTCCCGCTCTGGGTGGAGCGGAAGGGCGTGTCATACTTTTACTGACTAAAACCCACCCGTGTTTCTTCAGTTGCCTATGGCGGGGCACGGTATCACTTTCGAACAACCCGCGACCCTAGAAGACGGGATTGGTGGATGTCAAAGATTGTATGGAGGAATTTTAACTAAGTGTAAACTAAAAACTAAGTGTATTAAGTTCACTATACCTCATGTTAGACAAGTAAAAACTAGTGTTCTCATAAAGGGTGAAGAGTTGATTCCCGAAGATAACACAGTGTTCTTGGGCATAACTTTGGATGCCAAACTTCAATGGGGCCCCCATATAGATAAATTGTCGAAAAAGCTTAGCGCTGCAGCATACGCCGTTAGGAAAATTCGTGATTTAACTTGTTTAGAGACAGCCCGTTTAGTTTACTTTAGTTATTTTCATAGTGTGATGTCGTACGGTATTCTGTTGTGGGGAAATGCCGCCGATATTCAGACAATTTTTGTTTTACAAAAAAGGGCTATTCGTTCAATTTAAAAATTAAGTCCCAGACACTCCCTCAGAGATAAATTTAAAGAAATTAATATAATGACTGTGCCTTCTCAGTATATCTATGAAAATCTTTTGTATGCTCATAAAAATATCAATTTGTTTAAAAAATACAGTGACGTCCATAATGTGAATACTAGAAACAAACACAAATTTGTTGTTCCTACAACCAGGCTTAAGAAAATAAGTGGTTCGTTTAGTTGCCAATGTATACGTTTTTATAATAAACTACCTAGCCACATTCAAGAACTAAGCCTTAATAAATTCAAAAATTGTATAAAGCGGAAACTTTGTCAGAAAGCTTTTTATACTGTCAAAGACTATATTGAGGACAAAAAGGCTTGGGATTGAGCTGCTCCAATAAATTTACACTATTAATGTTGATTTAAATACCTTTTTACATATTCTATACAATGACATGAATATTTACTTTGTAAAGTATTACTTATACTATTTTTAATTATTGTGAATGTGAAGACTACGTGGATCATTGTTTTTTATTTATTTTATCCTTTTCTCAGTTTTAGTTATAGTCTGACAGTTTGAGTAATTTATGCGGCCTACCCAAATGTCTTTTCTTTGGTATTGTTCGTCTTAAGTTTTGAGTTGAGCTGCACGATTACTGACAAATGCGTGCACTGACTGGACAGGTCCACTCAATGTGGTTCTTTCATCAAAAGACCATTTCAGTCTGCAATCTACATGGTCTTCACATGATCTGACCAAGATTATGTCTGGACTTTAAAAGAGACTGTGACCTCTGAGTTTGTTTCGGCGTTTCTTCTCAGAGTAGTCAGATAGGAAACGTCGAACTCATCTAGTTTAAAAAAAAATATGTTTGACGTGTAAAAGTGTTTGTACAAACCTACTTACAGAAAATAAATCATTTATCATTTATCATTTATCATTTATCATTTAACACGCGGTCCGATTTACTCAAAACTCAGTTTTTGTACTTGAGACCAAAACTAGAGACTAACTAACGAGTATCAGGGTTTTCAAAAATCTACCCCTAAGGGGTGAAAAGGGGTAGCAAATTTTACAGCGGAGGATTTTATTGGGGATTGATTAACTCGAAAATTGGTGTAAATAATGTTTGACCCAAGTTATGGAAACATCCCAAACGATTTTTGAAATTCTAACCCTGTGGGGGTAAAAACGGGGATACAGTTTATATGAAAAATCTTATTGCTTTGGTTAATGAACTTGAAACTTAGCACAAATACTTGCTTGTGTAAGTAATAAAGTTTGTCATTATTACTTTTGTCAAAACTACCCCTCAAAGGGTGTTTAGGGATGTTAAAGTTTGTATGGAAGATTTTTAAAACGCAGTCCGATTAACTTGAAACTCAGTATTCAGTATTTTATACTTTTGATGAAAAGTAAACAATAATAAGAAAATTAAAACCCATGAAATCAGACATCCTCGCCGGGCAAAGCCACGGGCAGTCTAGCTAGTATCTCAATATTGTGCGTACAAACTTACTAAGCCTCCGCTGTCCGTCCGTCCGTCCGTCCGTCTGTCACAGGGCTGTATCTCATGAACCTTAATAGGTAGAGAGTTGAAATTTTCACAGATTGTGTATTTCTATTACGACTATAACAACAAATAATAAAAATAAAGTAAAAGTAAAATTAAAGGGGCTGCCCCCTTTAATTTTAACTTTACTTTTTTTTTTCCATACAGAAAAGTTTTCATTTTGAAAAAAAAAAAATAACGTGTGTGTGGGAATGTTATTGTGTAGAACTCGTCGAGTAGAGTACAAAGATATTTTAATTTTTTTTATCTTCTAAAATGAAGAAATAGGGGGCCGTAAAAGTTGTTAATTTTATACCATTTTTTTACGAGCTCTACTATATAATGTACCTTATACTGTACTTAATCAAGAAATACTAAAAACGGCGATTCGTAAGGTATTTTGTTTAAATATATTTTCTGCAACTGCAAAAAATAACGTTGTAATTCACAGTATCATTACGAAATACAAAGTTATCTTTGCGATTGTTAAACATATAATATGGTAGGTACGGAACCCTTTGTGTGCGAGTCCGGCTAGCACTTGGCCGGTTTTTTTTGTATCACCTTAAAGGCCTCCTCCAAAGATGCCCATGTTTCACTGTCTTGCGCAACTTTGGTCCACAATGGGCCATCGATTTAGGAATACAATACCACCTACCATAGCGTTACGGGATAAGCAGATATTAATTTCTAAATTTATAGTCCTTTTAAGAGCTGATCTTTCTGATTTTGTTTGGATATCATAAAATATTATTAAACTAATAAGAAAAGAAATACGACGTGTTTGTAACGTTATTTTCAGGAAAACTTTTTCAGGCATTCAATTATGTTTCAGTGATGAAAATTTGCTATCAGACCAAGATCAAATTACTTGAATTTTCGCGCATGATTGTTGAAAATTAACGTAATTTTCAGCTCCAATCAGAGATAAAAGCGGTCGCCTGAAAATCCGTCCAATTTCTTCTACCACGAAGTCGGATAACAAACTGGCTTACCCTCTGGTTAGGTAACCGCGACGTGCTTCTTTTGTGAGACAAATCTTGTCGTTTGTGGCTTAGGTAACAGAATTAGGAGCGACCGAGCGCTAATATAGCCGATCGCTTAGATTACCGAACTATCGGAAAAGCGGATTCTGTTCCTAACGGTAGCGAATTTGGAACTAATTCACTTTAGGGACACATTTATATAGGGTGTAAGTGTAAACAGTGGCAACCTTTTAAGGGGTCATTGTACTCATCATTATGAACAACTTTTATAATGGGACCAAACCTGAAATTGCGGAAAAAAAAGTCAGCTGTTCAGTAGGTACAGTCAACAACAAAAGTCGATTATCACTTCAGTTTTCTAAATCTTAATTAATGAGAAAAATACTTAATTAAAATCGTAACAGATTTAAATTTTAAAGAAAATTAACTATATCTTATAATAACCTACCCTTTATCTTATTTTCTTATTTTACTGGTTTATTTGGATAGGTGTGGAGTTCATTGGTCATAATAGTATTGTTAATTTAATTTAATACTAACATTAGGCGAAGTTAAATTGCTACTAACATCATATCGAGCCTTTTCAGGAAAAAGATCGTAACCGCCGTTTTGCATATTTTACACGAGAATGTTTTTTTAAATATTTCTCAAAATATTTATAGCATCAATTTGAAATTTTTACTTGGTGTTAAATGGGCACCTCCCTATTAATTCAAATGTTAAGATTTGACTCAGTACTCTATAATCTATATACTCTATAATATAGGTACTCTATAATATTAAAACCGTTTTTGGGATTTTTGGCGCTTACGATGTTCTTCCTGAAAAGGCTCGATATGGATTTTATCCGAAATAAAATTATTTGAATTTGAATTTGAATAAAATTGAAATGCTAAAAAGCAGGTTATCGAATCATTTTCTGTTAATTTAGATGATGTGTTAACCGACTTCTGTTGCTGACCGTACATTTATGTTCTCATAATACGTCAAAATGTAGGGAACAGCTGATTTTTTTTTTCGCGATTTCAGGTTTGGTCCCATAGTAAAAATTGTTCATAATGATGAGTACAATGACCCCTTAAAAGGTACACACTTACACTCTGTATTGATAGATATAGTGATTGACAATACCGTGGACAAAACCAAAAACTGTTGCATGTAAGTCGTGCTCGTCGTGCCCTATTTTCCTGCGGAACTTTGAAACAAAACTGTCACGTCAGAAGTTCGTGCCACACCACCACGTTTCGCCTATACTGCGTGTTTTCGTGCAACGATAAAAGAGTTTTACACCATTTCCTCTTACAATACGTTGTTGTTAAAAGGTCAAAGCTCGGCCTATATTTTGTTTATGTAATCTTTGTTTTAATTAGCTGACCTATTGGGGTTTCTAATCGTTTATCGTTGCCGCAATAAAAGTTAAGAAATGTTTTTTAATTACTTTTTGTCGACCATTATTCTTGAGTGCTGATTGAGATGGACTGTGATGGAAAGCCATCACAGTCCATCTGTCGTGAAATGTACCTACTAGCTTTTGCCCCCGGCTTCGCACGCGTGGAGATTGGAAATGATCCCACGGGAACGTATTTCTGGGATAAAAAGTATCCTATGTCCTAATCCAGGTACAGTATCAGGTCCAGGTGTGATCTGCCCATGTGTCAAATTTCATTAAATACGTTCAGCCGTTTTAGCGTGAAAGCGTAACAAACAAATAAACAATCAAACTCACTTTCGCATTTATAATATTAGTTAGGATATTAAACGATAAGTAGGACTGTCATAGCCAACGTGAACGGTTGGAGATAACATGACAAAATATTGTTTTGACAACTTTCACATAAAGTGACGAGTTTTACCAAATGTTCAGGTACTGGGTGCACATGGACGAGCACGGTGACGCGGAGGGTAACTACACACTGCTGTCCATCGACCCAGCAAGACCACCAGGCCTTTATCCGCTCGCAGTTCTACACAAGTCCGCACCGGTAATGTATACTATACTTACACAACATCTAAGGCGTGCTACATAGTTAAATTCCCGCCGGTAAAACCGAATATAATGTCACCGTATGATTGTGAACACCGTTAGTTTATAATCTATCCATGTCATACCGTCAAATTGTGAACGAACCTGCACTTACCGACATGGCAGGGTTCACAATCTGTCCAATTTTATCACTCGTAAAATTGTGAACCGTCTCTGATTGGTTGGTCTTGGAGGTAGCCGAATTGGTCGTAGTAACTAAGCCAGGGCGGGGCCTGGATTAGGTTAGAACTGTGACCAACCTCTTGTGAGCCGAGCGAGCGTTGCGTGCGGTGCCACGGCAGCGGCCGGTGAGAGCTTCTTCCAAGTTGGTCGCAGTTACAGTTGTTTTATCCCACGAAAGCGGTTGAGCCATACTTGTAGATGTAATACGTATAGACACCTACCTGCAGGTAGCGCGCTCGCGAGCTTACGCACACAAAGACAATGTGCATGTAACATTTACACATACAAGTATGGCTCGTCCGCATTCGTGAGATAAAACAACTATACTTAGCTATTTAGTATTAGCACAAGGCGCGTTCGTCGCATGCAAGTAATTTGATGACAAAATTTCCGTACCACTTGCTCAAAAAAGTGACATTCTATGCCACAAAAAGCGAACATAACAATAGTCATTTTTAATCTGTTAAAAACAGGGAAAGAAAATTGTACTGAATTTCATTCATCCTCTAGGGGGAGAATGTGATTTAAATTTGGAATACTTACCGAAAGTTATACTGAACTACATCTGTGTTTACACCATTGAGTTTGTATAGCATTATACATCTTTTTGAAAAAGGAATACGCATTTATTATGCAGTTATGATTATTAAATAAAATTACGAAAACCGACGAGGCCGTATGAGCTTGATGCCTTTGCTTTTCCGACAAAAAAATATTAGTCTAGGAATTTGCCGCGTTTTTGTTTTCTTCAAATACAACGTTCAGTTTATTTTAATTTATTTTTAATTGTCATTATTTTAATAAATGCTTATCTCATATTATTATTGTGTTAATTTTTTCGCAAATGGTACGAAAAGTAGAGTATTTTCCTCGGTGATAAAGCTGTCTTAGTCTTGGGTGAACTTAAATCCCTCGCTACACTCAGGACTCGTCTTAAATCCCTCGCTTCGCTTGTGATTTAAGTTTTTAACACCCTCGCTACGCTCGGGAGTAAACCTCGGGTCCTTCGTTACGCTCGCGATTTAAATCGTCACCCGCGACAGAAGACACTGCTTTATCCCCTTGGTTAATAATCTACTATTTTCGGTTTGCCATGGATAGATTATAAACTATCGAAAAATAATGCGTTAAAATGTGTTAAATGGTTTGTTGCAGTTCACAATTTTTCGATAGTTTATAATCTCGTGAGATAGATTATTAACTAAGTTCATCATACGGTGACATATATTTTGCCGCTCGGCTGTGCCAAGTATAGGTACCCGAACAAATAAATGTGTAGCACCGAACATTAAATCCAAAAGTTTATAGCGAGTTTCACGTCATTTTCATTAAAAGCCTTATCTCTCGATCTATTCTTGTGCATTTTCCGGAATACAGTAGGTAGGTACATAAGTTATTATAAAATAGGAAAGATGACCGGTGAGTGGCGACACAAGAATTGGTAATTTCTTTTATATGACACGATGTCAGAAAGTGTCTGTTTGTATCTGTCTGTGTTGAACTGTCGCAAATGTAGCGCTTATTTATTTTGCCTCATTTTAGGTACCTATGGCATAATGATTCATTATTACGACCATTACACTAACAGACAGGTGATAAATTGCAACTATTCATCACAGTACGAACTAATTTAATCTCGCCAACAGTTGAAATTTTTCTGCAATGCCGATAGCCGTTTGAAATTCTCAGTTTCAATTCAAAGATGAAAGCAATCGAATAGGTACATCTGGTGGGGATTTCCTTTAACGCAAAAGTTTGTAACAAACTGCTGTGCAATAAGGCCGATTTTATAAATATTCGCATGAAAACACTTACATCTACATGTAAATAGATTCGTTATCAAATATCCGAAACACGTACGCACAACGATACTCGACGTGCCCCGAATAAACGGCATCTTTTAACCATTTACGTCACATTTTGGCTTGGGAGATGCACTTTGGTGCCAACCGACGTATGGATTCAAATCTGAAGACGCTAAGGTCCTTTAAACTGGAACAATCTGTAATCCTATAAGCGTTTGAAATATTTACGCACATGTCGGTAATTTATATTCGCAACCTATTTCTACAGCTATCCGTTTGATCTACGAGGAATTACACGGCAATTTGTGTAACACAAAGAAAAATGTTGGTTCGACGAAATCTTACAAATATTTATTTCACGCAGGAAGTGCGATTTCTACGAGAGATAGAGTGGCCAGGCGGCCAGGTGCCCCTCTCCGAGCCGCCCTGTGGATTCAGAGGCGAAAAATGCGTCAGTAAGTAACTCTAGTAAAAGCTTTTTGACAAAGAACGCCTTCACAGGACACCCGTTGTCGTGAAGAGTGTATTCACTATCCTCCTAATGCGCAACGTATGTTGGAAGCTAATAGAATCAGCAAGTGGGCTGGAGCACTCCATTACCAACGGCCGGCGGAAAGCAGGCGACCATTTTGTTTACTGGCGATCTAAAAAACTAATATTACTACAGTTAGAGCTCGGGTCGGCATTAAGCGCAAGGTTTGTAAGCGACAGTAAGTGGGGTGGGTCGTAAAAGAGTCGTTACGAGTCGAAGTGAGTCGTAGTGACAAGCAATGCGGAGCAGCGGTCATCGGGCGCACGCGACGCCCGCTGCGCCGACATCGCCGCCTAATGCTTACCTACTACATAAGTACATAGCTTCACACTACATACTAACATTTGCTGGACCTACGTAGTTGCTACGCGAAAATACTGAGGCCTTCCGAGTAGGTCTTCAATAAAGTTTTTAGGTCAAGCCGGAAGTCCTTATTATAAACGCGTTTTTTGGTCCAACATCGACCAAAAAAAATAAATAAACCAGTACTTAATTATCATGGATTCAAGCGAAATACTGTATCATTGTAAATCAGCCTTTCAAGTTTTTCCCTCGGAATGAAATAGCGCTCATAGTTTTCGAGATATTTAAAGGGTGCTACACTACAAATACACATCCGTCTGTCAAGAGTATACATTTCCAGTATAAGCCGATCACGCATTGTATAGGATTTCCGTACAATGAGAGGTCACCTTATACTGGAAATGTAGGTATAGCTTGCTAAGTAGCCGTGTGAACAGTTGACCATTCTTGCAGCCGCAGGACGTTCATAATTTATGTGGCTTCGAGATAGTTTGTGCCAACCAAGTTAATTCATGTGTCAACAACACAAGGTGGTACACCGCACTTTGTAATTTTATAATTCGAATTTGTGTTAATTGGACCATTTGAATAATATATTAATAAAGTACCTGGTTAAGTATGGTAATAAATAAAATCACCCTTTCAACTACCCTAAAGATTAAGAGCGTTAAGCGTAGCTTAACCTGATCGATCGACCCGTTTGGCTGTTATTACTTAGCCACGAGCCCTTTGCAATTCAATAAAGGTATTCATTATACCTATTCCTGTGTGAGGTCATTCGTTGATAATAGAATTTCCATCGATAAGTCGGAAATAATAAATTCAGTTTTTCTGCAAAGAACTTTGTGTCCATTTCAATTTGCAGAGCTTTGTTGACCCAGAGCCTTTTCTTGAAAAAAATCGCACGAAGGAAACGACCCTTCATTCTATTAAGCGATAGTGGCTAGCCAGTTGCCTGGGGAGTGGGGCGTGGGTAAGTGGCCGCAGTGCCTTAATTTCTTTGTGCCTTTATGTCCCTTGAGAATGCAAACCGAAGGCTTTCAAACGATATGAGGGAAATAAGTAGTCGCTTTTATTTAATTAAAATCCAAACTACTTATAGTTTTTAATGCACACATGCGCGTGACTTTAGTGGATTGAGGAGTTCGTGGCTAAGTAGTACCTAACAGCCGCATGGGTCGATCCATCAGGTTAAGCTACGCTTGCTGGGGTTGTTCCGTGGATGGGTGACCATCTTTACATACCGAGACTCCTCCGTGCCTCCGAAAGCACGTTAAGCCGTTGGTCCCGGTTGTCATTCGTGGATCTTTGAAAGTCATTGCGGGTCGTCAGAAGCCCGAAAGTCTGACAACCAGTCTTACCAAGGGGTATCGTATTACCCAGTTACTGAGTTGTGGAGGTCAGATAGGCAGTCGCTTCATGTAAAATCCTGGTACTCATTCAGCTGCATCCGGTTAGACTGGAAGCCGACCCCAACATAGTTGGCAAAAGGCTAGGCAGATGTTTAGTGGATTGAGTATGTAGCTCTGGGTAGCCGGTATAAAAGAAAATAGGTATTTCTAGATAGGAGTGTTAATTGCTACGTTGCTTGCTTTCTATAGTATGTACCTACCTTTGAAAATATCGTTTGAAGCAAAGAAGAAATAGTTCCTTTGCTCTGAGTCTTTCAAACGTACTTTGTAATATGGTCCAACGCGCTCTGCAAGGAATCCAGCTCCGTTCCTCGAAACTAGAGGTAAATTGAATACAAACGTTTATTAAAAGCAATTAAAATTCTACAAAGCAAACTGTTTCCATCGTTAAATTGAATTCTGAACTTCATTATGACGTTAAATTCCGTTTTCGTTTCGCTAATTCTCTAAACAAATAATGAACACGAGTTAGGATTAAATGTTTGTAGCAAAGATTAAGTCGTGTCATTCACCTCGGCGTTGTTTTGAAGTGTACTGTATCTTTCAGTCAATCTGGTGATCTACGGACTACTTAAGAGTAGTTTGGTAGGACCTGACTGTCTTTAACGACATCATAAACTGAACCTAAAGACCTGCCATCAAGTACACTAAATAACTTGTCTCGCAATCTGATCAAAATAGCAAGAGCTCTTCAAATAAAACTATATAACCTGGTTACTTCAGATTACTCTTTGGTGGTCCAACTAACTAACGTCGGTTTTTCAATCTCGGAGACAACGGGCCTGTTTCACCACCTACGATTAAGTTCCTATTAACATACTTGGCAGATAATTTATCCTATGATACTCGCAATTTCAGTAGGTTCCCATCAATTAATCAGTATAGCATCGGATCAGTATAGTTCCGACGATTACCCCCTACATACCTACAAACTTACAAGCAGGGTTGATATAGGAAAATTATGATTCATGTAAAAAAAACAAAATAATCGGATTTATTTGATTTAAATCAGTTTTTTTTAATTTATTTACATATTCCCTTAGATTATGAAAATTCCAATCATTTTTCATTTGGAAGTTGTTATTATTTAAAAAAAAACGTCGTCTAAGCGCTGATATTATAAAAGGAGTCTAAGTCGATGTTCTGATAGCGATCCTTTTCTGCCACATAGGTTTTCTGAACCCATTAAATTCTTAAGTACAGTTACCGGCCATAAATATTGCACATGGATTTTTACAGTTGCCGGACGTAAAAGCACATGAAACAAGTAGGTATACGTAAAAGTACATAAATAATGTACTACAATAGTACTACATACATATATACACATATACTATGCACACATAGATACCTACATATATACATCGTATATATGTAGTTACGTATTTAACGTACGTAAATCCCATGTGCAATATTTACGGCCGGTTACTGTATTACAATTTTTACACACCACTTTCCGCAAGTAGACATTTTTACAAACATTGCACGTAGGTATGTGTGCGCCGTAGTTAATGTCGCGGAAGTCCCTTGACACTTTTTGGTTGATTTTGTTGCATTAAAGAGGTATTGATTTAAATTAACGATTTATTTTAAAAAATCACTTCATTTTAATCGCGATCTAAATCACTGATTGACATCAGGTGATTTAACATGATCTCAACTCTGACTATAATTGTTGGGATTGTAGGTTTCTAAATAAGTATTTAATTAAAATTAAAATCTTAGGTTGTAACATTCACTGAAACCGCGCTGATCTGGCTGAATCTGTGGCGCGGACATGGCGCGGAATGTAATTTCGAAGAGACCACTCTTCTTCCATTCAGTCCAAATAATGTTTTCCCACTCAGGTCACTTTGGAGCATGGGCACTAGGAGCATCAGGTGGTACCCTAGCACTCCTGGCCCTGGCTGCCCTCGCCCTGTACCGAGGCTGGCGCTACGAACAAGAGCTGGACTCACTGCTCTGGAAGATTGACTTCCGCGAACTACACCTGCCTGAAGAAGAACAGCGAGCGAACAAACTGAGTAGGTAAACCGAACTTGTCTAATGTTGTTTGCATGCGCTAACGCTAATATTTGTATAGGAGGAGGTATTTTTCGATATTATTGCAAAAATTCTGATGAATAGATGTGCTGTGCTCCTGTGGATAGACTTAGGTACTTAATGTGGTCTGTTTTATATTATACTAGCTTATGCCCGCGGCTTCGCCTGCGCATGTATTATACATATACCTAAACCTTCCTCTTGAATCACTCTATCTATTAAAAAAGCGCTCAAGAGCGAGTCGGACTCGCGCACCGAGGGTTCCGTTCCGATTTCTGAAAAACTGTGCTATTTAAAGACATCGCTTTATTTTTCCTGTAATCTTTACATAAACTTCTATCACATAGAATAATTTCAGATTTTTCTGTTTGCAAACTTCGTAGATGGGGGGGAACGGTATTTTTTTTACATTTTTCATCAGAAGTCGAAAACTATGCGGCCCAAAAAAAAAGAAAAAAAATGTTTGAGAATGTGCAAACAGCGCTCTTTCATATGATACCCCACATGCGTAGCCCCACTTTGATTTTTTAAGACCCCCTTTCAGTCCCTGTTGCAAAAAAAATATAAATATTTTAATTTCTTTCTTATTTGCAAAATAGTTGGGTCAACGTCATCTAAAACTATTCTAAATTTCAAGTTGATAGCATTAGTAGTTCTTGAGCTATTTTTAAAAAGCAGGTGTAGTTTGCTGCCTACATATTTTTGTCCACCACACAAAAGCTGAATAAAGCGAAAACCTAGGTAGGTAGGTACTTTACCTACTTCCATTTAGGTACTAACATCTCCAGTCTCACACTGTGTTCAATTGTTGACATAGGTACTTACCTACCTACAATATTTCAAACCAATGCTTCGGCGAACCGTTTGATACAGAAGCCAATAGAAATAGATTTTATGAGCATATTTTTAACTTTTCATAGAGTTCAGGACTATTGGCGTCAGGAATAGAGTTCAAAATAAGAAAATGTGTGTTACTGCAATTTCCTTCGAGAATAAATCATCTGGAAATTAATAAAAGAAACCAGAAGTTTATTTCGTGGTTAGTTCAACGCCTGTTTCTATAAAAAACATTTTTGTCAGTTGATCGGTAGGTACCTATACCTGAGTATAGGTAGGTAAGTACTGTGAAGGCTCGAACCTCAACAGTGAGTGGATACGGAATAAAAACACAGTAGTGCACAGGAGAAATGGGGCTGAATAATCAGAAATAAATTATAATTCACACTGCCTAAGCGGAGCCCTAGCTAAAATCTAACCGTCAATCCTTAAAGAAAAGCGAGCATCACTAAATATTCTTTAAGAATACTTAATTCTATGTTTGAATGATCGAAATATCAGCCAGTAAGTATATCTACGCTAAGGACTCTACAGTACCTACCGTACAGAGGCCTAAGTAGGTAGGTGTCCCTATTTTTTATATTATCGACGCTTCCGGGTAGACTCACTACTACCTGATCTACTGGAAATAAAATATGATGGGGAAAAGAAAAATATTAGGCGATAATATTTTTACGAGTTTTCACTTGTCAAAAGTGTAATGAATAATGAGGCGAAAAATTTTACCGGAAAACCGCTGTCGAGTTGATTTTAGGTTCGATCTGGTTTAATGCGAAATCGGTACCAAAGACGATATTTTTACGCATTTCGACTGTAGGCACGACCTACGCAAAATCAATAATTGTCCTCAAAAACTACAAATTTGCCTTATTGTTTTTCATGATAATTGAAGATTTTTTTGGAAATTATGAGGGCCAAAACACGATTGACACAATTTGGCTCGATACAAAACAAAACCGGCCAAGTGCGTGTCGGACCACGGACAATGAAAGGTTCGTAGTTGGGTTCGGAGCAAATTGGCTGTGACAGACGGACAGACAGACAAACAGACACACGAGTGATCCTAAGGGTTCCGTTTTTTCCTTTTGAGGTAGGTACGGAACCCTAAAAATCGCAAAGTTTCCTCAAAATTTGCATTCCTATGAGAAAAACTGTTTTATTCGCCAGCAATTTCAGTAAAATTTCGTCATTAAAGACATGATATGGGTTTATGGGTTCATTTTAATGTAACAGAGCATATAGAATTTAAAAAGATTTTTTTTTAATTCTTCAGGTATGATCCGTTTGGCTACATACCAATGCTCCAAATCCCGTTACGATACCATTTCGCCTTAATCAACCGATATTATTTGTCCCGAAGAAAAAAAAGAGCCTTGATCTACCTTCATCTGGTTGACCGCCTCCAACGACTAAAAGCCGTAGCCGATTGGCTACGGCTTTTAGTCGAAAACAAAAATTCATTACGAGTTGATCAGAGCTGAATTCTTCCAGCAAGATAGCAATGCGGGCGGGAACGTCACCTCATCTACCAATGCTGTGGGGGGCGAGAAGAACGGAGGAGGCAGTACCGGCGGGGTCCGGTCCAGCCAGGTGTCCCTCAGCTCAAATCCGGACCTGGACTTTCGCTACTCCGCCATCTTTACCGAGGTAGCGTTCTACCGCGGACGCCTACTCTCCGTCAAACGAGTTCGGAGACACCACATCGATATCAACAGGGAAATCAAGAAGGAGCTTAAGATTGTAAGTCCATTTGAATTGAATAATTATTAAATTAACTGCTAGTGCCAAATCAATCGTAAAACTGCAATAAGAGTAGTTCCTTGAAAGTTAAAATTGAACTTAAAACCGCTTATAGTTTGGTTTTCATGGATTATTCAACTCGTAGCTCCAACTCAAGAAAAAGATTTACCAAAGTTATAAATAGAGTCTTTGTAATTTACTTTGATATATCCTTACGGCATTACACGAGGATAGCTCAAAGCCTTCCCTCGGGCCGCAAAACAAACAACGCATTTCTCTTCCAAGCCTTGTATGATGGAGGCACCGACTGAGACAAATCGCTTTAATACATTCGGATTTACTCATACCTACTGAGACGCCGCAGGTACATCATACCTAGTAGAATATAATAGTACATTTTGATACAAGTGGAGAACGTTTGTTATTGCGTTCGAGGCGGAATTAAAACACCCGAGCCGTAGGCGAGGTCGTTTTTGAGCCGAGAACTGCAATAACAAGTGTCCACGAGTATCAAACGACGTTTTTCAATACACTTTTGAAGAAATAAAATAAAAAACACATAAAATAACGGAAAATAATTTTGTCATGAATTAATAGGGAACTATGATTTAAATTTTCTTTTTTTTCCGCGCTTTGCTTTCGCCAGGTTGAAAGAGAAGCAAAGGTATAAAGCCGATAAACAGCCTAATATGAAAAATAGAAAATTCAAATATTTTTGAGTTTAGAACACAAATAAATGTTAATTTGTTCATAAACGTTTTTTATATTGTAATAATCATGGTTTTTGATTATATTCTATACAGGGTGGCCGGAACATTGACGTCCAAAAATAAAATTTCGGTCCCTCGTATCGTGGGGTATTCGAATCACCCCCTATGTTCCGCGACTTTTCATAGTTTTCGAGTTATGAATTTTTTTCTGAATGTTTGAAAATTTTCGACCTGACCAACCTAAAAAAATTCTAAAAAAAAAAAGTAGAGGGTTTTATCGAGTTTCTTTTTTTGCAACTGAATTTTCATAAGTAGTACTTTTATGCATAAAATAATCAGCTTCGTAACTGTGATGAAAGTTATGAAAATGTTGATCTAAAGTGAAAAATTTACGTTCGGTAAATTATGACTTAAATTTTCAACTTCAAATTAAAAATCTAAACAGGTGACTTCATGGTTCTCAAGTAGGCTTCAAGAATGCGCCAGACTTTCAGCTTTCATAATCATTAAAAAACGTAGGACTTAACGTAGGGCTAACTTTGGCCTTAATCGGCTTTCAAAGACTGCGAGGTGGAAAATTCTTAAAATTAGCTATCTGATTAATAATTTTTTTTTTTCCATTTTCTCGCTCCTAAGGTTATTTAGTTTGCTAACCAAAAATGACTGCAGGAAAGCTAAGATTTAAACACGGAGATTTTTTTAAATGTTCTTTATTTGGGGCTATTACAAGGAAATAGCATACGCCCGAGACTGTTCAAGTGAACAAGAGCTGAGGCAGTTGATTGCAGAAGCTGAACGTGTTGTGAGAGAGAACAGAGACGCTTTTAGACGATTGCCAGACAATTTCTTACGTAGGTGTAGAATGTGTATTGCTCCAGGTGGTGGCCACTTTGAAAACCTTTTGTAAATGTTAAAAATAAATTAAGTACTTTTTTCACATTATCATCTGTGTTTTATTCAAAACCACTTTTTACGTAAAACTTTTCTTACCCAACTCTGAAACTATTTGTTGGTTAGTTTTCAGTATTCTAATCATTAATTAACCTTAGGAACGAGAAAATAGCCAAAAAAAAATAATTACTCAGATGGGTAATTTTAAGAATTTTTCCACCTCGCTGTCTTTGAAGGCCGATTTTAAACAAAGTAGCCCTATTAAGTACTTCATTTTTTTTATGATTATGAAAGCTGACAGTCTGGCGCATTCTTGAAGCCTACTTAGGAATTATGAAGTCACCTGTTAAGATTTTTAATTTAAAGTTGAAAATTTGAGTCATAATTTACCGAACGTAAATTTTTCACTTTAGATCAACATTTTCATAACTTTCATCACAGTCACGAAGCTGATTATTTTATGCATAATAGTACTACTTATGAAAATTCAGTTGCAAAAAAAGAAACTCGATAAAACCCTCTACTTTTTTTTTTTGAATTTTTTTAGGTTGGTCAGGTCGAAAATTTTCAAACATTCAGAAAAAAATTCATAACTCGAAAACTATGAAAAGTCGCGGAACATACATGGGGGTGCTTCGAATACCCCACGATACGAGGGACCGAAATTTTATTTTTGGACGTCAATGTTCCGGCCACCCTGTATAGAAACATTATTTAAATATTCAAAAAATATTAACGCCTTAAAGACGCATATCTCTTTGCCGAGATTAAAAAAAAACATTCACCTCCGAATAGAGAGTTGTGAATAGAGGCATTGAACCAATTTGGACTAAGTATAGGTATAAGTTATCTGTGGCATTCCCGCACACGTGCGGGGAAAATAAAAAATCGCACGCGTGCGACATACATTGCATTCTGAACCTAATCGTAGTGCGATATGAACCAGTTTTCGAGGAAGTGTATTGAAAATAAATAGGTGGGTTTATCCAGCGATGTACATTGTATTGTATTGTATGTTTCGCAATAATCATGTTTATGAACACCTTTCATCGTAGAGCATTCGGTTTAGTAACATTGCTCTTATTATTAGCATTGTGATTACCTACTGCTGATTTTATCTGGTACACCGCACAAATAATCGATCCTATCTATACCTATTCGTTGGCCAAAGTATGAAATTACCTAAATCTTTGTAAATACTTGAAGAATATGCTTTTATAACATCTCAAGAGAACTTGAAATAAAGCTTTCGCTGTAAATAACGTGAAGCCAATAAAGGGCGTTTGTTCAGGTGTGGATAAATATCTTCGTAGTTCGCACTAACTTACACCTGTTTGTTCAGTTTCAGTTAAGAACCGAGTTTATTTGAACGTCCAATTGCAAAAACTGTAATAAAAATATTGGAACTGCTGAACTTTCCTTGTAACAGGACGGTACGACGACTTTAACCTTTAGCCATGTTTTAGTTCAATATGTGACGAAATATGTTATTCTCTGAATTTTGGCGCGCGTGGGCCCCGCGGCTCAGAGCAACCGTATTAGCATTCCTAACAACATGAGAAATATATTTAAGACATAGGTATTTTTGGTCGGGGTGCCTTTGCTAGATACTGTGACCAATTCGGCTACCGCCAAGACCTACCAATTATGGGTGGTTTACAATTTTACGACTGATTAATCGGATGTGAACCCTGTTGGTAAGTAGCGAGTTCACAATTTGTTGGTTTGTCATGAATAGATTATGAACTATCGAAAATTAATAAGTAGGTACCTACGTTATACTGTAAGCAGTACCTATACTGTTCACAATTTATCAACAGTTTATTATACTACCTATCGAAAAAGAATGCGTTAAATTGTAAATGATTTGTTGCAGTTCACAATTTTTGGTAGTTTATTTATTTATAATAAGCACACCAACAGCACGGTCACTTACAATTGTTATTAAAATAACAAATAAAAATTTCATTTTAGTAACCATGCAATTAACAGGTATGCATGAC
The DNA here is from genome assembly GCA_905163495.3 of Cosmia trapezina. Taxonomy (NCBI): domain Eukaryota; kingdom Metazoa; phylum Arthropoda; class Insecta; order Lepidoptera; family Noctuidae; genus Cosmia; species Cosmia trapezina. Next base: position 12,745,655 of record LR991028.1, read on the forward strand.
TTTCACTTAAGAAACATTAGAGACAATGGAGAACATTAAAAAGTTTGTCTAGTAGAACTAAATGTAAACATACCAATTTGAAACTATATTGACGTGCAGTCTTCGCACTGTTTAAATAGTGAACGTCTGTATGAAGCAAAACTCATGGAGAAAACATCATCATCAGATTAAAAACTAACGAAGTTCATAAACAGGTAACATCAAAATTAAATAACCTGTAGTGTAGTTAGGTAAGTGCCTTGCATAACCCTATACTTTTGTACATACTTGTTCGCTTTGTGTTGTGGAATGGGAGGAGTGGCGGAACTCTTAACTGATAACGTTAATTTATTACTTGGACCACACCCCAAATCACGCAATTTTTACAGTTTTTTTTATTGGTGGTCAAGAACAATGCGTGTTTAGGTGTATAACTGAGGATATTGTAAACTTTCCTTAGTCGTATAAATCTAAGCACGGTCTACCTACTATAGTCACGTCTGGGAATCTTGCATCGAATTGACAATCCTTTAAACGTGAACTGGACAGCTTTTGGAATTGTGCCCGCTCATTGCATTAATGTTGACTCTTATTTGTGGTTAAATAAATTGCTTAGGTAGGTAGATACGTCTACTTCATTACGAAAGCATTCAAAATCAGTTTACCAGATGACTACACTCACCGCCACAGGTGATTTATTAACTACCTAATGCCAATAGAATACCTAGCACCGCCGGGCACAGAGTTTACGAAATGTTGCATTTTCTTCCAATCTCAATAATTGAGTCTTTCTTTTGTTTCACACAAAACTCGCCCTTAGAGAAGATGTAAAACATTTTGCTGTAGCTAGAGTAGGTAGGTATTCAATAGCGGCACCCATCCCTCCAAATAAATAAAACAGCAGGAGTCTCCGCTTCATTTATATTCTGTATCTTCTCAATACTCGTAACATGCAGCGGTATCTACTTAGTATCTACGTACTATTGTTTCTGCAGCGTGAAATAAAATGTGTGTGTCGGCAGATGCGGGATTTGCAACACGATAACGTGAACGGGTTCGTTGGCGCGTGTATCGAGCCGCCGAACGTTTGCGCTTTATCCGAATACTGCACCCGAGGCAGCCTCAAGGTAACATACTGCAATAAATAATAATGCAAAGATTTCAATCTTTGGCAACAAACCGTTCTCATCTCATTATTGAATGGTTTGCGTTTCACAGGATATTCTCGAAAATGAAGACATCAAACTGGATAACATGTTCATCGCGTCTCTAGTTGGAGATATAATTAGAGTGAGTTACGCTGCATTTTACCTTCACGATTGTTTCGCGCTCCAAACAGGCAAGGTCGAAGACAAAACTTCACGAGCGACGTTTGAAACGGTATCCATTTATGAGCTTATGTGGGTTGTATCCGATTTTGCCCGACCTAAATAACTTCTCATCAGCTAATCATAACAAATGATTTGTTAGACCTGCCAATACTATTGGACTTAGATGGTCTTTGGTAGGAATAAACAGCCAGTGCCGGAGAGCCAACAAGATGCTGCTAATACCTAAGTGAGTAGGTACTTATTACCTCGACCTAGCTGTCTACATACCTTATTGTATTTGCTCTTCCCTCTTTTCTTGTTAACATGATTTCTTTGTCGTCGTTTCTAGGGCATGATTTTCATCCACGAGTCACCGCTGCAGTATCACGGGGCACTGCGACCATCTAACTGCTTAGTGGATGCTCGCTGGGTGGTCAAACTGGCAGACTTCGGACTGAAGGAGTTCCGGAAAGACGAAATGCCTCCATCGGAATCAAATGCACTGAGATCTCATGTTGAAAGTAAGCAATTTTGTTTTTTTCTATGTCTTCAAAACAGAACCTCATGTTCAATCTAAAGATAAATATGTAGAGCTTTCCAGCTTGAGTAAAAACCCCTTTCGCCATAAGCTCTTCATGTTTCTATTCATCCTATTCTTATTCAAAGGTCTAGCATATTTATCACCGGAGTTGCTTCGCTCAGCGGGCTGGGGCAAGGAGACCACCAACATGACAGTGGAGTTACACGACGGGTCTCCACACTCTGACGTATACGCTTTCGCACTGGTGCTGTATGAGTTACATACAAGACGAGGTCCCTTCGGAGGTGATGCCCTCCCAGTACCCTCTCTGCTACACAGGATAGCATCTCCAGACCCTGCGCCATACAGGTAGGTATGTGTCTGAGCAGGCAATGTCACTTTACTAACCAAGACAAATAAGGCCTGCTCAACTGGACCCACGCTAAACGACAAACTAGACATAACAAAAAGTACCTACCTAAAACATTCGATATTTTTTGATCTAGCGTACCTAGGACCTAGATAATTATATATCCAAAGGTTTTTGCCAAGTCTTTATACTGAGTCCAGACCAGTCTAATTTTAAAGATATTGATCAAATGTTTATTATTTTCAGGCCTCCATTGGACGCACTGACTGGTAGTTTTGACTGTGTACGAGAATGTTGCACCGAGTGTTGGACAGAAGAACCAACAGCTCGACCAGACTTCAAAGCTATCCGCACTCGGTTACGACCTCTGCGGAAGGGCATGTGAGTGTCTTTAACAAATTGTTACAGATATTATAGTGGGCTGACAATCAACTGTAACCTTCCGTGAACCTTATTTCAGGAAACCAAACATTTTCGACAACATGATTGCAATGATGGAGAAATACGCAAACAATCTCGAGGCTTTAGTGGATGAGAGGACAGATCAATTACAGGAGGAGAAAAAAAAGACTGGTAAGATCTCTAAAGACCTGACAATATTATTTTCTAAACACAAACTTACACGGATTATTCTGATGTCCTTAAAATTGTTTTTCAGAGGCTTTATTAGAAGAAATGCTACCAGCACCCGTGGCCGAGCAATTGAAGCGAGGGCGACGGGTTATGCCAGAGAGCTATGATTCCGTGACTATTTACTTTAGTGATATTGTTGGCTTCACAGCCATGTCAGCGGAGAGCACACCATTACAGGTATGTACCCTTCAGTCAACTTCAGACTTCTGTCTCAGAATGACTTCCGTGGGTTCAAACGCTTTTTAAAAGTAACGATAGCAGACTAATAATAATGATCTTTTTACAGGTGGTAGATTTTTTGAACGATCTTTACACATGCTTCGATTCAATATTAGAAAATTTCGACGTGTACAAAGTGGAGACTATAGGAGATGCTTACATGGTGGTGAGTATTATTTAGCACAACTTTCGTCATCTTTGGTTCCTACAACCAAGATTATAATGAATGGTTATCTCAGGTATCAGGCTTGCCGATTCGCAACGGTTTACTTCACGCAGGGGAAGTAGCATCAATGGCTCTGGCGCTATTGTCTGCTACACGAGCCTTCCGCCTGCGACACCGGCCTGACCATCGACTTATGTTACGTGTCGGTCTACATTCAGGTAGGTACATTATAAACTGTTTTTCCATCGATATCAGGGAACTATTACAAAATATTGATGTGCATCATCTTATGGCAAGAAACTAGAAACTCATCGTCATCTTTACGTTTCCAGGTCCAGTTTGTGCAGGAGTAGTAGGACTAAAGATGCCTAGGTATTGCCTGTTCGGGGACACGGTCAACACAGCCAGCCGCTTTGAATCGACTGGGGCGCGTAAGTAAACATTATTTGGTTCAAATTTTACTCAGAAGTAACTTTTTTTTTTCTCTGCCTTCATCTAGCTCCATACTACCTACGGGACCACACGGTACCTACCTACATATATTTAACTTTCGCTTTATAATTTCAGCTCTAAAAATTCACTGTAGTCAAGCGTGCAAGACGCTACTGGACCAACTGGGGGGTTACATTCTTGAAGAGCGGGGCATAGTCTCGATGAAGGGCAAGCGTGACCAGGTGACATATTGGTTGCGGGGAGAGGAACCAACTGCTGCCGCAGCCAGAGCTCGGCGACGCGCTGCGAGAGACAATGTGCAGCCGCCCGGCAGCACAGACAAGCGAGGTCAACGCAGCTCGCTCAAGACTAGGAGCTGGAAGAACCAAGTCGGTGGACTACATAGGTAATGTTGGACTTTATTTTTTGACGTAGATCCACAGATTAATACAGATGGGACACTCCGCTAAATCATTTAAATAAAAAGCGACTCTTGCTACGACACAATAAAGTGCAATTCAGGTTGCACTACGTTTATTATTTACAGTTATATTCAACTACAAGTTGCCTCTCTTTCTATCGCGTAACTCTTATACCTTCTGAATTGGCCCCGTGAGAGGGGCCGGCAGCGTACTTCTAGCTTCATACCTAAACTGCAGTGTGGCTGACACTGGCTTGGCCACCATCAGGGATTTTACTTTTGATAACACAAAGATTTAGTCGTTAATTAGTCGAAATTTGTCGCCAAATATCAGAATTTTTCGGTCACTGGTTCAAAAGTTATAAGGGGTCATTGGTGGCCGATCTGGAGAGAGTCTCCCCAGCTTGGCCACCTTTATATCTCAAAAACTAGGGCACCTAGCGAAGATCTGTTTTCTCCCAGATTTAGTCGCTAATTAGTCGAAATTAGTCGCCAAGTCACAGATTTAGTCGGGTCTTAGTTTAGAAGATATAATGAGTTCAATTTTTAAGTATAGTTCAAGAGCTAGATTGAAGAGTTTAAAGGAGAATGGGCGGGTCCGTCCCCAGTGGTGTATCAAGATGTGATATACGTCATTTTAAAGATCATAACAATAGCTTTATTTTCGTGTATGACACCAACAACGAAACTCGTGCAGGGAAGGAACCATGAATAATTTTAATTTTATTTTTTAATAATATTATTTCTAACTTCTACAGTAACGTAGCAAGTATAACCATGTGCACAAAATGCTAGAGGCGTCATCGCATCAGGGTGAAGAACGTCAGAGGGCGGATGAAGCCGAACGAGATTACAATTACGATAGACAATTTTCCAACCGACGATTATCCCTGTATGCGGGGTTGTCCTTGGGTGCACTTACATAGTGCACCCAAGGACAACCCCTGGTTGGTGCAGGACTATTGCAGAACATGGGAACAAAACATATTGGGCTTTGGGTTTGGGTGGCTGTGGAATGGTTACCTAGAACTATGGAAAGACTATGGCCCCTGCCTGACCAATGTTTTTTATACAATACACAGATGAAATGGCAGGGGGTGAGTTTTTTTTTTTTTGTGGATGGGAAATCATCTAATGACTTCGCCCGCTCTGTGTGGGGCGGAAGGGCGTGTCAGACTTTTACTGACTAAAACCCACCCGTGTTCCTTCAGTTGCCTATGCCAAGGCCACGGTATCTCTTTCGAACAACCCGCGACCCCGGCGGCATCGGCCCTATTGGACCCCATCATTGCTGACATCTCTTTGAGGCGCGCGTGGAATACAACGCGCCGTCGACCTGGGCCTGGTCCTTACAGGACGGCGAGCTACCCACTACTCGCCGACCGCAAGCCCACGCCTACGGTGGCCGGGAATCGGCTCTCGACTCCCGCCGCCCAGGGCGTCTCCTGCGGCGACTGAGGGCGTGAGGTTGTCTCTCCCTCACGCGTTCCGCCTCCTCCTTCGCGAGAATTACTGCTTCGCAGAAGGAGGTGATGGCCTCCCATGCACTCTCGCTCCGCACCATGGCCTGGACCAGGTTTGGACGTGAGAGATCGCCGCCGCCGATCGCCTCCATGAAAACAGGGCGGTGCTCCGCCCAAGCCGTGCAGACCTCCACTGTATGCTCCACCGTGTCCTTCGGGCGATCCACCGGAGTGCCTCCCTGATGCAACTCCAGGGCAGGGTATTGAAGGCGTTGGCGATGTGTAGAGACACCGCCCAGACGACCCCACCCCGGGCCACAGCATACCCCGTCGTGAGGGCTCGCAAGCGCATGATGGCGTCCACCGTAAAGAGCCCCCTGCGGAAACCAAACTGCCTCTCCGCCAAATCCTTCCCCTCCTGCACTAGCCACCCGACGAGGCGGTTTGCAATGACTCTTTCAAAGAGCTTGCCCACCTCGTCGAGCAGCACGATGGGTTGGTAAGCGGAACAGGGGGCACACTCAATAATGGACCCCCGGAAACAGTCGCTAGCAAATAGTGACGTAGCGACAAGGGGGCTATGTTGCCCCTTGTCCTGATGTGCTTGAGGAATGGAGAGGTATTCCACGGCTCTCAGAACAATCCCAGAGCCCGAAAGCTGGTCAAGATTCCTACAAGCACTTACTGGAATACTTCCTTCCTCCGAGCACGTTTGCTCTTGCGAATCTCCACTCAAGCCGGTCAATAAAGGCAAGAATGAGGTGGGAGCTCTGTTCCCGTCAGTGTTCACTCCAGCCGGTCAATAAAGGCAAGCCAGAGGTGAGGAACTTCTCCCGGGAGATAGGGTCCGTGGGGTCACTACTTCCCAACAGCTTGCCACACGCTGCCCTGCGGTTTTCTGTATCTCTCTTGGTCTGGCTCCTCACCTGAGACCTGTTTCGGCAAAGTAAACTCTACCGGCACAGACTTGAGTTCGGAGCGCGCAAGCCTCACCATGACGTCAACGTAGAGATACGGAGGTGGGGAAAAGTTGAAAAGTCAAGTGTGCAGGTGTGGTGATAAAGGTGCAACACAAGACTAGTAGCTGCACCGCAAAGAACGCTACATAAAATAATAGGTATATACGAAAAACTGTTTATGCTAAACATATCATTAAGAAAAAAAAAAAGATTCGTAGTATCTTCTTTGCACGAGTTTCGTTATTGATGGCATAAGCTAACTGTCATAACGGACACATAAATATGTTAAGACTTCGATCATTATCTCGCTCCATCGCACTTTGAATAGATAGAATAGTATCCATCGCACTTTGAATAAATAGATAGATATCCTGGAGTATGCCTAGGCATACTCCAGGATATCTGCAAGACAAAACAGGTGGACGATGGAAAAATAAGCGAAAATCACATTTTTTTGAAAAAAAATGTAATCATTCGTAGGTCTTCCCCTGCAAGAGTGCGATGGTTGGTGTCATAGAATAAAATAAAGCCATTCTAATAAGCTTTAAAATGACGTATCGCTCAATTTGATACAGTCTTGAAACAGTCTGGGGACGGAGCCCATACAAAAGCGCCCATTCTCCTTTTTAAGTATAGACCAAGAGCTAGATCAAAGATTTTATCGTAAACTCTTCAATCTAGCTCTTGAACTATACTTAAAAATTGAACTCATTATATCTTCTAAACTAAGACCCGACTAAATCTGTGACTTGGCGACTAATTTCGACTAATTAGCGACTAAATCTGGGAGAAAACAGATCTTCGCTAGGTGCCCTAGTTTTTGAGATATAAAGGTGGCCAAGCTGGGGAGACTCTCTCCAGATCGGCCACCAATGACCCCTTATAACTTTTGAACCAGTGACCGACAAATTCTGATATTTGGCGACAAATTTCGACTAATTAACGACTAAATCTTTGTGTTATCAAAAGTAAAATCCCTGATGGTGGCCAAGCCAGTGTCAGCCACACTAAACTGCAGTGTCCCATCTGTATTAATCTGTGGTAGAGCCTACAATCGCTCGACAAAATTCAAAAAAGTTTAGTGGTCGAGTTCATTAGTATTGGACTGAACTTTGAGGCAAACTGTAATATTTTATACCCTTAATTTTTGTACAGATGTTGCAGTTTAGAATCTCCTAAAAAGTTGCGTTTCGCTTCCGGAAATCATTTGGAATCACACACAGACGGTGTCCTACATCATCGCAGTGATGAGTATCTCATGGAAGTAAGTAGATATCCCCTAGCATCTTGAGTCTTGATGATCGGTGGTATGAAGCAGAAATAATAATTATGTATTTTATTGATTTCAGGTGGTTGGTGAGGGACGACTAGCTCCAGCGCAACGGTGTGACCTATTAGAAGCACCCAGCCTCCGGCAAGAGTATACGAGTGTGTCGTGTCCTATCATAGAACACACGGAATGTATCCAAACCCCACCAGCCCCCACCCCCGACACGCCACTACTGGTTCAGGACACCTCGCCGTGTGATACCAAGCAGTGCGACATCAAACTGGTGATCAACGGCTGCTCGTATAGCGAGCGTGACGGCGCCGGGATTCCTCTGCTCGCGGACGCGTAATACGTGCTGTACTTACGATGTAATCCTAGTCAATGGCAGCGACATGCATCTCTAGCTACTGCGACATCAAGCATAGCTCGGTCCGAGTCGCAGTAGTTACTATACGTGTGAGAACTGTGGTCTCGTGAGCGACAGCGGAGTTCTACCTAAAGGTTGGAGGTGAACACTCGTATTGAATTCGCCAGGACTTCACGTTACCAGAACCGCATTTCTCGCTTTAATGACACTTAATGTAATTGTGATCTACGTCAGTATTATTAAGAAACCTTGTTCAATAGAAATTATTTAATAACATTAAACTTATTTCACAATTGACGGTAACATCGTTTTACTTACACATATTATTTACAACATCTCATATAATATACATATAATGTAACATAGTGTGTGCTGGCGCACAGCTGCTCAGACGGCGGATTCGGTGTCGAGCAGCGGCGGCGCGCGCTGCTCGGGCTCGCGGGCGCTGAAGAAGCCGAGCAGCCACGACGGGATGGCGAAGCGCGGCGCCTTGCGTGCACCCGCCTTGCCCTCGGCCACGTTCTCCAGCGAGCGCCAGCGCTTGTAGAACTCGATGTAGCTGGCCTCGGGCGCCTTTCGCCGCGCGCGCTCCTGCTTGGACGACAGGCTGGTCTTGCGCAGCAGCGGGCTGTCCTCGTCGCGCGGCGCCTCGTCCGTCACGATGCCGATGATGGTGCCGTTGAACACGGGGTCGCCGCACACCGTGGCCACGCCCACCTCGTGCTCGAGCGAGCGCGCCGTCTGCTGGCGGCGCATGCGCACGTCGCGCGCGGGCAGCAGGTCCAGCGACTGCGCGCGCAGGCCCCAGCGCGCCGCCGGCTCGTCGGGCGAGCCCGAGCACGCCGTGGACGACGCGATCGAGCTGAGCGCGTGCCTGCCCACAAGATCGCATATTACTGACTGCTGCGCCGCAGGTCTGCGCTGGCCAGCAGCGCGTAGCGCGGGTTGCACGGGTAGGGCGCGTACCTGGGGCGGGGCGCGGCCTGCTCGGGGCGCGGGCGGCGCTGCGAGCTCGGCGACGAGCACAGCGGCGCGGGCAGCGAGCAGCGAGAGCCGCGCATGACGTCAGCGTCGCGCGCGCCGCTCGACATGCGCTGCCGGATAGTACTGCCACCACCTCCACCTGCACATACGAAATCTATGTTAGCAAATGAAATTAGTTCAGAAAACTAAATCCAATTTCACATTTTTGCAGTGTGTGAAAATGCCAATTGCATCCTGGGAACTCTCCCAGGATTCCAAAATGTGACTGATGATGTGAGTGTGTCCTGCAGACTCCTGCGCCAGTCGTCGACCCAACTTCCGTGAAACCAAACTGGTGACTATCCCATTTGAATTAAAATGTGACAACATCTGGTTTATCATGATTTTTTTCATATATTTTACTCAATGCTGGTATGCTGGTAGCACAGATATAGGTATATAATTAGTGCCCAATTTGAAAATTGGTACTACTTTGCTATGTTTCATTAAATCGGGAAACGTACCGCTGTCTAAACATTGATTAAATATGCCTGTTAAGTTAGGGGCAATAAAATTGTGTCAATAATATCTCCAGATGAGGTAACCACACCACAAAAATGTGGATTCGCATCATAAACGACACACCACCACCAAGAAAATACCTGAAAGTGAAGGATGTCTGGAATCCGTCAATCTAGGGCTTCGTCTGGGCCGACGGAACAGTGGACGCTCCTCGCCCTCGACGGCCCTCTTCTGTATAGCCTTCTCTGTGGCACTTATCAACCAGTACGTCTGGAGCTGTAACACAGGAACAAGAGTTAGTACCTGTTATAACTTAACAACCTACTCTGCCAAAAAAACTAGACAACTATCAATCTATTATATCTATCTAACTATCGGCTTAATATACTTAATACATTATTTGTAACTCAAATTACCTACCCCTCCTGAATGACTATTTCATGAAATCATGTCATTTGGGCCAATATTGAGAGTTGTATTGATTTATAATGTTTATAATTCTGTAAATACATACAGTCGCGAATCATATTTTGATCAAGGCGCGTTTGCTCAATATTCACAATAATTTTAATTCTATTCTATTCACCTAATTCTGACCTGCAAATTTCAAAAAACGTAACAAAATTTGAATATCGTGGGCTTCCCTGGCTAATGAAATTCGACGAATGAAATTTCACGAACCTGCCCTTTCCCCTTGATAGGAATAGCGCCTCTTGGCTCGACGATGTATCCGCCAATCTTGTCGAGTGCTTGCTTGCAGCTCGGTGATATGTGAATCTTGAGCGGCTCGCCGTTGGATTCCATGCGGGAGGCCGTGTTCACTGTGTCGCCGAACAGGCAGTAGCGCGGCATTGTGAGACCGACCACGCCTGCTACTACTGCGCCTGAAATACCAATATTTTAAGCATGAATTATACGATTTTTCAAAAGACTACACACAATATTATTGTATGCTGCAGTTCTAGGTATCTAAAATAATTATGGGTTCCGACAGCGTGTTCATTTAATTAAATTTCTAAAATTTAAAATAGAACATTTATAAAATCGCTTTTTCTTAAATAAAATACTTATATTTGACGTGATTTTAATTTGTGGACACTAATAAATTAAAAAATTTAAAACGGACCAGAATTTCTATGACCTTACCTGTAGGATAACTTAACCTAATAAATTATGTGGAGGCAGCAAAGAGCATAAAACTTACCAGTATGAATTCCTATCCTAAGCTTGAGTGTTTCATTTGGTCTATGAGATATTTTGTGACTTTTGACTGCATTCAACAATTCCAGTGCCATGGATGCGATCTCACCCACGTGTCTGTCGCTGTTCCTGATAGGGAGACCAGATACCTGGAAGATACACGATATATACATTTTAATACGTACGTTCGTTTCAATACGTATTGAAGCTATAAAATTTATAAATAACGAAAAAAAGCGCGTCATTCTACAAAAATATAACTTACCACCATGTACGCGTCCCCAATAGTCTCCACTTTATAAACATCGTAGCCTCTAATTATTCTATCAAACACAGTGTACAGATCGTCGAGGAAGTTCACGACCTGGAGCGGAGTACTCTCGGCTGACATGGCGGTGAACCCGACGATGTCACTGAAGTAGATGGTGACCGAGTCGAAGGATTCCGGCTCGACGCCCTCGCCCGTCGTTAGGCGCCGCGCCACCGACCTGCAACAATCACCCCCATGTACACCGCCCTTAATACATAGGCCTAACCATCAACACTTATACGACATTCTGACGAAACACAATATCACTCTCAACTTACCAACTACTTCAAATCATGCTGCTACTTTTTACTGTAAGCTATGGATAAAAACATACACTAAAATCCTTACAGATATGTACAGTTCAATTACAAGCACTAGAGTAACAAAATCTTAATTTAAAAATAATTAAGTATCAGAAAAAAAACTACAATATAACAGTTTATACTTGAACATAAAAAGTAATTAAATTATACATACACTTGCGTGCAATAAAATCGATCCACCCCATTCTCTTCGATATGAAACGAGAAAATTTAACAAGTTTAATTAACAATAACCTAATATATTGTGTACTAAAACCTTCCTAACTGTATGTAGATTACGTAAGTGAAAAAAATATCAAAACTGATTCATTACTTTTTGAGAAAAACGCGAATTTAAAAACATACAGATCGAATGAAAAACCTCCTTTTTTTCAAGTTGGTTAAAAATTCAAGTCAAATGATCAATAAACGAACAGTAATAAACAAAATTAAGCTTATGTCAACTTCACTGACAAAAAAAAGTCACGCAGTTTTTTCAAACAAAAGTGATTGATGAGAACATCAGAAGAATCGAGTCGATCTTGTCAAGAATATTGCTTTTATCAAAGTATATGTGTATGTGTAAATAAACTTTATCTTACCTACCTTCACACAGTATAAAATAATTAAAATAAATACATTAATATCTTTGAGCTATCGTCTCTCAAATAGAGAGCATGGGGTGGGCCAATTTTTTTGCACGCAAGTGTATTTAAAAAGTGAGAAAGACTTAAAATGCTAGAAGTAGGTACTATTAATGTTAAGCATGCTGATCTATATGTAAAAATTATCAAAAGTGCAGTGTAATTTGAAAAAGAGTCCACTAGTGCCCCAATACTGAAGTTCACCATAGAAACGCTACAAAATTTCTTGCAAAAAGCTATAAAACCAGTTAACTACTTGAAGAAAACTGCCATCACCGACAACGACGTCACGCTAAACCGCCACAGAACCCCAAGCAAGCTCTATATCTACTCAAACTGTTAATGAAAGGTGAGCCCGTGTATCACAATGTAGGAACATTTCAATGAAGATTGTGACGTGGGCCTGCCACCTGTGTGTGAGGCAAACCATATTAAACTACAATCACCAATAGGGAGTTAATTACCTCAAGACATTTTCACGACATTTCTATAATGGATTCAACCTCCACATCTGGAAAAGAACACAAGTACAACAAAGTGAATACATTAAATTTTTAGACGACGTACCACTGTTTTACATCAAGTCCATGTCGATGTTTCATGTTTTGATGAATGAACTATATTATGTGTATTAGTTTATTTATAGTACCATTATCAATCCGAGCTAATTGTATTTGAAGCGTCATGAGCATTAGCTCAGTATTCAATATACACTAAATAACCTAAAGTGGTTACTTCTACACATAACTCACGCCAATGTTTGTAAGATAATACACTCCCATTTTATTTTACAACACACTCTTTACATGACAACAAATTATAGTGACGAAAAGCGAACCATTATTCCTGCAATAAAAATAGCACATTATTACCGGTCGACTCGACTGTTAACAATTTCGTGTACCTACTTGTATGGAGATTCACAAAACGTCTAAGTTAGTTATCACATAGTAGCGATGAGACTTGGACCAAATGTAAACCAGTACGCACACTACTGTGACATCCAGGTATGTGATACAGCTTGTTGTATTTGCGTCTTCCTCAACTGTGCTCACATGTATATTATTATTAATTACACCGATTACATTACAAACCTTCAAATTAGTAATAATATAACGATTAGATGACGCTAACATATACACCAATGTACACAAAATATCAATGACATGTACATGCACATTTTACGATGGTCACCAGTCGCGACTGGGTCGTGAATAAACATAGTAAAGCTTGTTTCTTTTAATGCATTCTTAGATACAAAACTTTATACTGACGTTCAAAAATGCGCGAATGGTTATTGACATTCTGATGCGACATCAGTTTTTATTTACAAAACTTTTAACTTGCATAGAAATTGTATTTGATTAAACAGTATAGTAATTACGCACAATGGTCCACACGAAGGACTAAGAGCGGAAACCAAATCCTCTATCACAGAGCAGTATAGTAATGTCGTATAATATAAAAAGTAGCTTACTTTGGTAGCATCCTATGTAATAAGTCTTCGGTTTTCTGTTTCTCTTCGATTAGTAGCCTCGTTCTCTCGTTGACTAGTTCTTCTAAATTATTGGCATATTTCTCCATCATGTCCATCATTTGGTCCATTATGTTTCTTGATCTGGAACATTCAACCAAAACGTTAACATAACATACACAGATTTCAACATCATAAGGTTCAAAATCTTCTACATGCTGTAAACAAATATTGTAAGTTCACTCACTTTCCAGACTTCATTTTCTTGAGGCGGCTTCTGATCATGGGGAAGTCGGGTCTCAAGTTGGGATCCTCAGCCCAGCAGTCTTTCATGCACGCAACCACGTAGTCCTCGGGAACCGGGTTCAAAGCGTCTGTGTCAGGTCGGAACACCTCCTCGCCGTCCAGTTTTGGTCTCTTCAGACGCTCGACTATATCTGAAAGAATAACCGAAACTTCAACATCCGTAATCGTAGATCTCCTAAAGAAAGAACTGTCTAGTAAAATAGTTTGGTGCTCGAAATGGTCCTAGTAAATATACTGACGGTGCGTCTCAACCGAATTTTTATTTTATCGTTTTCATATCCACTGCTTCATAATGCTTTCACAGGTCTTGATAAAATGGTAGTTAAGAGCTGACACGCAACAAAAACATAAATTTAGTAATAGAATGCATAATATATAACTCACCCTTAGGTTCTGTCCCCGTCAAACCAAAAGGCCCTCTTCTAGCTATTATTTCATAGAGAATGATCCCAAATGCATAAACATCGCCCTTCTGCGTACCACCAACCGTGCCGTTGGGGTTATCCATCTCCCTAAGCAACTCCGGAGCCTTCCATAATAAGCCTGATAGAACAGAACACATTAATATTCAGAATTTATAATGCAAAATTATTCAGATTTTACAAAATAAGTCATGTTCATCATACCTCTGTAATATTGGTGCTCCCCTATAAATTCGTTTTCAGCACAAGCTCTAAGCTCGTGCAGTCCAAAATCAGCAACCTGCAAGAGAAATATATGTTTATTCGTAAGAAGTTCCATCGCTTGCGCATCGACAGCAGAACAATTTCTCCAGTGTAAATTATAACGTAAAATAAATAAACTGACCTGAAGCATCCACCTAGACGTAACAACACAATTCGAGGATTTGAGATTTCCGTGAAAAATTAATGGCGAAGTATGGATGAACATCATACCCTGTAACAAAATAACACCATGTCAAGCATATAATATTGCTAAAGGAAATGTGTTAAATATCAAATTAAACGTACCTTTATGAGATCGTGAATTAGCGAAGATATGAACATTTGGTCCAACTTTATGTCTTCATTTTCGATTATATCCTGGAAACAACATCGTATTTATTATTATTGGGCTAAACAAATAAATAATCAGCATGTATTTCCTTTCCTTTTTCCACGAAACTCGATCCCGGGTCAATATGGACCAATCCCTCCTATAAGCGTCAAATTCGTCCCGCCATCTTCCGCGTGACGTTGAACGTTTTCAGGAACCCATGTTGTGGTGGTCTTAGCCCACTGCTATTTTTATTTATTTTGTTATTCATCTATCCCGTGACATTATACCATTTTGAATACAAATGTAATTTCGAAGACGAATTCTGATTGGTAGTAAATCCATGTAATACTCACATACAAGCTCCCTTTGGCGCAGTAGTCAGTGAGTAAAAGAACACGCAATGGCTCCACCACAGCACCAGTAAACGAGTTCAAATTGTCATGACGCAACTCTCGCAGCAGACGCATCTCCTTCATTATCTCACGTGGAATGTCCTAACAAAAGTACACTATTTTTTAATATACTGCACATAATATCATACTTAGAAACTATGAGTGTCACATAGTTTGATAAAGTAAGGCAATTTTAAATGGTTCAGCCGAAATATCAACTTTGGTTGAAAGGCATACATGAGCCGTTCCGTCGTGACAGAGAATAATCGATGCACTTACTTTCTTTTTGGAGAACTTGAGCTCTTTGATCCTGACAACATTCCCCTTAAACTGCGCAGTGGTCGTGAATATCTGCGTGCAGCACTTGCTCTCGCACGATATCCCGCTCGCTAAACTCAGCTGCAACATAAACAATTTATTCGAGGAACGCCGATGTTTGACCATCGAACAACCACATAATAGCACATAAAGTCTGCACTGTTTACACAAAAGCTAGCGCTTGCCTGCGCGTCTATTTCTGGTAAGGGGTTACCTTACTAGGCGACCACACGAGCCCACTGCCCAAATATCCAGCTATTTCTTGTGGGTCTATCTTCCAGAGAAGACCCTCGATCTCTTGCTCGATCTTCCACTTGCGGTATATGCTGATGGTGACGACCAGCGCGCAGAACAGGGTAACGGCTAACGTGCCCGCTACCACCAGAGACGTTATTTGAGAATCGTCTTTGGGACACTTCTCGTTGAGAAACCCACAGGACGGTTCGTCTTCGGGTTTCACACTGTCAGGCCAGTCGATTGGTAAACGAGGGTTTAGTTTGTATTCCTGAAAACATATTCATCAAGTTTTATCTGTGTCACAAAAGGTCATTCTCGAATTTATACCTTATTACAATGATGACATAAGAGACACATGACGTGAGTTGCTTTTGCTACTATAGAAAATGCAACTCTTGTGTACTCACAGGAAACTCTCGTTTATTCTGATGCTGGAAGTGCCCTACTGGGATCATACTGTATGTACAGTTGACGACGCCGTCGCGGTACTTGGTCGGCTTGAACGCTAGCACGGAGAAGTTGCCCTCCGAGTCCGCTCGCTCGTCCAGACGAATAGACATGCCCGATATACCTGCAGGAAGTGCCATATTCTAACAACAACGTAATAACTTGTGAAGTTAATTAATATTTCGATGAGTTAGGCCGTATTCAAAAGATATTTTTTTACTTATAGAACATTTAAACAGAATAAGGCTATTTTGAGATTTCTTTTCAACAACAAGTCCTGCTTATTTTTACTAGAAAATTGTGGTCAGCGAAACACTTACTTTTATACGGTGAACTTTGAATCATCTTGTTGACGATACGCGTTCCGTTCGTGGCGATAGCATTCAGTTTAAATGTCGTCAACATTTCAGTTCGAGTCTCTTCCTTTATGATTTCATCCAAAGCTTTCGCGTAAAGTTTCACCGAATCATATAAGTATGCAGCGTAGATGGAAACAAACTATAAACAGAAAATTATGTTGAGATACACGCAATTGTTTTATTAATCACACTAATATTATAAAGGCGAAAGTTTATGAGTGCGTGTGTGTGTATGTTTGTTACTTCTTCACGCTGCCGCTTATACCCTGGATTAGCACATAGGCTACTTTTATCCCGGTATGCGCAGGTGAAACCGCGGACCGCAGCTAGTTTAATATACAGGGTGACTTTGAAAACATGCGACAAAATTTAAGGGGGTGTTCTACGCATCAATATGAACAACTTTTACTAAGGGACCAACATCGAATTCGCAAAAAAAAAATACCTTCCCATATTATAGTTAAAGGTATTGATTGGCCCTTTTGTAAAAGAAGGTCGGATTTTTTTTTGCGAATTCGATGTTGGTCCCTTAGTAAAAGTTGTTCATATTGATGCGTAGAACACCCCCTTAAATTTTGTCGCATGTTTTCAAAGTCACCCTGTATATCTAGAACAGTTTATCCTTACTGCTCAAATAAAGACACCTACTTTTAGGTATAGTCGAGGAATAAAAGGTTTGGCACCTTTATTAGGGTCAATCTTATTTGCACATTGCATGTGACTTGATTATGTTTTCGAGATTATGAATGCAAGTTAAAGTTCGAATAGGTGACACGGTACCCGCGGGAAATGAATCTATACAACGTGTAACGTTAAATGCGCAAAACCTCTTAAGGGGTCAATGTACTCATCATTATGAACAACTTTTACTATGGAAGCAAACCTGAAATCGCGAAAAAAAAACAGCTGTTCAGTATATTTTGACGAATTATGCGAAAATAAATGTACTGAACAGCTGATTTACAATGACCCCTTAAGAGGTTTTGCGCATTTAACGTTACACGTTGTATAGGTATTGACAATTGCTTAACAGTTTAATTCTCTTATTGTAGTTATCTAGAGGCACAATCACACGTGTTTCATTCAAATATGGTTCTGAGCTCCCAAAATTAAAACAACTACCTTATTAAACTTATTCCCGAACACGGAGTCTCTGAACTTGAAGGGTTCCATGGTGTTGTACTTCCGGACTTTGTCGGTGAACTCCTCGTAACTGCTGGACGGCTCGGACGAGACCACCACCAGCAGCGACTGCGCTCGTTTCTTGAACTCCAGCGTGTTCGGGCATGTTAGCTTCGTACGGTCCTCGGTTTCTGTGAATTTGAGAACAATATTACAAGAAATATTTTTTTTTCAAAGCTAAGGCAGCGTCAATCGTGTGCCAGTGCGAAAAAGGGATGGCGCTATATATGTATAGCTGTATCTCTATTTCGTACTGGAATAATCATCAACCATTAGATGATGGGCCCAAGGCTCAGAGCCAGTAACACGTGGCCTCAAACCTATACTTGCTCCGTGCGGATATCAAAACGGCGCGGTGGCTAGGATGCCTCTAAATCTAAAATGGATGGCTTATTCCCCTATAACGATACACAGATTACTGTACTGAGTAAGCACATTACTAGCGAGAGCGATGAATACGACACAACTGACGCAAGAATGCAACAAAAGTGAATGAACATTACATGTAACACCCTCGTGTTCAAAACACATAAATCAGAATGATTACAGTCATAATATACATAATTTCTGTTTCAATTAGATTTGCAATTGTAATGATTACGCCTGGCGAACAGTGTGACGACGGTTTAGCTAAAACAATAAGGAAAACGGAACTATTTAATACTACAGACAAATACGCAGAAATTATAGTAGTTAATGCTATTACATTACCCATAGCGAAAATTTTATATTGCAAGCTTGTTATAATTTACTCACTTATAAGATATTTCAAGGCTTCTTTAGGCGAATATGTCATCATATCTACAAATATGACCATGTATTCGCCCTTGGAGAACAGCTGGTGTGATTCCATAGCCGTCATCATTTCTATGAGACCAGACGAAGAGCCCAAGAACACGTATACTGAAAATTAAAGATGATTTCTTACTTGTTTGATAATTTTGTAGAGTTAATTTATCTCACAAAGGCGTGTCTTGAAGCCTTTATGTTGTTATCCATTAAGTTTAAATTGCAATAACTAACCCGCTTTCGTGAGATAAATTAACTATAATTGGACACTTATATTGATCGTCTATCACCATTAGACCAAAACATAATACTTATTGGAAAAAGTAAATTCCGCAGATTCCAGAGCAGTGCTTCGTTTTTTAGCTTTCTCTTTTACAGAGAGTGCCGGGAAGAGGCAAATAATCCATATCTCTCGTTATGCTGAGCTCCGATCTACCTGTGAGACTCATCACTATAGCAACAGGAAGCCCATTCAAAAATAGACATCTAATCCACTCACTTCTGGTCTTATTCTTGGTATCCTGTATGAACTGGTACCAGAAGCCGGGCGCGCAGCAGGTCATCTTCTCCTCGCAGCACTTGAAGCTGTCTATCACCGTCCGCTGGTGGTTCACCGTCATGTTGTTCTTCTTCGCGTGGTTCTCCAGCGTCAGTGCCACCGTCACCCACGACTCCTCGTACAGAATGGAGAACTTGTTCCATCTGTAGTACCGTAGGAGCGATATTACAGATTTTGTTGCCTGAAATTAAATAACAGATCATTAGGTTATGGCATCCTCATCTTTCAGCCGAGTGTCGGCCCCTGCTGGACGTAGGTCTCCCCGACGCACCGCCACATCGACCGATCCTGTGCTTCTCGCATCCAGCGGATTCTTGCGGTCTTTACAAGGTCATCACTCCACCTTGTGAGAGGCCTTACAACGCTATGCCTTCCGGAACTTACGTACTAGTAAAGAATATGGTAATAGAATCTATGAGCCGAAAGAATCTAATTTTAGAATTACTTGTATGAAATTGCCGAATCAGACGAATCGCCGGAAGAATTACTAGGTAGTTTGTTTCGTTCCGCGAGGTCGATTCTTTCGGCGCGGACAAGTGTGTTTACTTTAAATCAACGTCACACCAGCTATTGTCCATTCAAAAATAGGAGGTAATAAACAACATAAATTATACCATACAAAAGCCGTGCCCCCGATGGATTTTCCCAGCGGTAAAAATGACGAACTTCATTATTTTCATCCCCTATTTAACACCTTAAGAAGATTTATTTTCAAAAATGTTTCTTTAGTACTTTTGTGGCAGCATCTACATCGCCACATGCGAACTACGAATCACAATGACGTCACGCAAAATCCTGCATCGCGCAATCAGAGTTTACCGCGCGACTAGCATTATATACAACGTCCCGACATCAATCGTTGTTCGTTGGGCAGTAGCCCACCAGACACGATACCCGTCTGGTCGGAGGATCCTCCCTTTTCTATGGAGGATGAGTGAACTTTACACCCTCTTCCTCATGCCTCTATACTTTCGTTCCTTATAACCACCGTTCGTTATACTGGATGAAATTTAAAACATGTTCCAAATCGTAATGGGAGATTGTACTCATCATTATGAAGAACTTTTACTATGGGACCAAACCTGAAATCGCGAAAAAAATTCAGCTGTTCAGTACATTTTGACGAGTTTGATGTAGATAAATGTACTGAACAGCTGAGTTGTTCATAATGATGAGTACAATCTCCCATTTCGATTTGGAACATGTTTTAAATTTCATACCGTATAAGATATTCTTGTGCAAAACTTTATTTAGACCCAGCGGTTCAGGTTGTGCGTTGTCAGTCAGTGTGCAAAATTTTTAGTAAGTAGATTTTATCGCTGAGTTATTTTAAAATTGTTACTTATAAACGTGCATATATTAAAATAAGTTATTGCTTACCTGAGCGCCAGGCGGCTCCAACCTCGCAAAGTTCGACAATGTTGAAGTTTGGTAATCGGAACATCTCTGAAACAAACAACCAAAAAATTTTGACAACTTCCTGCTAGAGTCAAGTGTGTACCCCCCACCCCCACTGCCAACTAAACGGTTAGTTTTGGATGGGGGAAAAAATTCACGGTAGTAGTATATATTATAACGAAGTTAAAAGGGAAACTATCACAGCTAAGTAGGCTTTTCAAGTTTACGAGTAATAGTCAAATATTCATGAAACAACAAAAAGCCCTCTTCTTAGTCCGCATTATTGTGCAACTACGGAACCCTATTACTGCGCGTGGCCCAACACGCACTTGGCCGCTTTTTTATTAAATAGAATGGTAGGAACCTGGTATAGCATCTATCTAGCAGGAGACATGTCTAATCGTATAAATGTTGTATTTGTCTAATGTATATATAGGGTGACTGGTAATTAGTGACCGATACTTAAACACATGATTGTGCTCATGATAACAAACAACTTTTACTATGGGAGCAAACCTGAAATCGCGAAAAAAAAATCACCTGCCCCATACATTCATGTTCGCATAACTCGTCAAAATGTAGGGAGCAGCAGATTTTTTTTTCGGGATTTCAGGTTTGGTCCCATAGTAAAAGTTGTTTGTTATCATGGGCATAATCATGTGTTTAAGTATCGGTCACTAATTACCAGTCACCCTATATACATATAACTTCAAAAAACATATTAAACATAGTTTTATCAATATGCTTACATAAGAGATCATGGGCAAGTTCCTGGACTGTGCGATGATCGCCTCAGTGTGGCAGCGGCCCTCGGGCCCGAAGAAGGCGACGACGCCCGAGCAGCTCATGTCAGTGAGCAGGCGCGTCGCCGTCACCGTGTCGAACTTGGTGTCGTGCCATTCTAGGACCAACTCCACGTCGGGCAGCAACTCTGTGTTGTTGTTCAGCTGGAAGAAAAATGAGGCTTATTTAAACGTATACTTACCAAAAACTTTTTTACAAAAAAAAAAACAACCGACTTTCAAAAAAAAAACTAAGTGCTAAGTGAAAAATTCGCCGACTTCCGAAATTAAAGTTATTTTTCACATCGCAGTTTTTTTTTTTTTTAAAGTCGGTTGTTTTTTTTTTGTAAAAAAGTTTTTATTTTTCACTTTTTAGTGGGTCAGTTTGAAACTTATCTAAGTTACAATAGCCTAATGTCAACTGCTCATCATCTTTTACAAAATATTGCTTTTCCCGATGCAGGGACGTTAATTGTTGAGGAGTTCTCCTAGTAAGAATCAGGAGAACTGGAGCTAATGGTGTAGTCACCATCAGCACCACTACACCATACGCATTGTGACGAGTATATATTTCTCAGCAACCATATTAAAGTAATAGAATCGCAACCCGTGAAATACTTATTATTTAGTAGTTGGCCAATGGCCATCTGTGATCTTCATAATCAGTTCCACTTCACCAAAGGGTGCTTTCCGAGAGCAAATGCACGAGTTACTACAAAAAATACCCAAATCGTTAAAGGTGTGCCTATAAAATTTGAATTTGATTTCCATGGGATTTCCTAATCAGATTATGACTTGGTGACAATGGGACCACCTCGAAACCATACCCTTTCACACAAAAAAAATATGATTAAAATGTGAAAGTTTGTGAAGATGTTTGTTATTCAATCACGCAAAAACGGCTGAACAGATTTATATGAAATTTGACACACAGATAGTTTATAACCTGGGTTAACACATAAGAAACTTTTTATCCCGGTTGTACCTCCCGCGGGATAATATTCGACATCCACGCGGGCGATATATTACATAGATAAAAGTTTCGATAACTCAACGGCTGAATGGATTTGGATAGGTAGGTAGATAGATTAGGACCTGGATTAACAATTATTATGCTACTTTTTATCCCGAAATAACGCGAACGAAGAACAGGCAACGACTTGTGTTTGATAAAAGTCGTTTTTTCGACAATTTGCACTTTTCCCGAACGTGTAGTTCGAAAATGGGTAGGAATTCGAAAAAGTATATAAGGTAAAAGTTGTAACAAATTTTATGAGCTTTCATTACATAGTAAATATTTTTTCTCTACAACGCACCGTTTTAAAGATATTAGCAAAAACTCAAAAGTGGGAACTTCTATCCCTCCCCCCCCAACTCCGGCGCACCCACTAGACGCGGGGACTTTTATTATGTGTACTCCCTAAGCACCCTGAACAACTTTCTGAAGAAATTTCTTACGTCCCAGCTCACGCACTCTACACCCGCTTTTTGGTCATTTGTTGAGTGGACTATTTGGGTCTGTTTCAGTTTTTCGGTTTTCGTGTTTTCGGTCCAGATAAGCAAGAAAAGTAAACCTTCCGGTTTAAACTTCTGCTGGTACTTTCATAACCTACGCTTGCGAAAACAGGGATAAAGGCTTGCCTGTGGGATAACTGTAACCACATAGTAACGCTTCGATATTTTTAGAACATTTCATTATGAATGAGGAATTCTAAAAGTTACCTCAACTTGTTTGCCCTCGAGCTAAAAATAGCTACGGAAGTGTAGATATGATTTTGCGCTGATCAAACAAAGTTTTATCATACGAGTACGAGTCCAACCCAAATATATAGTGACATTTTATGTTTCTAAAAGTAGTGAGTGTAATTACATCTCTTGGAATTTAAACATAGATGAATCATTCGAAACCGCATTGGAATCAGTTTAACATTACTGGTCGGTACATGTGATACTAAAAATATTACACGGTATGCGAGATGAGGCTAATGGAAAGATCCACAGCGTCCATGACTAGATTTATTTTAATGGGTTTATCCTATCGGGTATTATCTGAATTATGGTAATGGGTAGTTATACGAGCAGACCTCCTCGAGGGCAATGGAGAGTGCCCCGGAGATAGTGAGGCCCTGTCGGTCGCGCAGTTCGCCGGTGATGCAGGGCAGGTAGCCAATGGTAAGGTTGAACTTCTTGTTGGCAGCCAGCGAAGGCTCGGCCAATAGGCCCAGCGCCGCGAGTACCAGCACCCGCGCGCCGCGCCACATGCCGTCGCCTTCACCACGACACGCTCACCTGGGGAACACAAACAAATACATTAATTAAACTATAGGTTCTAGGATTTACTAAAAGGTATCTGTGAGGGGAATCATGGGATAACCGTTTGTACCCAGATCAACACCTAGAGGAGGAGGACGGCTGGAAATATGACTAGCCAATGTAGGGAAATCTGATAAAAAAAAAAAAAACTACTGATGTGTACCTATAGCTAGCCATATATAGATAGTGCAATCCACGAAGACGCGCCCCACTACTTCTCCTAACCGTTTAAAGTATATGTGTGCAATGGTTAGGAGGAGTAGTGGGGCGCGTCTTCGTGGATTGCACTATCTTTAGTCTACGAAAACAAGTGAAGGGGATTCATCCAAAAAAAAATGCCTAAGGAAAAACTGATTAACTAGATGTCATCTAATAACTAGGGTTATTTCGTACGGTATACTTGCTTGCAGAAAGCATTTTCCCTATGGCGATATCGGTTCGAGATAAACCGTAGGGGTTTCATAAAACTTCAGAGTCATTGTCCTATTACGATAAGAGGATGATTGGTTGATAACAGACGTTCTGAAACAGTATGCGCTTTGATCTCGCACAGCAAACGTAATTATTGTGATAGCAATTAAAACTTATCATGATAAACATAGTTATGTATTTGACGTGAACTTAAAGAAATTAATAATTAAGTACAATCTAATAATAAACACTTTTTAATTGATCATTTGCCGCGAATATTTTTATAATCTTCTGGTGAACGCGAAAACGAAGTACTTATATATTATATTCTCTAGATTGCGTCATATACAACGTGTAACGTTAAATGCGCAAAACCTTTTAAGGGGTCATTGTACTCATCATTATGAACAACTTTTACTATGGGACCAAACATGAAATCGCGAAAAAAAATCAGCTGTTCAGTACATTTTGACAAATTATGCGAACATAAAAATAACTTTTAAAACCTTTGAGATTTCATGGATTGTAGGTAATTTATTCATATCTTTTATATACCGCAGCCGTGACCGCAGCCATAGAATAATAACTATTAAGTAGACACTACAGGTAGACTAATACGCACGTTATCCCACAGCTGAAACAAACCGGGAATCGAAATACAAACAGTCACTTGCACCTTTAATTTTTCCTCTGAATCTGACAAACAGAGCATCATCGCATAAAACTAAAAAAAAACCGGCAAAGTGCGTTTTGGACTTGCACACCGAGGGTTCCGTTCATCAGTTTTTTTTAGTTCAGATAAATGAAAATACTAAACGAAGTAATTAAGTAAGTACTCATATTTTTTTCATCTTAAATTTTAACAATCGCAGAGATAACTTTGGATTTCATAATGATACTGTGAATTACAGTTATTTTTTGCAGTTTGCAGTCCATATTTAAACCAAATACCTTAGATTATGAATCGGCGTTTTTAGTATTTGTTGATTAAATACGGTAAGTACAAAATATACAGAAGTTTCAAATTCCTAACTTGTTTAGTTGTTGCGATAGAGCTCGTACAAAAATAGTCTGAAACTGCCAACTTTTACGGCCCCGTATTTCTTAATTTTTGAAGAAAAAAATATATATTTGTACTCTACTCGATGAGTTTTAGCACCCCACATGCCAGGCTAAGAAAACATTAACTTCTAAATCAAAAGTTTATTGTATGTGGATTGGGGACCCCCTCTTTAATATTTAACTTGATAAATAAATAATAATTTAATAATTTATTCAGCAATATTGAACTTTATTTTATTGTTATTATTTCTTGTTATAGCGGCAATAGAAATTCACAATCTGTGCAATTTCAACTGTCTACCTATTACGGTACATGAGATACAACCCGCTGACAGACAGACGGACGGACAGCGGAGGCTTAGTAATAGACTTCCATTTGGCACCCTTCGGGTACGGAGTTCAAAAACTGCATTTATTCACATCCACTAACCCATACTAATAATATAATATTATAAACTAGCTGACCCGACAGACGTTGTCTTGTCCAATAATCCATCCAAAATTCCCATAGAAAAATAAATTCATTTTCAGTTTTCCCAAATTTTCCAATTTTCCCGGCAACTTTACCAATTTTTAGGGTTCCGTACCTCAAAAGGAAAAAACGGAACCCTTATAGGATCACTCGTGTGTCTGTCTGTCTGTCTGTCCGTCTGTCACAGCCAATTTGCTCCGAATCTAATGGACCGATTAAGTTAAAATTTGGTACACATATGGATTTCTGTGACCCAAACATGTACAGCTAAAATAAATATATGAATTTTGAATATGAGAGTCACTTTTAGGGGGAAAATAAGAAAATTAAAAAAAAAAGTTTTGCAAACTGTACCGTGTGACGTATCAAAAAAAAGGGCTTACTATGAGGGTCTGAAATATATTTTTTTTATAATTTTAAAATATATGGTTTTAAAGTTATTTAAGAAAATAGACGAAAATTGACCATTCCCCCCCCCCCTATCTCCGAAACTACTGAGCCTAAAATTTTGAAAAAAATATAGACAATAGTTCTATACCTGTAGATTACAGGAAAACCTATAAGAAGTCTGTGGTCTTAAAATAACATGGTAAATCTATATATATAAAAAAAACAAAGTCCTGACTGAGTCACTGACTAATATATCAACGTACAGCCCAAACCAATGGACCTAGAGACTTCAAATTTTGCACATAGATACCTTATATAGTGTAAACATCCACTAAGGAAGGATTTTTGGAAATTCCATCCCTAAGGGCGTAAAATAGGGGATGAAGGTTTGTATGAAAAATCCTATACCTTGAGTTAATAGACTTGAAACTTAGCACGAATATTCATCTAAGTAAATTATAAAGTTTATCATTTTGAGTTTTCCTAAACTACCCCCTAAAAAGGGGTTGGGGGTGTCAAAGTTTGTATGGAGGAATTTTAACACGCGGTCCGATTAACTCAAAACTCAGTTTTTATACTTGAGACCAAAAATGAAGACTAACGTGTATCAGGGTTTTCCAAAAATCTACCCCTAAGAGGTGAAAAGTTAATTTTATAGCGGAGGATTTTATTGGGGGCTTGATTAACTCTAAAATTGGTGTAAATAATGTTTGAGTCAAGTTATGGAAACATACCAGACGATTTTTGAAATTTTTTATCTGTGTTCGTGAAAACAGAGATACAGTTTATATGAAAAATCTTATTAATTTGGTTAATGAACTTGAAACTTAGCACAAATACTTGAAAACTAATAATGACAATCATTATTACTTACTTATAGTAATAATGTTTGTCATTATTAGTTTTTCAAAACTACGCCTCAAATGAGGTTTAGGGATGTTAAAGTTTGTATAGAAGAATTTTAAAGCGCAGTCCGATTAAAAAAATGGTACTTTGAGTCAAGTTAGGAAACTTGCCAAACGAATTTTCACCGATTTTGACGGCATATAGCTGATGTTTTAAGGAGTAACTTAGGCTATTTTTATTTTAGAAAAATAATTAGGGTTCCGCGCAAGAAAATTAAAATCCATGAAATCAGACAACCACGTACAGTCCAGTACAAACTTACTAAGCCTCCGCTGTCTATTACGGCTATAACAACAAATAATAAAAATAAAGCAAAGTTAAAAATTTAAGGGGTCGGTCCCAATACAATAAACTTTTCATTTTGAAAAAAAAAAAAAAAAATTAATAGAGTACAAACATATTTTTTTTATCTTCTAAAATTAAGAAATAGGGGGCCGCAAAAGTTGTAAATTTTAGACCATTTTTGTTCGAGCTCTAGCGCAACAATTATTCAACAAATTAGGAATTTGAAACTTCTTTATACCATGTAGGTACCATAAATACTGTATTTAAGCAACAATACTGAAAACGGCGATTCATAAGGTATTTTGTGATGGTGGGTGATTTTCTGCAACTGCAAAAATAACCTTGTAATTCACAGTATCATTATAAAATAAGTAAAAAGTTATCTTTGCGATTGTTAAACATATAATATGGTACGGAACCCTTCGTGCGCGAGTCCGACTCGCACTTGACCGGTTTTTTTCATAAAAATCTTTCTCGGACATCAAAGAAAATTTGAAAAAAAAATTGCCGAATTGGTCCAGCCATTCTTGAGTTTTGCGCTTAACAACACATTTAGCCATTCATTTTTATCTATCTTCTTTTTAGATATAAAAAGAGCAGTCCTGACTGACTAATCAACGTCGAGCCCAAACCCTTGAACCTAGAAACCTGAAATATAAGGAAGGATTTCCCGGTAGCACGTTCCCGTGGGATATTTTCCGACATCCACGCGGGCGAAGCCGCGCGGGAAGTGCTAGCTAAAAGAAACTGTCTGTAACAGTCTGTTTGTTACTTTTTCACGCCTGAACTACTGAACTGATCGTTATGAGTTTATGACATTTGACAGATCCTGGGACCTGAAGAAGATCATAGGCCACTTTTCATGGATCGCAGGCAAAGTCGCGGCAACGCTAGTAGGTAATAATTTTACAATTTATCGAAAGACTACATGATGGCGACAATGAGCGTGTCTATTTCTGTAACTCAATAAAGGGAAGTCTTCCTGCAGCGCGTTTTCCGCCCTCAAATGTAGGAATTGCTTCCATGCTGTCAAGTAAGTAATTGGCTCGCAGCCGGCGACCGATTAGACCAATTGACGTGCCGCTGTTTTGACAACATGCACCTCGTCTTCAAGACTTGCCAAGTAGGTAAAACCAAATTTTGAGGACTTCCTTGCCAATTACATTTTATTTATTATTTCATATAGGTAGGTATATAACTAGTGATGTCTTATGCCAGATAAGTATACCAGGTAATTGTAGCAGTGCAAATTGTACGTCTGTCGTATACATAAACGCTATCTACCCCCAGAGTCAATAACCGCACGAAGCCAGCGTTGCGTGATGCCGCGGAGTCAGCATGTGGCACCTAGCAGTCCTAGCAGGCTAAGCTGCCCGTGCGCACACCGCAGAATGTCAGGCTAGCTAGCAAGCCGCAGCGGCGCAGTTCATTAGAGGCGTGCTCACTGCCCGCACCACACGCACGACCGACAGCGCCTATGAACCACGATCTCTCCACGAGATAACACCCGCGATAACGTTCTCCACACCTATTTTTAGAACGTAATAAAAAGGTAATGTGATTATGATTACATTTCACGCAATGGCATACGCTTCCCGCATAACATTAAGTTCGAAGCCAAACGGTGGCATTTTACAATTTAAATATACAACCGAAAACGCTGTTCTGGCTGAATAAGCCATGTCTAACTGTGGTCTGTTGAATTTTATTAGCATTACTTGCTTTATTTCCTGGAGCTGTTATCCTTTTTATGCTTAAGTCTGCCGTACCAATTGTCGTTCTTTTCGCAACGTAGCTGGAATCTAATTGGTTTATAAGGAGTTATTAACACGTTTGTAACTTTAAGGTTTTATTCATTTATTTATTAAAACTTTATGCACAAGTAAAAAAATACTGAACAAAGGCGGACTTAATGCCCGAGGCATTTTCTACCAGTCAACCTTAGGGTGATGCAGAGACAAAACATGGTAGGCGCAACACAAGGTATAGATAACTATAATATAATCACCGACAGTTTTCTCTTAAGTTGGTCAAGTACTCCTCGTATTTGCAAGTGACCCATTTCGTAGACGCTCTCGGATCGTGCTTCGTATGACGTACCCCAGGTAGTGGTTTGCAGGTGCTTAAAAATATTCAAGAATCTAAATATTTCGGGCCTAAGACGTTTGCGAAATATCGCCAACATGAAGGGATGCGTGGATTAACACAGCAGAGCAGCGGAGTTTGTCCTCAACGTTACCTTATTTATTATGTGGATCAGTCATGTCAAGATCATAATGAGCCCTAGCAATGAGGAATTCTATGTTGTTGACAGCAAAAAAGGCAGATACCTTTAGGACTTAGGTGCATTTACCTCCAATAATTGTATCTTTGACAGTCATTACGAGTCGTCAGAAGCCCGAAAGTCTGACAACCAGTATTTCTTACCAAGGGGTATTACCCAATAAGTGGGTTGTGGAGGTCGGATAAAACACTGGTATTCAGCTGCATCCGGTTAGACTGGAAGCCGACTCCAACATAGTTGAGAAAAGGCTAGGCAGATGATGAGTTCCTAAGAATATTTTTACTAGCCAGTTTTGTGCCAGAAGTCCACTTCCTGAAGCAGTTTAGTGTAGGACCAAACAAAATATTTACCGGAAGCGAGACACATGAATGCTGCGAATGACACATCATAGCATAGAGTTAATTTTCTCGACTATACTGGAATTAAGTGCTTCCCATTTCTGTACCCTACAGTTTTTTTAGTGGTTCAAACTTCAACTAGAGTGTTGGTTAGTATTTAGTCATCATTAACCAGCACTAGTTAAATAACTAAAAAACGAGGAAGTAACTAGAACTAGGTACTGAACAGTGAACATGACGGGGTTTTCTACGTGACAGTTGTAAAAATTGTAGCTTACTGACGTTTCATGATATACCGATTCTTGTTGTACGGTTGAGGTTATTGAGAGGTGCATAATAATAATGGTAACACAGAAGTTTTAGGGGCACAGAACTGAACCCTGTGTAACACCTCTGAGTGTGGTCTGAGACATCGACATGAATTCTTTAGTTTATACACGGATACGAATTTGAGGACGGAATTCAAAGACCTATGATAAATAAAATACACCTCCGTTGTACTGAAGTTGTTACGCTCAAGTATTTTCAATAAGATGCCGCAAAGAACTACTACGAACGCAGTCAAATGGCTTTTTACATTCTAAATACACTTCTTTGGGCCGCCCTCATCTCTGTTTTATCAATATAAGTAAAACATTTATCAATTCTTGGTAATTAATATCGAAATATACCGAAGATCTTTTTGCAGTCTGATCACTTTTCAATATTTGAGTCAATAAAATCGCCACGATTTAAAAAAAAAAATTGTACACACACACACACACACACACACACACACACACACACACAACACATTTAATTTAATCACAACTGCAGGAAGTGTTCACATGTAATGTTTAATTTAATTTACAAAATATAATGTTGTCTATTATATTGTAATGTTAGATAGATAGATCGACACAATTTCACTCATAAAGGGTACAACTTAATTTACGCAACCATCTGGCCGAACACTGTCTCTTAAGATACAGGCCTCCTAGTTTAAGAGACAGGGTTTATTATTTTGTTTATATAGATTTTTGTAGCCTTATAATTTTAGTTTATCTACCACTGTGCTCAACCTATATCTATGTATTCTTTTGGAAAAATAAACATTATTATTATTTATTTATTATTTATTTATATATGTGTCTCACTTCCACACTTCACACTGTAATCATGGCAACGCCTAGATGTATAATGTCATTGGTTAAGACGCAGTGCAGCGCAGTCTGCGTGTTCTGTGGGCTTAGTGCGAGTTTTTATACTTACTCGATCGCGTTTACGTTATCGTTACCTTATGTCAATTCGTATGGAATAATTGCGTTTCTTATTATAATCACCAGGCGGCGCTTATTCATTTTCAGTACAAACTGACGTTTACGTCAACGTGATCGAGTAAGTATAAAAACTCGCACTAAGCCCTCTGTTCTGAGCTCACGCAATCACGCAACGCGTCGTACGTCCACCCAGCAATAGGACTCGATCATCAAAGGGCGCTGTCCCAAATTAGACGCATTATTAATTTATTATAAGTACTTACATAAAAGGTATTTTAATAAAACACGTGACTAAAATATTAATAATTAAATTATCTTTAAAATGGTGAAGGTTTCATAAAAATACGCTTGATAGTTTTGCGTGATTCTCAATTATTTATCCACGTTAGACATAACTTTACAATAATTTTTTTTCTATCGATATAATTTCAAGTAGTATGATTCCGTTTTAGTACCTACAGCAGTATATTTTGTATTTTTAATATTCCTATAAAAAAGGTTAAATCATTTGGATTTTCCATATGTGTTATTTGACTATATTGTCTACTGTTGTAGATACTAAAACGGAAACATACTTGAAATTTTTTCGATCTAGAAAAAAAATTCAAAGTAGCACCGTCTATTTTCTGGTTTACACGATTACACGTAAACAGTTCCTTATTGTGCAGTAAAATTTGCTTTAAATCGAAGTAATTTAAATATGTTACGAACTTACAAAGCTAACAATTTATTTAAGTATATACGATTAGCATTTTATCATAAAAATCTACGTATAAACGAAGCGCGTTGCGCATGAGTCTTCTATCTCGCGCGTCAAACTAGACAGCCATAACGCCATTTCACTTACGTACCGAGCTAAACCACGCTTCGATATATCCTCTTAATATATGAAATACTAGCTTTTGCCCGCGGCTTCGCACGCGTGGATGTTGGAAAATATCCCATGGGAACGTTCATGTGGAAAACATAGAGCATATCCCTAACTTAAGAAATACTGAGTTTCCCATACAAACTTTCATCCCCTATATCACCTCCTGTAGGATTATTTTTTAAGACCAAAAGTAGCCTGTGTCCTTCCCCAGGATGCTATAAAGCCTTGCCAAATTTTATCGAAATCCGTGCAGTTTTGTAAATTTTAAAATCAACCCCTATTTATCCCCCTTAAGGGATGATTTTTAAAAAATGCTGAACCGCATATTTCTTAATTTCCTACCAATAGCATAAATTTGTTATCCCTAACTTAAGAAATACTGGGTTTCCCTTACAAACTTTCATCCCTATATCACCCCCTGTAGTATTGTTTTTGAAAGTAGCCTGTGTCCTTCCCCAGGATGCTATATAAAGCCTTGCCAAATTTTATCGAAATGCGTGCAGTTTTGTAAATTTTAAAATCAACCCCTATTTTGCCCCCTTAGGGGATGATTTTTCAAAAACGCTCAACCGCATATTTCTTAATTTCCTACCAATAGCATAAATTTGTTATCCCTAACTTAAGAAATACTGGGTTTCCCTTATAAACTTTCATCCCCTATATCACCCCCTGTAGTATTATTTTTGAAAAAAATAGTATCCTATTGCCTTCCCCAGGATGCTATATTTAAGCCTTGCCAAATTTTGTCGAAATCCATGCAGTTTTGTAAATTTTAAAATCAACCCCTATTTTACCCCCTTAGTATCCCCTAAGGGGGTAAAATAGGTTACCGCCTTAGGGTATGATTTTTCAAAAACGCTGAATCGCATATTTCTTTATTTCCTATCAAAAGCATACATTTTAATTTTCACATCCCTAACTTAAGAAATTCTGAGTTTCCCATACAAACTTTCATCACCTATATCACCCCCTGTAGGATTATTTTTGAAAAAAAAAAGTAGCCTATGTCCGTCCCCAGGAAGCCATCTATAGCCTTGCCAAATTTTATCGAAATCCGTTCAGTGGTTTAGGCGTGAAAAGGTAACAGACAAACAGACAGACAGACAGTTACTTTCGAATTTATAATATTATTAGTAAATTAGTATATTAGTATTAGTATATTAGTATATATTAGTATATTACGAGTAGTATTCGTATTGAAGTATGGATAAACAATCTAAAATATTCAATAGTAACTCATCATATAGTGGAGCTCGTGGCTAAGTAATAACAGCCGCACGGGTTGATCCATCCAGTTAAGCTACGCTTGCCGGGGTTGGTCAGTGGATGGGTGACCATCTTTACATACCGAGACTCCTCCGTGCCTCGGAAAGCACGTTAAGCCGTGGGTCCCGGCTGTCATTCGTGGATCTTTAACAGTCGTTACGGGTCGTCCTCGTCAGAAGCCCGAAAGTCTGACAACCAGTCTTACCAAGGGGTATCGTTACCCAGTAACTGGGTTGTGGAGGTCAGATAGGCAGTCGCTGTCTTACCAAGGGGTATCGTATTACCCAGTAACTGGGTTATGGAGGTCAAATAGGCAGTCGCTCCATGTAAAATACTGGTATTCAGCTGCATCCGGTTAGACTGGAAGCCGACCCCAACACAGTTGGGAAAAGGCTAAGCAGATTGAGTAACTTAACATATATTTTTTTCAAATCATTAACACTACTCGTTTAGACGTGATCTTCAGTTTAAAATCATTAAAAGTCGCATAACGTCACCTCGTAAATTTTGAAATTTACGTCGACCTACAGGAAAACCTTTGGCCAATCGCGTGAAGTTTTACTAACATATTTAAACCGCGCATATGGAAGACACCAACTTCCGAAATAACCACGGTTATTTTTCGGAAGTGAAATGAAGAAGTCGGTTATTATTTTTTGCAAAAAAGTTTTTTGTTTTTAGCGCTATGACATCCTACCAAAGAGATTTTTCCTAAAAAATATGGATACCGCGCCCACGGAAGCCGCCCAAGTCGTGGAGTTGCTGGATTCAGGGCATAGTCAGCGTGTTGTGGCTGCACGATGGCATCTTAGCCTCTCTGCTGGCAATAGAGTGTCGTTATCGGGAGACTGGTATGTTTACAACCAGTCGCCGTCCAGGATCCTGTAGATATCGAGTCACGTCTGAGCAAGATGACCGGTATATTGCGTCAGTTTCTCTAAGAAATCGTCACCGAAGAGCGCGCCTTAACTTTGCTCGTGAGCACTTAAATTGGTCAACGGAGCAAAGTTCTCTTTTCTGACGAGAGTAAGATTATGTAACGACGGAAGAAAGAAGGAGTATCGAAGAGAGGGAGAGCGTTTTGCACAGTGCTGCGACGTATATACCAAAACACCAGTCCTAACTAGAAACATAATGAATAATAACCATATTTTCTTTCTAACTAATGAGAAGACACGACATAAATCGTTATATTATTATTCCCGGTAAGTACGCGTTATGGTCCATTACGTCACACATTTATTCAAGTTAATATTTGTAACCTCGACTTTGGTTACATATTTACCAAGTTATTAATAGTACGCCAAATACATAAGCTAGAGGCTGAATCAGCAGACGGATAAGTAACTGAGATCCAGGATTTACTACCAGTAGATATGACAGACTTGACAGTAGGTAAATAGACATTATTTTGACGGGCCCGTCTTTATCTTGCACATATAGTTTGACAGTTGTGCGACAGTGACAGGAATAACGCTTAGCCAAAGTATGTGTTATATTCAACGAATTAAGAATGATACTTAATTCGTTGGTTATATTATACGTTTAAAGTTCCGCTTATGTTACTACATAAGTGTTTGTTCGTTAAGATCAATGAAAGTAAAAAGCGAAATAGGAGTAGGTATTTCTAGTAGGTACTATTAGAAGCAAAAGAAGCATCAGTTATGATTTTATAACGCGACTAGCTTTTGCCCGCGGCTTCGCCCGCGTGGAGGTCGGAAATTATCCCCAGAGACTGTCTAAAGTCGCCGTCTAGCAGTATAGGTACCACCATACATGCCGTGATACTTTGGTTACTCTTGATAGTTCGATTTAGTGTTTCGATTACACTTTTCTAGGACGTTGTATATTCATACCAAACCAACAGTTTACATTGCTTCAACATTCGTCCCCGCTCGCTTTTTTTACTAATATTACAAACTGGCATTTCCTCATGAGCTAAGTTTAATGGCTGTTCAAGTATCGAATGTGCCGTTCGGCCATTTAGCAACGTGGCGGCTATTCCAGAGGAGGCTACTGCAATAGCAACCTTTCCGGATTTGAGTTAAAATCAGATTTAAAAACCGGTCAAGAGCGAGTCGGACTCGCGCACCGAGGGTTCCGTTCCGATTTCTGAAAAAGTTTAACTAAAAGTTAAACTTCTATCACATAGAATAATTTCAGACTTTTCTCTTTGCAAATTTCGGAGATAGGTGGCGGGGAACGGTATTTTTTTTTACATTTTTCATCAAAAGTCGAAAACTATGCGGCCTAAAAAAAAATAAAAAATAGTTTGAGAATGTGCAAACAGCGCTCTTTCATATGATCGGCGATATGATAACATAACACCTATCTGTATCTATCCACTTTCATTCTAAACCTTATTTTTACACGACTGCCCAAAAAAGGAGTGTAATGTTTTCAGGGTTCATGTATGTATGTGAATGTCTATTCCACCATAACTTTTAAATGCCTGAACAGACTTGTATGTATAGGTATCGTTAGAATCCTTACTACATCATCTCGAGTGACAATAGCAATTTTTTTTTTAATGTCAATATGGCGGTAGTCCTTTTTCAAATGTGAAAATATTTTTTTTTTCTTCAATTATTAGAATAATGAGGGATCAAATTAAAGGTCTTGATGGTACATTCCAAAAAAACTATATAATTTATGGGCATGAAATTTTACTTAGGTAGGTGTAGATAAGTCTAAGCTAAACAAACAGTTCATGTTTGGCTGCATACGATTTAATCAGACTTTAGTAAAAAGACTGCCAATATCTAAATTGTCACTGAAAT
Source organism: Cosmia trapezina (assembly GCA_905163495.3). Taxonomy (NCBI): domain Eukaryota; kingdom Metazoa; phylum Arthropoda; class Insecta; order Lepidoptera; family Noctuidae; genus Cosmia; species Cosmia trapezina. The sequence continues at coordinate 12,781,584 of LR991028.1, forward strand.
GTAGAAAAAAAAACATCTGAACATCATCAAAAAACGAACTAAAAAGTAAAAAACAAGTTGTATTCTCTCCTAGATTAAAAAGTGTTCCACAGAAAGGGCCCCCGACAGCAATGAAAATTTGTTTAGTCAGAGAATACAACTTGTTTTTAACAGACTTTTCTTTACTATTTAGTTAATTTTTGGCAAGTTGTGTTTTTATTTTTTTTTTCTTTCTTTTTGGTAGATTCCTCTTGATCTCCTAATAAAATAATAATAAACGCATACATTGCCATCTACCTCGTAATAAATTTCCTACTAATTATCGTCATCTTCCCGCAAAATATTCAAAAATTCAACCAAATCGTACTTTTTTTTTGTGGATGGGAAATAATACAAACGGACAAAGAATGGGACGACACGGTAATTCGCAACAACCCACACATATTTTTTAGGAAACGTGAAATATAACTCTAAATCAGCAAATGCCTCAAATAAAATATTATGGTAATATTTTGACGAAGTAGCTATAATTCTAGACGCTATTTTATAGCTCACTAAGCGGTTTCGTAGCAGTCATAATACTCCATTGAATGTAAATTTTGCGCACCCAAATGTCAGTTCCTTAGATGTCAGTTCTAAGCAATACCTAAGCGTACCTACTTCAAATTGATGAGTTGAATATTTTGGTAACTATTAAAATCTGCAATTTCCAATATTTAGAAGTGGCTAAATATAGACTTATTACACGTCATGTCTACATAAATTTCAAAGAAAAATATGCATCGCCGAAAATGTTGCCAAACAATACGCAAACGGCTTCTTATCAACTTACTGATACTGTCGATTCTGATGATTTTATACAGAGAAGTAAGTTTTACAAGAATATTTAAGCAGATTTGGAATAAATAGTGGAAATTATCAATGGCAATTGGCTAGAGTACTATGCGTGCCAAATAAGAATAGGATCGCGCTTGCTGCTTACTTCACACGACACCTGTCAAATTACTACTGCCGATAGCTGTCAAATACACGATAGCTGTCAAATACACGATAGCTGTCAAATGAGTACGCGTTGGTAATGAAGGTTTAGAGGCATGAGGAACAGGGTGTAAAGTTCACTCATCCTCCATAGAAAAGGAAGGATCCTCCGACCAGACGGGTGTTGTGTCTGGTGGCCTACTGCCCGACGGTTGATGTCGGGACGTTGTATATATGCTAATCGCGTGGTAAACTCTAATTGCGCGATGCAGGTTTGCGTGACGTCATGTCATTGATGCGAAGTTCATATGTGGCGATGTAGATGCCGCCACATCACTCCCCTCCGGAGACCGGAGGTCGATAGTAGGCTGAGTCGTGTATCTTGCGATGCTTGCCAGTGCCAGTTGCGGTTCCAGTGAGTCGGAACCGGGTGCCGCATAGTTCACGGTGAGTCGGAACTGTCTGCGGTGATACCCCAGTGAGTCGGGGTGGCGCTGCGTTATGCTCCAGTGAGTCGGAGTGTACAGCGCTGGGTTGAGGCTGAAGGTGATGACCAGGAATGCGCGTCCGCTGCATGCTGGTGGTCAGGATACCTGTTGAAGCCGATGCTGGCTGGCTGTGTGACTCGCCGCTCGAAAGCTTGAGGAAGTGATGCTTGATGACGTCACGCTGAAGGAGTTGCACGAGGGCTGCGCTGACGTTCATGCTCGGGGTCACCAGTTTAGAGGCATGAGGAACAGGGTGTAAAGTTCACTCATCCTCCATAGAAAAGGGATGATCCTCCGACCAGACGGGTGTTATGTCTGGTGGGCTACTGCCCGACGGTTGATGTCGGGACGTTGTATATATGCTAATCGCGTGGTAAACTCTAATTGCGCGATGCAGGTTTGCGTGACGTCATGTCATTGATGCGTAGTTCATATGTGGCGATGTAGATGCCGCCACAAAGTTCGCGAGTATTGCGGAACAAAATGGCGTCTTGAGAGTACTATTCCTATTTGGCACGCATAGTATATGAGTATGATCTAGCACAACAGCATAATTATTTTTTGGACAATTTCATCATCCACATGATGACGAATAAAACTTCCAACCAATATACAACGTGTAACGTTAAATGCGCAAAACCTCTGAAGGGGTTATTGTACTCATCATTATGAACAACTTTTACTATGAGACCAAACCTGAAATCGCGAAACAAAAATCTGCTGTTCAGTACATTTTGACGAATTATGCGACAACAGCTGATTTTTTTTTCGCGATTTAGCGGTTTGGTCCCGTAGTAAAAGTTGTTCATAATGATGAGTACAATGACCCCTTATGAGGTTTTGCGCATTTAACGTTACACGTTGTATTTTTGGTAATAGCTTCTTCCAAGTTATTTATCGCTACCGAATATTAGCAACATGCGCTTGACTACAATAAAAACATGGTGCGATTTGGAATGTGTCGCAAGCGGAATAGTCCGTAACGATATCGATCTGGACAAAGCGATGTTTGGTCTGCCACTCCCGACCGCACCCACCCTAAGTTAATAAAAAATCGACCACCCCTCGTCTCCGACGACACACTGACACTATATTGTTTTACTTATAAGGTTGCGATCTGCTTTTACATAGTCCGACACCTACGTCTATAACACTATCTTACAACTCCTACAAATTGGAAAGTAGTTTTTCCTTCATAGTGCATGAGAAACAAACGTGGTCACCGGAAAGATTTTTAACAGAAAAAAAAACTGTAATTTTCCTTAAAATTAAACTATTTGATTCCATTCCATTCCGTTCCATTTTTATGTTTAGACACACTAAATTCGTTGATTTTTTAATATTTTATTGAAGTAATGGTAATATTATAATTACTTGTATCTTGACTATTCTATTCTTGAAACCAAGATTCAGGGGCTACAAAACTTCACCTAGCACTACCACTACCAATGAAAGTATCAAATAGAAATCGTAAAATCTTGAACAGAGCCCAATGCCTAAGAAGCTACGACTTCGTACACTATTGAAGAGAATAGAACTTTCGAATTAAATATTAATAGTCGGCCAGACTATTAGCTAAAACAGAAGAAGAAACAAAATTGGAAAATTCGCGTGGATCCATAGCGCCTGGGCGAGGAAAAGGTCTTGGTTTGTTTGGATAAAAAAATCCAAGTTAGCTTATATTCACCAGTGGGCCTAAAACGGCCACATTAAGCAATTCCTCTAAAAGCGATTTATTTCCTGAATTCCCAGCAATTTATTATGATTGACGTATTTGACATTAAACTTCAATAAAGCAATTCATAATTTGTGGACCATTTTACGAATCTCCATACAAAACTGTCAAACAGATAAATTGCGTGCTATGAATTGTTCGCAGATAAATTATGAATTGTCCGATATTGGTACATATTATGTATTTTGTCCGAGTCCTCCGATGTACACACCATCAAACGATACATCAAAAATATCGGATACATCAAAAATAACGATACATCAGAAATATCGATACATAATTTTTTTTTTATCCGTCATTTAGGTTATTAAAAAATATTGGACACGTATTGTTTCTTTAGTTACGTAATCAAAAGATTACGGCGATACATTCAGTAAAAGACGAAATGCCTCCATAGGAATCAAATGCACTGAGATCTCATGTTGAAAGTAAGCAATTTTGTTTTTAGGGTTCCCTACTAAAATGGTAAAAAGGAACCCTTATGGTGCGACTCTGTCTGTCTGTCAGAGCTGGATATCTCAAGAAACTTGAAATTCGGAACAGTTTTAGATGACGTTTACCCAACTATTTTGCAAATAAGAAAAAAATAAAAATATTTTTATTATTTTTTTGCAACAGGGACTAAAAGGGGGTCTTAAAAATTCAAAGTGGGGCTACTAGGGCATGTGGGGTATCATATGAAAGAGCGCTGTTTGCATATTCTCAAACATTTTTAAATACGCCTTATTTCCGAAGTTTTCAAAGAGAAAAATCTGAAATTATTCTATGTGATAGAAGTTTATGTAAAGATTACAAGGAAAAATAAAACGATGTCTCAAAATAGCACACTTTTTCATAAATCGGAACGGAACCCTCGGTGCGCGAGACCGACTCGCTTTTGACCGGTTTTTTTTTATTACCTAAGTATAAGTATCGTGGAAGAAAAGTTGTAAACTAAAACAAAAAAAGTGATCTGTTAAAAGTTCTGTTTTTCCTTTTAAGGTCGGTATGACGATTTCTGACAAATCTTTAGACAAACCTATTTAAACAAATCTACATGAAAAGTAATAGTAAAATTTAAAATCTTAAGTCTTAGGTGTCTGAGTCGTCTCGAGTCGATTTTGCGTAGTATCCAGACTTAGGCATGGGTGAGTTGGCCACGTTGACGCGATTGTAGAAGAAAACGTCAAGTTAGTGGACCAATTCTGTAATACAGTATACTATGGTCGGACTTTTAATTAGCTGCAGTAAACTGACACTTTTAATGTCATTTTTACTGTAATTTCGCTATCAAATGGGAACTTTTTTTAACGAAATTACACCCGTCATAAGAAGTGTAATTTTACTGCATCTAATTAAAAGTCCGAGCATAGTAACACGGGGTTGTGACTTTTACTGGCGGCCTTATAAATTGTCAACAAAATAAATAAATAAAATAAATAGAGCTTAACATTGTGACGTGATCACGTGACGAACGTTTGTTAAGCACGCACGGACGGACAAACAATCCTGCAGGAGTAACAAGCTGATCTGGGCGTCCCCTAAATCCCTGGCCTTTTTCAGGGCTTTGAGACAAAGATGATTCTCAAGTTTTAATGTTGGAACCCAAGTTCATTTTTGGGTCAACTGGCGGTAGATTACTTTTGCTAGAAAAGGCAGTGATTAAACTACTTTTCCTTAAATAAATAAGTTACCAACATAGTTATTTATGTTGGCTGTATTTGTTAGGTACACACATAACCATTTCAGTTTTCCTTGAACACGTGTTTATTTATAAGTAGATGTATTAAAATAGGATAATTTAATATAGTAAAATATTAGTTTATATATAAATAGCTTTACTTCATAAAATCACACAATAATTAAATTGTATATTATTAGGGTTATTAGGTGCATCAATCCATTAGTTTGTTACAAATCCGTGTCATAATTTTCCTTGATGTGTTTATAAATAGATGATTAAAATAGAACAACACAACGATAACTCATTAAGTTATTGGTTTAAAAAGCTATAATTTGTGACAAATTGCCATGTTACGGTTTTTTGACCGTTACAATATTATTTACCAAACTGTCTTAAAAATATGCTTGCAAGTTAACAAAATGATATCAGGATTAAATAACAATAAAACTAGGTTCAGACTTCAGACAGCGTAAGGGATATTTTTTTTATTAGCTTTTACTTATGTACCTTGTGTCGTGTAACGGTCTAAGCGTGCACCTGGATGTCCGATGATAATGGACAAAACTCGATTTAAAATAATAATTTAGAAATGGATATAAGGCAACTATGCAATATCCAGCTTATGGTCATATACATACATAATTATTTAATAACTAGCTGACCCGACAGACGTTGTCCTGTCTTAGCTATGAATATTCTATTGTAAACGCGTGAAGTTAAAATAATCGTAAAATTTTCTGAAACTTTCCAATTTTCTGCGCAATTTTCTTAATTTTTTTTTCATAAGAACCTTCTCCTGACAATAATAAACACAACAAAAAAAGAATTAGCGAAATTGTTCCATTCGATCACGCGTGATGCGATGACCAACGTAAATAGGGATTCATTTTTATAAAATATAGATAGATATTAACCTAACAATTTTTTTATATCTGATTGTTTCTGTTTACTAATACTAGTCAACAAGTTTTACATTAAATTCGAGTATCCATCAACCAACTATGTAGTATTGGATCGGCAACCAACTATTCTCCATGGTGTCGCTAGTTGGCAGCACTACTCGCCTTAATGAGCTGCCTCTGACCTTTGCAATCTTTAAATAACCTGATCATTGCAAACTTAATATACTTACAGCATAGACGTATAAAAAAGGGAGGACTCCGCGCCACGCATACCGAAAGTGAAGCACCGTACCCATCTATGTGTGCGTGATTTGAGTACCTGCAAAGACGCCGTCGCTCCTGTCACGTAATGGCGGCCGGTCGGCATACTATGATGTAAATGTGTGCGTGAGGCGTGTTTGTACAAACGGTTTATACTTACTGTGCTTCACTTTCGATATGCGTGGCGCGGAGTCCTCCTTTTTTTATTAGTCTATGACTTACAGTACAAAATGATTTTGAATACCATTAACCTGATTTAATAAAAAAGTAATTTCAGGCATATACATATAACTTGAGAATAAACGTGCAGTCATTGGCTGCATTGCTGCATAGTGGCAATACAAAACATGGAATTAACTTTCAATTTTTAAAATTCAAAATTCAATCGTGGAGTGCAAGTTACTCATAGCACTTTCTTATTTGTTAATGTTTTTTGGTAGATGGAATTAAAATGAAGTATCTGCCAAAGTTAAAAAAAAACACAAACACACCCCCACACACACACAGATCCTAGATGTGAAGGCGACGATAAAAGACTTTTAATGATTTTAAACTGAAGACCACGTCTAAACGAATACATAGTGTTAATGATTTGGAAAAAAAAAATTTCTTAATAACTTAATATTTGAATATTTTAGATTATGTTTACATTACATAGTGCAATTAATTTGTAAAGTTATGTCTACGGCGGATAAAAAACTGAGAATCACGCAAAAACTATCAAGCTTATTTAGAACCTCACCATTTTAAAGATAATTTAATTATTTATATTTTAGTATTCGTGTTTTAGAAATGGATAAATAATCTTTTGTTTTATAGTAAATTAATAATGCGTCTAACTTGGGACAGCTTTCCTTGATGGGCGAGTCCTATTACTGGGTGGACGTATGACGCGTTGCGTGAGCTCAGCACAGAACACGCAAGCTAACCACTCAAGGCCATTGGCATATATCTGCGTCTTTATAGATCCTAGCGTACCTTACCTGCAAGAATCGATCAATGTGATTTCTCCAATTATTTATGCCAGTGAATTCTGGTCATCATACAGCCTAAGACACAAATATAGGATATCTATAAATATACACATCTGCCTAACCCTTCGGGGATTACAGGAATGATGTTATGTTATACATTTATTATTTTAAGACAAAGTTGCTTTTCATATCAGTCTGTGCCGTCTGCGCGACTCCTTAGTTTTTCATAAACTCACATCTATTTGTCTAGCCTTTTCCCAAATTTAACCGGATGCAGCTGAAGAATGGCCGAGCGGATGGTATTTTACATGGAGCGACTTCCTGTCTGACCTCCACAATCCATCCAGTTACTGGGTAACACGATACTCCTTGGTAGGACTGGTGACCAGACTTTTGGACTACTTGTAACAACTACCAAATGAATCCGGAAAGCCGGAATCAATGGCTTAACGTGCTTTCCGAGGCACGGGGTCTCAATATGTTATGAGTGGTCAACCATCCACAGACCAACCTCAGCAAGCGTAGTTTAACCTTCGATCGACCTGTGCGGCTGTAATTATTTACACAGCCCCTGCTTCTGCCATGCGAAGCAAGGACTGCTGGTTGCTGTATTATAAAGTGAACCGAAAACAATAATATTATGCAGACCACAAGGCAAGCAACTTAAAAGGAAAATATTAATTTATTTATTTAATGAGAACCAACAGCTCTAACAGACAGATAACAATTGAATATAAAACATAGAGCCAATACAGGTTCTCACGGGTAAAAACAGAAAAAGTAGTAGAAATCTTAGGATCAATGTATCATAGTTCTACTCGAGACAATATCAACAATATTATAGGTAAGTAAAGGATTGTAATAAAGTAGGTAGGAGCAAGATGAATGTTTGCAAACCCACCACATTGGAATAGTGAGGAATCCACCCATCAACTCCTGAAAGTCAGAATCACCAGTAGCAACCACCATTCATCCTACTACTGAGGTGTAGCATCTTAATTTTTTTTTTTCGTATATTAATAAAATAAATATTTTCGTAAATGAATATAGCAACGTTCTTGTTAATTGATAAAAAATACTGTTGGTAATAATGGGAACCATTTAATATTAGTGAAAGACTAGACAGACTGATAGTACAACTTCAACATGCTAGAAGGTGCATAAACTTAATATAGTAAGACTTTCTACCAAATATGCATAATGTGTTTGATTTTAAAAATTACACTTCAGGACGCATTCTCGAAATGACTTTCCCTAAGTATTTTCAAATAATATCAAATAGAATTTACTTTCCAAGTAAAGAAGTGAAGTGTACTGTATGTAGTACAGTTAAAACCAATAAATTTTTGTTTGTTTAAGTCATTGGCTTAACAAAATTACGATTTTAGTCATTTGTAATTTCCCACTTCGGTGATTTTGACCGTACCATAGTTGTAAGGTAGAAAACAAACCAGTTTTGATCAAACAAAATTTTTAATACAAGGAATCATCAACATGAATGTATTAAATCAAAGTCCAACAATGAATCACAGTAGAGAACAACTACTAAGTTACCACACATTACTGGATTACAAATTATTGGTTTTAAATAAAATCTAGTTTGTAGTAATGTTATGCCATATTTTCATCAAAACAGTTTTGTTTACTACTTATATTGAATCTTTTTACTCCCAAAATAAAAAGCATATTAAGAAACCACTAGGGCAAACATGAAAGCATTACTCACCATGAATGTCAAATTATCCTGATTGAATTGTCTTGATGTATCCTTCATAGGATCATATTTATTCACAGTCTTCAGTGTCATTCAATATGTAAAACCACTGTATATCTATATTTCATTTCACATGTACACAAACTGAATATAAACTTCAAAAATGTTTACAAAGGAATCAAGCTTGAATAGCATAGTAGGTTGGATTCTAAAAATACATCAACATGATAAAACAGTATGAATGTGTTAACATAAAGCAACACAATGATGACAATATGTAATATGGATTGTGAATCCGGATTAACCGCTTCACGTGCGTGATAGGGTAGTAATAGTGATAGGCTGGAGCTAATGATAATACCAAAATAGATACAATTATGCACAATGGAAAAAAATTGAATTGCAAATCAAAATTTCTCTTATGTTATATTTTATTATAACCAATACTAATTATGATTAGCTCAGTATTCAGACGTAATATAAGGTACAAAAGAATTAAACTAAATAATAACACTGATGATAGAATCGAGTATTTTAACACTGAACTTTAGAAAGTCGTAGGTACTCATGATTTGACCTGTTTACTCAGTTAATATGTTATGAAACTACTCTAACGACGTACAAAATAATCCAAAACCTTTTAAACGATAAAATCACTGTATTGCAACGAGAAACGCAAAAACTTGTAGCTTTGCAAAGTATACAAATAAAATATCTTCCCATCCACCATCACATAACCACCACTACTTGACAAGCACAGCACCATACAATACACAAAAATACCGGTAAAAAACGAGACAACACTACTCCGCCAATAACCGTAACTTAGTTGAACCGATTGAGTCGATTAGTTGATTTTGTAAAACTGGTTACACTGGTTAGAACACGCTCGTAATCTCCTTAGAGCATTTAACCAAGATTTAACCTAATGCTCTAAGGTAATCTCGGTAAGTCAACCCCTTTCCAGCAATGCAATCTTTCACGAGTCGTCTATCCAAGTCTATCCTTCCGCTACCTTAGAGCATTTAAATGCTCTAAGTCCGCTACAGACTTGCTACATGCTACAGTTTGGCCAGCCAGTCATGTATGGCACAAGGCAATGGCGGCAAATTTAAAAAATCTTCAGCGGCAGCTATAAGAAACTCTGTTAAGTTATCATAATCCTACATTCATACTCCTAACAACAACTAATTATCATGAATTCATGTTGAAGATTTTTTTTGCCGCCATTTCCTTGTGCCACGACTCGCTGGTCAAACTCCAGGAGTTATAGTGTTCGTGGCATGGTTCGTGGTCAATCTGGGTCCATCCATCGTTTTTTTGGTCTTCCCTTACTTAATCTTCTATCCATTCACATTTATATTCAAAACTTTCCTCATTCCTCCGTCCCACTTATCGTGCCTGTGAAAATCGGTTGGGTTGCCATTTTCAGTCACCCGGTTCCACAATCAGACTTCCTCCTATGCTCGGATCCGCAGTGGTCGGCCGCGAAATTCATTTTTTTTTTGGGTTTTTTGCAATTTGAATTTTGCATTTTGCAGATTCGTCGAACGAACGAAATCTAACGAATCATCCCCTTATGAGTGAACTTCTCAGGAGGTATGTACACTTTTTGTTAGTACGGTGAGGGCAAATCTATCGATTATCTATTATCGATTTATCTATTTTCACCAGTAAATACTGGTGAAAATAGGTAAATCGATACAACAATTCAAACCAAACCTTACCCGAAGCTTACCCGGGTTTGACTGTCAAATACTGGTGAAAGAAAACTTAGACTAATTACCTCTAGACGTAACCATGATTACATGATTACAGTGTGAAGTGTGGAAGTCAGACGCGTAGTATACTTCTACGAAATAAGTAGGAACAAATAGATAATATGTATGTACGACAGATTAATGGAAATTAGGTCTACAGTAATTAGTTGTTCGTTGGTTGCACGTTTAAGTTTTGATGTGATAATTTGTTGTTTGTTTTAAATCATCTTTTCAATTATAATAAGTACTTAGGACAATTTTATTAATTTGTGTCAATTTTTTGTTTAATCCTACCTAACCCCCTACCCTTGATTTTCATAGACGTGGCGGCATCTACATCGCCACATATGAACTACGCATCAATGACATGACGTCACGCAAACCTGCATCGCGCAATTAGAGTTTACCACGCGATTAGCATATACAGGGTGGCCGGAACATTGACGTCCAAAAATAAAATTTCGGTCCCTCGTATCGTGGGGTATTCGAATCACCCCCATGTATGTTCCGCGACTTTTCATAGTTTTCGAGTTATGAATTTTTTTCTGAATGTTTGAAAATTTTCGACCTGACCAACCTAAAAAAATTCTAAAAAAAAAAGTAGAGGGTTTTATCGAGTTTCTTTTTTTGCAACTGAATTTTCATAAGTAGTACTTTTATGCATAAAATAATCAGCTTCGTAACTGTGATGAAAGTTATGAAAATGTTGATCTAAAGTGAAAAATTTACGTTCGGTAAATTATGACTCAAATTTTCAACTTTAAATTAAAAATCTTAAAAGGTGACTTCATAATTCCTAAGTAGGCTTCAAGAATGCGCCAGACTCTCAGCTTTCATAATCATAAAAAAAATAAAGTACTTAATAGGGCTACTTTGTTTAAAATCGGCCTTCAAAGACAGCGAGGTGGAAAAATTCTTAAAATTACCCATCTGAGTAATTATTTTTTTTGGCTATTTTCTCGTTCCTAAGGTTAATTAATGATAAGAATACTGAAAACTAACCACATTATATTCAATATTCATAATTACCACACGTGGGCGAATGAAAATCCACTCGAAGTGAGAGCTTCGACATTTCAACATCGCTTCAGCGTTAACTTGTGGTCTGGTATCCTCAATGGCGAACTAATTGGTCCGTTTGAACTGCCGTCCAGACTTGATGGAGAAACATACAAAAACTTTTTGGAAAATGAACTTCCATTGTTGCTGGCAGATGTGAATCTCGAACTCAGACGAACCATGGTGTTGCAAAATGACGGCGCCCCGTGTCACTATGCAACCCAGGTCCGAAATTACCATGAAATTACTTAGATGAAACACACCCCAACAGATGGATCGGACGCAGCGGACCAATTAGGTGGCCTCCACGCTCACCTGATCTCAACCCCATCGATTTCTTTATTTGGGGCTATTACAAGGAAATAGCATACGCCCGAGACTGTTCAAGTGAACAAGAGCTGAGGCAGTTGATTGCAGAAGCTGAACGTGTTGTGAGAGAGAACAGAGACGCTTTTAGACGATTGCCAGACAATTTCTTACGTAGGTGTAGAATGTGTATTGCTGCTGGTGGTGGCCACTTTGAAAACCTTTTGTAAATGTTAAAAATAAATTAAGTACTTTTTTCACATTATCATCTGTGTTTTATTCAAAACCACTTTTTACGTAAAACTTTTCTTACCCAACTCTGAAACTATTTGTTGGTTAGTTTTCAGTATTCTTATCATTAATTAACCTTAGGAACGAGAAAATAGCCAAAAAAAAATAATTACTCAGATGGGTAATTTTAAGAATTTTTCCACCTCGCTGTCTTTGAAGGCCGATTTTAAACAAAGTAGCCATATTAAGTACTTCATTTTTTTAATGATTATGAAAGCTGAGAGTCTGGCGCATTCTTGAAGCCTACTTAGGAATTATGAAGTCACCTGTTAAGATTTTTAATTTAAAGTTGAAAATTTGAGTCATAATTTACCGAACGTAAATTTTTCACTTTAGATCAACATTTTCATAACTTTCATCACAGTTACGAAGCTGATTATTTTATGCATAAAAGTACTACTTATGAAAATTCAGTTGCAAAAAAAGAAACTCGATAAAACCCTCTACTTTTTTTTTTTAGATTTTTTTTAGGTTGGTCAGGTCGAAAATTTTCAAACATTCAGAAAAAAATTCATAACTCGAAAACTATGAAAAGTCGCGGAACATACATGGGGGTGATTCGAATACCCCACGATACGAGGGACCGAAATTTTATTTTTGGACGTCAATGTTCCGGCCACCCTGTATACAACGTCCCGACATCAACCGTCGGGCAGTAGCCCACCAGACACAACACCGTCTGGTCGGAGGATCCTCCCTTTTCAATGGAGGATGAGTAAACTTTACACCCTGTTCCTGATGCCTCTAAAATAGGTTTCATGATAAAAAGGCTTCGATCACTATTATTGATCGAAGTAAAAAGGCATAAAGATTTTAGCAGTTTCCACTACAGATAAAAAGTTTAATGCATCTGGCAACACTGCGCTAGGCTAAGTAGCACAGAACATATATACTCCTAACGGAGCCATAGACTATACACTGAGCAATACTACTTAATCTGTGCAGTGTTGCCGTTTTAGCGCATTTTCCGCTAGATCTAGTGCATTTATAGGGTCTACAGCGCTTTTTTTTTCATAACTAAGCGCTAAAAAATATTTAGTGGAATCTGGTGGAAAATTTAACATTAGTTGGCAACCCAATATGTGATTTAAAAAGGTAGCTGGATGCGTTTAATATTTTGTCTCCCGCTCTTTTTCGAGGCCAAAATGTGAAATATGAAACTAAAAGAAATAGTTAAAAGGATCAAAAAGCACAGATGAGCAGTTTTATTGCTCGCTAACCAAAAAAGGCAATTATGCAAGCTGCCCCTCAAACAAATCCCACGACGCCGACCGGCAGCACTTAATCTAGCGCTAAATAGCGATCATACGGCGATGTGATGCTGATGATGACCATGAAGACGTAGTGGAATTGTTTAATTTAGTTGATTTTAGTACCTAATGTTAGTTAAATAAACGAAGAAGTCTTTAAATTATCGCACTTTTTTTTATTTTTATTAAAATTCATTAAAAAAATCTTAGCGGAATTTAGTGGATTTTAGAAACAGGATTTTCGTAAAATATAGCGCATTTTTGATATGGGTTTAGTGGATATTTTTTTCTTCATACGGCAACACAGACTGTGCACTGAGCTAAGTAGTCTGTGGTACGTACGAGGTACAAAAGGCTTGTGAAAAATATTAATTTAATTCCTATTATTTACTAATAAACAAAATGGGTAAAGGATTCAATAATTACATGTGTAAAAAGTTCTTCCATCCTGCTTCAAGAGATAATTTGAAAAGGGTAAGTAATGTACAGTATTGTACGAGTCCGTGACATTTTTTCTCAGACTAAGGGCATTTTTTTCATTGTGTTTACAACAGCTTGTAATCAGCTGTATTTTATTTAGCTTCGTAGTAGTTTGCTTTATTTAATCATCAATTATTTTAATCGACAGGTATGGATGGCAGAACAGAAAACAGAGGCATACAAAAAGAAACAAGAGGAATTACGAGTGCAATACGAGAAAGAACAAGAACTTCATGAAAACAAGTAAGTAACAGATCATCAATCAATCCATATTCTTTAGAATTTTAGCATAGAAATAATTAAAACATTCTTTTGTTTCAAGGGCTTTGCTGAGCAAAGACAGTAAGGACAAATTAAGTTTGAACTTTATGTATGAGCCCCCACCTGGTGTTAAGAAGGAAAGAGAACGTGAAGATAATGAACCTGAATATAAATTCGAGTGGCAACGCAAGTACAATGCGCCCAGAGAGAGCTACTGCAAGGGGGACAATGAAATCAGAGATCAGCCTTTTGGAATACTGGTCCGAAATGTCAGATGCATCAAATGCCACAAATGGGGTCACATAAATACAGGTGAGTTCAGGTAGCTCTAAATACATGCAAGTATGTTGCATCTGGCAAGGTTCAGAAATGTAAATTAAACTTTGTTCTAGAGGTAAAGTTTGTAATAAACTGAGTAAGTATGTAATTATTGATATTTAAAAAACCTTTTTCTATGTCATAGTAAGAGTCCCTAATGAGTGTCCCTAGTGAGTATTTTTGTAACTGATTTTAATTTAAATATTATTGGTCTTAGCCTAGTACTCAGCATAAAATGTTATTTAAATGGTTGCATCCTTTTTACAGACAAAGAATGTTCAATGTACTCTTTATCTATGAGTGAGGCTCGTGCCCTCCAAGCTTCCACATCAGCTCCTGAAGAAGAAGAGGAGAAACCAGATATTCCAACACTGATGCAACACATGAGAGATACTGGTCTTGTGATGAAAGCTGGAGCTCTGCCTCTGTCTGCCACTAAGATTGAAGAAAATGACTCATCTAATCTCACAGAAATGGATCTAATCAGTCAATTAACAAAAAAACAGAAAAAGAAGTTGTTGAAGTAAGTAGTTACAAATTAAGCAGCCTATAAAACTATCTAACCCAGTATTTAATCTTTTAACCGTTACCCCTTTTGTCGGATTAATCCGACATAAGCAGTTAAAGGGACAAATATTTCCATTTTCCGTTCAGGGTCAAAATGTCCAACAGTGTCAAAATGTCCAATTGTGAAAATACGACCCTGACGTAATGGACACGAAAATATTTGTCGGATTAATCCGACGTAAGCAGTTAAAGGGACAAATATTTTCATTTTCCGTTCAGGGTCAAAATGTCCAATCTTTGAGAATGTGGTAAATGTGGACCGTTGGACATTTTGACCCTGAACAATATTTTCGTGTCCATTTCACCAGGGTCGTTCAAGTACGACCAAATACCAGGGCTTGTTTAATCTGCTTTTTTTATTTAATATTACATTGTATTCTATCAAAAAGATTTTTCGATTCACTGTGCTGGGCGCTGGAGGCACGACAACTGATATGTAGTCGCAGTTAACAGGTTAAATCAATGATTTTATACAACATGTAACGTTAAATGCGCAAAACCTCTTAAGGGGTCATTGTTCTCATCATTATGAACAACTTTTACTATGGGACCAAAACTGAAATCGCGAAAAAAAAATCAGCTATTCAGTACATTTCTGTTGGCATAATTCGTCAAAATGTACTGAACAGCTGATTTTTTTTCGCGATTTCAGGTTTGGTCCCATACTAAAAAGTTGTTCATAATAATGAGTACAATGACCCCTTAAGAGGTTTTGCGCATTTAACGTTACACGTTGTATAGTACTAGATCAGTAGTGTACGGCGCCGAAGCGTTACTTACTATATCGTATAATTATGTCCACAGCATTGACTTATATATTACCTTTTTATATCAATGGTCCACAGGCTTAACTGAGTTCAGTTGTCAGCTTGACGTCAAGTGAGCAATTGCTTAGCGATAAAAACATCAAAATAGTGAAATGTGCGATTAAAATTTGTATGTCACGGTCTGAAAAGATTATTATGGCAAGTGGTAATACATTTCAAAAGTAACTTTGCTGAATTTTCTTCAGATATCAAACATTGTTTTTGCCATCAGTGTTACCAGTAAAAACGATTTTGATTTTGCCCGACTTTTGGGAGTTTAGTGAATGACGAATGTATGTTCCTGTAACTGTAAGTTTAAATTATTATTGTAGTCTGTTTGGATTAAACATACTCATTAAACACACATCAAACACTCATTAAATGGAAAAGTAACACATGTCACGTGTTTTAACTTACAATAAATAATCTTAGACGTAGTGAGTTTATATTTTTGAAAAATAATAGATTGTTTATGATCACATTGTGTTAAATAGTGTTGTGCTG
Source organism: Cosmia trapezina (assembly GCA_905163495.3). NCBI lineage: Eukaryota > Metazoa > Arthropoda > Insecta > Lepidoptera > Noctuidae > Cosmia > Cosmia trapezina. The sequence continues at coordinate 12,797,880 of LR991028.1, forward strand.
TACGAAAATAAATTGGCTCATTTTCAATTAAAGTAAACTAGCTGCGCCCTGCGGTTTCACCTGCGTAGACCAGGATAAAAAGTAGGTAGCTTATGTGTTAATCCAGGGTATAAGCTATCGTACTTACCAGACATCCAAATCGGTCCAGCCGTTTGAGCGTGAAGAAGTAACAAACACACAAACACACTCACAAACTTTCGCCTTTATAATATTAGTGTGATTGATTAGTAATCGAATTGATAAACTACGATCAAATACAAGTTAGTTTATAAATCCAAGATACCTTTCAGAATTTTTAAGATTGACAAACTTATCTAACTCAGTACTGAAACCCAGAACAGTCGTCGTAATTTCTTTTAAAATAACGTACTTTTTTAGGGTTCCGTACCTAAAAAGGAAAAACAGAACCCTTATAGGATCACTTCGTTGTCCGTCTCTCTGTCTGACTGTCTGTCAAGACCTTTTATCAGGAACGCGTGGAAGTAGGTATCAAGTTGAAATTAATATCAAATACGTAAGTCGTCTATGATCCCTTGGAGCTCTAAAATAATCAAGCTTCTAAGTCTACGCAGTAAAAAAATACGGCCATTTATGCAACATATTTTGATACTCGACCTAGATTCATGAAATTTGGCAAGAAGCAAAGTCTCACAGTAGGTACACACGGCTACACATCAAGCTATACATTTCCAGTTTACACTGACCTCCCATTGTTAGGAAATCCTATACAATGCGAGATCAGCGTATACTGGAATTGTATAGCTTGATCTGTAGCCGTGCGAACAAGTAAAGGAAAAAGTCCGAAAATCGTTATTTTGTAATTTTATCGCACAACATTTTTTTTTTTGGTATTTCTTGTTTTTTAACTACTAATGTTAAGTTTGTTTTTGGGATACCTACATACATTCTTTTCAATTACGGAGCCCTTCATTTTGCGTCATCCACACGCGCTTGGCCGGTTTTTATTATTATTAAAATGTATCGAAGCAGCTAGACTATAGTAATTTACGTTATTTCATCGCAACGTACATTCATCATAAACACGTCAATAGGTGCAGTACTAGACAGCGTGATCTCTTATTTGTTTTCCAGGGTACTTAAAGATCAGAATCACATGGAGGAGTGGATAAAAAACATAAGACTTTTACGTAAAGAAACCGACTACGCATTTTTTCTTTCTTCTTATAAGTATCTAATCCTTGTCAATTTCTTTAAATCTATAATCTATTGAAAGATCCATGTTGCAACCTTTCATTATAATTTGATTCAATAAAAACCTTAATTAAATTCTGGGGAAATTATGTTGATCGTTGGCAACTCTGGCCGTTTTTTCGGTAACAATGTCTTGTCTCATTCAAACGTAATTAGTTTAACGGTAGAAAAAGTGAGACAGACATAGATTATTTTGACAGATTGACATATTTATGTATCCGTTTCAAAGCTACGTCTTTTAACTCGCAAGTTGGTACGTTTTTCTGATTTTTTTTTGTGGGACGCTGCGCCTCTAGCGTTATAATAACTCATTGGGTTATATACGATTATATTTACATACATAACAAATCAGCAAGTAGAAAAATTATACCTAGTTTTTTGTTTACAGGAAGTTGGAGAAAATGGAAAAGAAGAAGGAGAAGAAACATAAGAAATCTAAGCATTAAGAACCCTCGCGCGTATTAGGCTTAGGCAGCCAGTTTGTAATGGTCAGCAACTGAGCCAGAATGGTATGCCTATAATTTCCTGTGGCCAGGCATTGCTACTATTAGGCTATTCAAAGCACTCGGATCTCGGCAGCCTGAGAGATCTAACGTGCGCGTGCTGTCAATAAAAATAGACAATGACCAAGAGGGTACTTGGTATAATTTTTTTATTATGCTCTGATTTAATTGATTGATAAATCAAACTTTCTGTACAATGTGTTATGATTTCACTCAAATTTAGAATAAGGTGACGCACTTAAAATTGTTTCCATGTAAACCAAATTTTCCTCATGTCGAAAGCGCCAGGGTAGCCCGCGAAATTCAAAATTTCTTACGTTTTTTGCAATTTGTAGGGAAGTGTGAGCTTGTATGTTGATTAAAATATGATTCGCGGCCGTAGCTAATATGGCTTTACAGAATTATAATCATTAGAATCAGCAATACAACTCCATAAGTTAGCATTTACCTCAAACCTCATGATTTCATGAAATCGCTATATTTGAGGTAAATGCTAACTTATGGAGTTGTATTCCTGATTGTAATGATTATAATTCTGTAAAGCCATATTAGCTACGGCCGCGAATCATATTTTAATCATCATACAAGCTCACACTGACCTACAAATTGCAAAAAACGTAAGAAATTTTGAAATTCGCGGGCTACCCTGGCGCATCAACCTTAATAGAAATGTTTTAAATCTGAGCCATGTTCACCATTCGTGAATCTTTATCAGTTTTAAAGTAGTGCACATTATTAGTTTTGCTCTAGATAATTGTAACAATATTATTATAAGTGTTGTTTTCTTTTGTGCAAGTAACTTTTTTAAGCTAAGTAGGTAACTAACAAGTACATAAAAACTTTAATTACTATTGATCTTCAAGCATGTTTTTGTCTTTATTATTTTATTTGAATTGAGAATGGATGTGACACATTCTCTACAGAAACCTAATTTTTCTTTTTGAAAAATAAACATAAATACAAGACTTCATCATTATTTTATTTTTATATACCCTTCCTTGTGATAGTTAGCATTCAACAGTCATCTTCATAATTGTATCACAGTAACTTGATCAATAACTAAATAACTATTGTTACATGATAAGGAACATCAATCCCAATAAAAGTTTTCTAATACTTATTAAACATTCAAATAAAAATATTATTTACAGTCTATTTTATAGCAGATCACATTGTTTCGTGTGACTAACACTGGCATGGCCAACATCAGGGATTTTAATTTTGATAACACAAAAAATTTGTCGAAATTTGTCGCCAAATATCAGAATTTGTCAGTCACTGGTTCAAAAGTTATAAGGGCTCTTAAGTGGCCGATCTGGAAAGCATCTTCCCAGCTTGGCCACATTTCTATCTCAAAAACTAGGCCACCTAGCAAAGGCCTGTTTTCTCCTAAAAGTCGCAATTTTTCGCCAAGTCACAAGTTTAGTAGGGTCTTAGTTCAGAAGATATGATGAGTTCAGTTTTAAGTAGACTATACTTAGACTAGATTATACTGAATATACAAGAGCTAGATCAAAGAATTTATTGTAAACTCCTCAATCTAGCTCTTGGACTATACTTAAAATTTGAACTCATTATATCTTCTGAACTAACTACCCAACTAAATCTGTAATTTGGTGACGAATTGCGACTAAATTTGGGAGAAAACAGATCTTCGCTAGGTGGCCTAGTTTTTGAGATATAATTGTGGCCAAGCTGGGAAGCTGCTCTCCAGATCGGACAACCCTTATAACTTTTGAACCAGTGACAGACAAATTCTGATATTTGGTGGCAAACAACTAAATTTATTATGTTATCAAAATTAAAATCCCTGATGGTGGCCATGCCAGTGTCAGTCACACCATTGTTTCTTACAATTATTTTTGAATAAGGTACCTAGTGATTATACACATTTGCCATAATAACTAAAATACAAAATTAAATCTTAACATAAGTCTTCTCATCAATTTCTATAATATCCTGTCTGTCATTTCTCTCCTTCCAATGCAAGTACAAGACACACCCAGTAATAATAACTATGATAGCAGTCAATACAAACACACTCTTAAGAATAACTTTGCTAGGTGTCACAAACAACTGAGCCTTCCATTGTGAAGGGTCGCTGGGTGGAGCTGGAACCACTACAATTTGAGAATTTGGTATTATTTGAGTCCAACTTTTAGAATATCCTGAGAGGCCAACGTTTAAAGTATCAACAAAATTTGGTGTGCGATCCAAGCCAAATATGGAGTAAGGTAACTGTAGAGCAAAGTATGCAGACTGTGGCAATTGAGCACAAACTCCTGTCCTGTAAGTACCTTCTTGAGACCATGTGTTGTAACCTATTTTAGGTCCAGGGAGATTGGTTCCTGCAAAAAGAAAACATATAAATACTTGTGGAACCAAGCAATCCAAAGAAACTAATTCAATTATATTGAACTGCTTACCAAATGTGACTTTTCTGTTATACAAAGTTCTATTATTGACTGGCATTCTTTCATTGGTCAAACCAGTTACAACAATGACTTTAATGAAGTTTGTGTCATATTCCAATTCATTTCTGAATGAATTCATTGTATGTTGTAGTGATGTATCATTTTTCTTGACATATATTATGTCAAGGACACCATCCATGTAGAAATCATAGAAAGTGGCCATTACAACATCATTACCAAAGGAGTCAAACTTATCCCACTGCACTTCAAATGTTCTATAGAACTTGCATCCTGGCAAGTTGCATGGTCTGTTGTGAAGCAGAAAAGCCCTAGTTTCATTACTATTAACAGGACTTAAAGTCATCAAGATGTCTGGGTAACCATCCATGTTATAATCTCCACTTCTCATAGTGATTGTATCTAAATAAATTTCGTTTCTTGGTGGCACAAATCGCCACAATGTTCCCTTGCCATCATTGAAATCCACTTGAAGATCATGCCACTTATGGATGTCATATATCAATATAGTACTATTAAAACACTGTATATCATAGCACACAGGTATTACTAAAAAGAATTGTCCAGAGAGAGCAACATCAAGAAACAGAGCTTGGCCATAGATAGTTGGATGGCCCACTAGTAGTTCAATACTGTTGTTATATCTAAATCCTTCCAATTCATCATTCAACCACACTTCAACATTAGAAGTAGTTGTAACTAGAAGATCTGCAGCATCATCTTCATTCACATCTAAAAATGAGTGTGAATGTGGCAGCTTTATCATCTTAGGCATATCATCACCCATCTGTTTTTCAACAGGAGTTGTTCGGGACTCGTCAAATACCCAAAACACCCTTTGATTTTGTGTATTCATGCCAAAAAGGTCAAGAATCATATCTCGATTATAGTCCATTACTAATGGTTGACCAAATGAAATGGCCTTTATAAACAAAGCATCAGAACAGTTCAAAGTGGACTCGCCACCCCATAATATTCTAACAGTATGCAAATTAGAAGAATCATTTAAACTCTGCGTGGTCAGCATTATGTCCATGTATGCGTCTCCATCGAAATCACCTGGTACAACACTCGTTATTATAATGTTACTGAAATTACAAGCATATACAGAAGGTCTCATAAAAGGTTCTTTGTCGTAAGCAAGATAAACTTCCACACTTGAGTAATTTTTAATGACAAACGCATCAGTTAATTCATCAGAATTGAAATCGCCAAATGCAGCAATAACACCATCTTTATGTTTTCCAAATGAACTCTCGGTCATATCACTTATTGCATAACTACCAGTGGTTAATAAAACACTTAAAAATATTCTCGTTACTAGCTTGAGGAACATTTTGCTTCGATAGCATAAAATTATTTTAGAAACAAACCATTTTCTCAACAAGATGATCAGAAAGCATTCTGACAGACAATGACGTCAATTGACATGACATTGACATTGACAAACAATTCAATCAGTTGTCATTTTGTTAGTGTCTCTCTTAGATAATATACATCTAGATCGAGCCACCGCGTGGCCGGTCATGAGACAGCAATATTACAGTGAAACATATAGCAATATTACAGTTAATTAAGGCGAAAGCGCCAGGGTAGCCCGCGAAATTCAAAATTTCTAACGTTTTTTGCAATGTGTAGGTCAGTTTGAGCTTGTATATTGATTAAAATATGATTCGCGGCCGTAGCTAATATGGCTTTACAGAATTATAATCATTACAATCAGCAATACAACTCCATAAGTTAGCATTTACCTCAAATCTAGCGATTTCATGAAATCATGAGGTTTGAGGTAAATGCTAACTTAAGGAGTTGTATTGGTGATTGTAATGATTATAATTCTGTAAAGCCATATTAGCTACGGCCGCGAATCATATTTTAATCAACATACAAGCTCACACTGACCTACAAATTGCAAAAAACGTAAGAAATTTTGAATTTCACGGCCTACCCCGGCGCATCAACCTTAACAGTGAAAGTACTTTGTTTGGCAACATTTTTAAATTTTGCCATGCAAAGTACTTTGTTTGGCAACATTTTTAAAGCAAAAATAAGGGACAGGAGATACGATGCTTTGTCTCAATTTTCCTAATTATTTCGTATATATGTGTCTCACTTCCACACTGTAATCATGGCAACGTCTAGATGTATAATGTCATTGGTGTCTCTATATTATTACGATCCATTTAGTCGATTTTACAAGAAAAATCCCTCAACCAATAACGTAATTTTTTTTTATAAAAAAAAAACAACTGACTTCCAAAAAAAACAATCAATCAATCTGCCTAGCCTTTTCCCAACTATGTTGGGGTCGGCTTCCAGTCTAACCGGATGCAGCTGAATACCAGTATTTTACATGGAGCGACTGCCTATCTGACCTCCACAACCCAGTTACTGGGTAATACGATACCCCTTGGTAAGACTGGTTGTCAGACTTTCGGGCTTCTGACGACCCGTAACGACTGTCAAAGATCCACGAATAACAGCCGGGACCAACGGCTTAACGTGCTTTCCGAGGCACGGAGGAATCTCGGTATGTAAAGATGGTCACCCATCCACTGACCAACCCCGGCAAGCGTAGCTTAACCTGACGGATCGACCCGTGCGGCTGTTATTATTTAGCCACGACTTCCAAAAAAAACATCAAAGTGAAAAATAAGTCTATAAAGCATTATGAGATTGAATGAGCGCATCACCATGTAACTTAGTTAATATACAACAATGTTCATCGAGGTTCAATGTCTTTGCCATGAAACCATGAACAATTGTCTTTGCCTGCCTGGTGTGTCAAAAAATTTGACAACTAAAAACGTAATGGCGTTGATTAGGCATCAAATGGCAATTTTATAAAATAATAAAGTTTCTTTCTACGTTAGTATTCTAATCATAACCCTAAAAGCCACATTTAACCTGCTGGCATATTTTTAAATTTGTAATCATCCAACGTCTCATTCGAAATGGCCGTCGAAGCTGTTCAAATATTGAGACGAAATCGACCCGGTTCGAAAGCAAAGGTTTGTGTTTTACTGAAAACCTTTAGTCTTCCAATAATATCTATACCAATGACGTATCTATATATTTTCATGCGAATATAATACTTTCTTTTAGGATTTTTGTCGCTGGCCAGACGAACCCTTTGAGGAAATGGACAGCACCCTCGCTGTCCAACAATTTATACAACAAACCATACGACGAGATCCCTCCAATCTTGAAGCTATTTTAAAAATGCCTGAAGCTCAAGATGAAGGTGTTTGGAAATATGAACATTTGAGGTTTGTTTGGAAAATTTATGAAATAGGCATTTTTTAAAATTAAAAGCTTATTAACACTCTTGTTTACTTTCAGACAGTTTTGCATGGAACTTAATGGCCTGGCAGTCAAATTACAAGCTGAATGTAAGCCAGAAACATGTACACAAATGACTGCTACTGAACAGTGGATTTTCCTTTGTGCAGCCCATAAAACTCCTAAAGAATGTCCTGCTATTGACTACACAAGACACACACTTGATGGGGCTGCTTGCTTGCTCAACAGCAACAAATACTTTCCTAGCAGGTATGGTTGTTTCTAAAAAAAATCGCACATAGAATCTGATAACATTATATTCATAATAACACTTGTTTCAGGGTCAGCATTAAGGAATCCTCAGTAGCTAAACTGGGTTCAGTTTGCAGACGAGTTTATCGAATATTTTCTCATGCATACTTCCACCACAGGGCAATATTTGATGCTTTTGAGAAGGAAACTCACCTGTGCAAAAGATTTACTTATTTTGTTACAAAATACTCAATTATTTCAAAGGAAATTCTGATCCTGCCTAAACTAGATGATGAAACACCAGTGGGTGAATCGGAAGCATGAGGTTTAAAGAAATAATTTGGTTCTACAATACAAACCAAATTATAAGACTACTGACTATTTTGTTCACATTGATTTGTGAAATGTTTACTCTTAGTGTACTCAGTAATAAGGTATCATCTTTAAAATTCCTTACTTTGAAGTATCTTCTGTTTTAGTTGTATGTCATGAATAATATTTACTAGGTAAATAATGAAAAGGTAACCAAGCTAATTTTTTAAATCTAGGAAATCCAAGTATATTGTTATTATTATTTTATTTTATTATTTTATTTTAATCTTTTAGGAGGACTTACAGACAAATAATTAAAATAATTACAATATAGGTAACTATTTAGCTAATTACAAGTCCACACATATAGGACCTACTTATAACAGTATGGAGATAATGAGATGTATGTAATCATTGCATTTATTGCTTAAAGTATAGATTTATTATAGAAAAGTATAAATCCCAATTAAAATGCATAGTACCTAGTATATAAATTATGTATGTGACTAGATCATGTTTATTATTAATATAAACATGCAAATGCTCTCAAATATTAGGATGTGTAATATTTCATGTGTCAAGTATTCAACTATGTGTTATTTATAAAATAAAGGAGTATGTAAGGATTGTAGCAGATGGCATTCTGCCTACCCCCATGGGAAGAAGGCGTGAGTTTGTGTATTTATAAAATAGTCTTAAGAAAAATTGTGAGTTCATGTTTAATCTCCAACTATCTTATTTACTATGCACAATAAAACAAGTTAATTAAAAAAGTATCTTTATGTTTTCTTTTGTTTAAAAGGTTTCTTAGATTTATATGATTGGTGCTGTTTAGGGTTGCTGCTCTGTTCCTTTTGCCAAAACTTCTTTCCTTTGAGAGTTTGGTACCTGAGAAATAGAAAAACTGACATCAGGATTACAAATGTTTTGAAACCTACAGGTTTTGTACCATAGAACAGATTAAAGAGGTCTCTGTACCATACCATGAGTGTGCTATGAATGTATCAGGCATGGAAAGAAACGTGACACGGACTACTATGCCCATTATAACATATCAACAGCATATCATACCGCATGGGTTATAGTGACCATAGCGTCCGCGTATCATCTGCGCGTCATATTATACATACGGTTCGCGTTCCTTCGGTTCTAGTAGTCACCTGTTTTACGTCAGGAAGAGAGTGAATATTTTTATTGAGAAAATTAATTCCTATACCATACTATGGCTATTAGAAAATTGTCCATGAGAGAATTGGCAATGATAGTCATTGTTTTAGACGAGGAAGAAAGAGAAAACAATAACATCAGACGATTACGACGTTACTGGGTTCACACCGGTTAAAAAAAAAGAAAAGTCAATTTGATAATACTGTTTATAACGGTCATCATATACGGTTATAATCCACGGGTAGCAATATTGCATGCCATGCACGGAGCGTATCGGTATTGGAAAAATATTCTCGCCGACAGTAGTTAACGCTCCATGCATGGTATGTTACTTTTCAATACAAAGAATATTTTTTTGCTTGGATATGTTCCTAGCGCGGTCATGGTATGAGTAAGCAGACACCTATATATATTTAAAAAAAACATTCTCCTGTATGCAAAATGGCGGTTACTATACAGGGTGTAAGGGACAGCCCTCCACAAATTAACAGGGTGCATTCAGCTCCTTATTGTGAATCATATTCCACCGGAAATTTTCTCAGGAAAAGTTTCATTTTTTTTAACGTTTTTTTGGCTAATATTCCTTTATTTCAATGTAAAATTACATTCTCTGTTTGCAGCACTCCATTTATGTAAATAAAACAGCTAAAATCCAAAAAACAGCAATGTATGTCGAAATACTCTAACGTACTACGCGCGAAATCAGCTGTTCACTTTCTGCATAGCTTCAGAGTTCATCAAACTCACCGCATACTACTTGCATACAATACAATAGAGACAAGCGAGACGCTCCGATTTACCGAGTCGCAACAGTATTGCCAACTTAATAAACCTCAATTTGTGAACGAAAATGTTAGATCAAACTTGGTTCACATAAGAACTCCTCTAATGTTAAATGCAAATCTTTTAGTGCACTTAATTTCTAAAGGAAAAACGCACATAATGTGCCCTTGAGTATTCGTGGTAGGTACATACCTAATTACTTAATTAATTCTACTTTTCAAGCGATCACTGGATCCAGTTTCCAAGCCACCCAAGGGCCTTTTCATGGCTTTACGGCAGCTACCGACTGGTAGTCGAGTCGCGAATCGAACGTAAGCCCTCTGCAATGGAAGCCCAGTCTTCTATCACGCTGGGCTATCACTACTATTAATTTGCTTAACATAAACTTTGAATTAAATTGACAAATTAATCGTTTCATTTCTCCAAAAAAAATAACAGCTCTAACATTTAGTCAAGCTTAAAAATAGTGGTATTTTTGTACAACATTTTTGCAAGAAACATGCAAAATTTTTTGAGTAGTTGACAACACTGTTTTTGTGTGTGATTTTTCGTGTAGTCATTAGTACAGTTTAGTTGTCCTGCGACTGTGTCCTGCGCAGTATCGCTCGCTGTTGTTCGCGCAGTCGCGTCGTGAAGTTTACGTACTTACCCATTTGTGTTGTTGTCTGTGAGAAATGGCTACACGAGCACTAAGCTCGTGAATATGGCGAAATGATAATGTGCTACGGGGAAGCTCGGGGAAATGCCAGGGAAGCGCTCAGAAATTACATCGATAGGTATCCTGACCGTCGGCATCCATCAGACTCCCGGATAATTACCAATGTCTATCAACGAGTGCTAGATAACCAGCCCATAGTTCCCAATCAAGAAGGCGCCGGAAGACCACTTCGCGGTGCAACTGTAGAAAGAGTTTTAGACCTGGTCCGTCAAAATCCACGCCTAGGCACACGCACTGCAGCTCGACTATTGCGCCGGAATCATGGAGCCCGCGTCTCACACTTTTAGACTTCTTTTTGTGGGGCTACGTAAAGGAAAAAGTGTTTGTTAGTGCATGTGCGAGTGAGGAAGAAATGCGAGATTGAATCACAGACACATTCCAGCAGCTGCGCTACAGCTGCAACGAAGATCCCAACTTGCTGACCCGCTTGCACGGGGAGACCCTGCGCCGTGCCAATGTGTGTGAAGGTCTCGGTGGAGGTCATTTCGAGCCGTATCTCATACGACCGGAGCGATTCTAAGGTAGGATTAATTTTTGATACCTATTGAAATAAGACTGATTGATTTACATTATTTTTCTATGTAATAAGCATTGTACTTATGGTAAAAACACATAACGCTCCTTTTTTAACTTGCCGCAGTCGGGTAAAAAAACGAAAACCACTTCAACGTTAGTTGTAGCTATTGTTTGGCACAAAATTAACTCTAGTGCTTATTATTTTGTTATCTTTACTCGCTTTACCAAAGCGGAATTCCCGCTGTGTGAAAGGGCAGCTAATGAGAAGCCTGAATGCATGTTTGCAAGTACTTAGTATTTTTTTATTTTTATTGACTGTTTGTTTCATCTGCTTAGACTGTCGTTGGTTGAGCGGAAAATACTTTTGTATTAATTTGTTTAAAAATGCCTCGCAGACGATACAACGTTTTACGTAGGCAAGCCAGAAAAGATAAAGGTTTTTGAGGGAATACAGCCATCATCGTAAATACAAAATAAAAACATTATTCCTTATTTCATAAAACCTACTTATTTTATTTTTCATTGAACCCTACCCGTACTTGACAAACTGACCAATAAGTAGGTACCATACACCACTTTAAACATCTTTCAGTTATAAAAATAATTAAATGAAGGCTAAATTATTGTCGCTTTTACTGTACCTGCGCGTAAGTATCTACCTACTCAACTAACTTGTGCACTACGCTGTCGCTAGTTTAAGCCAAGTGGCGCGAGAATTGACCCCGTGGCGGGTGGGGCAGCCGCTACCGTTCGCTACGTGCGTTTTGCCACGGAAGCAATACATTGCGTGCGAGGTAATAAAACAAATCAGGTTTATTGGATTCCCATAACGTTCCTGAAATAATTTCATGTACCGGTCATCTTAGTATGATGTACTGAATTCACCCTATCAATCTGCGGAGGGCTGTCCCTTACACCCTGTATACTTCCTGAAAAGGCTCGATATATTCTTTGACATATTCGATCTTGTTGCCACCTACCATAACGTCTATTTCCTTTGAGTTTGACATCAATTTTGTTTTACTGGCATTGATTTCCAGGCCAACCGCTCTACTTATATTTGCTAGGCTCTGCATCATTTGTTCTATTGCTGCTGGATTTTATTCAAGAAGCACCAGATCATCGGCAAATCTTAAGTGGTTTAGGCGAGCTCCATTAATGTTCAGACCTAAGTGGTCCCAGTTTAGCTGTCTAAAGATGTACTCGAGTACCGCGTTAAATAGCGTAAGGGAGAGACGATCACCTTGGCGTACGCCCTTTTTAACCGACTTCCAAAAAGAGGAGGTTATCAAATTCGGTTGTATGTTTTTTTTTTTGTATGTTTGATACCTCAGTACTCCGTCATTTATGAACCTATTTGGAAAATTCTTTTTTTATTTGAAAGGGTACACTTCCAGATTGGTCCCATTTTTATCAAAATCCAGTTCTGATGATGGGATCCATGAGGAATCGAGGGAACTCCTCAAATATTATAGGCATACATATAGCGATTTTGGTATTTTCATCAACAAATCAAGTTTTTGCATTCAAAAAGTATCATCTGGTGAAGTGGAACTGATGAAGAAGACCACAGATGGCCACGGGAACTCCTCAACGATGATAAGTATTTCACGGGTGGCGATAAGATATATGTCAATTAAAATAGTTAAGCGACTATGACGAAGCTTTAAATAAATGGTTCTGATGAAAATGGTACCATCGAACCGATCTGATGAAGAAGCCGGAGGTCGGCATCGGAACTCAGTAATAAAACAATGTATCCTAGCCGTGTTTGGGCTTATTGGAATTGTCATAAGGTGCACTCTGGCTTTAAATGATTTATTAGTAATTATATGCCGCTTCAAATTGCGCTACTTGTGTTGTATTGTAATGAGTGGCCTTGTTTTTCAGAAGGCAGATTTCGTAGCCTCGTTATCTCCGTCAACTAAAACTACGCCTACCAAACTGCTGACACGACTTTGCGCGACGTATTTGCCTTTGAAAAGTGAAAAGTGTTTATTTTGAAATGGTATACTTCTGAGATGGTCGCATAAAAATATCTTCAAGTTCTGATAAGTGGCTTTTGAGTTAGCTTCAATAATTTAATACGTATTTTTCCCATTTAGTCTATGTGGATGATGCTCCTCTCATTTATATTGCAGAGTGGTATTCAGATTTGTGTGGGGTAGGCACCACTAAAAAGTGAAAAATAAAAACTTTTTCCAAAAAAAAAACAACCGACTTCCAAAAAAACACTACAAAGTGAAAAATAACTTTAATTTCGGAAGTCGGTGGCAAAAAAAAACGAAAGTAAATAAAAAACCAAAGACACCAACTTCCAAAATTAAATTTATTTTTCACTTTGTAGTGTTTTTTTGGAAGTTGGTTGTTTTTTTTTTGGAAAAAGTTTTTTTGATAGGATATGATTCTCCTGTTGATTCTAGTTTAATACTGGCCTTGCTAGATTTGTATATACTCTTAAGTATTTCTATACAGGGTGAAATTGAATAGATGCGACAAAATTTAAGGGGGTGTTCTACGCATCAATATGAACAACTTTTACTATGGGACCAAACCTGAAATCGCGAAAAAAAAATCAGCTGTTCAGTACATTTTGACGAATTATGCGAACATTAAATGTACTGAACAGCTGATTTTTTTTTCGCGATTTCAGGTTTGGTCCCATAGTAAAAGTTATTCATATTGATGCGTAGAACACCCCCTTAAATTTTGTCGCATCTATTCAATTTCACCCTGTATAGTTGCTCTGGACCCCTTGTTCTTCAAGGCTCCGCCATATGTATTGGTGCCTAAGGCTGTCGAATGCCTTTGAGTAGTCTATAAACGCCAAGTAGATTTATTGGTCTGGTTTAGTCAATCATAAAACACTTACCCAATTTGGTTGCTATCTGTGATAGCATGCACTGATAGTAAAATGTGTATGATAGGTATTTGTCTTTTTACTACTAATGTTTCAAGACCATCCACTTTAGGCTCCCAAAATTCCTCCACCCTGAAAATAGTCAAATGTTCATTTTCAATCTCATCATAACATTTATTTATAAGGAGACAGATATCAATTTCATTCTTACATTTTATAGGATAGCTTAGTTACTTGATGTTCAATAGAAAACTGCCTCTTCAGTATTTCAGCACATGATATAGCTTTAGAGATAGCAGCACCTGCCCCACTCCACACAACTGCAGTGGCTGCCTTGTCTTCCAAGATACCTGATGCATGGGATAACAAATTTGCCATCTTGCTCCCACCTTTCACCTTAAAAATAAACATACATTTACCTACATATTTAAAGGTATTTGCATTTTGTGTCTAAGATAGTATACTTCTAGTGAATATGTCATAGGGAAATGAGGAGACCAGGAATTTCACGAAATCCCTAGGTATACCACGAAATCACGATAGATGTTGAATTCATTCTTGTTTATGTTTACTAAAAATGTTTAGAGATATGACAAAATACTAATATAATTGATAAATGTCATTTCACTAAACTAAATCTAGTCATCATTCATCATTCTCCTGCCCTTATCCCAATCTATTTGGGGTTGACGCAACATGTCTCTTTTTTAGTACATTTTACTAGATTTAGTTTAGTAAAATGTCCAAAAAGGGTAGTAAGGATAGTTCCAACTTTTACACCATTTATTTATATGAAATGCAACACCTAGGCTCAGGGGATGTATGTAGTTTTACTCTACATTCATCAATGGTTTAAAATTTTCAATTTATTCAGGAATTTAATTAAGAACTCACTTGCATCCAAAGAAAATTCTCTGGCAGGTCCTTTATAGGTATTTTGTCACGTTCTAGTTCCTCTTCTACATTTTTGCCTTTGCTATAATTCTCCATTTTATTTACAACATTACATTCAGACTCGAATTTTATGTAGCAATCTGGACTGGAAAAATAAAGAAAACTATTTCCTTTCCTTTCCTAACCTTTGCCACACTTGTCACTTGACAAGTTGACAGTTGAGGTTGACTTGACTTTGACGTTTTTGTTTTCATGACATGATTGATTTGACAATTGTATGTAACCAGTGCAGAATGTTCAACCACAGTGTTCAAATCTATGTTTTCAAAGTTGATCATGCATAGCTGTGCTGTGCAGGCGGCTTACTTTCTCTTAGGGCCCTCGCTCACGGCGACTTTTTGTAGCGATGCTGTCGCGCGTCCACATCGATACAGTCGCGAAGCGGTCGCTAGCTGTGTGCCCTCGCGATGCAAACGCGATACTGGCGCGCTTCTGTCGCGATGCAAACGCGATTCAGTAACGGCTAACGGCACAAAAATACCTGCGATCGCTACAGTTGCAAGACTTGCAAGATGGACTCCGTTGAGGCAACATTAGTCACGTTGTCTTTGGTGCTGCTTTTACGTAAGCAGCCGAAGCGTAGGCAACGAAAGCTCAGTTCTCCACTTACGCGCCACCCTCCCTCTGTTCTCTCCCCGATGTCGTCCGACACGGTCGCGCGTTTGCATCGATACAGTCGCGATACTGTTGCGCGTTAGTAGCGCGTTAGCATCGCTTCTGTAGCGCGTTGCAAATGCGACTAACGCGCGTTAGTAGCGATGCAGTCACGCATTTCGTAATCGCGCGACAGCATCGCTACAAAATGTCGCCGTGGGCGAGGGCCCTTAGGGTGGTATTCCCGTGTATTCCATTAGTCAAAGATCTTTCTTTGTCCAATGGACGCCAGCACATCAAGCTACTAAAATCTGTCAAATTTCTTTAGTAGTTTTTCATATTAGGTTCAAAGGTTCAAGGTTGATTGGGATTTGACTTTGACAGTTTCGGGTGGCTTGACGCTGGCGTCTGTATATTGGACAAAGATCTTTGACTAATGGAATACCACCCTTATAGCAGGTGCCGTACTATGACGTGAAAAATATAATGGATCCATCATGGTTCCAGTGTGATAGAGAGACGGAGCTAAGTGTATACGTCAATCATCATTACTTTTTCACAACGGAACCAAGATGGATCCATGATCTTTTTTCGTCGTCGGCCCCCCTTTTTTTTGTGGATTGGAAATCATCCAATGACTTCTCCCGCTCTGGGTGGAGCGGAAGGGCATGTCAGACTTTTACTGACTTAGTCAATAAAAACTGGCGCGTCGGCGGCGCGGCGCGGGCGGAAAGAGCGCGGTAGACACGGTCAAGTCTCATCTTTCGTGGCGCGTATTGTACCTATTTATACAGGGTGTGGCGTAATTAGTGGCCGACGTTAAGGGGTCGATAGGTACACCGTATATTCAACTATCACGTAAACCACAATTTGAACCATTTTTTTCCAGTCTCAGAATAAAACATTTTTATATTGTTAGTAAGTACTTATTTGAAAAATGTTTATTTTGCTTTACTAATTTTGCTGTATTTTCTATAAATGACATTATTTTTAATTTTGTTTTTTGTTTATACTTTGAAATGCATGTGCTATCACATGCGAATGTAAAAAAATGTACTAAAGCAAGTAGTCAATTTAAAAAATTATTGTATTCTGAGACCTAAGCAAAAAATGGTTCAAATTGTGGTAAATAAGTGTGTGTTTTTTAAATTCGAAAGTTATAGTCGCTAGCAATTTTCCAGTCCAGTAGGTAAGCTTTTCCAGGTGCGAATTTCAACTGGAGTGACAGAGAATAACCCTAAGCCCGTTTTCAGACGGGGCCGGTAGGTACAGTCAACCGCACATCAGAGGTACCTAATACTTGCGCTACGAAAATCAGACCTCATGCTACGACGTAAAGGTGCTGACAATGTGCAGTTGACTGCATCTGTCGTATATAGCTATACTTAGATACCGTCATATAGTATTATATGAAAGCGGTTCATAGCTGTCGGAGTGGCCTAATTTGGGTTCCGTACCAAAATGGTATAAAGGATCAGGAACCCTTATGGACTCAGTCTGTCTGTCTGTCACAGCTGGATGTCTCAAGAACTGCTAATGCTATCAAGTTGAAATTTGGAACAGTTTTAGATGACGTTTGCCCAACTATTTTGCAAATAAGAAAGAAATACTTAAACATATATATATGTTTTTTTTTGCAACAGGGACTGAAAGGGGTCTTAAAAAAATGAAGTGGGGCTACTATGTGGGGTATCATTAATATCATTATGATAGAGCGCTGTTTGCACATTCTCAACATTTTTTTTTTCTTTTTTTTAGGCAGCATAGTTTTCGAATACAAAAAAAAATACCGTTCCCCCTCCTTATCTCCGAAGTTTGCATAGAGAAAAATCTGAAATTATTATATGTGATAGAAGTTTATGTATAGATTACAGGAAAAATAAAGCGATGTCTCTAAATAGCACAGTTTTTCAAAAATCATCAACCAACATTACATATAAATAATGGTACGGAACCCTCGGTGCGCGTGTCCGAGTCGTTCTTGACCGTTTTTAGGGTTCCGTACCTCCAAAGGAAAAAACGGAACCCTTATAGGATCACTTGTTTGTCCGTCTGTCTGTCTGTCTGTCTGTCAGTCTGTCAAGACCGTTTTTCTCAGGAACGCGTGAAGGTATCCAGCTGAAATTAATATCAAATACGTAGGTCTATGGTCCCATGGAGTTCTAAAAAGATAACTTCTAAGTCCACGCAATAAAAAAATACGGCCATTTATGCGACATTTTTTGATACTCGCAAGCTTAGCTCGCAAGTAAATCAAAACCTATAGGGTACTTCCCGTCGTCCTAGAATCATGCAAGAAGCAAGAAGCAAGGTCTCACAACACAAATATAGGAAAAAGTCCGAAAATTGTTAGTTTGTAATTCTATCACATAAAAAAATATTTTCAAAGTTGTCAGTGTTTCAAGACCCTTTTTCTGAGGAACGCATAGAGCTATCAAGTTGAAATTAATATCAAATACGTAAGTTCATAGTCTCTTGAAGTCCTAAAAAACTCAAGCTTCTGAGTCAACGCAATAAAAAAATACGGCCATTTTGCGACACATTTTGATACTCGCAACTGGCGCAAGTAAATCAAAACCTATAGGGTACTTCCCGTTGACCTAGAATAATGAAATTTGGCAAGAAGCAAGGTCTCCCGGCACAAATAAAGGAAAAAGTCCGAAAATTGAGAATTTTGACATATTTTTTTTTTGATATCCAATGTTAGTTTGTTTTTGGGATAAATTCTTTTCAACTACGGAACCCTTGCGTGGTCCGACACGCACTTGGCCGGTATTTTTTTGTAATTGCGACCAATTTCGAATATTGCCCCGCGGCACTGCTCGCTTCGCGTGCTCGGTTTGCGCGTAGTTGGTCACAGACTTACCTAACCTATTTGGCCGTAGTGCCCGCCCCTTAGATTTATATTAGGGACTAGATCGTGCTCGTATCATAGTTATATTCCTAGTAAGATAGTTGTGAACCGCTTTCAATATTACGGTATACCTATAGCTATAGGTATCCCTAGGGATACAACTTTAGCACGGCTTCAACCATCTTACTGCGACATATCCATAGACCGTCGCGCAGCCGGCACCGACCCGGCTACCTGGCCGCCTGAACTTGTGAAAAGGGACTTGAAATGAACTGGAATGGACCAGTACACTCGGAAGTTGGAGCTTCCGCTTGAGTTTTCGCATGATAAGAGAGGGTTTAAGGATTTAATAATTACAATATTATCTTTAGAGGTGCATGACTTTCATCTTTAGACTTTTACAAAAAAATTGTGTTACAATCTCGAAAACTCGGTAGCGGTTGACTTTCATAATTATTTATGCTTCATACAACTGTGTAGAGCAGTAGAGGTACCTACTACCTACTACTACTACAGTCTACTACAGCACACTCTTCAGTCCACTGAAGTGTATATTATCTTACAGAAATCTCAATAATAAGGCACTTATTATTTAGATTTCTTTTATCTGTTCTGTGGTGTATCTGTTACGGTGAGTGTGATTAATTGAAAATTATTAATAATGATCTATCATTATTAATAATTACCGAAAGTCGAGGTAAAAGTATGAAATTAATCACTATTACCGGTGATTATTAATAATGTAACCTTAGTACCGATAATTGTAATAATGTTCAAAGTTTATTTAGTATTTTAATTCAGTACCTACCTATAAGTTTTGTGGTAGGTATAAAACAGTAACAAAAGAAAAAATGTACATTGAGAATTTTCGAGAAAAAATAAGTGGCTTTTGTTAGAAAAACGTAACTGATGACAAAAAGTGACTTTTTAGAATTTTTGTCTGTTTGTCTGTTTATCTGTTTGTCTGTGTGTATGGTACGGCTTCACGCCAAAACTACTGGATAGATTGGATTGAAATTCAGCAAAAATGTTCTTTGTAAACCAAGGAAGGCTTTTGGCTTCATATTATCACGCCGTATGATAAGGGAGGTAAGCAATATTGATTTTAAAAGGTTTTTGTTCGTAATTGAATGCACAAAATAATTGAATGCACAAAATGACATGTTATTTAGTTAATAAAAATTTAACTCTGGGAACATAATAATCACGCTATTTTTATAAAGGAGCGGGGCAGTAATATATAAATTCAAAGATACGTCAACGGGGAATTTAGCGGTAAGGTCAGGCGACCGTTTACGGCACTAAATGGTGCGAGTTCAAATCCCATAATATTGTTTTAATAAAAAATCGTAAAATTCTTTTTTTTAGTTTTTGCATTTTTTATATGCATTAGGAACGATACTGTTATGAAATCTGAGAACTTTACATGTCCTACCTATTGTATGGAGAGTTTCACACCAATATTACTAAACAGATTGATTGGTGGTACAACAAGCTACACTATCATGAAGTCAAGTGAAACTTTTGCTTCTATGTTATACCTTACTAAGCACATTTGTTGTAGGTAATTGATTTATATATGTAATTCTTAGTTTTGTTCCTTGCTGCTGTTACAATATTTTTTTTATAACACATTTGCTCGTAAAGGGTCTCTTATTTCACGAATTTCAATATCGTAATGTATGTCATTACGTACTTGTGCGTAATTGTAATGTAAAACGCACGGGTTTCTTTTTAATAAGGTATAACGTAAGGTTTATCAAGATGCTCCGTCTAAAACGAAAGGTACTTTTTAAATCTTAGCAAAGAGTTTTTATGCCAGAAAAGTATTCAATATTTTATGAATAAAATTAACTTTAGGAGATAAAATTAAAAAATAAACATTAATTAAATTAAAGAATTAATTCTTTAATTTAATTAATTTTGACAATAAATTGCAACAACAACAAACAAAAACAAAAAAATATTAATTTACTTTATTAGTAATACTGGCTGTTTTTGAGCATTTGCTTTTAAAAAAAAAAGCGCTGATGCGCGCGCATCGCTAATATTTGTGAACAAGTAAAAATTATTCCGCGCGCTTTTTCTTTTCGCTATATTGTTTTTATTTGAAAATGTCGTCAAGTAATGATGAATTTATTAATTCGACACCGCCAGAAGTCTCAGAGGCAGCCAAAAAGGCTACTCTAAGCCTCTTGCCTGAAAAATCGACCGATAGATACTTACAAGCGTATCAAAATTTCATCTTATGGAAAACAAGCAAAGATCCAAATTCATTTTCAGAAAGTGTGTTTTTAAAGATTTATTCGTTTATGAAAGTCCGACTTTCATTTATTTCCTCGCAAATATGTTATAAAACGTCGTATGACATACGTGCGCTTTGATAATTACAGCCTCTGCTTTCTTGTAGCCCTCGCCTACGGCTCGGGCTAGCAATATCGCCTCCGTTGTAATTTTCAACTTACCGCACTTATATCATAATGTACTATTAATGAAAAAATAATGTAGTTGTCTGTTAAATTAAATTAACGACAATTTAGTTTTATTCATAACTAGCTGACCCGACAGACGTTGTCATGTTGCAATTTCAATAATTCAAAATTCCCATAGAAAATCCACTTTCAGTTTTCCCGAATTTTCCCGGCAACTTTTTCAATTTTTCTCTACGTAAAAACCTTCTCCTGACAATAATAAACACAACAAAAAAAGAATTAGCGAAATTGTTCCATCCGTTCACGCATGATGCGATGACCAAGGGAAACAGGGATTCATTTTTATTTATATAGATAGATAAATAGATTTAATTTGGGTAAATAATAAATGTAGTTTCCGTTTTCTAACTAAATGGCGTTGGCGTCGAGTTAGATCGTGCTATGGTTTCATTCCCAAAAAGTGATGTTATAGTGCCGATGTGGCGCTCTCATCCTAAAGAAACGGGGGTTACCTTTGTTGTCTGTGTTGGTTGATGTGTTTAATTTTCCTGCGAATAATAATTATTTTTCTACTTACTAGCAATTCTTACCCTCTGTTCGCAAGAGTCCAACTTTCAACTTTCTCAGGAGTCCAACTTTTATAATCTTTAACTTCAACTTTAACTTTTATAAAGCCTTCGCATGAGTCCAACTTTTATTTTTTATTACGTACTTATTCGATTATTTTTCATTGATTTGAATATCGTTAGTATCGGATTAAGGGTACAGCTTGGGTACAGCTATAGTTTATAAAGAAATTTTTTTAAAGTTATTTGCAATATTATTGTAAATTCAGTGTACTCTTGGGATCCACTGCGGAATTACGGGAAGAAAAGTTTTTTTTGTACTTATAGGTATTAAGTCTGGGCAACATATAGGCTATAATTTATTTTGGAAAATGGAACACCTGATGCAGAACCGCAACAGACCAGCTAAAGTAAAATAGATATAAATGGTGCCATAACACCTGGAACTGCTGGAACACCTGTTGTGGAACTCCAAAGCCCAGCGACACTATGACATAGGTACCTACATAAGTACATATATATGAATGACGTACCTATTAGCAAAAGTTGTTTAGTCTGATGGGCATTTCCTGTTGACTTACAAAAATGAAAGATCTGGAACGTCTCGAATCGTCTCGCGCATCACGCTGTTTTCCCGTCCCCGGGCTCTTAGGCCGGCCATACACGGGCAGCTTGAAGCAGTCAAAATCGACTGCTTCAAGCTGCGACTGCATAGTGAACTAAAGACTTCTACGTACGTATACATACACGAACCGCTCAAGCAGTTGCTCCGGGCGGTTGGCAGCACGGTGAAATTTCATCATGCGGTCAAGCAGTCGCCAGGCATACACTGACTGCTCGAGCTGTCGACTGCTCTCGCGCAGTTACCTCCGCCCGCGCTCTTCAATTCTCCATTATAATTTCGTGTTTCTAATATTGGATGAACCCACAATTTTCTATTTTTACGCCGCCGTCGTCGTCGTATGAACAAAAGCAGCAGAAGTGCCTCCTCAAAATCCATGATGCTACTGATTTGAAATTGCCAACTGCTCGAGCAGTTATCAATGGCTGCCTCAAGCTGTTGACTCTTGACTGCAAGAGCGGTCCGTGTATGTTGATCACTAGGTAACTGCTCGAGCAGTCTGTGTATTGCGGGCCTTAGAATTCGACATCAGACGTTTGAGATCTTCGATTTTGATGACCCCGTTGTCGCTGGCATGAGCAACAGGATCCGCGTACGAAGTCGCGGGCAGAAGCTAGTTATCAATAAATACCTATTAAACAAAGAAATAGAGGAAAGATTTTAATTTTTAATGCTGATTTTACGGAGTCTATGATGGTACTCATAATTTTAAGCAAACCAAAGAATAAAGGACTGCATGTAAGTTTCTTTTAGTTACTTAGGTATGTATTTGTAAGTACCTACTGTGGTATTATAAATAAATACCTATTGGATAAATAACTTAGGGCCGCCTCCACGAGCGAGAGAATCGCGGCGATAGTCACGCTGTGCCTACAAATGATCGCCGCGATGATATCGCCATGTGGAGACACTTTCTAAGAGAGTGTATAGAAATACGTGGCACGACGATAATATCGTCGCGATTCTGTCGCTCGTGGAGGCGGCCCCAGAGTATACTTTTAATACTTTTATCTACACCCATGTTATAAATCCTCTATAAAAGAAACAGTTAGCTTAGTGCCAACATTAAAACAACGTGTCATAGTAACCATAATATCATCCAAACGGGTGTTATAATGTTGTACTGAATTTCATAATGCAACTCGTTTTCAAAAAAAGAACATTGTAATGCACGCGTGTTTCACTACAACAGCGCCGTAATTTAAAAAAAGAACTTATTCGAATTCACGTCGTACCTATACTATGACGCCGGCCGCCAATGTTCGATACGAGTATTAGTATTGCAAAAAAACTGTTTCAGAACCTTTTATAGAGGATTCATAACATGGATGCAGATAAGAGTCTTGTATGCAACTGTACATAATTAGGTATTAAAACACTCATATGATATTATTATCACACGAGGCGTCGTGTTTTAATACCCCTTATTATAAGTCAGTTGCATAAATAACTATTACCGACGAGAGTAATGAATTATTAATAACAATTGCTAAAAGATGAATTTCAATTTTATATTCATCTATATAAATAAAAAGAGAAGTCCTGACTGACTGGCTGATTGACTGACTCAACGCCCAGCCCAAACCCTTGAACCTAGAAAGCTGAAATTTTGCACAGAGGTTCCCTTTATAATGTAGACAAGGAATAAGGAAAGAATTCCCGGTAGCAGGTTCCCTTGGGATATTTTCCGATATCCACGCGGGCGAAGCCGCGGGCAAAAGCTAGTTAATAATAGATTTTGTGATTTATACCTAGATTTTGTGATAACGAAGAAATTACATAGAAAAAAAACGACGGTAAACGAAGGCAATGAGGAAGAAGGTAATGAGGTTTGAGACAGTGATTATTTTTTTTATTAAATAATATCAACATTACGAACTTCATGCATATTCTAAACCACGAAGGTACTTATTAGAAATGTTAATTAGCTGTTGAATAATTATTATCATATAAATACTCACCCAATAATACCGGGAAATTAGGAAATGGACACCGAAGGAAATGACAATACTTACATTAAGTTTTATATTTATAATTCAATAATTGTGTTGTTTTGACCTGTAAATGTTCCATGCATACGTAAGCACAACTTGATTATGTTTGGTTTCCATAGTAAGGAATACTGATTTTTAATAAATAAATAAAGATTTTTAACCTGGACGCGTAATATGCACCAAAATTGAGAAACACCCTGTTAGAGAGAGGATATTCATAAACTCATTAATTAACGTAACGCCATTTACTGACACAGCAAAACATAATGTCTTATTTATTTTTACTAAATTCACCTAAAAAAAGATAATTTTCGACCATTTTAACGATTTTGTTTCAGGCCCCGCTTTGTGAATCCCGTGCCTCGGGTATCTCTTTTATGAATGAATCTGTATTCTATGGAGTTTTAAAAATTCTATTTTGCGCGAGTCCCCGAGTAACCGACCTACCTACTCGCTATTTCTAATTTCAATGCATCAGTATTGTACATACATAAAGGTAGATATAGAGTTTTCGTTGAGGTAGCTGGTTTACCTACCTGTCTACCTGACTTTGTGAAACACCCAAGGAAATACGAGTAACATACTCTTCGCTTAGGTAGATAGAGGTACGTCAAACCATTTCTAAATTATTCGATTTCTATAGTTCCTATACGTACGATAAAACACGGAAAACACCTAATGATAGAAAAGTGTAGGTAAGCAGGTAGGTAGATTGGAAAGACGTTCTCAATTTATTTATTTAAGGTCACGCTAGTCAGTAATTCGTCCATACCTACTAACGCTTATGGAGTTTACTCCACTGTTTCACGGTGTACATACCTACATTAAAAATCAAAAATAATGTCTATTTGTCTCGTCATTATACCAAAACAGAATTTTAAAAAAAAATTGCTATGAAAGTTAGGAGTACTAGGTACTTACATAGGAGCGTCAAAACTTCCGTATTTCAACACTAACTTTAACGCATCTTTGGGTGTAAATAAATGACTCCCGGAGTATGAACTGGTAAAATTGTTACCATTTATAAGTAAGGATAGATAATGTGTTAAAAAAATTCAAATAACTTTATTTTAAACAATTTATACGCCCAAAGTTCAGCGGCCATACTATAACGTTGAGAAAAAAGAATGGCGCTATAGGTCGTATATAGCTCCGTCTCTCTCTCACACTGGAACCGTTCAACTTCTGCCATGCTATAAAAGCTCATAGTAAGCCCCCTGTTCTTAAGGCGTGTAGTGCTGCCAACTAGCGCCACAATTTAGAAAAAAATCGTAGTCTGGAGATAGGAACATTTTGAAATTTCCAAAGCTATGCTCACATTTTTAGTCAGCCAGATGTTGTACAATATTTTTGATATTAAATATTTACGCGCTCGTTCTCGTTATAAATCATCGTCTATTTCACTTTTTCATACGATGTTAGGAGAAATAGCATGCGTATTAGACACGCCCACCAATGAGTTCGAGCTGTCGACTAGCGCAATCTTAATACTTTTAGCATACAAATATAAATAAAGAAGTAGACTTAATGCCATGATCATTATAGTCTGCCAATTTACTTTTATCTAATTAAGGAGGTACCTATTACATAGGTAGGTACGTTTGATGATTTAATTATAAACCACCGACTTCTTAGTTTCAATTTCACCTTTGCCTTCAAACATCATAGAACCGTAACATCAAACTTAGAAATGTTTGTTTGTTAAATAAACGGGAGCATTATTAATTTTCCGCTTTATGCTGTACACACGGCTACACATCAAGCTATACATTTCCAGTTTACACTGACCTCTCATTGTAAGGAAATCCTATACAATACGAGATCAGCTTATACTGGAAATGTATAGCTTGATCTGTAGCCGTGCGTACACGGCGAAAGGTTATCTCTTGCGATGTAAATGGGTATTACAAGTCATGGCTAAGCAGATATCTTTAACGCGACATACGAATACCTACCCAGTAGATAGGCCAGCGCAACTAGCCAGTAGAGACTGTACTGTTTTATTTATCACACGGTAATTAGTATTAATAATAACAATGTCTAAAATCTCGATTACTTACCTGCTTTGTTTTTCCTTCGTAGTAGTGAGCGCTCGATATGCGTTTATTATGGACGATCGGTTTGTGTGCACTGTCAAAAAGTCGTGCTTCGAGTGTTTGAAGTTACCTCAATGTTCATGGTGCCCGACGGAAAACAAATGCTTCTCAAAGAACCTGCCGAAGTTTGGGGAATTCTGCTCCAATAACACCATTGTTCACGTAGATTACAGCTGTGAGTTTATAGAAAGAAACATAATTGATAAATATTATTATTCTTGTTAAATAAATTGTCCTACCTACTTAGCATTAAAAATTAAACTGTGTGAAAAATGATTTATGGCCAGAAAGGGGGTGACGACTTATGACTGTGAAGTATGGAAGAAAAAGACATGTAGCGCCGATCCCAAATAATACCAAGAGTAGGTATATGGGCAGAAGAATGATGAGTTGGCATAAAAAACAACTTCACTATTAACGCATTGAAATGTCGCAAGTGCAAGTGTGAAATGTCGCAAGTGTAAGTCGGCACTTACACTTGCGACATTTCAATGCGTTCGCACGAGCGTAATAAAATCGCGGCGGGATGTTATCGCGCACTGGATTTTCAACTCTCTGCTTAGCGCCGGGAGTTGAAAATCCAACAGTGTGTTTTTCGTCGCGCTGGGATGCACGCTGTTTTTACACGACTGCTTAAAAAAAAGGGAGTGTTATTGTTAGGTTGGGGCTCAACAACGAGAGTTGAAAATCCAGTGCGCGATAAAATCCCGCCGCGATTTTATTACGCTCGTGCGAACGACTAAGACCCAATTTCCGGAAATTGAATCTTTCATCTGTCTATGTGTGTTTCTGGGTCTGTCTGTCTGTCTGTTTTTATGGTACCTACCTTAAATATATTTAAGTATTGTGTAGGTACAAGTTTGTGCTTTCACAAGAGAAGGAGATGATATGAAAAAATCTTTGCAGTTTGCTCGCAACTCTACTTAATACGTCTTCGTAATAACATTCCAGTGAGCTTCGAGGAGAATGCGGAGTGTTCGTGCAGCAAGGGCGATGTGGGGCGGAGCTGCTACCCGCCAGGTGTCACCGAGGGTATCGAGTGCTCCGGCCGAGGTGCCTGCGTGTGTGGCCAGTGTGTCTGCAATCCGAACCCTGACCCTGAATTCCCGACCAAGGTATTGACTGGGTAGACTATCGTGGATCCAAGCATGTATATTGTGCTTTTGAAAACCCACGTTATTTTTTGGCCTAAGGCCTTTTCATCCTGTTTCACTGATCTAGGTAAGTATTAATGATCTAAAGATTTTCCGGTCACCTTATTTGTCCATTTTTTTCCGTTTTCTATTATAACTGTAGATAATAAAAGCCTAACCAAAACCATCTTCTTTCAGATGGTGATGGGGGAATACTGCGAGTATGACAACTTCTCGTGTAACGATCCTAAATGCAACGAAGGACCATATTCTCTGAGCAACCCAATTGCCGCGGAGAGCCCCTACAAACCTAGCGACGACGTTGACATCCCTGCCTCCTATCGATAAAACAAACGAACATTAATTTAATTTAATAATAAGAACTTAGTTATGTTAGATTAAAGAAGTAGGTAGGTTTGTAGGTTGTGTATATTGCGTCTGTGGATAATTTTAGAAATCGTTATCATAATCGTGTTTGTTTTTATTCAGTCACATCGTATCGGTTGCGAAATAAAATAATTATACTTAGTTAAAGGTCTGAATATGTATATATCAAAGTAATATGTGTCAACACACACACACACACCCCCACACCCCAACACAAACACATATCACACACAACAGATAATCAAACTTATGTACAAACAATGCTGTAAATAAATAGTAACGCATAGATAAACCTATCTACTATCCTAACCATCCCCAATTGTAAAAGAAAAGAATCTATCTGAGCTACGTAGGTAGGTTGAGTCGAGATTTCTGTGTGGAGTGAAACGTTCGCAGAATTTCTTTACAGCCAGCTATGCTTAGTTAGTTATGTTATAAAGAATGCTCGGGTGGATGACTGTGAACCGCGGTGGAGGCAATGAGGTTTTCAGGAGAAGCGTTGGAGCGAAGAAGCCGCGGCGCGGCTCAATTAAGAAATTGATATGAGCCAGGGTCTGTCGCGGATGGCTCATCGTTCTCAAGTACTGCCCGTTATGGTTACGCGAAATTAGATTTCAACGAGTCTATTTTCCCTCCCACAACGAGTTCACCTTTTATTTCCTCGATATTTATTGAATGCCTGCCTTGGATGTCGGACTTGGAGAGTCCCTCGCCTTAGTTTGTATATGTATAAGCGCAGCGTTTTTAATTGAAACGTGATAGTAATAGGTGGGTTTAATTGGGTAGTACCTAATACTGATTACAAACACAATAGATTTTTCACTCATACTTAGAAAATACGCTTGAAGTTACCTGATCAGAGGGCATGAATAGGTACAGTGCTTTTCGTAATTTCGTTCGAGTCCCTGGGAAACGATTTTCCTGCTGTCAAAAAAACTATGCAAGCCATGCCCAACTTTCAACAATTTTGTACTTTATTACTATAATTTACTTTTGAGCTAAATATTTACCATCATCATTTCATCAATATGTTGATGATAAAAAATACTGGCTGGCAGAATGCTACAGAAAAAGAAACAAAAAAATACGGGAAAGCGATTCGAATTTGATCATCGGTTGTTTTGTCGAGTGCGAATTATTTAATTTTATTTGCGTGCCACGAAAGATGAGACTTGACGAGCGCAGTAACGCGCCTCTCGCGCTCTTTCCGCCGCCCAGATGACCTATAACCACAAAAAATCGTAGAACACACATGGGAGTTAAATCGATAGGTATGGTACTCTGCTATCAGCTCGCACGGGCTTGACACCTTAAAAGAAACACCCCGTAATATGGTATTATCTTACTGTATATTTGTTTTAGGGCTGATTTTTCAATAGTCGGATAACTTTTATATGAATAATAAATAATTATGACTGTTTGACATATTTTCTATACAAAAGCTGTCAATCCGCCATATTTATTCCATCTGATCTGATCTGAAATAAAAGTTGTCTGACGATTGAAAAATTAGCCCTTACTTTCCTCATTCGAAATGAAAAGCAGAGTGTTTACCTAGGGTGAAAGACCTATTTAGGCACTCGAACTATTGGCGTCTCGTTCATATACATATAGGTCCTTTCATCTCTTGTATAACAATCTACTACTGTAACACAATAGTACATTTTGATACAAGTGGAGAACGTTTGTTATTGCATTCGAGGCGGAATTAAAACACCCGAGCTGTAGGCGAGGTTGTTTTTGAGCCGAGAACTGCAATAACAAATGTCCACGAGTATCAAACGACGTTTTTCAATACACTTTTGAAGAAATAAAATAAAATAACGGAAAATATTTTTGTCATGAATTAATGATATAATGATATGATTTAATTATTTTTTCCGCGCTTTGCTTTCGCCAGGTTGAAAGAGAAGCAAAGGTATAAAGCCGATAAACAGCCTAAATATGAAAAATAGAAAATTCAAATATTTTTGAGTTTAGAACACAAATAAATGTTAATTTGTTCATAAACTTTTTTTATTGTAATAATCATGGTTTTTGATAATATTCTATAAAGAAACATTATTTAAATATCCAAAAAATATTAACGCCTTGTAGACGCATACCTATATCTCTTTGCCGAGATTAAAAAAAAACATTCACCTCCGAATAGAGAGTTGTGTATAGAGGCATTTGGACTAAGTATAGGTATAAGTTATGTGTGGCAATTTTTATTCCCGCACACGGGCGGGAAAATGAAAAATCGCACGCGTGCGAATACATTGCATTGTGAACCTAATTGTAGTGCGATATGAACCAGTTTTCGAGGAAGTGTATTGAAAAATGTAATTAACGGTAATAGTCTTGTTCGATTCACTGATACTAGTGATACTAGTTGCTATATTGTTATAGATTCATAGGTTGATTTTGTATGTTTCTATCTACTACTGGACATCTCCTTACTTCTTTATATTTACTTACTTTAGACCTATTCCTATATATAGACACTTTCATAGAATTTGATTAGTTTAACGTTTTTAGATGCAACGACGAACATGAATATTCGCTATAAATAAGTACCTCAGTATACACAAATATTCGAAACATTGTGTTCCGAATGGCAGACTATGATTCCGATCTAATCTGTATCTTTCATCTGGTACAATTTAGGTCATTCGCTACGCAACGGCACAATAATGTTTTTTTCTTCTCGACTCGCAGTTGCGACTGACCACAGCCTAGACGGATGGCACAATAAGTTCAATAAGTTGTCGGATATCTAATAGAACACTTTGGTTTCCGGATAAAGTATCTTTGCGAACAAAACGGCCGTAAGTTTTGTGGTCATAAACTCACTGATGTCTGTGCTAATGTTGAGACTGGCGAATTTCCATCTTAGTCAAGGAAAGCGTTTATTTAAGTATAAAAATAATCGACAATCTTTTAAGACAAAGTCGAATTTTCTTTTAAGAAAAACTTTGTGGGTAAAAGATACTCAATACCTTAAATACCTCCTTAATAAAATAAAACTGTCACCACCATAACCGAATTTGTGTTCAATAATTGTGGCGGAATGCCGCCCTCGAGGAGCTCGGAGGAGATTCGATTATGGCAGGAGCGCTTAAATTGTTTTAGTGTCGATCAGCAGCATATACAAGACGCTAGGTTGGTAGTAGGTACCACGTACTTCCCGAAAATTACACTACGTCCTTATAAAATTATTTTAAATTAATAAATGCACGTCATCATTATCCTGCCCTTATCCCAATTTATTTGGGGTCGGCGCAACATGTCCTTTTTTTCCATACTTCTCTATTAGTCGTCATCTCGGTAGTCACACCCTTTCTAGCCATGTCATCTTTCACACAGTCCATCCATCGTTTCTTTGGTCTTCCCCTACTCTTATAGCCATCGACATTCATACTCAAAACTTTCCTCACCACATTTTCCTCATTCTTCCGCATCACATGCCCATACCATGACAACCGATTTCCGCACAACTTTTCAGTCACCGGTGCCACTTTCAAACTTCCTCTTATGTACTCATTTCTTATTCTATCCATTCGTGTAACACCACACATTCCTCTTAGCATTCTCATCTCAGTTGCATGCAGTTGCTTTTCATTCATCCCTTTTGTGGCCCAACATTCTGATCCATACAAGACAGCAGGTCTAACCATTGTTTTATATATCTTCCCCTTAAGTTTAAGGGGAATGCGGGAGTCGCAGATTGTTCCCGTGACCTGCCGCCATTTCATCCATCCAGTGTTAATTCTGTGCTTAACCGTCCGATCTACTTCGCCATCGCTTTGGACGAGTGAACCGAGATACCGAAAGTCGGAGCAGACTGGGAGAAGCGCGCCATCAAGCGCTATGGCTCCAGCACTGGAGATACCGCCGAAATCGCAGAACATGTATTCGGTTTTGGTTCTGCTGATTTTCAAGCCAACATTCTCCAGCTTCTGTTGCCATTTCTCCAATCTGCTCCGAATCTCAGGTACATCTTCACCGACAAGAACAATGTCATCGGCAAACAGCATGCACCAGGGTGCCTCTTCCTGTAGATTCGACGTCAGAGCATCCATAATCAACAGGAAGAGGTAAGGACTTAAAGCAGACCCTTGGTGTAAGCCAACAGCCACATTGAACTCGTCGGTATTGCCAGCAGCCGACCGGACGTAGGTACGAGATTGACTGTACATAGCACGAATTAACTCTACGTACTTCCCGGGCAAACCTTTCTCTTTCAGGGCCCACCACAACACATCCCGAGGTACCCTATCATACGCTTTCTCCAGATCAATGAACACCATGTGCAAGTTCTTGTGTGCACGTCTGTACTTCTCGCACAATTGGCGGAGTGCAAAAGTGGCGTCCATTGTTCCTCGACCTGGCATAAACCCAAACTGGTTCGGGGTAATTTCACTCTCCTCTCGCAGTCTTTTCTCTATTACTTTCTCCCATACCTTCATACTACACGTGTCAGAGAGATATTGCATGATATTGTTTATTGAATCCAGTAGTGGCACAAAACAAAAAGTAGATTTTACTTTAAATACCATTGCATTTGTTCGAAAATATCTAATCACTTCGATTTTTAGGGTTCCGTACCAAAATGGTAAAAAAGGAACCCTTATGGTGTCACTCAGTCTGTCTGTCTGTCTGTCTATCTGTCTGTCACAGCTGGATATCTCAAGAACTACTAATGCTATCAACTTGAAATTTAGAATAGTTATAAATGACGTTGACCCATTTTTGCAAATAAGAAAGAAATTAAAATATTTATATTTTTTTGGGAACAGGGACTGAAAGGGGGTCTTAAAAAATTAAAGTGAGACTAGGGCATGTGGAGTATCATATGAAAGAACGGGTGAACGCTGTTTACACATTCTCAAACATTTTTTTTCTTTTTTTTAGGCCGCATAGTTTTCGACTTCTGATGAAAAATGTAAAAAAAAATACCGTTCCCCACACCTTATCTCCGAAGTTTGCAAAGAGAAAAATCTGAAATTATTCTATGTGATAGAAGTTTATGTAAAAATTACAGGAAAAATAAAACGATGTCTCTAAATAGCACACTTTTTCAGAAATAGGAACGGAACCCTCGGTGCGCGAGTCCGACTCGCTCTTCACCGGTTTTTTATTAATAAAATCGTTAATGTACTTTCAAAAAATTAACTTAAAAAAGAAAATGGTTCCAACGTTGAAACATTCAGTTGTGAATGTCTACGAGACTTAGCACGTAGCAATAGATAGATGACATTGGGAAATTTTTGAAGGCTTTATAAGAGTAAGTATTGTCATGCAAATAATATTCGAACCAATCGTAATTAAGTCGTAATTTCTATATTTACTTATAAAATTATTATTATTTACTTATTTGCGTAGCACGAAGTAAAGGTAATTTAATTCTATTATTTCCTTTTAAGCTATAATTTTCAGATCAAGTTAATGAAAAATACGTATTATAGTCAATTATATAGTGTCTACTTACATTTCGATGTCTACGGCGGGCGTAGCTTGTCGCGAGTCTCCGAACCTACGCGCGGTCTACTACCGATTGAATACCGTACAGATGCGTATTACTTTATAATTTAATTCTCAAATGTATTTTAAACACAAATTTTGTACCTAAAAGCTATCGTGCAATACTCATTTCAAGTTATATTTACTTAATTATTTACTAAAAAAATCTTGAATGTCTACGGCGTAGCAAGGTAGATACTTCAGAATTCTGTGTTTGTCGTATGCTTATAGAAATATTCTAAAACTTTTTGTAGCTTTGAAATAAAAATCTACATTGTAGTTCGAAAATAAAGTATGTTAGTAAGTAACTTACGAAAACTAAATGTCTACGGGTCTACGGCGTAGCTCGTAGCATGCCGTAGCAACTAGTCAGGGGTCAGAAATAACTTGAATTTTTCAAATTCCTGTAACGCATCCATGATCATTAGAGCATATAAAATTCTAAAGTTAGACATCTAGGTAACAGACTGAATAGGTTAAATATCTGAAGACGAATTTTACTATTGAATAATTCGCGCGGAAACGTGATCGGACTTTCGAGCACGGAATAAGATGTCAATGAAGGCGGGCGGTGGATATATATTGCACAATAGGAGCCGAGATCACACATAATAATATGGCATTGGTATTCTGGAGTGGGGAAGAATGCGCGTTCCGCCGGCGAGGCGGCGACTTCTCGGCGTGCCGCGTGCCCCGGCGTCAGCGACGGCCGCGGCCCGCGACCCCGCATCCCGCATCCCGCCACCCTTCACTCTTGATTTCCTAATTGTTTCCCACGCGAATCTACTTATTAAACTTATGAACTAATCACCATTGATCTTAGTTTACTTTATTTACATATTTGTAAGGAAATAATGGACTCGTAAAATACACGGATATTGAAGGACGGTTGGGTTGTAACCAATGTTGTAACGTATTTGAAATGCAAATTGGTTACCCAAAAGATGATGGAAAAGACAAAGCCACGAATTGTAAAACGATAGTTTAAATATTAGTTGATGAATAATTTATCACAATAGAGAGCATTGAACAAGTTGATCGTGAACTTTATGGGAGCCGACATAAGTATTATCATAATGTGATAATATGTCGGACTGTCGGTTCCCTTAAAGTACTTATAATATTAATTACATATGTAGAATAATTGCTTTCAGAAGACCTATTTAAGCGGGTGAGTCATTGAAAGGAGAGGCAACTTCAGTCCTTTTATGAAAATCTAAAGAAACAATTGAAGCTGCTTTCCTGAGTCATCTTTGCTCGTTCCCCGCTCATAATCTTATTAAAGTGTCACCTCAGAAGCCAGAAGTAGAAACAAGTGTCAATCTCGGAGGCACAATCCTGAGGAATATTTAGAACGGAGGGATGAACCTTGAATATTCATGTGGCCGCACTCGTTGACTCTTGAGCGACAACGAGTTCTCTTTCACCTATTTGGCATGATTTAAATTATTTATAACAAACCGTGTGCGGCCCGGACACGCGGCTTTTCCCCTGTAATTTGGTAAGCGTTTGTACGAAGCAGCCAACATGCCAGCCACGTAGGGAAGTATCCTTTATACTGCTGAACATTCTATAATAGGTACATGATGAATAATTTTGTTTTAATAAAGGCGACGGTAAAACAGCTTTCGCCTCCTTTGAAGTTTGTTTTTAAATTCATTATTGAAATCCTTTGTTTGGTTTTTTTCTGCTAACTTTCTATACAAAATATCGTCGCTAATTTAACTAACTGACGTATCTGACATTTTGGACTAAGCCGATAGCCGACCTTAATATTACTCTATTTAGGTCGGCTATCGGCTTATTCCAAAATGTCAGATACGTCAGTTAGTTAAATTAGCGACGATATATGGATCGCAATCTTTAAGAACTACTTACCTATAATTAAAGATTTTCTAGAATTTTAAAACTCAATGAGTCACAAAGCGACGTCTCTTAGATGAGATTTTATATTTGGTGCTTGAAACACTTCTAATCCGTACAGCGAGCAGTGGCAATAAATTGCAAACTTTTGCTATCTTTTAGCTTAGTATTAATTTCATTTATCTTTTCATAAGGACTAGTATTAAGGCGACGATATCCGACTTTTAAAATGATTTTAAACTGAAGATCACGTCTAAACGAGTAGTGATTTGGAAAAAATATATGTACTTATGGATTTTTAAATAATTGTTCTTGTGAATATTTTAGATTATGTTTATATTACACTAGGTGCGCCCCGCGGTTTCACCCGCGTAGACCGGGATAAAAACTAGTCTATTTTAATCCAGGGTATAAGCTATTTACATATCAAATTTCATTCGAATCGGTCCAGCCATTTTAGCGTGAAGAAGTACCAAACATACAAACACACGCACACACTCACAAATTTTCACCTTTATAATATTAGTGTGATAGTGTAAGTAATTAATTTGTAAAGTTATGTCTAACGCGAATAAAATAACTTTTTTGCAAAAAAAAAGACAACTGACCTAACTTTTTTGCAGAAAAAAAAACACTACAAAGTGAATAATAACTTTGATTGCGGAAGTTGGTGTCGTTGGATCTGTATTTTAGTTTTTTGCCACTGACTTCCAAAATCAAAGTAATTTTTCACATTGTAGTGTTTTTTTTTTGGAAGTCGGTTGTTTTTCACCCACAACCTTTGAAACAAAAAAAGGATTTACAAAATCGGTCCACCGTTGACGGAAAACGTCGTAAAGTCGAACACTCCTCCTTTTTGGAAGTCGATTAAAAACTGAGAATCACGCAAAAACTATCAAGCGTATTTTTATATCTTCACCATTTTAAACATTATTTAATTTATTTATCTTTTATTATACGTGTTATAATATAATAACTTTTGATTTATCCTATTAATATTATAAACTAGCTTTTGCCTGCTGCTTCGCCCGCGTTTTTTATACATACCTATAAACCTCTTTTTGAATCACTCTGTCTATTAAAAAAACCGCGCCAAAATCCGTTGCGTGGTTTTAAAGATCTAAGCATACATAGGGACAGACAGACAGTGGGAAGCGACTTTGTTTTTAACCGACTTCTGAAATAAGAGGAGGTTATCAATTCGGATGTTTTCTTTTTTATGTATGTTCGGGCATACCTAACTTCGAAATTTATAGACGGACTAGCTCTTGCCCGCGGCTTCGCCCGCGTGGATGTCGGAAAATATCCCACGGGAACGTACTACCGGGATTAAAAGTACCCTAAGTGTTAATCCAAGTAAGCCGACGTTCGCACGGACGTAAAAATATCGCGGCGGGATTTTATCGCGCACTGAATATTCAACTCTCGGTTTTGAGCCGATATTCGAGAATCCAACCTAACAACAACGGAGTGCAGCGCGACGAAAACACTGTTGGATTTTTAACTCTCAGCGCTAAGCAGAGCGTTGAAAATGCAGTGCGCTAAAAAAATCGCCGCGATATTTTTACGCCCGTGCGAACGTCGGCTAGACAATATCTTCGCGCACTGCTTATACAACGTGTAACGTTAAATGCGCAAAACCTCTTAAGGGGTCATTGTACTCATCATTATGAACCACGTTTATTATGGGACCAAACCTGAAATCGCGAAAAAAAAATCAGCCGTTCAGTACATAATTCGTCAAAATGCTGATTTTTTTTTCGCGATTTCAGTTTTGGTAGGGTTATTTTAGAGACAAAAAGTAGCATAAGCCCTTCCGTAGGATACCACCTTAGAGCCTTGCCAAATTTTATCAAAATCTGGTCGGTGGTTTGGGTTATTTTAGGCGTGAAAAGGTCGAGCATGGCACCAGTGGGACCAGAACCCATAGTGCCGCTCCCCTTCGGGTACTTGCGCGCTCTGGTAAGGAAGCGTACCAGGGACCAGCATCACAAACTTTGGTCAGACCAACGTGAGTGTAGGCAGGCTAAGGAAGCACTCACTACAATTGATGGCCGCCTCACGAAACAGGTTCTCCGACTGACTAAACAACAGCTGCGTATAGTTACAGCTGCTATAACTGGCCATGGGTCATTTAATAAACAACTCTTTGTCTTAGGAGTCACAGAAAGTCCGCTGTGCAGGGCCTGCATGGAGGACGACGAGACAGCTGCTCATGTGCTTCTAAACTGCCCGGTGGTCGCCGCATACAGGGCAAAGTACTTTGGTAACCCAGGTACCCTCCGGGAGGTTGTCAGTAATATTAAGGCGGTGCTGGCCTTCTTTGAGGAGCTCGGGTGGATCGAATAACCGATTTTCCCACCTATACGCAAAATACGCGCATTGTCGTGGAGTTGCAGATACTAGCTCGTATTACCTATTACCTATTAAACCTCTACATTGTTGTAATCAAGACCTA
Source organism: Cosmia trapezina (assembly GCA_905163495.3). Classification (NCBI taxonomy): domain Eukaryota; kingdom Metazoa; phylum Arthropoda; class Insecta; order Lepidoptera; family Noctuidae; genus Cosmia; species Cosmia trapezina. The sequence goes on from LR991028.1 coordinate 12,835,375, forward strand.
TCATAGATATTACTGGCTGACATTTCAATCATTCAAACATCGAATATACTAAAGGAAAAATAAATGAAATAAAAAAAAATGAAATGAAATGAAAAGTGACGCTCGCTTTTCCTTTAGGATTGACAGTTAGATTTTAGCTAGGGCTCCGCGTAGGGCCTAGGCAGTGTGAAATATAATTGATTGCGGGCTTCAGCCCCATTTCTTCTGAGTAGGGGAGGTCAGCTCAAAGCTGCCACCTTAACTTTGTGTTAAAAATAAACCTAGTAAACGACAGACTTTTGAAGAATATTTTATAATAATAGCCAGAGAATGTATAAAATTTTCATAATGTGAAATTAATATTCGCGCAAATTTAAAAATAACCAATTTGTAAATTACGAAAACTTGTCAAAAAATCGCTTTGCTAGAGTGGCCGCCCAAAGCGGCCATGGGGGTAAGGGCAACGTGGCCACCCCAAAAGTATACAAGAAATGTATACTTTTGGGGTCAAGCACGATGTTTTTCAACAAAAAATATTTTTTGTTGAAAAACATCGTGCTTGACAAAATAAAAATACTAAAAATATTGTAAAATGTTTATTTATTATTTTTTTTTTTTATAAATTAATCAGTATTTTATACTTTATTTTAATGACAATCAGTCTTGAGGGTAATTAAACTTATTGTATATTGTAATATTTAGTTTAAAAACTTTTATTAAACTATTAGGAACTTATATTCAAGTTTAGTTTTTGACAATATTTATCATTTTTATTACTCAACACTAAGTCTTACTTAATTATTTCAACAGTCTTAATATCTTCTATGATGCTCTAAAGGGGATTGCCTGAAAAATGCTTGAAATAGACAAACTACTTACAGTCCTTAATTCTATTTAGAATAAATTAGGTATAATGAAATAATTCTCAAGTTTGTATACCTAGGGTGAAAATATAACGATCTTTAAAATATTTAACTTGATATCTGTCTAATTCCTTCTTATTTTATCATGGAGGTCAGTGTTTATTTGACATGAGTAATCGACATTCAGCCAAACAGGAATCGTCAAATAATCTTTAACGAACTATTTTATAGAATTATTGCACAGTTATCATTCATTTAATATAATTTGACCTATTTATACCGTAAATCTAATTAAAATAATATATGCATGTCAATATTAATTAAAATCAAATTATTTTCAAAATAGAAAACGTATCGTAGGCTGTATGCATCATAATGTCCTTTGCCTTACTGACACTTTGACATTACTGCATTTAATTTTTTCGATTGTTGATTTGATCGATTCATGGTTTTGCGTTTGCGACTTGAGTTACTAGTATATTACTTTTTAGGATATTTAACGACGACTTTGGCCATTTTTTAAGGATTTTGATTTTACTTCTGTACACGTTACCCATTTTTGAACACGGGCTTAGCTTGGACCCGCCGAAACTTCGACTCGGCTTTTTGACGACGGACCTGAACCTGCTTTATATTATACGACGCTGCTATTATTTCGGACTTGTGCCGTGTTTATTTAAAAGTGGATAGAAACGTACACTGTGTTAATTGCTATCTCGATATTGCATCGATGAGACGTAATCTTATATCAGTGCAAAATGATGAAGTACGTCGTTTAATACAGGCATGGATAACACCACAAGCTGTAAGTACTGAGATTCCCTAGGTGTCTTGCCTATTTATGTTGAACGCACTGACATACAACAATAAGTACATTATGTTTTGTTCTTTTTCACAGGTTGAACAAGCCAGTGTTGTTTGTGATGCATGTCTAAGATTAGCAATTCAAACTATCACCGAGACACCAGGAACCAGTCGACCATATAGTCTACAAGTAGGCATATATAGCATCGTTATTGTAACTGCCTAGTGGGACGGCGAACAGTTGGTACCTGTGCTCATACTATGTCAATAATATGGTACTTAACTTAGGCCCGGTACCAATCCAATATCTATCCTCCTGCACAGTTTCTTTATGATATATTAGTGGTTTTTAATGATGATTAAAACATTTAAATGCTGTTTTGTTGTATAATTATTGCATATTAATCCTTAACCTTGACTTAACCTTGACTTAGAAAATCAAATATAAATATGAAAATATGAAATATAAATAATAACATAATTTATTATTAATGGAATTAAGTACTTACTTCTAAGATATATATACTAATTACCTACACTATTCATATGCAATACATTAAATTAAAATAACTAATAATATAGATACTTATATAATTTATACACCCAATTAAATACTTTATATAATTTATAATAATATAGAATTAATTAAATTTCAACTATTATGTACTTGCCCTCTTCCTCTCTCCTAATTTTTGCTGTGCCCAACAGGGTCCATATTGATATCTTACTGTATTATACCATCTTTTTATTTTACATAATATGGAATGCAATAAATGTTTGAGTATTTGAGTATTTGAGTAACCTATATTTTAGAAAAAATGATTGGCACTGGCTTCTACCTAGTTTTTTGATAATTATTGAATTTGTAATGGATTCCCTACGATCTGTAGTGCAATTTGGCGTATATTTCATTGTTGTCCATTTCAAGCATTTTTTTGTGTGGCTGATGGGCAATTCCCTTTAAAAACTTTCTTAAAAAACGTGTTAAATTTCGTATTCTTCTTTAATTGCCCGGACCATCATATCTCCATCCCATGACGCCTGGATAGCTTTTATAGTTGTTAACCATCTAAACAAAATAATTAAGCATTATCTATCGAATCATAATAATTTTACAAAGGGCAAAGCGGTCAGTTGGCCGCTTTGCCCGAGCCGCTTTGCCTTTTTCGCCCATTTTGTTTTAATAATGAACTGCTCTCACATTATTTATTATATTTCAGAGAGTTTAGAACACAAACAAAGCCAAATAGATAAGTAACAATACACGTTAAATAAAAACATTGAAATGTAAAGATATTTGACCAAAGCAGATTGAACTCACCTTGAATTTTTTTAACAGAACACGCAAATAAATATATTTCGTCACTGCAACTACGCATTCGGTCCCACTGCTACCGAATGATTGCTCGGCGCGGGGCGGGAGATTGGTTATGCAAACAGAACGGCCACACCGCGTTATCATTTCAAATAACCGAAAAATGAAGCGTGGCCGCTTTGCCTCCTATGGCCGCAATGAGCTGATCTCCCCTACATCTCCTCTACTTATTTTGTAGTTACGAAAACCCCCTGTGCGGACCTGCGAGTACCGGGTCCTGGCAGTACTTACTTAGACTACCTAATACACCCATAGGTACTTCGCCAGTTATGTTTAGTCCCATCATGTAATTATGGGCGAGTCTATGCCATCAACCGGACACAAATCCACACTCCGGACTGCTACTGAAAATTTTCAGATCAAAAAATCCAATAACACTTTGCTTTGGGAATCGAACCGAGGAGCTCAGCCTCAGCAGTAGTACTTGCGAGCACTAGACCAAAAAAAAAATGCTTAGAAAATGCGTCTTGAGGGGTAATGCCGGAGGAAATTATGTCCGTAAGGATTGAGTCGCCAAATTTCGTATCTTAATGAAATTTAATACTTATTTAGTAGTAAGTTTAAAAATTTTGTAGATTCGATCCTCGATTTTGTAGGTATAATACTTCAAAAGATATATGAACATAAAGGTGGCAGCTCAGTCTAAATGTTTGGACTGAGTCGCCACGTCAGAACTAAGAACATCATAGATGAATGTTTATCATAATTTGGTATGATTTAGTAGCATTTGAGATTATTTAGTAGACAAAATCTGAAGTCGGTAGTGTTAAAATTAAAAAAGTTACAATACATTATGTGTGGCTCCTCAGACCATACACATACGACTGGTCATTTTTCAAACAAGCAGTAGTTCCATTAATGCGCAATTTCAACATCATTTAGTAGTAAGTATATTAGATTTGTAGGATAAGAGTCGGCAATAAAAAATGAGTGAAATGGGAAATATAGCACATTTAATGTGGCTCCTCAATTCAGATGCTTCGGTAAATAGATTTGCCTCTAATCTACATATTCTTGTGACGAAATTTGAAACAAAAAACGCCAATATTTTGTATAAATTTCTACTAAATGTACGTATAAAAAAATACAAAAAAAAGTACATATTTACGTAGTTATTAGCTATTCTTTAATTTCTTATGATTTTTTTTGTAGGGTGACCATGAATACAATATGATTTAAAAATAAAATGTACGTTTCGTGGCTTATAGAAACAAAATCTATTTAATCGCATGTTTTCAAAGTCAGCCTGTATAGTCGGATTTGCGCAATAATTTTTTTGTTTGAAAGGTAAATGTACGTTTCGTGGCTTATAGAAACAAAATCTATTTTGTCGCATGTTTTCAAAGTCAGCCTGTATATTCGGATTTGCACAATTATTTTTTTGTTTGAAAGGTTATGCTCTCGAGGTGGTCCCATTGTCACCAAGTCAGAATCTGATGAGGAGATCTCATGGAAATCGAGGGAATCCCTCAAATTTTCGTTTATTGGCAACGACACTACCAGCCGCACTACCAGTAGTGTCGTTTCCAATTAACGCCTATTTTTTTTGGATTATATTGTACAGTCAGCACAGCAAACTTCATTATCATCATAGTTCCATCATGGAACTTGTGAAATTTTTTAAGGGTGTAAAACACTAGAGGTAAAAAAAAAACACCTAAAACGATAATCAGGTCAAAATGGAAATCCAAGATGGCGGCTGCTAAAATTTCCAAATTTTTCTTCATGGGTGTCGTTTCCATGCTTTTTGAGGTCGCTGAAAACGATACTGAGGTCAAAATGAAAATCCAAGATGGCGGCTGCTAAAATTTCCTAATTTTTCGTCATGGGTGTCGTTTCCATGGTTTTAGAGGGTGCTAAAAACGATACTGAGGTTAAAATGAAAATCCAAGATGGCGGCTGCTAAAATTTGCTCATTTTTCGTCATGGGTGTCGTTTCCATGGTTTTAGAGGATGCTGAAAACGATACTGAGGTCAAAATGAAAATCCAAGGTGGCGGCTGCGAAAATCATAATAATTTACAAAATTTTAGCTGTTTATTTCAAGAGGTGTTCACTTTTACGCTCCAAAACAGTATTGTTTTATTCAAAAACTAACGCTTCTTTTACAATTTTGAGACGTGATTCAAAATTTTGAATTTTTTCATTTTGACCTCAGTATCGTTTTCAGCGACCTAGAAAAGCACGGAAACGACACCCATGACGCAAAATTAGGAAATTTTCGCAGCCGCCATCTAACTAACTACTAACTCGCGCATTTGCTCTCGGGGACCACAGATTGGCATCGGAACTACTCAATTATTGTATTTCGCGGGTTGTGATTCGATTAGTGGACCTACCACGTTGCTGTTTTTTAAAACAATATGGGATAGTTAATTTTTGTACATATTTGTTTTTGTAACATTGTTATTATACGTAATTTGCATAATTATCTTTGTTGCCACATCTTGATTTCAATTGTGATTTGTTTTAAAACACAAAGCGCTTCGATACAAAATCGTAGTTATAAACGCTTACCATAACATCAGATGTATCAATGGGCAGTTTGGATAGTTTTTTACAATTAGTATTAATGTGTTTATTTATTAGGTATCGAAGTTAGTATTTAAGTGGCAATTATTTAGAACGTTTAGGATGAACACTTTATTATTTTTCTCCTTTACGAAGTGAATAACATAATTCTGTTAGAAATAAGTAGGGATTTTATTAAACCAATTAATTTCAAAAATTAGTCATCCTGGTTTCATTTAACATCATCATTTCACTGCTCCTCCCCAAAGGGACCTCATTCGTAACTCGATCTCGCAGAGAAACACCGAGAATAACCCTCTTCATTGGCCTTTGGGTGACCTTGAGCTTTCTTATGAGGCCCATTGTAAAAGGCCACGTCTTAGTGCCGTAAATCATAACTGGCAACACACACTGGTCATAGAGTTTTGTTTCGAGACACTGCGATATTTTGGACGAGAAGATCTTCCGTAGCCTCCCTAACTTAACGAAGTTGGACTTACCTAGTGTTAGCGACGCGCTCATACTTTTACATTCTTAGTTAAGTAGTAGTAATAACATGTACTTACTTTATAATATGTACCTATATCTAGTGTAGATGTATGGGTCGCTGGACCCCCACCAACACGCCGGCAGTTGAGTCCGTGCCAGCAATGCAGGCGGGTGCGCTTGTACTTGTACCTACCTGTTACCTAGTTTGTCATTTTATTTCCGTGTCTTTTCCAAAATATAAGTTGTCTGAGCTACCTTCTCGTTTCTCTTCGCCGGTTACCACCTACTACAATCTACAAAGTGGCCAATCGAGCCGGATCAACAAAAATTAATGTTTGTCACGCCACCAGTGAAAAAAATGGCGGGCACGCGAAGCACGGTGCGAAGCGAGCGCGCGCAACGTAGACTTGAACAACAACAGGCAGCTCAAGAAACAAAGACTGAAGAGTGTCAGCCTTCAACCAGTGCAGCAGTCAAAAATATGGTATTCAAAACACCTGTGGCATCGCCGAGCGTCAAAACAGACAACACGTTACCAAGGTCGAAAGGTCATTCCGACACATCATCGGTAAAAGCTCGAAAGGCACAGTTGCTTTTGGATGCTGCAAAGCAAAAGGCACAGATACGACTGGAGCTCATAGACAGACAGCTAGAAGCGGACTTAGCTGAACTAGAGGAAGAAGAAAAATACAGTCCACGCGAAGAACGCACTTGCGACGTGGAGCAATGGCTGGAACGGAGTCATCAAGAATTAATGCAATCGGCCCCCGATCATGGCAACCCCTTGGGCAAGTTGCATCCGCCTGAGACACAACCAGCCGCGCCTGCTAATGCCGTCCTATTTACGGCACCAGCAGCACCACCTGGGCTAAATACGTCACCGCAAGAGCCGCCACCTTCAGTGCCACATCTGCCCATGGCGTCGCACCCACACACTGCACCCGCGCCGCCACCGACGGCGGAGGCCACCAGTATGCAAGCGACTATTCAGATGCTAGCCGGCGCGCTGAAAGACCTGGCTTCTACGAGTGCACCGAATACCAACCTTATAACTCGATTAAGCACGCCGAAGGATCTTCCAGAATTTTCGGGAGACCCACTGGAGTTTCTGCAGTTCAAACAGGCCTATAAACAGTCTACCGAGCTCTGTCAATTTTCTCCTGAAGAAAACCTGTGGAGATTGAGAAAGTGTCTCCGAGGAGCTGCCAAAGAAGCTGTCGCAGCCTTACTTATATCTGCTAGTCCACCGTGCAAAATCATGTCAACTTTGGAGTTACGTTTTGGCAATGCTGATCTAATAATATCAAAAATAGTGCAGGATATCAAGAAATTGCCCTCAATGTCACAAAACTATCATAATGAAATAGTGTCATTTTCAGTGAAAGTGCAAAATCTAATACAAGCAGTGCGAGCAATTGGACGCGAAGAGTATTTACAAGGTATGAGCATTGTTTCAATTATATTGTCCAAGCTGCCTACAACACTATTATCTAAATGGTCTGATTATAGTTTCCCGCTCATTAATGAAGGACAGAAATCCCGTATGGTCATTTTATCTGATTTCTTGCACGATGAGGCCGTAAAGATATCAGTTACATCAAATATCTATTTTACAAGTCATCGCACTGATCAAAATAAAAACATCCATCATAAAAACAAAGATAGTTCCGGCAATCGATCTCAAACTATATTATTGCAAACAGATGATGATAATGATAATTGCAAATTCTGTCGTACCTCGAAACATAAATTAACTGAATGTAAACAATTCAAGAAGGCATTACGTAAAACCAGATGGGAATTCGTAAAACGTAACGGTATTTGTTATAAATGCCTACTGTCGCGCCACGCGCGAGATGCGTGCTCAGCACCGCCTTGCGATAAGAATAGCTGCGGCGAGGCGCATCACAATCTACTTCACTACGTCGGAAACAAGCCGAAAAATGAAGCTGGAAGTAGCCAGGTTCCGGAGCCGAAGTCAACGCCTGTGCAAACGTCGACGACGACGGCGACGTCACCGACGTCCGCCGCCGATAATACACAAACAGTGACGCACATAAACGCGAGTGAAAACAAAGTGTTACTTAAAGTCGTACCTATACGTATACATAGTGCTAACGGCGTGTTCAGTGCAAGTGCCCTCCTTGATGACGGATCGACCGTCTCGCTTATCAGTGCGGGGCTAGCGAAGCGCGCAGGGCTTCGTGGCCGCTCAGAGACGATGCGCATTCGCGGTGCCTGGTCTGATGATGAACTGGTATGTGAAACAACTATCGCGAATGTTAAATTATCAGGTATGGACAATAAGATGCATAATATGAAACTTCGGTGTGTAGATAAATTAAACTTACCTTTGCAACAACTTTCTGTTGTCGATTGTAATAATTACAAATACCTACTTGGAATAAATAATAAATTATGTAAACATGATGTAAAACCTGAGATTTTAATAGGTCAAGATAACTGTCACTTATTGTTACCTCTCAAAGTTATAGTAGGTAAATTATATGAGCCGTCCGCTACTTTAACTCCCCTAGGTTGGTGCATGCAAGGTATGTTGCGAAGGCCGCATGCGCGGCGCGCGCGGGTCACTGCCGGCGCCGTCGAGGCGCACGCCACTCTGCTGTTGAGCTCGGCAGTTACAACCACTGCGGACAGGGACTAGTGCATACTACGGGAGCTGCACGAGGAGGTGAGGCGCTCATTTGCTGTAGACGCCTTGGGTGTGTCAGGTAAGCCGAGACAAAATATTAATGATACTCGTGCCGTCGCGCAGCTGGAGAAGTCTGTCGAGCTCGTCAACGGTCGCTGGTATGCAGGTCTGCCTTGGAAGGATGAGGCCTGCACCATGCCCGACACCTATCCTAACGCTCTGAAAAGGTTAAAGGGGATAGAAAGGAAGATGGCACGGGACGATGGTTTCGCCGACAGATACCGCGAGCGTATAAATCATTTATTACAAAATGATTACGCTCACAAGTTGGAAAACCGACCGCCGGCACCCAGGACATGGTATCTACCCCACTTCGGGGTAGATAACCCCAACAAAAAGTCACTTAGGCTAGTGTTCGACTCTACCGCTCCAGTTGGTGATAAATGTCTCAATGATCATTTGCTCACAGGGCCGGACTTGTTGTCATCTCTTTTTGGTATAATGCTGCGCTTTAGGGAATATTCAATTGCAGTAACTGGTGACATCAAGGACATGTTCCTTAGGGTCAAAATTCGCCCTGAAGATCAAGATGCGTTTAGGTTTCTTTGGCGGAACAACCCTGACGAGCCAGTAGATATTTACATTATGACGTCACTTATTTTCGGCGCTAACTGTTCCCCTTTTGTAGCTCAGTTTGTTAAAAATATAAATGCGCGTCGTTACGAGTCCTCATTACCAGCCGCTGTTAATGCGATATACAAATCGCACTATATGGATGACTATATTGATAGCCTGCCGGATGACGCGACGGCGATAGAAATAGTTAAAAATATAACTAAGATTCATAGCAGCGGTGGTTTTGAAATACGTAACTGGACAAGTAATAGCATTGCTGTTTTAGATAGTGTTCCAAAAGATACCTTAGGTACGGTCAGCGTTAGGTTCAAATTTGAACAGGAGTACCATGGCGAGCGTACCTTGGGACTCATCTGGTATCCTGGAGAAGATGAATTAGGTTTCGACGTGTCTCTGAAACGAATACCTGAAAATATTATTTTAAATAAGGATAGGCCGACTAAAAGAATCATGCTGCGAATAGTTATGTCGATTTTTGATGTACTAGGATTCTTAGCACCATTTACTATTCAGGGCAAAATTATGTTGCAAGATACCTGGCGCTTAAACATAGGCTGGGACGACGTAGTACCCGATAGTATCTACAATAAATGGTGCAAATGGATTGAGTTATTAGAGGATATAAAGCAAATACGTATACCTAGGTGCTATAATAAAACTATTGTGTTTCAAGGTGTGAGCGAGACGGGACGAAAGCCGGCCGCAGAGCCTGTGTTGATAAGGCGACCTCCTCCCGCTGTCGCACCCGCAGCAGCTGCTACGAGACGTGTGGATCGGTTACGACAACCGCTACGTGTGCTACGCCGGCAAGTAATAATTATACATGCTTACAGCTGCATTTATTATGCGACGCATCTGTTCAAGCTATGTGTTGTGTGGCGTACTGGCGGTGGATAGTCAATGGGAATGTTAACGTTGCATTTATAGTAAGTAAATGTCGTGTTGTACCAGTTAAGCCCATGACTGTGCCCCGAGCCGAGCTAGAGGCGGCGCTGTTGGCTGCACGATTGGCTGATACCGTTCTGAAGGAACACAGATTAACGCCCGAGCGACGATATTTTTGGTGTGACTCCACTACAGTTTTACAGTGGATTAGAAACAACACACGTAGATATAAAACGTTCGAAACAAACCGATTAGGAGAAATTGATGAACTCACGCGTATTTCCGAATGGAGATATGTACCTACCAAATTAAATGTAGCAGATCTTGGTACTCGTGATGAATTTAACCACACAATGTTTCACAGTGAGTGGTTCACAGGGCCTGATTTTTTATACAAAGAGGAGTCCTTATGGCCTGCTGACGTCGTGAACCCCGACATCGACGGAGACGACGGGAGTTTAGAGTGTGTGGCTGTGTTGCATGAGCCTACATGTAACTTACCTGTACCTGAGCCGCAGCGGTTTTCCTCCTGGCTTCGCTTGCTGCGAGCTACGGCCGTCATTCTGAAATTTATTGACAGGTGCAAGAGACTTACCGACGAGGTGGACTGCGATGCGATGGCTCGAGCTGAGGTCGTGTTGCTGAAGAAGGCGCAGGTGGACTCGTTCTCGGCCGAAATATCTGCAATCAGAAATGGAAAACACATATCACGAGATAGTAAGTTACTTACCTTGTCACCGTATCTAGATAAAACTGGTTTGCTCCGACTCGGTGGTCGCATCGATGCTGCGTCAGACGTGGACCTAGAAATGAAGAGACCAATTATATTAGATGGAAAACATGATGTAACGCGTCTTCTTGTCCGGTACTTTCACATTAAGGCAGCACACGGGAACCAGGAAATGGTTGTCAATAACCTGAAACAGAAATATTGGATTGTTAGAATAAGGCCAACCGTTAAAAGGGTGGTTTCGAATTGCATGCTTTGCCGCATAAGGAAATGCAATCCTCAAGTACCCAGAATGGGTGACTTACCTCATGCTCGAGTAGCACATCACCAACGACCATTTTCATTTTGTGGCCTGGACTTGTTTGGTCCAATGGAAGTGACTGTGGGCAGAGGAAGGCAGAAGAGGTATGGTGTTTTGTTCACCTGCCTCACAATACGGGCGATACATATCGAGCTTGTTCCGTCACTCACGTCAGACTCTTTGATTATGGCGCTGCGATGGATGGCAGCACGGCGAGGATGGCCCTGTCATCTATACTCTGACAATGGCACCAACCTTAGAGCAAGCGATAAGGAGCTGAAGCAATCAGAGCAGGCACTTAACATAGATGCTCTCAAGGCCGTCGGCGTGAACAACGACATGCAGTGGCATTTTATACCCCCCTCCAGTCCTCACTGGGGTGGGGCCTGGGAGAGGTTAATTCGAAGTGTTAAAACATCACTTCGAGTTATAATGAACGAACGTTCTCCCCGCGAGGAAGTGCTGCTTACTCTGATGGCGGAAGTGGAGAATATAGTAAATAGTCGTCCGTTGACACATGTCTCCGTGGACCCTGAAAGCTTAGAATCTTTGACTCCTAACCATTTTCTTTTAGGTAGCTCATCCAACGCGCCTGTCATTGGGACTTTCAATGATTCCGACATGTATCTACTCAAACAATGGAAAAAGTCACAAGCGTTAGCGGATATGTTTTGGCGTAGATGGGTGAAAGAGGTTCTCCCCGACTTACTGCCTCGAAGAAAGTGGAACGAGGAGGTAAAACCTTTGCAGGTAGGTGACGTAGTGCTAGTGGTTGATCCTAACAGTCCTCGTAGTACCTGGCCGAAGGGTGTTATTCAGAACACATGTCCAGGAAAGGATGGACGAATCAGACTGGTCGAAGTGAAGACTAAGACTGGTGTCTGGAAGCGACCTGCAGCCTCGTCGCTCGTTTTTCACTTGTTGAGGAGTGCTGAGCCAGCACTGGGGGGGGGGGGAATGTTAGCGACGCGCTCATACTTTTACATTCTTAGTTAAGTAGTAGTAATAACATGTACTTACTTTATAATATATACCTATATCTAGTGTAGATGTATGGGTCGCTGGACCCCCACCAACACGCCGGCAGTTGAGTCCGTGCGAGCAATGCAGGCGGGTGCGCTTGTACTTGTACCTACCTGTTACCTAGTTTGTCATTTTATTTCCGTGTCTTTTCCAAAATATAAGTTGTCTGAGCTACCTTCTCGCTTCTCTTCGCCGGTTACCACCTACTACAATCTACACCTAGTTTGACCGTTTGTCCCAGGTACACACACAACATGGTCACCCTCAATAGCGAATTCTTAATGAATATCGAAAAGTTTTTTTTTTTTCAGATACCGAATATATACAATGTTGATTTGTACATAAGTATTTAGTAGACATTTATACTAAATGTTAGTGTCTCTGGTTATTGACTCCGTTGTGATCTCAGGTAGATACAATCAATTATTTATTTGCAGAACGTCAGGACTGAGGTGCCAAATAAAATGCGTTTATTTACTAAATTCACTCAGTTTTACTACTTTTTCTATATGCTACAAATTCGAACACACTTACTACTAAATGTTCTTTGGAGTGGAATATAAATTGACCAATTACTTTCATGGAAATTCACGTTCTTATGATTGATTGATTGATGGATTGAGGAGCCACATTAAAAGTATTGTATATTCTTCAATATCAACATTACAGGACTCAGATTTTTAGTAGGTACTATACACAATTACTACTAAATCATACCAAATTATGATAAACATTCATCCATGATGTTTCTAGTTCTGACGTGGCGACTCAATCCAAACATTTAGATTGAGGTGCCACTTTTATGTTCATATATCTTTTGAAGTATTATACCTACAAAATCGAGGATCGAACCTACAACATTTTTAAACTTACTACTAAATAAGTATTAAATTTCATTATGATACGAAATGTGGCGACTCAATCCTTACGGACATAGGAAATTAACTTGCATGAACTTAAACTTGCATTAAAATTAAGTACAATGAACAATAAGCTTCAATGATCTGCCGTGTGATTCTGTAAGACCTGTAAGACCTCATTCTAAACTTCGAATCTGCAGTGCGATTCTGTAACCATCTCACCGTGAAAACTTAGGTGAAGTGAGCGTGGAGTGAGCTGTCAATAGTCTCAATTCCTAGCAAAAACAAACTCACTTCACCTAAGTTTTCACGGTGAGATTTTTACAGAATCGACCGGCTGAATCCGCTGTGAGTTTCTTGATTGGCGTTCTAAATTCAAAATGTCAAATAAAAAACAAATGAGCAGAAGTGATGCGACGTTAGAGTGAATGGCGAGTTGTTGTTTGAATTTTACAGAATCGACGAAAAGTATCATGCCACCAATAATGCCTAATAATGTTCAGGCGTTACCTACACATATGTCTTGAATTCGTAACAAAAGAATAGGTTCCAATTAATCTAATTACGTAGGTACCTCATCTAGCTCATTTCTGGAATTCCTATTCATTATCTCATAAGCACCTGAGATTGTGCCTGAGGGGCTCGAGGCTAATAAAAGCCGCACGGGTCAATCGATTAGATTCAGCTACGCTTGCCGCGGTCGGTGCGTAGATGGGTGACCACCTATACATACCGAGACTACTCCGTGCCTCGGAAAGCACGCTATGCCGTTGGTCCCGGCTGTCATTCTTGGATCTTTGACAGTCGTTACGGGTCGTCAGAAGCCCGAAAGTCTGACAACCAGTCTTACCAACGGGTATAGTCTTATCCAGTAACTGATTTGTGGTCGTTGTAGTCAGTTAGGCTGTCGCTTCATTTATAATACTGGTATTCAGTTGCATCCGGTTAGACTAGAAGCCAACCCCAATGTGGCGGCATCTACATCGCCACATATGAACTACGCATCAATGACATGACGTCACGCAAACCTGCATCGCGCAATTAGAGTTTACCACGCGATTAGCATATATACAACGTCCCGACATCAACCGTCGGTCAGTGGCCCACCAGACACAACACCCGTCTGGTCGGAGGATCCTCCCTTTTCAATGGAGGATGAGTGAACTTTACACCCTGTTCCTCATGCCTCTAAACTGGTGACCCCGCTCATGAACGTCAGCGCAGCCTTCGTGCAACTCCTATAACATACCAACAACATATTACAACATAGTTGGGAATAGGCTAGGCAGATTGATTGATTTTTATCTCTCAAGTAAGTAGGTACCTACGGTCAGCAACAGAATTCGGTTAACACAGCTACTTTTTGAAATCATATGAATTAACAGAAAATGATAAAATAACCTGTTTTTTAGCGTTTCATTTGTTAGATAACTGTAAATTTTCTTTTAAATTTAAATCTGTTCCGATTTTAATGAAGTATTTTTCTCAATATTTAAGATTTAGAAAACTCAAGTGTTAATCGACTTCTGTTGCTGACTGTACCTAAACTGCATATAGGAATGCTGGCTGAAGAAAACATATCACATCTAGTTTTCTTCAGCCTCAATTAAACTTGTGCACGACCACCATTATGACGTCACAAGGAAGGTGTTTAAGTAGCACTTTGTCTTAGTTTAACAGGAAACCTTATAGCGCCTTTGTTCGCGTCATCGATCGGCTGCACCGCCTGCTAGAGTGCATCGCCGGTGCAGGTTCGATTCCATTATCCTAGCACTACCACTTGCTCAAATTACAAGATGAAATTGATTATTACCTATTGACGTACAAACTGACAGCTAAGTAGTGACTAAGTATAGGTATTAGAACAAGCCATGCCATTATTCTTGCACTACCACATTCTCAAATTAAAAGATGAAACTTATCATTACTTAGGACGTATTGGACAGTGGTGGCCCAGTGGCATACGGTCGCGACTTACGAGTTGTAGGTCGTAAGTTCGAACCCAGACAGCCGCATTAATTTGTGTAAATTATTTCATCACCACTGCTCTCAAAACGGTGAAGGAAAACATCATAAGGAAACTGGCATGTCCTAGAACCAAAAATCCGAAGGCATGTGACGTCTACCAACCCGCAAGCGTGTATTATACAAAAAAAGCTGTATAGATAGGTACCTAAGCTATTAATTTGTGTCTGAGATTGCCTGATTATGTCGGGGTCAAACATACAACTTCAGAAAACGAAGTTTCGACAAACTTCGTAAACTTTTCCTAACTTTAAAAGACTGCACCTGACAACTGAACTTTATGAAAAACTATGTTAAGTATATTCCATGGGATAGCTGAAGTCGATCGCTACTTCGACTTTGAAGGAGCGTGATCGTTCAGCTGACACAATGAAGTGGCGTGGAGGGTGGCTGGCACGGCGCGACTTGCGACGTATCATTGGTCGCGGCGGACGTAGCGCGCGGTCTGAACGTACAGCGGATGGCGGAATCGAAAAGTTCCTCTAGACATAAACCGTCTTATTACAATAAGTACAAGGTTCATCTTCAAACTCAGGTTTAAACCATGGACCCTTTTTTGAATTTCGAACTTTATTCCGACACATTAAGTCGATGATGTACCTAAAATGTAAGTTTTACAAAACTGCAACGAATTAAGTATCATTCTTAATTCGTTGCAAAACTGACAACTTAGTAACTACTGGACTAAGTTGTCAGTTTTGTATAAGAACTGTGTTTCTATCCTAACTAGGTTCTTATTACAATAACAAGCTCCATGGTTTAAACCATGACAGAAGAAAAACCTCGTTTTGAATTATGGCCCAATGGGTGTAGAAATAATTCCAATCGAACTTCACGTAAATATACATAATTATTATCACATGTTTTTTAAATACAGAGAAGATTAGGTACACTGCTAGTCTGCTAGTACCTACTAGGTAATCAAATAGAAACATTTTTATTTGTTTCGTGTTGGCTGCTGTTTTCGTGCGAGCTTGGCTCTTGGAAATTCTCAGAAGCAGCCTCTAGCAGAATGGGTCTTAATCAGAACTGGTGTAACGTAGGTGCACTGTATACGCCGCCGGGGACGCGGGTTGATCGAAAGAGATACCGTGGCCCTGGCACAGGCAACTGAAGGAACACGGGTGGGTTTTAGTCAGTAAAAGTCTGATACGCCCTTCCGCTCCACCCAGAGAGCGAGAATTCACTTCATGATTTCCCAGCCACAAAAAAAAAAAAAGGTGCAGCAGGAGTAAGCAGAGGTGTACTCTGCTTACTCCAGCTAGGAATATATTCTATGCGTTTTTATAATTTCAGGTATAATACCTGCCTATAGTCTGTTCCGAAATTATCGGATGAAAGTGTAAACAAACATTATAGACAACTTCGCTCACAACTATCACAATAAATGCAAGGCAGAAGTGATAGATTTTTCATTATCTGACCACACCGCTCAGATATTGAGGTGTCTTGTTAAAAAAGTATGTCTGATTAAGAATTGGAAAATTAAACGTAGAGATTATAGTGAGGAAAATCTTAAGAAGTTTAAAACTTACATAGAAAAATTGTCTTTTTCGGAAATGTACACAACTTGTGATCCAAATGTAGCCTATAATATTTTCATTGATTTGTTCAAGTTATTTTACGATCTTTGCTTTCCATTTAAATATATTACTATTAATACTAATCGAAAAGCTCGTTGGGTAACGCGAGGTCTCAAGACCTGTAGTATAAAAAAACGTGAACTTTTATGGCAATACAGAAAAAAACCAAGTGATGTAAATAAAACTAAACTGACACAATATTCAAAAAGATTTAAGAAAATAATAAGATTAACTCAGCGCGCACAAAATAATCATTCAATTAATACGTCAGACAATAAAAGTAGAACGGCATGGAAAATTATAAACCAAGCAAAAGAAAACGTACCAAAGGATACTATAACTAGTATTAAAATGAATGATAGAACTATAATTGACCCCTGTGAAATTTCCAATGTTTTTAATAATTATTTCGTCGATAAAATTGTACCTAATGACGATGCAAACAAAATTCAGTATAAATCATATATGTCTACTAAACAAAAGTCAATGTTTTTGAAACCATGCTTGCCACATGATATATTGCAGATCATTATAAGTCTAAAAAGCACAAATAGTGTGGGTTATGATGGGATATCAACTAAAGTTATTAAATATATAGCTACCAATATCTCTACTCATCTTAGTTATATCTTAAATTTATGCATTTGCGCGGGAGTCTACCCTGATAAATTGAAAACATCGATCATTAAGCCGATCTATAAAAAAGATGATAGAGAATGTCTGGAAAACTATCGACCGATTGCCTTAGTTCCAGTGATTTCTAAAATATTTGAGAAACATATTCACAAAGAACTTAATAATTATTTAGAAAAAAAGCAATATCTTGGTAAAGGAACAAAAAGGCTTTAGACCTAATAAAACCATAAACATGGCCATATATGACTTTTTGAACTTTGTTATGGTTAATATTGACAAAAGAATACCCGTCTGCTCTATCTTTATGGATATGACTCAGGCTTTTGATTACGTTGACCATGATATATTAGTTAACAAACTCAATGCCTATGGAATAAGAGGTAATGTTCTCAAACTAATTGAATCATACCTCAAAGGCCGTTACCAGTACACTGAAGTGACTAAAGTGAATGTTCTTACTAAACAAGAAGAAACCTTTATGTCACATAAACGAAAAATAAACTACGGTGTACCACAAGGTAGCGTTCTGGGTCCACCGCTATTCATCATATACATTAATGATCTACCCAATGCCACAGACAATCCTATAGCTCTGTTTGCGGATGATAGCACTGTTACCGTCAAATTTAGAGACAAAAATACTTATGAAGATGACTTAAATAGCACCTTAAGCTCTATTATGAATTGGTTGAATTCAAATAACTTAAAAGCCAACTTAGGAAAAACAAAACTACTGAACTTTAGACAGCGCATACCAACACAAAGCACCCTAAATGTAAATTTTAATAACCAGCCTATTGAGGAAATAGACACAACAAAATTTCTTGGCTTGTATATTGATAATAAAATGACTTGGAAACCACATATTGAACAATTATGCAAGCGAGTGAGTCGTTCAGCTTATGCCTTACATGAACTTGCATATAAAGTGAACCTTAGTACACTCTTGACTGCATATCATGGGCTTGTAGCGTCTATAATCAGATATGGTATAATTTTTTGGGGGAATTCCACCAACAAAGATCTTGTTTTTAAGGCACAGAAACGATGTGTTAGGGCCATGTTTGGTTTAAAATCCACCGAGAGTTGTGTACCTTTCTTCAAGAAGTACAGTATCCTACCATTGCCTTCGTTGTACATATTTGAAGTAGCTGTCTTTGTGAAACTAAATCCTCAACTCTTTATGTTAGCATCTGAAGCTTATAATCGTACTCAAAGGGACGAAAGTTATCTCTATGTTCCCAAAACGAATACTGCCTTAATGTATAAGAGTATATTTCATATGGCACCAGTCATTTATAATAAATTGCCAAAAGAGCTAAAAAAATTACATAATAATTTATTTAAACAAAGATTGAAAACTATGTTATGTCAAAAATGCTATTACTGTGTCTCAGATTTCTTAACAGACAAATTTTGACATTATGTATTATTTAACTTTTTGATTACATACATTACATTACATTTTGAATTTATTTAAAAATTTGATTATGTAATTCTAATTGGACATCATGACATAATTTTGCAATTATCTGACCAAAGCATTTATTTTGACATACATTTTTGTTAATTTAATTTTTTTATTGATGACATTTTTAATTTATTAATTTTTGGCTACATTCACTACTTATTCATATTTGTACGCCGTCATCGGCAAAACATAGTGAACATTATGTTTTATTAACAACACCTGTTTTTTACATCACCTATGTTTTACAAATAAAACTTTGACTTTGACTTTGACTTTGACTTTGACTTTGAAACCCTGTTTAGGTTAAATTCTTCTTCTTCTTATAATTAACCTCAATTGTCAAATGAAAAACATCTGGTGATTTAAAATTAGAATAACGGGCTTAAGTATTCTAATAATCAAATCAAAACACTCGATTTTTATGTGGTAGGTACTACAAATTGGCATCCAGAGCCCACATGTACAGACGCCAGCAGGTCAAGCCACCCGAAACTATCAAATTTTCCCAATCAACCTTTAACCTTAATGCTTTAGCATTAAAGATGAAAATCTAATTAAAGAAATTTGACAGGTTGCGATTTTACTAGCTTGATGTGCCTGTACTATTCTGATCCATTTGTTTACATTTTCATCAGATACTATTTTAACAGACCATAGGTCACGTTCATAATATATCTGTCACTGCACGGAGTAAGCTTTATACATGATACTGTCTGTCGCACTCGATTAAAAATAAAAAGTCCATAGTCAAATCCCGAACGTGTAAATAACCAAATCGCTAATCGCGTATATCGGGGACACGTTCGGTTGACTACGAGCGAAAGCCTTCACGCTCGCATCCGCACCCCTGGCGCGCCCCCCGCCGTCGCCGTCCTCTCTACCGCAAGAGTGCTGGCTGCGGACGTCGAGTCAGCCGGAGGCCGCCGCGCCGCTGACACCGCACCGTCCCATGCAACACCACTCGTTGCTCTCACAACCGAAGTTCTGCTAAGTGACTACCAGCTACAACCATGGACGTGGAGGAGTTCCGTATTCGCGGTAAGGAGATGGTGGACTACATCTGCACGTATATGAACACGCTGCAGACCCGCCGCGTGATACCGTCTGTGGAGCCAGGCTACTTGAGGGCTGCGCTGCCGGCGGAGGCCCCACACCTGCCTGAAGCATGGGACGACGTGATGAGCGACGTGGAGAACAAGATCATGCCGGGGGTCACGCACTGGCAGCACCCTCGGTTCCACGCGTACTTCCCGTCCGGCAACGGCTACCCCTCCATCCTGGGTGACATGCTGTCTGCTGGCATCGGCTGCATCGGATTCTCTTGGGTAAACTTTTATAATATGCCTTATATTCCTAGATTTAACCCCAAAATACTTACCCGAATTACCAAATTAGTTTCGAACAATTAAATCGTCTAATCATAAATCAGTTTTAAAACCCGAAACTTATTGTTGAAGTTATCTTTCGAAACTGACTGACTACCAAAAACTATACCTAAAACTCTACTTTTTTGATATCCTTCATAAAGTACCTAACAAAGACCAAACTCGAAATGTTATTATGAAAAGAAAAATGAAAAGTATGACCCATTATGATTACTGTAAATAGGTAGGTACCTACTTCGATATAAAATAAGTAGTGTTAAATATTGTAAAAAAAATCGGTCTTTGATCCTTAATAGAGGCTTAGATCTCTTCCTAATGATTTTAAAAGTTTAAAACACAAAATTGAAAGATTTTCACTGTGAAAAGTTTTTGTTTTTTGATAAACGCAAAAAGACACTAGTCTTGTTGCCATTGCTCACATACAATCTCATATTATTTCTATCAAAAGTTGTTACTTTACAAAATTACACAAGAATTACTCAAAAATATCTGTAGCAAGGCGAAAACGATCTTATACCTACTAACACATTAAAGTAATCGACAAATTTTATTGGCGTGCAGTGAGAATGATGGATCGAATGATAATAAAGCGACGGCTATTAACTAGCATCTATCATTACATCGCTCTTACTTGATTTGCTCTTATTCTAATCAGCTGGTTACTTACCTATGTACGTAGGTATAAGAGACACTTTTCTGGACGAAAAAAATGGCATTAAAAATACCAGTGTCACACTGCAGGGCAGAGGCCACTTTTTATACAGAGATGGCACGAGCATTGACCACGCTTGCTCAAAACGGGTTGGCGATTTCAGACTTATATTAACTAAAGTCCAGGTTTCCTCACGATGTTTTCCATCACCGATGTCATTAAGGCCCAACATAAACTCAGAAAGTAGGGACATGAATGACCAAATAATTATTTAAAACACATTTTATTTTTATTAGACTTAATTAATTTTCATGGGTTCTATCGCCATGAACAGTGGTACAAAATGTGGTACTTGCATTAATATTTAGAACACCAATGCCTTGACATTTAAAAAGTTTAGTGGATGGGTTGTCAAGCCATCACTCACTGTAGTCACAGCGTTGTATTAAACGAAAATGTAGTTTTAATTAGATTTCTTTGGAACTATTTTCAGCTTGATTAGTTAAGCAAAAGTTAAATGTACAACACGATATTTAGAAGTAATAGTAAATTATTATTATGTTAGTACGCACGGCTACAGATCAAGCTATACATTTCCAGTATAAGCTGATCTCGCATTGTATAGGATTTCCTTACAATGAGAGGTCAGTGTAAACTGTAAATGTGCTTGATGTGTAGCCGTGTGTACATATTATATTATATGCGTATCACGGACATAGAACGGGCAAAGTCAAAGACACCGATTGCAACAGTATTGATTGTCCTGCCTGTAATGGTGTTTTAAATAACTTAGGCAATACTGATCTTTTTTTAGCCAAACTAAGTTCCTAGTTTCGTTATAAACGTGTAGTAAGAGTATAGAACATTGGTTAACATTATTTAGGTAATTATATTACCCACGTCGTCGATTAGATTTAATTTTCACTTTTGTAAAAACTATGTAAAACACGGTAATATTTTTATTCATGGTTTCAAACTTACGCAAATACCTACCGTCTTATACACATTCTAGTAAGAAGGGCAACCAATGTACTATACTAAAAATCCTATTTGATACAAATCCTGGAATAGCACACAGGCTACTTTTTATCCCGGTAGTACGTTCCCATGGGATAATTTCCGAAACGAACGCGGGCGAAGCCGCTAGCAAAAGCTGGTAATAAATAATTTAAAGGGGCCTGTTTTAGTAGTTAAGATAGACAAATACATCATCTACTAGATAAATTAATTAAAAAAGAGGAGTACAATTTGTATGAAGTAATCTGCAAGTTATGTTATCCCGATCTTATCCGAATGTGGCAAACAGATCATAAATGCGGTTCATTGAGATATTATTACCCATTGTCATCTGCATTATCGGCATTCTGTAACATTACCTACATTATATTTTATAGTTTTCACGTATTGACGAAGAGTCAAAGCAAATAAATATTTGCGGTAGACATAATAATTCAAGGTTCCAAGTTTAGCCGTGACAGCAGACATCGGACTAATAATTTACTATCGATAGCATATGGAAGGCCGCTTTGAAACTAAACGTTGAACGATGATAATTACAAATTGTAATTATGCGTTAACAAACTGCCTAATGGTTAGGTATACTTAAAGCAACAAACAAAACGTCCACGCGACGGTGTGATTGATTCAGCCTAAATTTTCCTAACACTACTATGTAACTGGCCTAACTATTGATAGGTTTTGTTTAACTGTGCCTAACCATGTATATTATGGCTATCAAAGTAAAAGTCCTTTGCCAAACTCGGCTTTCTTACAAAAATGTATCGTGTCTAAGTAAGCTCTAAGAAACTATGCATTTTTAGGGTTCCGTACCTCAAAAGGAAAAAGCGGAACCCTTATAGGATCACTTCGTTGTCCGTCTGTCTGACTATCAGTCTATCAGTCTGTCAAGACTCTTTTTCTCAGAAACGCGTGGAGGTATCAAGTTGAAATTAATATCAAATACGTAGGTACATGGTCCCAAAAAAATCAAGCTTCTACTATAAAATACTAAATAAAATAAAAAAAAACTTAAGGCAATTAATAAATACCTACGGCCATTTATGCGACATAATTTTGATACTTACTCGAAAGTAAATCAAAACCTATAGGGTATCCTATTTACCGTTGACCTAGAATAATGAAATTTGGCAAGAAGCAAGATCTTACAGCACAAGTAAAGGAAAAACTCCGAAAATTATTAGTTAATTTGTAACTCCTATCACATAAAAAAATATTTTTTGGGGATTACAAACTTAAATTTGCAGTTGGAAGATTGCCCGTGACGTGTATGAAAGAGCATGTTTTTCAACTAGGTACAATGTTAAGTTTGTTTTTGGTATAAATTATTTTCAAACTAAGGAACACTTCATTAAGTATGCGTGGTCTCACCTCAAACTCAAAGCATTTATTTCAAATAAACCAATTACAGGCACTTCTGAATTTGAATTTTCAAGGGATCGGTCAGTCAAAAAGATGAAAGTAAGTTGCCCATTCCAAAGCGTAGTAGGTTCCTATGGAGAAGAATCTAAGAAGAACAGATAAGAGACTCCACGAACGCTCTTTCACTATAGCACAACAATAATGAATTCCCAAAAAAAAATGTTTTTAGGGTTTTAGCCACAGAACAGATAATTATCTGTTCTGTGGTTTTAGCTGCAATCAATCAATCTGCCTATCCTTTTCCCAACTATGTTGGGGTCGGCTTCCAGTCTAACCGGATGCAGCTGAATACCAGTATTTTACATATGGAGCGACTGCCTATCAGACCTCCACAACCCAGTTACTGGGTAATACAATACCCCTTGGTAAGACTGGTTGTCAGACTTTCGGCTTCTAACGACCTGTAACGACTGTCAAAGTCACGGAGGAGTCTCGGTATGTAAAGATGGTCACCCATCCACTGACCAACCCCGGCAAGCGCAGCTTAACCTAATGGATCGACCCGTGCGGCTGTTATTACTTAGCCACGAGCTCCTCTTTATCTTAAACTTTCCTCTTTAACTTTTATTATAGTTAAACTATTTCACGAGTCGTGTTAGTTATTGTAATTTAAACATTATGATTAACCACTGAGATAGTTTAACTCGTTAGAATTTCATAAGCAGTGAACAGAGACCCTATACATTCTACTCGTCTCGTAACCGTCGTAGCAAATGTTCCTGCCCTACGGCGTAGCGGGTTCCAATCCCACCGTCGTAGCAAATGTTCCTGCGCTACGGCGTAGCGGGTTCGAATCCCGCAACTTTCAGACACCGTAGACCGTGCCTTTCTTTCGATAGTGGCGATGCGATGTTTCAATTGCTCGAAGCAGGAGAGATAACTTGGTAATTGTTAACAATGATAATGTATTGTTATCTAATCTTTGAAAAGGCCTAACAGTTGTTAAACTTAATGTTATGTTTTGCAGGCGGCAAGTCCAGCTTGTACAGAACTAGAGATTATTATGCTGGATTGGATGGGTACGTACATTTACGGATTTGAAAAAAAAAATATTATTTTGAACTTTCATGTTTTAAACGAAACTAATTTTGTGAAAAAAACGCTGTTACTATCAGAAACAATAAGTAACTAAAACATCGAAAGCAAATGGATAAAAAAAAATTGTCACAAAAATACCTTTGCGATTAAAGTCCTGTCGATGTCATCCTGTCTCTCTAAATCCCGTAGCAATGCGTGCGTAGCCGCGTAGCCGCGTAGCAGTCGTAGCCTCTGTGCCCGTAGCTTTATAATTTGTACTTACTTGTAAAAGGTGATGTTTCACGCATCTCTAATATTTCAGTGAAATTGTGTGGGCTATATTTCACACAGAAGTCTGAGACAATAATACTATTATGCATTATTAATTCAACCTATCAATAGTATACATTATCTTTTTTTATTATTTATAATTGTATTATCATTTAATTTGAGGAAAATATGCAGCAATTTATACTAAGCAACTTTTTATTTCATTTTTACTCTTAGCCGTTAAGGGCCGTTAATATTGTTTATAAACGAATGAAATTCCAGGTAAAGCGATTGGTTTACCGCCAAGCTTTTTAGCGCTCGAAGAAGGAAGCAAAGGTGGCGGCGTTATAGAGGTAAAATGGCATATTATAGCAATCATTTATTGTTTTTTTAGGGTTCCGTACCTCAAAAGGAAAAACGAAACCCTTATAGGATCACTCGTGTGTCTGGCTGTCTGTCCGTCTGTCTGCCTGTCTGTCTGTCCGTCTGTCACAGCCAATTTTCTCCGAATCTAATGGACCGATTAAGTTGAAATTTGGTACACATGTAGATTTCTGTGACCCAAACACGTGCGAGTAAAGTAAATAAATAAATTTTGAATATGGGGGTCACTTTTAGGGGGTAAATAAGAAAATAAAAAAAAAAGTTTTGCAAACTATACCGTGTGACGTATCAAATGAAAGCGGTAAGCCCTTTCCTTTATGAGGGTCTCAAATATATATTTTGTTATAATTTTAAAATAAATTGTTTTAAAGTTATTTAAGAAAATAGACGAAAATTGACCATAAAATTTTGAAAAAAATACAGAAAATAGATCTTTATCTGTAGATTACAGGAAAACCAATAAGAAGTATGTGGTCTCAAAATAACATGGTAAATATCTCAATATTGTGAGTACAAACTTGCATTTACAGTTGGAACGTATGGGAGAACATGTATTTCAACTACAATGTTAAGTTTGTTCTTGGGATAAATTCATCCCAACTACGGAACTCATCATAGTGCGTGATCCGACACGCACTTGGCCGGTTTTTTTTTTTAGGGTTCCATACCTCAAAAGGAAAAAACGGAACCCATATAAGATCACTTCGTTGCCCGTCTGTCTGTCTGTCTGTCTGTCAGACAGAGACTGTCAAGACCCTTTTTCTCAGAAACGCGTGGAGGTACCAAGTTGAAATCTATATCAAATACTCTCGTGCATGCTGTAAAAAAATGAAGCTTCAAAGTCAATTAAGTAAAGCCATTTATGCGACATATTTTGATACTCGCAAGTAAATCTAAACCTATAATAGGGTACTTCCCATTAATCATGAAATTTGGCAAGATGCAAGGTACTCACAGAACAAGTAAGAGAAAAGGTCCAAAAACTGTTAAATTTGTAGTTTTAACACAAACATTTTTTTTTCTTGCGTTTACAAACTAACATTTTCAGTTGGAGTATTGACCGTGACGTATAGGTACCTATATCGATGTATTAAACATGATTTTCAAGTACCATATTAAGTTTGTTTTTGGCATAAATAACCCTACGGAACCCTACATTGTGCGTGGTCAGACACCACTTGGCCCGTTTTTTTTAATCGAATGTCTAGTGATCAATATCATTTTGTAGGGATCGGCTAGCGAGTGTGTGCTAGTGTCAATGCTAGCTGCCCGAGCCAATGGCATCAAACGACTCAAGCATCAGTTTCCCAACGTAGACGAGGGGCTATTACTCTCCAAACTAATCGCCTACTGCTCCAAGGAGGCGCATTCCTGCGTCGAAAAAGCTGCCATGATCTGCTTTGTTAAACTGCGTATCTTACAACCGGATGATAGCGGGTCTCTTCGCGGAGACACTTTAAAAGAAGTAAGTTGTAGATTATTGAGATGAAATTGATCTTATCACAATCGAATGTCTTTAAATTTTTTGGTTAAGTTTGATGCGATAAGGTAGCCCGCGAAATTCAAATTTTCTTACGTTTTTTGCAATTTGCAGGTCAGTGTCAGGTTGTACGTTGATTAAAATATGATTCGCGGCCGTAACTAACATGGCTTTCCAGAATTATAATCATTACAATCTGCAATACAACTCCATAAGTTAGAGTTTACCTCAAACCTCATGATTTCATGAAATCGCTGGATTTGGGGTCAATTCTAACTTATGGAGTTGTATTGTTGATTCTAATGATTATAATTCTGTAAAGCCATGTTAGTTACGGCCGCGAATCACATTTAATCAACATACAACCTGACACTGACCTGCAAATTGCAAAAAACGTAAGAAAATTTGAATTTAAAAATATTTCTAAAAAATCCTATACCTAAGCACTAACGAACATTCGAGTAGGAAACATGAAAAAAAAACATGAAATAAGTTACATTCCAATGAGCACATCCTTTTATTTGGCTTCTATTATTGTTTTTAAATGGAATTGGGCCATGCTATGGAGTGCAGGCTATGCAGGAGTGGTGCAGATAGGCGGGCCGTAATTGAAGAAACAAGACGGCACCGAGCGCACGGCGGCGAGGCGACGACGACGGTGTCCCGCGTTTAATGACTCGCCCGTGGATGCCGGAAATACGTAGCGAGCCGAGCGGTAATGGAGCCGCATTGTGTGCCACTTTCTATGCCGCAAATATTGAAATTTCACGATACTACCCTCTTATGAGAGTTCTCTTTAATTGCGAGCTTCAGAATACGTTCAGGATTATTAAGATGCCTTTTCAATTTTAATTCGATTTACAGGATATCTATTCAGAGGGCCTAGACAAATCGCATTCGCTTCGGAGCGATTCTATCCCTGCAATCGCTACAGCGCTACAGCTTCAAAGTGACATTGACATGATCACGTGACATTTCGATAGCTTATGTCAACCCCATACATTTTTTGACTTTTCTACTAGCGTCGTCGCTAATCGAATGTTACTTTGTCTAGGCTAGGCCCTCAGTGGCCTTAGTGCGAGTTTTCATACTTACTCGATCACGTTAAAGTAAACGTCAATTTGTACTGAAAATGAATAAGCGCCGCCTGGTGACTATAATGGGAAACACAATTATTCCATACGAATTGACATACGTCAACGTTAACGTAAACGCGATCGAGTAAGTATAAAAACTCGCACTAAGGCCACTATTCTATACAAATAAGTTTACCAACAAGTTTACTTATTTTTTTTCTATGCAGTACCTATTAACAAAAATTGTATTCTTATAGGCTATGGTGGAGGATGAAGAAGCCGGCCGTGTTCCATTCTTCGTTTCGATAACTTTGGGAACCACATCGTGCTGCTCCTTTGACAATCTCCCAGAGATTGGGCCTGTAGCCCGGAAATTTCCAAGCGTCTGGGTTCACGTTGACGCTGCTTATGCTGGCAGCTCTTTCCTATGCCCTGAGCATAAATATCACCTCGCTGGAATAGAGTACGCCGACTCTTTCAACACTAATCCCAACAAACTTATGCTCACCAGCTTCGACTGCTCCCTTCTGTGGGTTACTAACCGATATCTACTGACGTCGGCGCTCGTCGTCGACCCACTTTACTTACAACATTGCTATGACCACACGGCCATCGATTATAGGCACTGGGGTGTGCCATTGAGCCGCCGCTTCCGTTCACTCAAGCTTTGGTTCATGTTACGAAGCTACGGAATCAGCGGCCTGCAGAAATACGTACGCCGTCATTGCGAACTTGCTAAATATTTTGAAAAACTCGTGAAAAAGGACGACAGATTCCAAGTCTGCAATCAAGTAAAGGTAAGACTATTTATCGATCTTTAGGGCTTGATAATACTTATTATAAATTAATGCCGCTCGCACGGACACAGTAATGATAGGACAAGGTGAGTTCAAGCAGAGCGATGCACGATCACGATTGTAGGTACACTTTCTTACTCAGTAGGCAGGTCCTATTAGATATTTATTTAAGGTGAGTATTGCTGATAACTGGCGCCATAATTGAGAAAAAAATAATAAGTCTGGAGATATGGCTAAACAGTTAACACAAAAACCGCCGTTTTTGGCGTTAATTGCTAGAGCCTAGGAGGTTTAGTGTTGATTTTTTTATACATAAAATTCTACCTCATCAGACTAAAAATGTGAGCATAGGAAATTTCAAAATGTTCTATATCTCTAGACATGTAGGTATTATTTTTTTCTGTCTGGTAGTTGGGTCATATTCATTTTAATTGCACATGTTACGAAACGGAAACGAAACGGAAAGTAACGAAAATACCTAATGAAAGAAATAAAAAATTAATAATCCGCGGGCTTTAATCCCGTTCATTTTTGTATCATGAATAGGCACAAACACACTACCCAACTTTTTTGGATGGTAGGCTAAGAAAAGCAGTGTGATTACAGCCTTTTCCATTTCGTTGCGGAACGAAACATAACTAAACCGACATCAACAAAACTAAATAAACATATCCTAGCTTTTTGAATAAACATTAGTAAACACTCTTATATGTAGATTTACAGCCTAACTTTATCTGTGCACTGCAAAAACAAATAAGTATTATCATAATTACAATGTTTTCTTACCTTATTCACAGAATTTTCGTAACTAAACGGAAAATAAAATTCACAAAATATTGATGTGCTGAATTATTATCACAAGACGTTGCAAAATAGCGGACTGTCTATGGTTCATACATTCAAACATCAATGTTGGCAACACAAAAAAGATAAACAGTTAGTTTTCAATGAACAAATAACGTTCGAATTGTGTAACGAAACGAAAGGTTACTAAATTACTTAAATTAATTAAAAAAGGTTACAAGTTACTGGAATTCAAAATGCATTTTCTATTAAATATTATTCAACAACATTAATGACTTATTAATAAACCAATAGCTTTATTATAATGTTATCATAAAATTTGTATTAAAGGACACCACTACAAATGGCAGTCCTGCAATTAAGTCTGGCTATGGTATTGTGACATTATAAATTTGTATGGGTAGATAATCTTTAGTTTTCTTAAATTAATATTTTAATACTTAATTGTTTAAAAGTTGCATAAATTTGATATTCTTTAAATCAAAGAACACCCAGTTGTACATATTTTAAACTAAATTATGATATTGTCGTTTATTTTAATTGCAAAAAATCATAAAAAAGAACTGTGACATTTGTGAATTACAAATGTACAATTAAAATGAATATGACCCAGATAGCAGCTCTACTCGCCTTAAGGATCGATTTAAAGTGAACTGCGCTATGAAGCACAGTCCATTATAAACAGACCTTTGTAATTCTTGTGTAAGTAGAGTAGAGTAGGATTACGTAATAAACATTTCTGATTTTCAGTTGGGACTGGTTTGTTTCCGTCTTGTGGGGAGCCCCGAGGACCCGGGAGAACAAATAGACGAGCTCAACAAGAAGCTGTTGACCAACATAAACGCGTCCGGCAAACTGCACATGGTGCCGGCATCGGTCGGCGATCGATTCGTGATCCGTTTCTGTGTGGTGCAGCAACACGCCTCGCGTGAAGACATCGGTAAGCGGGCTACTTATAGATTTGTAAATATTTTATTTATGACTTTACAACTACCTACCCGCACTGGGCCCGCGTGGTGTATGACAGCCCACTCCCTTTCACTGAGAGGAGGCCTGTGTCCCAGCAGTGGGAACATTATAGGCTGATTATGTTATGTTATACATGGAATGATGGAAAGGAATAGCAACTGTGTACCTAAAGTTTTTCCATGCCCGTGACTTTATGCTTCAATTAAGTAGGTACCATCTGCTAACGTCAACGATTGTGGTCACTAACCAATGACGCAGTGTAACTTTGCAGTACTACCTTTGTAACAGTGTAAATTTGTAGATAAAAGGTAAATATAACTGTAGGATATGTACGTCCGGTATCTGAAAGACATTTTAATTATTTCAGAAATAGCATGGGATATTATAAACGACTTCGCTACAGAGCTGCTGGAAGGACCTGACAAGGAACGGGTATGCCATGATAGATTGTTCTCTATTGACTTAAGTCGTGAACCTGGTTCTTCTAGGTTTCGAGGAAACTGAATGATTGATGACCAACCGCTCGACGTCCAAAAAAGCTTGACTGGCTATTTACAATGGTGTGCTAGTGCCTACGCTTATGGTAATGAATGTTGGGTATGGCAAAAGAGACATGAGAGTAGGATAAATGCTGTGGAAATCTGGAAATGTGTTCTTTACAAACGATATCAACTATTTTAACGATAGGTAAATTGAGGAATGATGTAATAAGACAACGTTCAACGTTGCGGTTTAAAAGAAGATGTAGTGACAAATACCGGACTATGGCGAGATAAAGGACTTGCCCCCCGAGAGTTCCGTCTCAAAGCTGTGACCGCGTGGCTGGCTGCGCCGCCGCGGCCGTCACTATTTGACTCGCTAAGAAAGGGGAATCACTACCTACATATATATATTTGTGTGAAATGTCCAAGGATATTTATTTATTTATTATTTATATAAACATAGTCCTCCCGCCGCGTCCGTCTGTCTGTGTGAACGCGTTAAACTCAAAAACTAGGTACCGAACCAATTTTCATACGATTCGACCACGAGGCACACATGTGTACCTAAGCTACAGTTGTGTCTCTGGGTTTTTTTGAGACACAATTAATCTTCGACCACTACGATTGATCTGGCTGCTTGAAATAGTTCCCCGCGGTATCATTATATAAAAATTAGGACTCAAACTATAAGTAAGGTGACGTCATTTTTTGGGAGCTTTAAAGCGTCGTCGTGCGGAAAAAACCACCGATGGGAAGTGTCAGACAGTAGGTATTGATTATTAATTATTAACAATATTCAGTATACCTACATAAAAATCAGCAGTCAGACTTTAAGAAAAGTGAGTAATATCTTTATCAAAGTTACGTAAAAATACGGCCAATTTTTAGGTATCATATTTTTATTACGGACGCATACCTGCTAACTTGGGCCGACGCGTCGGCCCAAGTTAGCAGGTATGCGTCCGTTCAAAGTACCTACATATAACACTACTCTATCCAAGTTAGCAGGTATGCGTCCGTTCAAAGTACCTACATATAACACTACTCTATCCAAGTTAGCAGGTATGCGTCCGTTCAAAGTACCTACATATAACACTACTCTATCCAAGTTAGCAGGTATGCGTCCGTTCAAAGTACCTACATATAACACTACTCTATCCAAGTTAGCAGGTATGCGTCCGTTCAAAGTACCTACATATAACACTACTCTATCCAAGTTAGCAGGTATGCGTCCGTTCAAAGTACCTACATATAACACTACTCTATCCAAGTTAGCAGGTATGCGTCCGTTCAAAGTACCTACATATAACACTACTCTATCCAAGTTAGCAGGTATGCGTCCGTTCAAAGTACCTACATATAACACTACTCTATCCAAGTTAGCAGGTATGCGTCCGTTCAAAGTACCTACATATAACACTACTCTATCCAAGTTAGCAGGTATGCGTCCGTTCAAAGTACCTACATATAACACTACTCTATCCAAGTTAGCAGGTATGCGTCCGTTCAAAGTACCTACATATAACACTACTCTATCCAAGTTAGCAGGTATGCGTCCGTTCAAAGTACCTACATATAACACTACTCTATCCAAGTTAGCAGGTATGCGTCCGTTCAAAGTACCTACATATAACACTACTCTATCCAAGTTAGCAGGTATGCGTCCGTTCAAAGTACCTACATATAACACTACTCTATCCAAGTTAGCAGGTATGCGTCCGTTCAAAGTACCTACATATAACACTACTCTATCCAAGTTAGCAGGTATGCGTCCGTTCAAAGTACCTACATATAACACTACTCTATCCAAGTTAGCAGGTATGCGTCCGTTCAAAGTACCTACATATAACACTACTCTATCCAAGTTAGCAGGTATGCGTCCGTTCAAAGTACCTACATATAACACTACTCTATCCAAGTTAGCAGGTATGCGTCCGTTCAAAGTACCTACATATAACACTACTCTATCCAAGTTAGCAGGTATGCGTCCGTTCAAAGTACCTACATATAACACTACTCTATCCAAGTTAGCAGGTATGCGTCCGTTCAAAGTACCTACATATAACACTACTCTATCCAAGTTAGCAGGTATGCGTCCGTTCAAAGTACCTACATATAACACTACTCTATCCAAGTTAGCAGGTATGCGTCCGTTCAAAGTACCTACATATAACACTACTCTATCCAAGTTAGCAGGTATGCGTCCGTTCAAAGTACCTACATATAACACTACTCTATCCAAGTTAGCAGGTATGCGTCCGTTCAAAGTACCTACATATAACACTACTCTATCCAAGTTAGCAGGTATGCGTCCGTTCAAAGTACCTACATATAACACTACTCTATCCAAGTTAGCAGGTATGCGTCCGTTCAAAGTACCTACATATAACACTACTCTATCCAAGTTAGCAGGTATGCGTCCGTTCAAAGTACCTACATATAACACTACTCTATCCAAGTTAGCAGGTATGCGTCCGTTCAAAGTACCTACATATAACACTACTCTATCCAAGTTAGCAGGTATGCGTCCGTTCAAAGTACCTACATATAACACTACTCTATCCAAGTTAGCAGGTATGCGTCCGTTCAAAGTACCTACATATAACACTACTCTATCCAAGTTAGCAGGTATGCGTCCGTTCAAAGTACCTACATATAACACTACTCTATCCAAGTTAGCAGGTATGCGTCCGTTCAAAGTACCTACATATAACACTACTCTATCCAAGTTAGCAGGTATGCGTCCGTTCAAAGTACCTACATATAACACTACTCTATCCAAGTTAGCAGGTATGCGTCCGTTCAAAGTACCTACATATAACACTACTCTATCCAAGTTAGCAGGTATGCGTCCGTTCAAAGTACCTACATATAACACTACTCTATCCAAGTTAGCAGGTATGCGTCCGTTCAAAGTACCTACATATAACACTACTCTATCCAAGTTAGCAGGTATGCGTCCGTTCAAAGTACCTACATATAACACTACTCTATCCAAGTTAGCAGGTATGCGTCCGTTCAAAGTACCTACATATAACACTACTCTATCCAAGTTAGCAGGTATGCGTCCGTTCAAAGTACCTACATATAACACTACTCTATCCAAGTTAGCAGGTATGCGTCCGTTCAAAGTACCTACATATAACACTACTCTATCCAAGTTAGCAGGTATGCGTCCGTTCAAAGTACCTACATATAACACTACTCTATCCAAGTTAGCAGGTATGCGTCCGTTCAAAGTACCTACATATAACACTACTCTATCCAAGTTAGCAGGTATGCGTCCGTTCAAAGTACCTACATATAACACTACTCTATCCAAGTTAGCAGGTATGCGTCCGTTCAAAGTACCTACATATAACACTACTCTATCCAAGTTAGCAGGTATGCGTCCGTTCAAAGTACCTACATATAACACTACTCTATCCAAGTTAGCAGGTATGCGTCCGTTCAAAGTACCTACATATAACACTACTCTATCCAAGTTAGCAGGTATGCGTCCGTTCAAAGTACCTACATATAACACTACTCTATCCAAGTTAGCAGGTATGCGTCCGTTCAAAGTACCTACATATAACACTACTCTATCCAAGTTAGCAGGTATGCGTCCGTTCAAAGTACCTACATATAACACTACTCTATCCAAGTTAGCAGGTATGCGTCCGTTCAAAGTACCTACATA
This sequence comes from Cosmia trapezina, assembly GCA_905163495.3. Classification (NCBI taxonomy): domain Eukaryota; kingdom Metazoa; phylum Arthropoda; class Insecta; order Lepidoptera; family Noctuidae; genus Cosmia; species Cosmia trapezina. Next base: position 12,869,635 of record LR991028.1, read on the forward strand.
TAACACTACTCTATCCAAGTTAGCAGGTATGCGTCCGTTCAAAGTACCTACATATAACACTACTCTATCCAAGTTAGCAGGTATGCGTCCGTTCAAAGTACCTACATATAACACTACTCTATCCAAGTTAGCAGGTATGCGTCCGTTCAAAGTACCTACATATAACACTACTCTATCCAAGTTAGCAGGTATGCGTCCGTTCAAAGTACCTACATATAACACTACTCTATCCAAGTTAGCAGGTATGCGTCCGTTCAAAGTACCTACATATAACACTACTCTATCCAAGTTAGCAGGTATGCGTCCGTTCAAAGTACCTACATATAACACTACTCTATCCAAGTTAGCAGGTATGCGTCCGTTCAAAGTACCTACATATAACACTACTCTATCCAAGTTAGCAGGTATGCGTCCGTTCAAAGTACCTACATATAACACTACTCTATCCAAGTTAGCAGGTATGCGTCCGTTCAAAGTACCTACATATAACACTACTCTATCCAAGTTAGCAGGTATGCGTCCGTTCAAAGTACCTACATATAACACTACTCTATCCAAGTTAGCAGGTATGCATCCGTTCAAAGTACCTACATATAACACTACTCTATCCAAGTTAGCAGGTATGCGTCCGTTCAAAGTACCTACATATAACACTACTCTATCCAAGTTAGCAGGTATGCGTCCGTTCAAAGTACCTACATATAACACTACTCTATCCAAGTTAGCAGGTATGCGTCCGTTCAAAGTACCTACATATAACACTACTCTATCCAAGTTAGCAGGTATGCGTCCGTTCAAAGTACCTACATATAACACTACTCTATCCAAGTTAGCAGGTATGCGTCCGTTCAAAGTACCTACATATAACACTACTCTATCCAAGTTAGCAGGTATGCGTCCGTTCAAAGTACCTACATATAACACTACTCTATCCAAGTTAGCAGGTATGCGTCCGTTCAAAGTACCTACATATAACACTACTCTATCCAAGTTAGCAGGTATGCGTCCGTTCAAAGTACCTACATATAACACTACTCTATCCAAGTTAGCAGGTATGCGTCCGTTCAAAGTACCTACATATAACACTACTCTATCCAAGTTAGCAGGTATGCGTCCGTTCAAAGTACCTACATATAACACTACTCTATCCAAGTTAGCAGGTATGCGTCCGTTCAAAGTACCTACATATAACACTACTCTATCCAAGTTAGCAGGTATGCGTCCGTTCAAAGTACCTACATATAACACTACTCTATCCAAGTTAGCAGGTATGCGTCCGTTCAAAGTACCTACATATAACACTACTCTATCCAAGTTAGCAGGTATGCGTCCGTTCAAAGTACCTACATATAACACTACTCTATCCAAGTTAGCAGGTATGCGTCCGTTCAAAGTACCTACATATAACACTACTCTATCCAAGTTAGCAGGTATGCGTCCGTTCAAAGTACCTACATATAACACTACTCTATCCAAGTTAGCAGGTATGCGTCCGTTCAAAGTACCTACATATAACACTACTCTATCCAAGTTAGCAGGTATGCGTCCGTTCAAAGTACCTACATATAACACTACTCTATCCAAGTTAGCAGGTATGCGTCCGTTCAAAGTACCTACATATAACACTACTCTATCCAAGTTAGCAGGTATGCGTCCGTTCAAAGTACCTACATATAACACTACTCTATCCAAGTTAGCAGGTATGCGTCCGTTCAAAGTACCTACATATAACACTACTCTATCCAAGTTAGCAGGTATGCGTCCGTTCAAAGTACCTACATATAACACTACTCTATCCAAGTTAGCAGGTATGCGTCCGTTCAAAGTACCTACATATAACACTACTCTATCCCATACATTTTGTTAATCAGGAAATAAGTAAGGCTTGGCGGCCCTGGAATCTTGTTCTATTATGTAAGCTCGGATTGATGGCTTTCATGCCATCATGAGAAAGAGAGCGGACTCCTTAGCAAGCTCAAACAGCATTATCAAAGTAGACAAGGACGGTCCATTTCTCGCACTGGATTGCACTCCACTCGTCTTATTACAAAACAAGGTTCATCTTCAAACCCAGGTTTAAACCATGGACCCTTTTTTGGATTTCGAACTTTATTCCGACACATTAAGATGTCAGTTTTACAAAACTGACAAGCGGCACGTGTCAATTTGATTTCGTTTGTTATTGTTTTTTTTTTTTTTGTTTAGGTACTAACACAGTTCTTGTGCAGATCAATCAATTAATCAAAATATTTTGTTTCAAATAAACCTACTTAGGCACTTATGAAACATCAAAAACTAGATGCACGGTACCAATTGGTCGTTTACTTACTAACACAAAATAAACTCCTTTGCAAAAAAAACGGGCACCTTACAGTCATTGGCTATTCTATGGATAATTAATATTTTTAGTATGTCATTAGCATAGATGACTAGAAACTTCTTATTATCATTGAGAATATAGTTTTTAACTTAGATTATGAAATGTCTTTTAACCCTTAAATCCTGGAATCGGCATTGGGAATCGTTGTTTTAGTCAATGTAAACAGAGAGTCGTGTTAAAATGGAAATTTTTAGGGTTTAATTAAATTAAGACTACGAGTATTTTTATGGTATTTTAATAAAAAGATTACATTAAAAAATAAAAATTAATGACGAGTATGACCTCCCCTTGCAGCGATTACGGCATGTAATCGTCTTGGCATGGTTTCCACCAGGCTTTTGATGGTGTCCTGTGGAATGTGTTCCCACTCAGCTGAAATCACACGTTTAGGCTCCCTGATGTTTTGTGGAAGGGGTTGGACAGATCGTACTCGCCATTTTAGGAGGTCCCACACGTGCTCAATGGGGTTAAGGTCGGGGCTCCGCGCTAGCCAATCCAGACGATGAATACCGACCTCTTGCATATAAGCATCTACGTCGCCAGAACGGTGGTACCGAGCATTATCGTCCATGTCAATGGAATCTTCACCAATTACAGTCAGTGCGGGCTGTGTATGTTGACAAATGATTCCTGTTATGTACCTACCTTTGCGCATTTAGTGAGCCATTTTCAATAAACACTATCTCGGTACGATAGCTGGAAGTTACGGCCGCCCAAAACATAACGGACCTTCCACTATAAGGCGTGATTTCTTCAAAACACACGTCGGCATAGCGTTCCCCTGGTCTTCGTAACACTCGCCGACGTCGGTCCTCACCATTCAGACAAATTCGAGCCTCATCGGAGAAGAGTACGCTACTCCAGTTACCTTGTGTCCAATATAGACAATTTCTAGCGAACCTGAATCGAGCAATCCGGTGCTCACGGAGTAACTTGGGGGCCTGCGCTGGTCGTCGACTGCGTATATCAACCGCTAATAGCCTCCTCCTCACTGTCCATAGGCTAACTTGTGCTCCTCGTACCTCTTCAAGGTTTCTTTTGAGGTCTATGTAACTGCATTTGCGGTTCCTCAGCGCCTGAGTCACTAAAAAGCGGTCGTCTCGTGGTTGTGTGCAACGTTTTCTCCCAGAACCTTGCCTTCTTTGAACGGAACCTGTCCCTTGGTATCGAGTCCAGGTTCTTTGGATGGTGGAACGACTCACGTTTAACCGATGTGAGCCGTAACATTGGCTACACCCCTCTTCCAGCAGCGCTATAATTTTACAAGCTCTTATTGCTTTTTCTGCCATTACAATCGACACAAAGATATCTGTTTTAAGTCACAATAAGACAGGGTTATGCGACAAACATAAAATTATTTTAATAAAAATAACGAGAAGTTAGTTTTAGTTGCTTGATAACCTTTTAACCGCAAACCCGCGAATAGTAAGTAAAAAGTCATAAACTGAAAAAGGGATTATTATTTTAAAAAACAACAGTTTCGAATTTGAAATTAACTTGTTTTCATACCCAGACTCTATATTAAGTGCCAGTAACATAGTTTGGCTATTAAAACCTCTTTAGAACTAAATGATTACCAATAATGTAGAAAAATCCAAACCGCCCGTTTTTTTGCAAAGGAGTGTATATGGATGTATGTGTGTAATGGATATATGGTCTGAAATAAATGTTATACTTGTATATAACAAAATATATATACAATGCGTTTCAAATAAGAATAGGATCGACTTAGCGCCATGTTGTGACGTCATCATAGCTGTCAAATCGAATAAATTGGGTAGGGTGAGCAAAACAAGATATTTTTTAAATAACATTTAATTAACATGAACAAAGAATTTGAAAAAAAAAGAAATAATTGTTGCCAACAATGAAAATATGAAAGAAAGTAGTATAATTTTTTTTAAACTAATTATGACTAATATTTTGATGGTTTTTTTTCACTTTGATTTAACTAAGACTCGGTTAAACAAAAAAAAGAAGCTATATCAATAGCTTTTTTTTTTGTTTAACCGAGTCCGCAAATAAGTTTTCTTTGCAAACCGTACTTTTCAGTCAACATTTGACAGATAGAGGTCAGTGACGTTCGTATTCTTATTTGAATCGCATTGTAGGTAGGTAAGTACATATATATTTTTCTGCCTACCTTCATGGGAAAAAGACGTCAGTTTATGTACTACTTATGTATTATCAGGACTTGAACGAGGAACGCGCTCGGCGCCACAAGGCTGCGCTGGCGCACAAGCGTTCGTTCTTCGTGCGCATGGTCAGTGACCCTAAGATCTACAACCCGGCGATCAACAAGACGCCTCCGCCGGTGCCCACCACCCCCTGCTCCCCGCCACCCTCCGCTGCTGCGCCCGCCACACCTGATACGCCCATTGATCTGGAGAAGCTTCAGCCATCTACTCCGTGAGTCCTCTATCTTTGTCATGATATTTACCTAAGTCATATCATAAGTCATTTAATCATTTGATAACATAGGTACAATAGTTGTTATAAAAAAATTACAAGCGCGCTATGCTATAGGTACCAGAAGGCGCACAAATAATCTCATTTGTATTTACATAACATGTAGGATAGGAGGCACCTAGTGTTAACAGTGACTACCGTAGCCTTTGCTTATTAATGGATTGCTAGTGACGAGATATGTTTGGTTAGCCAGCAAGCCCCAACACCCCGGCACGGCGCCAGCGGGCCTGGTTCTGTAGTCGAAAAACTGCGTGCAAAGCGTGGTGACTGGTGAGTGCTACCTATGACCAGTATAGTCTACTGCGTAGAAATTGGGTAGATAGATCCTCATCTAATAGACTTCTATAGACAAAACTATTTTAACTAATATTTTTCAATACACTTCCTCGAAAACTGGTTCATATCGCACTACGATTAGGTTCACAATGCAATGTATGTCGCACGCGTGCGATTTTTCATTTTCCCGCACGTGTGCGGGAAGAAAAATTGCCACAGATAACTTATACCTATACTTAGTCCAAATTGGTTCAATGCCTCTATTCACAACTCTCTATTCGGAGGTGAATGTTTTTTTTAATCTCTGCAAAGAGGTAGGTATGCGTCTTTACGGCGTTAATATTTTTTTAATATTTGAATAATGTTTATAAATAGAATATCATCAAAAACTATGATTATTAAAATAAAATAAACGTTTATGAACAAATTAACATTTATTTGTGTTCTAAACTCGATAATATTTGAATTTTCTATTTTTCATATTAGGCTGTTTATCGGCTTTAGGTATACCTTTTCTTCTCCTTCAACCTGGCGAAAGCAAAGCGCGGAAAAAAAAAGAAAATTTAAATCATAGTTTCCTAATAATTCATGACAAAAATATTTTCCGTTATTTTATTATTTTATTTCTTCAAAAGTGTATTGAAAAACGTCGTTTGATACTCGTGGACATTTGTTATTGTACTTCTCGGCTCAAAAACAACCTCGCCTACGGCTCGGGTGTTAATTCCGCCTCGAATGCAATAACAAACTTCTCCACTTGTATTGATGTGAACATTTCTCTGCCTTACTTTATTAATAAAGTGCAATATACTATTGTAAATAATACTTCGAACATAAAACTAACTAAGAAAAACAATAACCTAAAACCATGGATCACACCCGGGCTAGTAAAATGCATTCAGCACAGGGATAAACTTCACATGCATGCAAAATCCTTTCCAGATAATACCATTTTACAAACTTCATATAAAAGATACAGAAATTTCTGTAACAATCTACTAAAAAAGTTGAAAAATACGTATAACAGAAATTTACTTGAAGAATCAGGAAAAGACAATAAAAAGTTGTGGGGCCATATAAAAAATCTAGCTTTTGTATCTAAACAGCATGAATCATCATCAGAATTATTACAAACGCACGCCTCGCCGCTTACATCAGCAAATCATGTCAATAGTTACTTTGTTAATGTGGGTCAAAATCTTGCTGAGCAAATAAAACGTAATTATAACACAAATTACAACATACACGGAAACAGGGCCAATGTGTCATCGGAAAATAGCCAATTAACTTCATTTGTTTTATTGAACACAGACAAAGCCGAAGTCGAAAGGGTTATTATGGGGCTGAAAGAAGTCTGTGCGGTTGGATGGGACGGTATCTCAAATAGTGTGTTAAGGAAATTCAGGCAAATTTTGGTTCCGCCATTAACTCATATTTTCCAAATTTGCCTCTCTGAAGGCATTTTTCCCGACTATCTGAAAAAAGCTTTAGTTGTCCCAGTGCATAAAGCAGGTGACAAAACAGTAGCTTCAAATTACCGACCTATTTCAATACTATCATCTACATCTAAAATACTAGAAAAATTAATTAACAATAGGTTAATGAAGTATTTAGAGTCTAAAGCCATCCTCTCGGATAAACAATTTGGTTTTAGACCAAAATTATCCACAACTGATGCTGTACAAGATATGACCGATTATATATCTCAAGAACTAGACAAAGGCAATCATTCAATAGGTATTTTTCTTGACTTAGCAAAAGCTTTTGATACCGTATCTGTTCCTATCTTGTTGAATAAGCTCGAGAAAATAGGTATTCGAGGAAAGCAGCTTAATCTTTTTGCAGACTATCTAAATAACCGCAGTCAACGTTTGAAAATTGATAATTTTAATAGCTCAAAACTAAAAAATACTTCTTTTGGGGTCCCGCAAGGAAGTATATTAGGTCCAACCTTATTTCTTATTTATATAAATGACCTCTGCAGTCTCAATCTAAATTCGGGTAAAATAATATCATATGCTGATGATACCGTACTCCTGTTCTCCGCAAATACATTACATGAAGTTTGGTTATGTGCACAGCAAGGTTTCAATATAGTTAATCGATGGTTACAACATAACTTATTGACATTAAATGCTGACAAAACTAAATATATACGCTTTTCCTTACGCAACTCAAAGCCATCTATAATAATTCCAGATATTCATGCACATGTTTGTAACACAGCTGCAAACTCGAAATGTAATTGCCCAATTATCCTTAATACGAAAACTATTAAATATCTTGGAGTAATTATAGATGCTACTCTTACATTTAAAAATCACATTGACCTATTATGCAGTAGAGTCCGTAAATTGATGTTCATTTTCAAGAAAATTCGTCTTTTTGCCGACTCTAAGGTGATAAAACAGGTATATTATGCTTTGTGTCAATCGATCATTACATATTGCATTACCTCATGGGGAGGAGCGGCTAAAACAGTTTTGCTACCATTGGAGCGCGCTCAAAGAGCTGTATTGAAAGTATCCACATTCCGGCCTATCCTATTCCCGACCCAACTTTTATATCAATCTTGCAATGTTCTGACAGTGCGGCAGTTATTTATTATGAATACTTTATTAAAACAGCACTCTAAATTGCCTTACAATAGAGTTGTCACTGATAAAAGACGTAAAGACATCTGTATGGATAATTATAGATTAAGGCATTCTTTTATGTATAGATTTTTTATATTCTTAGGACCATTTCTTTATAATAAAGTAAACGCAATTTTGTCTATGTCTGCATTAAACACGGTTCATTGCAAAAATGTAATTAAAACTTGGTTACAAAAATTGTCTTATGATGACACAGAAAAGTTACTGCTTGTTTTAAGTTAAATGTTATTTTTAATTCAATGTTTCCATTTCATTAGTCTGTTATGTTATTCATTTTATGTATTATCATCAATCTTAGGAAATATTTATGTAAACAAATTTGCACTTATGATACCTGAGATACAGGTTTATCCTAGTTCAGGTTAATCCCATTATTATACCTACCATTTTAGTTTAAGCCTTAATATTGTAAATATGCATTATTTAAATGAATAAATGAATTTGAATTTGAATTTTGAATTTGTATCAAAATGTACTATTCTTTCAAAAATTTAATCATTGCCTATTGTTTCTTGCAGGAAGCAATCGTCGTGGATCAGCTGGCCACTTGGATTCTTCTTCCAGAGTGTGGATAATGATGCTAATGATCTGCCATTGAGGTAAGTACCAACATTGAGTTATGTAAAAATTGTCAATAGGATATCTTTTTCCAAATGACTCACACACGAACACCTGCAGGGGCCAAATAAACAATGTGGCTGATTTGTCGCCCACCAGTTCTTGTCTAAATGTTATTGTTCTGCTCCTCAGGTTCCGTCACTTGGACACGATGGTGCGCCTCAAGAGTCCCGGCACGACCAGCCGGCGTGGCTCCTCCCCGTGCGCCTCGCCAGAACATCGCGCGCCCTCTCCCTACCATTGACCGGCCCCATGTAACCCTCACCCACATCACAATCACTTATCGCCGAAATAAATTATTATATGAGCATTGAAAAGGTTGTGTTACTTATTTTTCAATACACTTCCTCGAAAACTGGTTCATATCGCACTACGATTTGATTCACAATGAAATGTATTTCACACACGTGCGATTTTTCATTTTACAACACGTGTGCGGCAATAAAAATTGCCACAGATAACTTATACCTATAATTAGTCCAAATTGGTTCAATCCCTCTATTCACAACCGTCTCGCGCCAGTTTCATTTTGGCACTTGCCGGTGCCAAGTGTCAAAATGAAACTGGTGCGAGACGGTCCTCTCTATTCGGAGGTGAATGTTTTTTTTTATCTTAAAGACGGTAAAACGAAGCTTGTTTTCGTGCCTATGCCTCATCCCCCACATGAGGCGGCGGTCCAACTTCGGACCGCTACGTATCCGATATTCTGCTGGAACATGTCAATCCCTACGCGGGAAATATCGGTAGATAATGACTTTCTCCTCATGCACGATAACGGTCGTAGTCACACTTCCCGTGTCACAGCTATATACCTTGGTGACGTCGGTATCGCCACATTGGACTGGCCAGCGCTCAGCGCTGACTTGAATCCCATTGAGCACATGTGCGATGAACTGACGAGAAAGATTCGATTCAGAAATCCTGCTCCTTAACGTCTTGATGAGCTGAAATCGGCTTTAATAGAGGAGTCAGGTATCCCGCAAGAATCAATTAAGAAGCTAATTAGGTCAATGAAGAATCGTCTTCGAGCTGTAGTTAGAGCTAGGGGAGGCATTACAAAATATTGACACTTAACTTAATTTTAAGGCCAAATGATTTTTTTTTAATTCATTTTTGTTGTTTTTTGTAGATTATTTTCCTTATTCCCTCATTTTTTCCTTCCTCCTTCACTTAATCCGGGATAGCTCTTGAAATATGGATTTAATTTTAATGCATGTGGCACGAATTTCAATTTGATGTTATTTTTTTGACGGAGTCATGGTTATTTGACGGGATTTCTAATTCTGGATTGTTTGACGACCGATATCTCGTATGGAGGCGGGACCGGGACTATGTTAACACTAATCAAGTTATGGGAAGAGGTGTCTTAATCGCGGTTAGGCGTGAACTTGTGGCGGATGCCCGCAGTCGCAGTGAATGGTGCTCGAGTGCCGAGGACTTGTGGGTTACACTGACTGACAATAGTGCGTAAGAAACCAAGAATATCTTATAAAATGCACATTTGCGTAACTTACATTTGTAGCCAAAACCTAGGCAATTCTATATCAGTTCAGATTTTGCTGATAAGTTTGTTATTCTGGATGATTTTAATCAACCGAACATAGACTGGCAACCGACTGCCGACGGGTAACTTTACGCCCTACTAACCTGCAGGGCGTTGTCCAAACAAACCTACTTGATAACTTTAATAACTGTAACCATTCGCAGTACAACTGTCAATGATAGGATTCTGGACCTAGTGCTATCTAGTTTTTTTTCACGTGTGTAGTGGTGAAGGAATAACACGTGGCTTCTGTTTGTGTTAAGAATTTTTTTCGATTTTTGTGAATTTTATAAGCATGAACTTCAATCGAGAATATTCTTTGTGTTTGGGTTGTAGCCTAACATAATACGAATAAGGATAACGTTCATATTTGTATGAAACGCATACTTTACCCAGCAAAGTATACTTACTTTACTTACCTATAACACCCGAGTCTTCTTCATTTCGTGTCGATGGTACTTTAATTTAACTATTCAACTTACTTGACAATAGTTTGAACACCTTTAATAATATTGCACGTACACTCGTGCACTCGTATCAACTTGTATGCTTGCCTTGATTGACTGCTATATAACTTTGGGGATTGTTTTCGGGATTTGTTTAGGACCTAAACAAATCCAGAAAACAACCCCCAAAGTATCTAAACTTTAGATGAATGAACAATCTCAAGCATCAGCAAAATGGTCAAGGTAAAATGGACTTCAAGAAAAACTACTTGGATATTTGGAAATAGAAATTAAATTCTCAAAAACGTTTAACCCGATGATACCGTGTGTGATTTAAGTTCACCATTCCATCCAACAGTGTGGAGCAATGTCTTATCTTCTATATCCCAAGCGGCTCCTCTGACATGGTTGCTGTGCATGTGTCTATCATGGTAAATAACTTTTGGTTCAGAGTTCTCTACTACTTCACAAACTGTGACAATTTTATTATCACAGCATACTGCCACTTTGTCACCACTGCAACAAAGGAGCAAACAACAAACATGAAAAAGTGATCATGATATTCTGACAGTTATTGCTGTGCAGAAGAAGCAGCAATGAGGGAATTAGGAAAAAGTAGGAATGACGCGATGATTTTTTGATGATCAGTGAAGTGGAGTGGCTATAGGCAGAAGCTATTTATTTATTTATTTATTAAAACTTCAGGGGATACATCAACAATTTTGTGTTTTTAAAATTCATATGTTTTGTTTTTGTTTGGTTTGTGTTATATTTCAAATGTTTAAGGATAAATCGATTGGATTTTCTATATGTGTTATTTGACTATATTGTCTACTATTACTGTAAAACCTTTTGATTACTTGTAATTTTTTCGATAGAAAAAAAATCCAAAGTAGCATCGTCTTTTGTCTGTTTTATACGATTATACGTAAATAGTTCCTTATTGTGCAGTAAAATTTGCTTTAAATCGAACGTATTTAAATATGATAAGAACATATTAAACTAAAATTTAAGCATAGCATATTGTCATAAATCTACATTTAAACGAAGCGCGTTAAAATTCTCGCGTTTATAGTCATCTATCACGCGCGTTAAACTAGAGAGCCATAACGCCATTTCACTTACACACCAAGCTAAACCACACTTCGATATATCCTCATAATGTACAAAATAAATAAATAAATACTGTACAAAGGCGGATTTACTACCTGGGGCATTTTCTACCATTCAACCATAGGGTGAAGCAGAGACAAAACATGGCAGTGCAACATAAAAGGTAGATAACTCGAAAATTATTTAATAGAAAAATACAAGAATAAATACTAATACTTCAAGGAAGGCCGCAAATTATTTGCGGTAATTATGATGAAATAATTACTAAATTATAATCATTATAGCTCTCGAAAATATATTTACTAGGAATAAGAATATTTCGTGAAAATATGACAATTTCCACCAAATACAATGACTATGTGATGGAATCGCCTTAACTGGGATCACTAGTATAAACTGTTATAAGAAATAGGTACTTACTCTGGATGCACAGCCAGCTTGTGTACTGCAGCAGGAAACTCTGTTATTTTGATATCAGTTTCTGAATTTCTTATATCTAACAAATGCAACACTCCTGCTTCGTCACCAACTACTAGGCAATTCTCGTCCATCCATGACAAGCAACGAATACAGCAATCATTTTTCAATAAATCTGTAACAAACCAAATTTTTTTATTAAAACTTTGCCTTTTTCACCTCTCTTTCATCACCTCCAGATAAGTTGCATATCACTTATCTGGCAGATATTTTTTGATGTCACGCCAACAGCATCGCCACGTGCGAGAGAGTCGCAGAGTTACGAAATTAATTTTGGTAATAAAGTAACATGTATTTTTGAAAAATTTTTTTTTTTTCTTAAATAAAAGTTTGAATATTTTGTTTTTGACAGTGCCATATTTCTTTTAATAAACCGGCCTTTCATTTCAATGCCATATTTCTTTTAATAAACCGTCCTTTCATGGAAATGAGCCGTTGAAATGGCTCAATTTATTTGTCTAAGATAATGCCTTAGATCCAAACACTGTGGGGATTCCATAGACATAAAAATGTGCCTACCTCCTATTTGAGCTGGTCAGTCCCTATTACATGAGACTTAAATATAACTGGCGAAATGTGGGTGTCCTATAGGTGCACCTCTGCCTAACCCTTCGTGGGAATATAGGTGTGATGTGATGTTATGCAGTAATAATATATTATGTTCATATTTGAACACAGTTTGTTTCTTTTTCTTAGATATTGGACACAAAAAGCAATTCATAATAAGTAGTTTATCAGCCATCTCGTTACCATAATACAAGCATTAGGTTGCTTAGCTTGGGACTAGATGGCGTTGTGTGAAATGTCCAAGGATATTTTATTTATTTATTTATTTTATACTGGTGTTGTTTTTCTTACCAAGAACTGGCTTATCCGTTACCAATCTGTCATCCCATAATGAGACATATTGGTCCATGGAGCCTGTTGCAAAGTTGGTGTTAGACTTTGGTCTCACTGACAATGCATTTATCATCATGCTGTGTGCTGCCCTATAGTTCCTTACGCAGATCATGTCAGTTATATCCCACACCTGGAAATATTGTTAAATTATTAAACAGAAATATTGTAAGTACTTATAATGTTCAAAAAAATTACTATGCAATAAACCTCCAGTCAGTGTCAGCATAAGTTATTATTGTCATTCATAAAATCATGAGATGACATAGGTCTAGAGTCTGAACCTATCTCATCTCATGTCCAGACTCCACAAGTATAAATATTCAGTGTATATAAAAACGTTTATTTTTGCACCTTCAAAATTAACATAAAGCAACAGGTTTACAATAAAATAGGCCGAAAGGTAGATACAATATGTAACATGTTAGAGTTGCAACTAATACCTAAGCTAAGATAACTTAATATCTTGTAATATAGGTATCAGCGCCCACCCACATTTTCATTCACATAATATTAATTATACATTTAGAGCCAAAAGCTTAAAATAGTTTTATAATTAAAAAATTAAATTCCCATTACACAATTTAACAAGATAAAGGAGCATTCTAAGTACAAAATAAACCAGGTCCTAAGTGAAACAGTTTTTTTTTTTTTTTTATAATTAAAAAAAAATAATAAGTAAGCTTATAAATTTACCATGCATGAGCAGAAAAAAAAAAAAAAAAAATTGAGGTAAGTAAATAACACTAGTGCGAATTATTTAAAAACAGGAAAAGGATTTATGTATGATTGTGATTGTGTATTGTGATGTGTTTGTGAGTGGAGGTGTGGGTGTGTTTCGGTGTAAGTGTGTGGGTGTGTGTGTGGAAGTGGATGTGAGTGTGGGGGTGAGGGTGAAGATATGAACAGTGTATGTATGTGTGTGAGGCGTGACTGTGTATGGGATGTGTCAATGTGTGTGTTTGGCGTTAACAATACATAAATACTTGACACTTATGGAGTATTTATGCAGGGACATGAAACAGTTTTTCAGTTTCGTCATATGTAAGTGATAGTGTATATTTCATAATTACTTAATTTTTAGAAAATAAATAATTAGATATTAAATCTCCTGTTCTCTATAACTGTATCTGAAGACCATAATAATTTGGTATCAATATTCTTAATTCCTATATTCTTTATTTACAAGTACTATAATATTTTACATTTTTTAAATATTATAAAAAAAACATTCAAAATATTACTATTATTTTTATCCTGTATTGTACCACTACAGGACAGGGTAAGGTTTCTTAGTACACTTCTGTTTACTGGTCTGAGGTTTAAGATAAAAATAATTTGAGTGACAAACCTTAACATTACCATCAGCACCCGCAGTAACATACTGCTTTTCAGGATCAAGGCAGTCAACTGCCAGGGCTGCATTATCATGTTCTGCCACAGAAATCTCTTCTTTCCACTGGTTCCATGCATCATTGTTGTTGGACCACACACTTACTGCTCCACTATCTTCACATGTAAGCACCTGTCAAAAATTCAATGAATTCAATTATTTTTTTTTTAATTTGAATAAAGTAGTCTACAATTTCTTTGTGCTGTTGTGCACAACTTTGCTGGAACTAAATATTAATTATCTAACATGAAATAGTGATGAGTATCAGAATGTAATGCCTGGAAGAGGTAGGCAGATGCTTATGGAACTCAAGTTTCAGCTATTATGTTTATAAGCGGTTGCGCTAAGGCATGCTGTGAAATTCGAATTTTCTTGTTTTCATGCAATTTGACGTTAAGTGTCTGGTTGTCTCTTGATCAAATTATGATTCGCGAAAGTAAAAAAATTGTATTTACATAATTATAACCATAAAAATCATCAATACATCTCTCTAAGTCAGATTTCCTCCGGATTGGTATGAATCCGGAAATCAAATAGTGTTAGATAATATATAAATCAACTTTAATTTATAGGCAAGGCAAGAGCAGCAGCATACCTTAGTAGAAGTTCCAATAAAACAGCCAGCAGCAGTTCCACTGCTCAGGGGAATGCTCCTCTTCTCCTCATTTTGGATACAATGTGCATTGGCTATACATTTGTACACACTCACTCCACCATTCCAGTACCGACCAGTGAGCTCGGAAGACCCCAATAGCACACTTCCATCTGTAACATTTATTTATTTATTTATTTAAAACTCTTATACTATCATTATACATTTGAGAACTATTCAGCAGGTTTTCCAAAGGATATGGCAAAAGAATCTCAGTACCAAAAACGATTTTTCCTGCTTTAAATTTAAACTAACTTTGGATTTTCTACAACTATACAATAAATACGTACCGGAATGAATGAGGATATAGTCTAAATACGAAAGTGTACTGGTGCCGGTGGTATCAGTTCTGTAAATTTCAGCGTTGAGGTGAGGTGGGACGATTTTATTACTATTATCCATGGCTTAAACTTATGTTTTGGTAATTACTTTAATTCCTATTCTATTTAAGATCTAAAGCAGCAATCACAAAATAGAAAACATGTCAAATCAAATACACATTGTTTTTGCTATTTTCCTAACCTACAAAAAAAACAACTTTTTTTGGCAGTTAATCAGTGCTGCCAATAAAAATTTTCAATTCCCATATTCTTGCACTAAGGTAGTCCGCGAAATTCAAATTTTCTTACGTTTTTTGCAATTTGTAGGTCAGTGTCAGGTTGTATGTTGATTTAAATATGATTCGCGGCCGTAACTAACATTACGTTACCTATTTTAAAATCTAAAAATATATTATTTATATAGCTTAGGCAAAACAGTCGGAAAATGTTATTTTTAGATCGTAAAATAACAATATTTTTAAAATTCAATTCAAAGTTCTCAGTTTTTATAATCTGTTTTCTAACACCATGAAAGAGCCGCCATGATATTCCATTGCTCTGTCTGTGGTCATGACGTCAGTTCACCGTGTAACTATGACATTATACATTGCCAGATTACAGTGTGAAGTGTGGAAGTGAGACACATATATACGAAATAATTAGGAAAATTGAGACAAAGCATCGTATCTTCTGTCCCTTACGGCGTGCCGTATTTTTGCATGGCACAATTTAAAAATGTTGCCAAACAAAGTACTTTCACTGTTACAAACATAGACTTATAAAAAAAGATGGACTCCGCACCACGCATATCGAAAGTGAAGCACCCTACCGATCTATGTGTGCGTGATTTGAGTACCTGCAAAGACGCCGTCGCTCGTGTAACGTAATGGCGGCCGGTAGACTTACTATGGTGTGAATGTGTGCGTCACAGAGTACATTATACTGGCTTGTAGACATTAGCGCACTGACTTACTATGGGTGCTTCAGTTATTGTTAAAGGAGACGGCGTCCGCCTTTTTTTTAGGTCCATGGTTACAAAATTTATCTTGCGTCGATTAATTTAACATTTTTGGACAGATTTTGCATTGTGCGAATGTATTGACATGGGTTTCAGTCCAAAATACGGAAGATTTCTTACGTTAAACCTCATTTCTCATACCACATAACTTAGAAAAAGTATAATATTGCTGTCTCATGACCGGCGACGTGGTGGCTCGATCTAGATGTATATTATCTAAGCCGTGTAAACAAACACTCAGTTGACAGTTGACATTGACACTTTTTAATTTACAGAGTGGTATGACGTAATAACATGGCGGCTACTTTCATGGTTTCATGGTGTTAGAAAATAGATTAAAAAACTGAAAACTTTGAATTGAATGGGGACAACTTGGATGAACAACTTTTTCCGCGAGGTGTCACTGGTATCGCTTGACTCACTTTAGCTGTCAAATTACATACAAAAGTTGTTTACAAAAAACTTTCGATGGCATCTGACAAAAAATGCTGCGTTTCCGCGTAGTCTGTTGTAATAACAATGGAAATATGCGAAAGGGCGACTAGGATACGCAATTTTACAGCTTCCAAAAATTCGAGGATATGTAGTACACACGGCTACACATCAAGCTATACAGTTCCAGTTTACACTGACCTCTCATTGTAAGGAAATCCTATACAATGCGAGATCAGCTTATACTGGAAATGTATAGCTTGATCTGTACCCGTGCGTACACACGGCTACTCATCAAGCTATACATTTCCAGTTTACACTGACCTCTCATTGTAAGGAATGCCTATACAATGCAAGATCAGCTTATACTGGAAAATAGCTTGATCTGTAGCCGTTCGTACATATCCATCTTGATATCAGCAGTTTCATGCTGCTGAGGTATCTCACAGTTCAATCAAATGATTCGATTTCAAAATTCAAATTCTTTAATTCAAAATTCAGATTTAATTTCTAGGTTATGTTCGTAGCTCACGAAACATAGAATAATATAAAACTACTGTGTAAGTACGTAAAAGTTTGTAATTCAAAATCAAAATCAAATCAAATTTATTCAATATATTACAAGTCATCAAAATTTGTACAGTTTTGCTGAAATGTAAATTACATTCCTAAGAACTTTCGTGCCTGAACTAGGTAGTCCTGTGTTTCAGGCGAAAAGTGCTAAATAGTCTTATAAAATTAATAAATATTCTAACAGTTAACAATAGGCAAAATAATTATAATTATGTGGAGTAGCTCAACTCTTAGTTTCTCAACATTTTAATGCTTAACGTATACCTTTACTAGAATAAAAATAAAATAAAATAGCTCTTAGATTAATAGGTACTAATCGTAGGTGAGTGTACATATTTACTTTAACACAGTTAATCAATTCTCTGTATCTTCGTAAGACATACTTTGGAGAGTCTCCTTGAGAATTCTCTTACAATTTGTGTAGTTCAGGGAGTAAATGTTTGCTTTCAAGTTTAGTCTATTATAGAGGAGAGGACCGAGGTACAAGTAAAATTTTGATAAAAAAGCATGTTTTGTTATTTTTTGTGGGCGGACTAAATCCTTACGTCTTTTATTAGTATCTCCAGTGCTGTAGGGTAGAGCTGTGTATTGTTTTAATACAATGCCCATTATAAATAGTTGCCTGACTGTTAATACTTCACAAGATTTGTATAGGAGGTTGGTAGGAAAAAGGAAAGGGCGGAATGTAGACACTTTGAGAATCGCCCTCTGAGCTTTCTCGATGGTTAGTAACCTTGTTTTACCCGCTCCACCCCATGTGGTAATGCAGTAAGTTAATATCCTCATTAATATCGATTGACATAAAGCAAAGTAAACTTGTCTAACTGTTTTTGGGTCAGCAATAGACCGTAACTTTTAAAAACAAATTTCAACTTGCGAATTCTATTATCTAAAGCTTCTACATGTTGTTTGAACGAAAGTGTTTCATCTATTATAACACCAAGATACTTTGTTATACTAGCCATTTTAATTTTGGGACAAACACATTGGGTGTCTGCTGGAATGGCGCCATAATGGGCATATATTGTTGTGGTCTTAGTTACTGTTTGCTTGCTCATTGAAAACTTAATATAATTTGTCTTGTCTGCATTTAATGTTAGTGAATTATGTTGAAGCCATTTATTAACAACATTGAACCCGTCTTGCGCAAGCTTGTAGACATTTTCTTCTGAGTCAGCCGAAAAAAGAAGGGCAGTGTCGTCAGCGTAAGAAACAATTTGGCCGTGATTTAGATTTAGATTACAAAGATCGTTTATGTAAATCAAAAATAGTGTAGGCCCTAAAATACTTCCTTGGGGAACTCCGAAGGACGTGTTTTTTTCATCATCGCTGAGTACATTACCAATCCTTACACACTGGGTACGGTCTTCTAGATAGGTCTTAAATAGTTTCAGCTGGGCCTCTGATACCTATGGCTTCAAGCTTGCGCAGCAGAATAGGAATAGAAACCGAGTCATAAGCTTTGGCAAGGTCCAGGAAGATTCCTACTGTGTGGTTACCTTTGTGACAGCATCGTCTGTTGAAATTTTAGGCCTAAATCCAAACTGCCGTTTAGATAAAATTAGCTTATCCTCCAATTATTTGTAAAGCCTTTTATTTATATTTTTTTAAAATATTTTAGACAAAGAAGGCAGTAAGGAAATATGTCTATAATTTGTGACTTGATCTTTACTGCTTGATTTATAAACAGGGACAACAACCGCTTTTTTTAGGCATTCGGGAAAAATACCTGTAGATAAACTTTTTTGGAAAATATAAGTTAATGGCGGTACCAAAATGTGCCTGAACTGTTTAATAATTTTATTTGATATGCCATCCCACCCGACCGCACAGTCGTCCTTTAAACTCATAATTATCGTTTCTACTTCAGTCTCGTCAATGTCTAGCAACGCAAAGGATGATAAAATAGTATTACTGCGATAATTAATGAAGGTTATTGTCGCCGCCACGTCATCCGCGGCACCAGAACGCACGAGCTGGCCAGCCTCGCCCGTCCCGGCCCAGCCAGACAACGTAGCGACGAGATTTTATATGTGTTTTGTGGTTGTTTCATGATATTTGTACCTGGGTTTTATTCCGAGAAGAATCTTCAATATTTTGGGAGATTTGCTTCGCATAAATTGGTTTTTAGTTCTTACTGGCTCGCCCCATGGTTCAGCTCGCCATCTGTAGTTTAAATTAAATTGATTCCCACCGTTCTATACATGATATACATACATTAACGTTTCTGGTGTCTTAGGTTTGAAGTCATAGCACAGAAGTGTAACACACAATCTGCCTATGACTAATTCGGTTACATGCTCTACGACGCATCGTAGTTGTCGGGTATTAAAGAAGCAACTGCACGTCTGCCAGTTAACTTCTTGCTTTAGCTATGTTCAACACAGAACTTTACGTCTTCACGTCTTTTATTAGGTATACCTGAGTTGTATGTACATAATACCCTCTCTTAGTACATACAACAATTGTCTTGGGGAGACTTCGTATTACAGCACCGACTCTCTCCCCACTTTAAAACGGACTAATCATGGCCTTCCGCCTGTCCAACTCTCACGAGGTTTTCGCATTGCCGTATCGAAATACCTCTTAATGTAACCGACTTCTAAGAGCATCAGAAACATCTTATTATTGCGTACTAATTTGCTCCTCTATAAGAAATCTAGAATCTAAGCATTTAGGCTGGGAACCACTACACTATTCTCTAGTGCTACCACTTAGCTTATATTTCTATCAGATGAGCTGCCGCTCCATCAAACACAAATCACTTTTACTTTGCACTAGATATTGAATTAAATATATTACAATTTGGTGTATTCAAATATACTGACAGACGCGCCATTGAGCTTTGTCTATGGTGATCTCTCTATGAGTTCGGTGTTCGGTGTTACCAGCCAGCATCACCTTATGCTATTAAGACTCGTTTGTTACACGTTTCGCCCTACTAATATTAATTTGACTCGTTTACCTTTTTACTTCGCGACCTACACGTCGCGACACTCCCGCCCGAATAGACTTAAAGCAGGGTTAGTAAGTTACGCGTCCACTCTGCAATTTTTTCCAGAGCTCTGGTGGCCGCGCCTCTTCTTTGTTTAACCTCGTTGTTTACCTGAACTGACTCCTCAGGTTCATTCTCTTTCTGACTCAATATTTTTTCTCTGTCCGTGCTCTCTGATACATTATCAAAGTCTTCCAACATACAGTTTTCCGCTGGTATTATTATCGACTCTCTATTTTCTTTCTCCTTTTCGAAACTATCTGATATGTCTTTTGTATTTATGACTTCCACTTCCATTGGTATAAATTCGTGTACAGTTATATTCTGTGGTACCTCACTTTGTCTTTCTAATGCGTTCTCGTCGTATTCTATTTCTTGATTGTCATCCACTTCCAATGGATATAAATGAGTTAAAGATCTTACAAACTCCTTACTTCCAACTTCGACCTTCGCAACTCTGCTAAGTCCGTCAGAACTTTTGACCAATGAAGTAATTTTTCCAACTTTCCATTCTTCTCGATTTTTACTATCTCCCTTTATCTGCACGATTTGTCCTACCTTTGGGATTAATTTTGCCGTGATTCTAGGTTCTTTGACAGAATGTCTATATCGTTCACGCAGACTTAGTAAATATCGATTTGTGAACATATCCTTAAATTCATTAAGTATAACTAAACCTCTTTTCCAAGCCTTGATAAGGTCGGATTTCGTCGTAGTGCCTTGTACTAAAAAGTCTTCGGTTGAACCTTCCATCGTTATGCATTTTCCCATAGTTAAGAAATCAGAAGGTTTTAAAATATGTACCAATTCAGAATCAACACAAGTTAATGGTCTTGTATTGACAGTTGCTTCAATTTCTTTTACTAATGTAACCAATTGACTATCCGTCAGCATGTGCTTCTCTAATGTTCTTCTCATACAATTCTTCACTATTCCAATTAATCGTTCATAAAACCCCCCGAACCAGGGAGCTAGTTGGGGTATGAACCTCCAACGAATTTCGTGTTTAATACAATAAGAATTTGATAGTAATTCCGACATAAGCTTAAAATTTGTAGCATTATCTGATGTGATTATTTGTGGCACACCTCTTGTCGATATCATTCGCCTCAAAGCATGAAGTCCTTCTTCTGCTGTGAGATCTTGAACAACCTCTAAATGCACCGCCCTGACTGCTAGGCAAGTGAAAAGTGCTATCCAACGTTTACTTGTTTCATTTTTATGTTTAACTAATACAGGGCCCATGTAATCTAGGCCTGTAAATGTGAATGGTGACGTGTAATTTACTCTTTCAGTGGGTAACGTAGGGGTTGGTGGTAGCTTGAACGGTCCCCCTCCGTGTTTCTCACATCTAGGACATTTCCTTATAACTTTCTGGACTTGGCGTTTTCCCTGTGGAATCCAAAAGTTTTCGCGAATTATAGCGAGTATATGGTTAACACCTACATGATGATTGTCGATATGAGTCTGGGTGATAATTTTGTTAGTGTAATCACAATCCTTTGGAATAAGTATTGGATAACGTTGGTCATACGACCAATCCATGTTCTTTAAACGTCCTTTGCAAAGTAAAACTCCTTAGACGTCCAGAAATAGTACAAGATTATTTTTTATGCTTGTTTCTTTCCCTTCTAATTCTCTTGGAAAGTGTTCGGCTTGTAGCTTCTTAAGCTGCTTAATTTTGTCATCCTTTTCTTCACTTAGGTCCACATTAATTTTAGTTTGGTTACTTGTACTATCTATATCTTGGTTTTCCACATCAAGTGTATTTTCTGTATCTATTGTATATTCTTGTGACTCTTTCGGCAGACCCTCCCCCGCACAAAGAGAAGAAATTTCTGTGATTCCTGACGGGCAGGAATCTGGATGTTGTAATATAAATTGGGGACTAGTCAGCCACCTTACTCTATCTTCTTTAGAGCTGAATGGTCTTGTAGCAACGTCCGCTGGATTTAGATCTGATGGAACATGTTGTATTATTAGGTTTTTATTATTTTTAATTTCTTCAACTCTCCTGGCCACGAACGGTGAGAGAGAGAGAGACGGAGTTATATACGACGGCTTTTTCTCAACGGATCCTTGATATTTTTTCACATCATAGTACGGCCCCCCGGGCCAGGATACGGAGTACCTGTTATCTATACATTCACTAGTTTCATTGAACTTTTTTACAGCCTCATCTTCTCTATCTTCGCTTGGAGAATCGGTTATGTAGGTATACAATGTAGATACATTAAAAAGTTAATTGGTATGGGTTCTATGTAGATAACAGTTACAGGTGCACACGACATTCACATAAAACCAAACAACCTTCGTAAATTATATAAAATTAAAAATAATAATTATTGAATTTTAATTTTAATGAATTATTAATGAATTATTATCCTTGTTTTCAGTTGAGAATTTAACAGGGCATAAAGCACGATTATGACCTATTTTCTGGCAATGAAAGCATTCACTTTTATTTCTCCATTCTGCATAAGAATGTCCTATTCCAAGGCAACCGTAGCATCTGTTCTTTAATAGGGATTTTCTTTCTTTTATTCCCTTGAATTTAGTACATTCATCACTATAGTGCGACTCTTTACAGAAAATACAATGAAATCTAGACTTCTTCCTAGGTGGTCCTTCTTTTCCCTGGTTTTTTTTAGGATAACTTGTGTATTTTTGTTTGATCCCATAGTTCTTCTGGGAAATATATCCCTTGTTATGTGTCGGGTGGTATCGAGATTTTTCCTTATTGATTTCGTAGTCAGTTTTCTCTTGTCTCCTTTGGTACCCTTTTCTCTTTAGATTTGTGTGATCACTATTCCCAGTGGAGTGAAGTGTCTTTACTGTGTAATATTCTTTCTCATTTAGATTTTTCTCCTGCGTTAGTCTATTTGCATCTTCACGTGCTGAAATGATAATTTCCAAATATTTTCTTATCTCCTCGATCGATTCTTGTTTTATTTTCAATTTCATTTCATATATCTTCTGGAAATTTCTCCATTACCATAAACCTCAAGTGGTTATGGTTGATATTTTCACCCATCGAATCCAAAACTCTTAAATGCTTTTCAATTTCAGTTAAAACTCTTCGACAATCTGAAATGGTTTTGTTTGCGGGATTTATTTTGTAGAGTGAGGAATAGTGCGCATCAACCACTTGAGTTTGTTTCCCGTATCAGTCTTTCAAAGATTGGATGGCTATGGAATAATTTTTATTTGTAATCTCTAACCCGTCTATCACTCCCTTGGCTTCCCCTTTTAAAGAATTCTTTAGATATAATAACTTGTCAACGTCTGGCAAATTCCGATTGTGAATATTGGAACTAAATTGGTCCCAAAATTGGTACCATTCAAGAACGCTACCTTCAAACTGTGGTAACTCTAATTTTGGTAGTTTTCCCGATAAGAAACGTTCTTCGTTCTTATTACAGTTTGTTGTTGAATTTTCACATTCTTCAATTTTCACTTTAAGTTCGCAACAGTTTTCTTCAGCTTCTAGCTGTATTGCAGAGATGTTAGAAACCTCGTCCACTTGCGGTTCGTTAACGAGTCGAAAATAATTGTTAAGTTCCCTCTCCAATCGTTGGAGATAGGTATGAAGTTTAGAGTATACTACTCTTCCTTCTTGCAAGGTTAAGTCATTTTTTTGATTAGTGAGTTTGTTAGTTGTATTTCGAGCACATTCGGACAGAGTTTTTATTTTATCACGCAAGCCGCGAAGAATGATGAGCATGGCTTCCTCCATATTGATGGCTTCAGATGTTGTTTTCAGTTGTAACCTGACTTAATTAGCAGCCTCCAATGACTAACAATAATGATCCTGTTGAAAGGATAAGTGTACAGGTTTTTATCACGTAGGGTGACCATCTTCACATACCGAGCCTCGGAAAGCACGTCAGAAGCCCGAAAGTCTGATCCTACCAAGGGGTATCCTATTACCTAATTTCGGGGTTGTGGAGGTCAGATAGGCAGTCACTCCATTTAGAATAGCAGTGTTTTACCTAAAAATAAAACACATATTAAATACTTACCTTATTTGAAGCTTACTAGATTGAGAGTGGCACTACTGGTTTCCGCTATACTTCCCTCTCTTTTGCTCTTTCCTATGGTTGTATCTATGTGTCTCTTTCGCACATCCAGTTTCCTCACCAGGTGGCGCTGCCTAATGTGGGCTTAGCCTTGGCAGCGAATCGCCGATCATTGTGTCGAAAATCTTCACCAGGTAGAAATTAAATGTAAGCTTCAAATAAGGTAAGTATTTAATATGTGTTTTATTTTTAGGTAAAACACTGCTATTAAACACTTGACCGTTATTTGAAGCTTACTAGATTGAGACGTGTTTGTTATCACCTGGTGGGAAATGACGCCAATGTGAACGTGGATATAAGTTATTAATAAAACTAGATGCGCATAGAGAGAAATACACTTTAATTGAATGAATTATTCAATACATACAGACATGTTCATACAATTCCTGGGAAGAAAATGATCACTATAATAGGTAATAGATACCTGTTTATTATAGAAAATGATGAATCAAAACTCAGTAACTTTTTAAATAATCACAATATAGGACTGATCAAAAGCTACCTTAATTTATTTCTAGAATAGTATGCAAATATAAACTTACAATAATACAGCAAATTACACCTTTAAGTAATTTAATTAATAGGATTAAACGTTCTGGATACATTACAACTAGAACTGGTTGGCATACAGGGCATCACTTCTCTACAGTAATAGCGGGTGAAGGTATTCTGCGATCGCCAATTACCTCTAGAGAGTATTTCATCTAAGGGGTAGTTGTTAACCCAGTTCCTAGAGGCTACAGCAGACCTAAGACTGCCAGGCGAAGCACTTACCCCTGCTTCTAACAACAGAGATTTGACCCACCCCGCTATGACTGTACGGGAAGCGACCCTTGATTTTCCTCTAAAATTAAGAAACAGATTATTAAGACACCCTGACTGGCGTTTATCTTTTAGTATAGCTATAGTTCGTTTCACCCATAGTACAGGGTCTAAATTCTCGTTCGTAGGATTAGGGGATAGTCTCCAACCAGACTGTCTGTAATCGGCAGTATCTGTTTTGGATCCAAATATTGGCCATAGAATCAGACAATCATTATTTTCTGACATATGTTTTGAGTCTACAGCTAGTAGAGTCAGATCATGAACTCTTCTGCCGGAACAAAGGAGTAACAAAGTTGCCGTATGTCTACAAGTAGCAAATACATTATTCGCGTCTACAAAATAGCTTCCCATAAATTCTGCCAGTTTGTCGACGTCCCAGACTACAGATTTTTGAGCTATTGGGTTTTTCAAAGCAATAGACTTTAGAATATGAGTTACTAAAACGTGGGAACTTAATTTGGAAGATTCGTCAGGGTTGCTTAGCGTGCAGACCACAGATTTATGTAATAAGATAGTTTTATAAGCCAAACCCTCTATAAGACTCAAATCTGCAAGAAAACGAGCCAAAATTTGACCTGTTGGTCGGAAGGGGTTTAATTTATGTTTTTTTTTGTCCATGTGAGCCACCTATTCCATGCTACTCGATAAGTCTTTTTGGTTGATGGCCGCCAAGAGGATTTTAAGAGCTGTAACTGAGCTTCATTCCATTCAACTAAGGTCTGGGACCACCCCCACATTTCCATACTTCTAACGTCATTTCCCGGACTCTTGGGGGTGGGAGGCCTGTCACCGTATCTATCAGCTGTGAATGCAGTTTCTGGATTTTGAATGGAGGTGCTAACGCACGGGCTTTTAGATCTGTTCTCCAAAAGACTCTCTCCCACCTCGGGACTACTATTAGAAAGACACCTAACGCAGAGTTGAGGTGAGCTAGTACCTTGGGCACTAGGTAAGGTGGAGGAAACACCCAAGCTAGTGGGTAAGTCCAGTTTTGGGAGAAGGCATCGTGGTACATTGCTTGAATGTCGTTCTGATCCAGTGACACATAATTCATCACGACTTTTGCCCGTTCTGACGCAAATAGATCTATCATTGGAACTCCGAACTTTTTGAATATTTTCTCCGTACACTGAGGTAAGAGATGCCACTCCGGAGGGAGCCGATGACGAGAAAGATGGTCTGCATGACAGTTGCATTTTCCCGGAATATGCTGGATTTTCAAGTTGATTTGGTACCGGTCTAGGATTTGAAAAATCTCTCTCGTGATTTTTAGCAACGAAGGAGACCTGGTCCCCCCTTCGTTTCTCAAAAAGGCTACAACAGTCCTGTTGTCGCATTGAACTAGAACGGTAGACTTGGAAATGTCTGGACCTCGCTCTTCTATGGCCTTTAGTATTGCGAGCATCTCCTTTTGATTGCAATGGAGTTGTTGCTCGTGATCTGTCCACAGTCCTGATAGTGCGTATCCATCGAGCTGGGCTCCCCAAGCTACATCCGACGCGTCTGTGGTCAGGAAATGTGATGGTGGCGGGTTGTGAATCAGAGAGGCCCGGTGGCAATTTAGCAGCCACCAATTTAGGTCTTCCTTTACTTCTATAGGTAAAACTACACTGACACAGTCTTCTTTTAGTTTTTTGTTTAGAAACATTAGTGTGTCCCGAAAGTGAAGTCTGCCCTTCGGTACCACGAAACTGGCGAAGTTTAGAAGTCCTAACAGGCTTTGTAGTGCTTTCAGTGACGTTATGTGTTCGTGTAACAGATCCATTACCTTTTCTCTTATTTTTGTGATCTTTTCGTGTGGCAATGATCTCTCGTTTATCCATGGATTCCATAAAACACCTAGAAATACGAGGCTTTTGCACGGAGTTGTGACAGATTTTTGATAATTCGTCTGCCACCCCAGGTAGTTTAGGCGATCTAACACTATTTGGACGTGCACCCGCAGGACCTGATAGTCCTGGTGAACCACGAAAAAATCGTCTAAATAGACGAGTATTCGAATACCCTCCTCTCTTAGTGTCTGCGCTACCCAGTTTGTTAGAGTCGCGAAGACTTTGGGCGCTGTGCTGAGGCCAAAAGGAAGGCAGGTCATTTCTAGCAATCTTCCTCTGTAACTTAGACGTAGGAATCGCCTGTGTGACTGGTGTATTGGCAAATTGAAGTAAGCCTGTGACAAGTCGACTTTGCAAAGCCAGTCGTTTGGTTGGAGGAAGTCTGGGACACGAAACATATTTATGAGCTTGAATGGCTCCGTGTAAACAAAATCGTTCAGATTTTTTAGGTTGAAAATAGGCCGGTTGGTGCCATCGGCTTTGGGGACCAGAAACATTGAGGACAGGAAACTCGGAGAATGCGAAACTTCCTCTAGCACCTCTTGCGTTATCATTTGAGATATGATGGTTGACATTTTCTCGGATACCTTTGTTTGAAATGGGTTTTGTGCATTGGGTATCACTAGAGGTGGTTTTTTGATGAAAGGTATGCGATAACCTTTTATTATGCGAAGAAGGGTTTTTGGTGCTCCGAGTTTCTTCCATCGTTCGGCATAGAACTTTAACTGGCCCGCTCTGAAGTCCTGACTGTCAAAACCTGCTTCTCTTCCCTCCTGGGGCATATTCAGTGGCTGAAGTCCGTTTTCTGTTATTTCTGCTCGTCTCTTGCTTGTTAGGAGGATGCTGGTGAGTTCCTCGAGAACGAAAAGGCCCACGATAGTTGTGGCTAGACCCACGTGTTCCTTTATTGTTGTTGCCGGTTCCCTGCGTGGGATGGCAATGACCTGACCTCTGTGAGGTATGGCTGTGTCCACAGCCCTGCGAGGGCTGGAAGCATGGCATAGAGCAACACGCCTGGCGGGCACCCTGCGAGGGTGCCCTGTAATAAGCTGACCCCTGCGAGGGGTAGCGAGTGGTCTTCTTAAATCCTGCTTGCGAAGTAGGTTTGAAGCCACTGGTTTTATTTGGAGGCAGGAAGGTCTTCTTAACACCTCCGTTTCTTTCCAATGTTGATGACAGAAGCTCAGGACTAAAAACCAGTTGATCGGAAGGTGGAATTTTGCGCAACGCAGACTTAACTAGAGGGTCGCGAACATAATTTATTAGTCCGTCTCTACGCATTTGAATAATTTCTGCGCGATGACCACAAATAAGTTGAATCAAATCTGAAGACACTTTATAATATTCACCATCCGAAAATAATTCAGAGATTTTGTTATGCAACTGATCGGGTGTTACACTACCTTTGACACGTGCCCAGGACAAAAGATCGGTCATGCTAGTTTGTAATACCTCTCGTTGCTTAAGTGCACAAAAGGTTAGAGCACCATAGGCTTTGTCAGCCAAAGCTAAATGTCTTGAAGAATCATATGGTTTGATTTCTTCGTTGATCTCCAGCTCAGTAAAACCAGGGCTGTGATTATATAATTTCTGTACTTCCGAATACCTAACCTCGCACCATTCAGTTTTATTAAAATGCTGAATATCATTTAAATATTTGAGATAATTTTCAGGAGCCTTAGGGACGGGCGGTTCCTTTAATTTTACTTGTAAATCAAATTTGAATTGATGTGATTCGTTTGATTTTTCATTGACTACATCATAATCATACAAAGACCTATAATCATTATTATCTAATAAGGAAATTTCGTCATTACTGCCATCTGCCTGCATTTCTGCTGATCGCCGAGGTGAACATGCAGAGTTTCTATCGCTATAAAAAACACGTTCGCGTAGCTCGCTAATCTCTTGAGTTAATTGTTGCAATAAATCTGCTTTACGAGAATGGCGGCCCCCCTTCCTTTTTCTACAGTGACGGCGACGTTTCTTTTTATTGAGCTTCGCTGATGACGAAGTAGAATAGCTAGAAGAACTGGATGATGAGCTAGAAGACGACTCGTTTGTCCGATGTTCTCGACGCAACGTAGACCCCTTGTTTTGTAACCCCGATGGTCCCGGAGCTTCCATCGTTATTGGATTACTTGCGCCCTCCATCCTAATTAAAACGAAAACTTCGATTTTTTATGATTCCTATCTGGACGCACCATGAGCAGGTACGTAAGCGATTAAGAACATACAACCGAAATTCAAAAAGGTAGG
Source organism: Cosmia trapezina (assembly GCA_905163495.3). Classification (NCBI taxonomy): domain Eukaryota; kingdom Metazoa; phylum Arthropoda; class Insecta; order Lepidoptera; family Noctuidae; genus Cosmia; species Cosmia trapezina. Next base: position 12,898,889 of record LR991028.1, read on the forward strand.
TATCTGATATATAATCACGAATCTATTTTAACATTAACCATATAAAGTCATAAAAATAGTTCTACAATCTTTAGAGCAATGAGGGTAGTTTGAGAAAAAAAAGAAATTAAAAATTCAATAAAGGTTTTGCATTGCGAATAATATAGGTAATGCAATGCTGGCTAAGGGCAAGGTCGAACGGTAACACCGTTTTTTAAAAATATAACTTTGCCCATAAACATAGTGATCATGCATCGCATCACCGTAAAAGTTTTATGAAAAAAATTATTTGTACTTACAATATTGTCCGATGGAATGCACTTATAAATATAATCACTTTTTGAAGAAGAATTTAAATTTATTTTTAAAAGTTGTCTCGACAACCTCTTTTCACGCGGAAAAAGACGCCAATGATCGGCGATTCGCTGCCAAGGCTAAGCCCACATTAGGCAGCGCCACCTGGTGAGGAAACTGGATGTGCGAAAGAGACACATAGATACAACCATAGGAAAGAGCAAAAGAGAGGGAAGTATAGCGGAAACCAGTAGTGCCACTCTCAATCTAGTAAGCTTCAAATAACGGTCAAGTGTTTAATACTGGTATTTAACTGCATCCGGTTAGACTGGAAGCCGACCACAACATAGTGGGAAAAGGCAAGGCAGATTGATTTGTTTTTCGTAGGACGCTATACCTACCGATATTCATTTGTTTATATGACTGACCAAATTATATTGGACGAAAAGTTTAGATAGTTTTCTGATAATATCACGCTATACCGCCGAGAGAGAAGGAAGATTTACATGTAATCACTAGGTATATCAGGGAATAAATACAATTTCACATAGACCTTAAGAGCTGTGAATATAAATTAGAAAAATTTTTAGTCAACACATCAACACATCTAAATGGTACTGACCTTTTTGTTCATATAAGCACACTTATTTTATTATCGACGTGGCCTTAATCAAGGCCGTAGTTATTTTGTTCTCACAAACACAAATACTATTAAACTTTTTCAAAACAATAAAATTGAAATTGAATTTCGCAACAAAAGTCAGAGACCAGTCATAGAGCACAAAACTGCAAACAGTTTTGCCAATGTCATAATTATTTTTGTTTCCGGTTCTGTACTGCAGGTATAAATCTCAACTGCCAGCACTCATTTTATAATAAACCTCTTTTATTAGTCTTTGCAAATTAATTAATACAAATGATCGAATCCCTGAGATAAATCATAAAATGAATAAAAAAACATCATCATTTAATTTATTTCACAAAACAAGAATGTATTTGATTTGATTTCATTATCAAGTAACCGTCCATCCTAGATGGCGTTCCATTAAGTTATTTGTTTATAATTATTTATTTACCTGTGCTAGTTAATCTGAAGATAATTGAGAAATATTTAATTTTATTAGAGTCAGTAACAGCGAAACGTGTATCAAAACCTTTCCAACTTCAACTTTTTAGCATAGCTTCTTCAACCTTTAATACGATAGTTTCACAGATGGCAGCACCAGTAAGAACTGAATTTTATTTTAATCAATTTAATCTTTTTTATATAATATTGTTATTGATTTTCCTTCTCGGATCCCAGCATCTCCACCATGTCGCCGCCACGTCATCCGCGGCACCAGAACGCACGAGCTGGCCAGCCTCGCCCGTCCCGGCCCAGCCAGACAACGTAGCGACGAGATTTTATATGTGTTTTGTGGTTGTTTCATGATATTTGTACCTGGGTTTTATTCCGAGAAGAATCTTCAATATTTTGGGAGATTTGCTTCGCATAAATTGGTTTTTAGTTCTTACTGGCTCGCCCCATGGTTCAGCTCGCCATCTGTAGTTTAAATTAAATTGATTCCCACCGTTCTATACATGATATACATACATTAACGTTTCTGGTGTCTTAGGTTTGAAGTCATAGCACAGAAGTGTAACACACAATCTGCCTATGACTAATTCGGTTACATGCTCTACGACGCATCGTAGTTGTCGGGTATTAAAGAAGCAACTGCACGTCTGCCAATTAACTTCTTGCTTTAGCTATGTTCAACACAGAACTTTACGTCTTCACGTCTTTTATTAGGTATACCTACCTGAGTTGTATGTACATAATACCCTCTCTTAGTACATACAACAATTGTCTTGGGGAGACTTCGTATTACAGCACCGACTCTCTCCCCACTTTAAAACGGACTAATCATGGCCTTCCGCCTGTCCAACTCTCACGAGGTTTTCGCATTGCCGTATCGAAATACCTCTTAATGTAACCGACTTCTAAGAGCATCAGAAACATCTTATTATTGCGTACTAATTTGCTCCTCTATAGGAAATCTAGAATCTAAGCATTTAGGCTGGGAACCACTACACTATTCTCTAGTGCTACCACTTAGCTTATATTTCTATCAGATGAGCTGCCGCTCCATCAAACACAAATCACTTTTACTTTGCACTAGATATTGAATTAAATATATTACAATTTGGTGTATTCAAATATACTGACAGACGCGCCATTGCGCTTTGTCTATGGTGATCTCTCTATGAGTTCGGTGTTCGGTGTTACCAGCCAGCATCACCTTATGCTATTAAGACTCGTTTGTTACACGTTTCGCCCTACTAATATTAATTTGACTCGTTTACCTTTTTACTTCGCGACCTACACGTTGCGACAGTTATGTTGCTATTTTAAAACTGGGTTATTTTCTTCAATTATTAACAAGAAAATAGGCTGTAAATCTGATCAGCTTTTCGGCCTCTTAGTGAAGCTCCTCAGTTCTTCAGTTCAGCTTTTAACTGAGGTACTGTCCACGTTGTATACATTGTTCGTTGTATTAACAAAAAAACACGCTAGTTTATGTTATAATTATTTAAAACCCGAAAAACATTGAGAGATAAAAATGACAGTGCGATGTTGTGAGTCGAGCGACAACAGCGCCACCTGTTCATAGCTTTGGGAATTCTTCCCCATTTATATTGTTATTTTATGAACTAAAACTAACATTTTCCGACTGCTTCTTGCCTAAGCTATCTAAATAATATTGTTTTTTTTTGTCTCATAAAAACCGAAGTCCGAATGTCTTTGTCTTACTGCAACTGTCATTACTGTCAAACACATGCGATTGTGATTTAGAACGTCAGTGTCACTGATTATTGCTGAATTGCTGATGCGATGCTGATTAGATCGTTTGAAAGTTAATTTCAAGTACAGATAATACGTATAATTAACACGTTTTTATTGCTATTCTAAAATAATTAAGGTAAGTGAATGTGTGGCTTTAGTAAAATTGAATTTCTTTTCGTAGAAACCTGTAATAAAATAACCCTCAAATTGCCAAAATGCTTAATAGTTACCGAAACTGTTTTGGGTTTATTTTAGTATAGTATTACCTTTCACGGTTCTGCAAAAAACCGTATTATGAATGTAAATTTTTGATGCAGTGCCTAGTTACACTACAGTTTAAATAAGTGGTTATATTCACCATACTCATGTGATTCCTTTGTAAAGTGATAAATAATTTTTATTTGAAGAAATGCCCAATTTGGAATTGATACAAACATTGTCTGGCCATAAAGGCATCGTCTGGAATGTGTCTTGGCATCCTCAAGGGAAAATATTTGCATCTTGTGGTGAAGATAAAACTATCAAGCTATGGAGCAAAGAAGGCCAGGAGTGGACAATAAAAACTGTTCTTGTGGATGGACACCAGCGGACCATCAGAGAGGTCGCATGGTCCCCGTGTGGCAACTACCTGGCTTCAGCTAGCTTTGATGCAACAACAGCTATTTGGGATAAGAAAAGTGGTGTGTAATTCTTTTCCCTATGTTGATAACATGAAATATTGTTAAACAAAATCCTAAAGTACCAAATACTGTGTTCATAGGTCAGTTTGAATGCAATGCAACATTGGAGGGCCATGAGAATGAAGTAAAGAGTGTAGCATGGTCTCCGTCTGGTCAACTGTTGGCAACTTGCGGCCGAGACAAGTCTGTCTGGGTGTGGGAGGTCGCTGGAGATGATGAATATGAATGTGAATCTGTACTCAATGCTCACAACCAAGATGTCAAGAAAGTTTGTAAAGATACCTGTATTCAATATTTTAATTTATTAATAAATGCTATATGTTTATTCATAAATTATTTTTTTTATAGGTAGCTTGGCATCCTTCACTAGACATCTTGGCCTCTGCATCATATGACAACTCAGTCAAGTTGTATAAAGAAGATCCAGCTGACAATGATTGGAGTTGCATTGCAACTCTGCAGTCTCATGAGTCCACTGTATGGAGCTTAACCTTTGACAAGACTGGTGAGAGACTTGCCACTTGCAGTGATGACAGAACAGTCAAAATATGGAAGGAATACAAGCCTGACAACCAGGAGGGAGTCATAGTAACTGATAGAGAGTCTGTTTGGAAATGTGTCTGCACATTATCAGGATTCCACACCAGATGCATTTATGATATTGCTTGGTGTCATCACACTGGCTTCCTAGCAACAGCATCTGGTGATGACATCATAAGAATATTCAAAGAAAGTGAAGACTCCGATCCTAATTCACCAACATTTGATCTTGTTTGCACTAAGTTGAATGCACATTCCCAAGATGTGAACAGTGTGAGATGGAATCCAACAGGAAACAAAGAATTGCTCTCGTGTAGTGATGATGGTGAAATCAAAATATGGAGTTTTTCTTCTGAATAAATCACATTAGTTTATAAGAATAACTGTTATTTGTTGATCAAGTTTCTGCATCAAATTATTGATATATTATTTAGTTGTGTAGGCTTTAAAAATGTTGGGGTTTCATAATAAATGAATATTATATTTTCTCAAGTGGTTTTCATTACCTTAGGTTGGGAAGTCGGGGTTAAGTTATCTATACTTCTATACTAATATTATAGAGAGGTAAAATTTGTTTGTTTGTAAGTTTGTATGTAGGGGTATTATCTCCGGAAATACTAGTTGGATTTGAAAAAATATTTTTGCATTTGATAGCCCAATTCTCGAGGAAGGTTATAGGTATATATCTAACATCACGCTACAACCCTTATGAGCCAAGCAAAAAGATAAAAGTCAAAGAAGCTAAATGTTTTATAAATGGCAAAAGGGGCACTGCTTCCCTATTTATTTTGATACTACATAAATATTATCTGGTAATGGGAATTTTACAATTCTTTTCCATGCATGGATTTCCATTTCAGTTCACATCTGATGATTTTAATAGTAGGAAAACACATCTTCTCACAGAAAAATCTCAGAAGGCTTTATTCAACATCAGCTACCATCAAAATGACTACGGGAGAGAAAATTGGTGTCCCTCTGAAGAAAGTTACATCGGTTTTAGAAAACTTTGCTTCAAAACAATTGTCTGAAAGTTGGGACAATACTGGTTTATTGGTGGAGCCTTATACTGCTAGGTAAATAATTATTTTTACACTAATTTATTTGATGAATGGGATGATATTGAGTTCATTAAATATTTGATTGCTGTCCTGTTCATATTGAACCAAAGGCTTATTATCAGGAACTATAAGCATGTTGTCTTGTTTTCAGGAATATAACAAAAATTCTACTAACTAATGACCTTACAGAAGATGTAGCACTTGAGGCCAACAGTTATGGATGTGAAATGATTATCTCATATCACCCTCCTATATTTGCTCCAATGAAATCTGTGGTTCAAGGGTATGTTCCGCTATAAAATGGATCTTATTAGTACCAGTGCATTATTTGAGTAAATTATTAACTAAACAAAAATAACACAAATATTCGTGTTATTTTTTCAGTACAAAATAGACCCTATGTCTATGGAAATACAGTTAATTTTGTAGTAAGTAGCGAAATAACTCGAATATTTGTACTATCCCGCAAAATGAAGTGCCCACATAAAAGTGTGTACCTACAGAAATATAATACTTAAAGTACCTATTATTTATTTTTGACTGAATGTTAAAATACTGAATTCTTTTCAGTGCTTGGAAAGAACGAATTATCTCATTCCTTTTGGAGAAACAGATAAGTTTGTACTCTCCACACACGAGTTGGGACAGCGTCCGCGGCGGCGTCAACGACTGGTTGGCTAGTGCATTTAATATCGAAGAATCGAAGCCCTTGATCCCTGGTGCCCTTAACCCGCAAGTTGGAGCTGGAAGGTAATCTATCCTATCTATAATATAAAAGAAAGTCTTGTTAGTTACACTATATAAACTCAAGAACGGCTGAACCGATTTGGCTGAAAATTGGTGGGGAGGTAGCTTAGAACCAGGAGACGTACATAAGATACTTAAAAAAAAAAAACAGATAAAACGTGGTATAATAACGGCTGGACCGAGTTAGATGAAATTTTGTATATTTCAAGGGGTTCCTGGATGGTTTGAAAACACAATTGGACCCGGTAGGTGGCGCTGCAGTCGGGTTCTAGGATCGTTCAGACAGGACAACGTCTCTCGGGTCCGCTAGTTTAATATACTTAAAATACTAGCGACCCGCCCAGGCTTCGCACGGGTAGTCCATTCGCTACGTAACTTCACAGGATTACCCGCTGGGCTAATCTGAAGATTGTCTGAAAATTTCATAACAATCGCTCCAGCCATTTTAGAGTCCATTTTATATATGATAGAAATACTATCATGAATTCATGCAAGCCTATTACTTTTCGTTAGATTTACTTCTCAGAAAATGTGTTTGTATTGGTCACTAATTACTAGTCTTCCTATATATACAAGCTTCTGCCCGCGACTTCGTCCGCGTGAAATTTCTTGTCCCCCGATCCACCCCGTCGCATCGCATCGCCCGCCTGCGCTATTACTTAGTTTTTGTTTAGCGCTCTTTCTCATTTTTTTTCTTTTTGCTCAGCTCCTAAGGGTTGTAGCCTCGTAGCGTGATGTTAAATAGCCTATAGCCTTCCTCAACAATTGAACTATAAAATGCAAAAATAATTTTTAAATCCGACTGGTAGTTTCAGAGATTAGCGCGTTCAAACAAACTAACAAAAAACCGGTCAAGAGTGAGTCGGACTCGCGCACCGAGGGTTCCGTTCCGATTTCTGAAAAAGTGTGCTATTTAGAGACATCGTTTTATTTTTCCTTGTTCAAACAGCGCTCTTTCATATGATACCCCACATGCCCTAGTAGCCCCACTTTGATCTTTTAAGACACCACTGTTGCAAAAAAAAAAATATTTGAATTTTTTTCTTATTTGCAAAATAGTTGGGTAAACGTCATCTAAAACTATTCTAAATTTCAAGTTGATAGCATTAGTAGTTCTTGAGATATCCAGCTGTGAAAGACAGACAGACAGACAGACAGACAGACTGAGTGAGACCATAAGGGTTCCTTTTTACCATTTTGGTACAGAACCCTAAAAACTCTTCAGCTTTATTTGTAGGTATAGATTTCTCTAAATAATACTTATTATCATTTTTCCCAATACAGGATTCAATCAATTCCTATAATATCGTGCTCTACAAAATTTATAGGTGTTGCACAGATTATGGTTTAGGTGTGTGTGCGTGTGCCTGGCGCCTGATCAGTCTCATCATTGAGAATGAGATGAATGACCTAATGATCGACGCGCGACGTACTTGCGAGTTCTATTGCGCAAGATTGACCGTATTTGATGGAAAAACTCTTAATAATTTGATGACAAGTCAAATTATTGCGAGCTTTTCCATTATATTACACCATAAGACATCTTGCGCAATAAAACTTGCTATTGTATAGTGGACATCATGCTTTACTAACTATTTACGTATTTGATGGAAAAACTCTTAATAATTTGATGACAAGTCAAATTATTGCGAGCTTTTCCATTATATTACACCATAAGACATCTTGCGCAATAAAACTTGCTATTGTATAGTGGACATCATGCTTTACTAACTATTTACGTATTTGATGGAAAAACTCTTAATAATTTGATGACAAGTCAAATTATTGCGAGCTTTTCCATTATATTACACCATAGGACATCTTGCGCAATAAAACTTGCTATTGTATAGTGGACATCATGCTTTACTAACTATTTACGTATTTGATGGAAAAACTCTTAATAATTTGATGACAAGTCAAATTATTGCGAGCTTTTCCATTATATTACACCATAAGACATCTTGCGCAATAAAACTTGCTATTGTATAGTGGACATCATGCTTTACTAACTATTTACGTATTTGATGGAAAAACTCTTAATAATTTGATGACAAGTCAAATTATTGCGAGCTTTTCCATTATATTACACCATAAGACATCTTGCGCAATAAAACTTGCTATTGTATAGTGGACATCATGCTTTACTAACTATTTACGTATTTGATGGAAAAACTCTTAATAATTTGATGACAAGTCAAATTATTGCGAGCTTTTCCATTATATTACACCATAAGACATCTTGCGCAATAAAACTTGCTATTGTATAGTGGACATCATGCTTTACTAACTATTTACGTATTTGATGGAAAAACTCTTAATAATTTGATGACAAGACAAATTATTGCGAGCTTTTCCATTATATTACACCATAGGACATCTTGCGCAATAAAACTTGCTATTGTATAGTGGACATCATGCTTTACTAACTATTTACGTATTTGATGGAAAAACTCTTAATAATTTGATGACAAGTCAAATTATTGCGAGCTTTTCCATTATATTACACCATAAGACATCTTGCGCAATAAAACTTGCTATTGTATAGTGGACATCATGCTTTACTAACTATTTACGTATTTGATGGAAAAACTCTTAATAATTTGATGACAAGACAAATTATTGCGAGCTTTTCCATTATATTACACCATAGGACATCTTGCGCAATAAAACTTGCTATTGTATAGTGGACATCATGCTTTACTAACTATTTACGTATTTGATGGAAAAACTCTTAATAATTTGATGACAAGTCAAATTATTGCGAGCTTTTCCATTATATTACACCATAAGACATCTTGCGCAATAAAACTTGCTATTGTATAGTGGACATCATGCTTTACTAACTATTTACGTATTTGATGGAAAAACTCTTAATAATTTGATGACAAGTCAAATTATTGCGAGCTTTTCCATTATATTACACCATAGGACATCTTGCGCAATAAAACTTGCTATTGTATAGTGGACATCATGCTTTACTAACTATTTACGTATTTGATGGAAAAACTCTTAATAATTTGATGACAAGTCAAATTATTGCGAGCTTTTCCATTATATTACACCATAAGACATCTTGCGCAATAAAACTTGCTATTGTATAGTGGACATCATGCTTTACTAACTATTTACGTATTTGATGGAAAAACTCTTAATAATTTGATGACAAGTCAAATTATTGCGAGCTTTTCCATTATATTACACCATAAGACATCTTGCGCAATAAAACTTGCTATTGTATAGTGGACATCATGCTTTACTAACTATTTACGTATTTGATGGAAAAACTCTTAATAATTTGATGACAAGTCAAATTATTGCGAGCTTTTCCATTATATTACACCATAAGACATCTTGCGCAATAAAACTTGCTATTGTATAGTGGACATCATGCTTTACTAACTATTTACGTATTTGATGGAAAAACTCTTAATAATTTGATGACAAGACAAATTATTGCGAGCTTTTCCATTATATTACACCATAGGACATCTTGCGCAATAAAACTGGCTATTGTATAGTGGACATCATGCTTTACTAACTTTCTCCTAGCAAGTGCATCTCTGCGATGAACTAAAACTGTTGCTTGCACGGGAGACTGTGTACCCACAATATCTACGTACATGAATATGTTTGTATAAATAAATCCGCTTACATTGCGTCACTACAATGACGGTCAACTTACCTATTTGACCCAGTCTAGTTCGAATAAATGATTAGATATTCTGCAACAATCGATTACAAAATGTGTTCTACAAATTGTTCTAGGTTGCTGCAACTTAAATCAAGTATTACTTTGTCGGATGCGATTTCAAAAGTCAAGGAATTGACAGGATTACCGCATGTGCGCTTCGCTAAAGGAAAGGGAAAAGAAATGTCGAGTGCAATAAACTCTGTGGCGTTGTGCGCTGGCTCCGGGTCCTCAGTGCTGAAAGGCGCTGCTGCTGGTTTATACCTGACAGGTAAACAAGTATATTTTTAAATAGGCAATAGCAAAAACCCGCGTTTGCAGAGCGCCGAACTTTTCACCGCGACGAAAACTCTGGCGAAAGAGGAATATTTAAACAAAACTATTATTTAAAATAACCCATAAGAATAACATATTTGGAAGGTATATATTTGCTAGATACAAGTTTCAACATATAATAACGGTCCCGAGGTTGAGCCTTAGGGTACTCCTAATGGAACAGACTTCTATCCGGACTTGTAAGAATGGAGAAATACCCTGACTTCATTTATATTTTTAAATCAATAAGCGGATTCATTAATTAGTAAAAAAAGCTGTTTGTATTAAAAAAAAAACCTTACTGTTTAAATAAAGTTACCAATTCCAATTGACACATGATATCAAATCAGGCAGCGACCAAGAAGTTTGGTGCAATATAAAAAAAAGGTGTGATACTCCCTAGCCGCGCCACCTTCGCAAGCCTATAATTTCTAAAGTAATGAATCTCTTTATAGCGTACGGAAGAGAACAATTTCCGTACAATTCTTTAGCGTTTACTATGTTCGGCTGTGCCGGACAGTTTACAAGAACCGTGGTGTCGCGGCCAGGGAGAATACTCCCTGGCCGCGTGTGCGTTACTGCAGCGGAATGTTGTCGCTTTTCAGGATTTCGTCTTGACAGGAATTAGTACCCAATCTCGTGTAAATGTGCCCGAAATTTAGAATTTGTGCGTCCAGCCGATCCAAAGATATTCACGAAAAACAGATTCCGCTGGAGTAACGTTACTGCAGCGGCATGTTTTTTTACCAGTGGTCGTAGCTGGATACAAACTAGCTACTTAGATAGATATAATTTGTGCCTAATTGTGCCCAAAAAATAGAATTTGTGCGTCTTGAGGTTTCAGAGTTATTCAAGATGCCGCTGCGGTAACGTTTAGCAAATTGCTGTATCTCTTAAACGGCATGACATACAACTACGATTTTTTTTACTACGGCGGGTCTTAATTTGTGCTTAATTTGTGCAATTTTATTTTTTCTATAATCGACACCATTGGAAAACTAGAATTTTTTTTTCAAAAACCCTAAAATCGATCCTCGCGCTTCAATGAGAAACCCTAGAAACTTACCAATTATGGTGATTTGTACCTGTCATGAACTCAAAGCATCATGTGAAATTCGATGTTTATATTCCAACTCCATAAAGAGTTATTCGATTTTAATTAAAATCTGGATACGATATAATGTAACGCTCCAATACATGAGTTATTATTAAGTGACTGTAATTATGATTATACTAATAATTAGTACCCTTATTAAATTGTTTATCCTTAAAGTTTCAGCTGAAAAAACCTTCTAACTACTTAGTTATAAGAAAAAAACGATAGGAAAAGAAATCACGCGATTAACCGAACAAATTCGAATTACTACATAAAAGCGGGCTCACAGTACATTGTGCCAACCTTCTTAAATATGTAGTACAACATTTCGTTTTTTGAAACAGTCTCGCACAAAAGTGTTACTTATAATTTATTGTTTCGTAAAACACGTAGGTATTACGTAAGTACGTAGTACATTATAACTCAATGGGTATTACGTACACACAGTGTGTAAGCCATAAATGATATTGAGGATTTGCAAACCTTTAAACTCTCAGTCAAATGTTAGTAAGTACAGCAATCTAATAAAGGCAAAAGGTTTATTTGACGAGAAAGTGTATTTTTATTGCCAAAAAAATAAAAGAAAAAATACCGTTTATAGATTTAGTTTTGAATTGAAATAAAATAGCATGATTGATACCTCTGTAAAATTTTGTTTTATTATTTAGTTACCTACTTAATAGAAATATTCACAAATTGAGGAAAGTGGATGTCCATATTGTCTAGATCTCAGCCAATTCGTCAATCGGAACTATTACACTCATACATATATAAAATACATCTACCCTATGCTATGCCGTCAGAACGACCGGGATAATAAAACATTACTTGGGGGGAATCCCCAGAGCTTGTCGTTGCTTCATTCGAAGTTGCCGTATGGAATGGATTTTTGTAAACATTTCTTCAATGAAAAACAATGGTACCAACATTCGTGAAACGCACTTTTAGTTCGGTTCGGTGTTAACTTTGTTTGACACGAGTAATTGGCCGCCAATCTCGTGTGTGGAGAGCGTGTGCGCATTATCTTTTTCCCAGTAATTCAAGGAATGGGGAAGACAACTGTCAAAGTGGCGCTGTATACGATTGTTCCAAAGTAGCTGTCAAATTGTATAGCACATTATAAAAAAAGTTGATCACAAATAATTTAAAATGACTAAGTGTTGTGTAATTGGGTGTAAAAACGTAGGAAATCACAAGTTTCCAATAAATCCTAGTTTAAGAAGGAAATGGATAGCTGCCGTAAGGATAAAAGACTTTGTGCCTAATAGAACGACGAGGTTATGTCGAGATCATTTTCATGAAAATGATTACCAATCAATAAGTGTGACTACAGGTGGGTGTTTTATACGATAGTTCTTATAATTAAGATAGTATCTATATACCTAAATTGATAACATTACATAATGTCTTTAAATATTAATTATTTTTCATCTTGTTTCAAGGTTTGCCCTGTGCACACAAATTTTTAAAGAAAGACGCAGTACCGAGTCTCTTTTCATGGAACCAGAAAACGTTATCAGCCAGTGCTCATGCAAGAAACGAAAGATATGCTAAAAGAAACATTCAAAAGAATCTTATAAACCCACATCCTTCTACTTCAAGTCACCCACAGCCTTCGACGTCTACAGACCCTCAGCCTTCTACTTCTCAAAATCCACAATATATAATGGAATACCAAAGAGAATTAGAAATTTCTTCTCTTGATACGCCTGTTGATTGCAGTGACAACGTTAACAATCCAAATATCAAAACATCAGTTTCTACTCAGACTGCCACAATGCTGTCTCTTTTTTCAGCAGACGTTTTACCAAGTGATGATGAGTCAGTAAAGTTTTACACTGGATTAGAAAATTATCAAAAATTTAAATTTGTTTTGTCAACGTTACTGCCTATGGCAGATCATCTGAAATACAGGTGGTGTGGGGTGAGCGGAGTTTCTACTGAAGATCAGTTCCTTATGATGTTGATAAAACTCCGAAGAGCAAGTCCTGATCTTGAACTTTCTAGAATGTTTGGTGTTAGTAAGACACAAGTGTCAAACATATTTGTAACATGGGTCAACTTTGTCAATGACTTATGGTCAATAATAGACATTTGGCCTCAAAGAGACCTTGTTAATTTTTATATGCCTGCAGAATACAAACAAAATAAAATGCCAACAAGGATAATCATAGACTGCACCGAAATACCTATAACAAAACCAAGTGATCCAAAATCACAGCAAATTACTTTTAGTTCCTATAAAAATAGGAATACCATAAAGTTTTTAGTGGGCTCTACCCCCGGAGGATTGTTATCCTATTGTTCTGAGGGTTTTGGAGGGTCAATCAGTGATCGACAAATGATTGAGAGAAGTAAGCTGATAAAATTGTGTGATGAAGGAGATAGCATAATGGCAGACCGGGGTTTTAATGTTCAGGACCTATTTGCATCCAAGAACATTGGTATAAATATCCCTACTTTCTTACGTGGAAAAGCTCAATTGCCAGGTCTTGCCCTTCTCCATGATAGGAAAATAGCCTCGCAACGTGTACATATAGAACGCTTAATTGGCTTAACTAAGACTTATAAAATATTAAAAACTGAACTTAATGCTTACTATGTTCCTTTAGCTTCGAAAATATTTTTTATATGCATAATGTTATTCAATTTCCGAGAGTGTATCATAAATAAAACTCATAAATAACTTTTAGGTGTTTTTATTATATTGTAATAATCCTTATACAAATATTTATTAATAATTTCAGCCTTCATGAAGTTATTGTAAAAATAATCTAATTTTAATAACATATTACTTATGAATGACTCGTCTTTTTGAATATAAATCACTTTGATGTCTTTGAAAGTATATATAATAAAATTACAGAATTTTCTGTCACTGCAGTACATTTGTCCTTGTACTTGAAAATAATATGGACAGGTTTTTTTTAATGTCAATTCCCCATTTTGAGTCTGTATATAAGGTACGGATTCAGGACCAATAAGCCTGTTTCTGCTTACATAAGGGCATTTTATTTCAATCACAGTATCTTCACCAAGTAAGGCATCTGGTGACGCACTTAAGTAAGGCCTATCTTTAGATATAAACATGCCACACTGCACAGGTACCAGACCATACATTTCGGAATATTTCTTCAGTGCATTTGGTTCATTTATTAGACCATGTGCTGTGGCTCTAGATGAAAATTTCTTTCGTTCCAGCAACTGTTTCGCAAATAATTGTAGAGATTGTGCTCTTAAATTACAAACAGTATGAAAAACACTGGCTGTTATTCTATAACTACGGTATTCATACCAAAGAGAGTTAGAATTTTGATTCCTAGTTTCATTTTCTACTGCTATTATTTGATTAGTAGTAATTTCTAATAAATTGAGGTTTTTCAAAAGCAACAGTTCTTGAGTATCTTTTAAATAGTCATGATCTTGACTGACTGCCATGGGGTTAGCTGGGCCATAAAGTTGTTTCATTGGCATGTTTGAATTCAAATTTAGGACAAGGTTACGAATTCTGTTATTATAGTTGGTTTTATTTATAGAATTTGTAGGATATGCTTCAAAAATTACATTTTTGCTGTATCTTCGTTTTGTAAGATTTTGAGCCTTGACTGGAGATCCTGTGAATATTTTTTTTGGTCTGTGAAATGTTTGCAGCTGCTGTGTCTGTGACTCGGTTATTAACATTATTTTATCTTTGCGCATATGCAGTACAGCAAATAGCACCACACCAACATGTTTGCAATGTGCTTCGTTACCTGCTCCTGCAGGACATTCACAGTGGCATTCCTCAATACCACCCTGGTCATCTATTTTGATGTCAACTTGATAATTAAGTTTTTTCATTGTTTTCTTGACAAATCCTTTTATATAAAAGTATTCATTGACAATTGCAGATGAGGAATTCAATATGAGGAATCTGGCTTCATATAATTTCTCTGATGCATCTGTTTTTTTGTTGAATCTGCAAAATGATAGAAATATTTAGTATTATAGTAAAATAGCAACTACATAAATCACAAAAAATAAAACCACTAATGAAATATTTACCTTTCAAAATAATATCTAATACTTTGTCTTTCAAGCGGAGGTAAAATAGAGTTACTATTTATGTCATGGTATATCTCCAATGGTGGAAGTTCAATAGAGGGTTCTGCCGGATTAGGAGAGAGTTGTGGCGCATTAAAGTTAAAGTTTTTGTCATACAGTTCTAACCTGAAAAAAATGTCCAATTAAACATCACTCTGTAGGTATCTCCGAAAGTTAAAAAAACCATTACTTAAATAGCCTCAGCATTTGTAAACATAGTCCTGAATATGTGATATTCAATAACATTTTAACATAGATACAACAAGATTAGTTACATGATTGGCGGTGTTTTAGAGACCACTGTTTTTTTTTAAATATAATAAATATACATACTACTGGTTAATAAGTTATATTCAATTATAATATTATTCGTCCAAACATTGTAAGCGTATTGATTTCAAAGGTCTAAGTTAATCTAAATACAAAACAACGGCTCTTAGAGAATTTTTTTTCAAGAGTATTACCTTTCCACTAAATCAGCTTTTTTTCCTTTTACAGACGCCCCTCTTCTCTTTAGCTCTGCTTTGAGTTCAAGCAAGCTCCACGTAGAATACATTTTCGCGTCCATTACTGAAATAAACAACACTAATCGCCCACATGTGTTTTTTCTTGCTTTGTTTACACACTTCAAGAAATGTCAAACTGACGCCATTGGGAGCAACCGTACGCAGCGCCATCTGAGATTAGCTTTATCTTGCCATCCCCATTGTGTGTATAATTACGACGCGTGTAATTTCGGCTGGACAATACGCATTGGTTTTGTGGTACATTGTGCTTATGGTGAAATAAATTAACTGTTCAGTGATAAAGAAGACACACATGTATTTTCTGTGCGTTAGAGTAGAGCGGTTTTCCGGAACTATTATGTTATTTTAATATTTGTACCTAGTTCTGATTTTAAGGTAAGTTTATAATTTTTATCATTTCGCAATATAATACGTTGGAAACCCGCACTTCAGCCCGGCCTCGGTACTATAGTAACGGAGCGAGACCGGGATGATGCACAGTGGTAGCCCACGAAAATCATTTTTTTTTTTAGTTTTTCGCAATTTGCAGGTCCGTGTCAGGTTGTATCTTGATCAAAGTATGATACGCGGCAATAAAACATAATTATGTATTTATATAATTTTAACCATAAAAATCATCAATACATCTCTCTAAGTTAAATTTCGTGCAGGTTCGTTAGATTTCGTTCGTTTGAGGAATCTGCATAAAATCTAACTTGGAGAGATGTATTGATGATACCTGTTGTTTTTACTTATAAAGATTATGATATGATTCGCGACCGTAACAAATATGTATTTACAAAATTATTCATTAGAATCAATAATACAACTCCTTAAGTTAGTAGGTACCTATAATGCTCAAATGTCAAGATTTCTTGAAATAGTAATTGAATAGGATTACGGTCATAGAGTTGTATTGATGACTTCAATGATTATAATTCTGTAAAACTTGTTACGGTCGCGAATCATATTGTGATCAACATACAACCCATTACTGACTTGAAAATTGCAAAAAACGTAGGTAAGAAAATTTTAATTTCGCAAGCGCGGCAACGGGAGCCGGGTGCTTCACTTTCAATATGCGTGGCGCGGAGTCCTCCTTTTTTCATAAGTCTATGGTGGTAAAAGTGCATATTCATACATAATAATTTAAGGCAAGTGACGTCATCAGGCCATACGAACCAATATCGGTATGGAGTTATTAATATTTTTAAAATCTACTAAGTATCAAACTTTCGAAACATTATGTTTGTAATAAACTCGACAATAAGCGGGCGAGCGCGCATTGAGGTGCGTTTACGTTAGTTCTGCCGCACTGGGCGGGGCCTACAGTAACAAAACGCATGACCGCAGTGCGCGCACTTCAAAGACATTCCATACTTCACAGATTATGCGTTACAAAAACGCACCGCAGTGCGCGCTCGCCCTTAGGTCACTTCCTACTCTCTGATAACTCTCTACGTCACATATTTATGTAAAAGTAAATAAATAGTTACCTAATTAAACCATTTGTACGCACTTGTACCCATCAAAATTCAATTATAATACTACCAATTTAAGAAGGTGGGCATAATGTACTGTGAGCCCGCTTTTATGTAGTCATTCGAATTTGTTCGGTTAATCGTGTGATTTCTTTCCCTATCGTTTTTTTCTCATATCTAAGTAGTTAGAAGGTTTTTTCAGCTGAAACTTTAAGGATAAACAATTTAATAAGGGTACTAATTATTAGTATAATCATAATATCAGTCACTTAATAATAACTCATGTATTGGAGCGTTACATTATATCATGGCCAGATTTTAATTAAAATGGAATAACTCTTTATGGAGTTGGAATATAAACATCGAATTTCACATGATGCTTTGAGTTCATGTCAGGTACAAATCACCATAATTGGTAAGTTTCTAGGGTTTCTCATTGAAGCGCGAGGATCGATTTTAGGGGTTTTGAAAAAAAAATTCTAGTTTTCCAATGGTGTCGATTATAGAAAAAATAAAATTGCACAAATTAAGCACAAATTAAGACCCGCCGTAGTAAAAAAAATCGTAGTTGTATGTCATGCCGTTTAAGAGATACAGCAATTTGCTAAACGTTACCGCAGCGGCATCTTGAATAACTCTGAAACCTCAAGACGCACAAATTCTATTTTTTGGGCACAATTAGGCACAAATTATATCTATCTAAGTAGCTAGTTTGTATCCAGCTACGACCACTGGTAAAAAAACATGCCGCTGCAGTAACGTTACTCCAGCGGAATCTGTTTTTCGTGAATATCTTTGGATCGGCTGGACGCACAAATTCTAAATTACGGGCACATTTACACGAGATTGGGTACTAATTCCTGTCAAGACGAAATCCTGAAAAGCGACAACATTCCGCTGCAGTAACGCACACCTGGCCGCGCCACCAAAACTTCATTATATTTCATTATTCTTTGAGGTACAATTTTTTTCATTACTCATTCCGTATAGTACATAAACGGTACAATTTATCTACAAACATGTTTTTTTGATTTTCCACTGTGGCGCGGCCTGGGAGTATCACACAAAAAAAGCATTTCTTGTATACTTACCCAGTAACGAGTAACACTACTTTCAGATATGTAATTGTAACAATAAAAAACTTTTCAGGAGAAATGCTTCATCACGACGTACTCGATGCTGCACAAAAAGGAATTAGTGTCATCTTAACTAATCACTCGGATTCTGAAAGAGGATTCCTAAAAGGGTTTTCTACTAATCTTCAGAATTTATTAGATAATGAGGTACAAGTACTTGTTAGTAAAGTCGACAAAGATCCTCTTGTTACAGTGTAACCTTAGAGATAGAGAAAGTTATATTTCTTTCGAGTGTAAGTGATTTTATAAATTGCATTTGCTTATAAAATAAAACAACCGAATAAGTTCATTAATTGTACGTTTTATTATTGTCTGCATACTGTTATTTCAAATGTTACATCAACGGAAATACATTTAGGTTATTTATTTTAAATTACTGTTACATGTGAGATCATCGTTATCTTATTCTATCTATCTCTGAACACGAAATTACATAGCGCAAATAGGATTCAAAATATTTCGTTATTTCTATGGTGCTTACGACTAGTAAAAGTAACTACAATACTTGGCAAGACCTTTGTAAATGTACTTTCGTCTTCCATTTCCTATCTGCATAACTCAGTCCGTTTCGATCTTCTCGGTGATCTTCTAGCTGCACTGAAAGATTTCCATTGTTTAAAGATGTAATCAGTTTAGGTTTGTTAGAATTTTCGTTAGAGCATGCACACGACTTACTTACGCGGGGCGAGTTTGTCTACCGCTTTCATTTTAAACGCTTTATCGTTTTGACTATCTTTAAATATTTCTTTCGACGATTTCTTCCGTTTTGGTGTTCCAAGGTTTGGAGCTATTTTGCATACAGAAGAAACGGTTCCGTTTTTATCATCATAATTAATAACGTATCCTTTACGCATATTTGTTTTATAACTGTTCGGCTTTGTGGCATAGTCTTTTCCATTGCTCTTCGAGTTTACTGGAGGGATTAGCACTGTGTAACTTGAATCTTGTTTCTGTGATGGTTTTATAGTTTCTTTTGTAGACTTATCCCTAGATGAGTTTCTCTTACGATTACTGTTTACACCGTGGTTGTCATCGAGGCTATCTACTTTATGTCCTGTTTTCTTAACAATCACGTGACTTAAGTCCTTGGATGTTACTTCGGGTACATCTTTTGTTGTAGGTCTTTGCAATGACCTACTTCTATGATTTTTCTTTTCAATAGTTGATTTTTTCTCGTTTGAAGATTTACCTTCTCGAGATTTTCTGGCTTGGCTGGATTTGTTCAGCTCCTCAGTTACCTTTCCTCGGATATCACTAGCGTGACGCTGTTTATCACTCTTCTCAGCTCGTCTTGACAGGGTATCTTTGTAGGCAGAGCGTGAGATGGTGTCTTTATTTACCGAGTGTTTTGT
Organism: Cosmia trapezina; assembly: GCA_905163495.3. NCBI lineage: Eukaryota > Metazoa > Arthropoda > Insecta > Lepidoptera > Noctuidae > Cosmia > Cosmia trapezina. Next base: position 12,918,674 of record LR991028.1, read on the forward strand.
TCGGAGACTACTATCGGTCCCAGAATCTGATCGACGTTCTTTTGTGTGATCACAGTTACTTACATCAGAAGAATGAATATCTGCTGTACGTTCGGTTTTGTGTTTACTTATTTCCGTTTTATGCGATTTTCTTTGACGTGAGTTGGTTTTTAGTTTATGGGTGTCTCGGTTCTCCAACGTGTTGGCCTTTTCATTGTTAACGTTTAGATTGACATATATTGGATTCTCGTCCTCAGATAAATGTTTTTCGATGGTATAATTCATCTTTCCCACGTCGTTTCTGGCATTTCCTTTTATTGATCGACTCGAACTAAAAGTAATCAAAATAGTTTGTATTTAATAGTGACCACTAAGTATGTCATAATTAGTACATATTTGTTAAATTGTGTTGTTACTTTTTTTAGAAAATGTTTTGAAATACATACCGTATCGATTGATCTTCGCGTTGATGAGACTTTTCCATTATTTCACGTTCACGTCTATAAGCCTTCGGTGGTGCGGAAATACTCCTACTTGTTGTAACCTCGTCTTGTCTACGAAACTTTGTTCGTCGCGTACAAGATACAACATCATTTGTTTCTTGGCTTTCTTTTTCAATAATCGGTTTGAAGACCTCAATTTCGTGTATTTCATTGGGTTTGTCTTCATACTTTGAACGTAGTCTCGGAGTCGGGACCGGAGCATAGTTGATATTTAAAGGTAAGTTTTGATACTCAGGCGTCTCATCAGAATCATGTTCACTATTACACACGCTGTTTGAGACTTGCTGTATTAACTTGACGGACTGGAATATATTCTCGACGACATTATCATTGCATCCCAATGTACTTTTAACATGGTTTCGACTTTTGTATGAATTTGTTCTATCGTGGTCAACGCCGAAGTATGTTAGTTCGCTGTCTCGTAGTTGCCTGGCTTTAGGCTTCCTTTGCACTGGCGACACTTGCAGACCATTGAACTTAGTTTTAACATCGTCGATAGGATCTTCAGTGGCCTTATTGATTTTGATATGTGTTACCACCTGCTTCTCACGTTTCAAACTGTCTTGATTAGTAGGACCTACAACATAAAAATAATTTTATATTTTAGCATATTTATTTATAAAGCTTTTTATTAATAAAATGTTAATTCATATATAAGTTTCATGTTATTATTTATAGTCTACGATAAACTAGCATGCGATATTGCATAACGTGCATAGGTACCTACCTGCTTTAATTGTCCGTAAAACGTTGGGTTTCATTACAGATTCAACTGCTTCTCTCGGGAATACAGATTTCACTTCAGCGTTGTAGTGTTTCTCTGATTTCAATTGCTTATTTACTAAAGAAACTGCCGACAGTACAGAATCATTAGAAGAATCTTTGTATAAAAGATCTTCTGACATCCCAAATGCCATGTTCTCTCCTAAAAGATATGGTTTGGGTTTCGGAATTTTGTTTTTGAGAATACTCTTTGTAGCTGCTGTATTCTCATCGGATTCACCAAACTCACTAACACTAATATTTATAGGAGTGCCAACTCCATTGGTCGTTGGGAAATCGTTCTTTTCGCCAAACAATGTTATAGGTTTGTCAATCATTTCTTGCATGGGCACAAAAGCACTTCGTCGTTTTCTAAAATCATTTGAGGGTGGAGGTTTCTCGTCTGTTGCAATTATTTTAACTTTACCCGAATCTGCGGTAAAATGTACTTCAGTTTTGCAGAATTCCACCCTTTTAACTCTTCTGTCACCTTCTTCAATCGTTTGGTGCTTTTTGTGATACTCATCTCCATCTGCTTCAATGGTAATAGGCAAGGTTATTGACACTTTTCCAGATGATTGCAGAGTTATATTGTTTTCTAATGGGTCCTCCATTACAATATCATGTTCTCGATAAGTCTTGAACTTAGTTCCTCTGTAGTGTGAAGTCGGTCGGTTTTTCGAAAGCCAATCTCTAAAAGATTCTTCATTATTATTTGTTTTTCTTTCGTCTCTAGGTAAATATTTGTTATGTGTGTTGTCATCCAGTTGATCATTTACAATTTCCGTTGATTTACAAATGCCGCTATCAGTAGAAGATTCCATCGCTAATGTGTCATTACTGTGTGTAATAGTTTCGTCTAGTGGGGATGTATCTTCAAAACTATAACTTTTTCTTCTTGAGTTCCATTCATTACTGCTGTTTAAAAGTGATTTATATTTAAGGGTGCTTAAGGTTACAGGGTTGTCCAACAGTGGTGAGTTTCGGCTATTATTTCTACTACCAAATTGAATATCACTGCTTTCAGAATCGTAGGAGTATTTTCTGTGAAGGTTTCTACCAAGTCTTGAATCGAGATCGATAATACTGGCATTGTCAGTGGAAGATGACTCTTCACTTGGCATCCGAATCGAGCTTCCTTTGGTAGAACCTCTCCATTTCGAAGGTTCCGAGATCTCGAAATCATCTGGTTCGGTTACTTTATAATTTTCTGATTCTGCGATAGGTTCAGGAGATGATTCAAATGGGGTAGATGATATCTCCAACGGTTTCATAGGGGATGTTGGTGACTCCAGCATGTTAAAACCGGACGATATTACCTGAAAAACAAAAGATTGGATTAGAGTTACTCAATATGGCAAAATAATCCTTGCCGCTCTGTCGTGTTTAAAGCCTTATACTTATCGATAAGGGGTTTTTAATATTAATACTGTTTGCGATTAGTGTGCAAATATCGTTATCTTAGCAGTTAGGTTTTAACATTGACCCAATAATCTAGAAACAACTCCCTAGGCACTCCTGACTTAGTCATCAGACTTAGATTGTAGTAGGAAATACGGCCACCTTACATATTTCCGCAGGTTTAAAGGGTAACGGTGCCGGTGGTGGCACATGAATTAGTTCAGTTTTGTCTCCAGAATGGCAAACGCATATAATACGGTGCCCATGGTTTGTCCATAGGGGACGTTTACCACTTGACATCTGGTGGGCCGTAAGATGCCTTGCCATCCAATAATACAAAAAAGTAAGTATGGCATACCCTTCGTGAAGAGTGTAGCATGAAGGAGGCAGCGGGTGCCCCTGGGGCTGCGGACGAGTGGTAGGCGGCGCGCATAACACGCACGCGCGCGCCCGGCCCGCTCGCATGGAGCACCTCCATCGCACGCGCAATGCGACGCGTCACGCCTCCTTCTGTCACCTGAAATTAGTAACAACATTTAATAACAGGGATAGCGAAAACCTTCGAGGGGGTAGAATCAGCTAGCGGGTTTCGAATTTAGCTAGGTACTGATATACAGTCATGAAATCCTGACTTTAGGAGAGCATGGCATGGTACAAACAAAGACTGATTTAAAACCTACTTATTCATGAGAACAAAAATACTATCGTGATTTAAGATCAGTTCGTTTATAAGGCGTGGACACCTGGGTAGCTACTCGTACTTATATTGATGACTAATCTACCAGTTCTTAAAGTAACCGTGTTTGTGAATGTTCCACATTTCTACAAAATGGAAATATACTTCAAATATTTAATACTTAGCAATATGTCGAGTTAATCTTACCGTTGCTCAGCAATTGAACTTTCAAAGTAGTGTATGAAATATTCATGACCTCAACTGTTATTATAACTGTCCGGCCAGTGGCTACAGTTCTTCGTAGACTTTGTTTGACTGTAGTCAGTGTAACTCATTGTCAAAATGCAATGTGTGCGTGCCCGAGAACTTCTTGCTTAGTCGTCGTGACGAATGTTGTTCGACTACTTTCGTATCCTGTGGAACTGCTTTGATACTAGTTTTAGTACATTTAACTATAATATTAGTAGCTACGATTTTAAATGTAATGTATTTTAAACCCTACTTAACAAACCTCTCAGAACAAAGGCACGATTGTCATAGAGGCTGCGAGGTACCTACTGAGCAACGGGCCGCGGGCGCGGGTTCAATCTTCGCACGAAAATATTTGTCTGGCCTACTGTAGACCGCCTACCAACCGCCTACAGATAATATTGTCGCAGTACAAAGATACTAGAAGGCTAATATTTAATTTTGTTCCGGGTCTCGGTGTCTGCATGTCAGATTTTTGTTTATGAACGCACCCAAGACAAAGAAGGCAATGAGGTAGCGGTTTTTATCATCAATTTTTTAAATTAATGTTACGTTTATTGGTAAGCATTTATTATATAAATATGAAGCCATTTACAAGTTAGTGTGTTACGCACAGTTGTTGTGGCCTTCAGAGGCATTAAAGTATGTATTTATTGTTACTAGTGACGTGATCCTTCTTGCGGGGGCGATATGAAATTGCGGTGTGTTGTGATTGCGATCTTTTCAATGATCTACTCACTTTTGAATACTAGAGTGGGTGTCAGAGACATTTATATATTTGAATTGTGGCCAGAGAGCGACTAAATAAACTTATGTTAAAATACTTTAAAATTTATTCGGGCATTTACACAGTATAACTATTGCATCCATCGGAAATATTGCGTGCTTGCCCTTGACTTTGAATAACATGACAAAAAAGGATCCTTGAACTGTCTGGATTCTTTGGAAAACGAGTTTTGGAAGGATCGAGAGATAGGTATACCTTGTGTTTGAACCTATCTAGGCACCTATGTTTAATACTATTATAAAACCATCAAGTGTAGGTCAGACTATAGTTACCTACCTACATAAGTATTATGTAGGTATTATTCCCTATCGTCAATAATATTTGGACAGATGCGCCAGCGCTAAGGACAATTTCAGTTAATTATGTAGGTATTTGTTTACCGACCTACGTTAATGTGTAAGCATTCTTAACTAACTAAAAGGAAAAAAAAACTAATTTACATATTAAATTGATTATTTTATGTAGGCAATTTATCTGATGTTTTTTGCTCTATTATTTCGTTCCATTTAGATAAAAAGATAAAGCCTTATTGGCAGGGAGCACTGTCAGTTTGCAACTGTGAAGCCTTTTACTATGAGTCTGATCAAGGCGATTTTGTTTCAGAAACTATACTGACGTCATTTGTATAATCGAAAGCCAACTAAAACCAGAAGGTCGTATGCGACCCACTATGAGCGCTCTACCAGCTCTATAATACTATAGATATGTCTAGGAATACCTACCTATCGATACTTGTTTATAAAAACCGGCCAAGTGCGTGTCGGACCACGCACAATGAAGGGTTCCATAGTTGAAAAGAATTTATCCCAAAAACAAACTTAACATTGTAGTTTAAAAACATGTTCTCCCATACATTCACGGTCAATTCTCCAACTGCAATTTAAGATTGTAATCGCAAAAAAAAAACGGTCAAGAGCGAGTCACTTCGGAGATCTTAGGGTAATTTTTTTTTACATTTTTCATCAAAAGTCGAAAACTGTGCGGCCTAAAAAAAGAAAAAATGTTTGAGAATGTCCAAACAGCGCTCTTTCATATGATACCCCACATGTCCTAGTAGCCCCACTTCGAATTTTTAAGACCCCCGTTTAGGGACTGAAAAGAAAACATGTATATTTTTATTTCTTTCTTATTTGTAAAATAGTTGGGCAAACGTCATCTAAAACTGTTCCAAATTTCAAGTTGATAGCATTAGTAGTTCTTGAGATATCCAGCTGTGACAGACAGACAGACTGATTGGTTTGGTATGGAAGATTTTTGTCTATGCAAACTTCGGATATAAGGAGATAGAGAACAATCTGAAATTGTGATAGAAGTTTATGTAAAGATTACAGGAAAAATAAAACGATGTCTCTAAATAGCACACTTTTTCAGAAATCATCAACAAAAATTAAATATAAATGATGGTAGGTACGGAACCCTCGGTGCGCGAGTCCGACTCGCTCTTGACTGGTTTTTTTTTATTGCGTTGACTTAGGTGCTTGATTTTTAAAGAGCTCCAAGGGACCATAATAGGCCCACGGTTCCGTTATTTTCCTTTTGAGGTACGGAACCCTAAAAATCATACCTACTTTTTTGATTAATGAAATAACCGTGATTACTTACAAGTTACCAAAAGAGAATCAGTGCCTGTCAATTATTTTACAACCGGTTCCGTTGCTGCCACGGCCTAGTTTAATTAATTCATGAAGGTAATAGCGAAGTAAAGGTTGTTTATTATGGCTTAGAACCTGAAAACTGATAAGTATATAATTTATTTCGTGTTAACTGTGTTACTAGCTCTTCCTAGTAGAAACAAATTGAACTATAATAATAAGTAGTTCTGTACACAGAATAACGATAACTGCACGATCTACTGCCACCCAGACGATTAACGACCACACGTGCTTTTTGCTCAGTTAACGGTAAACTTGACACCAGACTTACCTATTAGTATTAATCAGAACGCGAGAATTTGTAACAAATGCATGTTTTGAATTGTGAGAATATTTCCAAATGGAAGACTGAAGGCTTAATTTGGTAAGAGGAGGGGGAGGGGTCCGTGACGTTAGCGGTCGTCGACTCCTGCGCGGGCGTGCGGGGCAACGCGCAATATCGATGTTTTACGAGAAATGATGCAGGAAAATCCGCAAATCTGAACATCTTAGTTTCCAATGATTCATCTATCTTCTTATTAATATGGATTAAGTATTTATTTAAAAATAAACCAAGTAGAGGACAGAGGCGCGTCATAAACTTGTATCGATCACGTAGGTAGGTAAAACGCAATTGTCTAAACAGTCGCGTCATGGATTTTCCTACAAATCTTAATGAAGGCTGAAGAAAGTTTAAAAAGTGAGGTCTCTTTTTGTTCTTGATGTCTTTTTTTTCAGTTAACCCCTCAAGTGTCGAATGCACCCCATGTGTGCATAAGACAAACCCTTTTTTTGTTAGGTATATAAGCTTATATCACATATATATAAATGTAAAAAAACATCATCCGATGGAAAACCAATCATCATCATTAGTTGTGAACCTATGGAGTTCGTAGCTAACCCCCCCTAGCCCCCGCGTGTGAAATGCACCCAAAGTGTGCAAAAGGACAAAACTTTACATAATAGGTATGTAAGCTTAGATCAACGTAAAAAAACATCATCAGATGGAAAATATATCATCATCAGTAGTTGTGAACCTATGGGGTTCGCAACTAACCCCCAACCCTCCCCACTCGCTGGGGTTTTGGGTCTAAAATTAGCCAAACTCAGACACTTGAGGGGTTAAGCAGAGGTTTTTCCGAAAAAATAAAATTGTCTGATACATAAATTATATAAGATCTGATAGTTTAGATGGAGGCTAAAGCACATATCTACAATTGTTTAACTTGGTAGGTACCTAGGTAAGTACCTAAATTAGAACGTAATGACAACATTAAAAGCGTTTTTGAATAGCGCCACTAACGTGTACCATTTGCGTGCGTAACATAATAATTGCGTACCTAGCGAAGCTCATCATTATATGACATTCTCGCAAATGATGATAAGTTGGGGTACACAAATAATACGAGACAAACAACGGATAGCGCGGTGCAGCACAGCCTCGCGAGCCACGGCCTTTGCGCAGGATTTCCGGCAGTCTGCACACGAACCCGAATAACCATGTTGAGCTAACAACGCTTCGTTAACTTAGTAGTCAAGTGAGAGCGTTGTACTGACGCCCGCACATCAAGCTAATACAATCTGTCAAATTTCTTTAATAGATTTTCATCTTTATCGCTAAAGCATTAGGTTGATTGGGAAAATTTGACAGTTTCGGGTGGCTTGATGTGATGGCGTTTGTACCAAAGAACTCTGGTAACATACAGGTAAACAAGCTAGCAAATATTCGTTTTCATTTCCATGTTTATAGTCGTCACTATCCTATGACTCATAGGCTTTATTAAAGTTCACGTGTTGAGCCAGATTGTCGTTTTATAGTTTCCTGCTTGAAGATAAGTAGGTATAGGTATAGGAAATGCGTTAAGCAAAACGATCCGTAGCTTCCTCGCGTCTATTTCTTCACTTTCACTGTTCGACAATCAAGCGTTGTTGTTATGGAGATTACCTACTATTGTGTTCACATCACCTTCCTGTTGTAATAGTGTGTTATAAGTTGCAATTAATATCTTCTAGGAGGTTGCCGACTCTTATTCAATCAGTTGGTTTTCTTTTCAATCACAAAACTGATTCATGATTTCATGCTCTTATGTAGGTCTGTACCTACCGCGTGCACGACGTCCAAGTTGAAATTGGGTCTGCCCAATGGTATTTTGTAATAGGTATCTCGACCTAGTAGGTATCCCTCGACCCTCGACGGCCTCCACTCCTTTGCTTCCCATTGTAAGATATGGATTCAAAGACCATAATATTTGTGTCAGTGTAATTCAATTGCGTTATTATTACTTACTTATAATTGCAGGCAATCAATCCTACTTAACATAGGACGATGCTTCGGCTCAGATTGTTTTTTTTGGGGCATTCTTTTTAAATGATTTTTCTATGCTTAGGTACTACCTAAGCAGGTATGTGTAGTTTGATGTTAAGGCGAGTTGTTAACAGGCAGCGACACTATTGAAAAATTAATAAGTCTGGCTTATTATTGTTTTTCTCAATGGTGACACTGTTAGCAGCTACACTCACTTTAAAGAAAAGCTCGTAAAATGGAACTTTCGGTTGAATTTGTTTGTTGCACACGTCGTCATAGAACTCGCACAGAATAATGAAAAGCAAATTGTTACGGAAACGCACAAGAACAATTTACGACAGTGACATAATATGGTTCTGCAAGACTTGCGACTTGACTTGAGTCCACTCCTACTTTAATAATGTCTGTACTGTTTTGATTAGTGTGGAAAATACATGCATTTTTACTTTTACTTTACTTTACTTGCATTTTAGTTTATCTCTTCCACACGAATTAAAGGAACACAACAAAAAAACTTACTAAACTAGTTCTCAGACTGGTTTGTTTGAACATTTCCTCTCAATATTAAACCTTATGCAGTGATACACAAGTCTCATTCTTTAAAATTGAATAAATATCCATAATATAGCTCGAACGTCTCGTCGTCGTCCTGAGTTTTAACACCGTAAAAGGAAATTACCACTTTAGCCTTTTGGCAATGACCTCCTGTTCATCGAAATGCCACAATCTTAACTTATTTACTTACATTATTCGATAGCTAGGTTCACTTTGTATTTTAACTTCACGTCTTTCTTTTTTAAAACAGATAAGTATGCAAATTAGAAAGCTTGCATCACCCGATGCTGTATAATCTATGCTGCTTTGTAACTTTTCTTTAATTTAATGCATTTCAATTATCTAAGTAGATACCTATAAGTTGTTGACAAACTTTGTGTGAAAATAAAATATTGTACATTGGCAAAGCTTTACACTGCTTAGGGGTTGTTTGGGCTCACCTTTCCATATTCGGCGGTTCCAGCCCACTCTCGCCGCCATTGATCTGCCACTTCCATGTCAATGAGTTGGTGTGTGTCGTTTTTCGATAATGCAGCTACACTCGGGAGCTCGGGCTCGTTCGATAGAAGCGCACAAGCACGTTGTCGCTGCGCGCCGGCACGAAGCCTACTGCCCGTCACCTCCGCTGCCTTCGGCGCGCGAGACGCGGTACAGCCTGAGCCCACAAAATAAATTTAAATATCGCCAATTCGTCATTGCCTTCCGTTGACAAAAACCGTACCTACTTAATGTCAACGCCCACCGTCAGTATAAGGTACCTCTCACGTAGGAAGCGACCCACGCTTTATCGAGAGATAGATACTGCAATATGGAAACAAATGTATACACTTAAGTTAACATTAGAATTGGTAGGTACAATAAAATATACATAAGTAGGTAGATGTCAGAAAGCTTTTTATTGATCATAAATCAATCTTACTTCGTACAACGTCCATAATATTTTTTGTTACGGGTAGGTACACTAGTCAAACCAGCCTTTATTAGGTATAAACCCATATTTATCAGGTACTGACCTGTTTTTAGGGTTCCGTACCAAAATGGTAAAAAAGGAACCCTTATGGTGTGACTCAGTCTGTCTGTCTGTCACAGCTGGATATCTCAAGAACTACTAATGCTATCAACTTGAAATTTAGAATAGTTTTAGATGACGTTTACCCAACTATTTTGCAAATAAGAAAGAAATAAAACTATTTATATTTTTTTTGCAACAGGGACTGAAGGGGGACTTAAACATTTAAAGTGGGGCTACTAGGTCATGTGGGGTATCATATGAAAGAGCGCTGTTTGCAAATTCTCAAACTATTTTTTATTTTTTTTAGGCCGCATAGTTTTCGACTTTTGATGAAAAATGAAAAAAAATACCGTTCCCCCCCCCCCCCCCCCCCCCTTATCTCCGATGTTTGCAAAGAGAAAAATCTGAAATTATTCTATGTGATAGAAGCTTATGTATTTATAGATTACAGGAAAAATAAAAAGATGTCTCTAAGTAGCACACTTTTTCAGAAATCGGAACGGAACCCTCGGTGCGCGAGTCTGACTCGCTCTTGACCGGTTTTATTTAGAGTCACAAACGGTAGATAATCGTGCTCGTGGCTAAGTAATAAGTGCCGCACGGGTCGATCCGTCAGGTTAAGCTACGCTTGCCGGGGTTGGTCAGTGGATGGGTGACCATCTTTACATACCGAGATTCCTCCGTGCCTCGGAAAGCACGTTAAGCCGTTGGTCCCGGCTGTTATTCGTGGATCTTTGACAGTCGTTACGGGTCGTCAGAAGCCCGAAAGTCTGACAACCAGTCTTACCAAGGGGTATCGTATTACCCAGGAACTGGGTTGTGGAGGTCAGATAGGCAGTCGCTCCATGTAAAATACTGGTATTCAGCTGCATCCGGTTAGACTGGAAGCCGACCCCAACATAGTTGGGAAAATGCTAGGCAGATTGATTTTGAAACGGTAGATAATCTCCAGGGTTAACAAGGATACCTACTAAATTCATCCACCGGCCTACCGACAGGACTGCCGACTAACCCACCAAATCCACGTTTTAGTCCTCCTTTGGACTTTGTGCGCACTTTGCACCCTTTCATAAAAAAAATTGTTCAAGTGATGAGTACCTACAATGATCCCTGTTCGGGTTTAGTGTAAACAAAAACTAATGTTGTATATACTAGGTACTACTTTCGTGAATTTTTTCACCCATCCAAAACTAACCGTTTAGCTGGCAGAGGAGGTGGGGGACACTTGTCTCAAATGAGCACTTAAAAGCTTAATATTTCAGAAACGGATCCCTAAATCGAAAATTGTTTTTTGAGAAAACCGCAATATTTTTGAAAGACATCCATGACACCCCACACCATGGGGTAGACGAGAAATAAAAAAAACATCCTTACTTTACGTGTGCAGAAGAAGGTACTACCTACGCTAAAAAAAATAATTAAAAACATCCCCACTTTACGTGAAAAAAAATTATTTTCATGATTTTATTTTACCACTGTCGGCGTGATGAATATGTATATTCATACCAAATTATAGCTTTCTAGTACTAAGAGTCTCTGAGCTAAGTTGCGGACGGACAAACGGACAGACGGACGTAAAAAAAAATATAAGGGTTTCTTGTTGACTACGGAACCCTAAAAACTCAAAACGGGTGAAGGAAAACATCGTGAAGAAACCGTAGATGAGGATTACGGCCCACTCCCTCTTACCGAGAAGAGGCCTGTGTCCCCGCAGTAGGAACACTATAGGCTGAATACCTGATTATATGCTGAAGTACCTACTAATTTAGGGTAATGTTTTAAAAACTCTTTGTCTTCTATCTTTTGCTTAAATACTAACACAATTTTGGAGCTTTATAAACCAATGAAAATTAAAAGTTATAAAAAAGTACGAAGTACTTACTGAGTTTTATTTTATTTTCTAAAATTGAAAAATTAAATAATACAATAAACACTAAACTAACTTTTTTCAACCTAACGGTAAAAAAGTATCTAGGTATGCATAGTGGCGGCACGCCCGCCGCCCGGCCAAATTACGAACCGAATCTTTTTGCGTGAAAATACGGAAAAAACTAATTTTCCCAGATAAGAGACGTAGATCGATTGTACGCCCCCGTAAACCCTAAGTATATTGCAAGTTTCATCGAAATCGTTAGAGCAGTTTTCGAGAACGTGATTACAAAATAATATAGAGCGGTGTCAAGCCAGTGCGAGCTGATAGCCAAGTCATCAATCGATTTAAGCCCCATGTATGTTCTACGATTTTTTGTAGTTTTCGAGTTATTTTGGATAGGTACTTACCTCATTTCATATCAAGGGTAGTGGTTAAGGTTATTGTATCTAGGTATAAAATGTATGTTTTTATTATCAACTGAGCTCTGCTTAAACGTAAAGGAATAGTAAATAATATCAGGATTGACAGAAATATGCAAAGATAATAATAAACTATCACTATCACTACTATACATAGTAGGTATAAAACAAAGTGGCTTCCCGCTGTCCGTCTGTCTCTATGTATGCTTAGATCTTTAGGGCGAGCGCGCATTGCGGTGTGTTTTTCTACCGCATAATCTGTGAAGTATGGAATGTCTTTGAAGTGCGCGCACTGCGGTCTTGCGTTTTGTTACTGTAGGCCCCGCCCAGTGCGGCAGAACTACCGGAAACGCACCGCAATGCGCGCTCGCCCATAAAACTGCGCAACGGATTTTGATGCCGTTTTTTTAATACATAGAGTGATTCAAGAGGAAGGTTTATCTGTAGGTACCTATAATAAACGCGGGCGAAGACCCGCGTCTTCGCCCGCGTTTATTATACGTACCGCGTTTAGTATAGGCAAAAGCTATAAATGATAAAATATGAAAATCACAAGATTTCAGATATGCCCTAAATAATAATCCCTATTCTATTTAGTAGGTACGTACATTTTTGTTTAAAATTGACCCAAAAAAAGGATATAATTTTTTAAAGCCATCATCTCGTTGAATCAGGAAAAATATAAAAAAAAATATATAAGTAACTCGAAATCTACCAAAAATCGTAGAACATTTAGTTATAGTCCACTCAACAAATGACCAAAAAGGGGTGTAGAGTGCGTGAGCTGGGACGTAAACGATTTCTTCAGAAAGTTATCCAGGGTGCTTAGGGACATGGGAGGCCGTCACCTCCTTCTGCGAAGCAGTGATGCTCGCGAAGGAGGAGGCGGAACGCGTGAGGGAGAGGCAGCCTCACGCCCTCAGTCGCCGCAGGAGACGCCCTGGGCGGCGGGAATCGCGGGGCGATTTCCGGCCACCGTAGGCGCGGGCCTGCGGACGGTGAGCAGCGGGTAGCTCGCCGTCCGGTAAGGACCAGGCCCGAGTCGACGGCGCGTTGTGTTCCACGCGCGCCTCAAAGAGATGTCAGCAAGTGACGGGGCCCAATAGGGCCGACGCCGCTGGGGTCGCGGGTTGTCTGAAGGGGTTACCGCGGCCCTGGCATAGGCAACTGAAGGAACACGGGTGGGTTTTAGTCAGTAAAAGTCTGACACGCCCTCCCGCTCCACCCAGAGCGGGAGAAGTTATTTGATGATTTCCCACCCTCAAAAAAAAAAAAAAAAAAAAAGGGTGCTTAGGGAGTAAACATACTAAAAGTTCCTACGTCTAGGGGGTGCGCCGGAGTGGGCGGGGGGACTGGAGGGATAGAAGTTCCCACTTTTGAGTTATTCGCTAATATCTTTAAAACGGTGGGTCGTAGAGAAACAATATTTTCTATGTAATGAAAGCTCATGAAATTTGTTACAACTGTTACCTTATATACTTTTCGAATTCCTACCCATTTTCGAACTATACGTTCCGGAAAAGTGAAAATTGTCGAAAAAACGACTTTTATCAAACACTAGCCGTTGCCTGTTCTTCGTTCGCGTTATTTCGGGATAAATAGTAGCATATTTAATTGTTAATCTAGGTCCTAATCTATCTACCTACCAAATTTTATCCAAATCCATTCAGCCATTGAGTTATCGAAACTTTTATCTATGTAATATATCGCCCGCGTGGATGTCGAATAAGAGCGAGCGCGCACTGCGGTGCGTTTCCGGTAGTTCTGCCGCACTGGGCGGGGCCTACGGTATCAAAACGCATGACCGCAGTGCGCGCACTTCAAAGACATTCCATACTTCACAAATTATGCGGTAGAAAAACGCACCGCAATGCGCGCTCGCCCTAACCCACGGGAACCTAACTTAACCAGGTTATAAACTATCTGTGTGCCAAATTTCATCCAAATCTTAGACTTAAATGGTATAATGCTACTAATATTAAAATGTGAAAGTTTGTGAAGATGTTTGTTATTCAATCACGCAAAAACGACTGCACGGATTTGGATTAAATTTGGCACAAAGATAGTTTATAACCTGGATTAACACATAGGAATATAACTTTTTATCCCGGTAGTAGATTCCCGTGGGATAATAATCAACATCCACGCGGGCGATATAAATTACATAGAGAAAAGTTTCGATAACTCAACCCACCGTTTTAAAGGTATTAGGGAAAAACTCAAAGGTGGGAACTTTTATCACCCCACTCCCACTCAGGCTCACCTCCTAGACGCGGGGATATGTTTACTCCCTAAGCACCCTGAACAACTTTCTGAAGAAATCGCGTACGTCCCAGTTCACGCACTCTACAAACAACCCCTTTGTTGAGTGGACTATACATATAATAATATGTATTTTTAGTTGATGATTTCTGAAAAACCGTGCTATTTAGAGACGTCGCGTCGTTTTATTTTTCCTGTAATCTATACATAAACTTCCATCACATAGAATAATTTCAGATTTTTCTCTAAGCAAACTTCGGAGAAAAAGGGGGAACGGTATTTTATTTTAACATTTTACATCAAAAGTCGAAAACTGTGCAGCCTAAAAAAAAGAAAAAAAATGTTGGAGAATGTGCAAATAGCGCTCTTTCAGAATTCAGATGATACCCCACATGCCCTAGTAGCCCCTAGTAGTTCGTTAGATTTCGTTCATTCGACGAATCTGCACGAAATCAACTTAGAGAGATCTATTGATGATTTTTATGGTTAAAATTATGTAAATACATAAAATTATGTTTTACTGTTGCGTAACATATTTTGATCAAGATACAACCTGACACTGACCTGAAAATTGTAAAAAAACGTAAGAAAACTTGAATTATGCAGGCTACCACAGCGGAGGAGAATGATGATGGTGATAATAATACTAATGAACAAAAATTTTCTTATGTTTAATAAATTACTTATTCTTCTACAAGTTTTGTACAAAAGTTAGCACAAGTTGTTTCAGTTTTTATAAATATTGTTTTAGTGTTATTCATTTCATTAAAAAAATCTATGGGAACAAAAGTATGTAAGTACCTAAGTCATGATTTATAAAATATAATATAGAGAATACTGATCCACCACCACCTAATAAAGCTCACTAAGATTATTTAGCTGTTAGGTTTTAAGATACCCTAAATTTTTTTAGGACAAAATTATAATAGAATTACAGTGGTCATTCCATCATCCATGGTTGTTTCTATCATGATTAGTTAACTTGCCAGGAGTTTTATTTCAGAATTACTTCTTAGTTGACTAACATACAAATCTATTATATTATTATCACATTTTCTTAATTCTAAAATGTCAAGAAAGGCATCACTTTTGAACTTGTTTCTCATGTTCACACATCTTCGGTATTTGGCAACCAAAACATCGTGCTTTTGGCTAGTCATACAAAAGTTATAAAAGATTTTTTGCTCAGTATTATAACTTTTGTTGATACCGTTTTTGAAATATCTATAGAATAGTTGTTCTTCATAGTTGCACATATTTTCAACTTCTGTCCATTGTGTGGTAGTCAATCCAAAGAGCAGACCAATTTGAGGACCTTTGACTGCACATGTTACTTGCCCTGATTTATCACTAATTCTTAGAGTAGCACATGACGTTACTCTTCCTTTGTAGTTACTGATCTTGACCGACTCCAGGTAGTATTCTGTCAGCAATCCCCATCCCTTTGTGTTAAGTTTAAGTCGTCGTGTCTCAGTAAGTTTCAAAGAAACGACAGAATGGTAAAAATTATTGTCGACTTCTTTCTGATTCATGGGAATATTGCCGTTTATTTGTTGCAACAAACAAGTGAAGTGAGTAGCCAGTATTAGGTACTAATGAATTCACTAGCAGAGGGCTGCAATACTTTGTGTTACCGCTTTAGCCACTTATAATGTTAAGCTGGTTGTTTGAACAACACATCTGAACCAAAAGACAATCTCTTGAATTCAAAATGCCTTTCAAAAACTTTCAAATTCGAATTAATGTTACTTTACTGTTTACAGTTTAATTAATGCATGTATGACATTACGCGGTCGGTGTCTTGTCACAGTTGTCACTGTCATCATGTCATGTCGGCAGCACCTCAGCAGGCAGCACTGACTCTATAAAACCTCAGAAGAATAACTAAAGATAAAACTCAATGTGTCATGTGTCAATATGGTGTCAACCATTTACGCCTTGATTGATTGATGATTGGTTGATTGATTGCAGAGTCGTCAAACGAATGAAATCTAACGACTCTGCACCTTAGAGCATTTAAATGCTCTAAGCTCTGCACGAAATCTAACTTAGAGAGGTGTATTAATGATTTTTATGGTTAAAATTATATAAATACATATGTTTTATTTCCGCGTATCATACTTTGATCAAGATACAACATGACACGGCCCTGCAAATTGCAAAAAACGAATTTCGCGGGCTACACAGCGCAATCACCTTAATGCTGCCAGTGCACTCTTTCATTCAGTAAGTTTGCGTCTGTAATAAGTATAGCTTGTTACAAAAGAGTGGAAAAAATGGGGGCGGCACTAGCCATACATTACAAACTTCATTTTTCTGGCAGAACTTTAGATAGTCATAATAATTTTAAATCAATCTATTGGGGAAGAAATCGCAAAGCTATGAACAGGTGGCGCTGCTAACGCTCGACTCATAATACCGACTGTCATTTTTATTTCTCAATGTTTTTCGGTTTTTAAATAATTATAACATAAACTAGCGTGTGTTTTTTGGTAATACAACGAACAATGTATGCAACGTGGACAGTACCTCATTCAGAAGCTGAACTGAAGATCCGAGGAGCTTCACTAAGAGGCCGAAAAGCGGATCTGGTCAGCAGGTATTTACCAGCCTATTTTCTTGTTAACAATTTGAAGAAAATAACTCAATTCTAAATTAGCAATATGTCGTTCATTAATTATCTTAGTAATTACAAACTTTTACGTACTTAGATAGTAGTTTTATAACATATTCGATGTGTCATGAACTCATGAGCTACAAACATAACCTAGACATTAAATCTGAATTTTAATTAACCTGTTACAAAATCGAATCATTTGATCGTAATTTGAATTGTGGGATATCTCAGCAGCATGAAACTGCTGATACCAAGATGGATATGAACATAATCCTCGAATTTTCGAAAGCTGTAAAATTGCGTATCTTAGTCGCATTTTCCCATATTTTTTAAATCGTAAGTCTTTAGGAAAATAATGATTTTCATTGTTATTACAAAGAGATGTAAATTGAAAAAAAACAAAATGTTTTTTTTCACAATCTTGAAAAAAAACATGAAAAAAAACTTGGCACCGTTGTTTTTTTTCTACATTTGGTTTTTTTTTCAGAAAAAGTAAAACACTGTAACTGAAGTGGAATAAAACACTAAATTTGATTGTTTTGTTTTATTCAAGTCAAATTATGGTTAAATCAATGGGTAACATTATCATGATTTAAAAAAATACTTAATGTGTTACATTCATCGGTGTCAGTATCAGTAGCTACGGCTACGCTTGTTTTATCAGCATCGAAATAGGAATAACGTTCTGGGTCTGTACATGTATGTACTATTTAACAAAAAAACAAATGGTATTTTCCTATTGAACCAAAAAAAAATAAAATAATATCAAATCATATACGATAACCGCCTTACCATATTTTTATTTTCCTACTCATGAAAAAAAACCTGCTTCAGAAAAAAGACTGTTTTTTTTTCATGTTTTTTTTAAACGTTTTTTTTCATCTCAGAAAAAAAACCGTTTTTTTACAACTCTAATTACAACAGATTACGCTCAAAGGCAGCAATTTTTTTCTCAGATGTCATGCAAAGTTTTTTGTAAACAAGTTTTATATGTAATTTGACAGATAATGTAATTTTCTGTGAGTCAAGCGATACCAGCGACACCTCGCGGAAAAAGTTGTCAGTTTTCTTCCCCATTGTTTTCATGCACATTTTTGGCCGCCGCGCCCGCGCTAGGCCGGCAGTATGGACGCACACTTAAAAGATTGACAAAGATTAAAAATTAGTTCCGTTTTTAGACATTTTTGCCAGACTTGTATATTACTTATTTTTATTCATTATATTATATTTAGGTACTTAGATACTAATAGACCATAGAATGCTGCGCAGTGGTAGCCTGCGAAATTCAATTTTTTTTTGAGTTTTTTGCAATTTGCAGGTCCCTGTCAGGTTGTATCTTGATCAAAGTATGATACGCGGAAATACAACATACGTATTTATATAATTTTAACCATAAAAATCATCAGAACATCTCACTAAATTAGATTTCGTGCAGATTCGTTAGATTTCGTTCGTTTGACGACTCTGCACGAAATCTAACTTAGAGAAATGAATTTCTCGGGCTACACAGCGCAATCACCTGGTGTTTGCGCTGTGTAGCCCGCGAAATTCAATTTTTTTTTTGGATTTTTTGCAATTTGCAGGTCCGTGTCAGTTTGTATCTTGATCAAAGCAATAAAACATGTATTTAAATAATTTTAACCATAATAATCATCAATACATCTCTCTAAGTTAGATTTCGTGCAGATTCGACAAACTAACGAATCTGCACGAAATCTAACTAAATTATTACTACTGGGTACTATGAGCCCTTATAGCAGGGCAAAAGTTGAACGTTTCCAGTGAGAGAGAGTGACGGTGCTATAGGTCGTATATAGCTCCGTCACTCTCACTGGAAACGTTCAACTTCTGCCCTGCTATAAGAGCTCATTGTAAACCCCCTGTGCCTATATGTACAGTTTTAGTAAGTAAACGTTAAACAAAAAAATATTCTTAAATTATAGTAAAATTTTTAAAACCACATCCTTTTTTAACCGACTTCTAAAAAAGGAGGAGGTTCTCAATTCGGATGTTTGTATTTTTTTTTTTTTTTTTTTTTTTTTTTTTTTTTTTTTTTTTTTTTTATGTTTGTTCGCGCATAACTCCGTCGCTTGCCAACCGATTTGAAAAATTATTTTTTTGTTGAAAAGGGTATATTTCCCAAATGGTCCCATTTTTGTCAAAATCCAGTTCTGATGATGGGATCCTGGAGAAATCGAAGGAACTCTTCAAATATTATAGGCACACCTATAGCGATTTGGGTATTTTTTATAGTAGCTCGTGCATTTGCTCTCGGAAAGCACCACTTGGTGAAGTGGAACTGATGATGAAGACCGCAGATGGCTACCGGAACTACTCAATGATAAATATTTCTCGGGTTGCGATTCGATTACTTTAATATGGTTGCTAAGCAATTTCCGCTCGTCACACAATGCGTGTGGTGAGTGGTTGTTGAGGAGTTCTCCTGGTTCTTACCAGCAGAACTCCTCAACAATTAACGTCCCAGCATCGGGAAAAGCAATATTTTGTAACATGTGATGAGCAATTGACATTAGACTATTGTAACTTATACAAATTATAAACAGACCCACTAAAAAGCGAGAAATAAAAACTTTTTAACAAAAAAAAAAACCGACTTCCAAAAATCACTACAAAGTGAAAAATAACTTTGATTTCGGAAGTCGGTGGCAAAAAAAAGAAAGTAAATAAAAAAACGAAAGACACCGACTTCCGAAATCAAAGTTATTTTTCACTTTGTAGTGATTTTTGGAAGTCGGTTTTTTTTTTTGTTAAAAAGTTTTTTTTCAGCTTTAGTTTCAGCTGGTTTCAGTAAAGGAAAAACTTGAGAGAAGTGTAAAAAAAAAACGTAAACGTTCTAACGGGAAATCCTTCCTTATTCCTTGTCTACATTATAAAGGGAACCTATGTGCAAAACAGCTTTCTAGATTCAAACAGTTTGGGCTGGGCGTTGAAGGACTTCTCTTTTTATTTAAATAGATATAGGTACAGAGAATAGACGTGTCTGTTACCACCAATATCTTGAAACAATAGTGGTAACAAACAGCTCACCACAATTTAGTAAAACGAAATTTAAATTCATTTCCGCCATATTCCAATTGTGTTTTCTGCATCCCGTAAATAGCTTCGTGATATAATTGTATGGATTATCATACAAATATTCAATAAACTCTATGAAAATCTATTAAAATACTCAGTTATTCTTCTTCAAGGTACAGACGCTAGCACAACAAGCTACTAAAATCTGTCAAACTTGAATCGATTTTCATCTTTGATTAGGAAAATTTTACAGTTTCGGGTGGTTGGATGTGCTGGCGTCTGTACCTTATATTTGACAGAAGATTTTTCAACTCAAACTCACCTCGATCCTCAAGGCTCAAGGCGCACCGGTGCACCTTATATTTGACAGTTGGTTCCTCAACTCAAACTCACCTCAACTGAGGAACTGTTTGAGTTGAGATGTAAAATAATTGCAACTATGAATATCAAACTACCTAAGTGAGGTTGAGTCGAGTCGAGGAAATCATGAGGATTTGACTTAGAATATGGGTGAGTCTACATAGTGGTTAGATGATTCCAATTTTATCGTATAAAGCTTGAATGATCGATCTCTTGTGAGAGGGATCGATAATTCATGCGGCCAGAGGCAGCCTGCGGTGGCGGATAGCAGGGGCAGCTGTTGTAAGTCCGTTTCACAAAAGAAGTGTCGCAGACGAGGTGCGACCGTGCGACTGTCATGCGACGGAATCATAAATCTTTGTTTACTTTTTTATCTCAACATCATATAACTGGCACTGGTTATTATAATGCACAATCTAAATAGAGAAAGATGTCTGAGGTAGGAGGTTTGTTGTAGGAATGTTGCTAACTATATTATAATAATTATTCGTTTCACTTATAGCCGCTGGACTTCGTTTAGGTTAAATGCTCTAAGCTTTCATGAGACGGACTCTATTATCTTATATGGCAAACACGGTAAACATCTACCCACCATCCCGCTACCCGTGCCCGTTGCTGTCACCACCTATGCCCTAAGCCTATGCCTGAATGCATAACGCGTTTGCAGTTTTTAGTCTGTGCAGGGTGAATTTACTGGCAGCACTGAATCAATCAGTCAGACGTAACTGACATTACCGGACATGACAGTCGAACTGTCGAAGTGACATTTCGGTTTTGACATTTAGTTAGAGGTTATTTTGGACGTACTGTACTAGTGTACTGTGATCGTATTGTGCTTATTTCTAGCTTATATAATTTATATACGCTCAGTATTATTATATTTTACGAGAATTCACTTAATTGTTTTCAATGAGAATAGGCTGGATTCACAAATTAGTAAACAAATGGCCCGGGAAAAACACTCTTGGGATGTATAGGTTTCTTCCCATGTTTTTCGTACTTGGAGCCGCTTTGGAGTTTTCTATGATCAACTGGAAAGTTGGAGAAGTCAACTTTTACAGCAGTTTTAAGAGGAGGCAAGCTCACGATATAGTTGAAGAAAAGATAAAGAAATACGCAGCAGCTTAAGATGCCAGCCGGAGTGACTTGGGGTCAATATATAGCATTTTCATCGGCAGCTATGCTGTCTATGTTTGCAGGATCGCAAATTGTGCATCAGTACTACAAACCTTTACGGGACTTAAATGAATACATTAATAAGGAACTTAAGAGTTTACCAGATAATGTACAAGTTAAAATTAGGCAAGAATTGCAAGATGAAGGTGTGCTAAGTAAAAGTTAGAATCAATTTGTAGTGTGTTAACCTTTGATATATGGTTATGATCAGTATGTAAATAAAGATTTTATTTAAAAGAAATAAATCTTTGTTTACCCTAACCCACATTTCCCTAGCATAATAATCTTATACTTACTTAGTAATTATTTTCGAAATTAGTATGTAAAGTGATTTGTTTGCCATTAACTCTTAATTACAATAATTTAAGAATACAATCTTAGTTTAGAAATATCTTTTGTGCTTTAACTGAGTTCAAACTGTAGAGCAAGAAATGACTTTCTCAGATCCTTGCTACAATATGTGTAGGATATAAGTTATGCCATCGCCTAAAAAACTGATTTACTTACACATTATATAGGTACCTACATTTATTAAAATTGATTCTTGCAGTCTGCCTTAGCACAGGAATGTTTAACTTAAATTGACACATTGATGCAAATAAAACAATTATAATTATTTGTAAAATGTATTATAGCTAGCTATAAATTTTGGCTCCACTCTTATATTAATATTTACAATAGGTAGGTACATTAATTTTAACAATAAACTTTATATTCAATAAATTATCTTAAAATTTTATAACTACAATAAAATAGGCACTTACAAAAGTCATTTTTTATAGAAATTAGATTAACAACTTAGTTATCTTACAAACAAAATATTGTAGAAGGTACTAACAACTTACACTTTGTTACAAACAAAATATTACAAATAATAATAATTAAATCTTGGTCTCAGATGATTGAGTATTGTTAATAACATGATGCACTATTTTTATCACATAACAAATTAGTTGATGTAGTAGTACATCATGTAGATTGACTACAGTATCCAGTCATTCCCATACCCAACAAAATTAAACTTTTAACTCTGAATCTTAAAATTAGATAAAACACATTTCTGTCAATCTCTTTAGACAGTAAGTTTTGTATGGCGTATAAACAAACTATACACCCAAAGCATAAAATGCAGTCTTTTAAAATGTAAAATATTGTACAACATTCGGTCATCTTGCTGAATTTGATATAGTTCGTCGAATCCAATCGACATGCGAGCTAATGGAGTCGTATATGCGAGGTCTCCCCAATCCGATTTTTGTACAAGCAATGCGCCAACCACTGACTCCTTCCAGTGACCATTGCTTTGTTTTATCGTTGAAGCACATCATTGAACTGCCTGCATATTCCTCCTCCTGCAAAAATTAAGAGGTCTTATTAATAGAGGCCTTTATTGCTTTACATGAGTAACTCCAATTCATATTTCTTTAGATACTTACGTCACAGTCATCCTGGTCATACAAAGGTTCGGCGCATATTCCATTCACAGTGGCAATGCTGACATTCTCGCACGTATTCATGGGACTGGTCACCACGTGAACCCTTTGCAGTTGGTCTTTATTTCTGGTCCACCCGAGGGTGTTGCAGACATTTGGAGTCGCTTGTTCTGCGCCGTTTTCAGGTAGACATATAGGTCTCACGAAGTCCGTCATCTCTACCGGTTCCTCCAGACGTACTAGCGCGAGCATACTTCCCTCTACCGGAGAACGGACCATGCCAACTATTCGCCTTTCCTGTTGCCAAGGTGTCGTGCTTTGAATACGCACTGTTCCAAATCTAGCAGTCCATTCAGCTTTTGGTTGTCCCTGTAACCATGCGGTAATAGTTTAGATTTTTACCTTACCCAAGAACTGCGACAGAAAGATAGTTGTTTACTCATATTATCAGGGAATTAAGCTTAGGTGTACTTACTTGGAAGCAGGAGGCAGTAGTGATGAGCCAGGAGGGGTGTATGAGCGCGGCGTCGCAGGCGTGTACGTGCGTGCGTAGCAACGCGGCGTGCCACGGCCAGTCGCCCGGGCGTGCCGAGCGTGGCAGGCCCTCCACGCCGGCCACCGCACTGCCGCCGCGAGCCGACGTCACTCCGCATTCTGCATCGTTACAATAAGTAAAGCAGGTAGGTGAAATCTTTGCTTCACACAGCGTTGTTCGACAGTGGTAAGCATAAACATAGGTAATGTAAGTAAGTATGGTGGGAAAAAAAACGGCTGACCTTAGCTTAGATGAAATAAAAACATATCAACTCACCTAAATGGTCACAAATGACTCTGATCACTTTTCGTTCGGGACATTCACTTTTAAGGAATGATATTTCTGAGGCAAACGGGTCCACTATTTCGACATATTGTGGTTTTTCTTTTCTTTGATCAGTCTTTTCGTCCTGGTCCACATCTTCGGCATCTGGAACTACTTCTGCGCTAAATGAAGCCCTGTAATAAAAGTGATTTGTATATTAACCACACATAGGTACAGTAACCGGCCGTAAATATTGCACATGGGATTTACGTACGTTAAGTACGTAACTACATATACAGGGTGTAAGGGACAGCCCTCCGCAAACTGATAGGGTGAATTCAGTATGTCATACTAAGATGACCGGTACTTGAAATTTTTTCAGGAACGTTAAGGGAATCCAATAAACCTGATTTGTTTGTGTTTTTGTGCACAAATCGGAGCGTCTGTTACTGGGGGCCTACTCCCTAAGTCGGTCCGTCTTTCCGTCCGTCAGTTCATCCGTCCGTCTGACATTACGATCCATCAAAACAAGTGTAAAAGTTAAATTTTTCGGACGGGCAAAAACACATCGGGAGTAGGGACAACTGGCAAATCATGTTGTCATTCATACTTCGTTCGGGCCCCGAACCAATCATCCATCCGTAGGTGATACGGAGTAGGAAACAACCGTAACGAAGGCCGAAACTACGGTCTTCGTGCTTAGGTAGTAGGCCCCCTGGTTCGGAGGGGTAGGTAATAGGTATGCGGTGAGTTCGATGAACTCTGTAGCTAGACAGAAAGTGAACAGCTGATTTCACGCGTCGTTGGTTAGAGTATTTCAACATCCATTGCTGGTTTTTTTTTTGCTGTTTTTTTTTTTGCAGTTTTTTTTTACATAAATGGAGTGCTACGAACACACAATGCAATTTTACATTGAAATAATGAAAATGTAACTGAATTTTTTTTTGAAAAAATGAAAATTTTCCTGAGAAAATTTCCGGTGGAATTTGATTCAAAATGAGGAGCTGAATGCACCCTGTTAGTTTGCGGAGGGCTGTCCCTTACACCCTGTATACGATGTATATATGTATGTATGTGTGTATAGTATATGTGTATATATGTATGTAGTACTATTATAGTACGTTATGTATGTACTTTTACGTATACCTACTTGTTTCATGTGCTTTTACGGCCGGCAACTGTAAAAATCCATGTGCAATATTTATGGCCGGTAATTGTACCTACATATTATGAATATAGAATAAATACATTAGGTGTATTAAGGGCAATTTTCCAGTAGTCTGATAACTTTTATCTGAATAATAAATATGAGAGTTGGTTGTCAAACTGTCATATTTATTCTTCAGATATTTTCTATAAAAGCGTCAAACCGCCATATTTATTCCAATATAAGTTATCTGCCGATTGAAAAATTACAATAATAATTAATAGTTATTTATGCAACTGACGTATAATAAGGGGTATTAAAACACGAATGTGTGTTAATAGTATCACATGAGTGTTTTAATACCTAATTATGTACAGTTGCATACAATACTTTATCTACATCCATGTTATCAATCCTCTATAAAAGGTTCGGAAACAGTTTTTTGCAATACTAATACTCGTATCGAACATGGCGGCTGGCGTCATAGTATACGACGTGAATTCGAATAAGTTCTTTTTTTAAATTACGGCGCTGTTGTAGTGAAACGCGCGTACATTACAATGTTCTTTTTTTGAAAACGAGTTGCATTATGAAATTCAGTACAACGTTAAAACACCCGTTTGGATGCTATTATGGTTACCATGGTTACTATGACACTGGCTGTTTTAATGTTGGCAATAAGCTAACTGTTTCAAAAACTTTTATAGAGGATTTATAGCATGGGTGTAGATAAATGTATTTATTCTTGTTTTAATTTATACCAAGGTCTTCCAACTTTTCTTAGGGAACACCTACGCATAGATCTTTACGACTCTGTAAAGAAATAACAATACAGTGATTGTGTATTAAGTACCTACCTACTAAGTACTTTTATCCACAATGCTTTGTAGGTATGATTATGACAAGTAATAATAATAGGTAGGTAGGTACCTACTTACAACATTACATTACTGGTAGGTAAGTGGTATCTAACGTCGTCGTGTCGTTTGTTTGATTTTTTATCAGCTATTCGATAGAATGCAAGGGACCGAAACGCATGAATGGATTCGATCAAAAAAATCAAGTCTCTTGTATACCTACAGGCAGCGATATAAGTTTATGATCATTTACGAATGTTGTTTATTAGGTACGGTCAGCAACAGAAGTCGGTTAACACTTTTTGACATCATCTAAATTAACACAAAATGATAAAAAAATGATGATTTTTAGCATTTCATTTATTAGATACGAGTTCATTTTAATGAAGAATTTTCCTAATAATTATGATTTAGAAAACTCAAGTGTTACCTAATTGACTTTTGTTGCTGACGGTACAGGTACCACCCATGCAAGGTGTCATAATTGATTCGATAGGATTAAGCTACATATATCTTCTCATGAGAAAATTAATGTGAATACTTACTTGAAGGTGAGCGCTTTACAGAGCGAAGCAGCGACGCTGGTGAGCGCGCTTTTGTCGTGCTCGTAGGGCGCCGCGCAGATCTTTCCGTCCCGCCCCCCCTCCGCCCACACCGCGTATCCACTGCGGCTACGAATGGCCCCCAGGGTTGACTCACTGTTCTCTCTTCGCCAGGATGACAGGGAGCGAGCAATCCAAACTGTTATTGAAAACAGGTGCGTTTTATTATCTTCTGATACTGTTAGTTCCTAATCTTGGTTTGTGGCTAAGTAATAAGTGGGCTTGTGGCTAAGTAATAACAGCCGCACGGGTCGATCGATCAGGTTAAGGTACGCTTGCCGCGGTTGGTCTGTGGATGGGTGACCATCTTGACATACCAAGACTCCTCCGTGCCTCGGAAAGTAGCTGTCATTCGTAGATCTTTGACAGTCGTTACGGCCTAAAAGTCTGACAACCAGTCTTACCAAGGGGTATCGTATTACCTATAACGGGGTTGTGGAGGTCAGATAGGCAGTCGCTCCATGGCTCCATGTAAAATAATGGTATCAGCTGCATCCGGTTATTATTACTGAAGGCCGACCCCAACATAGTTGGGAAAAGGCTAGACAGATGAAGACTTTTAGTTCCTAATCAATACGAAGATTAGTCGCTTCGAAAGAAGTTATAAAAAAAACAAGAAAAAAACATTGCCTGTATCTTTATAGGTCCAAAGATAGTGCCTTGTCGTACTCCTCAAATTTTGGGGCCAATTATATTTTTTTTCTTAACATGGTTTTCGATAAAGACGTGTAGGTATCAATATTTAAGTCCGACGAAGTGCCTTGTGGTAACTACTCCAATTTCGTGGCAAACATTAATTTGTTCTTATATGGTTTTCTCAATAAATGTGTATCAATATAGGCCCAACGATGCCTTGAGGTACTCCTTCAGATTCAGAATAAAAAGTGTTTGTTCCGTAACAATTAATATTTTGAACCAACTTTCAATTTTATTTTGTTTGAAAAAAGAAACGTTAATTTTGTTAACGTGTTTCTTGGTAATCATTATGGAACAACTTACGGCATCCAGCTTCATCGCTACCATCAGGACAGTCGGGTGTGCCGTCACAACGCAGATGAGCGGGTAAACAGCGTGTGTGCAACGCGCAGCGCAAACCTCCTGCGCCAGCTGCAGAACAGTGCGCGCAACTGCGCTCGTCTTCTGCTCCCGCGCAGTCAGGAATTCCATCGCACTCTCGGCGAGATAGAGCTAGTCTTTGCAGGCCGTTAGAGCATCCTGTAGAAGAAATATAAAAATAAATTAAATAAATATAAATGCAGTACAGTCTCAATGATATCAGATCATCATTGGATGAGGCAGTCTTTGCAATACCTACTTATTTAAATACGTACCTAGGTATTTGTTTTTATTTTTTCAGGGTTGGTCCATAATGAAACTAGTGGTTTCTGTAATAGTTTGTCTATGTGTTTTGTTTAGTTTAGACTTTATATTAATAAAATCTAAAGCATACCAGGTTCAGGAGCACAGGATCCTGTGCCGAAGTAGTCCGGGAATCGTGCACAGTCGAAGTGCGGGCGCAACCGGTCGGGCAGACGCGCCCCGCAGCCCGCGTGGAAGGCTCGGCAGTAGGCACGGCACGGCCGAACTAGACGGTCCTCTGAACAACGTGGCTGGAGCATTTGACACACGAAATCCTGAAATAAAAAAAGAAAGTAGTGCCACCTACTTTCCAGCAAAATTTCCAAAGTACCTACGTCATTGCTGTGATCTATACCCATTGATATAAAAACTATGTCAATGTCTATACCTACCTCTAATGTGGTTGGCAATGTCATACTTACCTCTCCGAAATCTCTAATAGGCAATAAATTTTTGTCCACGTGATTTAGCAGCTCCTTATTAACCTTCACACGTGTCATGAGACAGTACAAAATACAAAAACCTAATTCTGTGAAGCTAGACCTTAAGGTTGCGGTATGGCCCTATGGCCTATGGCATAAATTTCATAAGTAGGCAATGTAGGTATTATAGCATTGTTCTTTTATCTCACGAAAGCGGGTGAGCCATACTTGTATGTGTAAATGTTACATGCACATTGTCTTTGTGTGCGTAAGCTCGGGAGCGCGCTACCTGCAGGTACGCACACAAGAGCGCGTGTCTATACGCATTATATCTACAAGTATGGCTCACCCGCTTTCGTGAGATAAAACAACGTAGGTATCAGTATCAGAGAGCAATTTTTTATAAGGATTTTTAAAGCAATTGTAATCAATAGGCTTAGATTATAAAACTGTTTTATAATCTAAGTCAATAGGTTACAGTTCCAAGCATTCGACTTATTTCATGCACTGTTGCGATAACAAATCTAAATTTTATTGCCATAGCGACGAACTAAGTATCTTATTGTGTCGCCTTGGAATTCGATTAGGTCCCGACAAGGCGACAAAAATCTAGGGTAGAGGAATGCCTAATTTTCTTTAAATTACCTGAGCAAGATGCGAACATTCGGCATCAAGGAGTTCTCTGAAAGCTACTAGGTCTCTCATCAGTGCGTCTTTCGACGTGTGACCCACTAGGTTAGGATACGAAGTGCTGTTGTAGGGCAAGCTGGAGCATAACGACAATGTGACTGGGGAGCACTCCCTGACCTCTTCCACCGCGTCAGGGGTCACTGCTTCGGTGGTGGGGGTCTCTATGGGTGTCGTGTCTGTTTCCTTCAGCTGTAACGACGATATTACTGAGCTCTCCTGTAACAAAAGTTGAACCTTTAAACATAGTTTTAAATGAGCAGTATAATAGGTATGGCTCGTTTTTAACCCCCGACGCAAAAAGAGGGGTGTTATAAGTTTGACCGCTATGTGTGTGTGTGTGTGTGTCTGTGTGTCTGTCTGTGGCACCGTAGCGCTTAAACGGGTGGACTGATTTGGATGCGGTTTTTTTTATTTGAAAGCAGGTTTTCCAGCGATGGTTCTTAGACATGTTTTATCAAAATCGGTTCAGCCGTTTCAAAGTTATCCACTCTTTTGTTAGCTGCGGTAGGGATCTTAGACGCGTAATGGGTATTTACTTTACTTTCAAACCTTAGTGTGACCTAAAATTTGAAACATCCATGTATGCTATCTATCTATGCAAGATTATGGAATTCTTGGTCTGATGCTGCAGCCAGGATATCCAGCACTAGTGTGCTGGATACACTCTTGAAAAAATAATAGCAGAAATGTCGTCTTTGGATTCATTTACATCAGTATTTGATTCTATATACAATGCAATGGTGGCAACAGGATGAGCTGATGCTGCAGCCAGGTTGTCCAGCACACTAGAACACTCTTGAAAAAGTAATAGCAGATAGGTATGTCGTGTTTGGATTCATTTACATCAGTATTTGATTCTACATACAATGCAATGGTGGCAACACGATGAACTGATGCTGCAGCCAGGATGTCCAGCACACTAGAAAACTCATGATAAAGTAATAGCAGATATGTCGTGTTTGGATTCGTTTTGATCAGTATTTTATTCTACATACAATGCAATGGTAGCTACACGATGAGCTGATGCTGCAGTCAGGATATCCAGCACACTAGTACACTCTTGAAAAATGAAATAGCAGATAGTAGTGTTTGTATTCGTTTTTTTTATCAGTATTTAATTCTATTTGCAGTACGATGGTGGCATCATTATAGGTTAATGTTATGTGCAGAGAAACTTAACATTCTGCAGTTATAAAAATGAATTTCTATGTTGTTAAATTGTTTAAAAAGTTTAAAAATGTTAAAATAAAAATTAAATTAAAAATTTAAAAAACCCCCAACGCAAAAAAGAAAAGGGAACATTTAAAAAGTCAAAAATAATACCTATCGTTGAGCCATTAAATTCGATTGAGTAATACCTATATATATTTTAATTACAGAAATTGATGGATGGCACGATAAGGTTTGCTCATTGAATTGGCGCTATAATGTCACGGCGGGGTACCGCATAAGTAAGTCAGACCCTTCTTCACTTGATTGACTATGATGCGGTACCCCACCGCGAAATTATAGCGCCAATTCAATAAGCAAACCTTATCGTGCCATCCATCAATTTCTGTAATTAAAATATATATAGGTATTACTCAATCGAATTGAATGGCTCAACGATAGGTATTATTTTTGACTTTTTAAATGTTCCCTTTTCTTTATTGCGTTGGGGGTTTTTTAAATTTTTAATTTAATTTTTTATTTATTTTATTTTATTTATTTATATTGTAAAATAAGGGGTAATAACAAGAGTAGCAGTGTAGTCTGATAGTACTATATTCGTGGTTAATACTTTACAAGCTAGTGACACATAAAAAACATAAACAAGGCCGTAACTACGCTTATTTAAATTGGTGACAGACATGTATAAAAGATTATTCACACATGCCAGTGCATCTATAATATGCGACCTCCAATACGCCCCCTTAATCTATTACACATGCATAGAAAATTATCTATTACACAAAACACTTGGGTATAGAAAAAATAAAACATATAGAAAACATAAAACATCAAAACATCTAACTACTCATCCACCCCCTTAATAGAATAATTTGACAGGGATAAATCCTTTAAAAATTCTCTAAGCTTCGGGCTGTGAACACTTTTAGTTAAGATGTCCGCTATCATCTTATCAGTTGACATGTACTTTATTTCAACTTTGTTAGCCAGTACACACTCACGAATAAAATGATACTTGATATCTATATGCTTTGTTCTATTATGCATCATTTTGTTAGCTGCAATTTTATGCGCCGACTGATTGTCATTATAAATTACTACCGCTTTACTATCCACAGCTGTCAAACTGTTCAGTAAACTACGTAAATATAGAGCTTCCTTCGAAGCTTGACTCAATCCTACGTACTCTGCCTCTGTGGAGGACAAGGATACCGTCGCTTGCTTCCTACTCTCCCATGATACTATATTTTGACCTAATTTGAAAATTAATCCTGTGAAAGATTTTCTATCAAGTGCCCCTCCCCAATCTGCATCAACATAGCCTCGTAAATCTAAATCTCCCGACTTCCTAAAAGTGAGACAAAGGTTAGACGTGCCCTTCAAATACCTTAAGACCCGTTTCGCACATTTAAAGTGTATTTCGTCATAACATGAATTAAATTGTGAAAGTACACTCACCGCATGTGCTATATCTGGTCGCGTATTACATGCCAAATAATTTAGACACCCTATTAAGCTTTGATATGGCAGATCGCTATGGGAATTTGTCGATCTTTCTAATTTCATTCCGACTTCCATGGGAGTCGAAACTGGCTTAGCGTCCGTCATGTTAAATTCATTCAATATGTCCGAAATGAACTGTCGCTGATCTAGACAAATAACATCTTTATCTCTTCTCAGCCTCATGCCTAAAACATGCCTAGCCGCGCCTAAATCTTTCACTTTAAACTTGTCAAGCAAACCGGTTTTTAATTTTAGCTTTTCTTGTTCACAATTTCCAAAAATAAAAAGATCATCTACGTAAATAACGACAATTAACTTCTTATTATTTTTAAGTTCCTTTTGATACAAACACGGTTCTATTTTTGATTGCACAAAACCTAAATTGAACATCTCTTTGTCCAATTCCTTGAACCAAGCATTCGAAGCTTGTTTCAATCCATACAAAGAACGCTGCAGTTTACATACTCTGGTTTCTTGACCTTTGACTACTGCTCCTTTTGGTTGGAACATGTAAATATCCTCTTTAATTTTACCATATAAAAAGGCGGTCGTGACGTCCCACTGGTCAATAAACCAACTGTATTCAACAGCTAGCGAGAACAACAGACGTAGAGTAGAGCTTCTAACTACTGGAGAATAAGTCTCAGTATAGTCTACGCCACATACCTGTGTGAAGCCTTTTGCTACTAGTCTAGCCTTGTACTTTGTTACCTTGCCATCGCTATCTCTCTTAATTTTGAACACCCATTTGCACTGGATAGGCTTCTTATCAGCTGGAAGATCCACCAACGTCCAAGTCTGGTTCTCCTTTAGTGACATAAGTTCATCGTCTATCGCTTTTTGCCATAAGTCACCATCGGGTCTCGCCAACGCTTCATTAATAGTCAATGGATCACCATCAAGATTGCTCTCCTTGGCATACATAACATTGCATCCGTACCGATCGACTTGTCTCCGTTCTCTTACTGGATACCTTCTTTCCGATTCAGTCAATACATCATCAGGTACGTGCTCTGGTACTACAAATTCAGGAGGTTCAGTCCCTATCTCCTCCAATACTTCCACGTTCTCGTCTACAGCATCACGGTACACATCATCGTGAGCCTCCAAGGGTTCAGATCTGCTTGTAGATCCGATGGATAAACTGGTAGGAACAGTATCTGTATTCAAGTTTATTATCACTTCCGACTTTTCCACGTTTTCTTTTTGAAGAAAAACGTTTTCCAGAAATTTGACATCTCTCGCAGTTGTCACTTCACCTGTCTTAGGATTCATTAGACGATAACCCTTCTGATTATCTGGATATCCAATAAAAATCATCGGTTCCGTCTTCATGTCCAGTTTGCGTCTCTTTTGTTTTGGTATCAATCTATACGACAAACAACCAAAGATTTTCAGATGACTAACATCCACATCTTTTCCAGTCCAAACCTTCTCTGGTACTGTATTGTTCAATGCTTTCGTGGGGCTTCTGTTCTTTAGGTATACAACAGTATTAACAGCCTCGGCCCAATACTTCTTGCTCAGATTTGATTCTGACAGTAATGTTCTGGCCTTTTCTATTATAGTCCGATTCGCTCTTTCTGCGACAGAATTTTGTTCCGGCGTGTACGGTACAGTCGTCTGGTGTTTTATACCTGCAGACTTCAAAAAAGATTTAAATTTACCATTACAGTACTCTGTGCCGTTGTCAGATCTCAGACATTTAATAGATTTACACGTCTCATTCTCAACTTCCGCCTTGTATTCACGGAACTTATCAAAAGTTTCATTTTTGTTCTTCAAAAAATACACATGAGTCTTCCGAGTATAATCGTCGATAAATAGAAGAACATACCTCGAACCACCGAACGACGGCTCCTCGATAGGTCCACAAACATCGCTAAAGACCAACTGTAAGACCTCGTTCGCTCTCGTACCTTGGTTTTTAAAGGGACTTTTGCATGTCTTTCCTTCGATACATGGAATACACGGCTCGCATAAATCGGTACTCTTATATTCCATACCGCTTACTAAAACTTTCATTTTATTCATATAATTACGCGATAAATGAGCTAATCTTTTATGCCAAATGTTCGAAATATTTTCATTTTGTTTTGACAGTGTCACATTCACGACGTTATTTTTATTTTCTGTCAATTCATAAATTCCGTCGACCTCTTGACATCTTGCAACAATTCGATTCTTATTTTGAATCATGCAACCTCCTTTGTCAAAATTCATGCAATAATTCTTCTTGGTCAAATCGCTCACCGAAATTAAGTTCATGGATAAATCAGGAACATGTAAAACGTTTTCTAAAATAAATTTTTCGTTTTCGCTGACTCGTGGTTCAGCATTTCCTCTTCCTTTCACCAATAACTTCTCGCCGTTTGCTACTGAGATCTTCATGTTGCCCTTTTCAGGTGTATAAGACAACAATTTGCTTTTATCGTGGGTCATATGATTTGAGCACCCACTATCTAAATACCACTTATCTTTGTGTATCGCCTCCTTCGGATTCAGGCAGATATTCGCGGTTTTGATCCGCTCCTTGCATTCGGACGCCTTGTGTCCTTGCTTGTGGCACTTAAAACACTTGTAGACGAACTTCTGCTTACGATCGTTAGTTTTGATATTAGATCTTGCATCGTTCTGTACTTTACGTGTTACTAAGGCTTGTTCGTACTCTGTGTTCAACTTACTCTGTCTACTTCCTTCTTGTAACAATTTCGTTTTAATTTGCTCTAACGTGATCTCTTGTCCACTATTATCTACAGCCATGATAAGAGGGCTGTACTCAGCAGTCAATCCACCCAGCAAAATCGATATGATCCAATCATCAGGGATTTGTGCATCGATATCGGACAATTGTTGTGTCAGGAATGTAATTTTGGATATAAAGCTTTCCATAGAATCAAAGTTCTCTAACTTACAGTTGAAAAGCTCTCGCTGAATATGTATACGTCTTCCCCAACCTTTGTCTTCATACGCTTTCTGTAAGCTGTTCCAGGCTTCTTTCGCAGTCTTCGCATTGTAGACGTGGGTAAAGCACTCTGGTTCTAACAACAAGCATATTGTCGTTCGTGCCTGCCGGTCTACGTCAGCATTTACTACATTTGTAGAAATTACTCCCCACCAGTTTTTATTCTCCAAGTAATTTCGCACCAAGAACTTCCAGTTTGGGTAGTCTGACGATCCTTTCAGCTTCTTAATACCACTTATGCCAACTTCAGTTGACATAATTGAGATTTCGTAAGTTTCACAATTAATATTTAAACCACTCCACTTATTAAATGCTCTAGCACTATCAGAGCATGTATAAGACCATAACCTATTGTAAAATAAGGGGTAATAACAAGAGTAGCAGTGTAGTCTGATAGTACTATATTCGTGGTTAATACTTTACAAGCTAGTGACACATAAAAAACATAAACAAGGCCGTAACTACGCTTATTTAAATTGGTGACAGACATGTATAAAAGATTATTCACACATGCCAGTGCATCTATAATATGCGACCTCCAATAATTTATTCTATGGTAACTTCACAGCTGACAGATAAATAAATAAAAGTAATAAATTACTTATTTTAAGTAATTTACACTGTTAAATGTAGCCTACTTACATTAGTTTTAGGAAGTCTTGGATTACGAACCATGACATACCACTTCCATATCAACCTATGTTACCCTGTCAAAATCTTTCAGTCGTCAATTCCTGTATTACAAATATGGACATCCTAGTGAGTCATCCACTCTAGCTTCCAGGTACCTCCTTACCTTCCTATAGGTACCTATATATCCTCCACTAGTTCGATGGATCTCGACAAAGAGAAAAAGACTAGATTGTTAAATAAAATGAATTCATTATGTAACAACCCAATCAGAATGCAGATCTGTGCTCTCAAAACCTTGACGGTTGAAAACAGTAGGTAGATAGCTATGTTTTTTCCATTCTATTCATAAAGCATATTAAATTATCATGTACAGTGGGCTGCATCAATTGGGTACCCCAGTTGTATTAAAATTTTAATGCAACTGGGGTACACAATTGATGTAGCCCACTGTACAGTCGCCGTCGGATATATTGTAGCAGACAAGGTGATCAAATACTTCTGAACAATCTAAAATGTCAATAAGTTCCATACACTACCATCCCATCCATTCCATACCTACGTTGGAACTTTTTAGGGAAAGCAGGGTTCTGACAGTGAGAGGCTTATATGTGCTACAATGTGTATTAAGGAAACATCGGCTGCCGTTCACAGCAAGTACAAAACGTCGCGCAGACATTGCCCTTCCACCAGTTAGACACAAAACCACCTTCGCAAAACACCAATTCACCTACCTCAGCTATATTCTATATAATAAAATCAATAAATTTCTCCATATCCATAGTTTAAATTATTACCAATGCAAAAGCACGGTTAAAGAATGGCTAATTGAGAAATCATATGACGAGACCGAAAAACTTCTCTTCCCACATGCTTAAGACAGATCTCCTGTTATTCAAGTATTTTCACACACAAACACTCGTACACTCCCCCCACTTTCACACTTACGAACCACCACTATTACTACACCTACCAGGACACATTCTCACCATACACAAACCGCACCTTCACATTACTGACACCACTTACACATACACAACATACCTACTACACCATCCACGAAAAAATCCACTCTCACTCAAACACTTACAAACAGTTTTATTATTAATTATTTTTACTTTTTTTTCTTTTTATACACATAAATAATAATTATATTGTTAACTATGTTAACAATGTTACTGGTGAAAACAGTTTTATTGAAACTTTTTGATCATCTATCTACACTCATGGAATCACTGGTGCCCAAGTCACAAGCTATAAACTAGGTGTTTGGGTGCCAGGAGATAATACTTAATATACTTTATGTTGTATCATAATATTACTGTTACTGTTACTGTACTACATGTTACCATTCTGAGCAGATGCTTGTCAATAATTTCTATACACACAACTATCCAAAAATATCTGAACACTTACAACGTCAAGTGTAGGATGATCCGAGATCTACTTCCTTGATCCAAGATTGTATTTTCTTTCAATAGTTTGACATTAACGTAACAGTTGTATCATTTTCCATACAATTATTGTATTCCCTTTTCATCGTATTTAAACCTCAGATACTCAGTGTTGGTTTTTGGTTCGTCCTATAGATCACGCGGTAATGAATTAGGTAAGCACAGTGTTTGTCTGCGTAGAATATAATTGTCGTTGTAAGTGTTCAGATACTTTTGGTTAGTTGTGTATATGTATAGAAATTACTGGCAAGCATCTGCTCAGATATTACTGAAGTAGGTAATGAAAGTTTAGATATTAATGATAACTTGTTCAGAAGTATTTGGTCACCTTCTCTGCTACAATATATCTGACGGCGACTGTACACATATGCAAGTATTGATTAGATTTGTGAAATTGTGACATTTAATTTAATATTTATGTGAGGAGAGTCATCTATTTGATTGGGAAACTGAGGCGTTAAGATGAAAAGAAATTGTATGAAATGTATTTTTATAGTGCATGGTCTTTAATTTAATTTAATTTGAAAAAGCACAGCCACATCACATCATACATTAAAAATAATATTAGGTAATTATTATGCTAGAAATAATATTAATTGCCGCTCGATTGATCGATCTGCGAGGTTAGGTACACTGCGCTTACCGAGGTCAGTCCGCGGCTAGGTGACATTTCTATAATAAACATCGAAGCGGCTCCGTGGCTACTTACCTAGGAAAATATTTTTAACTGTAGGTGTGCTGGGTCACGGTGGTTAACTACATAAGTGTCGTCAACATACAAATTCCAGCTACCGCATACCTACCTAATCAAGGCTTTCAATCTTACGAATATTATATTAAAGTTCATTGTTCTTCGCAAACAATATACCAACGAATCAGATAGTTATGTTAATTCGACGGGGTGACTGCACCACTGTAATGCATTTCAAGAGCAAAAAAAAGAATAAACGTTAGTAGTTAACATTCGCATCAAACGATGTAGGCAAATCTACCTAAAATATGAAACTTAAATCTAATAAAACTGCGTAACCGTGCAATAGCATCATGTGGGAATAAGAATTTGCAATTTAATTGCACTTGGTTTAATATTCCAAAACAGGATTTGGCAACAACAAATACCTACCTACCAATCTGCAACTAAAGAAAAAGGAGAATATGAATTTGTGCAAATAAAGATCACCTAACCGTAAAGACTGCGGTGTTTCACAATGAGTTGCTTGCCTTGCTATTTAGCGCTGAAATCTAGCTCGCCATGAGGAATTTGAGATGCTCACATTATTATCTCATTAATAATGTTCAATGAAATGCTAAATTAACAAAAAGCAAGGTTTACATCGCCTGTTTTGTTTGATTATATTTAATACAGACCAGTGGCGGATTTACCAGTAGGCTGAGTAGGCTGGAGCCTAGGGCGGCAGATTTTAGGGGGTGGCAAATTTGGCGCAAATTCTTTTTTTTTTACTTACAGAAATAAAAAAATAGATAGGTAAATACCTGAATGTTATTAGGTCCACTCACACTATTCAATCAACGTGTAATAAAATGTTTCACCACTTAAATATATTTTTTTTGTACTACGTATTTAGCATAATGTTGCTAGGACACGGCCTCCTCTCCTCGAGAAAGAGTGCACTGTAATCTACCTCGCGGTCCCAGTGCGGGT
The DNA here is from genome assembly GCA_905163495.3 of Cosmia trapezina. Classification (NCBI taxonomy): domain Eukaryota; kingdom Metazoa; phylum Arthropoda; class Insecta; order Lepidoptera; family Noctuidae; genus Cosmia; species Cosmia trapezina. Next base: position 12,956,971 of record LR991028.1, read on the forward strand.
TGGTAGATGCCACATGTCTTCGAAGTTTTGGTTCTTGGACATGCCGCCGGTTTCCTCACGATGTTTTTCACCGTTTGAGAGCAGTGGTGATGAAAAAAGCGCCTGCCTGGGTTCGAACTCACAACCTACAACTCGTAAGTCGGGGCCATTACCACGGGGCCGCGGGGCCACCACTGCTCCAGCACTACGTATTTGGGTAATCTTAATTAGGTTGCGGTGCGGATACGAATGCTAAGACCATTCGCTAAGAGTGTCTGGCCGAAATGATAACACGGTCGCAGGAGCCGAAGCGGGGTACTGTTGTAGGCATACGCTGCGTCCCTTGAGGAATACCTTGCTGCCTTGAGGAATCACTCGCTTGCGCAGTGCAATGGCGCGCGGCGTGACCTCGTCGTGGTGGTTGGTACTGCGTATACTCTCGCTTCCGAACATGGACTGGAGTCCATGGAGTCGCCTCCTTCTGCGAGGAATTAATGGTCGCGAAGGAAGCGGCGGAAAGGGAGAGAAAGGATACAACCTCCCTTCCAAGTACCAATCCGTAGCAAACGCACCGGCCGCCGGAGGGCGCGGAACGATCTCCGGCCGCCTTAGGGTGAGGCCTTCAGGCGACAGACTTGGGGAGTTTGTTGCCTGAACAGTGAAAGTCCCGAGACGGCGCGCGGCGCGCCGTGTTTTGCGCGCGCCTCTCTCTAGAGTAATTGCAGCCATTTATAACCGCTGAGTGAGGGTGACGGGGTCCGCATGAACTCATGCAGGCCAACACCTAGCCTGGGGAGCGTGACGAAATGCACAAGCACTCTAGCATCATCATCAACCGGATTGTTAACAGATAATTTAATAGTAAACTGTTTTTTAAACTGTAAGTTCAATAAAAAAGGCGTGTCGCTCTTGCATCTGAAGTTATTGCATGTCTAAACTACTAAAGGTAGGTACTAATAGTTGCAATTTCATTGACAAAAAATAGTTATTGTGAACTAGGGTATCGAATTGTAGACAGTAGGGGCGGCAAAATTTGAATAGCCTACTGGCGGCAAATGTGTAAATCCGTCACTGATACAGACCGTGGAAAGGAGTTTGTTTGAGTGGATGGATAAGTACGTAGGGATTTAATCAACATATTGGAATTACGAACACGTGTGAAAGTAAAACAAAAATAAGAGGAATTAGTTACTTACCTACAATTTAACTGGTCAGGAACTCAGGACAGTCAATATTTGTTTTCATACGGTACCTCGTAACAAACGTTAAACCGTTTGGAACCTACTCTGAGCAAAAATAGCGTGAAGCTAAAGTGATGTTGTATGGTGCTAATTGAACCGCTTACCTCAATATGTAGTGTCTCCGGCAACGTGGTTATCTTGCTCAGAGTAGCTGTGGGTACGGCCAGCTCACGCGCCAGCACAGCTGTCACCTCTGCGGTGCTCACCGCGGTAAAGATCGGCTCGAAAGACACCTCGAAGTGGACGCGAATACCTTCCGTAGAACTGGAATTTATATTTTGGTTTAGTAGTTAGCCTAGTTATCTATGGGCAGACAGAAGAGTCACGGGTGCGGAGCATAGCGGTCGGCGACCCGCGTTATTCACCAGATTGACACCGGAGTAATCTTATCTGGATTAAAGCCTATGTACCTATAATCAATAAAAAAAGACTGCCGTGCTCATTAACATGGCTTTACTAGGTAGGTACTTAAATATGGACAAAGCGTGTCTTAAATAATGTCATCATTAGCTTCAGATTTCTCTCGCGTTAACTTGTTCATTTGTCTTTGTTTTTCTTATGGTTTTCTGTTTTGATTGTCTCAAGAGCTGATGAGATAATGTCTTTAGAGAGTAGGTATGCGAGAAATTAGTCACGTCGTCTCATCTTTGCCGAACTTCTGAATTGAGTTTGAGTCAAAGTTTTCGAGGCTTCGAGCTCTAATTTCGTGTTTGGTTCAGGGATCTAGGATATTCTAGATACCATTTTGTCCATATCATTAGGTTAGTTACCTCTTTAAAATAATTAAGTACTTATACATACACCCAAAGCATTTTAATAAGGTAAACTGTAGGCCTGCAGGAAGGTATTTTTCCATATTTGTGGCATTACAAGGTTTTTGTTTACGGTTGTTATCTATATAATTTATATAAAATTCAAAGTCCTGACTGACTGATATATCAACGCACAGCCCAAACCGCTGGACCTAGAGACTTGAAATTTTGCACATAGATACCTTTAATAGTGTAGGCTTCGATTAAGGAAGGATTTTTGGAAATTCCATCCCTAAGGGGGACAAATAGGGGATGAAAGTTTGTATGAAAAATCTTATTCCTTGAGTTAACAGACTTGAAACCTGGCATGAATATTTATCTAAGTAAATTATAAAGTGTGTCATTTTTAGTTTTCCTATACTACCCCCTCATGAGGGATTGGGGGGTGTCAAAGTTTGTATGGAGGAATTTTAACGCTTGTTCCGATTGACTTGAAACTCAGTATTTACACTCGAGACCAAAAATGAAGAATAGTATGTATCAGGGTTTTTCTAAAATCTACCCCTAAAGGGGTTGAAAGGGGTAGTCAATTTTACAGGGCAGGTTTTACTGCGGGATTTCGAAAATTAGTGTAAATAATCTTTCAGTCAAGTTACAGAAATATCCCAAACGATTTTTTAAAATTCCATCTCTGTGGGGGTGAAAACCGCTGTGAAGGAATATAGTTTAGATGAAAAATTTTATTAAGGCCCAGATTTCCTGAAAACGATCAAAAAGGTGGTTTTTTAAAGCAGTGTATCTCATAAACCGTAAATAATTTTGACATGTAAAAAAAATATGATATTTTCAAGTCTTTTTCGCATACAGTTATGGAAGCCAAAACATAATTATACATATTTTAATGCACCAAAAAAATCTTTAAACATACCTCCTAATAATCTTTAAAAGCAGTTTATCCCTTCATTAACAATTATAATTATAATTAAAAATATACCATGAAATGTCAAATTCCAAACTGCATCCAGTGATGGATTACTTTTTATTAAATAGTTAATTTCTAATTTTATACGATTTTATTTGCATTTTTACGACATAATTCCGGTGCGCGTGAGAATCTTCTATCTCGTGCGTCAAACTAGACAGCCATAACGCCATTTCACTTACACACCGAGCTAAACCAATCTTGGAACCTGGGCCTTAATTTGTTTAATTAACTTGAAACTTGGCACAAATACTTGCCTAAGCAAGTAATAAAGTTTGTCATTAATACTTTTTCCCCCAGAGGGAAGGGTAGTGGGGAGTGGTGGTGAGGAGGGGAAGGGGAGGGGTGGAGAAGAGAAAAAGGGGGAAGGGAAATAGGGTGGTGAGTAGGGAAAGGGGGAAGGGGAGGGTGTGGTGAGAGGGAGAGGGAGGGGAGGAGTGATGAGGAGGGAGAGGGGGGTGATGGAGGGACGGGGAGAGGGGGGAGATGGATGAAAAAATATGAAAAGCGTTTATTAGTGGTGACAAAAAGTTTTTACAAAAACTTTTACTTCTGCCAAACTGCACAGCAGTTTGTTGGCAGATGTAGCTCCCATAAATTTTCTTTATTTTTACTTTATATGATAGGAGAGTGTAGTGAGGGGGAAGGTGTGGAGAAGGAAACAGGGGAAGGGTGGAGTTGGTGAGGGTAGAGGGGAACGGGAAAGTGGTGAAGGGGGTGTGAGAGGGAGTGAGATGGGAGGCGGAGGTAAGCGGGAAGGGGATTAAGGGGTTAGATAGAGATAGAGGGGTTGGGAAGTTGAGGGGGTGAGATGGGCGGTGAGGGGATGATAGGGGTGGAAGGGGAGGGGGTTAGACGGGTGTTAGAGTGAGAGTAGGAGTGGTATGAGGGCGAAGGTGGGGGACGAGTGCCTTTACACCTTAAAGTTGATATTTGTATAGCACTGATTCATTGACTGACAGAAATGACCGAAAAATAGAAAGTCGAAAACTCAGAACGGCACAAAAACAGGAGGAAACTCCAGTCGTGCGTCGGAGCTGACACACCCTTTTTTTTGTTTGTTTGAACGCGCTAATCTCTGGAACTACCAGTTAGACCTTAATAATTATTTTTGCATTTGATAAGCCCAATTGTTAAGGAAGGCTATAAGCTTAATTAACATCACTCTAGCTAGGACCATTAGGTGCCGAGCAAAAAGAAAAAAAGTCGAAAGAACGCTATGCAGGCGCCAAAGGAAGTTGAGTATGCAAAATATGAGGACCGCAATCTGTAAATGGTTTTAAGCTCAGAAAAGCTTGCAGATTAAGATTCTGGATGTTGCCGGAAAGTCTATTAGTCCATTTTTTTTATACCCCATCCCCTAAGATAACAAGTAAATCATTTGAACAAATGCTTGGGAGCCATTTTAATCATTGTTTTAGTGACAATTATCCATTGTTATTTAGTCAACTAAAAAAAAACTAAAAAGGTTAGAAATATAAACAAAAATTGTTGATAAAATAAATCGGGGGAACAAGAAACACGCGGATGAAGTCGTGGGCAGAAGTTATCTCAATTTAAAAAAAAATGAAGATAGAAAGATGAGTCAGTCAATCAGGACTTCCTGATTGACTGACTCATCAACGCCCAACCCAAACCCTTGGACCCAAAAAGCTGAAATTGTGCACAGAGGTTCCCTTTATAATGTAGACAAGAAATATGGAAGGATTTTTGTGCCCTTGGGATATTTTCCGACACCCACGCGGGCGAAGCCGCGGGCAAAAGCTAATCATAGATAAAAGAAAGAAGGTTGTTATGTTAATGTTAATTAAATATTCCTTGCGTAACAGTTACGGTCAGTAAATAACAATTATGCTAGAAAAGCATTAACAAGAGCAAGAAGTGGAAGTAACGTAAGATATAATAAAAATTAAAAAATGTGGAACAACTATTGGCACAGCAAATCTGTTTTAGTACTTCCGCCAGCTAAATCTTAGTGGGAATGAGAATTTCTATGTACTTGTGAATAACATTTCAACAGCTGCAAGTTCTCAGGGATGTGCCTTTATCGAAGCTGCGGTAAGGTTTGTGAAATCATTTTTACAATTAAAAACTTAATCAAGCCATTAGGTAATTACTTCACATTTTATGATTCATTTTTATGACTGGAGTAGCCATGTGTTATGTGCCTATTGTAAAAGGAAATTAAAATAACTGGGTTATCAGTATCACCGTCAATCTAATCCGGGTATAAGGTATTTAGGTAAGTGACCAGGATTTCCAGCAGTGAAAAGATTCAAGGCTACCATTGTAACATTACAATTTTCGATTTGAATTCAGTTCGCAAAAAGAAAGGTCCGGAACATAAAACATCTGGAACTACCTTCAATGTGGATTACCTACATAGTACAGACAACGTGCGGCGCATAGAAAGTACCTATCTACTAACGAAGCTCTGAAACAAAGCACGTATAGAACTTTCTTGTGTCAAATACATAGCAATGTAGCGATATGATATCGCATGACACTTTATTTTTATAACGATCGACTACATTTTATAGTACCTCCACATAAAAAGTAAAAGTTGTTTTATATAAAAATACACACGACAGCTAAGTATACAGCGATACTTTGTATGACTAATGTAGGTATAAAAACAAAACTCACTGTAAAGTATACCTAAACTATCAAGTTGTCGAGCATGTGTCTCCATGGCAATGCTACCGGTAAAATATGACATGGGCACAAAAACCAATAAGGTTAAATCAAATCTAATTGAACACGTTGAACACTCTATACCCAAGAATTTTCAATAGATTTGAGGTAGAATGATTATTGATTATTTATCAAAGTCATACTGTAGCCGTTTGTTCGTCAAATTAACTGATTGTATAACCATAACCATCATATAATTCATAAGGCACAACTTGAAATTGTAGCGTTTTACTAAAACATGGCATGCGCAGGCGTACGCTCGATTACAGACCTCGGAGATTTCGAGAAAGTGTACTTTCTCCATCCATCGGTAAAGACATTACTAGTCAGCACCCATTAACATAATATTAATTTACATGGTAATAAAATCTTTGAAATTATTTTAGTCTGGTTAAACGAAGTAGGTGGTTTTTAGCCCGATAGGATTTTGTGTTTGACCGTGATTCAAGTTGGCACTGAACAGGTTTTAACTGAAGTGTTTTTGTAAAGCAAAGATTTAAAAGAGGTCACAACTCTCAGTTCGTCACCGTCAATGTTTACTACAGTACATAATTAATTATTTTGGTCGGCACGGTCGGCATTATGTGGTTTGTTTTAGTAAGTTTTGCTCGTTTTACGAGAACAGTCGGATCCACGATAAAAACTTATTTATTAATCAATGTTGAGTTCCAACGAAGCGAGGCTGCAATTAAAAGCTAACTAATTGTGATGCGTGTATCGTTTCTTTATTGCATTGTTATTTCTGACCATTTCGATTTTAATAACGTTTTCTTTTTGTTACGTCTCTTTTATGATAAGTATTGTTATTGGCGTCTTGCTAGACTTGCTGATTTCCGTACGACCAAATAGTATTGTAGATTTACTTAAGTACTTATATTTTTAAGAGGTATCTATTAACTAATCTACGGTACGAGTAGGTAGTTAACCGGCCCCTTTCCTTTCCACTGTAGGTACTCTTTCCCTAAATACATAAATTCAACATTTTAGTTACATAAGTATAAAAATTGCTTATATAAACCGTTTATAGTACCTACCTACATTTTTTTCTTAATCACTTCAGTCATCGATCATTTGATGCCGGAACCAAGCAGTGAGACGTGCGTGACTTATAAGCGGCACACAATAGTGACTTACCTGTCCAAAGCTAGTATGTCTGCAGAAACAAAACAGGATTTCAATTCAGAGTTTAAATATAAATTGAATAGCGCCTGCTGCAGTTCATTTTCACGTGTCCGGTTGGCTCTGGAGTCAAGGTCGTTGACCTTCTCGCCCTCTCCGTCGTCGGCTCCCCACGAGGTAACGACGAACGAGCCCCGGAACGTTTGCCGGTTAAGGGGATCTCCGAACAGGTACATGTCTGTAAACAACATTATTACTTAGAAAACTGGGATCCGATTTAAGGGCCTATGCACGCTCCGTCGACGTGCACATACCTACCTACGCGCTTTAAACGCAACTTAGTGCTGCTTTTTCAGTTTTTCAAGGCGGAAAACGTGCAGGTGACGCGTATATAAAAACCTACCCTAAAATGGGTCGTTCAATGGTGCAAGTAAGGTTCAATAGGTTTGGCAGTGTTTTGTTGAATCAATGTACCGTACCGTACCTTTCCATTTCATCATCATCATTTCAGCCGAAAGACGTCCACTGCTGGATATAGGCCTCCCCCAAGCACCGCTACTTCGATTTACCATTAACCACTTCACCTTATACAACGTGTAACGTTAAATGCGCAAAACCTCTTAAGGGGTCATTGTACTCATCATTATGAACAACTTTTACTATGGGACCAAACCTGAAATCGCGAAAAAAAATCAGCTGTTCAGTACATTTATGTTCGCATAATTCGTCAAAATGTACTGAACAGCTGATTTTTTTTTTAACGTTACACGTTGTATATGCAATTACTTGGTGTGTTTTCGTTTTTTTGTGCCAAATACTTGAGTTTTCTCCAATTAGTATTTTCTGTTGACTGTAGTGATTCATTCGAGCATTTGGCAGTAACTTCGAACTTAATAAACTGAGAGATGGGCAGCCAAGAATTCCTGATATTTACTAAAAAGTAAACAAGTGGTTGGAGTAACCTGCAATCACTTGGGACACATTATAGCCTACGACTATTCTGGAAAGAAATTGGCTGTCAAATCTTTTTCAAAGCCAAAGATTTAAATTAGGTACCTACCTAAGTACTCGAAAAGTTGCTTCCATACACAAACGATAAATAGGTAGTTTATGTACCTATATGAAATTCATGGGCAAAAAAGCGACAGAGTGGACCCAGTTGATCCAAAAATTAAAATGAAGACACCTTCAGCAAAAACAGAGGGGGCCAACAGACTTATGGAAGAAGCTCTCCACGACAGGTGGAGAATATTCAGAGGGTTGGATCTCCATACACTTGTGTTCACAGAATGTTCCTTCTGACCAGTGTGACCACCCCATCTTATATATTATCTATAACCCATGTCGTTCCTAACATCAGCCATAATGAGACTCACGACACCACTTTCATGGCATGACGTGACGGAAGCAAAGGAAGTATGTTGCCCATATATATTTTCAGAGGCACACAACCATGAAAGATTAACGATAACGTGATACAGACACGTGATTATATAAATTCAATAACACCTATTGATACCGAAATAACAAAGTTTTGGAGTAACATTCACAAGTCACGAAACTCGCGGAAGTACAATCTCTTTTCTTTATCGATCACTCTCAAATTTTAATTGAGGTGATCAAGTTTTATTTTCGTGACTTCAGTCAATATAACATTTAGGATTTTGTTGATGTGGTTGCTGTAGGTACCTACATAAAAGTTTTCCTATAAACTTTCAAATCAATTGATCGATTCGATTGCAAACTGGGCCTAATTAGAAGCATATTAGATATTCGCCTTAAAGATATATAGATATCTGCTTAGCCTTTTCCCAACTATGTTGGGGTCGGCTTCCAGTCTAACCGGATGCAGCTGAATACCAGTATTTTACATGGAGCAACTGCCTATCTGACCTCCACAACCCAGTAACTGGGTAATACGATACCCCTTGGTAAGACTGGTTGTCAGCCTTTCGCGCTTCTGACGACCCGTAACGACTGTCAAAGATCCAGCCGGGACCCGGTAGCTTAACCTGATCGTTCAACCCGTGCGGCTGTTATTTATTAGCCACAAGCCCCTTCGCCTTCAAGATAATGAACATTTAATATGCCAGCATAGTTAATAACATGAGCCTGTTATAAGGAGTGCACTTGTCTCAGCGGCGGGCTGCGCAAGGCCACAGCTTACTGGCCTTTGCTCGGCCGGTGACGGGCAAATGTCGCTCAGTTTGCGCCTCTACTGGAACTATGAATACCCACTAACAGAAGAATTTAAATCAGATGATTGTTACACTGGTCGACAGCAAAGCGAAATAGAGTTACGACATTGCTAGTTACTTGCGGCGTATCGATTACTGATTGATATCTATCGATTGGATTGTAATAACTGCACTGAATGGATATTTTCGCTCCATTTTAAAATATTATGAAACATCTCGTTTCCGCATGTTTTATTTACTTGTACTAAACTAAAATATCCGAAAACATGACTGGTAGAGATTTAAGACCATTGGCTCTAGGCTCCACTTCATCTAAGATGTCTTGCAACACGGTCCTTTAGGTCAGACGTTGAGTAATGTTACCATTTATGGTTGTAACGTGTAGACCTAAAATTACTCGGAATGTCTAACAAAATTGCTGCAACATTCGCTTAAATGCATCCATGGCTAATTTCAGTTATTTTAAATTTTATAACTGCACAATTGCAGCAGGTGTTTTATATGTTGCGTGGTGCATATTAACGTGAGGAACCCCATCTTATCGCCCGTGTTTTTATACTTAATTGATATGTAAAGGAAGGAGCGTGCAATACAAATGCACCAGAAATATTTACCTAGATTACAACAGCGCACTTGCCGCTGAGAATGTCTTGCATGATCGATAGTCATTTTATCTTTAGATAGTCTAGCAGATAATATACTTAAGTATGTCATAAGTAGAAAGGTAGAAAACTGTTTATATGTGTCATTTAGGATTTTGGAGTTCGAGGTTTAAGTTAATGACCAGCACAACTTACACTCTTAGGAACGTAATATCACTCGGTCACTGCTCACAGTCATCGTGTGGTAGTCGCAGATTGATTGTCGAATCAGCTGTTTTATATAACTGCTAGCTGTTTTACAAAACACTGCTGTTATGTAAAATAGCTGAACGACGGATGTTTAGCGGGCACGCGGAATAGCATAAAATTTTTGCATTTATCAATCAACGATCGAACGATTCGAACGGTCAACGATTAGAGGTTATGTAAAACAGCCTGAATTGAAGCATCAGATTGTAGATTTTAGTTCTAAATTTTGACACTCGTGGCTCTGTGTGTCATCATAACAAGAATAATTCCGTCCGAAACAGAAATAAATAAAACGAGTAATAGGAGTGAAAACTCAAGTGAAATTTAGGGACAATTTACTAAAAAGTTACCAGAGTTTTATGAAAGTCAGTAATAAAAATACAAAATAGCCAAGCTATCTATGGCTATAACTGTGACCAACTTGGAGGTAGCACTCGCCGGCGGCGGTACCACTCGCTTCGCTCGCTTGCGCGCAGTTGTGCACACTTCTATAATCTAACCTAGCCAATTTGTCAGGGTGCCCTAGATTAGTTACTGCGACCAATTCGGCGTTAGAAGCCACACCAAATGCTTATTGTGCCTGCAGATAAGCCATTCTGCATTACGTCTACCTAAACGTGAGTGTCAGTTTTGTTAAACGTAGCGCAATGGCAATTCAAGTGAATGTTGTTCAGCTGTTTTACTTAACGGAGCGGTTTTGTAAAACAACTAGCAGTTTTGCAAAACAGTGGATTCGACAATCCGGTTGTGACATTCATAATTTATTATTATAATTACAGAACAGATAACTCTTTTATCTGTGATTATAATGATACGTACGTCCGAGGTACACTGCCACTGCCGCAAGCAGCAGCAACACGAGCAGGGACGCGAGCGCAGCGCAGCAGCCGCGGCAGGGCCGGCTCAGCTTGCGCCGCGTGAACCTGATGTCGCTGCTCACTGACATCGTCGACTCCGGCGCACGGTGCCGCACACATCGCTGATTTCCGTTTCGCGTCCATCCGTATTCAAGCTGGTGAACAAAAAAAAAACATTAATCAATTACAAACAAAAGCGCAAAAGTAAACAATTGCGTCGGCCCTTTTCATCTATTTTTACACACTACGGAGGGACGGTAAATTCCGGGGAATACTGCTTCATGTGAAAGCGTGATATAACGACACATAAAGATAACTGCAACGACCACTATATAGTAACACATAATGTGTATAATTAACCCTACCTGCGTGCGTAATGTCTCACTACCTATGTATTGCGTATAGCAGCACAAAAGAACAATTTAACGTCTTAAGTAATTTGACACTTATTATGTGACGATCTACACACACGGAAATATATATTAATTCCTGAAGTGAATACATCTAAATTCCACTGCAATAACCATAGCAAATTAGCAAGGTTTGAGCCAATTCTTCACCGGAGATTTCAAGCAATATCGTTGAGTAAATTACAATACATTTCAAGTTGAAGATTGAATAATACGCTCCATCACCTTTTGTGATCTACATAATGCACGTAAGTACTGAAGTAATTCATTGTTAAACAAATTACGTAAACAATCTTGTACAACACTGCTGGAAACATAAAATAAAGACTGCCTAGTTGGTCTGGTGGATGCAAGCGCTACTACGAGCTGTAGGTTCGTCGATTCTGTAAAATTCAAACAACAACTCGCATCTCACATCACTCCCACTTCGCATCACTTTCTCACTTGTTTTTTATTTGACACTTTGAATCTGCGAATCTATTCTGGAAAAAGCTCACCGTGAAACTGTAGGTGAAGTGAGCTGTCATTCCACCTGCAGGTCGATTCTAATGCTAAGGATTGACACTATTGACAGCTCACTCTGAGCTCACTTCACATAACTTTTCACGGTGAGATTTTTACAGAATCGATCGGCGGGTTCGAGTGCGAAGTGAGCGTCGAAGTAACAGGGACCTTAGGTACTGCAATGCTATTCTGTAAACCACCACCGTGATAACTTAATTGAAGTGAGCTACCCTAGTGAGCTACCCTAGCTAGGGATTGACACTATTGACAGTTCACTTTAAGATCACTTCACCTAAGTTTTCACGGTGAGATATTTACAGAATAGCACTACTGAATTCCAATTCTTACGTTATCTCATACTTTATCTGTCAAATCTCACGGTCAATTTAGTTAAAATACCTGACACGCTCGCAAGGGTAGCGGCTAGTGTAAATTCGAATTATCAACAGTTTTTAGAATGCCTATCAAGAAACTCACAGCGGATTCAGATTCGAAGTTTATAATGAGGTCTTACAGAATCACACGGCTGATGAGCTCTTGGGTTCGATTCCCAGGTCGGGAAAATTATTATTAGGTTTTTCCACCGGAAATTTGTCTGTAGCAGCCCGGAGTTTGGATTTGTGCCCGGTTGATGGCAATAGCCTCGCCCCCTATTACATTGGGACTTAAACATGTTCCGGCAAAATGTGGGTGTTACTATACACGTAGGTACCTACACCTCTGCCTTGCCTTTTGGGGATTACAGGCATGATTTATTGCGGATGCATAGTTTTTCAGCAAGAAAGTTCATAACGTAAATAGTGACGGACAGACACACTGATGACTGCTCAAGCTTAACATAATTACTTCCCATTTTCCGATAATTACATTACAAGACTCATTATTTTGCGGAGTTTGCGGCAGCGGCAGCCATATTGATTTGTCGCACTTATCTCATAATTACTGCGTTACGTGATGTGACATAAGTGCCGAAGTGTCTGTTGTACAACAATAGATGAGTGGGTTCCACAGGGGACTTCCTAGATCTTTATCCCTTCTAGTAAAAATGACATAACTCGCACAACAATTAGTTCTTTACATTGAATATTATCGAGGCAATTGCAAGTTATTTTCTGACCTACTTAATAATATAATTTAGGCGAAGCGGGCGTAGGCGCCCAATTTCTGCTACGAGTGCTACGACGTCCTGGAGCTGCGTAGCGATTGCGGCCTACGGCTACGTTTGGCTACGTTAAATCTTTTCAAAACACTTCCAAAAATATTTTGCCGATTTTATAAATTGGTCAAGTTTACATAAAACTTACTTTTAAATTATAGCGCAACTTCGGGGAGGCGTGTATCCAGCTATTTATTTCTATGTTAATTAGACCGTAACCCCGTAGGCGTTCCTTTTTCGCGACTAGTCTAGACAGTTTAGCGATAGTATCGATGCTATGTGTCATGAACCTGCCTAAATGTATATATTATCTATTCTATTTTAGACTAAATTGGCTCTCTCATACAAGACCTACTATTATTAAACCGTCTTTAATAAAGTCACGCAGGCACACCGCAGGTACAGTAAGTAGGTAGGCAATAAATAACAGTTATGGCTTTTATTCGTACCTAATAGGCATGTAATTATTTTTATGTGATTATGGTGTGGCCAAATAGTGTGTTACACGCACGTTATTATGTTTATTCAACATTCCTGCTTATCGCCGTAAATGTAGGTAGATAGGAAAGGTACATACCTACCTACCTAAGTTATTCTACCATTCTACTGCCTTATATAAGTAACTGCATACCTACAATCAATCTGCCTGCCTTTTCCCAACTATGTTGGGGTTGGCTTCTAGTCTAACGGGATGTAGCGAATACAAGTATTTTAATGGACCACTGCCTATGACTCCCACAATGTAGTAACTGGGTAATACCATACCCCTTGGTAAGACTGGTTGTCAGACTTTCGGCCTTCTGACGAGCCGTAACGACTGTCAAATAACCACAAATGTCAGCCAGGACCAACGGCTTAGCATGCTTCCCGAGGCACGGAGGAGTCTCGGTATGTAAAGATGGTCAATACAATCATAACAAATAGCACGATATTGTCGGCATGGTATAATTTGGTTAGTAGGTAAACACTTCCGACATTTTACTACCAATTATATCAATTTTGAAAACTGGAATAGATAAATAATGACAATTATGATTTTCAAATCGCTTAGTTAGACCATTTAACCTACCAAATCGTGATCGTCGACTTTTTTTATCTATGGTCAGATCATTAGATTATGATTATTTATGATTAGCTACATAACAATTGTATCTGTTGCGAATCCTTACAAGGATGAGATGAGACTCACACGAGAACAACCTTGGTTCCTACGCATGATACGTTCACTATTCATACAAAACATATAACACAGTAGGTAGAGAGGAGTAGGTAGGTACCTACCTACTCCTCTCTACCACGGTAAATTACTTAATTTATGATTAATGTAAGTGTTGATTGTACTTAAATTAGAATTAATTGTTACAATTAGAAGCTGTTGTAACGCGTTAATAATAATGTAGATTACCGGCGATGTTGTTTCGTGTAATGTCGTAAGGTGCATTACTATTTCTCCGTAGTCTCGAGCACTCGAGCTCTAGATTTCAAACCGCGAGAAAATAGTTCGGTTGCGTCAACGGAATATGGCTGCAGGTTAACATTCGAACTTTAAAATGCCATTTTGGATTCAATTACTCCATTGTGTTTATGTTTGTTGTAAAGGTTACTTTAGACACCGTCTATTTACAATTAACATTCAAGTTATTAGTTCAAGTTACCATAGGCGTGGTTCTAACCTATTTACTGAATGGCTATGCCATTCAGTAAATAGGTAACTTATCTGAAGAGGTAACTTTGCTTACAAGTTATTGTATCTAAACTTATTAATTTAATCGTCTTGCCTGATCGCCCTCACAACTTGATTTGACCTTATGCAAGCAATACTGTGACTGACTATTATTATGAGCGTACCTATAGCAAAAAAAACCGGTCAAGAGCGAGTCGGACTCGCGCACCGAGGGTTCCGTTCCGATTTCTGTAAAAGTGTGCTATTTAGAGACATCGTTTTATTTTTCCTGTAATCTTTACATACACTTCTATCACATAGAATAATTTCAGATTTTTGTGTTTGCAAAGTTCGGAGTTTAGGGGTGGGGAACGGTATTTTTTTTTACATTTGTCATCAGAAGTCGAAAACTATGCGGCCTAAAAAAATGAAAAAATGTTTGAGAATGTGCAAACAGCGCTACCCCACATGCCCTAGTAGCCCCACTTTGATTTTTTAAGACCCCCTTTTGCAAAAAAAAAAAAAAAAAATATTTTAATTTCTTTCTTATTTGCAAAATAGTTGGGTCAACGTCATCTAAAACTATTCTAAATTTCAAGTGGTAGCATTAGTAGTTCTTGAGATATCCAGCTGTGACAGACAGACAGACAGACAGACTGAGTGACACCATAAGGGTTCCTTTTTTACCATTTTGGTACGGAACCCTAAAAACATGGAAACTGTCGTACCTATTCAATTACTGTTATTTTGCAACTGAAAAGTCCGAATATTGAATACTGAGTGTGAAATATGGTACCTACCGACTGAGTGACGATTGAATGTACAATGTGACAATACTAGAAGGAAAGTCTAACGTTGATGTCGCAAGACATTTCCAAATTATGTTACTGTGAAAATTATCACAAGATTTTATGGTAAGTAAGGCTTAGTTATGCGGGCCTGCCGTTTAGCGACCACAAAAGCGTGACAAGCCTGACATACAAATGGCATTTGGACACAAACGTGCAGAACAAAGAGAATATTTGGAAGTATTTCGAGCGAACAGTTCCTTCTCTCAGGCAGTACAAGCAAGGTCAAGCTAGCTGTTTGCGGATGAGGAAAGCTTCGTATGATGATGAAACTTTAGATAACTGATAACTAATGCCAAATTACCTATTGATGTATCAAGTTATCAACTAATGTTTATTACTTATTAGCAGTTTTGTAATACACACCAAGCACTTTATTATACCTTTGTGTACATTGTTGTAAGTAATTGTCTGTTTAAAGCATGTTTTACCATGGGAGGCAATAATATAAAAACAGGTAGTAGGTAATTAAGTGGGAAGCGCCAGGGAAGCCCGCGAAATGATTTTTTTACTTACGTTTTTTGCAAACTAAGTCAGTAGGTATTTAGGTAGGTTTGAATGTTGATTAAAGAATGATTCACGAAAGTAACAAATATGTTTAGATAGAATAAATTATACAAATATCAAGATTTCCATGAAATAGTCATTGATTATAGGAACTTCCAGTATTTAAAAATAAATTACGAAACTTTTTTAATTGATAAAGCATAATACACGATCCAAGATTTCTTGAATTATTGATTGAATTATTGACCATGTAGGTATTAATTTCACTGTATTTTTATATTTTGACATTTTTATTATGTAACTGAATTTGACATGTAATAGTACATTATGATATAAGTGCGGTAAGTTGAAAATTACAGCCGAGGCGATATTGCTAGCCCGAGCCGTAGGCGAGGGCTACAAGAAAGCAGAGGCTGTAATTATCAAAGCGCACGTATGTCATACGACGTTTTATAACATATTTGCGAGGAAATAAATAAAACTCGGACCTCTCTCTCACCCACTCTCACACCCCCTTCACCACTTCCCGTTCCCCGTCTCTCCCTCACCACCCCGAACCTCCCTCTCCCCCTCACCAACCCCTTTCCTCCCCCTCACACTTCACCAGGTCTTCTTCCTCTCCTCTCCACTCACTTTCTTAAACGAATAATTCTTTAAAAACACACTTTCTGAAAATGAATTTGCATCTTTGCTTGTTTTCATCTATCGGTCGATTTTTCGGGCAAGAGGCTTAGAGTAGCCTTTCCGCTGCCTCTGAGACTTCTGGTGGTGCCGAATTAATAAATTCATCAATACTTGACGACATTTTCAAATAAAAACAATACAGCGAAAAGAAAAAGCGCGCGGAATAATTTTTACTTGTTCACAAATCAGCGCTTTTTTTTTAAGGCAAAGGCACAAAAACAGCCAGTATTACTAATAAAGTAAATACATATTTTTTTGTTTTTGTTACAGATAAATTGTAATTTTTTGTCAAAATTAAGTAAATTAAAGAATTAAATGTCTATTTTTTGTATTTTATCTCCCAAAGTTAATTTTATTCATAAAATGTTGACCACTTTTCTGACATAAAAACTCTTTGCTAAGATTTAAAAAAGTACCGGTCGTTTTAGATGGAGCATCTTGAAACTCGTGCCTTTTACATTACAATAACGCACAAGTACGTAATGACATACATTACGATATTGAAATTGGTGAAATAAGAGACCCTTTACGAGCAAATGTGTTATAAAATCATTTAAATTTTAATGCAGATACTTAATTATTGTATGACTATTAGGCAGGACATAATTGGAACTTTAATTTATTGTTAAGCCCACAATAAAGATATTTTGAATTTTGAATTTATACCTCTGAAGAAAATCCTGTCTTACCTACCCTATTTTAATTTATTCCTTCTGTTTCACTCGTTTATTTACTTTAAAATTTTATTAGAACGATGTTTAGTTGAATACAATTTATTTCAAAACTTAAATACACAGTAGTTTTGCAGGTGCAACTGAATAAAAGTTGGCTAAAAATAAAACATATTTTCATGAAACATTGAACATTTTTTACACGTTGTTCCGCTCGTGCGGCTTTCATTAAAAGCTGCAAGTAATATTCGTACCCCTAGGGTTTTATATTTAAACGATGACGAAACCCATGTAATTGACTGTACCTACCTACCTACTTTTTCTGTAAAATATTACACAAGCAATTGTACGTAGGTACCTACAGTCGAGAAATAAGTGGGTACTTGGTGATTAGGTATTTCAGAACAGAAAGAAAGAAAATGCTTTTATTGGGTTTTAGGTACCTATACACTGGACTATACAGGGTGTCCCGTAAATAATGGATAATCTCTTAAGGGGTCATCGTACTCATCATTATGAACAACTTTTACTATGGGACCAAACCTGGAATCGCGAAAAAAAAATCAGCTGCTCCCTACATTTTGACGAGTTTGATGTAGATAAATGTACTGGTCAGCTGATTTTTTTTCGCGATTTCAGGTTTGGTCCCATAGTAAAAGTTGTTCATAATGATGAGTACAATGACCCCTTAAGAGATTATCCATTATTTACGGGACACCCTGTATAGCATGTAACTTTAGACTACGGTGTTAATTAAATATAACGCATAATATTAGGTACGACTGTTTTCCCAGAAGAGTTAGGCAGAGACTATATACCTAAGTTACGATAAGTACGATCCGCGAAACTTTTGAATATTTTTGAGTAGGTAGTTATGCATTTAGAATAGTCAAAGAACATAAGTATCTACATTTTACGACAAAAACGAGTGCGTCAAAATTTAATTAAATAAGAAATTGATTGAAAGTGATAATTACTAATTACTTAAAGTGGTTCAGAATTGATACAGTTTCAATGCATTATTATCAATACGCTTTCCGGACTCCTCCATTGTTTGTAATCGCCTGCCATTTTTGAGGGATTTTCCCACTCTCTTTTGGCGACGACGACGACGACATTGATATCAATTTTTATGTTATTTTTAAGTTCGGCAAGTACTTATAGGTATACACATAGGTAGGGTTTTACACATAGGTATACAACGCCCAAACACTTTTGATTAGGTTAGCATTGGGCGACTCTGAGGGTCTGCGGTCTAGGAACGGTTTCTTGAGATTTGAGATCGACTTTCACTAAGCGTCTCCTTAATTATTATCTTGAGACATATTAGGAATTTAGGACCCTTTTTCATCAATAGTTTCTGGCCATAACGTATAGATAAACATGGTTTAATTTTTTAAGTTGTACCTTGCTTTTGGAACGAGGCTTGCAGTAGGAGTTCAAAGGAACTTCGTTCTAACCGGGAAGAAAGTCAAAATTCGGAAGTGTCCCACGACACCTCCCGACTTTTTTTTTCGGCTGGACTGCTACCGCGGTCTGGGACCCAATTCCGGGCTCGAGCTAGATATCACGACCATGGAGATAAAACTCTATTTCAAATCTCCGCATCAATGTCCGGTTCAAATCTCGATACTATCAAAAAACCGTATTCTGGTTGACCATGGAGAAAGATTTACAACGGAGAAAATAATCTCGTCTAAAAGACGTTCCATTTTTATCGATTCACTTTGATTATAATCGATTATGCTACGTTTTTCTTTTTTTGGTATTAATGACATGTTTAATTTATTAAATCCAAGCAAACACATTATAAAAGATAATTTTAGTATATTGTGTTTCTTTATCTGTGTTTTTATTTTATAATTACTTACTGAAAATAAGTAATTGCAAAGTAGCGTGATCAGAAACGCGTTTCGCATGATTTGTGTCCTTTTTCTGACGTAGGTAGGTTTTAATTTTCATATTAAATATGACTACTTTTAATCTCGATTAAAAAGGTGTGGAATAAAATTAGCTGTCATGAACTAAAATTCACACCAACACCTTGACTTCAAGTGCAAAAACATTACTGTATTTTTTTTTTCTTTTGCTTATATCTCGAAAACGGTGTGTCCTATCGCAAAAATAATGAAAATTTGGCCCCCTTTATGAAGGCCATAAACCCCTAAGCCTCTACATGTAGGTACCAAAAAAAAAATCGAATATAAACCTACGAATGTAAATTTTGACAGATGTTCCAACGGAGATTTCATATCTCCATACCTTAGGACCAGCCGTGATATCTCGCTGGTTTACGATCGAAAAATTTATGAATGGAGATCGTTAGAATAGCATTTTTTCGTTTTCGACGGAGATAAGCAGTTTCTCGACTGATATTTCGACCATGGAGATAATTTCCATGCCACCGGAATTGGCCTCCTGGTCGGATATCAGGGTAACGACCGCGACTTAGGAGTTGTGTAGGTCGTAGGCTCGAACCCAGACAGTCGCTTTACTTTGTGTAAATTATTTCATCACCACCGCTCTCAAAACGGTGAAGGAAAACGTCGTGAGGAAACGGCATGTCCTAGAACCAAAAATTCGAAAACATGTAACATCTACCAAACCGTACCACGTACCAGGACTGAGTGGTGGATTACGGCCCGCTCTCTCTCACCGAGAGGAGGCCTGTGTCCCAGCAGTGGGAACATTATAGGCTGATTATGCTGTCGGTTATCGACGTTTTTAGTTGTTATGTATCGCTTTATCTACTTCGTCATGATTGGTCTTTAATTTCTTCAAATACTTCGCAAATTGACCACGCGCGTAGCGTAGCCCCCGCGTTATTTTAGGTTCTTTGGGATACGAGCAGAGGAAAACAACTGCTCGTGGCCCGTGGCGGTAGAAGTGCTTTTTCTAAAAACCTAATGTGCGAACGGACTCTTGTCACGATGCATTCTAGGCAATGAGCGACTCAGAACTCATTGCCTTGAAAAATAAATGATTGTAGCGAGTCTTGGTCACGCTCTTGTCGTACACAGTGCATCTACTTACCTATATCATACCATGACATGACGTCCACTGAATTGGTCATAATTAAAACTACTACTTTTAAACCTTTCTTATTCTGGGATTGAAAAGGAAAAAACTCAGCGGATCGAGGTGCCACTCTGTTATTGTGTGTTTATTCCTCGCAGCCGGAGGAGACTGTCTAGCCACAGAATACCTGCCTGCCTGAATACTGCGTACAATGCGCGTGCACTCAGCGGGCAGCGTGCACTTGTCGCGACCTACATCCCGCCTCAGCCTCACGTTTTTGCTCGGCGCTGCAACAACAAAGCCGCCTCGAGCTGAGCTGCGCGCACGCCGCAGCCTTTTCGCTGGTTTCTATTAAGATCTCTAACTTTAACAATGCGGACGCCCTCACTTTCGTTCGGTACGTGCTCATTTGCAGATAATGGCGCTTGCGACGACCGAACGCTAATTTAAACGTGAATCAGTATCGCCCACGGCGACAGGTGACATCTTGTTGACAGAAATCGGCAAATGTTGTTAGATTAGCGGAAATCTAACCCACCTAATCGCTTGTTTTATAAATCTGGGGCGAGACTCGCTGGACGGACAGCTACCAGTATTATCACTTCATTCGTAAATTGTGAATACAAAGTAATACGTATGAAATAAATTGACACTACCGGTAAAGAAAGCAGAATTTAAAACAGAAAGGTGTCGCTGTGAAAGTTGAATAAGTACAATTTTGTCAACAGCTGCAAATACCAAACGTTACGTGATTGTTTACGGTACTTAGAGATTAATTAATTAATCATCAATTTACATTACAAAGGACATGTTCGACATGGAGTTTAATCAATTTTACAGATATTTCATGCTTATTTAATTAAAGCCATTCATCTGAACTGGTTTTTAGAATTTAAAGATTATCTCTCTCTCTCTCTCTATTTCGGAAAAAACTTGACCCACTGCTTCATGTTTATTTCGAAGGAAATGGTTTTCCCTTAACTTTTTATTTTTCTAATTTCACAACATAAACATAACATCACACATGTAAATCCCCGCAGGGTTATACAGAGGTTACCTATATCATATTCGTCCTAATTCCTAATTTCGTTTTAGTACCTACCTAATATTTTTTAAGCAAAAAAAGCTTTGTTTCCTCATCGACATCCATTTTCTTAATGATTGTATCGAAACTACTACTACTGTTAGCAAAGCTTTCAGCCCCTATGCCGCGTCTACGCGATTCCCAGTCACATCCTCTACGGCGTAGAGTATGCGTATGGGCACGCATAGTGATAGCGTAGAGTCTACGCTGCTACATAAAAGCCCAGTGAAATGAAACTCCGAAATACCTATGTAGGTAATCCAAATATTAAATTGCTAAAGAAAAAAAATCACAATAGCCTCTTCATAAAGTGAGTGAAAAGATTAGATACTTAATAAAAAAAAAAAAATGGTAGACTCGGGTACTTTTACGTAGGTGTAAATGAGTTATGACTCTACAAGTCGTAGCTGTAGCTGGACCATAAAATACCTTCATGACCTTTGCAACTATAGGTACCTAAGCAAACTTTTTGTTATACCTAACCCTGGTCAAACCTGTCCAAGTACCTATTTTTACATATTTCGGCTCACTCATAGAATTTTCATAAATACAACTAAAAAAATTATAGGGGTACCAAATCTATGGCACGTAATGTAAATAATGATGTAAGTAGGCATCTGCGCATCACTCATCTAAGCCACTTCTATCTATGTATGTCTACATAAATGTTTGCGAGGTTGTGAGTAACCGGACCGCTGACCGACCGTTTTGAAATACTACCTGCGAGCAACCTGTATATGGATCTGTTTGAAACCAAGTGGTACGCATATCTATGTCTGTCTATTCAAAGCTCACCTAGTTCTCAGTAAGTAATACTCAGTAACTAGTGTATATATATATATGTACTTACTTACATTTAGCATTTCGTAAAAGTGACAGAATTTTCGTTGCGTTTAAAATCTTGAAAGCGCTATTATCCACTAGATGTTGAGATGAACTTCGTGACAAACGAAACTGCAGAAGGTCGTGAACTTTTAGAATTTGTTCACCTTGCTTACCTATTACTAGTTTTTGTTGTAAGTATATTTGAATGTCGTAAGGTAAAGCATAGGTAGTAGGTAGGTAATTATTTATTTTTAGGTGGATGTAATTTGAATGATGAATTTCAGAAATGGTAATCTAATGCCAAGAAAATAATAATTCATCGTAGGTACCTAGGACCTACCTACCATCGTAGGTATAGGTAGGTACCTTAGAGTTCTAGAAGCTACGTGGATTGTAAATATATAAGTTTTCATTATATTTTTTTAACATACAAATCTAAATCACCACTCTATGATGGAAGACAACGATCGAAGAGTTTTGTAACTTTTGAAAGTTCATTAATTCATTAGATGGCTCATCAATATCATTTAAGAATTACATTAATAGATTACTTTTTAAATTGGCATCTATACATCCGAGTCTCAGTGGATATTGGTTGACAAATTCTAATTTGTAATGTAGACAGGCCGCTGCGCTGCCGTGTGCGGTCAGCCAGCACCTGGCCGGCGGCGACCCGGATCACGGATGACATCGCTGCGTCCGCGCCGTTAATATCAACACTGACACACTTCCCTCTCACTCAATTCACATCATTCGCCGAAAAGTCAGAAAAAACTTTAAAAGTATAGAAGAAATTCCTTATCTGATTCAACTTTCGCAATGTTTCTCGATTTCTAAATCTACTTAGGTTACTTTTATTATTTGAAATATTTTCTAATACCTTTTTTATTGTGTTTATTAGAATACAGAGGTTAGCAGCATTCGACACGATAACACAGGACCTCTACTACGCATGCGCTAGTTAGAGATTTGAAACAAGAGTCTTTTTACATTAGGTACAGCTGGTCAACTGGTTTATTCATAAAATATGTACCTGCCTAAACGGTAGGTATGTAGGTACATGTTCGGGTTATCCCCATGTTTATTTAGATACTATAGTAGCGAATTAATGAATTATATAGGTAATTTCAAGAAACAGATGTTATCTAGAAAAGACATACATTATCCTACTTATCTGAGCAAGTACCTATATTATATATCTAATTATGAGTTTATATAGGAGTTCATAAAATATGACTATACATAAATGGTAAGGGGTACATAAATAGTTTGACGTTTTTCGAGACCATTTGTAATCTTAGTAGATCATTTACCTTACCAGCATAGTTCTTTCGAGCCCGTAACTTTATGTTACGATAGGAGCAAAACTGACAATTTTAATTTTTTTTTTTTTTTTTTTTTTTTTTTATAATTATGTTACTGCAAGCTAGTATATAGATAGCATAGGAATATCTCGGATAGTCGACGCGATCACTTTTCCTACCAAGGCTACTAAGGAATGGTCGAGCTTGTTACCTTACCGTCTCGTCTGTAAAACTCGTTTTACCAAGCCATCAAAGTTGATTATAAGTATTTTGTTTGCACGTCTGTAGAAATATTAGCCATGTGAAATTTACTATGTAGGTAAGTGTTCTGATGAAATGTCACATCTCACAAGGGTGTCATTTCATGCATATATGCATGAAATGACACCCTTAATACTTAAAGAGAAACACACGCTGAGGTGGTAGTTACAGGAGGTGGTAGTTTATAACACGTCTAAGACCAAATATCAACCATTCTACTAATAAGTAAAAATATACTCTTTTATGCTGGAGACTTAAATTTATTTAGCATAATATAAACTCCACTACAGCTGTAGGTATTCATCATTAGCAAAACCCGCTCTCATAGAGCATCAGCTTCCTTGTGTAAAAACTACAAGATCACTTTACCTGCGTCGTATAAATATATAGAATAATGTTCTTTTCTAAATTCATCTGAGACTTATCTAGCTCTCTATTGCTAAGTAATTAAAATAGCTACATTTATACTTAAATGTAGGTAGCAAAAGTTGTCCTGTTTTCCAAGATCAACGTAATCATTTAGTGAAAGACGATAAATATAATGCCAGGGAGGAAGTGAAAATACTGAGACGACAGCTGATCTATGCATAGAAAATAACGACTTGCAACGCAGATTTCAAATGCCGCGAGCAGTTTTAAGAGCAAAAGTTATCCCTGAAGCAGCTTATTCGATGTTGCTGTCTGAAACTCTGAACGAAAGGTATATTGTTTACACTTTACAAGAATGTATCCAATGAGAATTAATCCTCGACTGCATCGTTGGTCTAGGGGTCGCCACGGGCAGTGTTATTGGTTCCATCAATTGATTCTCAGTAGGTCCCAGTATCATCTGAATTCGTGCCCCATTACATCTATCCATAATCAGCCTATAATGTTCCCACTGCTGGGACACAGGTCACACAGGCCTCCTCTCCGTGAGAGGTACTGGGCCGTAATCCACCACGCGGGTAGATGTTACACGTCTTCGAATTTTTGGTTCTAGAACATGTGATGTTTTCCTTCACCGTTTCGAGAGCAGCGCGGTGATGAAATAATTTACACAAAGTAAAGCGCCTGTCAGGGTTCGAACCTATACGGCTACAACCTACAAGTCGTAAGTCGCGGCCGTTACCACTGGACTCATGTATTCCCATGAGAATTAATCCTGCATCGTTGCTCTAGGGTCGTAAGCGCGGCTATACAGAACGTAGGGTCCCTGGGGTCGCCAGGCATTGTTATAAGGTCAACCACTTATTTCTCAGTAGCAGCCCGGAGTCTGAAGGAATTCGTGCCCGGTTAATGGTAATAGGTTCACCCCCTTTTACTGGGAAGTGTGAGTGTACTATACAGGGTGTCCCGTAAATAATGGATAATCTCTTAAGGGGTCATCGTACTCATCATTATGAACAACTTTTACTATGGGACCAAACCTGGAATCGCGAAAAAAAAATCAGCTGCTCCCTACATTTTGACGAGTTTGATGCAGATAAATGTACTGGCCAGCTGATTTTTTTTCGCGATTTCAGGTTTGGTCCCATAGTAAAAGTTGTTCATAATGATGAGTACAATGACCCCTTAAGAGATTATCCATTATTTACGGGACACCCTGTATATAAGTGGCGTCTGCCTACCCCTTCGGGAAATACAGGCGTTTTATATGTATATCTGTTATACCAATATAATAAAGCTGAAGAGTTTTTTGTTTGAACGTGCTAATCTCTGGAACTACCAGTCGGATTTGAAAAGTTCTTTTTGCATTTGATAGCCCCGTTCTTGAGGAAGGTTATATACTTAACACGTTCAACGCCATGTCGGACATTGCTGGGCGACACATAACTTTACCTTTACGCCACACAAAAAAATTGAAATTGACAAAAAAATCGAATTTTTGTTTTATTAATTATATTATTAAATATTCATTTTTAACTTACAAAACATTAATATAACCGCGGAAATCTTTATAAATGTGAAGATAACTCATGTCGCCCAACATTGTCCCCCATGGCCTGCTGCGTATGATTATATGAACTTTCTTCCGTTGAAGCCGTGCGGGTCAAAGTGTCGCCCACTTCCGAGTATCCCGTCCGCGCGCCCCCACTCTAGCGCCGCGTTGTAGGTAACTATCTGTGTGCGCGCGTAATTCCTAATTTCTTACATTCTTAGTGCCCCGCAGGACATTATCGAGAACGCCAGTCGCGCAGTTTTTTTTCCCGCCGTAATATGAACACGCTACGACTACAGACTAGGCTAGCTTCTGCATGTGACTTCATCCAATAGCTTTATATACTTTTATTACTCAAAATGTGTGACTTTGATGATGCTTTTGAAATAACGGAGGAAGATCTGACACAGCTTCAAAATATTGAAATATCACTGCTGAACAATAGTTTTCATATCAGTTCAGAAGAAGAAGAAGACCAAATAGCGCCTACTAGGCAAAAACGACGACGTGTCATTAGATCGGATAGTGAAGACAGTAACTCAGGATATGAGGTCAGTACGCAAGAAACTTCAAGCTTTTTTCTTCATGAAGCACAGTTCGGGTTTCAGCCTGGACTATCAACTGAAACTGCTATCTTGAGCCTCAAGCATACTGTTCAATACTATACTGATCGTAAGACGCCGGTGTACGCCTGTTTCCTCGACCTCTCAAAGGCTTTCGATCTTGTTTCCTATGATGTGCTTTGGGACAAGTTGAGGGACAGGGGTGCACCTGCTGAACTGTTGAAAATCTTCCGTTACTGGTATGCCAATCAACAGAACCAGGTAAAGTGGTCTAACACTCTCTCTTCAGCATACAGATTGGAATGCGGTGTGAGACAAGGGGGGTTGACATCCCCTAGGCTTTTCAATCTGTATGTTGATGGCCTCATCACTGAGCTCAGTAGCATGAGCATTGGATGTCGAATAAATGGAGTGAGTGTCAATAACATCAATTATGCCGACGATATGGTGCTGCTGGGCCCAACTGCTGGGGCAATCAGAGAATTGCTCAAAGTGTGTGAGACATATGCTGCCTCACACGGACTGATTTATAATGTCACCAAGAGTGAATATATGGTCTTTAAGGCCGGTGGTAGGTGTCCTGACTCTGTTCCGGAAGTAATAAGGCTGAATGGGCTCCCATTAAACAGAGTGCCAAAATTTAAGTATCTCGGGCATTTCATCACCGAAGACCTTAGGGATGATATAGATATTGAGAGAGAGCGTAGGGCGCTAGCGGTCAGAGGTAACATGTTGGCCCGTAGATTTGCTCGGTGCTCTGACCAAGTGAAAATTACTCTTTTCAAGGCCTACTGTCAGAGTTTTTACACGAGCAATCTATGGGTCAGCTATACCAAGAGATCGCTGGATGCCCTGCGCATACAGTATAATAATGCTTTCAGGATGTTGTTGCGACTGCCTCGGTTCTGCAGCGCCTCGGAAATGTTTGCTGAAGCTCACACAGATGGCTTTCAAGCTATAATTCGCAAAAAAACCGCGTCGCTGCTGAGCAGAGTGCGAGGTAGTCGCAACTATATCCTGAGAGCTGTGGCGGAGAGCTATACTCCTAATATTAGGCATTTTGTGCAGAGGCTGATCAGGTAGGAAACATGTTTCCTTATCTGGTCGTCCTCTGCATGGAGTGTGCGTTATTTTACTTTTATTTTATTTGCACCTGTACTACTAACACTAGATTATAAGTCTTTGTAATACTAACACAATATGGATCACTGTTGTCCGAATTAAATGAAATTTAATTAATTTACACCTTCCACGAGTTCTTGGAGTGAGCCTTCAGGTAATCAACGCCAAATAATTCCTTTTACCGAGGTTTCGGGTGCTCCGCTGCATGTCAGATTATCTATGACTGAAAAATCTCCCGTCGATTTTTATTCACTTTTTGTGACTGATGACGTGTTTCAACAAATAGTGAATAACACAAATCGATATGCTATTCATAAAATTACTAATTTGGCTGAAGCTACAAGAGGAGCACGTATTAATCAGTGGAGTCCGACTAATATAGAAGAAATAAAAAAAGTTTTTGGCCTAATTTTATTCATGGGCTTGGTGAAATTGCCCAGATTGGCACACTATTGGTCTAAAGACAAAATTATCGGGCATCCCTTTCCGAGAACAGTGATGTCCCGAAACCGATTTGAATTGGTTTTGAAAATGTTACATTTTTCTGATAAAGATGATGAAAACAGAGAAGACCGACTACATCGAGTACGTCAACTGGTGGACGATTTAAATGAGAACTTCAAAAACAACTATACCCCTGGTGAAGATATTTGTATTGACGAGAGCATGGTTCCATTTCGTGGCAGAATAATATTTAGACAGTATAATAAACAAAAAAGACACAAGTATGGAATAAAAGAGTTCAAACTATGCACGATTCCTGGGTATACGTATAAGATTAGCATTTATGCGGGAAAAAACGACGATACAAATACAACGCCCACAAACGTAGTCATGTCTTTATGCGAAGATTTGCTCAACAAAGGACACACATTGTATACCGATAATTGGTACACAAGTGTAGATTTGGCACGGCAATTATTAGACAAAGAAACTCATTTAGTAGGCACCATTCGAAAAAATAGAAGACAGCTTCCCAAACATGTTGTTATTGCTAAGCTCAAAAAAGGCCAGTTTGCTGCAGCCGAAAGCACCGACGGAATAACCATGATGAAATGGAAGGACAAGCGCGATGTGTATGTTCTGTCCACGAAGCATTCGGTACGGTTCCATCATATAAATAAACGAGGAAATGTGATATCAAAGCCAAAGATTGTTGTAGACTACAATAAAGTCAAAGGTGCCGTTGATTTGGCTGATCAATTAGCTGCTTACTCTACACCACTGCGAAAAACAATAAAGTGGTATAAAAAACTCGGTATTAATTTATTGCTTAATACTACGTTAGTGAATGCTATGATTCTATATAAAAAAAAGTTACAAATAAAAACATATCTGTAGTAGACTTCAGAAAAGAAGTAATACAAGAATTTTGCTCGAATCTTATGCCAGAGACGGAAGAGATTCGCGTAAAAAGACCAAAACGAGGGAAGCACAGACTAGTAAAGAAAGAAGGAAAGAGTAGTATTATTAGAAGAGGATGCTCTGAATGTTACAAGGAAAAAGTAAAGATGCTAGGTAGAAACCAAGCGAAAAATAAAGTAAAAAAGGTAAACACTTTCTGTGACGATTGCCCAAATAAACCGTTTCTTTGTTTAGATTGTTTTAATAAAGTACATCGTTCTTTTTAAAATATTTCTTTATTATGATAATTATTTTGTTACTTTTCATTATTTCTAAAACTAAGATTGTTATTTTGTTACTTTTAATTATTTTTAAACCTAAAATACTGTTTGATTTATGTTATTTTATATAATAACGCATGATCTCAAATATTCAAGTTTAATTGTGATAATATTGTTCCTATTTCATAAGTTTAACATAATAAAACCGAGTTTTATTTCTACTCTCATCATTATTTATTTCATCTTTAAATCGGACACTACATTTTCCATAAAATCGTAAAAATAAATCTATAATGCATTACACAATAATTTTGTGAGTTAATGCAAGATTAGTATCAGAAAAACATACATAACTTTTTAACAAATATATTTTTTTGAGTGCTGATGCGATTACACTGTTCTAGGAGGCCGCGCGGGTCATGTTGCGTACAATACTGCCTAGTATTGTTGACCGACAGCTCAGAAGAGACGTTTAAACATAGGTCTGACTGTCGGACACCATTGTCCCCCACGGCCCGAGCGGAACATACTGGTGTCGCCCAACATTGTCCGACATGGCCTGAATGGAAATTCATAATTTTATTCCGTGGCGTTGAACGTGTTAAGGCTATATTTTAACATCACGCTATGACCCTTAGGAGCTGAGCAAAAATAAAAATAGTAAAAAATAACGCGCTAAGCGAAAACGAAGCAATAGCTCGTGCCGGCGATGCGATGCGACGCGGTGGGCCTACGTCCGAAAATTCACGCGGACGAAGTCGCGGGCAAAAGCTAGTGTTAATAATTTAAGGTAAAGCTGTATTTGTTGTAGTTACCTACGTTAAGATTATTCTTGGAATATTTGGGTTCTGGTAAAGACCTTTGATGAACGTATCACACACATTTAACTAGATTAAGTACTCATATCATATGAATAAACCGATGCGCTTATTAATTAACATACAATGCAGTATTGAAATTTCTCTTGAGTACAGTTTGATGAATAACTTTCTGTCTTTGACATATCTTGGGACCCTGTGGTCCCGGACCTTTGGAAGGCGTACGAGGGGCCGAAGCCAACTCACAGAGGCCCCTTAGACAATTTTAAATAATGAGGAGGACTAACGAATAACCATGTATGCACTATGCCAGTGCACCCAACGACAACCCCCGGCTGGTGCAGGACTATTGCAGAACATGGAAACAAAACATATTGGACTATGGGTTTGGGTGTCTGTGGATTGGTTTCCTAGAACTATGGAAAGATTTTATCTGTTATTGTATATAAAACATTGATCAGGCAGAGGCCATAGCTGATCAATGTTTTATATACAATAACAGATAAAATAGCAGGGGGTGACTTCCACAGCCAATAATGGGCCCTCGAAAACGGTCGCTACAGCTAGCACATAGTGTCGTAGCGACAAGGGGGCAACTGAGGTGCTTATGAGGAGTGGAGAGGTATCCCACCGCTATCAGGACAATACCGGAAGTACGGTCAAGATCCCTACCAGCATCTTACTGGAATACTTACTTCCTCCGAGCACATTTGGTCTTGTTAATCTCCACTCAAGCCGGCCAATAAAGGCAAACTAGAGGAGAGGAACTAAGACTTCTCCCGGGATAAAGGGTCCGTGGGGTCGCTGTCGCTACTGCTCAACAGCTCGCCACATGCTGCCCTGTGAGTTTCTGTATCTCTCTGGGTCTGGCTCCTCATTCTAGACCTGTTCTGGCAAAGTAAACTCTGCCGGCGTAGACCTAGAGTTCGGACGGCGCAAGCCCCATCACGACGTCAACGTAGAGATACGGCGGTGCAGCGGTGAGGCGTAATAAAGATACGGCGGCGGTGAGGTATTAGTGTTATTATTACGGTCGGTTCCGGCTATTAAGAGAATTTAAAAGATTTTTATGTAGGGCAGTAGTTTCAGGCCTTAACAAATACCTACATACTTAACAAGTACCTGCTATTGTTTAGATTATGTTACAAACAATGTTTTTTAGATGTATTTTGTACTATAATTTTAATTTTGCGTGTGTTGTGACTTGGCTATCGCATTAGGTTAAGACCTGTAATGGTAGTTTTAAGGCATTTTTTTTTTTTAATTTCACAAGCAGATTCACGAAATTAAGTATTTACCTATTCAATAATAACAATAATATAGCATAAGCACAATCTGTTCCTAATTCATCACAAACAACTTAAAGACCTTGTCTGAAATAAGATTTTTATTTATTTATTACTAGCGACCCGCCCTGCTTCGTACGGTTTTTACGACTCGACAAAACATCGAACTACATATTAAGGTAAGGTAAGGCAAAGCTAAGGGTAGTTAAGGTACCTTAAGGTTAATATTAGTGTATTAAACACATTATGAATTCTCTAAATTATGATGAAAACGACATCAAAATCTAGAAGAACAACGCTGTCACACAGACAGACACGAAAAGCGACGTTAATTTGTAATAGGTACTTATGTGAAAACTTTGAATTGGACTTATTTTTATTATTCTCAATCATGCAAAATGTTTAGCTGTAAGTTTTCCAAAAACTGTAGAATAAAATAAATATATAACCTGTAACATATTGTTTAACCTACCTATATCAAATTGAGTAATGCGTTAAAATGTAAAACAGTAGCTTTTCCCTAAATCTTACAACCAACTTTATTACCTAAATTGTAAGTAGACGATCTAAGCAATGTAGAAGATACCACTCATTTTCATGCTATCTATGGTTAGAAATATAATTTTTGAAACTCCGAGCTTCGAGTGTAGGTTTTTTGATTTTAGGAAACGAATAGAGCCGAATTCAACTGTGCGTTTCGGTGTTTTTGTGCTTTTGCAACTCAGGTGTAGCGTCCAAGGCCCACAAGTATTTAAATTTGGATGCATGCATCATTGAATGCATTCTGTTTTAAAAAGTGAGACTATTTATATCAAATGCATTTTGCCATTGCAAAAGACAATGGACTTAAAAGCTTCGCACAATAAGCTCCTGAAGATATCTGTGATACTTATCTATTAATAAAGAGAAAGTGGTGATTAAAGACAGATAAATGTCACACGAATAATTAAGTGAGATGAAATCTATGATACCATAACAATACCATTGATCCCACGCGTGTCAATAATATTAACCGCTGCGACACTGCATGAGAAATTAGAAATCATGTTGGGTTACACTCACCTCTGACTCCCATGCATCTTTCACGGGTCGCGGTTTACTCTCCTTCATGTTCCCCGAGAACGTCATAGCAAAGATCCTTTGTTCCGGCCGTTGCACTTTCACACTGTGACCCCTCGCACTGGACTCACGGGCTGTAGGCACAACATACACTGTATTCACGGTTTTCTGGATAAGCTTTGTTGTTGAACACTGTCACTTTCTGTTATGTTTTTGCAGACTCGCTCGTCAGTTGCAAGGTAAACATGGCTCGGCGCGTGCGCAGCGCTGCGGTTCGGAGGTGCGGTCGCGAGGCGGGCCGGCGCGGACTGAGCGCGGCGTCTCGCGGTAACGGGCACGCACTACAGTTAACTTTCTCTCAACCCAGTCGCACGACCATAAGTTAGCGCCATCGAAAGTCGACACCGGCACAGCCTCACGGGTCAAAGCCTTCATTAATATTTCATTAAACCTCCCCAAAACAATAGTTCGCTTTGCTTGGGTACACACTACTTTTGTGTTTCCATGTTTTAGTTGTATGTATGTTTCTGTGTCGTTTGAAGTACAAAAATAATATTGGAATTTAAACCAGGGTTTGAGGTAGAAACAAAAACAATATTGTATAAAACTTAATGTATAATTATGATATTTACAGACTTACTTTATATAAAACAAGTAATTTTATAGCTATCAATATATACTCATTACAACAAGTCATTAATAATTTACATGATGTTTAAAATAAAAGCAACAGTATACAGATTACTGAAGATTAGCAATTATAAATCGTAATAGCACAAAAATTTATGAACGATATTATTGGAAATGAGAGATTCCATAATTTACATTATAATAAAATTATATACAGACATAATTTTAAAAGAATGTTTATCGATATAATTGTTTTAAAACCACTACCGCAATACATGGAAGTCGTAGATCATTAGATCTTCATAATTATACGGAGCTTACAAATTTGCTCTACTTCTGTCGATCGATGCGAGCAATTATTATCTCGTGATCTTGGCCTTTTTCAGAGATTAACAGATAGTTAATCGATCGGCAAAATAGACCAAATAGTTAGCAAACTTTATCATTTTTCAACCAGCCTGCATGTTTATTCAGCGTCACATAAATATAATAGGGTATATTAAACACTAGTACATTATACGTAAACCGTAAGAGCCATACCTCACCGGGACGCCATGGCGACGTCGCCAGGTCGCGCTGCCAGCTAAATGTATACAGCTATACAGGGTGAAATTGCACTAGCAATATTTTAAGGGGTCATTGTACTCATCGTTATGAACAACTTTTACTATGGGACTAAACCCGAAATCGTAAAAAAAAATCAACTCTTCCATACATTTACGTTTACATAACTCGGCAAAATGTAGGGAGCAGCTGATTTTTTTTCGCGATTTCAGGTTTGTTCCCATAGTAAAAGTTGTTCATAATGATGAGTACAATGACCCCTTAAAATATTGCTCATTAATTAAATTTCACCCTGTATAGTGGGTGGGTCATCTGGCGTCCGCTGGTTACGCAGCCAACATTTTGTCGGCGACGCGACCTGGCTGCGCCGCCATGGTGTCCCGGTGAGGTATGGCTCTAAGTGTAAACATGGAAAAATATTTTAAGTCAACATTTCAACAGTTTGCTTGCGCTTGTTATCAAAATACTTTGTGAGATATATCAAATTATTAATTACACGAAGAACCTACGTTTCGACGCCTCCTATACGAAACATTGCACTGTCTGTGATGCTATTTGCATTGTGAAAAAAGATAATTAGGTCAATACCTAATTAACTTTTAATCAATGATTTATGGTGAATAAACAGAAGTTGATATTTGCGGTTGCAAGTCTGGCTAATAATTCTTTTCTCGTACGAAATGATTGAATAAAATAGTGAATGTAAAAAATGTGTAATAATATTTAACACTAGAAATAAAAATAATTATATCACATTTGATTTTATAAAAAATAATATCGCAATTATTACACTTGTGGGGTGTATCGCCTGAGGAAGGCTAATCATACACAGTAGATGTCATAATAAATGTAAGCTAGTTAAAAGAATTTAGTTGAGCCTTAGATCTTTGGAAAATCTGAATGTCTTATTAGGTAATATTATATATCGATAAACATCTACATTTTACCTTATTAGTTTTATTTGCAAATCTAACAAAATCGTTTAGAAAAATAAGTCGTCATTTTGGCTTCCACTTTATTCTTTATTGGAATGGTCTCAAGGTTAACCATTATATCCACATTTTTGCAGCTCGCTATAATAATTTTGTATAATGTACTGTAATTACGCATTGACTTAACATAACAGAATAATCGTTATATAAAAACACGTGTAATGAAAACATTCTTCAGACTGATGCAAAGTTCGTGTTACCAAATTGACTTCAGCACTGCCACTAACACCGTGGCCAGCACTTACACAGACTCGCGTCCCTCGCAATCAGAACCCGGATGACTTACTCATGAAAACACTTCACACGAAATGGCACCGCTACTGAACAATACATCGCTTTAAAAAATATTTATAACTGATTCCTATCTATTAGTTACACTAAGAAGAATTAATCTATACAGTAATATAAAAAATTTTCAACGCTAGTTCAAATAATGTCACTCGTTTGCCCAAACAAGCCGGTAGCAGTATTATTGCTGTCTATGCATTGTCGGGAAATAGTCTCGACGTGAAACAAAACGTATCGACACGTTATCAAATAATCAGTTTAATCTCAGAAGGCGTATAATTATGTATTTAACAGCTACAGCTTTATAATAGCTTATTGAATCATTAATTAGTGATTTAGTTCGTTCAACGTTTGAGTAACTTACACTAGAGCTAGGCTAGAGCAACGCGATGCTAACAAGTTGTTCCCGTCGAGGTTGCGTCACGCGTCACGCACACGATGGACATAATAAAGCCTAACTATTTAACACGCTTTACATTGAGCTCAATATTCAGTGTTACTTTAATAACAACAGTGTTCTATTAGTGCGTTTTAATCACTGAGTTCTTCCCTGTACTTAGGAATCTCATAACTGGACCAGTAGTCTTATCGAATAATCACAAATTAATTGCCTCTGTTCAGATGGTTAACGTTTATTTTGCTATTGGTTAATTTATATGTAATTATGGAATTATTTGCCTATTCAGTAAATTATATTTACTACCATTCATACATATTTGTGGCAAACTATGTCTTGATTATTTTTATGATACCAAGTAAACTTTACAGGAATTAATATTAAAATGTAATTTCGGGAGATAATAGGTGGTATATTAGTGGCAGTCGTACACAATTGCGCGGTTGGCTACTATTGAGCAAACAAACAGCACGTGTAACGGATAACCTTAAGGAATAGCACTCATATCGGTGCGACTTTCTTCGCAATTGAAAAACGTTTAATGTTTAATAACATATGGAAGCACTTTAAGAACATCAAATGAACATTCCAAAGCATTACCTACATCGCACACACGCGCTTTTATCAAAACGTTTCTAACCAATATAACACCTATAATCACATCTCAACAAAATATTACAAAATGTAATAGAAAACCCAGTCAGTGTTGTGAGAATACAAATCATACGTTTTCAAGTTCACAAAAAATGTAAAAACAAATTATTGAAAAACTGTGGTAGTATCTCCAAAGTACAAACTCTAAGAAATGCCGCAATTTGTAAATTTTACTAAGAACGATTCAACATTTTATTCGGGAAGTATAAAAGATCTGTACTTATTATAAAACGTTGCATTTAGCGCCGCTTTCGGCGAAAAATTGTGTTGTGATGGAGTCTACCTTATAAAATACGACAGACAAAGAAAAATATAATTTGTGACCGTAATAACATAATAAAGTATAAATTTTACGCCAAATAAATAATTTAAAGTTGAAATCTAGCTTAACGACTACGGAGCTAAGAGCTAGCAATATAAGAAAAATCACAAGTTTACAAAAAATACAATGTTGGATACGTCTCACATATCAAAATAATTCACTTACAAACGTTACATACAATCCACATAGTTTGAAAGCGCATAATCTCCACCACAATAAACAGTATCACTAACCTTTCTCGAAGGTCAATTCAAAGAATGTATAGTTATGCTTAGAATACGTCAACTTAATTATAATAAACGATACCATAATGACAATAATTGTACTCGGCAATAACTACGATATATAGTAGGTAAATTAAAAAACGAAATTGCACTCTCGGTACGCATGTACAAAACGTAACGTCAAACGGCGGTCAAACAACGCAACTTTAGAATATTCAACACTTTACCGATGCGTTCTGGTGAGTTATTGCATACAAATCTTCCAGAAAACGGAAGAAGTCAATATAAATAACATTAAAAATCACAGGTGCGGCCACGGCCGGTGGTCGGGAAGAGTCGCTCCGTGTGAGTAGCAGCGGCGTGCCGGGCCGCACCACAGTGGCGCCACTGTGCGCCCCCGCGCTCAGCCGCGCGCGCTCGCTCGCTCCGCTCCGGCTCTAAGGCACAGCCGTCATGGTCTGTGGAATCTGCGGACACCGACGTCACCGG
The DNA here is from genome assembly GCA_905163495.3 of Cosmia trapezina. NCBI lineage: Eukaryota > Metazoa > Arthropoda > Insecta > Lepidoptera > Noctuidae > Cosmia > Cosmia trapezina. Next base: position 12,993,533 of record LR991028.1, read on the forward strand.
TCAACGTTGATATAGCACTAGCATGTTTCTAGAGAAAACAACCTTCGAACCGGCAATCTAATTTGGACGTGCTCTGCTGTAAAAGCTTCTTGTGACCAAAGTCTGATTGCAATGTTTAACATAATTTTATATCGTAAATGTGAACGAGTTGAGCATAATAATATTTAAATCATATTAAGATAAAAGATAAAAAACAAATCAGAAATAAAATTATTATATTATTGTTATAAATCAAGATAAGAAGAAAAAAGTTACATAGGGGCAAAATTTTTCGGTTCCAGGTAGAAATATCCTTAGAAAATAACCAACAAACGGCATACCTGGTAAGGTGCTTGCTTTCCTCGTGTACGGCCATCTCCGAACTCTTAAATTCGTTGAGCTCGCGTCGGATGGCGGCCTTGTCTCGTGGAGTCAGGCGAGTCCACGGCTTGTCCGCGCGGCGGTCGTAGTCATGCGCCTGAACAAACATAACACACATTATTGGAATAAAACATAATTGAATAATATTGGACAACTTAGTCCAAGGTCCCAGAGCCGCCAGATCTTACTTATTTTCTGATCAACAAAATGTAAAAGATAGAGTAGTGACTTTGAACGTACCCAATCCTGCTAGCTTGGGCCGACGGCCAGTTTTCAGGTATTAGTAAAGTTACGTAGAAATATTACTCAGTTTTCTTAAAGTTTGACTGCTATTTTTATGTATATTTTACAGAATATTGTTAATATAATTATTAAAGCGTTTGGCGGAGAAAACCGCCGACTGGAAGTGTCTGGCAGTATTGATTATATTAATAATCAATACTGCCAGACACTTCCAGTCGGCGGTTTTCTCCGCCAAACGCTTTAAAGCTCTCAAAAAATTATGTCATCTTACTCATAATTAGAGTCTTAATTTTTATATAATGACACTCGGGGAACAATTTCAATACTATTGTTAAGCATCAGCCAGACCAATGGTAGCGGCCAAACATACGCCAGACACAATTAAAAGGACGCTGTTAGTATGGACGCGAGCATGACAATTAGATGGTTTGTGTCTGGGGGGATGTTTAACCGCTACGATTGGTCTGGCTGCTTACATTACAACTAGTATTGATATAGTTCCCCAAGTATCACATAAAAATTAAGACTTAAACTATAACATGACGTCATTTTTTGCGAGATTTAGCATCTGGCGGAAAAAACCGCCGACGGGAAGTGTCTGACAGTATTGATTATTAAATAAATAAATAGAGACTAGAATAATAACATTACAAAATCAAAAAAGAGAGTATTAAGAGCGATAATCGCGCGCAGGCTAGCAACGTCGCATTTTTAAAGGTTTTTCGTAATGATTTTATATAAATTTAAATCAAAGGAAAATTTCCTCTCTCAAATTCTTAGATCGTTGTTGGTATTTATAAGTACTTATGTATGTGCTATTTTTGAGTTATATTGGTATTTACTCTTAGAAAATAATTGACAAAATGTCAATTTCTAAGAGTAAATACCAATTTCGATACAAACGTCATCCCCTATTTAACTTAAGGGAGGTATTTTCAAAAATCCTTCCTTAGTGTTCACTTTCGATGTTTATCGACCCCTAATAACCTCTTTAGGGGTCATTGTACTAATCATTATGAACAACTTTTACTATGGGACAAAACAAGAAATAACGAAAAAAAAATCTGCCGTTCCCTATATTTTGACGAGTTGAATGTAGGGAACAGGGGCTGATTTTTTTTTCGCGATTTCAGGTTTGGTCCCATAGTAAAAAAAGTTGTTCATAATGATGAGTACAATGACCCCATAAGAGGTTATCCATTAATTACGGGACACTATTTTTTTATTAAGCAGATGTTTCCATAGGAGCATTATTATTTACCTGTGTGACTTCGATGTAATCACTGAAGCGGATGATCTTCTTCTCCTTGAGCTCGTCGACAGTGGGTCGGAAGCTGAGCTTGCGCAACAGATAGCGCTTCTTCTCCTCTTTTTGTTTCTTCTCCTCGGCGGGTGACTGGCCTGTAACATAACTTTATTTAATAACATGTGTGAGGGGAGTGTGTATTACCACACAGAAATCGGACACAACTCTCATTTATTTAAGGATGATACGCCAGGGTAGCCCGCGAATAATCACCACACCTCACCGCATAATTTCATGAAATCGCTAGATTTGAGGTAAATGCTAACTTATGGAGTTGTATTGCTGATTCTAATGATTATAATTCTGTAAAGCCATATTAGCTACGGCCGCGAATCATATTTTAATCAACATACAAGCTCAAACTGACCTACAAATTGCAAAAAACGTAAGAAATTTTGAATTTCGCGGGCTACCCTGGCGCTTTCGCCTTAAGAGATAAGTCCCGAAAACAAGAAGGCCTTAACGTGTAAAAGCTTTAAATCGTCAGACTGTATAATAAATCAAAACTCAAAATCTCGTGTATTGTGTACAAAAAAAATTGTTTCAACAATACTGAACGATAAAAGAAAGTAAAAACAATATTTTCATAAGATATTCCATAATCCAGATTATCTAAACTACTATAATCTTATTATAAAGAAAAAACATTTAATTTTTTTGTATGTTTTTTTTTTGTACTGGATAAACTCAAAAAATACTTAACCGATTTTAAAAATTTGCATTTTATAGCCCAGTTTTTGAGGAAGACTATAGACTATTTAACATCACGCTAGGACCATTAGGAGACGAGCAAAAAGAAAAAAAGTCAGAAAAGACTTTAAGCGAAAACGAAGTAATACCGAGTTGCGATTAGGTGGGTCGGGTACAAGATTTTTCTCGCGGACGAAGTCGCGGGCAGAAGCTAGTATTCAATTATATTATTGACTCCCAAATAGAGCACAGAGGAAAGTTATACACGCAGTGTTTGATGTAACTGTCGAAAAATCAATGCATAATAGTTATGCACCCTTCAAAGTGAAGTAAACAATGGGGCCATCCAATTAGCTACATATTGGTCGGGAAAGAGATGGAGTTGAACTCCTGACATGAAAAGAAGAAGTAATAGTATGAAGAGTGTGCTTACTTTTGAGTATGTTCCTCTCGACGAGCTCCTCGGCGGTGGGCCGCATGGACAGGCGGCGGATGAGGCGCGCGCCGATGGCCTCCCACGACTCCTGCCGCTCGTGCTCACTCTGCACCACCAGGATGTTCCTGCGCACACATCACACATACATAACGACTATATCGCTATCGCACCCGCGCGCACTGATCTAACTTTCTCTGAACACTAACAACATTTATTCTCTGCACCTACTCCCTTGTACCAACTGACCGACAACGTACAAAGCTTACGTGATCCTGAAAATGTTTTCATAATATCCGATTTACATACACACTTGGCTAATTCCCAAGACCCGTAATTTAGCTCGCAGGTTTAATTAATAAATTAGGGTTGTTCTAGAAATTTACAGTTGGCTAATATTACGATGTTGGTTTACTATAGCAAAATTAGTTGCTTCGTTATATGAGTTGAAGAAAACATAGTGTATGGTAACTCAATCGCTATTATTCAATATTACAACAATGCCAATGCCAAGAGCGAGCTCTTAGAAACAGGAAGAAATAAAACAGTGATAACAATGACTTTGACGGTGCTGACTAAAATAACGCTCCCAGGCGTGCATTGTTGCCAGACGGTGTGGAGTGGACTATTACTGTGCCGAACTGTGCGTTGCGTAACGCTACTACACGTGCATGTGTTGATGTTCAGCCTGCGCGAATGTTAATTCACAAAATATTGCATCTCTATTTAGGTAGCTGTAAAGCCAGTATAAATAAAACTGAACCATATTGGCGCGTCACTAACTCTTTTATATCTGTGGTGTCAAAGTAAAAGGGGATAAGTTAATAAACACAACTTTTCACCAGGAACAAATAAAGAAAACGCTCTTTGGTTTCAAAAGAAAAATGTATTTTAACTAAGAATATAAAAAGGTACTAAATTTGAGTTTTACGAAATGGTAACATAAATACTGACTCATCTTCTTTTTACCTTAATAGATATTAATGTTTAGTATCGAATTATAAAACTAACTCGTTTTTCAAAATTAATGACTTATGTTTTACCTTAACACCACAGATATTATAGTTTAAAAATGAAACAGCAATATATACGCACTTTATGTAGGTACAAATAAACATTAACAATCCATGCTAAATCAATAATTTGATATGGTTCATTAATTTTTCCTTATTATTTACGAAATTAGAAATAAAATTTGCCGCTTGCAGCAGCAGCGACTGTTTTGTTTTCCTCATGATTATTTATTTTATGATAATAATAATAATGTATGATGATGTAGGTACACAATATAGTCATAAGTAAATATCGTAGTAAATAATAAATGAACACGTGATACTGCCAACACTCATTAGCTAGAACGTAGGTAGTGACGCTGACAATGTTGTGACTATGATATCATAGAAAGGAATTTGTGTAATTTTTACGTAATTTCTTACAAACAGTAATGAGTGTCACTATTTGGCAAACGCACCTGAAGTTTCGAATGATTCTGTCACTTATGCAAGTTGACTTCCGCAACCAACTTTCACTGTGGACACATTCGCAGCAACTTGACATGCCGAAATCAACCAAAAACTTTTATAATTTTATTAAATTTTTTCTTTAGCTTAAACTTGCCGGCTTTGTGGAAAACATAATTAATCAGTTGCTTTTCCAACCAGCCTCTTCTAACGTGCACCATAATGATGGTTCCGGGATTATTTTAGCCAACTAACATCTGTCATTATATTGTCAGTGTAGTGCCAAAACACACATGTTACGCCATCAGCAGGAAGTAATTTTCAATACAATAGAAACGCAGCTTGTTTTACAAAGATCAAATACTAGATAGCGAGCAATCGGTCAGACTGGAAGCCAGACTAATTCGCACAAGGCTGTTAGTTGATAGCTGTAAGCCGACGTTCGCACGGACGTAAAAATATCGCGGCGTTTTTTTGTGGCGCACTGGATTTTCAACGCTCTGCTTAGCACCGAGAGTTGAAAATCCAACAGTGTGTTTTTTCGACGCGCTGGGATACACTCTGTTGGATTCTCGAAGCTAAGACCGAGAGTTGAAAATCCAGTGCGCGATAAAATTCCGCCGGGATATTTTTACGTCCGTGCGTACGTCGGTTTAAGAGCGTTTATGCCCTATTCATAAACGTTGCTTTAAGTTAAGAGACGTTTAAACGTCGAAAATGTATGGTAAAGCAGACGCTAATCATTACAAACTTTAAGCAACATTTATAAATATGGGGGTTGAGCTCGTCTAAGCTGAAATGACTCGCACCTCTTCCGCATTTACCGTAGAATACACGTTGGGGCCGTCATTTTAGCTTAGAGCTCTACGTATTTCGTAGACACAAAGGTTCTTGGCGAGTATTGTGCAGTACCCGGCGGTATGGCACCCATAGTTTTGAAAAAAGATCGTCTTGGTAGCACGTCGACTACGTCTACAGGCATGTGGCGCCATCTACAACGCCACAAGCGAACTACGAATCAAAGACCTGACGTCACAGAAATCCTGCATCGCGCAAGCAGAGTTTACCGCGCGACTGGCATATACAATATCCCGGCATCAAATAGGCACATCAACTGCCGCTTACTACAAGGTTCTTAAGGCGGGCGGCCAAAATCGGAACTAACGCCGCCATCTTGTTTTTCAGTTAATTTCACAAAACATCATCATCTGCCTAGTCTTTTCCCAACTATGTCGGCTTCCAGTCTAACCGGATGCAGCCGAATACCAGTATTTTACATGGAGCGACTGCCTATCTGACCTCCACAACTCAGTTACTGAGTAATACGATACTCCTTGGTAAGATTGGTTGTCAGACTTTCGGGCTTCTGACCACCCGTAACGACTGTCAAAGATCCACGACTGACAGCCGGGACCAACGGCTTAACGGGTTTTCCGAGGCACGGACGAGTCTTGGAATGTAAAGATGGTCACCCATCGCGGCAAGCGTAGCTTAACCTGTTCGATCGACTATATTTAACAACAGCGCCTTCCTATCAACGTCATTCGAGTGCCAAAAGATCGTTGTAACAACGCGGACAATGGCGGACGGCCACTTTTCACCCTAATGTCCTAAGCAATAAGGTTGAAACCACCAATGTCCGCGGTGTCAGTGTCCGTCGTGTAACATACCTGTTGATAAGCTCCTGGCGGTCGGGGCGCAGCGCGAGCTTGATGTTGAGGCTCTCCTTGCGCGCCAGCTTAGCCGCCACACGATCCGACTCGTTGGAAGTCTCGTACTCTTCCCACGGCCGCGCGTTCTCTTTGTTCTCCATCCCGTTGCCCACGCGCACCGGCCGCGTACTAAACGTAACAAACGTGTTAGAGAACGAAGGGTTTCAGCTGATAATACTTATGCTACCATGTGCTTTTGCATGTGTAAGCTAATAATGCAGAAAATAAAAGTAATAAGGGGTCTATGACAGGCATTTAAATTTTTAAATTTGAGATAATTTTGTTTTTATTTATCTGTCACTCGGTTTTAAAGTTATTATGGACTGTTATTTTTTCTCTTGGAGTTGGATTCAGTGTGGATTTGTAGAAAAGTGGTGAGTGTCACTTAGTAGGTAAAATATTATTATACTTATTAGCACTTTTTTGTAATTGACAACCGAACCAGCACCGTAACCATGAATGTGCTCCAAAAAATTGATTGAAATTAGTATCAAACATTGATGAGTCTTAATTATTTGAAAAGTCACAGACCTAGTATGCACTTTAAAGTAAGGCTATAAGCCTTGTCATTCATTACACAACAATACGAAGAAAAATATGTAACTGACACATTTCAACTACTAAAATCAATAAAATTAAACTTAATTTTAAAACAATGAACTAATACTAATTGGATTAATATAATACCCTTCATAATTTATGTAAACTAAAAAACAACAAAAGATTTTTCAAAATAATCAAAAATCTATGATCATCAAACTATATGAAAGTACACGTACATGCAACATAGAATAACGACGTTTAGAGCAAGAGTACAAGAGGAAACAGCCATAACTTTAACAACAGCTCACGTCACATGTATGTAGGTCGTGGCTACAAAGACTTCATTCACGAATTCTGTTTTAAAATTTCGGCTCTTTGCGCTTTTGTTTGATTTATACTATTATTTATTTTGCCTTGAAAGCATCACAATTGTATGTCATTATCATATGCATCTATAATGGCGTTAGTGTGTAGACAGTTAGAGATATCGACAGTTAAAATAAGAGAGAGATGAGATTCGGAAGCGTGCACAGCACGATGCATGGACTAAAGGCGAAGCGGACCGTCGGGAGGTCGGTGGCGATGCGTGGTCAACAACACTGGCATAACTTATGGGACTGTTACCATATGCGGATCCTCGGTTTAGGCGGCGGCCGCCTGCTCGCCGACGCATGGTGGAAATAAACGTAACTTTCACTATCACGGCCAACATTTTATAGGAACATCAATGAACTGCAGCTGTACTATCTCCTCGCTCACAATTACGTCAAAATGATAAGTCGAAGTCAAAACAAAAGGTCTAAAACTTCAAATTAAATGTCGTGGTATTGCGGGACCAGCGATTTGGGATCACAGCAGGTGTTTTAAAAGCTAAATAACTATAATAATCATTTTGACAATATCGTGATCAAAGAGTAAATAATACGTGTAATACGTGTTATAACTGCAGATGTATGGTTAAAGTTAAACAAGAAATTCTAGTGCCGATTCTCTTGTTGATCAACTAAAGTAACATTAGAGAACTGTTTTCTCTTACAAACAGACAGCGTCAGAAAAGGACGGTGATAGATTCACACCTTGAATTTCGTCGTGCTTTTAATCGACACGTTCTGACCATGTATTTGTACGGAAGAGTTCAATTAAAATTTACAGCTTTTATTTTATGTCCGTCTCTTTCTTCTATTAGAGAGAAGAAGATGGCAATAGCTTCTATTAAGTTCAGTTTGTTTATTTATTAATAACCAACTTTTATTCACAACAGAATCGGCAGCAATGACCAAGTGTCGATATGGAAGTATACAAGTAGTTTCTGGGCTAAGTAGCAGTAGTATACTGACTTGAAGCTAGTATGGTGATGGTCCTGCCTAGGCGCCAGCGGCGTCGCCAGCGGGGTACCGGAAGGCGAAGCCGACGGCGCGGGTCTCTTCTTGAGCGCCGACTTGAGCGGGACCGCGTTGAAGATGGGCTCTTTCGGCGGGATCTCCTCCACGCGGTTCGTGTCCGCACCGAGATTAAGTGGCTCTATGTCGTCGTCCTCCTGTTCGTCCTCCTCTTCGGCTGGTGAATGAAAAGGATAACAATGCATTTACTATCGATAAATAGTGTCGTGATTAAATCAGCGGCCTCTTTTGGTACAGTCCCGGCCTGCCCGAAGAGCGATATTGATGTTAAAAACTATAACAGGGTAAGCAGTTTACTTAGATTCTATTTACAGATTTGTTATCTGCAAAGATTTATAATAATTACGCGAGTATGCTGGTAATCTTAAAAATGTAATCTTTGCGCAAAGGTTCTGGTTCTGTGCCTCGCGTAATTATTGTAAATCTTTGCAGATAATAAATCTGTAAATAGAATCTAAAAATCATCAATACTTACAGTCAGAGAGAGGATGTTGCGCGAGGGGGTGTTGGTTGTGCGCGTGCGCATGTTGGTGTTGATGCTGGTGCTGGTGCTGGTGGTGGTGGCGCGTGGGGCTGGGCGAGCTGAACATGGGCGGCGGCGGGATGGGCCCGATCTCCGACAGCGCGATGGGCGGCTCGGGCAGCTCGGACAGCATCAGCTGCTCCTCCGCGTCGCCGTGCCCGTGGCCGTGGCCGCCGCCGTCGGTCGTCGACCCGTATCCACCCACTGGAACATTTATGTGAATACAGTCTTTCACATATTAATATATAAAAAGAAAAGTCCTGACTGATTGACTGACTCATCAACGCCCAGCCATTGGACCTATAAAGCTGAAATTTTCCACAAAGGTTCCCTTTAAAATGTAGACAAGGAATAAGGAAGGAGTTCTGTCCCCGTGTGATATTTTCCGTCATCCACGTGGGCGAAGCCGCGCGGGTAGTGCTAGTTTTACAGTTTTTGGACAGACCCATCGGCAAAAATGACGAACTTCCATACAAATTTTCATCCCCCCTGTAACCCTTTTAGGGAATAAATGTTAAAAAATCTTTCCTCAGTCCTCACTTTCGTTATAAAAGGAACTCTTGTGCAAAATTTTATGCTTCTAGACCCAGCAGTTTAGGCTGAGCTATATCTGTCGATGAATGAATGAATTTAAGATTTTTATTAAGTAGGTTTGTTTGCTAATTCTGTCCATCCTAAGATTGACAGATACAAATCGCTGTTTGCGATAAGAAAGACCGCCCATTGTGTCACTTTTTTATTATAAAACCTGGGAAGTGCAGGGCAAGTCAGTTAATAGTTGCACCGCACATGATTCTAAATCGCTTGACGCTTCGCTTTTTGTCAAATATTGACATTGGCAGATATGACTCTTTAATGTCGTGTAATTTTACAGCATTACACGACATTAAAGAGTCATTTATTTTTTTATTTTTTTTATTTAATTTATTTAACTTTAATTAGCACGGTTAAAAACCAATTACAATAATTAAAGACACATATACACAGAAAACAAAATTTCTGCCTAGCCTTTTCCCAACTATGTTGGGGTCGCCTTCCAGTCTAACCGGATGCAGCTGAATACCAGTATTTTACATGGAGCGATTGCCTATCTGACCTCCACAACCCATTTACTGGGTAATGCCATACCCCTTAAGACTGGCTTTTCGATTTTCGGGCTTCTGACGATCTCCGTAATGACTTGTCAAAGATCCACGAATGACAGCCGGGACCAACAGCTTAACGTGCTTTCCAAGGCCCGGAGGGGTCTCGGTATGTAAAGATGGTTACCCATCCACGGACCAACCGCGGCAAGCGTAGCTTAACCTGATCAATCGACCCGTGCGGCAGTTATTACTTAGCTATAAGCCCCTACCTACACGACATTAAAGAGTATTCTATCTAAATATCTATTAACAGGCTATACCTACACACACCACAATTAAAAGTAATTTAGTTCTCATTTACTAATTAGCTAACCCACCTGTAATCCCCAAACGGCTCACATTTAGGCGTTATTAATTAGCAATGTGTTAAGGCCAAGCCTATGGCCTTTTATGGGCCAATCCATTTACACGTTTGTCCGATAAAGGGTCGAAGTAAACACTACATCAGCTGTATATAACAATTTGGAATAATGTTTGTGGCTTTAAGCGCCATATAGACGATGCCTTTTGTCACGATTTTGACCATGACCTGTATAGGTATATTCATATGGTAAATCTTAGTTAATTGTTTATGACAATACATACCGACATCGCCTTGGTAGCATATTCGTCGTGGGATCTTGCCGGTCAAGGAGTTGGGTCGCTCGGGCCTCATTAGCTCACCACCATTTTCCAATTTGTCCTTCTTTGGTTCTGGAATGAAAGAAAAATATTCTATAAATAAGAGAATAAATATTTTAATTTTAATTAATTTAATCTGAAGTAGTAAAATTATTTTTCAATACACTTCCTCGAAAAATGGTTCATATCGCACTACGATTAGGTTCACAATGCAATGTATGTCGCACGCGTGCGATTTTTTATCTTCCCGCACGTGTGCGGGAATGCCACAGATGACTTATACCTATACTTAGTCCAAATTGGTTCAATGCCTCTATTCGGAGGTGAATGTTTTTTTAATGTTTTTTTATATGCGTCTTTAAGGCGTTAATATTTTTTGAATATTTAAATAATGTTTCTATATAGAATATTATAAAAAACCATGATTATTACAATAAAAAAAACGTTTATGGGCAAATTAACATTTATTTGTGTTCTAAACTCAAAAATATTTGAATTTTCTATTTTTCATATTAGGCTGTTTGTCGGCTTTATACCACCTTTGTTTCTCTTTCAACCTGGCGAAAGCAAAGAGCGGAAAAAAAAGAAAATTTAAATCATAGTTCCCTATTAATTCATGAAAAAAATTTTTTCCGTTATTTTATGTGTTTTTTATTTTATTTCTTCAAAAGTGTATTGAAAAACGTCGTTTGATACTCGTGGACATTTGTTATTGCAGTTCTCGGCTCAAAAACAACCTCGCCTACGGCTCGGGTGTTTTAATTCCGCCCCTAACGCAATAACAAACGTTCTCCACTTGTATCACAATGTACTATTCTTAAAGCTCCTTAAGTTTTGAGTTGAGCTGCACGATTACTGACAAATGCGTGCACTGACTGGACAGGTCCACTCAATCTGTGTGGTTCTTTCATCAAAAGACCATTTCTGACTGCAATCTACATGGTCTTCACATGATCTGACCAAGATTCTGTCTGGACTTTAAAAGAGACTGTGACCTCTGAGTTTGTTTCGGCGTTTCTTCTCAGAGTAGTCAGATAGGAAACGTCGAACTCATCTAGTTTAAAAAAAAATATGTTTGACGTGTAAAAGTGTTTGTACAAACCTACTTACAGAAAATAAATCATTTATCATTTATCATTTATCATTTATAAAGTTCTAATTGTTTTATCCAAGCTTGTTAGTCTAGATATTAATGAACCCCAAGTAGGCAAAATCGTAAGGCATAGTATTTAAGTAGTTCAATGCTATCTCAAAACTAGAATGAACAAAGCAGAGAAAACAACAAAACACCTTCAAGTTTCAAGAAGCGTGAAATTGTGAGGCGCCAACTGAGAAATACCGTTCGAATCTAATTATGTATATCCCCATTTCCAAAGAAAAAAACAGTATCCAAAAATAAATATTCCAGATTTAAACGAGTGTTTTATACCATGTCCGTACGTACATCAATTACTGAGCTTTCAATAACAATCATCGATCTTAGCATTTTACAAATGAAAGCATATTCAAATGTGGCAACAAGAATTGACAGTAAGCCAAGAGCTCAAATGCTCGAAGTAAGGCATAAACATTTCAGAACATGTGTAATATTTTGTCTATATGTAGTGCACGTCATTGTATAGGTAGTATTGTTTGTATAGCACAAATGAACAATTCCGTTACGAGTAAGAGCGTGAGTGGCGATGGGCAATATAGAATTTCTAGGTACACTATGGCTATGTTCTAATAATAGTCGATAAACGAGTGACGGCGTGGCACGCGCCTCCATTCACCGCGCGACGGCGTCGGCGTCGGCCTTGGCCTCGCCATGGAACTGTGTTATTGACGCATCTCCGCCGCTATCATTCCCGAGATAAAAGTATGCATAACTTGTGTTGTTAAATCACGCACGAAAACGCGGTCGCAGGGAATCACCCATAATTCTATATCTTAACAAATGATCACAACCTTTCTGTATTATCTGACACAAGTACATGATAACGGGGCGAGCTGGACAAACGACCTGTGGACCACATTAGCCCTGGATCGCAAGCACTGGAAGTCATGGGGAGAGGCCTTTTCCCAGCAGTGGGATAATGCAGGCAATAACAGTAAGAAGTATGAGGTGGTCACTTAATAAAGCGTGACGGTTGACAAGGGAGAATGGAATAAAAAAAACTTGTCACGTTGACCCCAAGTTTAGTAACCTGGTACAGGATATTAAACAAGGGCAGGAAGATGATGATAAGAGAGGAGTTTTAAATGTTGAACCGGCAAGAGCTTAGATCACAAGTAAAAGAAGATTGGATAACTGGACCTTAGATAAAAAACACTTCAAACATTTGCATTACCGACCATTAAATTTTTGCATGTTATCTGGCCCTACATGCATGTGTACATTGTTAGTAGTACCTACGTTATACATACACAATGAGCAGAGCTATTAGGCCCTCGCCCATGTGAGGCAACATTTAACATAGCGCACCAGGCACCGCCAGCCTCGCAATTTTCGTGACCGAATGCGGCTTAGTTAGCGATTGCGACATAGATCAACTATGCAAAAACTACGTTTCGACAGATTCTATGCTTTGTATATCTTTTAAAGGTCTTTTTGTTAAATAGGTAAGCCCCGAAATCTGAAAATAAGTTGCGCATTACACGAGTACTTTGTAACGCTTTGTGTAAAGATGAACTAAAATATTTTCATGATCAGGTCGCTAGAAAATCTGTAGCAATAAATCAGATAGATGACCATGACATCTATGAATGTGTTGAAAAATGAGTAAGTAATTAGTATATAAATAGTAATTTTCGGTGGTATTTTTAGGACATGAGTAAATATCGAAATGACTAAATAAACAAAATCCTAAAAATATCCTATCTCCCGTATAAATGATGAGTAACGGTTCCGCACCGTGAACGTAGAAGTTACTACAAACAGTTAATAAACAAACGTTTACTACCGTTTCTGATTGATTAATTAATTTCTCACGCCAAAACCTGTTGTATTAGGTACACTACTTATTTTTAAATGACGAATATCTACAGTTCAATTTGAATGACTATACAGAGTGCTTGCATGTGACCTTACGAAAACCAGAGTTATTAAGTTTATTGTATATTATATATACAATATATTATATATAATTAAATTCAGTTCCGACCCAAAACAATAAAAAGTAGGTAATGTCATTAACAGGTGACTTTAGGAGTTCATCGTTCATCAATTCATCATCCTACAACAACAAGAAGCTCAAGATGGCACCATAAAAATCCTATCCTCTATACAGGCTGTACTAGAAAATTGTGGTCTTTAAGGGTGTGGTTCTGACCATCAAACTGAACAGCTTTCTTCATGGGACCAACATCATAATCGCGAAAAAATTATCACCTGTCCCATAGAATACTTCAATACCTACTCGACGCAAATGTATGGGACGTCTGATTATTTTTTCATGATTACGATATTGGTCCCATTGAGAACGTTGTTCAGTTTAATGGTCTGTACCACTCCCTTAAATTTGACCACACCTTTCTGGTACACCCTATATAAGTGCTACACTGTCGGCCAAGGTTAAACTGATCGATTGTCGCAACCTTCTTTCGTTTATTTAAGCTGAGAATCGGACATAACCATGAAATACAAGTCTATAGGCTTAATCATTAGGACATGGTTTCATCATATAGTTGTCAAAGTACTCGCTGATTTATATTGGATTTTATTGCTGATTGGAGGCGCTCTCTATAAAATAAGTTACCGGTTCCAATACTATCATTATTAAAAGCATAAATTAAGTCACCTAATACAATAATTGCTTGGTTAAATCAACAGGCTTTACAGGAGCGAGAGGTTGCGCTAGCGCTGAGAGGCGCGGGACGCGGTTGGTCCGGGACTGGGCGGATCGATGCCGCCCGCCCTTGGCCGCCCGCGATCGCACCCACACTTCGAGGACGTCGTTTGCTGCAGCGTTATATAACCTACGTTGTCCTTCACTCCCACGGACCACAGCTCTGAAGGTTAACCGCTATCTTGGCATGTGTAATACAGGTAACTTTTTGACCAAAAATTATTCAGTCCTTTCGGAAAAACGTAGCACAACGTCTTTTCAATCATACCATTATAGAGAAATAAGTCGTTTTAATTTGTTCTTTATGTGCCTACATTGTTTTTAGAATCTGGGCGAGACGTTCTTTTGGAGTGGATCATTCTAGTAACTCTGGTGACATCAACAAACAACATAATAAATAAGTTCGAGCACATACAAGGTTTGTAAACAAACATTTTGCCTGCACATTAAAGATGCCATGTATCGTCTTGCTCACAATTTTCCTGCCAAATGTAGGCCATTAAGTACGTTCTTAATGCTGGCGACGTGCAACATCAAACGAACGGGATAGAGCGATGACATCGCTGCAAACACTCACAGACGTGATTGGAATTTTCCCAATTTCAATTTAGGACAAATAAAGTTATTTATTTATTCGGCACTATTAAATCTTTCAGAATAAATAGGTACGCCCCGTCAAAGCCAGAGTAAATTATGTGCACAACCTAGTAATGTCACAAGACTGGCTCGTTATCAGCTGCTACTGTTTCTTTACAGAAAAACAAAATCTGTTTAATTGCTCTACTTTCAATGTTTTATTACTCAGCTCATCATCATCATCATCGTTTCAGCCGAAAGACGTCCTCTGCTGCACATAGACTTCCACCAAGCACCGCCACTTCGGCCGGTTCTGTGCTTCCCGCATCCAGCGGATGCTGCATCCTGCAGCCTTTAAAAGGTCATCGGTCCAACATGCGGAAAGCCATCCAACGATACGTCTTTCGGTACGCGGTCGCCACTCAAGAACCTTTCGGCCCCATCAGTCATCTGTTCTGCGAGCAATGTGCTCTGCTCACTGCCACTTAAGTTTGGCAATTCTTCGGGCTATGTCAGTTACCTTGGATCTCCTGCGGATCTCTTTCTCTCATTTCCGATTAGATTACGTAGGGAAACTTCAAACATAGCCCTCTCCATTGTCCTTTGGGTGACTTTTAGCCTTCTAATAAAGCCCATTGTGAGCGACCACGTTTATCTTAGCCCATCACTGGCGTGGGCCTTAGGTCATCACTGGCAACTCTCACTGGTCCAAAGACTTTCGTTTTGAGACACTGCGGTATGTGAGACGAAAACATATTGCGAAGCTTTCCGAACCCTGCCCAGCAGAGTCGGATTCGCCGATTGACCTCTTTCTCGAAGTTGGACCTACTTAACTGGACATTTTGTCCTAGGTACACATACTCTTACTCGTCCACTACTTCGAGTGTTGTGTCTCCGGTCTTCATGAGACATGACTTTTGTCTTATCCAAGTTCATTTTTGGATCCACTCTTTCAGAAGCTCTACCGAGGTACTCCACAGTTACTCGGCTCGCTTGAACACAACGTAAATAATCATCCAATTCAACCTGTACTTACAGACTCTTGTTGCATACATAATCTTGTTGTAAAATATGTAGAGTCCAGTCAGCTGGTTGTCAATCAACGCAGTCAAAAGGATCGACAGACATCAACTTGTATCACAACAGTGGATGACTGGACAATGTCAAGAATACGCGAGCTGGCTACTCGCGAGCTGGCCACATGCTCGACTTGCTTGTCATGTCGCGTAAAACGACGCAACACCACACTCGTTAAAAATACATTTAGCACGATAAAAACAGAAAACACTCATCGACACGTCAGGTAGGTATTGGGCCTGTTTACGCTATACATATAATGTTAAACGAATACTTTATTACACGTTACAGTGTTTTCAAACGCATCACGCGCCCACGTGTATAAAAATTCCACAGGCCTTTAACGCAATCTTCCATTAAATTAACCTTCTATGAAATAGTACACCCTGTACTGCATTGATTCTGATGAAAATGGAAAGTAGCCGAAAGAAAACTGTCCAATCAGCAATATCACTAAAGAAAAGCAAAGTTGTGTTTTCGAGAAAAACATGCGATTGTTAGGGGATATCATTATCTAGCACAGAAATCGAGATATATGGACAAATTATGTTAAGCAAGATCAACAAACTGGGTCGCACGCGATAGGTACGCGCAAGAGGAATTTGTGCGACGAACATAATAAGAAAGCATTTGCGACATTGACGTACGTGGGCGGGCGGTGACGGGTGAAATAATATCTCTTTCAGCAATTCTTCAACAGTTAATTGCAAAATGAAAAAAGTTAAGACAACGTAAACTTCAATAGAATTCTCTTGAGTTTAGTCTGTGTATCGTTCTCAGTCTCAAAACCAACTAGTTGTAGTTAGATACGCTAACATTGTAGATATGTATATCAGTCTAATGTGTGCCTCCTACTCCACGTGGTTGTTTACACGAATACGTTGTTATTGGGTAAAGAATCGTAAAAATATTGAACATAGTGATTATGTATGTAATCAAGCCACTTTGAGCTTGGTCGTCGCGTCGTACTAACTTTCTGCGATACTCGGGCTTCGATTGCCAGTCACACTTGCTGGCACAATTAATCTCATCTGAGTCATTTTGGACGAATAGAGTCGCATGCATAGTAGGTACATACTAAAGATATTTCAAATGCTCTCATTCGTCACCCACCAGTGCCCTACAAAAATGCCGAGTATCAAATTAAACATTATGTTGTGCTCAATTCTAATATAAAATGTAATAGCAAATAATGGTGCAACACCTATTCGATCCATTCAGATTGGTTTATATTTTAAGCGCGCGCACACGTAATTGAGTTTATCCGCCCAAGAAGCGGAAATCGTAAGCTTATGTTCAGGTGGAACAGAAAATATCCAATGTATGAAGGTATTTTTGTTGTATAACCTACTCTCTCAGAAACTCCGACTTTACGTTGGGCATTTCGAATAAAAATAGTAACGTGGGAATGCTTATTCCAAAACATATTAATTTAAAAACGACCTCTGGAAAATGAAAAACGTAGAGTTTCATAAAGAAAAAAAGCTCTGTTAAACAAACATTTAACAATTTCGACATCAGAGTGGAGACGCAGTGCAGCGATAAATGTTCAGTCAGAGTCAGCGGCAACGGTAGGTCAAGGTCAGACCGCGGCAGCGGACGCTCGCATTTCAGGAAGCTGCCTTTGCCGAATTCTGCAAATTATTTCTCTCTCCTTTAACGCAATTTCTCTACCATTAAGAGGGATAAATGGTATGGTAATTTTACTTTTATGGCCAAATAGGAAATGCTACACAAACCATTAATAATAAAAAAAAGCTTTTCCGTATTTCTATAATAACAAGAGGCTAACTGGTTTTGATACGACATCGACAACGAGAGGTTATTTTCTTGGTGTAAGGAAGTAAGTGTGACATTGCTCTCTAAATATAAGTTTAGCGTGACTGACGAGGTTATAATATTAAACGGACGTCATTATTAGAGAAATGTGGTGATTGACATTCGACGGTGGAGCAATTAAACTGGCGTGTGTATGTAGCTTGCATCGCCGACGGCTCCGCTCACAAGCACACCGCTGCCGCTGCCGCAAATAGTTACGCAAGGCCACAAGACGCCTTCTCCGTTATTTATCGACATCGACGTCGCCGTCGGTGGCGCCTAACTAACTACGTTACATTCTTACAAACATCCGCTATCCTTCGACACTTTATTTAATACAATTGTCATTTCCCACAAATTCCATAAGCCTTGTTAGTACCTACGACTGAGTGGCTCTACTCGCGTTTCAAATCAATATTTTCGGAGCTGAATTTTCCGTCCGTTGCCCGATACATTGACTTCATAATTTGTATCGATTTCATTACAATTGCCTCATAGCCGTCTAATATAAATAAATATGAAACATGAATGTAAAACGTATTCGAAATTGTACGAACTTTTAGCCATAACTTCGTGGAACGATAAACATGGATAAATCTAAATTCCTCAAAATGATCGATTGCCATAAAGCACGAATACCAGCACGACTGAAATAATCTTGAGTAACGGAGATGCAATGCGAAGACAAAATAATAGGTATTACAAGATATCTAAGTATGATTAGGTACCTACGTCATTTAAAAATACCGTGAAGAATATAGCACTGCTGGTGATTGAAGGTTTTACGATATAAGATAGCAAGATTCTTTTACTTGGCAGTGCATATCGAAAAGTAAGCCAATAAAAAGTGCAAATAAAAGATATATTATAGTTAAAAACTTAATTAAAAAAGCTACTGAAAGAATTAACAAGAACTTAACAGCTACGAAATCGTTAGCAAGAGATGACTTAAAAGTGTTGGCACACTGAAATCAACTATAACCTTGTCTGTTGCTTCATGACTTTCACTCCTCACTGAATAAATAAGTAATCTAAGTCTAGCATGTTTCACTATGTACGGGCACTTTGAACTTCTATATTTTCATGATTTATGTTCAGATAAAGCTGTCGGCAAACGTTCCATGTAAAATACTGGTATTCAGTTGCATCCGGTACAACATTGGGAAAAGGCTATAGGATGATGATATTCAGATAAATCTGTTTTGGGAATAGTAACTTTTGGTAAGGCTTTAATGGGTTGACTTCGAAACGCCATTTAAAGATCACATTACGTACGGTTTAAGAAAAGAGAATTAATACAAAAAATCTACTGAATGGTATAGGACAAAGGTTGAAAAGGGACCAATAGTAATAACAAGATCCTAAGGTACATGCAACGAGGGGAGCGTGACATTGACATTGGCAATGCACGCGCCGGCGGGCGGGGGCAGGAGCTGAAGAACTGAACAGGTAGGCGTGCGAGCGTGTGCAAGTGCATGCGGATGTCTGGTGCTGGGGTACCATTGTTACGCGCGAACAGCGTAAGGTTCGCGGTGTGTCTTGGGATAGGAGACTTGCGGCGCACGTAGTAGTGGTCGTGGCGCTGCGGCGGCGGCGGCGGCACGAAGGGCGGCGGCGGCGGCAGGCGCGCGGGCCTGCGCCTCGCGCCGCCCGCGAACGCGTCCATGGCGGCGAGCGTGCCGACGTCGCTCATGCTCGCGGCGCGCTCGCGGCTGGAAGACTGCGGCCGGCCGCACGATCGTTACTGCTCCCCCCAGCCCCCGGCTCCGCGCGCGCTCTTCGATCGCCGCCCGCCCTCCGCGTTTGCCGTCCACCCGCCCACGCGCTGCTTCGCTTTGTTTTGAATTTTTAATTTATCGCCATTCATCTAGCAATCGTTGAGAGTATAACAAGAAAATGAGCAACCCTAGGGTTTAAAGAGTGCAATGACCTAGGTTTAAGGGCTGCAGAGCCCCCGCCATGTGCTGTGCTATCAAGCATGGAATGCGCCACGGTGTGCCGGTAACCCTCATTTATTATTTTAGTAGTACGTGACAGCGCATTTACAGGAGACGTTAGTTTAATCATTACAATACCTAAAACACAAATAATTTGGGCAATCAACGAGTCGGATGAAATAACTTTTGTACTTAAGTTGTTTTTAGGGTTCCGTACCTCAAAAGGAAAAAACGGAACCCTTATAGGATCACTTCGTTGTCCGTCTGTCTGTTTGTCTGTCTGTCAGTCTCTCAAGACCCTTTTTCTCAGGAACGCGTGGAAGTATCAAGTTGAAATTAATATAAAATACGTAGGTCTATGGTCCCTTAGAGTTCTAAAAAAATCAAGCTTCTAAGTCAACGCAATCAAAAATTCGGCCATTTTGCGACACATTTTGATACTCGCAACTGTCGCAAGTAAATCAAAACCTATAGGGTACTTCCCGTTGACCTAGAATTATGAAATTTGGCAAGAAGCAAGGTCTCACATCACAAATAAAGGAAAAAGTCCGAAAAATGTTAATTTGTAATTCTATCACAAAATAATAAAAAAATCAAGTGTGTCAGTCTGCCAAGACCCGTTTTCTCAGCGTCGCGTTGAGGTATCAAGTTGAAATTAATATCAAATACGTAAGTCTATGATTTCTTAGTGTCCTAAAAAATCAAGCTTCTATGTCAACGCAATAAAAAAATACGGCCATTTTGCGACACATTTTGATACTCGCAACTGTCGCAACTAAATCAAAACCTCTATGGTACTTCCCGTTTACCCAGAATAATGAAATTCGGCAAGAAGCAAGGTCTCTCAGCACAAGTAAAGGAAAAATTCCGAAAATTGTGAATTTGTAATTTTATGACATAAAAAAAATTTTTTTTTGGGATCCAATGTTACGTTTGTTTTTGGGATAAATTCTTTTTAACTACGGAACCCTTCATTGTCCGTGGTTCGACACGCACTTGGCCGGTTTTTTTATCGTTTCCAGCATCCTAAGTCCAAAAATGCAGATAGTTACGTAATTTAAATCTCCGAAAATTCGGAAAAAAATTTCGACATAAAAGCTTAATTCGTTTTCTGTGTAATTATAATTACCTATATATTATTAATTCCCCGCAAGTTTGTTTGTTAAACTTCAATACTCCCTAAGCCCTAAGCTTATTCATATTCCTTTTGAAATATTAAGTCCTTAGTTAAATATTTAATAAGTAGATATTTTTAATTCTATGTGGGCGAAGCTTTGAGTAGGTAAATTGTAGGAGTCCAGCCGTATCTACCTACACAACGCAGTGGTCCAGCGCCTTTGACCTTTAAACAGGGTTCAAATATAAAATTAAAAAAGGTTTTAAATATTATATATAATAATTTAATACAAAATTAGCACACACAGGTACGGACGAGATCATGTCTCGAGCCGCAGCGCTACAGCTTGGGAGACGATTGGACCGTCTCCCAGCTGTAGCGCTGCGGCTCTTTCTCTACACTCCTAAAAGTAATGTAAACCGACTGTATGGGTGATCCACCAAACAGTTTCCACCAAACGGAAAAATCCTCGCGGATGCTCGAGCACTTTTTCATTGAATAAGATACTGTATCAATATTGACTTTTAAGTATAACGACGCAGACATCACACTTGATAAACGCTTGATGTCTGCATCGATTTTTATACTTAATTAAATATAAAACAGTGAAATTTAAAAAGTGCTCGAGCATCCGCGATGATTTTTCCGTTTGGTGGGTGCTCACCCTTAGAAATGGTAGGAAACCTCGCTAAAACAATGGAACTACAAATAACAGTTACTAAAACTACACAAACCTACGCTGGTTTATTTATATTCATAAGTTTTCCTAATGCTACGGCCAGACCCGAGCGTCAAGTAGCGGGACGCGGGACGCGAACGCGGAGCGTCTACAACGCGAAACTTTTGCGTGCACACCTGCGCGACTATACAGCGCGAACCGCAAATCTCATTTTAGTGAATAGTCACTAAAGCCGCACGTCTATATCTTAGTTTAACACCTAAATTGTTGTCCAACAATAGAATGTCGCCTGACGAAAGGACCGTAGGCCCTTTGTTTTTGTCATTTGTGCGTCAGAGCTAACACACCCTTTTTTTTACCAAATCTGGTATTTTGATCACGAAAATTGTGTGATATTTGAGGGTTGACATTGTAAAGCGCTATTAACATCATAAATGCTACAAATGATAGCCACTATTCATAAAATTCTCGGTTTGTTCAGAGTAGAAAAGCTCTCACACGTCTGACTACAAGACGAGTACGTCCGACTGCGTCCCGCTTTGCAAACGCGGTCTTCCCGCGTCGCGGTCGCGCAGGTGTGCAAGGCGCCATAAGATAACACGGCCAGCGTCCGCTGCGTGACCGACGCTCCCGCTTCGCAGTCGCTTTGGTTGTTCAGGTGTGACCAAAGCTTAACACAGGTATCACGGTTTGCTCTGAGTGACAGCAAACTACAAACACCGCATATTATTATGTATTTATGCATACGTTATCGTGAGCTTACCAAATAAAGCTGCTAAATAAAGCTGAAAATACATAGGTTTGCTCTCATTCATGAATCTTGTTATTGGCAGTTTTATTTCTAGGTTTATGCTCCATTTAACCCCTGTTACCTTTTATTTATGTTTCGCTATCTTTACGATGATGGGAGCATACATTTTAGACCCATAACCTTTTAATTTAACACGATGTTGTGCTAAATGTACGGTGTACATTTTCTCATGTGTCACTGTTATGGGTGTAATGGTAACTGACATGGTTTCAAACTGCTAATAGGATCTGCAGTCGCAGTCCGCGAAATTTCCTGCATTTTTTTGCAATTTTCAGGTAAATGTCAGGTTGTATCTTGAATATGATTCGAGACTATAGCAAATTATTTGAGAGATGACATACCGCCTCGCTGAAAATAATGCGCTTCTACTTATCGCGTAATGGAGTAGAAGGAAGCGTGGCTCCTGAGGTCGAATAGTGTTATTGGGTGATTAAGATCTTACGATGTGTAAATGGCAATAGGCTCGTCGATTTACTAATTAATTGATGAGAGAGTAGAATAGTAAAGCTCTGACAAGCTTTGAAAGCTTTGGCTTTTAAATTTTTGCCTATAAGTACATCAATAATGATTGTTGAAATGTTTTAAGCCATTAAAAGAAAGTGTCAGGAAAATAGATGCAAAGAAGGTCACAAACTATGGAAAGAAAGCTACAAAAAATTGTGAAACTACAAAACGAGAACCGGAAAAAAAGATAGCAACACTCTCGGTGTTGCAGTTGAAAAGACTTGTTCATTGATGCAGACTCCCGCTTCACTGGAAAATGTCGCCAGAGCTGCGCTCGACTTAACACACAGGATAAACTGGTAGATATAAGCAGGTAGAGGAACTGACTGGTAGGTACTCATATTAAAAGCAATAAGGGGTAAGATTTATAGCAATATTTTAAAACCTTGGTTAGGAAAATACTAACACTTGCCGCAGGCCGCTAACATGGATGAGAAATACTCTACAAGTCTACACTCGTCCTTTTAAAAGAATATTGTGTCAGGACACTACACAATAATGTTGAAAAAGCCAAAGGAGAGCGCTCATAAAAAATAACAAGCAAATATCTGGGCTCTGTAATTTATATAATTATTTCGATACACTTTGTCCGTTGTTCGCGGCTATCGCCACATCATAGAGTAAACGTCCGTCATCTCAAGCAAAAGGAGCATTCTATTTACCTCATGTGTTATCTGCGACCGCATGGCATGACGTCAGACTGTTGGTAACAACTAAAACTGCATCGTGAACGGTTAAACGCCTCATAAATTATTAACGGTGTAGTTAGTAGTTGCTTCGTGGAGATAACACAGGTTCTGAATTAAAGTGCAAGTAGTTTACGGTTTAGAGTTGCATGAAATAGTGAAGATACCAATAGGTCAATGATCGATTAAATACAATACGTGTTAAATATATTATGAAGAGAATTTATTATGATATTTTTTTAGTAATTAAGGAGTTTATTTATAAACGAAGATATAAAGTAGGTACCTACACATCAAAAAAAAGTCGGGAGGTATCTGGGACACCCGGTTGGAATGAAGTACTTTTCGCTGTATATTATGTACTTGTATGTATTAAAAACTTTTGAGACTATTTCGACCTCTTTTATCTGCTCTGTGATTTCGGACGATGATTCTGTGATTCTGTGCTTTTTCGTTACGTGCCGATTTCTACCAGTCAACTCCTACCGCAAACCGCGTTAAAGAACTTCATTCCAAAGATCAGCAGCCAATAA
Organism: Cosmia trapezina; assembly: GCA_905163495.3. Taxonomy (NCBI): domain Eukaryota; kingdom Metazoa; phylum Arthropoda; class Insecta; order Lepidoptera; family Noctuidae; genus Cosmia; species Cosmia trapezina. The sequence continues at coordinate 13,017,534 of LR991028.1, forward strand.
TCATTACTCAACTCTAAGCAACGTTTATTTAAAGGAGTGCAATTAATATGTAAGTCGACATAAGGTTCAATGTCACTTGGACGTCTTAAAACGAGTAGGTAGGTATATTTGTCTATGTGACAATCAGATAGTTTCAGTCTTAGTGAAATTAAAATTTTCTAGGAATTGTTGTCAAAAGTGGTAAAGCAATAACGAGGTAGATGATACTTAACAAAAACTTTTTTACAAAAAAAAAACAACCGACTTCCAAAAAAAAACTGCAAAGCGAAAAATAACTTTAATTTCGGAAGCCGGTGTCTTTGGATCTGTATTTTAGTTTTTTGCCACCGACTTCCGAAATTAAAGTTATTTTTCACTTTGCAGTTTTTTTTTTGGAAGTCGGTTGTTTTGTTTTTGTAAAAAAGTTTTTATTTTTCAATTTTTTGTGGGTCAGTTTGTAATTTATCTAAGTTACAATAGTCTAATGTCAACTGCTCATCATGTTTTACAAAATATTGCTTTTCCCGATGCTGGGACGTTAATTGTTGAGGAGTTCTCCTAGTAAGAACCAGGAGAATCACCATCAGCTCCACTTCACCATATGCATTGTGACGGAGGAGCATATATTGGTAATCGAATCGCAACCCGTGAAATACTCATTATTGACTAGTTCCAATGGCCACATGTGGTCTTCATCATCAGTTCCATTTCACCAAAAGGTGCTTTTCGAGAGCAAATGCTCAAGTTACTTTCAAAAATACCCAAATCACTATAGGTGTGCCTATAAAATTTGAGGGTTTCCCTCGATTTCCATGGGATTCCCTCATCAGATTCTGACTTGGTGACAATATGGGACCACCTCGAGAGCATACCCTATCAAATAAAAAAAGAATTTTCAAAATCGGTCCACAACTGACGGAGAAATCGGTGTAAAAACATTAAAAAAAATATTTATACACGACGAATTGATAACCTCCTCTTTTTTTTTAAAAGTCGGCTAAAAATAGCTTTTCAAAATAGGATTTTTCCGTTTGGTGGAAACTGACCCTTAGAAGACTATTGAAGGTCAGTCCGTCCCTTTGTTCACTTTAAATAAACCTAAAGCCCTTACACGACACGGGTGACAAACATAATCTTTTAGCTCTATATTGAGTTCAGAACGAAGCTATTTCATAGTTTTTTATATACATGTTATAGAGACGATACTGGTAGGTGGTAGGTATATTTAGTTTGTGGACCATAAAGTCATTTTAAATTAGTTTTTCAAGAAACATGAGTCCTTAAATTTGAAAATTAACGTAGGTAATTAAACAATTGTTAGGTTCAGTTTTGGTTACCTACTCAGACGCTGACGATCTTGCTAGGCTTTTCAGTCAGTTGGCCAAAAGCTTATTTTTTGTTCCTCCCACAGATTGTAATTATTATTTATTTTTTGCGTCTCTCGTTTCCATAGTAGCTACTTTTGTTTTTAGACAGAGCCAAAAGTAGTGTTACTTTGTCGGAATCAATTAAAAAGACAGCGGGTTTATCTCACACGAGCTATAAAATAGTATAGGTACGATACTCGTGACTTAAGGCGAGTAGTGCTGCCAACTAGCGCCACCATTGAGAAAAAGTTAACTGCTAAGGCTTCGAACCTAGGAGATTTAGTATTGATTTTTTTGATACACAAAATCCTACCTCATCTGAAAAAAATCTCTCTCCAGACTTATGATTTTTTTCTCAATGGTGGTGCTAGTTGACAGCACTACTCGCCTTAAGTAAGTCTATTAAATAATGGACTACTTAAGTCACACGTATCGTAATGTACTCAACCAACGAATTTAGAATATCATTCCTAATTCGTTGGTGTCACCAAACGACGACTACTTACACCAAAAGCTTTGTGCGAAAATACTCTACTAAGGGCGAAAATACACATGGCTGTTAGCTGGTACACAACTATGCAACTTGCATGCCGTGCAACACCTTCTGATTGGTGAATGTCACCTGGTGCCGGATAGCTGGCAGCCTGAGCGTTTCAAAAGGGGTTAACTTAGGTTAATTCCACTCCAAACCACTTGCCAAGTTGATGACAAAAATTCCAAAAAAAATGCATTAGTCACAAATTGTTCTGAAAACAAAGATCAAGTGGACTACCTTCAGTACCTACTCACTGCTCTACTTGAAATTGTCGTGTACGAACCTCTCAGGCAGGCACAACCCATGATGAAGCCCATCATGGAGAGGCGCTGCGCAGGCGGCGGAGGTGGCGGCGGCGGCGGCGGAGGCGGCGGCACGCGCCTGCCGCGCGGGGGCGCTCGTGACACCGCGCCAGCTATTACCCACCACTCTTAACCGTCCCCGGCCCGCACATTCTCACTACATCGTACCCCATCAAGGCATTTTAACGATCAAAGAAATGTGAGCAAGGAATACTCCCAAAATTCTTGAGCATTGTTTTAATAACAAGGAATTTGACATTTAATGTATTGCAATCCGACTTTCAGTTTACACTCCCAATTGCCTGAAAACAACAAGCACCTACATGCACTTTTCTGGCATTACAACTGCATCACTGAAAGTATTTGGATGTTAGGAAAGAAAGTGTGCGCAATGCGGAAAGGTAAAGGTAGATAAAATGTATCGAGTCTATCATGATACTTTATGGCTCAATAGCAATTTGAAATGATTGAAATGGATATTTGAAATTGTTAGTGTTCAGTGGAACATATCGTGCAAGCGTCGCGGAGCAACGAGCGACGCTGGTGCAGCGGTTGTATCGCGTGCTGGTGCGACCCGATCGATACCGCACGCAAAGTTCCCGCCTCAGGTCTAACCACCGACCATAACTAAAACATATGTCGAGAAATACAGAAAAAAATGCAATCAATACAATTGCACCAACGACGAACGGACGGCCAAAATCTAGCGTGGTTTACGTCAAAACAGTTTATCATTCATCGAAAAGTCCATGGTTTATTTATACGTATTGTCCAGCAGTGATAAGTTGATAACACTTATTTTACATTTGTTTGTCACTAAAATGATATCTATATAGCAGCAGCAATTAACTAACACGTTTTATCTTTTAAACTACATATTTATGGAATCAGCTCAATGTGCCATCATGTCATTTGTTTTGTTATACATAATAATATAAAAGATAAGGAATAAAACAAGGAAGGCAAGTAAGGAATAAGGCATTATTTGCTCAATTAACAATGGTTTTTGTTATTTATAAGCATTAACATAAGACACATCAAGCAGAACTGTAATTTAGTAATAGTTGCGATCAGCTTATTCGTTATTTCGGGCCGTCTCTACCTTTAATTACAAATTGCTTTGTCTTAATTCTTTGAGCTGGATATTTTCGCGTCTATCTTCAACCAAAAGCGTTTTACTGTTTCAGATTCATCAATTAAAAACAAACGGTACACTGCATCTCCAAAAGCTTTCAAATCTTTCGGTTCAAGTGCTACAGTCATGCGCTTGTTGTAATGATCTCAATGAAGGGTAGGTAAGACAGTAAAAAAGCATAGACTGCTGCTTTTCACCGTGTGATTTGACAGGTGGTATATGTATGTGGGTTGGTAATCGAGTGAGGTTAGAGCAGCAGACGCGAGGGTCGGTTTGCGGCAGGTCGCGGCCGGCGGCGCGGGCGGGCGCGGGCGCGGGCGGACCGACACTGAGGCGCGCGCCGCACGGGCGCACCGCACCCCGCGCACAGCCGGTACCCAAGTTACCCAACCCCCAGACGCCGGCCGGCTCCTCAATCTAGACTTCGACGACTGCCTCACAGAATCACCGCCACACTATCCCACCTAGACGTGCTCAAAACATTCAAAACATGCGTATTTCAATTTTAGCCCACCGACCCATTTAGCGCTGACAGAATAGCAGAAGATTTCATAAATTATAATGAGTTATGTAACTTCACCATCTGTAAACTAGAGCACCCATTTGTATAGTTTTGAAATCTCAATGTCTTGTTGACTTAGATACTGTACCAATGATATGTGAGAATAAGTCATTTACCAAAATAAACATAAAATTCTTTAGACAAAGTAAACTGAAATAGAAAAAAAAAAACTAGTACAAATTTTTGCCAACTGAATTAAGTTCAGTTCAATAAAAGTGCCGTAAATATTTTTTCACACCACCTGCTCGAAAATGTCAAATTATATGTCAAGCAACCTTAACCTAAAGTGAGTCATTAGTGGCCGGGGGCACAGCCGGTCAATAATGTTGTACTGGATTTCATTATGACCCGCTGGTCAATAATGTGATTTGAGTGATTGGAATCTCACATGCTCAGCTACATTGGCAGTATAGTACTAACAAACACCCTTTGGTGCCAGAAAGAGGAAAGCTATTCTCGAAACCCTTACTACGCGTGGATGATATTCTCGATTTCCTACAAAATCATAACGACTGCTTCTTCATATCGTTGCCATGTTTTCGAAGACATAATATTGTAAGAATAATTAGATAACTACGAACCATTTTTCATTTTTTTTTTTTTTTTTTTATTCCACATCAACATCTATAAACGTACCAAATAAAAACTTAACTTTATCTTTGCACAACTGGACTAATGTCTCAAATGTTACCATTAACTTCAATTAATATGTAAGTGCACATAACTAACTAGTTCTAAATATGTTATTCTTACTGTTTGTTTATTTAATAAATACTTTGTTTTTCGTACTATGGCTATTATTTTCTCATTTCTCACAGTAGGTGTAAAAAGTAGAGTATCCTCCTCTGGGCTAAAGGTGTCTTTGCCTTGGGCTAGCTTGAATCCCTCGCTGCATTCAGGATTCTTGTATTAACTCCCTCGCTTCGCTCGTGAGTTACACTCTTAACTCCCTCGCTGCGCTCGGGAGTTCAATCCCGAATCCTTCATTGCGCTCGAGATTCAATATGACGCCCGTGACATAAGACACAACTTTAGCCCCTCGGTGCATAATCTACTATTTCTCGCGTGTGTCAAATTGGGTTATAATAACGGCAACAGATAGGTACCTAATGAATTAGCCGAGGCTCGAATTAGTAGTAAACAGAAAGTTAATTAAATTACGGGTTCAAAAACTAATATTTCATGGCAATACTAGTAATGTAAAGTCATGTACAATGACGTCACGTCATTGCGGTGGCTCTGTGACAGCTAGACAGACAGCTTGTGGTGGGTCAACGTTCGACGCCCGTCCTGTCAGGATGTCGTTAATTCCCGCCACGCGTCACTACCTATTCTCCAATTACATTTAATCCCATTCAATAATTTCAAGTACAATAAAATTAAATGATTAAATATGAAATAATACGATCCGTAGCTTTGAGTGGTTTTGAGTCCAGTTTTTATTAAAGAAATATTTTAAATTATTTTACTTAGTATATACCGTGCCTATTGAAAAATATTCAATGGGCTAGTTAGTAGTGTTCATCGATATCGGTTCAATGGTATTTCAATTAGGTACATTCAATCACTGCGTCGAGAAGTGAGACAAGGGGACGTAATTTCCCCGAAAATGTATTCTAACGCATTAGAAGATATGTTTAAGACGCTGAACTGGGAGGGAGGCGGCATTAACATCAACGGGGAGTACATCTCACACTTGAGATTTGCAGATGACATCGTCATCCTGGCTGAATAGCTGCAGGACTTGCAGCGGATGCTGGACAGCCTAGTTGATTTTTCTGTACGCATTGGTCTCTGGATGAACTTGGCCAAAACCCAGGATATGTTCAACGAACACGTTACCCCGGGACCGATTGCTGTCAATGGTGGTGCTCTCAATGTTGTTCGAGAATACGTTTATCTCGGGCAAACTCTACAGTTTGGTAAGAACAACTTTGAGAGGGAGGCTAACAGAGGAATTCAGCTGGGCTGGGCAGCGTTTGGGAAGCTTTGTCGAGTCTCCTCGTCACGTATTCCACAGAGCCTAAAGACTGAGGTCTTCAATCAGTGCGTCCTGCCTGTTATGACTTACGGAGCCGTTACGTGGACATTTTCGGAGCCGAAACGTGACACTCACGGTACGGCTGGTCCATAATTTAAGGTCGCTCAGCGAGCTATGGAACGGGCTATGCTTGGAAGACTCCAAGCATAGCCCGTTCCATAGCTCGCTTTGAGGGATCGAATTCACAACGAGGTGATCCGACAGAGAACCAAAATTGTCGACATAGCTCACAGAATAAGCAAGTTGAAGTGGCAATGGGATAGCCATATTAGGCGTAGAAGTCGTAGAACCGATAACCGTTGGGGTAGACGAGTTCTTGAGTGGAGATCGCGAATCGGCAAACGCCCTCAGACAGGTGGAGCGACGATCTTCGCAGGATGGCTGGTAGCAGCTGGATGAGAGTTGCCGAATATCGAGTTGAATGGCGAGCAAAAGGAGGCCTATGTCCAGCAGTGGACTGCTATAGCCTGATGATGATGATGAATCACTCGATAGGAACTGCGGGGTAGTTGCGTAACACAGCGCTTGTCCAGATGACGCGTTTTACGCACGAGTCGAGTCGCGCGTAGACAATCGCGCGATTGTGAGTGGTTCATACATTCCATCCACATGCAGTCGCGCATTTTGCTATACGCGCGTGAGTCGCTTGCACGTCTCGAGTTCGACTCTCGACTCGTGGATGCCATTGTTCCGTCCAGTACACGCGCGATAGTTGCCGCGTTGAATTCGATTGTTCAGTCTATTAAGTGATGTATTGTACGGAGTGTAGTCATACCTATAACCATCTCTTTATCTGACATAGTTATGAAGAAGCAAGCTTTAATTATATTTTCCGCAAAATCTATGTCTACTACTCTATGTGTGAAATATTCTACATTAGTCCGAGAATACTCGCGCGTAAAAGCGCGCATAAAACGCGCTGTCTGGGCGCAGTGCAAATTCTTTCAGTAGCAATCAATAGCTTTCATTTTGACAGTCAACAACATTTATTGCGTTATTTACGTTGTTGAGCGGACAGATTTTTCAAACATACATGAAGCAATGGATTAGCAATATCCTTCAAAATCATTCAGATTGTGATTGAAAGTGTGTTACGCAATTAGGGTGCTGCTCCTTGTCGATTACTAAGTAGGTACACCGCTACTTAAGTACCACTGCAACTTTAAAATCATTATTATTCCTCGAATACAGTAGGTACTTCAAGTGGCATATCTTGTAACTTAGCCAGTAAACGATATTTATTACTTTGACTCAGATGCTTGTGACTCATAACTTGCAAATCTAAATGTCAAAATAATGTGATTTCCGAGAGCAAATGCACGAGTTACTATAAAAAATACACAAAACGCTAAAGGTCCTATAAAATTTGAGAAATTCCTTTGATTTCCATGGGATCCCCCCATCAGATTCTGACTTGGTGACAATAGGACCACCTCGGAGCATACCCTTTCAACCAAAAAAAGAATTTTCAAAATCGATCCACAATAATTGACGGAGAAATCGGTAAATATACATTTAAAAAAAAACACAGCCGAACATTTAACCTTTTTTGAAGTCGGTTAAAAAGAGATCTATGACTAATTTCTACACGCTATTCAGAAGAATAAGAAATACATGGAGCAAGTTTTAGTAAAAGTTCGTGTAAGAAAACATAATTTGATTGATACAAATCTGGAGCAGCTAATAATAATCACAACAGTCACGAATTAGCCAGATGTGTAATAGACGAAAATACAGACAATGTTGTACGAATGATTACTGACCAGTGCTATGCAAGAGATAATAGCGACCGACAGTAACCGACGACGTTCGCACGGACGAAAAATTATCGCACTGGATTTTTAACTCTCGGTGTTGAGCCGAGCTTCGAGAATCCAACCTAACCACAACAGAGTACATCCCAGCGCGTCGATAAAACACACTGTTGGATTTTTAACTAAGCAGAGTATTGAAAATCCAGTGTGCGAAAAAAAATCGCCGCGATATTTTTACGTCCGTGCCGAACGTCAGCTAAATTGTGTTTTTTATTGCGGTTAGGCTGGAAATAGCGGGATTAGGCTTTGGGCGCTGGGTTTAACAAGAATCTATGCACTGGTTTGAGAAGGGGATATTATACTTCTCAAAAGGGAATCATCACCTGCCTAACCTTTTCCCAACTACGAGTATGTTGGGGTCGGCTTCCAGTTTGACCGGATGCAGCTGAATACCACTATTATTTTACATGGAGCGACTGCCTATCTGACCTCCACAACCCAGTTACTGGGAAATAAGAATACGATACCCTTTGGTAAGACTGCTTGTCAGACTTCCGGGCTTCTGACGACCCGTAACTAGATCGATTTTTCGACCCCGTAAACCCCATATTGCAACTTACATCGAAATCGTTAGAGCAGTTTTCGAGAAAGTGATTAAAATATATTACAAATACCTAATATGTATACAAATATTGCTTATTTAATAGTAGGTATAGGACAGGATTCCGAAACCGTGGCGATCTGACGAGCAGAGTAAACTTTTCAATGAGGCGCCCTTGCATGTGTTTATTTACACTTATGTTATCTCGTATCTCAAGTAGCATAATATTTAATAAGCTTTGCATAGCCCTGTACGTGTATAATCAGTTTTACGCAGGTGTAACTCACAAATAGACGGCAAATTTTATTTGTCATCTGAATATGCAAATAAACTATTACATAACATCCTTGGTATTTTCCTCACTTCGCGATAATTATCTTGTTTTTAGAAAGATAGTTCTTTATTAGTGATCGATGAAAGATAGGATATAAAGATAGGGTTGTGAAAACCGTATATTAAAAACCATCTTAATTTTATAATTAGAGAAAAACCATATAACTTTACCGCTAAAATTATTTACGTGTATTGACTACGACTACTTATCTAATTATTGATTTCTAATATAAGAAATAAACAAATACTTACATGTTTAATTTACAAACCACCTCTATTGAGGAAATGGCTTATTAGTCGATTCTCCCGAATTTACTGGCCCGAATCGTGCGAATCGACATTTTTTAAAGATTTTTATTTTTTCGGTGTCGACTCGCCCGAACTTAAATGCATGTTGCCCTTAAGAGTGCTTTTGGGAAAATCCCATTACTCATGAACTAAACAGGCTTACCTAATTGAAAAATAATTATACCCTTTCCAATGCTTGGCGGAACCCTTGCAGGGTGCGAGTTTTTGGGGGCTGTCTTTTGTATAACGTTTAGTAGCTTATGAAATTGACTTAGACTTGAAATATCCAGGCATTTTGATGTTATTTACTAGTAAATAACATCAAAATGCCTGGATATTTTATTACAAAAATATTACTTATCGCTAGCGATAAGTAATATTTTTGTGTGGTACAGTCAAACGCATATCAGTTGCTTGCACTACGTAAACCGGGTTTACAACTACGACATAAAGACGCTGTAAATGTCAAATTGTTATCACTGATGTGTGTTTGACTGTACCTATTAGAGCTGCACAGCATCCATTCAATTGTGCACTAAATATCTACGGACGGTCAGATTTTCAAAGCCGGGAACCAGTGTTGCGTTTATCGGCTTTCTAAAATCATACACTTACTTTACACCTTCAAACCCACATTGAACAGCACGACACACCACGTCTCGAAGGACCATTAACACGTTCAGCACTATTGGCGATGCTTCAAGAGATCTAACACGACGAAACTTAAGTGGATGCACTTGCGTCTACAGATTTTCATGTCATTGAGCTTTCTTTTACAAACGGGTTTATAAGAATTTTTATCTACGTGCGTTTTCAGTATGTCTAGATAGCAGCGAATAGGTACTTTGACGAAGTACGTTCTGTTATTCTTGGCACTAGGCTTGAGAACTTTATAAATATTATCGGAGTTGATAGTTGCCTATCATCTCCCCGCAGAAAACAGGATTTTTAAATGAAATGCTGTTCGTTGGTAAGCGCATCACTTCAGAACGGCTGGACCGATTTGGCAAATTTTTGTTTTAAAATTTTCATAATAGTTATATAATCAGGTTCTTAAGAAATAGAATCAGGGTCTTACGGAAAGAAAATTGGAAAAGTTTCCCGGAAAATCTTCAAATGCGGGAAAAACTGAACATCCTTTTTTGTATGAATTATTGAAATTTGGACAGGACAACGTCTGTCGGGTCAGTTAGTACTAAATAGAAGCAAGCACTGACCTATGACATTATTGTTTTGATGGTGGTGCGCCGCAGCGGCGGCGACGGCGGCCGCCATTGCTGCTTGTTGATGTTGATGTTGGTGCTGCAGCTGCGACGCTAGCTGCGCCTGTAGCGCCGCGTGCATGCCCACGAGCCGGTCTTGCGCCGCCTGCGCAGCGCTGACGTCGCTCCGCGCCTCCTCGCCGCTTGGAGGAGACACTGGTTCATCTAGAAGAAAGAACATTTGTTAGTTTCGACAATAATGTATGAAATGTATCTTCACGTCTCCACCTAATTGCATGTTTTTTGTTTTGTCTGATGTTTTTACAAATATCAGTAGTTTAACTTAGAAACACATTCTAAATGGCCTTGACTGATGTCTTTGAAAGAAAGAAATTACATTTATTTGCGGCAAACATAACGCAATAAAAGAACACAAAAAGAACAAGTTACGCAAAAATATGCGTCACATCCACGCAAAAAGGGCATCACTCAGCATAATGTTGCGATGTTTTACACAATTTAGGAACACGTTCGATAAGTTTGTGGAAATCATCTTTCTTTCAATGCCCTGACCCTGAACCTGAACATGTTTTTGAGAAGCTGAAAACGATTGACTGTAGTTTTTTTGAGCAAATTGAATCACATCTGTAGTAATTGAATTGGTATTGTTGTCTACTTAAGAGCGTGAATGTGAGATTGTACTCTCCTTAGAACTGAATGTCAACGTACCGGTAACATGTTGAATTAGATGCTTGCTGTCAACTCAACTTAGTAGGTACCGGTTTGATGTTCATCAGAACTTCGTGATACAGCACAACATAGGAAATCGATCGATAAGTGATAACGATAAACGCGTAGTAATTTAGTATTATAATATCGTTCAAATCGGTACGGAAGTTATGTACAACAAAATTAAAATATAATTATTTTTCGTAAAGAAAAGGAGATGTGAAGACGTGCATTACAATTAATTACGAAGTAATAATTAGGTATCTCGTTAATTCAACATTATGTAGGTACAAGTTAATTTTTAAGAAGTCCGTTTTTTGTTGTTGTTTCAACGGTACCAAATTGGAGTGTTACACTAATTAAAGATAATTATTATCTACTGTTACTTTATGCAACAGCTGCTTGCTGCGTTAAATAATTGTTATGAATAACACGAATCAAATATCTTTTGATAACAATAATATTATTAACTAATTGTTGTCCCTGGCTTTACTTTTGTGCTAGGGCTAATACTTCATGTACCCGGATATAAGGTAACCTATGTCCTTTTCCGATTCGTGTTTCAAGTTCTAAAGCAATTTCCTTTGAATTATCTTCAGAAACTGAGACGTCAAGTCACAAACAAACAAATTCAGATTTCTTTTTTACATTGTTTAGAAATTTTCGTGCTGTATATACAGAGTGGAAGGGACATCGACGCGCAAACGGTTACCACGTATTCAGTACATCATTCTGAGCCCCCCCATATAGAAATTTTTCGTCGGTTACTTATTGAAAAAAAAATCTGCTTTTCAATACATTTTGACCGTGTAGGTATTGCACTATTGTAGGAAACTGCAGATTTTTGTTTTATTATCCGATGAAAAATTTTTATGTGGGGGGGCTCAGAATGGTGTACTGAATACGTGGTAACCGTTTGCGCGTCGATGTCCCTTCCAACCTGTATACTTAAATTACTTAAGTTTCAATGCATTATGCATTGAAACTTAAGTAATTTTTCGTAATCAGTTTTATATCTTTACTTCGACAATCAAAAGTCAATGATTCATTATAAATAATCATCATTAATAAACCTTTTGTTTTCCATAAGCCTCCGGTTTTTCTTAGAACAATAATAATTACATTAGGGAAAACCGACTTCAAAGGAATTTATGAGAGAAGCATTATCCTGTGTTACCGTTACCATTAAAGTGTATTGTTTTTGATAAACATCGTTAGTTCTACTTACTAATACTTTATTGATAAATATATCGCACACCTAGATCTAAACTGAGACAACTCAAAAAAAGTCATTTTTCAGGAGACGATTAAAACGTAGGTATATCTGCATTTTTTGTTAGGGAAGTTGTACAATTTAATTTGATTCTAGATAATAAATAGCTTGTTAAATGTCACTGTATACAAACTGGGGCTAAAATTCAATCAATTTTATCAATAATCACTGTTTTTCAAACATAACTCAAAATTAACGATATTTGAGTTGTCTCAGTTTAGATCTAGGTGTGCGATATAGAGTATTTATCTATTTCCTAAACATTTTAAACTATTTTTAATACTTGCACACTTAAAGTGTATTCCTTAAAACATGTGTTAAAAAGGAAATAAAATGTCCTAGTAACATATTTTATTGTGATTTCGGATTTTAGTGTCAAGTCAAATAATTAGGTAGGTACTGTCTGGTTCTACAAAATAACATCATCGTCTTCTTATCCATCTCACAGTATGATCACCGCTGCCAATCTAAGTAGCTGATCGATCATTAATATTTAATGGAGCTATCTGACCTCCAAGTCCTTCAAGCCCTTTCTAACGGCAGAATTTCTGCGTTCTGAGCCTGACACAGAATAATGCACATTATAGATAATAGGTATCCTAAAAGTTTGAGTGTACTGTAGGTACCGACCGTCTTAGTTTGGGTGTTACTCAATTGCGTTTTAAGGGCTGAACGGATTTGGGCGAAATTTAGACACACCTTTACATACATAGTCTACAGTTCTACACTATACAAATAATAATCTACCTGTGTGTGTGTGTGTGGTTGATATTTTAATCTTTTTACCCGATTACACGTACATAGTAGTTTCCTTAGGATGCAAGTAAAACCGCGGGTGCAATAGCTAGATTTTATACGTTAAGTTCAATGTTCACAACTCACCGACTTCGGGCACAGGCGTGACCGGGCTTTCTGGTAAGAGGATACCTTTCTGCACCAACTCATCTCTATTCGCTCGGACGGATATCTTCCTCTCTAAGGCTGCAAACAGTAAAATAAAATTGTATTGCACATTTCATAATACACTTATATTAAAACGTGATTAAGTTCACGACTAAGAATTTGAATCTAAAAATAAGAACAAAATATTTAAAAAACATAATAATAAGTACTATATTTTTAAATGTATTGGACAGTCGTGAACGTGATGGCACAGCGGTTAAGGCCTCGCCTCTCACGCACGAGGTTGTGGGTTCAAATCCGGGCAAGTACCAATGTGACCTTTTCAATTAATAATGTACTTTCTGAGTTTATCTTGGACATTACTGACATCGGTGATGGAAAACATCGCGAGGAAACCTGGACTTACAGTTAATATAAGTCTGAAATCGCCAACCCGTCTTGAGCAAGCGTGGCGATCAATGCTCGTGCCTTCTCTGTATGAGAAGAGGCCTTTACAGTGGGACAGTAATAGGCTGGTATTGTTATTATTGGACAACAGTATCTAGTTTGCTTAAGAGCGTAGACGGGCTGCATTTTTCCATACAAATGTATTCCCCTATTCTCTTCCTGGATAATGCCTCTAGAGTAATCGTTTTTATTTATAAAAATCCAAGTCTATTGAAGGCATGCCCCTGTCATTTTTTTTTTTCAAAAAATTTATTACAAAAATAAATATGACTTACCAAAAACCTAAAAAAATACCCCGTTTTTACCTACGTAATCAGACGACTACCAAAGAAAATTGAAAAGTTTTTAAAATAAAAACAAGTAATAGGGGCATAGATCTATTCTTCCTTTAAATTTTGATACCAAATATAATTTAATTGGCTTAGGTTTCGAGGAGAAAACAGGAGAATACGAAACGTCGATCGGTCATCGTTTTTTATAGGTAAAATCGTTCTGAGCTGCAGTTGTCTCTACCGCACTCTACGGGGGGAGACGAGAGGTGAGGGAGGGTTAGACTAATACGTACACAATTAGGGAAGTGACTAGTGTCGAAGTTTTTATCGAAATCATAGTGATGTCAGTCGATATCGACGTTTATCCTATACTGATTTACTGAATAGTGTTTGATGCTCATTTTGTTTTTTTTTTTAAGAGACAACGAAGTAACAATTCAATGACAATTTTAGGGTTTATAATTAACTAATAATTGAAATGAACTTTAGCGAAGTGTCTCTTACAAAAATACAAACCGTAAGCATTAGGTATAATACGTAACTAAAGTTTGCACTATACTGCTTGGTGTGATAATTCTGCTTTTGACTTGACATAAATATTTACAGGGGAGTTTATAAAATAATGACTGCTCTTATCAAGTAAATCTATATATTAGGTCTTTACCTATGAAATTGCCGCTCTGCAGTACTGGCCATTTCAAATAAAAATAATTTTTGTTTGGCTAAGAATTCTAATTTCAAATTAATTTTATTTTAAAAACATGGATTTTTTTTTCCAAAAGTAGTCATTTGTTTATTGATTAGTGTTACATTTTCATCGCATTTCAATCTTTTTCGTCATCATGGATACGTTAAAAATTCGAGTAATTATGGAATATGAGTACCGTCGTGGCAGCAACGCGGCACAAGCGGCACGCAACATCAACGACGTTTACGGAGCTAACACTACAAACCAACGCACCACCTGTTATTGGTTTGCTCGCTTCCGTTCTGGAAATTTCGACCTGAAAAATGACCCTCGCGGTCGTCCGAAGACTTTGGTCGACAATTACGAATTAAAGGCGATTGTGGAAGCTGATGATACACAATCTACGGCTGAATTAGCAGCAGCTTTCGACGTTAGCGTCAAAACAATCTTGGTCCATTTGCGTCAAATTGGCAAGGTAAAAAAGCTTGACAAATGGGTGCCCCACGAACTCAATGATCGCCAGCGCGAAGTACGCGTCGAGACGTGCCTTGCACTGCTCAACAGACACACAAATGAAGGAATTTTGAACCGCATTGTTACCTGCGATGAAAAATGGATTCTGTTCGATAACCGCAAGCGCTCAGCAAGTTAGTTGAATCCTGGTTCAGCACCTAAACAATGCCCTAAACGAAAACTTACCCCTAGAAAAGTGATGGTCACTGTTTGGTGGTCTAGCGCCGGTGTGATTCATCACAGCTTCTTACCAAACGGGGTGAGCATTACTGCAGATGTGTACTGTGAAGAACTGAACACAATGATGGAGAAGCTGGCACATCTCCAACCAGCATTGGTCAATCGCTCGTCTCCGCTACTCCTGCACGACAACGCGCGACCTCATACTGCACAGCAGACGGTCTCCAAGTTGCAAGAACTGGGGTTGGAAGCTCTCCGTCATCCGCCCTACTCACCAGACTTTGCGCCTACAGAGTACTACTTTTTCCAGAATTTGGATAACTTCTTGGCGGGAAAAAAATTCAATTCTGGAAAAAGTAGTAGTCTGTAGGCGCAAGGTCTGGTGAGTAGGGCGGATGACGGAGAGCTTCCAACCCCAGTTCTTGCAACTTGGAGACCGTCTGCTGTGCAGTATGAGGTCGCGCGTTGTAGTGCAGGAGCAGCGGAGACGAGCGATTGACCAATGCTGGTTGGAGATATGCCAGCTTCTCCATCATTGTGTTCAGTTCTTCACAGTACACATCTGCAGTAATGCTCACCCGGTTTGGTAAGAAGCTGTGATGAATCACACCGGCGCTAGACCACCAAACAGTGACCATCACTTTTCTAGGGGTAAGTTTTCGTTTAGGGCATTGTTTAGGTGCTGAACCAGGATCCAACCAACTTGCTGAGCGCTTGCGGTTATCAAACAGAATCCATTTTTCATCGCAGGTAACAATGCGGTTCAAAATTCCTTCATTTGTGTGTCTGTTGAGCAGTGCAAGGCACGTCTCGACGCGTACTTCGCGCTGGCGATCATTGAGTTCGTGGGGCACCCATTTGTCAAGCTTTTTTACCTTGCCAATTTGACGCAAATGGACCAATATTATTTTGACGCTAACGTCGAAAGCTGCTGCTAATTCAGCCGTAGATTGTGTATCATCAGCTTCCACAATCTTCCACAATTCGTAATTGTCGACCAAAGTCTTCGGACGACCGCGAGGTTCGTTTTTCAGGTCGAAATTTCCAGAACGGAAGCGAGCAAACCAATAACAGGTGGTGCGTTGGTTTGTAGTGTTAGCTCCGTAAACGTCGTTGATGTTGCGTGCCGCTTGTGCCGCGTTGCTGCCACGACGGTACTCATATTCCATAATTACTCGAATTTTTAACGTATCCATGATGACGAAAAAGATTGAAATGCGATGAAAATGTAACACTAATCAATAAACAAATGACTACTTTTGGAAAAAAAAATCCATGTTTTTAAAATAAAATTAATTTGAAATTAGAATTCTTAGCCAAACAAAAATTATTTTCATTTGAAATGGCCAGTACTGCAGAACGGCAATTTCATAGGTAAAGACCTAATATAAAAGGAAGTCGACAATCGTGTTAATTACACCGATTTTTATATTTTTTGCGTTTTTGGATTAGCCGTCGCCGTCGTCCGAAATAGGATAATAAGTTTTTTTTAATTATTTTTTTAGGTAAGTAGGGTAGTAGTCAGTTGTCGGGAGCGAAGCCGTGGGCAAAAGCTAGTTCTTAATATTTATGCAGAAGAGGCAGAAAAGGTGCTTGTGGGTATTTTAAATAATACAAAAGTTATATAATAATATGTACATTTATTCTGTCGTCATTTCCATCCTTTCTCTTACAGGTAAATTTCTTGGTATCCGACCGTCAATTATTTCAGGGAGAAGGCATTCATGGAAAAATTTAGTATAAATAGCACGATCACACGAAACACTGCGCACGCCGATATTTTCAGTCCGACTGAGAACGAAACGAACGTAACGTAGGTAGTTTGGTTGGCGCGAGCGGGCGGGAGATGCGCGCTACTGAGCTACGCACACAAATACAGACTTCACTCACATATTGATACCGCCCGGTTGCTAGAGCGCAGCGCGACGGCAATAGTTTCTTCAAATACCTATTTTTCAATTCCCGCGCAGCCCGTCTACGCTCTTAAGGAGGATGCGACGAAACACCACGCTGCGCTCCAAAATGGGGATCCTAGCGTAGGCAAAAAGGCTGCCACGCTAAAATGGGATTGGGCGGGTCATGTCAGCCGCATGCATAGCGACCGCTGGGCAACAGCCTCCACACGGTGGGTGCCTGAGGATGGACGGCGCCGCCGAGGCCGGCCCAGGAAGAGGTGGCGAAACGACCGTATCACAAGGGTTGGATCGAGGTGGCCCTGGAAAAGGATGGAGTTGGGGAGGCCTTTGCGCTCAGCCGTGGGAAGTAACCCGCGAAATTTGCAGGTCAAGGTAAATATTGATCAAAATATGATTCGCGACCGTAATAATATACTAGCACTACCCGCGCGGCTTCGCTCGCATGGATGTCAGAAAATATCCCACGGGAACGAAAATCCTTCCTTCCATTATAAATGGAACCTCTGTGCGAAATTTCAGCTTTTGGGCGTTGATGAGTCAGTCAGTCAGTCAGGACTTTTGTTTTTATTATATTGAGATAGCTCTTTTTATTTATATAGAATTATTACAGATAAATAAATAATAAATTATAGATAGATGATAAAGCAAAAAATACGTGTCAAACCTAATTTTATACATCAATGGTGTCTAATAT
This sequence comes from Cosmia trapezina, assembly GCA_905163495.3. Taxonomy (NCBI): domain Eukaryota; kingdom Metazoa; phylum Arthropoda; class Insecta; order Lepidoptera; family Noctuidae; genus Cosmia; species Cosmia trapezina. The sequence continues at coordinate 13,035,248 of LR991028.1, forward strand.
TTTTTTATTATCTGACTGACGGACTAAATATAATTTCTTTTTTTTTTTTACCCAGGAAACATCCCTATAATAATCAGTTGAATCATCAGAGTTAGAATTGCCCTCAAACGACATAGTAATTCAAAAGAATAGAATTCAATAGGTGAACCTGAGAGAGTTGTATTGATGATACCTAATTACTTATAATTCTGTAAACACATATTTGTTACCGTCGCTAATCATATTTTGATCAACAAACAAACAACCTAATAATGATCTGCAAATTGCAAAAAAACCTAAGAAAATTTGAATTTGGCATGGCAAGTATAAACAACTTCTTAAAAACTTTTCATTAATCAGTTATCTGATGAATCAGTCACTGATGAATCAAATATGTCAGCGTACCCAGCGTTCTCATAGTTTAAATCACAATCTGAATGATTTTGAAGGTTAGGTAATCCACTGCTTCATAAGTTCGAAAAAGTTGTCTGCTCAACAACGTAAGTAAGTACATAACGCAATGAATGTTGTTGACCTGTCAAAATGAAAGCCATTGCTACAGTACGGCCGATTTATTATCTCGGCAAATCCGAACTTCGCGCAGAAGGCTGCGCAATAACATTTTTTAGGTACCAAATGGTGACATGAGGCGAGGGTGAGTGAGAGAACATGCGCGAAAGTTCGTAGTGCTTATGTTCAGACTTGCCAAGATATTTCGGACGTAGTGTACTGCTGTAAGTGTGTTACGCAATTACCCCGCAGGTTCAACAATTCACAAAATCTAATTTACTGATGATATATAGCTTGATCAGACTTTCAGAAACCGGGCATTTTTATTTAATGACGGGTACCTTATTTTTACCATTATTGATAAGTAAAGTATGTCATGAATGTTATTCCAAGGTTCAACTCCAGATGTTATCTCAGATAATATCATCATAAAAGCCCGCATAGAAGATTTTATTGTTTACAGATAAAACAAAAAATTGTTTAGATTTCACTTAACGTGTATGAATCATGTCCGGTTCCGGTTATCATGTTGACCGTTTATCACCTCGTGTGTTAAGGTGGATCCGCAGTGGTAGCTCGCGAAATTCAAATTTGCTTGCGTTTTTTGCAAGTCAGCAGCTCAGTGTCAGGTTGTATCTTGATCAAAATTTTACATAATTGTAACTATAAGAATCATCAATACATCTCTCTAAGTCAGATTTGCCGTGGTTTGGTCTGATTTCGGAAATCAGACCAAACCACGGCAAATCGGAATTTCGCGGGCAACCACTGCGGATCCACCTTAAGATAACAGATAGTTATGATACTCACTTCTAGAAGCAGCTTCGAACTTTTCTGATTTCTTTTTCCGTTTCCACTTCCATGGCTTGAAAAGTCTACCAAAAGCTGAGAATTTGGACTTGGTTCGCTCAGCCGGAGGCGTGCGCGCGCCCGACCCCAGGCTGTTCGTGCGTACCGCAGAACCATTTTGTTTCTTTGCTGCAACAATACATTTTAAATGTCAATCAAACTGGAAACTGTTATTGTTGTCTCATCTTTCAAGCCTTATTTGAGATTGCGTATAATTTTCGCCACACGGACAAAAGGACCATTCTCAAAAAGGATGTCTGTGTCACGTAGTGGGTTAAAAATAAATAACTAATGGTTGTGTCATCGAACTTTAAGTGTAAGTATGTATTAGGCAACTATTATAAACAGTTTACTGTCAGTTTCTTTTACTTAAAATAAGAAAAGATATCGGCCAGTTATTGTTTCAGTGCCGGCAAAACCCTCTTTTCATACAATGAAAGAAGAGAGACCGAGTAGGCAGGTTGGACACTACTTGATGCACAGTGAATAATGATGCATTTAGCAAAAGTTAAAGACATTCGCATGGAGGTCAAAAAACCAAGAGCAAGGTGAAACAAATACTTTGAAAAACAACGTTGACAGTGTTGATACAAAATGGGTACCTACCGGCAAGATCGGTGCAAATAGTACTCACACATTCATGATACATCCACACAATCAATGGCCCCATTATGTCGAAAGTCTATTGTTATGAACTGTCCGCGCCTATCACAACACAATACCAAGGAGAACTAAGTATACCTACAAAAGAGAAATTTTCCCGTCGCCTGCCAAGACCACAAATCATTATTTAGTACCATTGTATTTCAGTTGCATTTATCAGCTCATGTGGAATTGATAAATGTTACAACATAATATAACGAAGAAGACAAAAATATAAAAGAAGATGCATTGGCGGTTACGTGAGGTTATACAATTAATTCCATCTGAGAATAATCAAGAAACAGGATAGAATGATCACGAGAAAGGCAGGGGTTACAAGGTATGCATATCAAACTATAGGAACAAGTCATTGATATGCTGCTGGCGTCTTTAGTGCCGAGTCGAAATAACTTCAACTTCAATTTTCCAAGAAATACAGAACAAAAACTTGTACAGAATAAGATGATCACTTGGGGAAGTATAATCTTGCAACAATTTAAACGAAACTTTGTATGTAATGTTCCTACATACATACAAACTACCTTATAACAGTTCCAAATCAAGACTACACAGAACACAACATTATTTAAAATATAAATAAAGTATTTTTATACAAGAGAGTGAAATAGAAGAAAATCGCAAAGCGTTGTTATTGGCTGTCTTCTATACCTAGGTACAGAGCATTCTTTCAGCTGCAGTGCGTCCATCACTTGTGTGGCTTCGAGATACTATGCAACATGCACCTTACATTGTGTAACCACTACTAGTAATCCCTTGTAACGGAATACTCATATTAATTTGTTAACTTTAAGTTAGGGCAAGACAACATAAGTACCTAATCGAGCTGATGGCGTTTTAGATTCAAGATGTAAATTATTTGAGCGTGATTGTTTACAGACAAAACAAATATGATAATGTTTCCACCATTAGATATTTTCAATTCAAGCTGCTTGTACGAGTATGTATAAGATAAAAAACAACCGTCCAAGTGCGTGTCGGACCACGCTCAATGAAGGGTTCCGTAGTTGAAAAGAATTTATCCCAAAAACAAACTAAACATTGGATCCCAAAAAAAAAAAATTGTATGTCAAAAAATTACAAATTCACATGTTCGGACTTTTTCCTTTACTTGTGCTGGGAGACCTTGCTTCTTGCCAAATTTCATTATTCTAGGTCAACGGGAAGTACCCTATAGGTTTTGATTTACTTGCGACAGTTGCGAGTATCAAAATGTGTCGCAAAATGGCCGTATTTTTTTATTGCGTTGACTTAGACGCTTGATTTTTTTAGAACTATAAGGAACAATAGACTTACATATGTAATATTAATTTCAACTTAATATCTCCACGCGTCCTTGAGAAAAAGGGTCTTGGCAGACTGACAGACTTAAACATTTTTTTTATGTGATAGAATTACAAATTAACAATTTTCGGACTTTTTCCTCTATTTGTGTTGTATGACCTTGCTTCTTACCAAATTTCATGATTCTAGAACAACGGGAAGTACCCTATAGGTTTTGATTTACTTGCGAGTATCAAAATATGACGCATAATTGGCCGTATGTTTTTATTGCATTGACTTAGAAGCTTTAGTTTTTTAGGACTTCAAGAGAACACAGACTTACGTATTTGATATTAATTTCAACTTGATAGCTCTACCCGTTCCTGAGAAAAACGGTCTTGACAGACTGACACACAGACAGACGGACAAACAAGTGATCCTATAAGGGTTCCGTTTATTCCTTTTGAGGTACGGAACCCTAATATCTAAAAAGGACGCTACTGTGACTAGACAATCTAAAAATATTTGTCGAAGAATTCGGCCCCAGATAAGAGACAATTCATTTTCGACGCTACCATTACCTTATCAACAAAGAAAACAAATTATCAGCGTACTTAGCATTTTTACAGCATGTCACTCAATATTTTTATGTAAGTAAGTGTGGTAAATTATGTAAGTTTTAAAAAGATCATAAGCTGAATTGCCTTTCAGAAAACAATAAAATAAAATAAGTAAGTAAGTACCTACCTATTATACTTACATCAATGTACATAAGTTATTAATTTTTTTATTGATTCCTACTTGCTTATTAGAAGTTTCTTTTAAAGCATTTTCTTTTTAGGGTTCCGCACAATAATATTATCCGATTGGCAATTTTTTTTTGTTAGCCTGCAGTGCCCACTCCTGGGTAAAGGCCTCCCTCCACTCCTTCCACCATTCGCGAGCCCGCGCGTCCTGCTTCCAGTTTTGACGGAATCTGTACAGTTCATCCCGGCAATTCCTACGCGGCCTGCCACGGCCTGTCACCAGGGCACCAGTTCTGTCCTATCGGGGACCACAGTTTGTCTGGCTTGCGGCAGACGTCCTGGCAAGTCCCATTTGTTGGGCAGCTTTTTGAGCCACATCAACTACCTTTTTTTGGAGCGCAGTACTGTGTTTCGAACACGATCCATTAATTTAATACCTAGTATACTGCACACCATTGCTCGTTGGCAGACATTGAGTTTGGACTTCTGGATGTTAGTCAAAGATTTTTGCTAACTTAATTGGCAATTTATAATATTCAAAAAAAATAAATTAAGGCTGCTCCTTCCTAAAATACGGCGAAACTAAGTAACTTTGTAACCTTTTACAGTAATATAGCATCTTTGATAGGAAAAAATACACAGTAATCTACAATACATAAGAAGTGATTTCATGTGTCCTGAAATCTATTTTAGTTTGTAGAACTGACGAAAAAAAATCCTAAATTCAGGTCTATTTCAGTCTGTTTTTTTTCTAGTTGTTACCATATTTACATACTACTCCTACAGTTTTCATTAAAAGTGTTCATAAATTTATACAGTTCTTTACAAACTAATAAGGAATGATTTCTTGTCATTACTTTTTTAGTTTAATCAACAGATTTTTTGTAAATCGATAATTACTTCATATTTTGCAAGCATTGTGTCATCGCGCTCCTCTTTCTTTTCTATGCAGTCCGACAGTGACCGCGCTTTTTACGACCGACAAGCCTTAAGTTCAAAACCGGCTGCTAGTGAGTTCTAAATTGATTGAGATGCTCTCATCTCAATCAGTTCAAGCTTCAATTTTATCTCATGGAGCCAAAAATGTATGCATAAGCACAGAATAAATAATAGTACTAACGTCCATAAGTTATTCATTGTTTACTATGGATATTACAGAAGTTTATTTTGATATGATCATTATTCGAATAATTTACACATGAATCATCTATGTACGAGTATCTTACTGGTTATAAATAACGCGCGAGACGTTATTATAAGAGTTTAAAAAAAATCCGCACAAGAACGAAAACTACTCGAGGTATTTTTATGTTCCATAAAAATGATAAAAATTATATAAGTAATAAACCGAAGTATGTAATAAGAGGTGAAACGATGTTCGCCCGCCTAGCCCGCCCGCCCGCTAGCTGGCGGTGTGGCCTGCGCTTAAGAATTGTTAAAATACCGGCCAAGTGCGAGTCGGGCTCGCACACGAAGGTTTCCGTACCATATATGTTTAACAATCGCAAAAATAACTTTGTATTTCACAATGATACTGTGAATTACAAGGTTATTTTTTGCAGTTGCAGAAAATCACTAATATTTAAACAAAATACCTTATGAATCGGCGTTTTTAGTATTTGTTGATTATTTATTTATTTATTTAATCAGTAGAAAACTAAATACAGTATACAGGGTGTAAGGGACAGCCCTCCGCAAACTAACAGGGTGCATTCAGCTCCTCATTCTGAATCATATTCCGCCGGAAATTTTCTCAGGAAAATTTTCATGTTTTCAAATTTTTTTTCAGTTACATTTTCATTATTTCAATGTAAAATTGCATTGTGTTCGTAGCACTCCATTTATGTAAAAAAAACTGCAAAAAAAAAACCAGCAATGGATGTTGAAATACTCTAACCAACGACGCGTGAAATCAGCTGTTCACTTTCTGCCTAGCTACAGAGTTCATCGAACTCATCGCATACCTATTACCTACACCTCCCAACCAGTAATAGACGTTCCGATTTGTGCACAAGAACACAAACAAATCAGGTTTATTGGAGTCCCTTAACGTTCCTGAAAAATTTCATGTACCGGTCATCTTAGTATGACATACTGAATTCACCGTATCAGTTTGCGGAGGGCTGTCCCTTACACCCTGTATACAGTAGTAGTACATGATATACAGAATTGTTGCAATAGAGTTCGTACAAAAATGGTCTAAAATTGACACTTTTACGGCCCCCTATTTCCTACGAATGACTTATTAATTACTTATTCGTCGTCTTCATTTATAAAGATAAACTTAAGTACTAACTTTTATATAAATATTTGTACTCTACTCGATGAGTTCTAGACAATGACACCACACATGCTAGGGTAAGATTTTTTTTTTTTTTTTTCAAAATGATATGTTAATTGTATGGGGACCCCTTTATTTTATTTTTCTTATTTGTTGTTGTAGCCGTAGTAGAAAAACACAATCTGTGAAAATTTTAACTGTCTACCAGTCTACCTATTACGGTTCATGAGATACAGCCCTGTGACAGACAGACGGAAGGACGGAAAACGGCAAGGGCGATACATTGTCACCATGCATGCGACTTTCGCTGAAAGTATCTACTTAAACAAATAAGTAAAATTGAAGCGTCTGTTTGTAATATCAAAATAACAGCTTTTTACTAACATGCATATATAAGGTAAGTACATAAAACAAAATCAATTTTTAAAATTGTCTGTTTGTTTGCTTCGGCCAATCTCCGAAACGGCTGGACCGACGGGTCTTTCACTGGCATATAGCTGATGTTATAAGGAGTAACATAGGCTACTTTTATTTTAGAAAAAAAAACCGGTCAAGAGCGAGTCGGACTCGCGCACCGAGGGTTCCGTTCCGATTTCTGAAAAAGTGTGCCACATAGAGACATCGTTTTATTTTTCCATAAATTAATTAATTAATTTTTTTAATCTTTACATAAACTTCTATCACATAGAATAATTTCAGATTTTTCTCTTTGCAAACTTCGGAGATAAGGGGGGGAACGGTATTTTTTTTACATTTTTCATCAAAAGTCGAAAACTTTGCGGCATAAAAAAAAATAAAAAATAGTTTGAGAATGTGCAAACAGCGCTCTTTCATATGATACCCCACATGCCCTTGTAGCCCCACTTTAAATTTTTAAGACCCCCCTTTCAGTCCCCGTTGCAAAAAATATATAAATATTTTTATTTCTTTCTTATTTGCAAAATAGTTGGGTAAATGTCATCTAAAACTATTCTAAATTTCAAGTTGATAGCATCAGTAGTTCTCGATATATCCAGCTGTGACAGACAGACAGACTGAGTCACACCATAAGGGTTCCTTTTTTACCATTTTGGTACGGAACCCTAAAAATGAAATAGGGTTCTACGCAAACAAAATAAAACCCTTGTAATTGTGAACAAACTCCAAATATTGTTATCCACGAGGACGAAGCCGCGTGCAACAGTTAGTTTTAAATAAAAGTATAACATTTCGCGAAGTGTATAGAGCGTGGCAGATTGGCAGCCCAATCATAAAGCAATATTTTGATTCAAGAGCTTCATAATTAATTAGGGTAAAAGGAGATATGAAACACACTTTATAGTCGAAAAGCAAACACATTCAGAAGATAACATCTGGGGCCTAGGGTGTTAAATTGAAATCGAAATAGAAGTAGGCACATATTTTTTTTTTGTTACATATCCAAAGGAAGCACATCTATCAATTACTATCCATTTAGCTCATCGCCTAACTATAGTTCAGTGAAAGAGAATATATTTTATTTTATTAAGGAAGCATTAGTCTACATCTGTGTCACGGATTTATTTTATTTTAGTCACTGCTTACTTATTTCGCGCCAATGTATTGTCAATTTACATAACATGTTTGGTTAAAGGGCTATTTTTGCATGACAAGTGTGTACTGAATTATCAGAAAAAATCTCATCAACACTAACACAACATACGCGACCTATCAGAAAAAGCAAATGGGGTTATGGGTGTGATGGAAATAACGTTTAATTCGCCAAACATGAGTCACCGGTTCGTGACGAAGTGACTCGCCCACAACAATTGTCAGAGCCCACCAACGCACCTTGCGTCCTCACTTCTCTCACCTTGTTACAAGATTTGAGGTCCTTACCTTCTAAGACCTCGACTTTATGCATGATAGATTATAGATACTGTGACAGGTTTTGACAATCATATCGAAATAATGACTACCAGCAATCTAATAAATACATCACGCAGTCAATGCTTTTATTCTGAACATGAACGGCAGCTCAAAAAAAAAAGTAATGCATTAGTTTAGTAAAGCATGAAAAGGAAAGTTCTTTTTAAAATGTGGTGCAATATTAAAAATAGAGTCGCTCGTGGAAAGGGGAATGAAAACCTTTGTAACGTTTGAGGACTATAAAACGTAGGCACAATCAAGCTATTTAGACGTAGGTAAGTACATTACAATCTAGTGCTAACGGAAGTCAGTACTAAAACGTGTTTGATATTTGAAGAATGATTAAGATGATGATTGCAAAATAAATAGTTAAGTACAGAAAAATTCCATCATAAAGTAGTTTTTATTGCGACTCTATAATTTTTCCATTTGCAATATTGAAATACGAAGGGCCAACATCGTACAATAACAGCTGTAAACCTATCAAAATAAAAAATCAGAAACGTGTGCACTTTCTGGACCATTACAGGACTAGGTGCTTTGTCATATGGCACTCACTATTAATTAAAAATTAACAGATGCTGCATTAAAATTTTGGTCCTTCGTTTCGATCCGAAGACCGCTTATATTATGAATTTTACGTGTTTTAATCACTAGCATTAAGTATTAAAGATTTTTCAAAATAAACGTATTATAGCTAACTACGTAAAAGTCCATTAGTGACTCCTTACGCCCCATTGTGAATTATTATTATAAGCTTTTATTAACCGACTTCATTTAATTTGCAATGTTCGTTGTTATTGTCAAGTTGTCTTTTTCAAAATTTGCAAGTTGACCCGCTTCCCGGTGTTCGATTGAGCTGAAATTTAGCATACGTATGGAAAATCGGTGACAATGCAATATGTTGGTACCATCGAGCTGATCTGATGGTGGAGGCGGAAGGTGGCCACAGGATCTCGAGTAATAAAACGACGCAACCCTATCGAATTTGGGCTCGTTTGATGCGTCTTGACAAGAACTCTGGTCATAGATGATATCCAGATTAATAAAAGCTTGTTTTAAAACATTTTTTTTTAAATAATACACTTGTTTATTTCATAATGTCTTCAAGATACAAATGAAAACACTTCCAAGTATCGTTAATACAAATGAATTAACTGGCTAAGTGGCCAACACATACTTAATTATACTTACTATAAGTTTATATTAAAGTTATGATCGTGGTCGTGGTCGTGGGATAATAAGGGAGTGTTCAAACATCATTCAATTATACTTGCAATGATTCAACAGCACCTTTGCGTAACGAATAGGTACCATGGTTAATATGCATCTCGAGTGTCACCTGCGGTAACAAAGGGATATTACTAAACAGGTACCTTTATGTAGACTGCATGCGAACTTATCAACATTTCGATAGATTCTTGTACTATTATTTATATCAATTCCACGGTAACTGTGAGTACAATGTATCTGTGTGTGTCTGTGCAGTGATACTCGCTGACCTTTTGATTAGAAATGTCACTGACAAAATAAAACAATATCCTCCCAGGAATGCAAATAATTCAATATGAAGTAGTACCCGCCTCGTCCTGATAGTTGGGTTTAAAATATTGCTACTGTTTGTTCATCAGTAAATGAATGTCAACGTTGACTTCAATTAGCGTTGGCCAATCAACGGTCACGTAGGACGTACTGTGTTCAGAATCAATGGCATTTATATTAGTGTTTAAAAATTCTATGACTTTTATAAAACTGGTATAAGGACTTTAAATTAAATTAAATCTATGTAAATAAAAAGAGAGGTCCTGACTGACTGACTCATCAACGCCTACCCCAAACCCTTGGACCTAGAAAGCTGAAAATTTGCACAGAGGTACCGTTTATAATGTAAAGAAAAGAAAAGAAAGAAAGAAAGAAAATAGATTTATTTAGCACAGACTAAAATAGACCAGGAATGAATGTAATGAATGTAGAGTGACAAGGAATAGGGAAGGAATTCCCGGTAGTAAGTTCCTGTGGGATATTTTCCGACATCCACGCGGGCGAAGCCGCTGGCAAAAGCTAGTAAAAAAAAACGATCATTACATGTCTAATTACTTATCTTCATAATGATGGAAATTAACCTAAAATATTTTATGTCTCATCTTACGATTACTCATACTCCTTACAATAAAATCAATTATGTATTCACAAAATAATAAGTAGCAACTAATTGCGTAACACATTATCAATCGGAATCTGAAACATTTTGAAGCAAATTGCTAATCCATTGCTTCATATTATGATCGAAAAATTTGTCTGCTCGACAACGTAAACGCAAAATGTTGTTGAACTGTCAAATTGAAACCGATTCAGATTGATAGTGTGTTACGCAAATATGGTGTGGGTAATATTTTAGTATTTCGAATATAAGTTAGTGTCTAAGGTTTGGAAATACGGAGCCTATATGGATATGGCAAATGGATACAGCGAGAGCTACAATGTGACCTCATCGAGCTGTGAATAATAAAAGAGATAATCACTAATATCCATAATGTATAGTATACTTGTTACATACATGGATTTACACAATACCGTATAGCGGTAACAATCACAAAACTTTTATGATAATGGTGAGCAGGTAGTACAAAAAACTGGGTAAGGTTATTATGAGATTTCGGGGTTGTCTACCTGCTATCTACGATGGCCATGGGATGAGATGCTTGCGGTAAATTATTGCTTTTGATAGCTAGGAAATTTTAAAGCATTTAATTAAGCACCAAAACAATAACAAACTGTGTACACTACATGGAGAACTGCACCTTAATTGCGAAACACACTATCAATCACAATCTGAATGATTTTGAAGCATATTGCTAATCCATTGCTTCATGTTTCGAAAAATTTGTGTGCTCAACAACGTAAATAACGCAATGAATGTTGTTGAACTGTCAAAATGAAACCGATTCCTACTGGAAGTGTGTTACACAATTAGGGTGCTATGGTAAATAACCAATCAAATCTAGTTTTCATGTTATCTGTAATAGATATTTTTCGTAGTCTTGTTTGGTAACGCTGCGCTGGTATCTGGATGGATTAAATAAAGCAGTTCAACCTGTCTTACGTATCAACAACGGATTAGAGATGACAAGACACAAGGAAAGAAGAAAGAAAACGTGTTTTTTATCCTGTCCACTTCATTATGCGTTATGGCGCAATAAGCTAACAATATATTACTGTACCAATATACTGTCACCTAGCTACGATTAATTGCTTACTAACCACCAAACCAGTACATATAGTTCTAAGAAATGATTGTATGAGTTAACACAATAAATACTTTTTCTTTCTTTTCTTTCTTTCTTTAGTTAACATTTCACTTTCAATAGACACACCATGTAGATAAGCTACGAGAAAACGTGAGTAAAATCAGTCTCCCATCAAGTTGAGCCTCTTTTGTGTTAGAGATGTATAAAACCAAGTATCTACGAAGAAACAAGTTGTTTAAAGTGGCATAAATTAGCATTTTCACATATTAATCGTGTAATAATTGCGTAGTTTATACCTACGACTCTACTACTCCATAGAATACAATTGAATTTATTTTTCATATTAATTGATAACAATGTTACATCGGTTCGTGTTGCATCAATCGAATGGTCACTTATTAGCTAGCTATACGTGGTTTCACTAGACATTTTCTGAGATGCAATTTTCAGGTTTTTATTGAAGTCGTCGTCGTCATCGTCATCGTTGGTTGGTGGTTTTGGTTTGGTTTTTGTTTCTCTTTTTTTGCGTTCCAGTACTTGATGCCGAGAAGATCGATTGCGATTCACGAGTTCTTGTACTAAACTTTGTAAGTTGTAAAAAGAATGTCGTCGACATAGGCAAAATCGATATCCATTTTGAAGCTGGTTAAAAACGAATGACTGAAGCGTTAATGAAATTTTTGTGCTGGCTTCTGCTAGTTAAAAAAGAATAAGTAACGTAAATCGGACCAGAAACGTTGGAGAAATTGGTGCAAAGAAAAAAAAAAATCTCATCTATTGTTTAAAACTGAATTGAAACTCAAAATCTCTTACAAAGATTTAAAAGCGACAAATAAGATCAATGCAATTTAACCTTAGGACTAGCCTTAATACTTGCTTTGCGACATGATTTCCGAGATCATTACCTTCCATCATAATTAAAGCATAATAAATACCAACTACATCAGAGAAATTGTAATTCAGGTGCAATATATTTCAGCTTGGACCAATAAAGACACCATAAGGTGCCACTATCGTCAATGAAGCAACCCCAAAAAATGAAGCGCGCTGTTGCCAATATATCTAGTAGCATTTCGGATATTTTTTACTTTTCTGGACGAGTTGGTCAACCGAGTGCAGAATGTGAAATATTATAATTATGGCCTTTAGTAGGGTACACATCTAATATTTTGTTTTTCATATTAAACTATTTTATATAATAAAATGTGTGCCTGTTAACAACATTAAAAAAATATTGGATGACACGCAAGTGCTAATGAAAAATAGGCAGACATTGTGGGCTGTCGTGACTGGTGACTAACCCAAACCACTCCTGCAGGTAGCGTGATGCCAATAATAATATCATTCATATCATTCATTGTTCCGAGTTAAAACACCTTGGTATAACATTATCCTGATTTTGGTCAACTTCTAAGGCTGAATAGATTATTGTTTTATTCAGAATTCTTGGTCATTGTGTTAATCAGTCATCAACAGACTGTACAGTATTTAGATGTTGTGACACAATGTACGATTGTTGATGCCCATCATAAATTTGTCTTTGGGGTGACGGGGTGACGGCATCAGGCAAGCATCATTGACTCCTTGTCGCTTCTCAAACTTCATGAGAAGTGATGGGATAGACCCGGTACTTTATTAGCCCTGAGTGCCCTGACCAACATACACATGGGCAGGAATTGCGTTTTAGGTACATTCCACCAGAGGCTAACAAGCAAAATGTAAAATTTAAACCATATTGTGAACACAGCATTGTATGACATAGAAAAAGAGATATTTTTTGTTGAAACTAATATGTTACAATAAAAGTGTGTAAGAGTACAATGCTGTGTTATGTTGTACGTTAGTTTTAATTTCGCAAAGCTATTGTTAGGAATGTGCCTGGGTGTAAAGAGACAAAAGGGAAGGGGAACTGACCGGCGACTGCTGCCACCTCCTTTGCCCCGACATGTAAGAAATCAGTAAGAGATAAAGAACTCGCAATCAGTTGCCTGCGCTCCTGAAAATCGAGTTGGTCGAGGCTGTTGGTCCTAGTCCCGCGCACCGCCTGGACGGGCGCGCTCAGCGACATGTCAACTACGCGTCGCCATGTCGTACAGACGGCATCTTCACTATTGTAATAACACCAATTACACTGTCAATGAACACTAAACAAAGGCACACTAGATGTGAAACCGACGCGAACAACGTCGATCACGACGTTTTCATTGCGAAATGCCTGCGCCGCTAGAGACGCTCAACGGCAAACTGGCGTGCGGGCGGCCGGTAACGCGGGGCAGAGTGGGGGCCCGGCTGCCTGCCTCTGTCCCTCCTGCATGTTGCAATGCACTCAGCCCGTGAGACGACGGGCGAGTATCTGCCGCGCCGCGCGAAGTCACGTCAACACAGACACAACCGGCCTACAACGAACTACGGTACGTCGCGTCGTGGCGACGGCGGCGGCGCGGTCAGGCCCGCCGGAATTATGAACGTTTTGCTCTATTTGTATTGTAACATTTGTACGCAGATACTGACAACTTCGATTTATACGATACCTTTGTTTGGTACTCGAGTTCTACAAGCTTATTCATTGAGTTTTACATGGAGATAATTATGTGAACAATCAAGCCTCGAGATATACCTCTCGTAAATGGCAGAGTCGTTATAAGTTCAAGGTTGACTTCATTATTTGCAGGTAAATTGATGAGTTCCATACTGCGAAGAGTCAATGACGATGTCTTTTCAGGTGGTGAAGAAAAAGGTGCGTGTGTATACAATTTTGCTAGGTATGCCTTTTCGAGGTAGACTGAGATTTAGAGTCACATCAAGAGATTTAGGTGTCAAAGGCATCTGTTAACTGAACATTGAAATGGGGACTTGAGGGTCGAGTGTTTAATCTGGGTGAACTCCAATCCAGCCACGGCCTAGGCACTATGGCAGCAGTATTTGGGATTATGACACATACCCATAATCGGGCCTCTTGAAGGTGTTCAGCATGAAGAAAAGTGGTTAAAGCAAGCTGAAAGGAATTTATGGAAGCTTATGGACAAAGTGGCCCAGTGAGAGCAGTGGTGGCACACCAGTGGTATCTGCCTCGACTTACGAGTCGAGGCGGCGAGCGGCGAGTCGGTCATGAGTTCGAACCCAGGCAGGCACTTTACTTAGTGTACACCCTTATTACCACTGCTCTCAAAATGGTGAAGGAAAATATCGTGAGGAAACAAAAGCATGTCCTAGAACCATAAATTCGAAGACATGTGAGATCCACGAATCTGCACTGGGCCCGCGTGGTGGATTATGGCACACTCCCTCTCACAGAGAGGTGGCCTGTGTTCCAGCAGTGGGAAAATTATAGGCTGATTATCTATGGACAAAGGTACACCCTCAATACTGTAAGCGAAACTGCGAGCAGGCGAAGTCTCGAATGATTAACACAAGGCGGTCTGGCACTCCCGCACTCGAGTTGACTCGAGTGTCGAGATGTGGTAGAGCTGACTACACACTCTACACAGACACAAAAAGCAGTTGACCTAAAACAGCGTTCAGGTCAACCGGGATCCCCGATGTATAACAGTGTGAATTTCCCTAGTGTGATAGACAGTCAAATCCGGTTACGAAAAATATGTAAAAGAGTTTCGGGGCCGATTTTGCTTAAAAATAAAACTGAATCATTAGATTTTTACCCTTAACAAATTATAAGAAAAACTTAATAACACCAATATTCTGGTTTACCGGATCTTTTAACGTATAACTTTCTGCGTCAAATAAGAATAAATCTTTCAAGGCTTGAAAAGCTTATAACAGCTAGCAGACATTTTTAAATGACGTCCTGAATTAGATGAAAACCGCATCATTAGATTTTTGCCCTTAACAAATTATAAGAAAAATTTAATAACACCAATATTCTGGTTTACCGGATCTTTTAACGTATAACTTTCTGCGTCAAATAAGAATAAATCTTTAAGGCTTGAAAAGCTTATTGTCAGCTAGCAGACATTTTTAAATGACGTCCTGAATTAGATGAAAACCGCATCATTAGATTTTTGCCCTTAACAAATTATAAGAAAAACTTAACAACACCAATATTCTGGTTTACCGGATCTTTTAACGTTTATCTTTCTGCGTCAAATAAGAATTAATCTCTAAGGCTTGAAAAGCTTATAACAGCTAGCAGACATTTTTAAATGACGTCCTGAATTAGATGAAAACCGCATCATTAGATTTTTGCCCTTAACAAATTATAAGAAAAACTTAACAACACCAATATTCTGGTTTACCGGATCTTTTAACGTTTATCTTTCTGCGTCAAATAAGAATTAATCTCTAAGGCTTGAAAAGCTTATAACAGCTAGCAGACATTTTTAAATGACGTCCTGAATTAGATGAAAACCGCATCATTAGATTTTTGCCCTTAACAAATTATAAGAAAAACTTAACAACACCAATATTCTGGTTTACCGGATCTTTTAACGTTTATCTTTCTGCGTCAAATAAGAATAAATCTTTCAAGGCTTGAAAAGCTTATAACAGCTAGCAGACATTTTTAAATGACATCCTGAATTAGATGAAAACCGCATCATTAGATTTTTGCCCTTAACAAATTATAAGAAAAACTTAACAACACCAATATTCTGGTTTACCGGATCTTTTAACGTTTATCTTTCTGCGTCAAATAAGAATAAATCTTTAAGGCTTGAAAAGCTTATAACAGCTAGCAGACATTTTTAAATGACGTCCTGAATTAGATGAAAACCGCATCATTAGATTTTTGCCCTTAACAAATTATAAGAAAAACTTAACAACACCAATATTCTGGTTTACCGGATCTTTTAACTATAACTTTTGCGTCAAATAAGAATGAACCTTGAAGGCTGGAAAAGCTTTTATGAGTAGACATTTTTAAATGACGTCCTGTACCCTAATTGCGTAACACATTAGCAATCGGAGTTTGAATCATTTTGAAACAAACTGCTAATCCATTGCTTCATATGTTCGAAGAATTTGTCTGCTCGACAACGTAAATAACGCAATGAATGTTGTTGAACTATCAAAATGAAACCAACTCCGATTGATAATGTGTTACGCAATTAGGGTGCTGGATTAGATGAAAACCAATAGCATAACCAAAAATCCAATATATTTCTTTAAAAAAATACAGATAATAAAGTTGTAATTTTTGTCGCTAAAGATGAAACTCTACATTATTGTTACATTACGCTGGAAAAGTACTAATGACTATTATATTATATTACACTAGCTTTTGCCAGCGCCTTCGCCCGCGTGGATGTCGGAAAATATCCTACGGGAACGTACTACCGGGAATTCCTTCCTTATTCCTTGTCTACATTATAAAGGGAACCTCTGTGCAAAATTTCAGCCTTCTAGGTCCAAGGATATAGGCTGGGCGTTGATGAGTCAGACAGTCAGTCAGTCAGGAATTTTCTTTTTATTTATATATAGAATTACAGATTACTAGCTGACCCGACAGACGTTGTCCTGTCCCTTTATCAATAACTCGAAATTCCCGAATTTTTTTAATTTTCCCGGCAACTTTTCCAATTTTTCTCACCGTTTAAACCTTCCCTGGACTGGGACAAACACTTCAAAACCAAAATCAGCGAAATTGGCCCCGCCGTTCTCCGAGCTTTAGCCAGACAAACGAACAGCAATTGATTTTTATATAATTATATAGATTATGTATAGGAGGCTGACTGGTAATAATTAGTGACGACCGGTACATAAACATGATTGTACTCATGATAACAAACATGTTTTACTATGGGACCAAACTTGAAAAGAAAATCAGCTGTTCCCTACATTTTGACGAGTTATGCGAACATAAATGTAGAGAACAGCTGATATTTTTTTTGTCGATTTCAGTTTTGGTCCCATAGATGTGGTTTGAAAAAAATGAGCCAGAAAGCAAGGTGGAACCGAGGCTGTCTGCCTAAGGTGCGCCCACCGCCAGACGTACATTTTAGTATCGCCGGGCTATTTTAAGGCACCCCATCATATCTATTCCACATTGCAATGGTACTTTTGAGGTTGTTTTCTTACAGACAAAACAGACTGACATATCAGCTGAAATTAGAAACTTTAATCTATTGTGGAAGGATGTTTTGAAAGTTGATTTACCCTTTTAGGCATAAAAAAAACCGGCCAAGTGTGTGTCGGACCACGTACCGCACGTAGTTGGGATGAATTTATCTCAAAAACAAACATAACATTGTAGTTGAAAAACATCTTCTCCCATATATTGCACCATACGTCGCAGTCAATTCTCCAACAGCAAAATGTTTGTAATCCCAAAAAAAAAAAAATTATGGGAAAAAATTACAAATTAACGGTTTTCGGACTTTTCCTTTACTTGTTCTGTGACACCTTGCCTCTTGCCTTTCATGATTCTAGCTAGGTCAACGGTAAGTTCACAGGAATTGATTCACTTGCGAGTATCAAAATATGTCGCATAAATAGCCGTATTTTTTATTGCATAGAAGCTTGGTTTTTTTTTAAGAGCCCCAAGGGACCATATTTGATATTAATTTCAACTTGATTTTATCTCAGGAACGCGTGGAGGTACGCGTTCCTGAGAAATAGGGTCTTGACAGCCTGACACACAGACACAGAGATAGAGACAGAAAGCCGGACAATGGAAGTGATCCTTAAAGTCCAGTTTTTTTCCTTTTGCGGTACGGAACCCTAAAAACGGTAATAGTAGGTAGGTTTCATTTCTGACTAACGATTAACTTTAATGGTTTGAAGATGATGCAGAAAGCGGTAGACCAAATGCTGTGGCATAGCTTGTGAATCGCGTGGCCTGTCCAGCAGTGGACCAGCAGCCTCAGCCTATTGACATAGTTCACGTAGAAAGATAAAAACCCCTTTTTATCTTTACAGGCAAATACACTCTTGTTACCCCCGTAACAAGAGTGTATTTGCCTGTATCGTACATTCGTATTCGTACATAACACGAGTACCCACCTTCTTTCTATACTCCGTGGTACCCACTTATTGGATATGCGCCAGTCACGCGACATAAATATGTCATGTCGCAATGCAAAATATCGTGATACACACGCATAATTCTATTACTCTGGTTTGGCTTCAGTAAAATAACATTTTAACGTTTAATTAATTTTAACAACACATACCTTTTACCCTTTACATTATTTCAGTACCTAAGCACAATTTGTGAAATAGCTTTGTCATTAAAGATATCAATGTAAGTATTATGAAATAGGCAATATTTTTGTCGTAAAATATAAACAAAGCCTACAACAACAATGGTCGTCCATTTGTTCAAAATTTACATAACATTTGGTGGTACTTACAAACATTTCGTTTGCCACTTTCACTGTAAAGTGTCGACCCGTGACCATCCAACACTAATAACTGGTAGTCTATTTGCCATTACGCTAACTTTAAACTTAAAAATTGTATTAATTATTTAATGGACTTAGGTATTTAGTTTCTTTTTTTTTTATATATTTTACACTATTTATTAATTGCTGTCCCAAAACTTTTCTGTTATTAAATATCTTGCCCTCTCCTCCCAAGCCACCACCTGAAGAGGTTGAAGTCCACTTGTAAGACGCACTTGATGACTTAACCACGCACTAACCTCGCTATTTCACTCAAACGGTCAAACCCAATCCGAGCAAAACACAGTCTTGCATATTTCATTTTCGCAACAGAGAAGCGGCCCGCAAACTTAACATCGTTTGGGGTGGGGTGTCCATAGAGTACAGACGAAATATCTTAGTGTTACTCTGGACAGGTCTTTATCATCAAAGTGGGGTGCTTCACCTGACGTTATACGACTACTGGGCATCTGCTAATAACGTATTCTCTATGACACAATGAACTAAACAGCCTATACCGGTATATAGAAAGGGGTTTCTACAAGACACGATATTGACGTGTTTGCACGTGGTAAGATATAAGCGGGAAATCATACAGAATTGGGGCCCGGCCCATGCTAATTTACTGGATACAGCTCTGAATGAAAAGTTTCGGATCATCACTGGTTGCCTCAAACCGACCCCAGTGCAAATCCTGTATCCACTATCTAGAATAGCGCCACCGGAAGTTCGTAGAGCGGTGCAAGCTCAAGTGAAAGAGCCAAGATGGTTTCCGACACACGACACCCTTTGTACGATAACATCCACGTGTCACAAAGGCTGAAAAGACGCAACACTTTTTAAAATGTGTCGTCCCACTCACTGGCGACCGGTCTAAGGAAAAGCTAAACCTGTGGCGAGATAGTGCTTCCCTGCCCAACTTACTCGTTCCACCTGCTGAAATTAACCCTCCTGGACATGAGTTGTCTTGGCTTACCTGGAAGTCTAAATAGATTCCAGACTCAGGCCGAAGCAAAGAAAACCTGCTCAAGTGGAGATTCACAGATGACTCCGCCCTGGAGTGTATAAAATAATTTGGTGCTGTCCCATAAACAATGGGGCACTTAATGTCGTGTCCAGCGTGCTGTCTGCACACTACAGGACTGAAGCTGAAGGTGCCAAACTCGTAGCCAAATTCTCGGCTGACTCTATACAGATTGCAATCGATACGCTAAGACGAAGAATATTTACTGCTTTTACATTTGCGTTTAAACACTTAAGGTACCAATAGGAATTCCGTGAAACCGCAGTTAAATACATAATTGTTGTAATTTATGACAAAAATATTTCTGGACGCGCTACAAATTAAAATAAGTTAGGTACTTAATTCACTTGAAAGTTTTAAAAGTATTAGGTATATAGGCACTTCTACTTCTTTTTATTTTAAGCGTGCCTAAACTTTCTACTAACCCTTTGAGGCTCCTCATAGGATTATTTTTATTTGACGTAGGTTTATGAAAGTTGAAAATAATTACATTTAACAGAACAATAATAAAATTGTATTGGGCTTGTTAGAATGGTTCTCTCCTCTATAAATAAGTTATATGCAGTGGCAAGACCCGTGCGTGGATCATGAAAAACATGCATATATTTTGGGTTTCCTAGTTTGGGACTAAGCGAATATTTAAACTAAATCTGCCAACTGTTCACACAATATACTATCTAACTATCTTTCATAATTATCGTGTTTAACAGATTTTCTCACATCTGTTAAACACTATTTTTAAGATAGTACCTACATATTATGTAGGTACTATCTTAAAAATAGTGTTTATCGTAAATAGCTGTCAAATATTAATTTCGCTGTTTTGATTAATTAATTAATAAGGCCTGATTTTTCAATAGTCTTTTATCTGAAAAATAAATAATGACAGTTTAACCGATTTTCTATACAAATGCTGTCAAACTGCCATATTTATTCCATAAATAAAAGTTATCTGACGATTCGTATGGCGATTGAAAAAATTGCCCTAAATTATTTAATTTAGGGCAATTTAGGGACATGTTGTAATACACTCAACAACACACAAGTTGTAATATACTACAATATTTTAATACACTCTGTAGTGTATTAAAATATTGATTAATAATCAATATTTTATTTATGGAATAAATATGGCAGTTTAACAGCATTTGTATAGAAAATAGGTCAAACTGTCATTATTTATTCTTCAGATAAAAGACTTGAAAAATCAGGCCTTATTAATTAATTAATCAAAACAGCGAAATTTATATTTGACAGCTATTTACGACGTTGCCAACTTTCAGAATGCACTCCTTTAATATAAACTTCAACTTATTACCTACAAGGATCTTAAACACACCTAACTGACGCCTCTACCTAACCCCTTGTAGAATACAGGCGTGATGTTATGTTGTGTATTCACTTTTAAACTGTCATGGTAGAAAGAGGGTTTAAACAATTTTTCCTTGGCAAATGTCTAGAAGTCGTTTTTACGTTGTATGAATAAGTAAGCAAATCTTTTTTACGAGATCCAAGGATTTAGACTAGCTCTACTTAAATATTTTAATTGTGATAATGATTCAGGAACTCTGGGCTCACCAGATTAGTGCAATAACAGATAAGACAACATTAATATGTGAACAGAAATCAAGTGGCTTCAACTTCAGCGCATGAGTGGCATTTAATGCCACCCATGAAGGACAAAAATAAACACGTTTAAGCGACACAACCAAAGTTGTCGACATAGCTCTCAGAATAAGCAAGCTGAAGTAGTAATGGGCCGGCCAATAGCCGTAGAACCGATGACCGTTGCGGTAGAGGGTAGACGAGTTCTTGAGTGGAGACTGCGAATCGGCAAACGTAAAGTAGGACGCCTTCAGGCTAGGGGAGCGAAGATCTTCGCAGGGTATCTGCATGGTAGCAGCTGGATGAGAATTGCCGATAATCGAGCTTCATGACGTGCAATTGGAGAGGCCTATGTGCAGCAAGGAACTGCTGTAAGCTGATGATGATGCGACAGACAGTGATGACCTAATAATTCCATAACGTGGACTGAAGTATCAACAAAAGCGGTAATCAACATAATATGCTTTACCCTACACTCAATATAACGCAAAACCGGAAATGAAAATGTCAATGGAATGCAATAATGGGGAAGAAAACTGTCAAATTAGTTCCGCGTAGATGGCGCTACGTGTTTGTTACTTTCATTCAGGTGCCATTCTGCCATTGGAATTCCTTTCTGAAAACTTTGCTGCGAGATGGTGGTAAGTGTTTTGTTGAGTTCCTTGTCGCCGATTGGTCGCTTTGTCTTCAAAATGACTTTGACAAGTGACTCTCGCGGCGAAGCTTCCGGTAAACAACCCCATTAAAAATGTTCGTTCGGATCTAATACGGGGATAGAAAATGCAGAGTTGATATCAGAAATGTTTACGGTAGCAAAAAAAGTATGGGAAAATGTCTTATTTATTTATAAACAATAATATTTAGGCATATACTCAAGATTATTAAGGAGGGAATGTGACTTACAGTAAACTTCGTCTATAATTTCAGAATCACTGCTCGTTTCATCGTCTACTGGCCTGTGCCTCGTTTTAACCTTTTGATTTCTAACATCCATATTGTCATGCTGTCGATCACAGTACACTCAGCTGCCCACTGCCAATACACACACCAAATATTAACATCTTACACTAAACTTTGATATCCTAGTTGTACAAAATTTAAAATAACACTAAGACATTACGCATTGAATTCTGAGATTAGATAGCAATTGATAGCATCAACTTATCAAAATGTTTTTCTATTGGTGCTTGATCGTATTGATTTCGTCACAACAAATAGCAATCAACTTATTTACAAGGTCAACAAAAAATGATAGGTACTTACTTATTTTACTCATTAAAACATAATGTAAGTACCTACTGTTATGTAATGTAATGCAACCTATACCTGCATACAATTAAGCAAAATATGCAATATGGTTAGAAATTAACTTAAGAAAATGATAATTATGATACTCCAAAAATATTAATATTTCTTTCATTAAGTATCTGGTAATTAAAACCCAGTGCCATACCTATGAACCAGACGATAGACGGGCAGACGCTACAATAGTAACATAACAAACGTAACAACTCAGTTCGCGGTTTTCCCGTCTTACTTTTCTGAAATTCAGTTTCACAATAAACACCACTCACCAGTGTGATATTTATTTTCTTCCTGTTTGGCTTTCGTGAAGCATATTGGCATAATAAGTTTAAACTACCTACCACAAAAATTATCAGAACTGACGTGGCATAAAAATATTAAAAAAAAACGAGCTTGAATGAACACAGTGTTCGCTTTTGATGATGGGCTCAGTTAGATTAAGCGTGTAGTCCCTTTTTTATAAATAGATGTATATTGCCCTAGAAAATAAGCGAACCATATTTTCATGCTAGAAACCTACGTAGCGTTAAATGCAAGCAGTGAAGCTTACTACAAACATAAAATAAAATAGGTACTAATATACCCTATATGTAAAATATACTATCGTAATTAAAATAACGAATCAAAACATTTATATGTAACGACTGCCTTATAGCGCCTTCATTACATAGATAAATCCTTTGATTAAAAAAAGATGGAATGGAATGGAAAAGTGGGAAAAACGGCGAATTAAGATATCGATTACCTAGAACATAACTCTAGGACAGTCCGACGCCGTTATTTCATAAAGCATTAATGGATACCAGTACCCATTGGAGTAAACTGCAGAAAGCTACATTGGATCAGTTGGTTAATTCTAACTTCTAGAAAAAGCATGTCCTAGAAGAATATTTTCTATAAACAGTATTAAATAACAAATCTCCTGAGGCAATAATATGATCAGAAAGAGAGGGCAATCTCACCTGCTCTAGTGTACACTGGGAAATCACTGTCGGATCGACTGTGAGTAAGCATGGGTCCGTAGCACCGCCACGGCGGTCGGTCACGCAGCGCCCGTGCGCCCTCCACGGCCGCTCACCTACGCCAGCCCATCAGCACAATAAACACGGCACTCGGGCCTACATCTACGTAGCACTCTCAGCGTGGCGTCCAGCTCAAAGAACTCACGTCAACTCACCGATGGCGGCGCCACATGACGACGAGAGCGAACGGAGGCTGCGCGGCGCATCTCCCGCGCGCATCCCTCACCCTTTCTGTTCCTCTAAGCCCGGCGCCCGTCACCCGCCGCCACGCAGACCCTCCGTACCCCATGCAAACACGTGTACTGTGTTAACGTGATCCTTTCTATGTATTAAACGCCCAATATTATGATATGTCTATGAATGTACTAATGTCGTGATTTTTTTATAACTCGAATACTTAGGTGATGAGAGAATCGATAAAACTGTTGTTCATTTAACGGTAGATCTTTCTAATTCCGTAATTTAATCAACATAATTATTTATGCATGTAATTTTTTTTAATTGCAATTTAGAAAATTAAAAGTAGGTAGGCACTTTTAACACTTACAATGACTTTGATCCATTCCACCAATTTATAGGGTTCTGTACCAAAATGGTAAAAAGGAACCCTTATGGTGCGACTGCTTGTCTATCTGTCCGTCTGTCACAGCTGGATATCTTAAGAACTACTAATGTTATCAACTTGAAATTTGGAACAGTTTTAGATGACGTTTGCCCAACTACTTTGCAAATAAGAAAGACATATTTTTATTTTTTTGCAAAAGAGTATGAAAGGGGCGATCTTAAAAATTGGAAGTGGGGCTACTAGGGCATGTGGGGTATCATATGAAAGAGCGCTGTTTGCACCTTCTCAAACATTTTTTTTCTTTTTTTGAGGTCGCATTGTTTTCGACTTTTAATGAAAAATGTCAAATAAAATACCGTTCCCCCCTTATCTCCGAAGTTTGCATAGGGAAAAATCTGAAATTATTCTATGTGATAGAAGTTTATGTTATATAGTTATGTTATGTTTAATAGCACAATTTTCCAGAAATCGGAACGGAACCCTCGGTGCGCGAGTCGTACTCGCTCTTCACCGGTTTTTTAGGGTTCCGTACCAAAATGGTAAAAAAGGAACCCTTATGGTGTGACTCAGTCAGTCTGTCTGTCTGTCTGTCACAGCTGGATATCTCAAGAACTACTAATGCTATCAACTTGAAATTTAGAACAGTTTTAGATGACGTTTACCCAACTATTTTGCAAATAAGAAAGAATTCAAAATAATTATATTTTTTTTTCAACAGGGACTGAAAGGGGGTCTTAAAAATTCAAAGTGGGGCTACTAGTGCATGTGGGGTATCATATGAAAGAGCGCTGTTTGCACATTCTCAAAAATTTTTTTCTTTTTTTTAGGCCACATTGGTTTTGACTTTTGATGAAAAATGTAAAAAAAATACTGTCCCCCCCCCCCCCCCCTATCTCCGAAGTTTGCAAAGCGAAAAATCTAAAATTATTCTATGTGATAGAAGTTTATGTAAAGATTACAGGAAAAATAAAACGATGTCTCTCAATAGCACACTTTTTCAGAAATCGGAACGGAACCCTCGGTGCGCGAGTCCGACTCGCTCTTGACCGGTTTTTTCAATGCTTATTTCCTTTAAAACACCTTTCAGCCACTCCTCCAATTTATGATTCATTAATAAAAGACCCAATTAATCCCTTTTCTTTCCCACTTCTTCTTTTTTCTTTTCATCCCTTTTTACAATTTATTATTCATTTTATAGTTAGATTTCAGATTTTATTAATTTGTAATTTCCAGTTTATTCTATTATTTATAGTTTTTTGAGCACTTAATCCATCAAGAATTATTATCTCAGGCAGTAACAAAACATGATATTGGTGCCGATTCTCTTGTCACAAATGCCTCTAAACTAGACTAAAAATCACCAAAATTTTGTTTATTCCTGTCAAACGACGATTTCCTATTCTGAAATTGATTAAACTGACACAACTTAACTATATTTTAGTTTGACAGCACTAAGATTGCACTGAGTTATTAATTTAGTGAAAATGGCAATTTTGCTATTCTGAATTTGCCGTGTTTTCACCTAAAATTTTGATTGTCAAACTAAATTAAACTATTTTTAAACGCGTTTAAAAAGGTGTGGAATAAAATTAGTTGTCACGAATTAAAGTTCACACAACCTTGACTTCAAGTGCAAAAACAGTACTGTATTTTTTTTTCTTTTGCTTATATCTCGAAAACGGTGTGTCCTATTGCAAAAATAATGAAAATTTAGCCCCCCCTTATAAAACCCATAAACACCTAAACCTCTACAAGTAGGTACCAAAAGAAAAAATCCATGAAAACACGTTGAAGCTGCCCCCCCCCCCCGCCGATGTTGGTACAAAATATGACAAGCCTTGTCACTTTTCATAGTAATTTCGTTAGTTCCAATTAAAGCCACCGGGTCAAATATACTACGGGCACTTTACCACGCGGAGTCACGATTGTCAAACCCGATTTTAGTTGTGTCAAAATTGTTTTTAAATTTAGAGGTTTTTTTTGCAGAATAGCTCTGAGATTCTCATAGCCAAAAGTAAGGAATTTTAGTGATAGTTTAGTTAGTTTAGTCCGGTGTACAAGAGAAACGGCACCATTGTTTGTTCTAATTAGGATTTCTTATTAGATTTTTTGTATTTCTTCCTAAATTATGCACTCATTGGTGCCGATTCTCTTGTCACAAGTGCCTCTAAACTAGACTAAAAATCACTAGAATTTAGTTTATTCCTGTCAAACGAAGATTTCCCATTCTGAAATTGATTAAAGTGACACAACTTAACTAAATTTTAGTTTGACAGCACTAAGATTGTACTGAGATAATAATTTAGTGAAAATGGCAATTTTGCTATTCTGAATTTGACGTTTTTTCACCTAAAATTTTGATTGTCAAACTAAATCAGACTATTTTTAATCACGATTAAAAAGGTGTGGAATAAGATTAGTTGTCATGAGCTAAAAACAGTACTGTACTTTTTTCTTTTTCATATATCTCGTAAACGGTGTGTCCTATCGCAAAAATAATGAAAATTTGGCCCCCTTTATAAAACCCTGAAACCCCTAAAACTCAACATCTAGGTACCAAAAACAAAATCCACAAAAACACGTTGAAGCTGCCCCCTCCCTGCCCCACTCCAGCTCTAAAAAATATCTGACACGGTAACGGCGGCGATGACGGATTGTCTGTAATCAAAATATGACAAGCCTTCTCACTTTTCATAGTGATTTCGTTAGTTCCAATTAAAGCCACCGGGTCAAATATACTACGAGCACTATACCACGTGGAGTCACGATTGTCAAACTCGATTTTAGTTGTGTCAAAATTGTTTCTAAATTTAGAGGCTTTTTTTGCATAATAGCTCTAAGATTCTAAGATAGTTTAGTTAGATTTAGATTGGTGTACAACAGAATCGGCACCATTGTTAGATAAAAGTTCATTATTTAATATACCATACTTGGAGAGCTGCTACAATTCACAGTTAAACTATGGGTAATAAGCAAGAGATTTTCTAGTCATTAGGGATCAATCAAGTAAACATCATTCCACACTGGACAGCATAACCTGGACAAGCCATATCTGTGTGTAAAACCCATTATGAACAATTTGATATAGTTTGACAAAAATCTTGTACTCACTTATGTCACCATTAGCTGTTGCTGAATCAAATGGAATAGATAAATGACGACCACCTTTTCCCACAGGATGGACACCCAGATTTGATTTGTCCTCGTTGTCACCTATGCAAAATATATAAAGCTTTTATGTACATGTAAAAAGGAAGCAAAAGAATCCTAATTTGAAGCTATAATAAACTTCTAGTTTTGAGGTTTTTTTTTGTAACTATACTGGCCACTGCTGGTCAAAGGTCTTCCCCATACTTTTCCATTTGTCTTTGTCTGCTGCCTTTTCTGGCCATTCAGTCAAAAATGAGTTGAGGTCATTGTGCCAGCATTTCGTAGACCTTTACAAATTAATAACAATTTTTAAACCTTATTTGATACTTTTATTGTAAGTAATTAAATTCATTAAATACATACAAGCTAAAACAATTCATATCAAAATTTCAATTCAAATTATAACATTCCACAGTGGATTATCAATGTAAGAAACATAATCTGAATAATCCATATAATCATGCATGCTGCCAGCGCCTTGATTCCGAGTTCTAAATTTCTTGTCCTGCTCTGCAACATAGAGTTTCTTGTACAATTCCTTCCAATTACTGACATCTAATTGAAAATTACATTCAAAATCTCTTTTACATAAAGAATACCACAATCTATCATTTTCAAGTAAAACTTTCAGTCTTGTACTTGTTTTACAGCAATTGAGGATGTCCACCACAGACAGGTTGAGCATAATTTTCACGAGCACTTCCTCTGGTAGCCCAATTAAACTTGCACTAGCATAACCATGGTGACTTAGTATTGTGCTTTTGATAGCAGACACAGTTTTATTTTTAAAAGTTGTTGAGAAATGCTTCAGGTCCCGAAATATCATTGGAATTGATGTAGCTTGAGGTGAAACCACATAACGACTGATGGGTACACAAATAGAATAAGTATCAAAGTTTAATTCATTGACCACTAAATTCACTAACACAGTCGCTCCCAGTGGACTCATGATTAGTTTCAGTGTGATACTTTTAAATCCAGACATTATGAATGTAGTTTCATATATTCCAGAGGGTAACTTCCATGTAGATAATTGTACAATATCAAAAGATTTCAGGGGATCAATCACCTCCATGTCACTATTAACAAGTAAAAATCCATTCTCTATCATTAGCACTATGATCAAAACAAATAAAAAATCTTTTTGGATGGAATCATAACTTTTGCTGTCAGATAAAATTCGTTTTACAATTTCATGCAACAGGGGTGATATCTTCTCTGTAGTACTTTCCTCTAAAGTGATATCCATGGTTTATCACATTAATTTTACTTTAATTTACTTTGAAGGGAATAATGCAGAACAAACAAGAATTTTCGAGCAAATTAATTTGACTGAACGATTGTTTACCTAAAATGAAATGTCATTGTTAGCAAACGTCAAATTTCGCAGGCGACAATGACATGACGCGTTACGTTTACGAAGTGTTTTTCGATGATGAACATGATTTATTTTAGGACAAATATTTTATATAAAATATACCTACCTACTAATATGGATCATGTTATTCTAGTTTCAAAATTATACATAATTAATTAAAACTAATCTTACTTTAACATTGTTTTCGAAATAGGTTATCATAATTATGAATTATGCATATTTTATAAAATCACAAAAAATCTGAAAATAAAAACTTCGTATTCCCCTGTTGTTTTAATATTAAAAAAACCTATTCCAATAAAATAAAAAGCGTACTTTGTAAATGCTACAGAAAGGAATTGGTTTGTAAAAAATGTGAATGAGGAGTGGGCCCCGAGTGGTAACTTAAGAAATAAAGGAGCACAACCTATCATTAGATTATTACAACATTATGTAAATAAATGATTCCTTAGAAATGATATTCAAGTCGCTTGCTAGCCTACCAAGTTAGATATTTACCCTCTTACTAATAAACACGGAATAAAGTTATACCCAGGAATAACAAAGGCATAACCATACATTTTCATAGGTTTAAACTTGGAATAACTTTATTCTGTGTTTATTAGTAAGAGGAATACAGAACAAAATGTGTCTGGTTCTAAAAAGTAATCAATTCTACGCTATTAAAATAAAAAGAAGTACCTACTTAGAACATACTTCTATGTTAGAAGACTACTATTACTACTATTTTGGCCGTTTTTAATTTTGCAAGTTTCATAAATAGTAATGTTCAGCTTTCTGTGTTATTTAAACCTGTTCTATCTGTCATTTCAAACATGTGCAATCTTTTTATAGTATTTTAATAATATTGTTGAAAGAAGAAAATCAAAAATGCAATGGAATTATACTTTGTGTTTACCTTTTGCAGTTAAGGTGATTACACTGTGTAGCACGCGAAATTCGGGTTTTTTGCAATTTGCAGGTCCGTGTCAGGTTGTATCTTGATCAATGTATGATATGCGGAAATAAAACATATGTATTTATATAATTTTAACCATAAAAATCATCAATACATCTCTCAAGTTAGACTTTGTGCAGAGTCATCCAACAAACAAAATCTAACGACTCTACAACCACAATACAACCTGACACGGACCTGCAAATTGCATAAAACCCAAAAAAAAATGGAATTTCGCAGGCTACCACTGCGCATCATCCTTAAGTAGAACAAGTTACTTTAGATTTGTGACTATTCTTGTGGGAGGCTTATTAAAACAAAGTATTTCTAAGTACTTCTTCATATTTCTTAGGCTACTAATAATGAACTTGAGTTCAACACTAGTTGAATTTCACCTGAATTTCTTGCTTATTGGGTTGACTTGGGCCACAAAGCTACTGAGTAGATTAAATAGCCAGAAGAATTTGAAAATAATAAAAGTAAGAGAAAAGTAATAAAAAAGTTTCAATAAAAATGTAATATGCAGTAATTAATTACTTACATGAAAGAAAAGTCCTACAAGAAACAAAACTAGTAGGTCCATAAAGTAGCAACTATTTTTATAATAACACTAGCTTTTGCCAGCGACTTCACCTGCATGGATGTCGGAAAATATCCCAGGGGAATGAAAATCCTTTCTTATTCCTTGTCTACATTATAATGGGAACCTCTGTGCAAAATTTCAGCTTTCCAGGTCCAAGGGTTTGGTCTGGGCGTTGATGAGTCAGTCAGTCAGGACTTCTCTTTTATTTATATAGTTAAAAGATACAAACACTTGAGTTTACATGTTTTCACTATAAATACATTAAATGATAATGATCTTTAATTTAATGATCTTCTTCGTTTTTGCCTTTATATTTAGGGCTAATTATTCAATAGTCAGATACCTCTTATCTCAAGATTATATATTTCAATTTGACAGCTTTTGTATAGAAAATATGTCAAACTGGCATATTAAAAATCAGCCCAGTCATAAAATAAATAAGCAAACCAATGGAATTTACGTTTTAATTGTTTTTCTTATATAAACCAGCCTACTGAAGTAGGTTTAAAATTAGGTACCTGTTTGATGAAGCAGTTTTTATCACATGGCAGAATGAGGTATTTATAACTTCTTATTTTAATAATTACTACATAAATGATGGCATCGATATATTCTAACGTACCTACTTTGTAAATTAAAATCATAGGTGGTTTTCACAAGCTGTCCCAAGTTCAAAACTTTAACATATGTTTTTGAAACTTCTTACTGAAATCTTATGCAATAATTGTAGGACATCGTACAAATAATCATAGTTTTACTTAAAATCAACAGTAGGTACGGTAATTGACGAGATTGTAAAGTTTTTAGTACTAGGACTAACAATAATGGCAGCACTCTCCTGTCTAACGAGGTTATTCACTTATTCGTAATAAAAAACTTCGCGATCCGACTTCCCAAACAATTAATATTAAATAAAATATAATAATACATTATGACGCTTACCAATACTTCCACTATTCGCTAATTTCTTGTTGCTCTTTATAGAACCATCCAAGTTATGATTACTCGAACTTTTATCGTTATCACTAGCCATTGAAAGGATTAAAGTGGTTAATGTAACAGATAAAAAGTATCACAATCTATTGTCCATTTCCAACAATTTTAATGTTTTCACTAATATGTAAAAAACAACTATAAAAGTAAAAAAGCACTCTTCAGAGGTAAATCATGTTTACACCCTCTGTTTCGTTTCAGACAGATGACAGAAAGTCAGACTCAAACCATAACAACAAAAGGTGCGTTCAAATTAAAAAAAAAAAAACTCTACTGGACTGTGGACACAAGTCTATCCAAAAAGATCCAGTGATAAGGATGATGCGCCAGGGTTGCCCGCGAAATTCAACATTTCTTACGTTTTTTGCAATTTGTAGGTCAGTGTGAGCTTGTATGTTGATGAAAATATGATTCGCGGCCGTAGCTAATATAGTTTTACAGAATTATAATCATTAAAATCAGCAATGCAACTCCATAAGTTAGCATTTAAGGTCAGTCGGCGGGGCAAGTGCGCCGACGGAGTAAGTGCATCTACCATAAAAATATCGAAAACTACATGACATGTTACATCCATGCAACAAACTAAAATACAGTTCCACTTCACAATCACAGATGCCTCTGTTCACCATAACTTGATTTGATATATCCGCCATTTTAGTTTATAAGGTACTCTGTGGTGTATGAAATTTGCTGGCAGTTTCGACGCAGTTCTGTCATTTTAGGGGGGGTGAAGGGTGAAGGTGAAACCTGTGAAACTTCCATATACATTGACTTCACTTCAAACAACATATTCATAGACAATGCTGCCACCTGAAGGAAAGGGAACGGAAACTTTGGCCATAGTTTTACTTTTGAGTAGAGTGCTATTCTGTAAATATCTTACCGTGAAAACTTAGGTGAAGTGATCTTAAAGTGAGCTGTCAATGTGTCAATCCCTTGGGTGGAATGACAGCTCACTTCACTTAAGTTATCACGGTGAGATGTTTACAGAATAGCATTGCTGTTTTGTGCTCTTTTACAACTTATGACTGTGTTTATTTTCTTAAATAAATATTATTTCATTTCTATCTACCATTTCATTCCGTTTCATTTATTGGTATGTCTCTTGATGAAGGCATTTATAGTATAGGATATAAAAGGAAAGCGTTACTGACTGACTGACTGACTGACTGATCTATCAACATACAGCTGAAACCACTGAATGGATTGGGCTGAAATTTGGAACACAGGTAGCTATTATGACCTAGGCATCCGCTAAGAAAGAGTTTTTGGAAATTCGACCTTTAAGGGGGTAAAAAGGGGGGATATTGTTTGTATAAAAATCTTATTCCTTGAGTTAATAAACTTGAAACTTGGCACGAATATTTATCTAAGTATATTATGATGTTTGTGATTTTTTGTTTTTCTAAACTACCCTCTAGAGGGGAATTGGGGGGTCTCAAAGTTTGTATGGAAAAATTTTAAATCCGATTAACTCAAAACTCAGTATTTATACTTAAAACCAAAAATAAAGAATAATGTGTGTCAGGGTTTTTTGAAAATCTACCTCTAACGGGGTGAAAAGGGGTAGTCAATTTCACTGGGGAGGATTTTAGTGCGTGGCTTGATTAACTCGAAAATTGGTGTAAATAATCTTTGAGTCAAGCTATGGAAATATCTCACACCATTTTTTTTAATTCCACCCCTGTGGGGGTGAAAACAGGGAATACAATTTACATGAAAAATGTTATTCATTTGGTTTTAATTGACTTGAAACTTGGCACAAATATTTGCCTAAGTTTGTCACTATTAGTTTTTGAAAACTACCCCGGAGGGAGGGTTAGAGGGGGAGGGGCAAGGGAGGGGTGGTGAGGAGTGTGAGGGGGAGGATGATGGACGCAGGGAGAAAGGGCAGGAATTGGTGAGGAGAGGAGGAAGGCATGGTGAAGGCTGAGGGGTGGGGAGGGGTTGGTGAGCCGGAGGTGGAGGAGAGGGGAGAGGGAGGGGACGGGGTGGTGAGAAAAAGAGAGAGCGAAGGGGAAGTGGTGAAGGGGGTGTGAGGGGGAGGGAGAGGTAGCGGAAGGGGATGTGGTGAAGGAACGAGCTAAACTCTGGAACTACGCTACCAGTCGGACTTTAAAAAATCTTTTTGCATTAATGGTAGCCCAAATCTTATAGAAGGCATATTTAACATCACTCTAGGACCCTTAGGTGCCGAGCAAAAAGAAAAAAGTCTGAAAGAACGCTAAGTGAAAACGAAGTAACAGCGCGGGTAGGCATTGCGATGCGACGGGGTGGGTCGAGCGAAAAATAAATTTCACGCGGACGAAGTCGCGGGCAGAAGCTAGTGTTATATATTATTCTTTGTGAAATAGATAAATTCTTATGTGTATGTTTCGAATTCTACATTACCTCTAGAATATGAATTTGTTGTCATAGTCTTATTTTATACACTTATGAATTAATTTATTCCACAAATGAAATAACATAATTATTCTTCAATACAATGTTTAGGGATTTTAATACTAGAAACAAAAACTCCTAAAAGCGCCATCTAGTGAGCTAGTGAAGGAGACATTAGAACATGCAACGCTATCTCTAGGCTTGGGTACTCACTTTTTACAAAACGAAAACTTCAGTGGCCCCTCAGAAGAATAACTTTATTCTTCTGAGGTTGCCGCATTCACGGAGCTATTGTTTTTATAGAGCACGGTATCTAGGCGAGCGCCAGCGAGACGCGATTTATCTAAGTATATTACTTTATATAGTATAATATCTATGGTAATTTTGCAGCAATAGTGAATTTTAAATGCATTCCATCTGTTTTATCCGTTACTGTCTTCGGTTTTATCGGTTTAGAGAATATATGTTACCGGCAATTTGTTTAGTAAAGATATTCTATAAAATACCTAGTCAATGTACAGAATACCTAGGGCGTCAGGTATGAAATATTATGAAAATTAATGTCCGTTACATACTTTGCCTAGGTAATGTATACAATACCCAGGCATTGTATATACTACCAGCTGGACCACCGGCAATGGGTAAAGTATAAAGAAGGACGGCCAAATCGTACCTGACGACGAGGCGGTGGTGTACAGATATGCCATATATATGAAAAAATCTATTATTTTTTAAGGTCTTAAAAAATATAAGAAATAGATATTTAAGTCGCCAGAAAAAAAGATATACACATTTTTTTGTTAATAGCATAATTTGCAAATTATTCAGAATAACATGTTCAGAACGCACCTTTGACGATTCATTTTGCTTAAGAAATGATTTAGTACTCAAAATTATAATTATTTACGTTTTTCTGAATAGTAATTATGTATATGTAATTCAATTCTATATACTTGTGTATCAAACAAACTAGTGCTGTTTTTATTATGTATTGGATTCTTGTCATAAAAATAATTATGTGGGTCCATAGTAAGTATCAGCATTTTGTTCAATTGTTTACAACGGAACGTCATAATATGTCATCGACGCGCGCCATTGATTGACAGTGTCAATCTCACGGGTGTCAATTTGACAGTTGACACTAATATACTGTTAGTCTTTGCACCCGGCGATTTCGCATTGTTGTGTTGTTGTTGTCAGTGTGAATATTGTGATACGTACTGTACTGTTTTGGGTTTCCTTCTGTTGTTTGACCTTGACATTGTTTTACAGACTGATAACTAGGTACCGCTTGTATAGTATGCCGACCGGCCGCCATTACGTGACACGAGCGACGGCGTCTTTGCAGGTACTCAAATCATGCACACATAGATCGGTACGGGGTTAAAATCTAGAATCGTTTGGCAGGAGGAGGGGGGTGGGGGCGGTGTGTGGGGGTGGAGGGGGGTACCCTGAGCCCCCCCCACCACTCCCATGAAAAGGTAATGCACCGTTCTTGAGAAAAACTAATTATTGTAACCTAACCTCAAAACACTTTAAAGTTACTTTTAGTATCGTATGGCAGAAGTAGGGGTTGAGGGTGGGTGGGGGGTACCCTAACGCACCCTCCCCCACAACTCCCATGTAAAGATAAGCACCATTCTTGAAAAAAAAACTAATTATTGCAACCTAACCTCTAAACACTTAAGTTGCTTCTGCAACGTCTCCAGCGCTGCGGGAAGTGCAGCCCCTTCGCCCTTACGTAACAAAGGACAGGCACCCATGCGAGCCGCAGCGGCTGAGGTTGGTCGCCGGAGGCGACCAGCAAACCGAAGCTGCGGAGGTGAGCATGGGTGCCTGTCCTTTCAACCTTTGTTACAGCGGGCGGGGGCTGCTCTCCCTCCGCGCCTCCGGGTTTTTATATACACTCTAGTATGCCAGCCAAAAGACTACGTAAAGTCGGGGTGCCCCGATTCGGTTTTGGGACAGATTCGACCTATTTTAACTATAAAGTGGGGTGCACACTAACTTCCTTCTGAGCAGAATTTCTAGGTTGAATGACACTGACTTTTTTTTTGCGTTTCGTTTCACGTATTTTACACGACATTTTACACCGCAGACAATATATTGATACAAATTTGGTTGTCAATCGCCCATTTTGACATTTCGTTTCACTGTTTATCTGATTTGAGGTTAGAAATAATTTTTATTAATTTCTCAAAAAATATGCATTACCTTGTAATGAGAGTGGTAGCGTTATAATCAGGGACCCAACCCCTACCAACTTTCACCCCATTCACCCCCCTCCTCCTGCCAAACGATTCTAGATCCAACCCTTTCCTTCTGTTGTTTGACCTTGACATTGTTTTACAGACTGCTAACTAGGTACCGCTTGTATAGTATGCCGACCGGCCGCCATTACGTGACACGAGCGACGGCGTCTTTGCAGGTACTCAAATCATGCACACATAGATCGGTACGGTGCTTCACTTTCGATATGCGCGGCGCGGAGTCCATCTTTTTTTATAAGTCTATGATCTCACTATTATTTGTTTCTGTACACTGAAAATAAAACTCAGGTCCAGCTTCTATAGAAATTTGGCCGATGTTCTTTGGTCTGTATTTATCAATGCTAGCTTGCTAGGTGCTAGGATAGATTAGGTTCAAAAACTGTCACAGAACCGAGTTAGCCAACCCCGAGTCCACGTGGTACTTGTTTGCCTTATCCCGAGAGTGTTTTTAGAGCCAGAGGCGCGCAGAGAGGGTAGCCCTCAGAACAATAACTTTGTTCTGAGGGGTAGCCTCCTCCCGCGTTAATAAGGCGACCTTATTATGCAAGGGCGAAGAGGTTGCACTTCCCATAGAGCCGGTTGCACTTTCCATAGAGAGGAGTATTCAGATCAAGCTATACATTTCCAGTATAAGCTGATCTCGTATTGTATAGGATTTCCTTACAATGGGAGGTCAGTGTAAACTGGAACTGTATAGCTTGATGTGTAGCCGTGTGTACGCACTGCTACAGATCAAGCTTTACATTTCCATTAGCTGATCTCGCATTGTATAGGATTTCCTTACAATGAGAGGTCAGTGTAAACAGGAAATGTATAGCTTGTTGCGTAGCCGTGTGTACTGGTCTTGGCCGTTTTATGTTAAAAATAAATCAAATAAACACTGTTTTCTTACTCTAAGCTATAATCAGACAACAGCAGCACATCAGGTTATACCAAACTGTCAAACTCCAAATTATTTTAAACTTTAAAGTCTTCAGATTTAAGTTCAAAATCGAATGAGATTTGAGTTTGTAGTAAGTATTGTTATTATCACAAACGGGATATTTACCATGTTTACTGTTTTTTAGTTCCCGATATTTCGGCAAAAACCATTGATATAAATACGCAGTAATATATAAGCACAGTCTAAAAATCATACAGTCGTCCAACGAAGACGTCTAGACAGGGCAATCGTGCGGGGTGTGAGGGGCGAGACGCGGGTAAGCCGATCCCGAACTGCGAACAAAACGATGTTAGTAGTTCGGGTATGTTATTCAGGGCTAACGCGTGTTTATTTTTTATTTGTTTATTTAAATAAATATATTGTAAAAAAAATGTAAAGGTTATCGCACAGGGCATCCATCTGTTTGGAAATCCTACTTATATTATAATTGTGAAAGTGTTTGTTTGTATGTTCCGTGTCAAGATGGTGGACTTTTTTATTATTTACAAAGGGTGAATTTCGAGATGGTGGACGTAATTTTTTATAATTTGATATGGGTGTCAATTTTGAGTTTAATTGGGGTGCTTGTTACGAAAAAGGCATCCTTTTTTAAATCCAAGATGGCGGACGTCATTTTTTTATAATTTGATATGGGTGTTAATTTTGAGTATAATTGGGGTGCTTGTTACGAAAAAGGCATCCTTTTTGAAATCCAAGATGGCGGATGTCATTTTTTTATAATTTGATATGGGTGTCAATTTTGAGTATAATTGGGGTGCTTGTTACGAAAAAGCCATCCTTTTTGGAATCCAAGATGGCGGACGACGTAATTTTTTTATTATTTGATATGGGTGTCAATTTTGAGTATAATTGGGGTGCTTGTTACGAAAAAGCCATCCTTTTTGGAATCCAAGATGGCGGACGACGTAATTTTTTTATAATTTGATATGGGTGTCAATTTTCAGTATAATTGGGGTGCTTGTTACGAAAAAGCCATCCTTTTTGAAAATAACGCTCATGACAAAAAACTTGAAAATTTTCGCAGTCGCCATGTTGGATTTTCATTTTGACTTCACTATCGGCTTTACCGTCCTCTAAAACCATCGAAACGATACCCATGACGAAAAATTTTAAAATTTTCGCAGCCGCCATCTTGAATTTTAATTTTAACCTCGTTATCGTTATCAGCGATATCAAAAACCATGAGAATGACATCTATGTCGAAAAAAAAAAATTAAAAAGAAAAATAATAAAATTATTAGAAAAAAAAAACTTAAGAAATAAGCAGGCACTCAAATGTCGTTAATGGTAATAATAATGATGATCTCAAATAAACAAAGTAATTAATTAATATCGTTTACAAACTTGGGAGTTGGGACAACCCTTGCTGTTGCGACCATGTCTAGACGTTGTCGGCATTTACCACGACATCAAAGGCGTCGTCCTACTGTATGTTTTTATACTGTGATATAAGTCAATGGCAAAAATAGTAAACATGGTAAATATCCCGTTTGTGTTAATAACAATGTTAGTGACCATGACAGTTTAAAAACTTGTAGTAAGTAGTAACCAAAGAGTATAATAACTATAGAGGAAGTAGTAACTCGACCCGCTGCTGTGCTGCAGCTATTGTAGCTACTTCTTCTTCAAGAAGTGAATCCTTTCAAATATACTACTCCAACCTCCACTAATAAAACGTCTGCATAAATACGATTTTGTCGATTTCCTTTCTAGTTTTAAATATCTTATCGACATAAGCTTATCGACTACATATTCAGTTTTTGGGTGTTATTATCCTTTTATCAATATCTTGTAATCGACTTCGACCTTAGAGCATTTAACTATGGAGATGGCAAGCAGCGAATCACCGAACAACATTTTCTGCCACTTTATGCGGGGGGCGAGGAAAACACATACAGCACACTACGAAAATTTGACAGTGCTAGTGATGTGACACAAACAATGATATTTCATTACATGAATGAATGAATAAATGTTCATTCATTTTAATTTCTTGTATGTATACGCACGGCTACAGATCACGCTATACAGGGTTATTGGTAAAACACCAGCAACCTCTTTAGGGATCATTGTACTCATCATTATGAACAACTTTTAATGAGGGACCAAACCTGAAATCGCGAAAAAAAATCAGCTGCTCCCTACATTTTGACGAGTTTGATGTAGATAAAAATGTACTGAACAGCTGATTTTTTTTTTCGCGATTTCGTGTTTGGTCCCATAGTAAAACTTGTTCATAATGATGAATACAATGACCCTTTAAGAGGTTGCTGGTGTTTTACCAATAACCCTGTATATTTCCGGTATAAGCTGATCTCGCATTGTATAGGATTTCCTTATAATTAGAGATCAGTGTAAACTGGAAATATATATAGCTTGATGTGTAGTCGTGTGTACCTACACAAAAATACGCAATATGATTAATGCCTGCGAAACTACGTAGGTAGCCAGTACACTACTTCCCCACTGCTCAACTAGATTGCTCAACTGCATAAAGTTGAGGAGTGGGTAATACCAATGGCTCAACTGGTAATTGCTCAACTATGAATAGTTGAGCAGTGGGTAATACCCGCTGATCAACTAAAACTGCACAACTATATTAAATACTAGAAATAAAAACTCCAAATCTCATAATTAATAATATACTTCACCAACTACTAAGAAATCTTAAAATTATTATTTTTTAATATTTAGTTAACGAACTTAGAAAAACACTTTAATTAATTAAGTAGGTACCCTTGTTATACGTGAAATGAAATGAAAAAACCGGTCAAGTGCGAGTCGGACTCGCGCACGAAGGGTTCCGTAACATATTATATGTTTAACAATCGCAAAGATAACTTTTTACTTATTTTATAATGATACTGATACAATATTTTATAATGATACAATGGGTATAGCCAAAAAAGCGACTTGGAAATGTCCTGACTGTCAGAGCAAACTACCGAAGACAAATAACACCGATACACCAGTCCGACTAGCTGCACGAGGCGATTGCTCCAACAATTATACAGCTCAGCAACTTCACAGCTCACCTACCGAATCCAACGTAACTGTTCGCAATAAACAGATAAAACAAAGCAGCCCCCCTGAGAGTCCAATTAATGACGACACCATTTTAGAAATCTCAAAAGGTTCCCTCAGAGAAATCATTAAGCAAGAGATCGCCAGCGCCCTTAAGGATGTTGTAGCTGACCAGTTTAAGCAAATAAGCGACCTAATATCAGGTTTTCGGGTTTCCCTTGATTTTTTTAACGAAAAGTATGAAGAAACAAAATTGTCATTAGAAGAAAAGTCTTCCAGAATTCAGGCACTTGAAAAAGATAACTTACAGTTACACACATCGATCCACGATATAAGTCGACGCCTAAACCTTATGGAACAGAATTTTAGAGCGACCAACCTCGAAATTCAGAATGTACCCGAAAACCGCTCAGAAAATCTACTCACCACGGTGTTACAACTCGGCAAGATCACTAGTAGTGGAGTCATGGAAGCCGACATAGCTCACTGTACCAGGATCGCAAAAAAGGATACCCAAACTGCTCGACCTAGATCTATTCTTGTT
Source organism: Cosmia trapezina (assembly GCA_905163495.3). NCBI lineage: Eukaryota > Metazoa > Arthropoda > Insecta > Lepidoptera > Noctuidae > Cosmia > Cosmia trapezina. The sequence goes on from LR991028.1 coordinate 13,075,733, forward strand.
AAATTTAACAATCCACGCCTACGAGATACATTCTTCGCTGCTACTATCAACTACAACAAGAACAACACTAACAATAAGCTGAATACGAGTCACCTTGGTATCGCCACTGAGAACCCAGTTCCGATTTACGTGGCGGAACATTTGTCGGCAGATAACAAGGCATTACACGCAGCGAGCCGAATTCGTGGCAAATCACTTGGGTATAAGTTTATTTGGGTGCGAAACGGAAGAATATTCATGAAGAAAAATGAACAATCTGAACGCATTGTTATCACAAACCAGGAGCAACTTAAGTCTATAACGTAAATAAATTAGGTTAGATATTAAGCAAACTGTTGAACGTTTTTGTAGTTTAATTAGCCACATTCAATAGTTCACTTCGGATTTATTATCAGAATGTACGCGGCCTTAAAACGAAACTTAATATTTTTTACCATAATATGTCCTTACAAGATTATGACATAATTGTGCTTACGGAGACTTGGCTGAACGGTGGTGTTTACGACGCCGAATTATTTGACGAAAGGTATGATATATACAGACGAGATCGCGAATCTAGTCGATATAGTGCGCGCAGGGATGGTGGTGGCGTTTTAATAGCTGTGTCCAGGAAGTTAAAGTCGTGTCGACTACCACACCTGGAGAGTTCATGTGAGGATCTGTGGATCAATATTGAAACCGCCCCGCGTGGCACAAGAACACATAAATTCCGTATATGCGGCGTTTACTTACCACCGCCTGTGACCTCTGATATCATGCAAGTATTTTTTGATTCTGCTCAGGGTGCTCTTGACCACGGTGATCACACTCTTATCTTAGGGGACTTTAACCTCAGTAATATAATCTGGAAAATTGATGAGCAAAACACAGGGCATGCACAACCATATCCTAGTAATAATAGCGAGGTGATTAAATGTTTCCTAGATTTTGTTTCTTTAAATGCTTTAGAACAGTTTAATTACATACCAAATGCTAAATCTAAAACATTGGATCTGGCCCTCTGTAATACTACGTTACATAACCTTAGCCGTTGTACCTGTCAATTGATTTCAGAAGATCCCTTGCACCCATCATTAGAGTTCTCTATATCTTTAAACACTAAATCAAACAATCTTCAAGCTAAACCAACAATTAAACCAGACTTCTTTAAAGCGGATTACGATAATATCACGACAGCACTAAATTCTGTAGACTGGGAAAAAGAACTGGAAGGTCACCAAACAACTGACAAAATGATCGATATATTTTACAAGGTACTGCACGACATCATCAAACAAAAAATCCCGATGAAAAAAATATTGGACAATAAATATCCTCAGTGGTATTCTCGAGAACTTATACGTCTCCTAAAAGAAAAAAATAAATTCCGCATAAAAGTTAAAAAGTACAAAAATCCTCTTGACATCGTATCATTTGAGACATTGCGTGCTAGATGTGGTAGGCTTATGGAAGTCTGTTACAAAAACTATATAGTTAGAATGGAGGATGCACTTGCAGTGGATCCAAAAATTTTCTGGACATTTATTAAAAATAAAAAGAAAAATAAGAGTACTTACCCAGCAGAAATGTGTCACATGAACAGGTCAGCATCAAGTGGACGTGAAATCTGTAACTTGTTTGCCGAGAACTTTGCACAAGTCTACAATACCTCATCGACTGTTAATACGTCTAACCACGTTGACAGCTGTCTTGCCCCGTCCGGATTCTGTAAACTAGAATTTGGCGCTGAGGAAATATTCCAATCTCTAAAAGCCTTGCATGAGCGGAAAGGTGCTGGAAGTGACGGTATTCCACCTGTATTTATAAAAAGATGTGCAAAGGCACTAACTAGACCTCTTAAACTTATTTTCAACAAGTCAATGGCGGACGGCGTGTTTCCCGAGAGGTGGAAGGAAGCTTTAGTGGTTCCTATTTTCAAATCAGGAGAAAAGCAACAAGTATCTAACTATCGGCCCATCTCTATTTTAAACATATTCGGCAAAATACTTGAAAAGTTAGTAACTAAACGTCTAAATGCACATGTTAAACATTGTATCACTTCCCATCAACATGGTTTTATCAATTCAAGGTCAACCTCTACAAACCTTATGTGTTATGTCACAGCCATATCAGAGTCTCTTGATAAAAGAATACCGGTAGACACGATATACACAGACTTCAGTAAGGCATTTGATAAGGTTGACCATAATATACTACTGAATAAACTAAACCAATTGGGAATAGGAGGGTCTTTATTTAAGTGGTTCCATTCTTACCTCGTTGGCAGGAATTCAAAAGTGGTAATTAATGGTCACCACTCTGACACCTTCCCAGCTACATCGGGAGTCCCGCAAGGATCGCACTTAGGCCCTATCCTCTTTAACATCTTCATTAACGACATTACGTCATGTTTTAAGCACTCAAGTTTCTACCTGTTCGCAGATGACGTTAAAATTATGAAACCAATACTGACCAACTCCGATTGTGCACTTTTACAAGCTGATCTCGATAGAATGGCGGATTGGTGTAGAGTAAACAAAATGTCGCTCAATGTCTCTAAATGTCACTATATGCAATTCTCCCGTAATAAAACAGCGCAATCCAACAAATACACATTGCATCAGCAAACACTACAAGAAGTAAAAGAAGTTCGTGACCTGGGAATTTTATTTGACAAGAAACTGAAATTCGATAGGCATGTATTAAATATAACCTCTAAAGGGTTCAAGGTCCTTGGATTTGTCTTGCGTAATAGCAAAGAATTTTCTAAAACCTCGACTAGAATTAAATTATATAACACATTGGTTCGCCCACTGCTTGAATATAATAGCACCGTATGGAATCCGCACTATGATATTTATATTAAACGCTTGGAAAGTGTACAAAGACGTTTTCTATACCATCTTTGCTATAAAGATCGTCTGGCGAAAGAAATTAGGAGCTACGACCTAAGATTGCAACATTATAAAATGTCCTCGTTGTTAGATAGAAGAAAAGTTCTAGATCTCACATTTCTTCACAAACTGTTTAACGGCACTGTCGACTGTAGCGAGCTTCTTGGAAGGCCGCAAATAAGCGCACCATCTCGCTTGCCGCGAAAATGTAACTACAACCTTTTCTATGTGCCGGGATCCAAAACAAACCTCGGCCACTTCGCCGTTTTGCCAAGACTATGTAGGCAGTTTAACGTAATATCGAAGCATAATGATTTGGATATTACATGCTTTTGGAGATTACGGTGGAACAGAAGACGAAGTTTATCCAAAAAGAAATACGTATATTCACAAATAACACAAGAACTATATTTAACAATAAAATAAACTTATAAAACAACCACGAGATATTTTCTTCTTGACATGAGTGACAATCAATAGGTATACAGTTGCTTGGTAACCAAATGTTCTAATTTTAACATCTCCTCTCAACAAATACCTATTAGGTCAGAGATCTTTCTGATCCTCGGTCTTGCCAGTGGCTTGGTCAGGATATCTGCCAGCTGATCTTCACTAGATACCTTATCGACTTTTAAATCACCGCCAGTCACCAATTCTCTCACAAAGAAATGTCGAACCCGGATATGCTTAGTCCGTCGATGGAATTCGGGATTTTCAGCTAGCCTGATTGCAGCTTCGTTATCTACTCTTATGCATGGAATCTCCTTAAGAGCGACAAGATCACTCATAAGCCGAGATAGCCAACAGTTTCTCTGGCTGCTTCACTAGCGGCTACTACTTCTGCCTCGGTGGTCGAAATTGAAACGCTTGCCTGTCTTTGGCTTAGCCACGACACCGCACCTCCTGCATACATGCACAGCACTCCAGTAGTGGATCTACCAGTGCTGATATCTCCTGCATGATCAGCGTCACTATAGCATTCCAAAATGCCTTGTTTGTAATATTTCTTGTACATGATACCTAGATCTGGCGTGTACTTCAAAAATCGCATTATGCGCTTCAGTCGGACACAGTCTGCTTCTTCTGGTTTTTCCAGACTCCGTGAGACTACACTTACAGCGTATGCAATGTCAGGTCTAGTACATACCATCAAGTAAGCCAATGCTCCAACAATTTGCCTGTAGTTATCTTTCATATAACTCATGTCCACCTTCTCGCTCCATGCACTGTCTTTTGCAATCGGCGTCGAGACTGGTTTGCAGGTGTCCATTCCGAATCTCCGCAAGATCTTATGTACATACGACGTTTGGAATATCTTAATTCCATCTCCTCTGCTTTCTATCTCTACTCCAAGAAAATAGGACGCAGTTTTCGTAGTTATTTTGAAACGACGTTTGAGCTCCTCCATCAACTCGTCTATCAGTGCGTCATTGGATCCGACGACCAGACCGTCATCCACGTACAAAGCTACTATAAGCTTTTCACATCCTTTCTTTCGTATCAGAAGACAAGGATCAGCCTCACTTGCCTTGAAACCTATTTCTTTGAAATAATCTAAAATACACCGGTTCCAGCAACGTGGTGCTTGTTTTAGCCCATACAGACTCTTCTTTAAAAGACATACTTGACCGGAGCCGTCATTATAACCTTCTGGTTGTTTCATGAAGATCTCTTCATTCAACGAGCCGTACAGGAAGGCAGACGAAACATCGAACTGTCTCATCGACATTCCTTCGCTCGCTGCTGTACTAATCACTGAGCGAACAGTTGCCATTCTGGTCACAGGACTAAAGGTCTGCATGTAGTCTATACCTTTCTTTTGATGAAAACCTTTTATCACCAATCTAGCCTTGTACTTATCTATGGAGCCATCAGCATTCATCTTAACTTTGAAAACCCACTTACTAGGTAAAGCTTTTCTGCCCTTGGGTAGATTCACGAGCTTCCATGTGTCACTTTCCTTCAAAGAACTGATTTCGCTGTCCATGGCCTTTTCCCATAGCTCTTTATCTGGGCTTCTGATCGCATCTTTGTACGTTTCAGGTTCATTGTAACCCATTATTGCGTTCATAACAAAGTCTTTGAATCTATCTGGAGGTCGTAACAAAGAACGGTCTCGAAGTATCATCTGTTCCGGGAACACATCTTCACGTTCATCTGCGATAATTTCATCATTGACATCATCTTGATATTCATCAACGACATTATCATCTTCGTTAACGTTTCCATTCCCCTCCGATTCAATAGACTGTTCAGTTATAACATTTTCTGCGTCATGAAACTCTTCTCCAACATCTTGATTTCGTTCACGTATATCCATGTTAGTTTCACCGACTCTTTCAATATTAGGCATAACAGGAGTTCTTTGTCTATTATCTGTCAAAGCATCTATACCAAGGTCTACTTCAATTTCATTTTCCGGACTGCAGACTGCTTCAGGATATTCATTAATTGAAGTCTCTAGCGCTTTCTCATAGAAAATAACGTCCCTAGATCGGACTAATGAATTTCTTTCCCGATTCCAAAGTCTGTATCCATCATCATTGTCGTATCCAATTAAAATGCACCGTGTAGCTTTCTTTTGCAATTTTCTTCTCTTCTGCTTTGGTACATGCGCATAGCAAGGTGACCCAACTATCCTCAGGTGCTTTATCTGAGGCTTCTTTTTAAGCCACAGTTCATAAGGCGACTTGTGTTCCACTGAAGTACGTCCTGTCCTGTTTAGTATGTAAACAGCAGTGTTTACCATCTCAGCCCACAAATTCTGAGGAATCTCCTCATGCGCGTGCATCATTGCTCTAGCAGATTCGACTATAGTGCGATTTTCTCGTTCACTACACCCATTTTGTTGTGGAGTGTACGGCATAATGAGTCTTTGCTTTATTCCAGCTTGTCCAAGTAGATCTCGTACATTCCTGTTATCGTATTCGCCACCATTATCACTTAAAACCTCGATAATAGTATGTCCAGCATTTCTAGCCTCAGACATCATCTGTTTTAATTTTTCGGGAACTTCAGATTTATTTTTAAGGAAGTATACATATCTGTATCGTGTGAACTCATCCTTAAACAGTACGAAGTATCGATATCCAGAGACGCTCCGAGGAAAAGGTCCACAGACATCTGAGTGTATGCGCTCACCAGGTGTTGTTACCTTTTCGCGAACACCAAATGGTTTCCTGTGCGCTTTACCAAAGATACAACCTTCGCATATATCTCCACTGTTAGATGTCTTTACTCTTAACTCCCTCTCTATCAATTTTTTAATATGTCTCTTGTCTTGATGTCCCATACGCTCGTGCCATAATTGCAGCGTATCTCCATGCTCAATTAAGTTGACTGAAAAATCAGCACATATGGCTTTGCAGTCTATCTTGTACAAACCGCCATACCTTTGCCTTTTTCCTGTTAAGACAACCTTACCATTGATCTTCATGGAACATGTTGTAACCCGCGACTCAAATATACTTGAAGGGTTCTTGTCCTGTGTACTAAGCACAGAGAAAAGGTTCTTGCTAATCTGAGGAACATACCAAACATCTCTTAACAAAAGGAAGTCACTTTTTCCTTTAACATTGGCCTCTACACGGACTGTGCCTGTTCCAACAGCCTTTATCATGTTTCCGTCAGCTGTAGTTACTGTGTGAGGTTCAATAAAATGTTTAAAATCTTGAAATAGATCTCCTCGACTTGTGACGTGATGTGTAGCTCCATTGTCTATATACCAATGATCACAATCACGGTTAGTGCCAGAATCTGTTGAATTCACTGTCAGTAACATCATGTTGGAACTGTGAGCTTTATTTTCCTTTTCTTTCTTGCCATTTTTCGGGCAATCCTTCTTAAGATGTCCAGACTCTTTGCAAATAAAGCATTTGTACCTCTTTTTATTTTCCTGCAGGTCTCTTTGGTCATTTCCTTTAGCAACCTTTCTATTAGTTTTCACATAAAGCGCACTTTCGCTCGATTCAGCGTCAGCCATCGTCGCATTCAGCGCTTTTTCATGCGCACACAGTTGGGCCGTAATGTTGTCTACTGTCCTTTCCTTCTTAGACATCAATAGCCAACTCGACTTGAAAGAAAAAAAAGTTTCCGGCAACGTATCTAGGATCTTGCAAATCAAGAGAACTTCAGGCATTTCCACGTTCTCCTCTTTGAGCAGTTCTTCCTTCAGACTGTGCCATAAATTCTTCAGTTTCGATACATGAGTCGACATGCTGTCTGACGGATCCCTTTTAAGTTTGAAGAAGTCCAAACATAAGTCGTAGAGCCTGCCCTCATCAGGACCCTCGTACAGCCTATGGAGTTCTTTCCATACTTCCTTGGGAGTGGACAACCTTATTACTTTCCCTAGTGTCTCATCCGTTACATTATTTGTAATTAGCAGTAGGGCTGTGCTCTCCAATGTAACAAAATCTCGTAAAGTTTTATTGTAAATATCTACTACGGCATTACCACTGCCTTCCGCAGGCTTCGCCGGTTTTTGTGCCTTGCCTTCCACAATCTCCCAAATTCCGTTTATGCCTTTTAGTAGGGCAACCATTCGGTATTTCCAGGCGACCCAATTGTGGCCATCAAGTTTTGTGATCTGTATTTTTGAAAGCTCCATTTTATACTTCTGGGTTCTGGGCCCATAACCTTTTGGAGATTACGGTGGAACAGAAGACGAAGTTTATCCAAAAAGAAATACGTATATTCACAAATAACACAAGAACTATATTTAACAATAAAATAAACTTATAAAACAACCACGAGATATTTTCTTCTTGACATGAGTGACAATCAATAGGTATACAGTTGCTTGGTAACCAAATGTTCTAATTTTAACACATGCAAATTACTAAAGTTTAAAAAAGATGTAAAAGTCTTAATAACCAAGTCATAATATTTTGTATTTTTTGTTGGGTTCTACTATTATTCCTTGATTATTATTATTATTTAATTTTATTTGAATTTAATTTGATTTATTTTATATTTATATTTGAATTTTATTTTTGAATCTCAATTTGTTAATATTTGTTTGTATTATTTTGTACCTGTATAATTTTTTATGACTTTCGACATTGACATTTGACATTGATTTTTGACATTGCATTTTGATTAGTTTTAATGATTTCAATTTTGAAAATTTTAACTTTAATAATTTAAATTTTAATGATTTCTTGTTTATCAAACTTCTTGGATTTACCTAGTTATTAATTGAATGATGTGGTCGCCTATAATTGGAAGCGCACACTTGTATTGTCCGTATGTATGTTAACAGGCATGTATCTGTGTAGCCTCTGTTGGCGATCCAATAAATAAATAAATAAATAAAATAAATAAATACTGTGAATTACAAGGTTATTTTTTGCAGTTGCAGAAAATCACCCATGTTTAAACAAAATACCTTATGAATCGCAGTTTTCAGTATTGTTGATTAAATACAGTATTCATGGTACTTACATGGTATCAAGAAGTTTCAAATTCCTAATTTGTTGAATTGTTGCTCTAGAGCTCGTACAAAAATGGTCTAAAATTTACAACTTTTACGGCCCCCTATTTCTTAATTTTAAAAGATAAAAAAAATATGTTTGTACTCTACTCAATGAGTTCTAGACAATGACACCCCACATAAGACATAATCAGCCTATAATGTTCCTACTGCTGGGACACAGGCCTCCTCTCGGTGAGAGGGAGCGGGCCGTAATCCACCACGCGGGCCCAGTGCGGGTTGGTAGATGTCACATGTCTTCGAATTTTTGGTTCTAGGACATGCCGGTTTCCTCACGATGTTTTCCTTCACCGTTTTGAGAGCAGCGGTGATGAAATAATGACATGACACCCCACATGCTAGATATTTTTTTTTTTTTTTTTTTCAAAATGAAAAGTTTATTGTATGGGGACCAACCCCTTAAATTTTTAACTTTGCTATAGTTTTATTATTTGTTGTTATAGCCGTAATAGACAACGGAGGCTTAGTAAGTTTGTACTGGGCTGTACGTGGTTGTCTGATTTCATGGATTTTAATTTTCTTGCGCGGAACCCTAATTATTTTTCTAAAATAAAAATAGCCTAAGTTACTCCTTAAAACATCAGCTATATGCCGTCAAAATCGGTGAAAATTCGTTTGGCAAGTTTCCTAACTTGACTCAAAGTACCATTTTTTTAATCGGACTGCGCTTTAAAATTCTTCTATACAAACTTTAACATCCCTAAACCTCATTTGAGGCGTAGTTTTGAAAAACTAATAATGACAAACATTATTACTTACTTATGAAAGTATTTGTGCTAAGTTTCAAGTTCACTAACCAAATTAATAAGATTTTTCATATAAACTGTATCTCTGTTTTCACGAACACAGATACCTAAAGAATTTCAAAAATCGTCTTGTATGTTTCCATAACTTGACTCAAACATTATTTACACCAATTTTAGAGTTAATCAAGCCCCCAATAAAATCCTCCGCTATAAAATTAACTTTTCACCCCTTATGGGTAGATTTTTGGAAAACCCTAATACACGTTAGTCTTAATTTTTGGTCTCAAGTATAAAAACTGAGTTTCGAGTTAATCGGACCGCGTGTTAAAGTTCCTCCATACAAACTTTGACACCCCCCATCCCTCCTTAGGGGGTAGTTTAGGAAAACTAAAAATGATAAACTTTATAATTTACTTAGATGAATATTCGTGCTAAGTTTCAAGTCTATTAACTCACGGGATAGGATTTTTCATACAAACTTTCATCCCCTGTTTTACCCCCTTAGGGATGGAATTTCCAAAAATCCTTCCTTAGTGGATGTTTACACTATATAAGGTAACTATGTGCAAAATTTCAAGTCTCTAGGTCCATTGGTTTGGGCTGTCCGTTGGTATATTAGTCAGTGACTCAGTCAGGACTTTGATTTTTTTATATATATAGATTTACCATGTTATTTTAAGACCACAGACTTCTTATAGGTTTTCCTGTAATCTACAGGTATAGAACTAATTTATATATTTTTTTCAAAATTTTAGGCTCAGTAGTTTCGGAGATAAGGGGGGGGGAATGGTCAATTTTCGTCTAATTTCTTAAATAACTTTAAAATTATAAATTTTAAAATTATAAAAAAAATACGTTTGAGACCCTCATAGTAAGCCCTTTCATTTGATATGTCACTCGGTACAATTTACAAAACTTTTTTTTTTAATTTTCATATTTTCCCCCTAAAAGTGACTCTCATATTCAAAATTCATATATTTACTTTAGCTGTTCGTGTTTGGGTCACAGAAATCCATATGTGTACCAAATTTGAACTTAATCGGTCCATAAGATTCGGAGCGAATTGGCTGTGACAGACGGACAGACGGACAGACAGACAGACAGACACACGAGTGATCCTATAAGGGTTCCGTTTTTTCCTTTTGAGGTACGGAACCCTAAAAATAATTTCATTTCATTTTATTCTGTAAATAAAAGGATAGGGATAGGGTAGGTAGGATTTCGGAATCACTTTTCCAAAAAAAATTAAAAAAATAAGCTGGATGAAGTCGACATTTCATAACTAATTACCCTGAGAAGAAATGGCGAAACAAGACCACTAACAGACATAATCTTGGTTAGATCATGTGAGGACCATATAGATCCATGTCTGAAATGGTCTTTTGAGGAAAGAACCATACTTTGAGTGGACCTGTCCAGTCAGTGCAAGCATTAGTCAACCGTGTAGCTCAACTCAGGATTTAAGGAGCTCAATAACACGACGAACAATACCAAAGAAAGGACATTTGGGTAGGTCGCATATAGTACTCAAAATGTCATACCATCAATAATACTAAAACTAACTATTATTATTTTATGTTTCTTCGTTTTGCTTCTTGAATGTGTTATCGTAATTTTTCGAGAGCGTGCTCAATTGAGATTTCTGAATTAATTAGTTGCGTTTGTATGTAAATAATTATATCATCATTATGTTTACTTCTTTCTTCTCCTGTTCGCTGTTTTATCTACAGCAAGCACGTCAATATCAGCTAATACTTTTAATAATCATAACAATGTCTTAGTGTCTTAGTTTATCGATTATGTCCGTAAGGATTGAGTCGCCACATTTCGTATCTTAATGAAATTTTATACTTATTTAGTAGTAAGTTTAAAAATTTTGTAGGTTCGATCCTAGATTTTGTAGGTATAATACTTCAAAAGATATATGAACATAAAGGTGGCACCTCAATCTAAATATTTGGATTGAGTCGCCACGTCAGAACTAGGTACATCATGGATGAATGTTTATCATTATTTGGTATGATTTAGTAGTAATTGTGTATAGTACCTACTAAAAATCTGAGTCCTGTATTGTTGATATTGAAGAATATACAATACTTTTAATGTGGCTCCTCAATCCATCAATCAATCAATCATAAAAACGTGAATTTCCATGAAAGTAATTGGTCAATTTATATTCCACTACAAAGAACATTCAGTAGTAAGTGTGTTCGAATTTGTAGCATATAGAGAAAGTAGTAAAACTGAGTGAATTTAGTAAATAAACGCATTTTATTTGGCTCCTCAGTCCTGACGTTCTGCAAATAAATAATTGATTGTATCTACCTGAGATCACAACGGAATCAATAACCAGAGACACTAACATTTAGTATAAATGTCTACTAAATACTTAAGTACAAATCAACATTGTATACATTCGGTATCTGAAAAAAAAATACTTTTCGATATTCATTAAGAATTCGCTATTGAGGGTGACCATGTTGTGTGTGTACCTGGGACAAACGGTCAAACTAGGTAAGTCCAACTTCGTTAAGTTAGGGAAGCTACGGAAGATCTTCTCGTCCAAAATATCGCAGTGTCTCGAAACAAAAGTCTTTGACCAGTGTGTGTTGCCAGTTATGATTTACGGCACTAAGACGTAGCGTTTTACAATGGGCCTCATAAGAAAGCTCAAGGTCACCCAAAAGCCAAAGAAGAGGGTTATGCTCGGTGTTTTTCTGCGAGATCGAGTTAAGAATGAGGTCCCTTTTGGGGGGAGCAGTGGACGTCTTTCGGCTGAAATGGATGATGATGATGATGTTAAATGAAACCAGGATGACTAGTTTTTGAAATTTATTTTTTTAATAAAATTCCTACTTATTTCTAACAGAATTGTATTATTCACTTCGTAAAGGAGAAAAATAATAAAGTGTTCATCCTAAACGTTCTAAATAATTGCCACTTAAATACTAACTTACCGAATAAATAAACACATTAATACTAATCGTAAAAAACTATTCAAACTGCCCATTGATACCTCTGATGTTATGGTAAGCGTTTATAACTACGATTTTGTATCGAAGCGCTTTTGTGTGAAATCAAGATGTGCCAACAAAGATAATTATGCAAATTACGTATAGGTAATAACAATGTTACAAAACCGGTCAAGAGCGAGTCGGACTCGAGCACCGAGGGTTCCGTTCCGATTTCTGAAAAAGTGTGCTATTTAGAGACATCGTTTTATTTTTCCTGTAATCTTTACATAAACTTCTATCATATAGAATATTTGCAGATTTTTCGCTTCGCAAACTTCGGAGATAGGGGGGGGGGTGGGACGGTATTTTTTTTTACATTTGTCATCAAAAGTCGAAAACTATGCGGCCTATAAAAAAGAAAAAAAATGTTTGAGAATGTGCAAATAGCGCTCTTTCATATGATACCCCATATGCCATGGTAAACCCACTTTGAATTTTTAAGACCCCCTTTCAGTCAATGTTGCAAAAAAAGTATAAATATTTATTTCTTATTTGCAAAATAGTTGGGTAAACATCATCTAAAACTGTTCCAAATTTCAAGTTGATAGCATTAGTAGTTCTTGAGATATCCAGCTGTGACAGACAGACAGACAGACTGAGTCACACCATAAGGGTTCCTTTTTTACCATTTTGGTACGGAACCCTAAAAAGGAACTGTCCCTATACTATATGTTTTAAAAAACAGCACATAATAAGTGGTAGGTCCACTAATCGAATCGCAACCCGCGAAATACAATAATTGAGTAGTCCCGATGCCCATCTGGGGTCTCCGAGAGCAAATGCGCGAGTTAGGGTCAGCTCACACTGAGACGCGACGCGACGCGACGCTGCGCGCACATTTTAAAAGAGCGACTCAAAATATAACTTTATTTTCTACACGAAAATATCACATTTCATTGTGAGAATTTAGAATACGTTGCACCATGCAGCGCTGCGCCTCGTGATGCCTCGCAGCGTATAGCGATGCATCGCGACGCAGCGGTGCTTCGCCGGTACGCGCGTTGTGCAAGAGCGGTGCTGCGCCTCACGAAGCCGCGCGACTAGTCTACTACAGTCTCTACTATTTCCGTCCAGACTTCGTGTAGTATTGATGCAGTTTGGTCGAGTGCTCGAGTGAAATTATAATGATCTTGATCTTGATACTGGGATCTTGTTATAATCGGACTTCTTGCAGAAGAGGAAGAGGAAGAAGAATACAAAAATAAAATTAAAAAGACGCAGGGCGGTGCGGGAGCACGTGGCGAATGTAGACACGTCCCGCTGCGCCGCGCGGCGTCGGCTTGAAGTGGCGGCTGCGAAAATTTTTGCAGCCGCCATCTTGGATTTCCATTTTGACCTCATTATCGTTTTAGGTGTTTTTTTTTACCTCTAGTGTTTTACACCCTTAAAAAATTTCACAAGTTCCATGATGAAACTATGATGATAATGAAGTTTGCTATGTTGACTGTACAATATAATCCAAAAAAAATAGGCTTGGTAGTGTCGTTAATTGGAAACGACACTACTGGTAGTGCGGCTGGTAGTGTCGTTGCCAATAAACGAAAATTTAAGGGATTCCCTCGATTTCCATGGGATCTCTTCATCAGATTCTGACTTGGTGACAATGGGACCACCTCGAGAGCATAACCTTTGAAACAAAAAAAAAATTGTGCAAATCCGACTATACAGGCTGACTTTGAAAACATGCGACAAAATAGATTTTGTTTCTATAAGCCACGAAACGTACATTTTCTTTTTAAATCACGTATTCATGGTCACCCTACAAAAAAATTTCATAAGAAATTAAAGAATAGCTAATAACTTCGTAAATATGTACTTTTTTTTGTATTTTTTTATACGTACATTTTGTAGAAATTTATACAAAATATTGGCGTTTTTTGTTCCAAATTTCGTCACATGATTATGTAGATTAGAGGCAAATCTATTTACCGAAGCATCTGAATTGAGGAGCCACATTAAATATGCTATATCTCCCATTTCTTTCTTTTGTGATTGCCGACTCTTATCCTACAAATCTAATATACTTACTACTAAATGATGTTGAAATTGCGCATTAATTGAACTACTGCTTCTTTGTAAAATGACCAGTCGTATGTGTATGGTCTGAGGAGCCACACATAATGTATTGTAACTTTTTTAATTTTAACACTACCGAGCTCAGATTTTGTCTACTAAATACTCTCAAATACTACTAAATCATACCAAATTATGATAAACATTCATCCATGATGTTCTTAGTTCTGACGAGGCGACTCAATCCAAACATTTAGATTGAGTTGCCACCTATAAGTTCATATATCTTTTGAAGTATTATACCTACAAAATCGAGGATCGAACCTACAAAATTTTTAAACTTACTACTAAATAAGTATTAAATTTCATTAAGATACGAAATTTGGCGACTCAATCCTTACGGACATTATCGATTTGTTAATATTTGAATGCCAACTTTCGAGCATATTGTAGGTTCTATGTCACTCTCCTAACATACTGATAATTTTTATGAAGTACTTTTTCTTGACAATGTTGTCCACATACCTAAGTCATTTTTCATTTCATTTCATTTTCATTTCCTTTTTTTTTCCTTTTACATTTACAATGAGTGACACGAGCATTGACTTATATATTACTGCGTCAGTTGAGCAGTAGGTTATATGTTCGATTTTATAACAGGATGACCTACTGTTCAACTAAGTTGAGCAAAAAATAGTTGAGCTATAGAGCTTAAAATGTTCGGTAATACAAACTCTGTCCTACAGCTCAACTGCTCAACTAGTTGAGCAATCTAGTTGAGCAGTGGGGAAGAAGTGAGCCAGTAATGACCAAAAAATTTATAGTGCTTTAGAAAAAGAACGATTGTATTTATTTATAGAGTCAAATATTTTTTCAAATACCTAACATATTGCTGGACCAGCCGGTCGATTCAGTAAAAATCTCACCGTGAAAACTTAGGTGAAGTGAGTTTGTTTTTGCTAGGAATTGACACTATTGACAGCTCACTCCACGCTCACTTCACCTAAGTTTTCACGGTGAGATGGTTACAGAATCGCACTGCAGTGCCTTTCCCTATCATTCTGCATTTAGGGTCGGCAATTCGGGATACATACTGAGCCCCGTTTTATAATGCGGGCTTATTGTAGGTATACGTGTCAAAAAAGTAGGAAGTGTAGAATATAAATAATAAAACAACACAGGCAATTTTATTATTTCGTTAAAAATAACACTTTTATTTTTATTTATTTATTATTTATTAAAACTTTATGCACAAGTAAAAAAATACTGTACAAAGGCGAACTTAATGCCTGAGGCATTTTCTACCAGTCAACCTTAGGGTGATGCAGAGACAAAACATGGTAGGTGCAACACAAGGGATAGATAACTGGCAAAAGAATAAATACTAATAAATACACGTCTTTTACCCGTTCGGTTTCTTTTTTTTACAACTATTTGAGTTCGGTGTTTACTAGCTAACTGATTAAATAAACTAATGAGGTGTTTGATATTTTAGTAGGAAAACATGCGGGTGTTTCATAGCCATAGTCTAGTTCATAGCGGCTTCATAGCCATGGGCTAGTTCATAGTGGCTTCATAGCCATAGTCTACTTCAATGACATTAAACATCTAGACGTTGCCATGATTACAGTGTGAAGCGTGGAAGTGAGACACATATATACGAAATTTTATTATTATCTCCTCACCGCTGTCACTGTGGCGAAGTTGTCAACAGCCTCGGACACCACGGCCTGTCTTGCAGCCGAATTGCGGGTCGCTAAGCGCGGCACGCTAACATCAATGACATCATCCGACGAGCCCTTGTCACCGTCGGCGTTCCAGCTGTATTAGAACCCAATGGCTTGGCACGCGACGATGGCAAGAGACCGGACGGCATGTCATTATTTCCATGGAAGGTGGGTAGGCCTTTAGTGTGGGACGCTACGTGTGTCGATACTCTTGCGCCATCCCACCTTCATGGCTCGGCGTGCTGTGCTGACACTGCTGCTGCGGCTGCGGAAAATCTCAAGCGGCGGAAGTATAATAACCTTATCGGTAATTATATTTTTGAGCGGTTTGGGGTTTGAAAGCGGTGGAATAATTATTAAATTATTCCACCGCGGATTATTTTTTTTTCAAATTGCATGAGCTGCAAAAACTCACATTCGAAACGAACTAACTGTTATTTTTTAATAGCCTAAGCCTACAAAAGAAAAGAATTTAAATCGACTCACAAAGAACTGAAATTAATATTTTATAAATAATATTTTTTTTAATTTCAACCTGACTTATCCAGATACATTCACAAAAAAAACTGAACTATGTTTACTGAACATACTGACTGAAAAAATCATTTATTGTATCAATCATTCATTCACGTTGTCCCTGCACTATGCAAATTCCTTTAATTCCTTCCTGTACTACGTTTGCGCTACCAACGTACCACTGTATTTTTCTATCGTAATGTCAACAACGATTATTTCGACATTGTACTTAAATAAAAGTATTTGAATGTATTATTTATACTAACATGTGGTAAGAAACACCATGGTTTCGCAAATTTGAAGTGGCAGATCGCTTTTCGCACGAGGAAACTGCACAATTCACCATTTTTTGGGAGCACTTTCTTGCGACACAATACGATACACAATGACAGCTGTCTTTTTTTTTTTTTTTTTTTTTGGAATGGCTTCTCGCAGTTGACCACGGGGGGTCGAGACTGTTTAACCGGACTTTCCTGTGGCTGCTTTAAGCCAGAGCTTAAAGCCTCCGGCCAGGCTTAAAACTAAGACTTAAAACTAGGGGTTTGAGCGACTCTGCACGTCGCTGCGGTAAGGGTAGGGAGGACAGCCAGAGGGTTCAGGCTGGGTCGTGACGCGATAACATCCAAGGTACGAGGTACGAGAATGATCGGTGGGCAAGGGGAGTTTAGTGGCGGGTTAGAGGCTACAGGCTCGGCTGCGCTACCGGCTGGCGCGGCCTCGCCGAGTAGAGGGCAAGAGGGAGGTGGGCAATTACGTTTTCGACCTCGACGGCGGGGTCGGAACGTAGATCTTAGCTTGCGTTTGCGGAGCGTACTGGTGGCCTTATTACTCTCCTGTAGGAGAGTTATAGGGTCATCAGGTTCGGAGAGAACATGTTTAGGACGGCGGGTCCTACTAATCCGGGAGGGAACATAGTTGGCGGATTCGACAACCAAAGGGTTGCGATGTTTCACGGCGGTTTCAAAGAAACGCACGGAATTGCGTTTCAAAAATTGTCGGATTGATGGGATTTTGAGGTCAAGGTGGAGGTTTTCGTTCCGAACGAACCAGGGGGCACCCGTTATCTTTCGGAGAAAATGGTTTTGCAGTGTCTGCATTCTATGAATGTGGTGGGGCTTGGCGTGAGCAAATACCGAGCCCGCATAGGTCATGATGGGCCGAATGACGGCTGTATAAATGCGCAACTTGCACTTAAGTGACAATTTGCTTCGTGCATTCAAAACGGAATGTAGTCTACCGAGGGCAAAAGCGGCCCGTGAACGAGCGAGCCTTATGTGCTCGGAGAAGTTTAGGTGCTCATCGAGCGTGACACCGAGATATTTGGCTCGCTTCTCCCAAGGGATTGGCTTGTCAAACATCATGATTGGTCGGGTGACAGCTGTCGCCAAATGAATTAGTTTTATATAACGTGCATGGCCATATGGCCAGTCGACTTTTGGCAGAGGGGTTCGCTCAGCTATGCCATCTCCATAGGTTAAATGCTCTAAGACTTCGACAGTTTATTTATAGTTTAAACTAGTGTTGTATTTGTATCATAAAATCTTATAGAGCATTTTATAGGGTTGTATTTCTTATGCTATACGGTATAGTCTGTAGTCTATTAGTCTGTGATCATACGATAACGATACGTCGCGAGTGCGTCGCGAATAAGTTCATCACTCACATTACATTCTCAAATTCACTATTGTTGATAAAAAACATATAGGCTTGAGAAATACGAACGATAAAAATATTTTAACAATAAAATTAAAAACGTTTTCATAAAATCGAACAGTTTTATCTTTTTCCCAAAACAAACATTAAGATTTTTATGCTTTTACAATATTATAAAGAACAGTGGCTGCTGATGTGATATTCTTGAAATGTCATCGTATATGGCTGGTGTTTTTGATTTAGATTTAGATGTGGATACAGTTACTGTTGGAGATTCAGATGAAGACGATATAATTGAAGTCGACGAGGTATTCATAACAATAATATAAAATTAGAGACACCTCATTATTACTTAACCTAAAACCTTGTTCCATATTCTCTTGACTGTCAAGGATAAAATTCGTCGCTGATGATTATATTTATTTTCATAGAAAGAAGTTGAAAATGCCATGGGGTTTTAACTTTTTGAAGTATAATAAACCTGTAATTTTTTTATCTACTGTCCCTTTTTGCCAATGCCAATTGTTTGTGGTGTAAAATGTCTATCAAAAAGTTATTAGTCTTGATTTATTTACAGCATATTAAAATTATATAGGTATTTACTTGATTTTGTTTTCAGGATTTTGAGCCTGAGCTTCATGTAAATGCTATTGTAGAGTAAGTAAAACCTTAACATAATAGTTTCCTTTTATCCTGCATTTATAAACTTACTTAAATATTTTTGAAACTTTTTCTTTCAGGACTGAAGGATCTGAAACTATTCAATTATGTGAAGATACTGTAAATCCAGGCCAATGTAAACGTCTTGGTCCTCAAGACTTTGAATTACGCAAAGTTTTGGGGAAGGGAGGATATGGCAAAGTGTTTCAAGTTCGAAAAATTACTGGTCCTGATGCAAGTGCACACTTTGCTATGAAAGTTCTGAAAAAAGCTTCTATAGTACGCAATCAAAAAGATACTGCCCATACAAAAGCTGAAAGAAATATTTTGGAAGCTGTGAAGGTAATATGTTTAAACATAGAAGTAATATGTTTTGTTTTTAAGTACTATAAAATATAATATTACTGATCATCATCATTCATGGTACCTATTATTTAGTAATAATTATTAATTAATATAAGTAATAATTTAATCAAAATTTCA
Source organism: Cosmia trapezina (assembly GCA_905163495.3). NCBI lineage: Eukaryota > Metazoa > Arthropoda > Insecta > Lepidoptera > Noctuidae > Cosmia > Cosmia trapezina. Next base: position 13,094,912 of record LR991028.1, read on the forward strand.
GCATCCTTTTATAGTGGAATTAGTATATGCTTTCCAAACTGGAGGCAAGTTATACTTAATATTAGAATATTTGAGTGGTGGTGAACTTTTTATGCATCTTGAACGTGAAGGTATATTTCTAGAAGACACAGCATGGTGAGTATTTTTGTATACTTACATAATATGTTTGTTTCAGGGATCAATTCAAAAATTAACTATTTATTCTGTTTCAGCTTTTATTTGTCAGAAATTATTTTGGCCTTGGAGCACTTACATAGCCTTGGTATAATTTATCGTGATCTAAAACCAGAAAATGTACTATTGGATGCTCAAGGTCATGTGAAACTTACAGATTTTGGATTATGTAAGGAACATATTCAAGAAGGAATAGTAACTCATACTTTCTGTGGCACAATTGAGTACATGTAAGTAATAATGTTGGCCTTGGTGCCCATTTGTTTCTTGCCTGCAATAAAATAAACATAATAATCTTGTAATACCAACCTCAAAATATACAAAAATATTGTAAATATTTCAGGGCACCAGAGATCTTAACACGAAGTGGCCATGGGAAAGCTGTAGATTGGTGGAGTCTTGGAGCATTAATGTATGACATGCTCATTGGACAGGTTGGTGTTTATTAATTACTTATAACTTCTTGTTGTCCTCTTGATGACCTTCAGTACAGGAAGAGCTCTACTACAGTCTCTTAGCTATTTGATCAAGCTAGGACTCCTCAGGCATCATAAGGGCGCGTTAATATCAACACGCTTAAGTATTATAAACCACACACGCCGCACCCGCAACGGCGTCTCCAAACCGTGGTGGTTTCATTCATCGTCACTCGCGGTCAACACTGAACACTTCCATTAAAGAAAATGAATTTCACATGGGTATGCAAAGACCAAACGCGGGGATTGAAGTACAGTAGGTCAGTAGCAAAAACGCCATCAAAAGCTGGCCTCTTGTTTTGAAACTCCGTGCTACGCTAGGCCACCACGAGGTTTCCCACCGACGACGGGCGGTCGACCGTACATGGTGGATTGGACGATGCGCTTAGGCTGCGCGTACACACTGTTTGTGTTAAGTTTTCTATTTCGAAATCTCCAAATTGAATTAGCATAAAGCCTAAAACTCCCAAACCAGCAGAAAATGCTTCTATGTTCTATGTTAGAGGGTATGGGTTCCACACTTAGTCCTTTATGTGGGCGATTGTGCGTGGGCCATATCGGCCATTGGGGCTTATTCCAACCAGCCTACCTCACTCTAGAAGTCAATCAAGTCTCCTAGTCTGTTCAGAACATCTGTGAAGGATCCGGGTGTTCCAAGAGCTTTTGTTCTAATCTGGGCGACGCCTGTGCATTCAAAGAGCACGTGCTTAACGGTTTCCTCAGCCTCCAGGCAAGCCCTGCACAGAGGACTGTCCGTTATTCCTATTGTATGGAAGTGTTTATTTAATGAGCAGTGCCCTGTGATAGTCCCCGTCACTAGGCGCAGGCCATTCCTGTTCAGGCGTAACAGACGTCTGGTTAACCTACCATCAAGAGATGGCATAGCCTCCCTGGCCTGCCTGCATCCCGGTGTCGAGGACCACCACGTCTCCGCTTGTGTATGAGTGGCCCCCTGTAGCCACCTGCGTAATTGGTTGAAGGGGATTGGTACGATAGGTTCAGGTCCACAAGTTGACGTGCTGGGATGCTCTCCTAGCTACTTCGTCAGCCGCGTCGTTGCCCAGTGATTCGCTGTGTCCTTTTATCCATTGTAGTGTCACTGTATTGCAGTTACATACCGTTATACGTTCTAGTGCATTGTGACATTCTAGTGTTAATCTCGAGGAAATACGTTTTCTCTGTAAGGATTGGAGTACGGAAGCGCTATCTGAGAGTATACGTATACGGGTATCCGTAACTCTCCTGGCTTCTATGGCATAAGCTGTTTGTATGATGCCCACACACTCTGCCTGGTAGACAGTGTTGAACATTCCCAGCGGGCTGGATATGTTTATGTTGAGGTCGTATGAGAAAACTCCGACTCCGGTATACTCCGGTATACTCCGGTATACGGTGTATACTCTGAACTCTTGCGGGCCGAGTAGTCACACCATTCTTATGTGAGTATTGTGTCATAATGCTTTTGAAAGTAGTGTTGTTTCGGTGATATATCGCATGGTGATGCCATCATTGGTTGTTGTTTGATCGCATCCTCCTTTATGCGTGTGTGCTTGATTCTAGAGTCTTTGCTTAGGGTTCCTGCTATATTGAGCCTAAAGGCAGCCAGGGACGCCTCCTCTCGCACAATAAGGTGTAGTGGCGGCAGCCCAAGCATTGCCTGTAGAGCGGCCGTGGGCGCAGTTCTCATGCAACTAGTGATTGCTACACATGCGAACCGCTGCAGTTTTTCGAGATCTCTTCGGGCTGTGGTCAAGTCTGTCCTGGGCCACCAGACTAGTGAGCCGTATGTGATGATTGGTCTGATAACTGTGGTGTAAAGCCTGGGGCTAATCCCCCATTTTCTGCCGATAATCGCTTGCATTGCCACAGGGATATACTGGCCTTTGTGGTGATGTAGTTAGTATGTTTCGCCCAGTTCAGCTGTTTGTACAAGAAAATGCCCAGATATTTGGTTTCAGTTGATAGGCTTAGGGTAGTACCAAAGAAACGTGGTAGTTGTAGTGTTGTCAGCTTCCTCTTTTTTGTAAAGAGGATCATCTCAGTTTTTGTGGGGTTTGCTGATAGTTGGTATTTACTGCACCAGTCCTCTACTATTTTCAAAGCTTGGCGCATGAGGTTACATAAAGTATTTTCGTGGGCGCCATTTATTATTATAGTTAAATCATCAGCGGAGCCTACGGTGTAATATCCTTTGTCATTGAGGGTTCTAATGAGGCCGTCTACGATCAGGTTCCATAATAGCGGAGAAAGGACTCCCCTTGCAGGCAGCCCTTTGCCACGATGGCCCCTGTGTTGTCGTTCACTGTCACCTGCACAGCAGTGTTGGGCAATCATCGTAGTAATTGATTGAAAAATTAATTGCAAGATACAATTTAAAAAAATTCAATTAATATTTTGAATTGTTGGCAGAAACAATTAAAATTAACAATTAATAATGTTTCTCTGACTGCACCTACCTGTCTGTCCTACGATCGTCTTTCTTTTTGAAAACTGCCCGTCCTGACCGACGCGGGACGAAAACAAAGGACTAGGACCGTAGGTCCTCTATTTTCGTCTTTCTTTTCGAAAACCGCCCGACCTGTCCGACGAGGGACGAAAACAAAGGACCAGGACCTTAGGTTCTCTTTTTTGTCTTTCTTTTCAAACACCGCCTGACTTGTCCTACGAGGGAGGAAAACAAAGGACTATACAGGGTGTAAGGGACAGCCCTCCGCAGACTGATAGGGTGAATGCAGTACATCATACTAAGATGACCGGTACATTAAATTATTTCAGGAATGTTATGGGAATCCAATAAACCTGATTTGTTTTATTACATCACACGCAATGTATCGCTACCGTGGCAAAACGCACGTAGCGAACGGCAGCGCAGCACCTACCCGCCGCGGGGTCAATTCTCGCGCCACGTGGTTTAAACGAGCAAGAGCGTAGTGGCGGATCGCAACTTAGTTGAGTAGGTACTTACGCGCAGGTACAGCAAAGGCGACAATAATTTAGGCTCCATTTAATTATTTTTATAACTGAAAGTTGTTTGAATGTTTTAAGTGGTGTATGGCCACCTACTTATTGGTCAGTTTGTCAAGTACGGGTAGAGTTCAATGAAAAATAACGTTAGTTTCCGCAATGAAACAAACAGTTAGTTAATAAAAATAAAAAAAACTACTGGCAAGGCAAACATGCATTCAGGTACCTCATTAGCCATTCCCTTTTACACAGCGGGAATTCCACTTTGGTAAAACGAGTAAAGATAACAAAATAATAAAGAATACAGTTAATTTTGTGCGAAACAATAGCTAAAACTAACGTCGAAGTAGATTTCCCTTTTTTACGGAGGGTTATGTGTACCTTAAGTACAATTATTATTACATACAAAATTAATAGAAATCAATCAGTCAATAGGTATCAATCAGGCTGTAATTGATAGTGCGTCGTGCACAAAAAATAATCCTACCTTAGAATCACCTGTGACCTCCACCGAGACGTTCACACACATTGGCACGGCACAGGGTCTAATCGAGCTGCAGTGCGTGTGCCTTGGCGTGGATTTTGAGGGACCAGGTCTAAAACTCTTTCTTCAGTTGCACCGCGAAGTGGTCTTCCGGCGCCTTCCTCATTGGGAACTATGGGCTGGTTATCTAGCACTCGTTGATAGGCATTTCCGGGAGTCTGATGGATGCCGACGGTCAGGATACCTATCAATGTAATTTCTGAACGCTTCCCTAGCATTTCCCCGAGCTTCCTCGTAGCATATTATGATTTCGCCATACTCACGACCACTAAATGTAGCCATTTCTCACAGACAACACAACAAAAAAACAATCCAAATGGGTACGTAAACTTCACAACGCGAGCGACACACCGACATGATGCGCGTGCGACAGTCACAAAACAACTGAATTGTACATAGTACACGAACGAAAAATCACACACAAAAACACGGTGTTGTCAACTAAGTCGAAAAAATTTCCATGTTTGCAAAAATGTTGTACAAAAAAATACCACTATTTTAAGCTTGACTAAATGGATTAAAAGTTGGCTGTTATTTTTTGTGGAGAAATGAAACGATTAATTTGTCAATTTAATAAAAATTTTAAGTTAAGCAAATTAAGAGTAGTGAAAGCCCAGTGTGATAGAAGACTGGGCTTCCATTGCAGAGGGCTTACATTCGATTCCCGACTCAACAATCAGTCGGTAGCTGTCGTAAAGCCATGTAAAAGACTCTTGGTTGGCTTGGAAACTGGATCCTGTGATCGCTTGAAAAGTAGAATTAATTAAGTAATTCGGTAGCTACGTACCACGAATACTCAAGGTCACATTATGTGCGTTTTTCCTTTAGAAATTAAGTGCACGAAAAGATTTGCATTTAACATTAGAGGAGTTCTTATGTGAACCAAGTTTGATCTAACATTTTCGTTCACAAATTGAGGTTTATTAAGTGTTCTGGGCCATAATATGGATGGAGCAAATAAATTGTATGAGGATTTCTTTTCAGTAGTGCACACTGAATTCAATAAAACTTTTGAAAAGAAAACAAAAAATGTTTGTCCCAACTTTTTATTTAGTGACTGGGCAACTAGAGGTATTAGGATAAGTAGGGAAAAACTATTCGAACTGTATGGCCTTAAGCCTTACATTAACACTGAAACGTTCAACAAGTATGTGGCTACTTATTCCAAAATTTTTAGAAATACCTGCAAAATAGCTAAAGCCCTGTACATTAGCAACAATATCAAATCAGCAGAAAATAAAGTAAAAGCAGTGTGGAAAGTTATAAATAATGAAACTAATAGGAAAAAAATACGTAACACAGATTACACATTGGAGACTTCTCGTGGTGTCATAAGCTCTAACTTAGAAGTAGCTCAAGAATTTGTACACTTCTTTACAAATATACCATCTAAAACGACGGAAGCTTTAAATTCCTCACCCGATGTCTCAATTGATTTATTAAGAGCGAACGTTCCAAGCTGCCCGGTTGAATTTCAATTTAAACATATAAACCCTATGGTAGTTATAAAAGCTTTTCGGCAAATTAAAATCAAATTGACCGAAGATCTATGGGGAATGTCTATCAAAGTTTGTACATCCATAATTGAAACTATAGCACCATACTTAGCATTAATATTTAATTTGTGTGTGGATGAAGGAGTCTTCCCGGATTTAATGAAATTTAGTAAGGTTGTACCACTTTTTAAATCTGGGGACAGTAAAGACACCAACAATTATAGACCAGTATCCGTGTTGCCGGTATTCAGCAAAGTGTTCGAAAAGGTAATGCTCAATCAAATGCTTAATCATTTTAACACCAACCAAATATTGCACGATCAGCAATTTGGTTTCACCAAAGGACGTTGCACGACTGACGCGGGTGTCACTTTATTAAAGCACATATTTTCAGCGTGGGAGGAGGCCCGAGATGCCATAGGAATCTTTTGTGACCTCTCCAAGGCATTTGACTGCGTAAATCACGAAACCTTACTCTTGAAACTTGAGCATTACGGACTAGGTAAGCTTGCGCTCAGTTTAGTAAAATCTTATTTAAATGATAGACAACAGCAAGTTCAAATAAATGGAGTCAATTCACTCGGTCTAAAAGTACAAATGGGTGTCCACAGGGCTCGATATTGGGTCCTTTCCTCTTTTTAGTATATATTAATGATTTAACCCATTTATTTAAAAACCAACCACAAATGGTGTTATTTGCTGACGATACATCCTTAATTTTTAAGATAAACAGACGTGCATCAAATCTTGACGACGTAAATAACGCCCTACTGCAGGTTCAAAATTGGTTCACTGCTAATAATTTAGTATTAAATGGGAAAAAGACTAAATGTATAAGATTTGCTTTACCAAATGTTAAAAGTACTGATTGTGACATAGTATTGAATAAAGAGAAACTAGAATTCGTCGATAAAACTGTTTTCCTGGGGATTACGCTCGACTCAAGGCTGCAATGGGGTCCTCATTTAACATCTCTTGCAGGACGGCTAAGTTCAGCAGCATATGCTGTGAGAAAAATACGTCAATTTACTGATGTAGATACCGCGAGGCTAGTTTATTTCAGTTACTTTCATAGTATTATGTCTTACGGTATCTTACTATGGGGACGGGCTGCAGATATAGAGTCTATTTTTATTCTGCAGAAAAGAGCCATCAGAGCAATATATGGCCTCCGCAGGCGCGATTCTCTAAGGGAACTGTTTAAAGATATTAATATCATGACGGTACCTTGTCAATATATCTATGAAAACATCATGTATGTAAGGAAAAATCTAAATCTTTTCGGTAAAAGAGGTGAAAGACACAATTATAGGACTAGAAATAGGGACCATTTAGTTCAACCAGGTTTCAGACTAGCTAAAGTAGACTCATCCTTCATGGGGTACTGTTTAAAATGTTATAATAAAATACCTCCGCACATACTCCAGTTAAATGAAACGAAATTTAAATCATGTATAAAACGCACACTATGCAGCCAGGCATATTATAAGTTGGGAGATTACATTGCTGACAAAAATGCTTGGCTAAATGCTGGTCCTGCTCCACAAGGACGCTTAAACTAATTGATTAGCATTCGGAAATATTGTTGGAGCTGCTGAAGATCAAGAAAAGAGAAAATTTTCTTTGCATTGTGTAAATTCAATCTCTTAATATTGTATAATTGCATAGCACATGTGTGAGCACTATGTAGCTAATATAAAGCTACCTTTTACTGGGTTCGTCTTTCACTGACTTGAATGTGCCCTGGCGGTTGAGAGTATGTCATGCTCACTCAAATGTCTCGCTGGTGGTGGCGTGTGTGTTGGATCATTAAGTTCCCTTCAAAATGGTTGAGCTAATTGGTGCTGATCCATGCGTCATGTTCGTGAACGGGCGCCGTCAGTTGGGACTGGTCGTCTCTTAGCTGCCACGGCTTATTTTTAATTTAGTTGTTTTTAGTTTTTATCTTTTTCATTACGGACGCTTTTAACGTGCACGTCTTTCTACATTGTCCTCACATCTATATTTTCAATATGAACGATGTAACCAATATTATGTAAAATATTTGATTTAAAAGAGTGTCCGTGGAGTTTCTTGCCCGTTCTTCTCCAGGATCTACGCTTTGGAATGGGCAACTAGCTTCATTTTTCTGACTGACCGACCCAAGACCGACCCTTTGACAATTCAAAAGTGCCTGTAATTGGTTTATTTGAAATAAATGCTTTGAGTTTGAGTTTGAGTTTGGCAATACTGTTGCGACTCGGTAAATCGGAGCGTCTCGCTTGTCTCTATTGTATTGTATGCAAGTAGTATGCGGTGAGTTTGATGAACTCTGAAGCTAGGCAGAAAGTGAACAGCTGATTTCGCGCGTAGTACGTTAGAGTATTTCGACATACATTGCTGTTTTTTGGATTTTAGCTGTTTTATTTACATAAATGGAGTGCTGCAAACAGAGAATGTAATTTTACATTGAAATAAAGGAATATTAGCCGAAAAAACGTTAAAAAAAATGAAACTTTTCCTGAGAAAATTTCCGGTGGAATATGATTCACAATAAGGAGAATGAATGCACCCTGTTAATTTGTGGAGGGCTGTCCCTTACACCCTGTATAGGACCTTAGGTCGTTTGTTTTTGTCTTTTCGAAATGTCCTGTCCGACGAGGGAGAAAACAAAGAACCAGGACCTTAGGTCCTTTGTTTTCGTCTTTTCGTCTTTCTTTTTGAAAACTGCCCGTCCTGTCCGACGCGGGACGAAAACAAAGTACCAGGACCTTAGGTCCTCTGTTTTCGTCTTTCTTTTCAAAAACCGCGACTTGTCCTACGAGGGAGGAAAATAAAGGACTAGGACCTTAGGTCCTCTGTTTTCGTCTTTCTTTTCGAAAACCACACGACCTGTCCGACGAGGGACGAAAACAAAGGACCAGGACCTTAGTTCCTTTGTTTTCGTCTTCTCGTCCTTCTTTTTGAAAACTGCCCGTTCTGTCCGACGAGGGACGAAAACAAAGGACCAGGACCTTAGGTCCTCTATTTTCGTCTTTTTGTCTATCTTTTCGAAAACCGCCCGACCTGTCCGACGTGGGACGAAAACAAAGGACCAGGATCTTAGGTCCTCTGTTTTCGTCTTTCGTTTCGAAAACCGCCCGACCTGTCCGACGAGGGACGAAAACAAAGGACCATTACATTAGGTCCTGTTTTCGTCTTTCTTTTTCGAAAACCGCCCGACCTGCCCGACGAGGGACGAAAACAAAGGACCAGGACCTTAGGTCCTCTGTTTTCGTCTTTCTTTTTGGAAACTGCCCATTATTTCAATAGAAAGTCGCTAAAACAAAGGACCTTAGTTCAAAAACAAAGGACGACAACAAAGGTCTTTTGTTTTCGTTCGTCGTCGTCATAGCTGTCGGACAGGACGGGTGGTTTTCGAAAAGAAAGATGAAAAAACGAAAACAAAGGACCAAGGTCCTGGTCCTTTGTTTTCGTCCCTCGGCGACATCGTCGTCGTCGTCGTCAGACAGGACAGACTTTTCGAAAAGGAGGAAATAAAGGACCTAAGGTCCTGGTGCTTTATTTTCATCCCTCGTCGATCAGGACGGATGGTTTTCGAAAAGAAAGACGAAAATAGAGGACCTATGGTCCTGGCCCACGAACAACGATTTAGCGCGGCCTAGAACTTCTTTGCAAGATCATCAGTCAACCTTGTGATAGACCTGCCCTGTGCCACTCCTCCATCTTATATTATTTCTATTTACATTGTTTTAATTGAACTAAAGTTTAATTGCAGGAACAATTAACAATTGATTAATTGTTAATTGAAAAACTAAATTGTTAATTGATATTTCACAATTAACAATTAATCAATTGTTAATTGATATTTCACAATTAACAATGAATTAATTGTTTATTGTACCTTGCAATTAAATTCTGCCCAACACTGCTGCACAGCTCTTAATTTGAGCATGTTGGTGATCCAACCTCACAGAGTCGAGTCCACATTATGTCTGTCGAGGGCCATGTTGATGCTGTCGAACATGGTTTTGTCAAAGGCGCCCTCTATATCAATGAAGGCCGCCAGTGATGAGCATTTGAAGTCCACTGCGCATTCAATTTTGGAAACTACATTGTGCAGTGCAGATTCAGTTGATCTGCCAGTGGAGTATGCATGCTGTTGCTTATGAAGTGGTTTTACTCGAAGAGGTCCGTCACGGATATATCTATCACAGAGTCTCTCGAGGGTTTTCAGTAAAAATGATGTGAGGCTTATAGGTATATTATAAGCTTTAGGTTGTGTATAATCAGGTTTTCCAGGTTTGGGTATAAAAATGACTTTCACTTCCCGCCAAGCAAGGGGTGTGTATCTTAGTGCTATGCAGGCTCGATAGATCTCCAACAGCCACGGTATCAAAAGCTCCCCTCTCCATTGTAGCAGGGCTGGGAAGATGCCATCCAGTCCTGCGTACTTATATGGCTGAAAGGAGTCAATTGCCCACTTTATGCGGTCTTTTGTTACTATTTTATGTGCTTTAGACCAGTCTTGATCCGTTGGGGTCCATTCTGGTTCAGCCTCCCACATCCTGTCCTCTAGGAACTACAGTCTGGAAAGTGAGTCTCAAGAAGGACCTTACTGGTTTCCTGGTCAGTCATTGTGTATGAGTTATCAGATCTCTTCAGCGCGCCAAGAGTTCGGTCCTGATCGGTTGATAGGATCTTTCTTACCATTGCGGCTTCATTGTTTGACTCAATTGATTCTGATTTGGTTTTGTATATGTATTGGGTCTCTTTGGATATCTCCCAGTCGTCCGGGAGTCTAGTGTTTTTAGCTCTGTTGAATTGTTTACGTAGTGCATCTCTGAGTTTACTAAGTTCAGCATTCCACCAGGGGTTTCTCTCACCCTTGGTTTGTGGCGCTATTAGTTTGCAGCATGCATGGTATGCTTCGGTTAAGTGTTCTGATAATTTAGTCACGGTGTATTCCAATTGTGCCTGGTCCCTTATGGTTACCTGTGATAGGCGCCTGGCTAGTGATGAGGCTAAGAGCTGTTTAAATCTGGGAACATCCGTGCGCCGAGGGTTACGCCTCGGTGAGGGTTTCGATGTGTTGGTTGTTAGTGTGAAGCGGATCCTTCTATGATCTGAGCAAGAAAGCTCGTCTGAAACGTGACAGTTTGCAAACTGGCAGAAAACGCTTACTTACATCTATATGCGCTCTGTAGGTGAGTTCTTTTTAGGGTTCCTTACCCAAAGGGTGCTACCATGATCCTAAAACTACTAAGGCTCCGCTGTCTGTCTGTCACAGGGCTATATCTTTTGAACTGATAGACACTTGAAATTTTCACAGAGAGTGTACTACTATGGCCGCTATAACAACAAACAATAAATATTAATATGTAGTGTTAAATATTGTAGGGAACCCTTCATGTGCAAGTCCTACTCGCACTTGGCCGCTTTTTCTCTTACACACCAATCAAGGCAACTATAATTTAATAATATTACAATAAGTATTTGAAGCAGCAGCCAAACAGTAAGGTGTGATCTGGAGAGCGAGGTCCTGAGTAGCGTTGCAAAACTTCGCAAGTATTCGCAAGTATTCGGAATAATTGCGAAATATTCAAAGGAATACTTCAATTTGAAGGAATACTACTAGTAAGAATGTAGGTAACCTACTTTTTATTACCTATTAAGAATAAAGTTATTGCCAGTAGGTACCTAGTTACGAATGTATGCGTACTTGCGTAGGTCGCTTGATGAGACTCGACTCGCCGAATATATTACGCCGTGCCGTTACTTGAATTAACGCCATCTAGCGGGCAATGGTAGAATTGTAAATGAACACCTGCTCTCGTTAGTCGCTCAGCGACGCCAGCGCTCGCCTGGCATTGGCTTGATAGTAAAGTGGCACACCACCGAGCTTCGCAGCCGTTCATTCATGAGTCAACGAAGTATTAGCGCTCCTGTACACGTTTTTATGGTGAATCCAGTGTCGGACAAGTGGGGGTTCAAGGACAAAAATGCAGTGCGCCGACTATTCTATTGTTATCGCAAGAATCCGCAAGATGGTGCCACAGAAGCGTAGCATTAACTAGCGTGATTAGTCGTGTTAATGCGACGCTTTCTGCTGCTGCAGTGACCAAGATTTGCTGATTAGCTTATGAATGGTGGAAGATTGATTCGTGGGTATTAATGAATGCACTATCACGAATGCGGGACATAATATATGTAATTTGCAATGAGACCTGCGCCCCCATCTAGCGGTCAATAGTCGCATTTAAAAGATAATCCAATAAGTACCCGAAGTTGGTAGGCGCGCGGTGCCAGCAGCGAGCCGGCGTTCACTTGCACTTGCACACGTGATTTAGGAAGCTCGAGCCCGTTCATTCATAAAATCAACGAGTATTATTCGATGCCTACGTACTAGCGCGAATATTTCCGCGTAAGTAGTTATCTACTAGCGGGAATAATTCCCTGTAAGTAGTTATCTACCAGTGACTCGGTAATTATTGTTTTATTTTTGTATGGTTGAGTTTAAAATGTCTATTTTGTGCGGATATTAGTGCCGATTCTCTTGTACATGGAGGGGCGCTAGGAGGGGGCAGCTTCAACGTGTTCTTTATGGTTTTTTTTTGGTACCTACATGTAGAGGTTTAGGGGTTTATGGGTTTTATAAAGGGGGGCCAAATTTTCATTATTTTTGCGATAGGACACACCGTTTTCGAGATATAAGCAAAAGAAAAAAAATGTACTGTATTTTATATCTCGAAAACGGTGTGTTTTTGCACTTGAAGTCAAACCTTGACTTCTTTCTTGATACTTACTTTAAACTATTTTATAAACTCAGTAATCTACCTATGTATTTACCTCTCTACCACTTTCACACCTAAACCGCATACAAAAACTTATTACGTAAGTACTTATCTAAGTAGATGTAAAGAAATATTCGGAAGTATTGCGAAGTTTTCAAATCGAATATTACTCGGAGTCATGAATGAACGCAACATACTCGTACGACAACAACACACACGACGTAATGTTAGTTTGACTATTGACCGCTAGATGGCGTTAATTAACGCCATCTAGCGGTCAATAGTCAAACTTTAATAGATAAACTTGCGTGACCGCACATGTACTTAGCTCGGGGAATACTTGCGAATACTACTCAAAACTGGCGAATACTTCCGAATACTTCCGAAGGGAATACTTCGGAATATTACTCTCCGGCAACGCTAGTCCTGAGATCGATATACACCACAATATCTTTGTGGACGATTTTTCGCTCAGTGACTTCACTGAGCTACATACATACATATATGTCAGTCACAGTCACAAATGGGAAGTGATACTTTTTACATTTTAAGTGTAGTGTGTAATATTTTGTCACATGTAGTTTAATATTATTATTTCAGCCACCATTTACCGGAGATAATCGTACAAAAACAATAGAGAAAATTTTAAAAGGTAAACTAATGCTTCCTGCCTACCTCACACAAGACGCACGTGACCTTATAAGGCGCTTAATGAAACGCTCGGAAACGCAACGTTTAGGAGCACAGGGCGCGGCTGCCGTCCGAGGTCATGCATTTTTCAAACATGTTCATTGGGATGAAGTGTTTGCTAGGAGATTGGAACCACCTATAAAACCCAGACTGGTAAGATTATTTTGTTTCAGTAGAAAAAATAATCAGCTGTCCGATTCAAGTCTGAACTTCGCGCAGGCTGCGCAGTATAATTTTTTAGGAACCAAATGGTGACATGAGGCGAGTGTGAGTGAGAATTCATGCTCTAAAGTTTGTAGTGTCTATGTTCAGATTTGCCAAGATATTGCGGCCGTAGTGTACCTAGTTAGACGAACTAAGCGGTCACACAGATAGACATGAAAAGCGACTATAATATGACATGTATGTGTAGGTATTTTCGTGTAAAACGTATTTAATAAATAAGCATGTTTGTGATTACTATTTTCAGACAAGTGATGATGACGTTTCGCAGTTTGATACAAGATTTACTCTGCAGACACCAATTGATTCACCTGATGAATCGACTCTTAGCGAAAGTGCCAACCTAATGTTCCAGGTAATTCCATTGTTACCTTTATATTTTTTTACCGACTTAAGCTGTCTTTAATGAATTCCGCAACTGAAAGTAGTTACCAGCGTAGATGTAGACAAGGCCACAATAATTTAATTATTATTGTTGAGGAGGAGCTCGTGGCTAAGTAATAACAGCCTCACGGGTCAATCCGCCAGGTTAGGCTACGCTTGCCGGGTTTGGTCCGTGGATGGGTTTCCCCCATGGTGGGTGAGTTGGATCTTTACATACCGAGACTCCTCCGTGCCTCGGAAAGCACGTTAAGGATCTGGATCTGGACGTGGATCTTTGACACTCGTTACGTGTCGTCAGAAGGCCGAAAGTCTGACAATCAGTCTTACCCAGGGGTATCGTATTACCCAGTTACAGGGTTATGGAGGTCACATAGGCAGTCGCTCCATGTCAAATACTGGTATTCAGCTGTATCCGGGTGGACTGGAAGCCGACCCAACATAGTTGGGAAAAGGCTAGGCAGATTGATTAGATGATAAATATGATAAAACACACTGACTTTAACACATTCAGTACCGTCAGCCCACCTGGGAGGCTCTCTCTAGTCGTATTTGGGATTTCGGCCCTCGTGGAAGACTCATTTTATATGTCGGGTTTTCTTAGCTAACAAACCGTTATAAAATTTTAAAATAAAAAAGATGGATATTTTAACAACATTTATTAGTATACGCGTTGGTTTTAAACTCAAGCATTTTAAATTTCAATTTTCAAATTATCAACCTCTGGCCGGGGTCACCGGGGCCCGTATTTCATCGGTGGAAAACCATTTTCACGGTTACAAAATATGTATTTTGAGATTATAGAACACGAGGATGAGTTTATCAATCGAGGCTTTTCAGGGTCTCATAATATTAAATCGGTAAAAAAGAAACACTTGGTGTGACTTTGTTTGTCCATTTGTCTGTCACAGCTGCTTATTTCAGGTACTACTAATGCTAAAGTCTTGAAATGTGGAACACATATAAATAATGCTTGTCTATCTGTATAACAAGTGAATCTATATCTATCTAACTAGCCTGTGTTGTCACTCTGCAGGGCAAAGGCCTCCCTCTCCCTTTTCCACACAAGTGAAAGAATTTTTAAAAAATCTGTTATTTTCATTGCAACTGGTGCCTCAAATGGGGGTTTAAATTGTAAAGTGGGAAGTCAAATGGGGTATCGCGTGAAAGAGCTTCGTTTCAAAAGTTGTTTTCATTTATGTCGCATAGTTTTTGACTTATCATTTTAAAAAAACCGTACCGTTGCAAAGCGAAATTACATGAAAAATAAAACGATGTCTCTAACTTGCAGTTTTTGAGAAATTACTTCCTTTACAAACAAACTTTGTTATGCAATCGATTTTTTTAATTATTATTGTTCACATCACCACCTCTCTAGTACTTACATTAAAATACCCTCAGGGGAACCAATCACTTTTCCGAATTTTTTTTGTTCGAATTTCATTTTACCGAAAACTATTGACCGACGCCTTTTTTGGGGTTTGACGCAGAATGTGCACTTCACAAAATGTGCACTTGACGCAAAATGTGCACTTCGCATAATGTGCACTTCTCAAAATGAGCACATCTCAAAATGAGTGTGAATTTTATCACAAGGGGTCAAAATAAAAACCATTTACTTACATTTTTTTTTAAATTGTTTTGCACGATTTTTAGCACGATAACAGTAGTTTCTTTGTAAAAAATAATGGCTGTAGTACTTATGTTACCTATGTGTATAGCGGACGTGTACTGAAAATACATAATCAAACATTTCCTGAACGTGATTACTTTTTAACTACTAAAGAAAGTACTGTTATCGTGCTAAAAATCGTGCAAAACAATTTAAAAAAAAATGTAAGTAAATGGTTTTTATTTTGACCCCTTGTAATAAAATTCACACTCATTTTGAGATGTGCTCATTTTGAGAAGTGCTATTTTGAGAAGTGCACATTTTGCGAAGTGCACATTATGCGAAGTGCACATTTTGCGTCAGTTGCATATTTTGCGAAGTGCACATTCTGCGTCAAACCCAAACGAATTGCTGCAAAACCGACTTCACGCAATTTTGTCTGCCCTACCCTAGAGTGTAATTTAAGCCCACGTAGACGCGGAAGGTTAGGGCGGCCCGCGAGCTGAGGAGCAGGTGGTGAGCGTTAAAACCATCTGCGACGATAGCTCCCGTGGGGCCGCCCAAACCCCGCAGCGCCGGAGCCGTGACAGAAACAATGCTTGCTGCATGTTGCATGCCTGCTTGCATGTTGCATGCTGGTTCGCATGCTGCATGCCTGCTTGCACGTTGCATGCTTGTATGCATGCTGCATGCGTGCTTGCACGCTGCATGCCTGTTTGCATGCTGTATGCCTACTTGCATGTTGCATGCATGCTGCATGCCTGCTTGCACGCTGCATGCCTGCTGTATGCTTGTTTGCATGCTGCATGCCTGCTTGCACGCTGCGTGCCTGCTTGCATGCTGCATGCTTGTTTGCACGCTGCGTGCCTGCTTGCATGCTTGTTTGCACGCTGCATGCCTGCTTGCATGTTGCATGCTTGAAGCAAGCATCCTTGTTTACACTTTTCTTACTATAAACTACTACTACTACTTAAAATTAGAGATGAAATAGTGTGCACAAACTTTCTAGGCGTTTGGTGGAATGAAAATAATTATGGTAATTAAAACAGTGGTCTAATGAATGTTCGGAAACATAATACTTCGAACAAATGTTATTTCGGCTAAGTGTAACTTCGGTGAAAAGTTTTTCGACCAAATGAAACGTCGGAGTAACGAAAAAAATCGAATTGATAATAGGTCAACTGATACAGTGGCAGACGTGACTTCGATGAAGTAAAAAAAACGAAACGATAATAGTTGAAAAGTTTTAGGTGAAATGAAATTCGGTCAATTATTTTTCGAACTTATGATAGGTAACCTTTTCGATCGGGTACTTCCCGCTGGTTAATACTCCGCGGTTAACACTATTAACTACTGGAAATAATGCGTTCTACTGGTTAACACTGTTGACGAACGCGACATTTTTTTCCCAATAGTTAATACCCTCGTCTCGCGAATAGTTCAGGAGTAAAAAAGAAAAAGAAGTAGAAAAGTAAAATGAAATAAAAAATACAACGGTTCTTGAAAGTGACTTGAGGCACCAAATGATTTCTTGAAAAAGATAATCACAATAAATGTGCCTCAAGTCTTATTAAAGCACCGTTATATTTTTTATTTCTTTTTACTTTTCTTTAACTTGACTCCTGAACTATTTGCGAGAGTTAATACCCTCGTATTAACTATTGGGAAAAAAATGTCGCGTTCCTCAACACTGTTATCCAGTAGAACGCATCATTCCCAGTAGTTAATAGTGTTAACCATGCAGTATTAACCAGCGGAAAGTACGCTTTCAAACCGAATGCCAACCTAACGCTCGAGGTTGTACTTCTTCAGCGCACATGCAATGCCAGTGACCCTCCTGGAGGGTCCACTAGCAATATTTATGAGCTCTATAAATAATAGGTGGACTCAAATGTGTTGAAGCGATTGCTGTCCATTGTCTCTGCTACAAGGATCTTTTGGCGCTTGAATGACGTTGACAGGGGCGCATTGAAAAATCAAAATGGCAGCGTAAGGCCGCGTTTCCACTGACGCGGAGCTGGGCGGAGCGGAGCGGAGACGTGCAGGAATCATCCAATTACAGACGAGGCAAGAGACGCGATGAGGATTTCAACCATTATGATTGGTCGATTCCTGCACGTCTCCGCTCCGCTCCGCCCAGCTCCGCGTCAGTGGAAACGCACCCTTAGTTCCGGTTTTGACCACGCGCCAAAAGAACCTTGTAGCGCTATAACTTTTATCTCAAATTTTTATGAAATAATTTGTCAGGGCTTTACCTACGTGGCGCCATCTGTAATGGATGAAATCCACAAACCGCGTATTATAACTGCACGTTCCCCACGACGCCCGAGACCTCAACACCACCACTTCGCAGTGCCGCCAGCTTCCACTGCGCATCCACACTCTCACGCTCAACATGAAGACCTCATGGACGTTCAAGGTTTACCTATATAGTAAGTACCTACCCTTAGAAATAATTGAATATAGATAAGTGTTGTGTTAATTTAACTACTGGTATGTATTAATGAGAAAAGCGGGTTTATCCTTCCTGTTAACTTTGTTACATAGATATCCTGAATTACGAAAATTAATCACAATTGTTTGATTGAAGTGTAGAGAGGTAACATTGTTACGATTAGAGAGAGTTGTGTAAGATTTTTGACAGACTTTTGTGTTTTAATTTCATTCAGAAATAGTATGAACAAATAAGTACATTTAAAAAATTGCGGCATTGATATATTTTGTTAACAATCATTCACTGATTTACTTTAATTCCGATTTTATTTTTTATACTGCATTGCTCAGTAGTTTTAAATTTAATAGAGGAATTGTTTCTGATATGAAGTGCCCTAGTTCAATTGTAAAACCCCCATGAGACCCGCCAAAACTAACGTTAGTTAATAAACATAGAAAATGAATAATACATAGGTTATATAGAGGATATAATTTTAGTATGAAACGATAATTTCTTTTATTTTATTTAATGTCTGATTTTTTGTGTCCTTATAATAATTTGTCGTCACCAACCTTCTGTTTGAAATGATACAGAAGTGTGTCATTGTTTACTTTTATAATCTGTACAATATCGTTTCGTTTTTATTGTAATTTATAATAATCAAACGAACTTCCTACAAAAAGCTTATGAGAATTGGAATGCAATAATAATGTATAACTATATTATATCGTAATAAAGATGTGTTTAAGTTATAAGAATGATTGTTATTTTGAAAGTGAAATATTAAAGGGTAATACAGAGCAAAGCAAGTCTAAGGGCCTATTTCACGATGTCCGAATAGCCACTACTTACTGAATAAATTCAAAAATGGAACAGAATTTTTATGAAATTATCTGCCAAGTAAGTTGATAGGAACTTAATCGTAGGTGCTGAAACAGGCCCTATGGATGCTTTCCCACCAGAGATGTGCTGTGCAACGTTGCTATGGATGCGTTTGATATCCACCA
The DNA here is from genome assembly GCA_905163495.3 of Cosmia trapezina. NCBI lineage: Eukaryota > Metazoa > Arthropoda > Insecta > Lepidoptera > Noctuidae > Cosmia > Cosmia trapezina. Next base: position 13,113,685 of record LR991028.1, read on the forward strand.
ATCATATTCATTGGTGCACATTGCCTAAAACTGATTCAACTAAAGCTTCGTTTTTTATATGCAAGGATGTGTGCTATGGATGGTCGCGAGTGGTGTATCTATGTGCAGAGCAGAGAGTGTGTGTGGGAGGTACACTGCTGTGCACCTCACTTGATACGTCGCATAGCTCGAGCTGCGCGTCTTCCTCGCACAGCTACCTTGCGGCGGCGCATTTTCATAGCACATCTTACTCGCTCCGCTACACAGCTTAGTAGAAATGGTCTCATAGTTTAGCATTCACATCCTCGCAGCATAACTGCATAGCACATCTCTGGTGAAAAAGTAGCCATAAACATGAATCAAGTGCTGCGCGTATTAGTGATATTTACTGATTGTACAGATTATACTATATGCCTTAAATACATTACACAGAGTTGTTGACTATTACAATTATAGAATTGACTGAAAAGCTTTTATTTTCAGGCCTAGAGTAAATTCATATAGTTGACCATTTTATGCTAAGGATGAATTCAACTACAAAAGATGCCCATGTAACAATATCGGAAAAATGATGGTACTGTTTTATACTACATATTATAATTAATGTACATTTTATACAAGTTACCATTTAGTCTAATCTTTTGGTAGGAATTAATCACATGTAATAAAATGTTCTAACCCCGATAATGACAAAATAATGATTTACAATATACCTTGTTACCATGCTTCATGAATTGATTAAAATGTCATTTTTTATTTTGTAACCAGTAGTTTTTATTTTCCTTATTTATTAATACTTAATCAAATAACAAATCAGGTTTCTAAACAAAATAAATTCTTTATATAAATATCTATATAACAGAATAAAAGCTTTGACATTGTTATCAATACACACAACTGGATTGTGCTATGTAACCACTGCTAGGAGGATATTTCGTAATAAACTGACATCAAATTAGTATTCAGAAGCAACGGAATAAGTAGTATTAACATACAATTAATCAATATAATTATATCACATGCTCACATCTACTCAGCTAATAGCTATAATTTTATTACAATTTAATCATATATGCTTAACTAGCGGCCCCGACAGACGTTGTCCTGTCTGAACGATCCTAGAACCCGACTGCCGCGCCACCTACAGGGTCCAATTGTGTTTTCAAACCATCCAGGAACCCATTCAAATATACACACAAAATTTCATCTAAATCGGTCCACCCGTTGATAAACCACGTTTTATCAGATTTTTTTAAGGATCCTATGTCCGTCTCCTAGTTCTAAGCTACCTACCCACCAATTTTCAGCCAAATCGGTTCAGCCGTTCTTGAGTTATAAATAGTGTAATAATAATAATCATTATAAAGGAAGTGACTAATGAGATGACGGCTAATAGAGATGTAATAGAAGAAGAAGACATAATATCGGGACCCCAAATAATTAAAGCTAGGTTGGTACAGTAAGCCACACGTCAGCAGTCATACCTTTATGTTGAGCTGGCTTAGCTTAATACAGAGGTAAATAAAATAGAATATGAGGCCAGATAACGCTGGTTTTGTTACAACTTACCTGCCCTACCGTTCTATGTAAGTATAGTACGATAGGCCGTATGTGTCAAAGTTCAAAGGGATATTGCATTTAATCATATATGCTTAATAATGCGAGGTGGTGACATTAATCAAATCAGTCCACTTTGCCCCACTGGTGGGGCAAAATGGAATACCTACCTAAAATTTTCACTAATTAGATTTGGTGGGGCAGATTTCACTACTCTAAAATCTTGCTGGATTCTGCCCCACTAGGGTTGGTACCTTAGAATAAAAGTACAAAAATAATTGTTTGGAAATTTTTATTTCCTATAATAATGTTTCTGGAAGGAAACGGGTTGTAAATCACAAATTAATTACACAAGCTTAGTATGAAAAGCATTAATGAACCACTAAGAACAAATCGTACATCTGTGATTTTTAAAGTTTAGTGTAGTTATATTTAATTGTAACAAATTGTGTAATTACCCAGAGACCTTCTAGAGACAAATGGAATATAAAAATATTCAAACAATTATTTTTGTACTTTTATTCTAAGGTTCCAACCCTAGTGGGGCAGAATCCAGCAAGATTCCACTGCAAAATTTCAAATATTCCACTTTGCCCCACCAGTGGGGCGGTTTGGTGGGGCAAAGTGGAATTATTTCATTAAACTCCAATACAGACAAGGGATACTGTTTAGTCAAAGAAAATAAAGCACTGAACTGCATTGCATAGCCCACTCAGTAGGGATTGTGCAAAATATGCTAATGTCATTCCTACAGATACCCTAAAAAAAATACTCCAAAGGACGAAAAAACAATTCCTGAAATTATCAATAAAATATGAACCTATACAAGACTGGATATTTCAGCAAAGCTGAATTCAGAAAATGTTAAGCAGGCCAAGACTAGTATTTTTAAACTTGAATACATTGCAATGGTGAGAAAAACAAACAAAAAAACCTTAACACAACAAGAATTTAACAACATATTCAATTTGCCATAAATGGACATACATATTTTAAAGAAAATACCTGAAGGTGTGCTTTTTCAAAATATTAAACAATTAATTTCATTTCTGTACAATTTTCACAAATAAGGTAAATATGACTTTCATTTTCTTCTGAAACTATACAAAATTGTGCATCACTACTGCACATAGCGTTATGACCATCCACAGCACTCAAAAGGGTTTTCTTTATTTCTGCTAGTGATTTCTGTGTTCTAATAGCACTGATGCATTGAGAACAACTCATATGACCATTTTTAATCTGAACATTAGTCTTCTGGCACACTGGGCATATAACATTGTTATCTTCTTCAACTGAGGACCAATCCACATTTTCAAGTTGGCTTTTTTCATACTCTTGGATGCACCTGTAAAGTATTGTTTTTTATCATAACATTAGTAAGTAAGAAGTACCATAAATAAGTACTTAAGTAAAAAAACTTCCTGCTACACTTGGAACAGAGGTCTAGGTCATACAGGTCTGCTGTATAACCTTCTACAGTTTGCAGTAACAGGTTTACACCTTTAGCTTCATGTACTAATAATTTGGCCAAACTTATTTGACAACAAAGAGCAATTAAGTATCTACTCTACTACTTTTGTATATTTATTTTTTTATAATTATGTGATTTTTGATATGGGGTATAATGATGACAAGGACATACCATTCCAACTCTTCTTGTACAAGCTCTTTTCTGAGTTCCTCCATAAGTTCATATTCTTCATCATTGATCATTTGTTCAGAAAAATTGAACATATCTTTGTAAATATCAGTTAAAGTGTTACATAAATCTTTTTCTATTAATGACCCCCGTAGTTTATCCATCAACATACCACGGCAGTTTTGAATTTTGTGTTTGTAATTCTGAAACATTATTTCCATATTATTACACATAGGTACTGATTCAGTGCAGCATGATAAAGATAAAGATAATTTTATTAGTTATTTTATTTAAAAAAACAGTAATAAAATTATCAAATCTTAATTGCAGCTTTAACTGTTATGTTTTGGTTTAATGTTTTTAAAACAGCTGATACAAAGCTAATTTTTACTTGGTTCAGATTTTGGCTATGGATACATAATATTAATCATACAAGGACAAATAATAAATATATTGGAGTACCATGCAGATAGTAATAGCCTACCAGCCTACAACTTAAGAATTATTTGAAGTACCTACCAACTTACCTTTCTCATTTTTTCTTTCAACTCTTTTGGAGATTGTTTAGGTCCGAACCCTAAGTTTTTGAATTTCGGGGATGAAGTCATATTCAAGAAAGGACAGTAACAGGTTAAATATTTGTAAAAATCAGCTAAAAATATAACAGTATAAACTTTTACTTGCAATAACACAGTAGTTAGCGCTTGGCGCTATTATTTATAAAATGTCAATGCCAAACAAATTACTTAGCAAAAATGAGTCACTCCGTCATTTAGCATTGACATTTGACAGCTTGCTGATAGTGAAGCAGAGGAACGTAATCAGAATTCTATGTCTACGGATAGTAATAATGGCCAGTTTACACTATGATTAGTTTTTTTGCGTTGCAAAATATTGCAAAATACCACTATATTTATAACTATACTAGAAAGGTTTAGGTCTTAGTTAGGTAGTGAAATATAGGTAAACAATCTTGATGTGTCTTTTATCTTTTTTGTTTTAAAACCTCAGTTTAAAAATAAAATTCAACTAAAAACCAATGTAAATACAACAATAATGATTACTAAAACAATTGAACCATTAGTTTCAGGATGATGCGCCAGGGTAGCCTGCGAAATTCTTTCTTATGTTTTTTGTAATTTGTAGTTCAACTTTTATGTTGGTTAAAATATGATTCGCGGCCGTAGCTAATATGGCTTTACAGAATTATAATCATTAGAATCAGCAATACAACTCCATAAGTTAGCATTTACCTCAAATCTAGCGATTTCATGAAATCATGAGGTTTGCGATAATTAGTAGCATTATCCCGTTGATGTGGCCCCGACATTAGAGCTGCTCTTATTGCCATCCTGAAAAAAAAAATCCAATACTAATTATATAGCTCTACTTAATGTAAATAGCAACTAGCAACATTAGCTGTCAGATGAAAAAAACAATGTGTCTGTGAGTGTGAGTGATAAGTAAAAATATGGACAAGTCCAAAAGTTGATATACCTTTTATCAAACGTAATTCAATAAAATCTCAAGTTATAACTTATTACTTTGACACACACCAACATTCAGATTACCAAAATGAACGATGTCGAGAAACGGCAATCCCGTCCTGAAAAGGAAACAATACACTCGGGGCACTTCATGGTGTCACATTTTGAAGCTGAAGCCCAAGACGACTTTGACGACTTAGTTACGGTTCCCGAAGAAGATGAGAAACAAAATGTTCAAAAAGTCACAGCTGTGGCCACCTATACGATGCCCGGAGCGATGATACCATATACGCCTGATAAAGAGGAAAGTATTCAACAACTTTCTATAGAGATATCTCTAACAAAGTTATTTAAATGTATGACTTTGGCCTATAGGTGAGTCCTCACAAATTTATATTTACGTAGACATAGATGAATAGACATACTGTAGCTGTTAATTGGCATTGATGTTTTCCTGGTACATGTTTAGTTAGTTGAACATGCCTAAAGAACTTACTACTAGTAGCTGTTGTTGCATGGTTGTCTAAATCACAAACATGTTTCACTATTGTGCTTGGAAATACCTGAAATATTGATTACAAGATGCATTGTTTATGAAGAATAATTACTTCAAAGGCATAACATTTTAGTTTCAATTTGTAATCTCTGCTTCAATATTAAAGTTTAATTTGAACTATAATTTCATATCTTAAGGTTATTGAGATTATTATATATTTATTATAATATCAAACATCTTATCAGTGAAGCATCAAATGTTCTCTAAAAATAAGGAAACGGTATGTTTCCATTGGGTTTAGCGTGCGAAGATAAGAGGAGGTCATCATAGTCAGTACAAAAGACACAGGTCATGTGCTGAGATAACTCGGTCTATGAATACTTACTTGCTTATTAATAATTTACTTTTCATTTTATTAAAGCTTTAGTGTTATTCTCCACTGTTTTTTTGTCTAATATGTAGTTATATAAATATAATGATAAATTAACAATCACTCCTTTCTCTTGATACTGCTTTATTATGTGATATTATGTTGATACTTACTTAAACAAAGATTGAATCTGTAAACATAATTATTAACATGCTTTGCACTACAAGTGGTTGTAACAAGTTTATAAATAAATTAATTTGCATGATGCTTGTGATCTGCTAGTTAAAAGCCCATCATATTTGATTTATATAGTTTTCAAGCTGTGCTATTTATATGGCTCACAAGCTTGGTTAAGCAGTTCTTGAGTAAGAACCACATTAAAGGACTGAGAGATACTGTATTTTTTTAAAAAGTAAACTATTTGTTCTATTTTATATTTAAAAAATGTGGCTGTCATGGTATGCCTGGCAGATGTGAAACATCAAATTGATGGTTATTGAAAGAATTTATAATTAAAAAATAGTATATAATCCATGCACACACAAAGGAACAGGGAGAGATGGTGGAGAGGAGGCATGAGGGCCTATGAGTGTGTTATGCTGTTTGCCGTCACGTCATATAACTCAGTCTTACCTCTAAGGCACATTGTGTACCTGAGATTGCTTGTAGAACTAAACCTCCAAGGCGCGCCGATAGATGTTTCACATCAAAAGTTGTAGTAATTTCCTAAAATAATGAAGTCATGAGAAGTGTTTGTAGTCCAGCAAAATAGTGTATGAAGTTATTGACCTTGTCAACAAATACCCGATATAATATTAAGTAATATCTAAACCATCAATAGCATACTTTGAAAGGTATGTTGGTTAAAAAGCTATCTAAGAGTCTATCAGTCACTCATTCTCAGGTTATTCACCTATGATTTCCATCTGTTATTGCTTAACAAACAAGTAGTGAGCATATTATGTGGAGAGACAAAATACTAAATTCTAAAACCTGAAAACAAAAATCTATTAAAAAAAATAAAAGGAGGGTCAGTACAGAAAATTTTTCGTGTTTTTCCCTAGGCTAGAGTCAATATTACTCATACTAAATTAATGGTATTGCAGATAAAATGTGGAAGATTTTAAATAATGTTACAGAATTATTTACTTTCTACTTAATTACCTATTAACGTTTTAATGTAGATGATATGCACTGAGCCTTTTATTTTTGTTTTTTATGTTAATTGATTTCATGGCCACATTTTTTCAGTATCAAAGAAAAATATTCCTCTAGAAACTCGTCTTTGTTGAGTTGTGTATGTACATAAAATAACAAAGAAAAATATAGTAATAGGTACCTCTTGGAATCACTGCAATAGCCATACCTAGTAGTTATAGGTACTTATTACCTAATTACAGGAAAACCAAAGAATTTCGCCATGATCTTTAGTTACTTTAGTGATGACTAAGGAGCTCCACACACCAAACACGGTTGGTTTGTGTAGCATTTTATTTTATACAAAATCGAAGGTATAGTCATGAGAAATGAAAAAGAAATCACACCGCGCTTCGGGTTCCTTCACACCCAGTCTACCTCCATATTTTTAACTGGTTCAAATTGTTTCTTCAAAACCATTGCTAATTCAAACAAAATCGAAAATTTTATTTTAGAGGGGTCATGGCGATGTCGAGGACGTTTTCCCAAAATAATTAAGAATAAGTACTTATCATAATTATTTTGACTTTGTCATCGGCCTTTGGTTTTTAGCAAGCTGATATACTTAGAGAAAACCAAAAAGTTGCTCTTCCTGCATCCTAATATTGCGTAACAATGCACGCAATTGTCTATTCTATAGACCTATACTCGGTCCTATACTAAATCCTTTTCGCGATGGTATCAGCGCCTGAGCAAACTCAGGTTGATACTCTGAAAAACTCACACTCAAAGTATTTCAAAATCAGGCGACTGAAGAGAATGAACCCTGCACATTACGCTTGGAATTTGAGCTTGGAAAAAATCGACCAATGAGGCGCGCGACTCCAATGCACGATTACTAGCCAAAATAATTTATTATGGTCAATTAATGTTGTCACTAAAAACCTTTTCACCTCATAATCTAAGTATTTATACATAGAAAAAGAATAAATTGTTATTGTGGGACTACTCCGACGGCATTATACGAGCTGAGGATGACGACACCACGCTGTCTTTCAATTTTGAACCGCACAAAAAGTGTTGTTAGGGTGCGTTGATAATGATAACACATAAACGAGATCGCCGACGAGCCATCAATATCGTGGTCATCTTGCGCTGAATTAATTAAGCTTGGGACAACAGACTATCCATCTCATATAAGCATTCATTTGATGCATCAAAGTTACCTAGATCATGAAAAGATCTGCTCCGATCTACAGGGTCTCCTACTCTCTACAAAAATTTCGTCGGAATCATCGCTCAATCAATACTGAACTGGTTGATTGAATTTGATGCGTTATTATGGTTACGTACTTGAAGTGCGCCAAACGGAACCTTATTACTAAGCCTCCGCTGTCCGTCCGTCCGTCTGTCTGTCAGCGGGCTGTATCTTATGAACCTGTAATAGATAGACAGTTGAGTTTTCACAGATTAAGTTAAATATTAAAGGCGGTCCCCATCCATTAAGAAACGTGTTTTTATGAAACTGAAGTATTTAAAAAAAAAAATGTACTTAGTGTTAAATATGGTGCGGTGGTACGGAACCCCTCGTGTGCGAGTCCGACTCGCACTTGGCCGGTTGTTCTCATTTCAAGAAATTGATTTGGTGTAATAGCAATATATATGAAACGATTGACGCTCAACAATATGATGTTCGGTTCCCACCATGCAAATTCGATTAATCGACGTCCAGCGTGTTAGTGTAATACACCCTAAGAACATTAAAAACCTTTAACTATGAGTGGGCCTACTTAATCGATTGTTATTTGAATTGCCATTAAATAATGTTATGTAAGAGAGCTTGCCGTAGAGTGCGTTATGCAATAGGTTTCTTCAAGCCTGTTGAATCCTATAATTGATATCTATATCAAATTTATTGTTACAAAATAGCTTTTCTAATTTACCTTCTGCCTTTTATTTGTACAAGTAGAGACCGTAGATAAGATAGGCTGTGTTTCTTTCTTATCAAACTGTTATTTGCAATAAGCTTAAGATCACATATTGATAGCGATGCTGATACCAGCTTACCACTTGATTGTCTGACAATTTATTTCCACTGTGCAGCACAGTTTTGTAATATAGTCTACACTTTTGACAAATATTTTTTTTATTTTTATTTAATCATGGCTGTTTTAAATTCGTTCAAAGTAAAAATGCTTCTTATTAGTTCAAGGACCTTTATAGTTAACATTTTTATGAGAGTTAATTTATCTAACATTAGTTTGTGACTGGGTGAACGTGGGAAGAGCATGGTGAGTATTTTTATCTAAATATATTTTTATGTTTTGTTTTTCTCAGACAAAAATTAACCTCGCCAAAATGGAATCGTTTTAAAGGTATAAAACTCCGGTGGAAGGACAAGATTCGATTGAACAACGTCATATGGCGGTGCTGGCATATGCAGTGTAAGTGCATTATTTTTTTATTTGAAATATTAAAAGCATCAACGACAGGAACATGATACGGCTTTGAAAACGGTTTCTACCATCAATTCTGGACAGCCCAAAAATTACTTCTTTGTAGACAAAATTCTATTTGCAGAGATCTCTTTGACGAGGTTTCTTGGTGCCTTCGTATTTTTACCCGACTGTCAAGGAAGGGTTATGATTTTATCTGTTACTATGCGGCATGTTCAGTAATATTTTATTTGTAAAAAAATGACTCATCCCTCATTAGGTGTCTGCATGATGGGCTTTCCGTTGTTAGCACTTGAAATTAATGTTAATGTGTGAGAGTTGAGATGTTTATTTTTCGTTGCTCTAAATCGAGGTTCAGGTTAATATCTGTAAGCTGATTGCTGAACTTTATGTAAAAAATAAAACCTCGAAAAGGCATGCACTATACGCGTGCTAAAAGCAATATTTTGATAATGATGCTGATATGAAATTGGTTATAGGCGCGAAGGTTCGGACAAATAGTTCTTGTCTGGGAAATTGAACACCTGTAAAAGTAGCGCCAAACAGACTGGAGCACCGACATAGGTATAAGATACAGGAGATAACGGTGACCCCAAACTGGACATTAAAATAAAGACAAGGTTGATTTATATTTTATTGCTGCTACCACGGTGATATAATGCGCATTTAGGTACATTAATTTAAATACAATAATTTTGTTGTGCTGTTTAATTCAGTAATTCATTTAGAGGCCGGTGGATTGGTGTTTTTAAAAACTAAAGTTTTGTTTTTAATTGTTGGCATAAAGTGATTTTAAGAGTTTAAATACTTAGTTCTTTTTGCAATGTAAATTAGTTTAAATTACTTAACTGAAAACGAAGCGGTTTGCGGAGTCACCTACATTAGTTTTCTAATTAAATTATTTGTTGATGTGTAACATCTTTCCGCTCACTTTCCTACAATCTGTGGGAGTGATTTCGTGAAAAGGGACGGAAATGTGTAACAGGAAGCCGGAGAAGCGCGCGCTATTAGATTTGACCAATGAGCGCGCGCGCTGCTAGAGTTGTCCGTCAGATGGTATCAACCCATTTTCCGAGAGGTTGGTACTCAGATGTTACACATCATATGCGACTACTGTAAGGCTTGCTCGTTTTTTTAATTCGGCTATGTAGAAGCTAGGTATAGCAAGCCGCGCCTACGTTTTGAATTATTGAAGGCGTGTCGGTATTTCCTACTATGAGGACTGTCGGCATTTTATCACATTCATATCTGGTTGAGTAATAAATTACGATATAGAAAAGCTGTTCAGTTTTATGCTAGGTGAACCTATGTCTGCGCGATTAAGAATTTACCGATAATGTAGAATATGTAGGCCAAATAATTTATCTAAAATCTATTTCGTCTATCAATAATAAATAGTTGAGCAACGCTTGTCTAGATATTAATGAAACGCAAAGGCCCAGAGGGTGGTATGATGTAATTCATAACAATGTTAACACAGCGATATCGTCTATTGACACCTTGAATACCGAAACTGCCGATAATATTCTACCATTATAATTATTATTATAGTATTATGCGTAATTAAATTACAACTGCTTATATTATGTTTGCAGTTATAAAGAAACAGAATACATTGGTATGCCAATTCGCTTCCCCGTTAGATGTTGACACGCACGTAAAACCAGAGGTTAGTATACGTATAATTTATAATTATTTTATATACAAAACTAGTTTGCCCGCGGCTTTGCCCGCGTTTATTATATTTACCTTCCTCTTGAATCACTCTATCTATTAAAAAAAACCGCATCAAAATCCGTTGCGCAGTTTTAAAGATCTAAGCATACATAGGGACAGACAGACAGCGGGAAGCGACTTTGTTTTATACTATGTAGTGATAGTGACTAACGGTATATAAAAATAATAATACTTACTTATCACATTACATATTTTAGGCAACAATACTAGAAGGTAAATATTGGAAACGAAGGGCCGAGGCTGTTATAGCAGAATATAAAAAATGGCGCAAGTTTCATATAATGCGACTCCTTGGAAAGGGAGACACTTCTGTTCAGGATACGGTAAGAAACAATTTTAATGACTACATATTATTTACTGAAAAATTGATCTAATGTTGGAAGTAATATGGTTGGTTTTTGCTTAGATATCGGACATGGACACGGTGGAATCGTTCTCCCAGTGCAGCGACCTTGCAGGCAACATGCTCACGGACGAGGACTATCTGAACTTCATGACTGACACACTTTTCTCCACCATCACCAGCCACCAACCCTTCGCCTTCCCCGACTGTAGAGAAATAGGTAAATTCAATTTTGTAATGATGAAAATAAGGTCAAGTTTACATTAAAAAGGAATGGAGCAACTGAAGAAAAAAATGCATACGTCTGTGTAAAACTCAGCCCCAAATAAATTATAATACTGTGTGTTTTATTTTCAAATATTGCAATAATCTAAACCCAATTACGTTTTCAGCCAGAGGAGCAAGTTTAGCAGACTTCATTCAACCAAGTTTAGGCCCACTGCAACCCAATCTTGATGATTTTATGGACACATTGGAACCACTTCAGGGTAACTGTTATTTAAATATTCAATAAGTTTTTTAGTTTTTGTTTCAGTACTAATGTGTCATTAAAATGTTTCAGATTTGTTGACGCCCAGATTATTACCGTCAGTGCCAGAGGAATCTGCGCTAACTTCCGAAGATTCGATGTATCGAGGGGGCATGTCCGTGGAAACCTACTCTCCACAGAGTTTTATGAACAGCAGCCAGAGCAACACAACAGTCACAATGCCGACCAGTCAGATGTCTTTGCACGGTACCTACTATTTATAGTTTACGCATTTCACGATGACGCGTGAATCATTTCGTGTCAACGCTATCAATGTCATAAAAGTGACAGCATTCGTCATCGTGTAATGTAAGTACCCTACTTATAATTCGACTTATTGAATAAAACCTTTGAAAAACAAGTCAATTACCAAACGAACAAGATAAGAAGACTATTTTATACTTTTTACCAACCTTCTACACCTTATTTATGCAAATCATTTATTTTGATTTTTTGAACCACGTTTCTAGGCACAAGCAACAATACTCAAATGATGTCGATGGCTGAACAAACAATAAAGAATGAGCAGCAAATGGGAATGTACGACAATAACAGGCTATTTTCCCAGTCGGAACTACAGAACAATATGATGAATGCTCAAGAGATGCTATCTCCATACCAACATATCAGTTATGAACAACAGAACACTTCACAGTCAGACCAACAAATGCACAATGTTTACGTTGGAAAATCATCTAGGTTACAATATGTTAATACTCCAAAGATTGTTGCGCAATCTGAACCTTATAAATATAATACAGGTAAGTCGATTACCGCAGGATTACTTCTTTCGTTGTCCATTTGCAATAAGAAATAATACTATTACGTTTATGTTTACAGGTGTAGTGCCGCCTTCACAAACTGCACCAGAAACTGTATCATTGCTGCAGCAACCGATACAGAACTCTAAGTACGCGTCTACTATAGTGATTCAGGGGCGGGGCGGGTACGGGCGGGAGAAGCCGAGACAGAGGGTGTCCCACTACTCGGGGCCGGTGCAGAACAATCAGTATCAGAGTTACGGCCAGTCGGGGCCGCCGGTGTCCCCGCAGAGCTACGAGTCCCGCTCTGTGGGCTCGCGCCAGACGTCGCCGCAGATGCAGTACTTGCAGCCGAGTCCACAGGACTCTTATAAGGGGAAGCCCGTGTCGTCTACGGTGAACCCTCGCTCGTTTAAAATGCCTTCACCGCCGCGGGTGCCCGTCACAGCTCCACAGGTAATGTCTGATGAAGTATTAATTTTTGTAAGAGTGTATTTCATGTATTTGGATGTCTAGTCTTACCCATCGCTTTTGGACAGATGTCGTCGGGGGCGAGTTCGAGTGCGGGCGCAGTGTCGCGCGTCAACAAGGAGCAGTTCCGCTCGCACAGCCTGCCGCTGGGCTCGCAGCTGAACCCCGACTGGAGCGTGTCCGCGCCTGCGCAGGTCGCGCCCGCGCCCGCGCCGCGTGACGTGTCGGTCGCTAAGCACAACGCGAGGGTATGAGCTTTTACTACATCACTTTTCTTGCCAGGACCATCCGGACGGAAAAGTTAATCCTGAGTAAGGATCCCGGAGTAATTGTTCTACATCCTAACAACCACCACTGCTCCTCCCGAGATTGTCCACGCATCGAGCTTGTCAAGTTTTGAATTGCTGACGTATTGAAATTACAAAATTTGTTATTCATATTTCCTTGGGCCAACTACAAGATTTCCTTTATATTACCCAACAGATGTCTGTGGAAGTGAAGAGTGATTTAATCGCTCGTATCCTCGTGCAATGAAATCTCGGCAAACTCTCGAATCATTTGAAATGGTAAGTACGGGTGTACGTATAACGTACAAAGTTGACAATTTGCAGGCTCGCGAGTCGAACCCGGGCGGCATTCGCATTCGGTCGCGTTCGACGTCGAGCGGCGTAGTGGACGGCGGGGCCGGCGGGGCTGGCGGGGCTGGCGGGCCGGCCGGGGCTGCGCGCCGCCCGCCGCCACTCAACAGCGTCGCATCCGAGCCCACGCTGCCGCAAGCTAGCGTAATGCTCGCGCAGCTACTCTCAGCGCAACACTGTCAGTCAATATGCCAATTTATTTTTTTTACGTCACTCGCTCGCACGCTTTTTATAAGTTGCGTACAGATCGGAATAACAATAATTGAGTAATGTATAATTCTTGACGAGTTTGTTGGTGAAGTTAAGACCAAGCTTTCAAACGCCAACGAATGAGATTTGACATCGGTCACCAAACATCTTTTTTTTTTCACAATTCCGATCTGTACCCATATAAAAGACCCTACTAAAACCCGTGGCTTCCTCTGACCTCTTTTGTTTGTTCAATTCCAGCCCAAAGCCTGTACAAGTTGAACAGCTGCGAGGAGGGCGCGGGGTCGGAGCCCACCAGGTCGCCGAGCCGGCGCGCGCAGCCGTCGCCCATCGGCAGCGACGTCATGTCGCCGCATCACGTGAGTAGCTGGGTAATATATGGCCGAAGGGCAGACTCTTTAGACGCACCTCATTGTGACTCAAAAGAACATTTTCTTTCATCATATTATTTTTCTTGCTTCTGAGTTATTTTGGCGTGTGGCCAAAATCGGAACTAACGTCGCCATCTTGTTTTCTCAATACAATTTCTGTGTCACAATTACACAAATGTTCACCAACAATGTCCCCTGTCGATGTCTTTCTGGCGCCAAAACATCCTTGGTAGCACTCGTACAGTCCGCGAGGTTTAAGCTGAGCTTTGCATTTGTGTGAGTGCACATAGAGATATTGTAGGTGTGACGTCCGGCATAGAGCGCGATGCGTTCTTTGTTTGGTTTAAAACCGGTTTATTCTGCTTTTGGCTTTTGTTCTTTTAGTTCGAGAGACAATGACGAAAACCATGTCGCATCGTTGTAAAACGTAAAACGATAAGACGATTGAACATTTTGCTCTCATACCAGATCACTCGCACAAATGCAAAGCTAATCTTAGGCCTCGCGGACTGTACATGGTTAGATCGCAATGTTAGCGATGCGTTTGCGTACCGTCAACGCCTATACAGTAGCCGTTATCTACGCATGCTGTACATCACACTATATATTATAATAATAACACCAGCGTATTACTGTTCCACTGCAGGGCAAGGCCCTCTTCTCGTACACAGAAGGCACGAGCATTGATCACCACGCTTGCTCAAGACGGGTTGGCGATTTATATTAGCTATACGTCCAGGTTTCCTCACGATATTTTCCTTCCCCCATGTCAGTAAGGTCCAAGATAAACTCAGAAAGTACAGTGGGCTGCATCAATTGGGTACCCCAGTTCTATTAAAATTTTAATGCAACTGGGGTACCCAATTGATGCAGCCCACTGTACATATGAATTGAAAAGGTCACATTGGTACTTGCTCGGATTTGAACCAACAGCCACGTGCATGAGAGGCGAGGCCTTAACCACTGGGACATCATGACACTGACATCAAACTAAGTTTACTTGACTCTGGTTCTTTGTGTAGTGTTATCCACTCTCTGTTACTTACTTCCTCGAAGTTTAGGTAAATATACTCTACCTATTCCGACCTCTGTTAATTTAAAACTTATTTTCTTGAAAAAAAAAAGTAAAAAAAAGGTTGTAACTTTGATCTTCAATTTCTCCGTAACCAGAGGGAACCTTCTGGTGAACCCAGATATGGTCCAGAGCTCTCGGCTTCGTTAAGCGCCTCTTTACACCCGTTATATACAGTCTCAGCTTTCACGATAGTTTAGGGTGTGGCATATCGTGTGCGTGTCGCTAGTTAAAGTTTGCGGACATCGTCAAAGCAAAAAAAAAAAATTTTTTTTGTCACTTTCATTATAATTATACTACTAATAATCATCATGACCATTGCTACGATTTGAAGACAATATAGCTAACAAAGTTGTATGTACCAGTCTCTGTCCCCGCCGACGTCGCCGGGCGGGACGGGTGGGATGACGGGCTCGCCGCGCGCCGGTAGCCCGCGCGAGCCGCGCCGCACGCACCTGCACGCTGAGCAGAAGCGGCGCTACAACATCAAGAATGGTTTCGACACGCTGCAGGCGCTCATACCCCATCTCAACACTAACCCCGCCGCTAAGGTTTGTAACCAAACTTAAAGTACCTTGACGGCCGCAGTGACGGCTGTCATGAAAATGATGTCAGTGGTAAGGATTTAAATCGATAGATTCGCCCTACTGCGTCAAAAGATAGTCGCGTTAAGATAGTCATTGCGTCAGACAATGACGCCGACGAATGACTTGACTTGATTGTCAT
Source organism: Cosmia trapezina (assembly GCA_905163495.3). NCBI lineage: Eukaryota > Metazoa > Arthropoda > Insecta > Lepidoptera > Noctuidae > Cosmia > Cosmia trapezina. The sequence continues at coordinate 13,129,667 of LR991028.1, forward strand.
GGAAACGCTATTTAATAAATGTGTGAGCTCACTCTCCTCAGTATGGACACTTTTTCGCGTGACTAAGTACGGTGAGGGCAAATCTAGCGATTTTAATCTTTGGGGGCGGGTTTGATTAAATGTCAAATACTGGTGAAAATGACAGATTTTCATGACGGCTGTTGTATGACGGAACCGCTTTCCTAGGAAACCACAAAGCCACAAAGCCTTACAGTAAAACCAGAAAGGCGTTCGTATTTCCGAAGATAGACGATGATTCCCGAAGCGTAGCATAATGTACTTTATATACATACAAAGAACTTAAAAATTTGGTGCGCTATACAGTATGGAACCGACACCATGTGCAATGAATTAAACTACTGGAAATACTCGTCCACAAAAGTATAGCAAAATTAAATTGTTAAATTAAAAACCGTTAATTAAAAAAGCAATTTTATCAAACAAAATAAATATCAAAATAAATTCAGTAAAAGTTATCACTCTGTTTAGACAACCGAGCTGGCAACCTGCGGTGCACCACAGTGCCCAATCCATTGTTTGCCGAACATGGTTTTTTTATTTGCACACATGTTCAAGGATTAATCTCTACTTTTTGACCTAATTACTGGACCGATTTCGATATTTTTTTTGTATATCGTCAGCAAAGTCGATATCAAGTATGTGGTTGCATTTATTGCATAGATGTGAGTTCCATAACGTATAGTAAAAAATACACGTTTAGGAAAATTAATTACCTGTTCTCTAAAATCTGCTACTATTAATCTGTGAAGCGTTTTATTAGCAATCTAATCGTGTGCAATGTTACTAGTCTGTAAAATGTAAAAATAAAATAAAATGAATCAACATTTCCAGATAAGTAAAGCTGCAATGCTGCAGAAGGGTGCCGAATATATTAAGCAGTTGAAAGCCGAGAGGAACCAAATCAAAGAGGAGATGGAGGGCTTGCGGCAGCAAATAGAATGCTTAAACAATTCTATCACGTACGTATACACAGTTTTTGTTTAACAGTAGATCATATAACAGACCAATCAAAAGATACTATAGAGGTATGAAGAACAGGGTGTAAAGTTCACTCATCCTCCGTAGAAAATGCAGGATCCTCCGACTAGACGGTTGTTGTATCTGGTGGGCAACTGCCCGACCTCCCTATTTAATTATTATACTCCACTGCTTGCACTGCATACACTTTTCAAATGTTTGTACAGAAATGTTAGTGGAGTTGTGCAGTTTTATAGTAATAGATCTCTTAGCCGACGTTCGCACGGATGTAAAAATATCGCGGCGGGATTTTATAGCGCACTGAATTTTCAACTGTCGGTGTTGAGCCGAGCTTCGAAAATCCAACCTACCAACAGCAGAGTGCATCCCAGCGCGTTGAAAAAACACACTGTTGGATTTTCAACTCTCGGCGCTAAGCAGAAAGTTGAAAATCCAGTGCGCGAAAAAAAATCGCCGCGATATTATTACGGTTATTAAAAAAAATCTGCTGTTTCCTACAAAAGTCTAACACCTACGCGGCTAAAATGTATGGAATAGCAATTTTTTTTTAAATAAGTGACGAAACATTTCAACGCATGTCCAGAATCATGTACTTACTGAATTCATGGTAACAGATTGCGCATCGATGTCCCTGTCACCCTGTATAACTTGAAAGGTGTAGTGTTCTGTACCTTACACTTTTCATTGTACGTTTTCATGTACCTAATGGACATTTAAATCGCCATCTAAAATAATAAGTTCTGAAAAAGAATGGATTAACCGATTTGCGATTTACGTTATGGCTAACTTCAAAATAAGCATTGTGTCGTGCCAATAAATAAAGAGTGCTATTTTTGATTAAATAAAGTACAGGTAAACCAGAAATGGTATGCGGATGGGTAAACGGTATGCGTATATTTTTCGGCAACAACACGAATAAATTAGAACTCTTAATCGGTCGTTTCTATTACCGAAGATAGACCATAACGCCTGAAGCGCATACTTTTCTTTGGAAAGCTGTAAAGCTACGGTTTCGTAGAAGAGCGGTGGCCGCACTTAGCGGCCGTAGTGACAGCTGTCATAAAAAATATGACAGCGGAAAATATTTAAATCGTTAGATTGTGCCTACCGCATCAACAGATAGTCGCATTTCTGTTTCGTTTTGACACCTCTGACAAGCAAAAACGCAGTGACTTCACTTGATTATCATGGAAACGCTGTTTAGTAATGTGTAAGCTCACTCTTCTCAGTATGGACACTTTTTCTTGTGACTAAGTACGGTGAGGGCACTTCTAGCGATTTAAATCTTTGGGCCCAGCCCGGGTTTGACTTAATGTCAAAGGTTGGTGAACATAACACATTTTTATGACTGCCGCTTTCCTAGGAAACCAAAGCTTTATTATGCAACAACTCGTAACGTAATATTGCAGCAACTGCCACTCGCTGCTGCCTGCAACAGGAGCGCCGGTGTCGCGCGCGCGCTCGGGCCGCCTTCGCGAGATGTTCGCGCGACACGTCGCCAACAGGACCATGCACAACTGGAAGTATTGGCTCGTATCCTTTTGTAATCATATACTTAAAATTTACATTATTTATCGAGTCTGTAAGTATTTGACAATACATTTTTAATTCCTGTGTCTTGGCTGCCTAAAACAGCCACATAGAGCAACTCCTCTAAAAGCGATTCATTTCCTGAATTCCCAGCAATTTATTATGATTGTGCTATTTGACGTATTTGACACTAAACTTCAATAAAGCAATTCATAATTAGTGAACCATTTTACGAATCTTCATACAAAACTGTCAAACAGATGAATTGCGTGCTCTGAAAATTGTACGCAGATAAATTATGAATTGTCAGTTTGTGGCCGTTTTACGATTTCAAATATGATTCATAATACCTATTATCCTATTATGATTCTGCCAAAGTGGCCGTTTTAACCGCTCAGATTTAATAACTTCGAATTAGTCAGAAGATATGGGTTAAAGTTTTTATAAAGAAAGCTGGTTCTAAAACGTTTTCTAAAATTTTAAGGTTGGTTGAATAGGTGTTGCAATGCCAGAGATCTATTGTTTACACTCGTGTTTTTTCTGTTCTTTCGTCAAATAAAGGTAACCTACCTTAATTAAATAGGGTATTTGACTATTATCAAAAATAAAGATGAACGAATACTTATTTAGATGTTTTATAAAACACACGAATAGTGAAAAAATAAATAAAATCGGTGGAAATTATTCTTCTATCCTTGTTACCTGAAACGGTCATTGTGCTGAATGGCGCAAAGTTACTATGGCGTTCCTGTGTCGTGACGTCTGATTGCAGTAATACTGTCTCAGTCTAGCATAAACTTTGAGCTTCGCCATTTTTTGAGATATTTAAATTATTAATTTTTACTGTGATTTATCTATTTTCTACGATTCAAGAAATTAAAATATTGCAACTTTTAATTTTGTCTAAACCCTGACTTTTTTAAGTTATGTACTGCTCCCGTTAAGAATTAGTCAGAAACTACACCCCCCCCCCCTCAAATAATAATGATAAAGAGTGAATCTAAAAACAGTACTTTTTTTCTTGTTTTGTCTAAGATAGCGCTATTATAAACACAGACATTTTTACAAAGCATGCGGGTGCCAATAGGTAGTAGGGCTTCTGACCGAGGGCAGACTGATAGATACGTTATCGCACTTGTTTTGTCGGCAACCTGCACTTTTTACTATTCTTCTATGTTTTACACAGCTGGCGCGATATACATACGTCAATGATAAAAAAATAACTGATAATGCCAAATACATGCCTAGTTAATAAAAATGAGTTATCACAATGAACAATACTTATCTTCACATCATGGGTTTTATGAGATATTAACTTTGAGTGGGCTTCTATTTTCCGGATGACAACAAAAGGTATTACCTCCTCATAGTTCCTATCGGAAAAATGGAAGCCTGCTCATATCTTTGCACTTTGTAACGCATGGCTTTTGATCTAGGATATTTTAGATTAGGTTTTTATTTGAGATAAAACATGTATATTATAAAGTCGTTCGTCATTACATCATAACTTGCGTTACTTTGTTTGTGGAGTCTAACAATATTAAAACAATTATGTTTTTTGACTTGCTCGCTCAGCTCGACTCATTAAGACAGTGACAGGCATGTCGATCGTGTGCGTACGCGCAGCGGAATGTTGTTGAATTTAAAGATTTTAATTATGCAGATATTTAGTGTATGACGTCGTATAATTGTGTATGGTAAAAAAAAAATTGTGCCCGCAACCATTGTGGAGAAATTCACCAAAAACTGATTCCGCTGGGCGAACGTTGTCCTGGCGGAACTTTTTTTAATCCATAGACTTTAGAAGAAAAGAGATGTGTCCAAAAATTAGTGTGTATTTGTGTGTAATTGTGTATGTATGAATAATACTAGTGCATGCATAAACTTCGGAGAAATTCAAGTTTCCGCTACGCGAACGTTTGGCCATTAGCTAGTTTTCATATAAAGCGCTTACATAGAGAACTGTAGATTTTTACATACGTTGTTTTGAATTTGTTTATATTTGTTTAAAAAACAGATTTAGAAAAAATCGTAGGGCTTAAAAGATAAAAATATAAACGTAAAATACGCTTATTAGGTCTTAGTTCTTAAAGTATGCACTTTGGGGTCTAGATTTTCACGTTTATACAAACCTTGTAAGTGTCTGCAACATGTTGCCAAGTATCAATGATGTTCCGTTAGTAACTAAAGAGTTATAGGACAAATTTACCATGAACAGATCACTGTTTACAAAGCAGTCAAATATCACGACGTTCTGAAGGAATTGCATGGTAATATGTATGCCAATAATTAGTGTATTCATTCAACTATTCTTATGCAAAATTTCATGTCATTAAATTCAGTAATTAAAGAAAAACAATTATAATACTGACGAAGCATCGAAAACCTACATAACCCGACCAAGTTCGGATGGCTACCAAAAAGCGGCCGTGCCATATATCTTAGAAACGTTCTTAACCTTCCAATATAGTATTTATTAATATGGTACAGTTGCGTACACAAGCGTTAGGAAAAAATAAAACAATTTCATTTCTTGAATGAAAAACGAAAATGATGATGAAATTACGATTATATTACAATATACAGGGTGTAAGGGACAGCCCTCCGCAAACTAACACGGTGCATTCAGCTCCTCATTTTGAATCATATTCCACCGGAAATTTTTATTTTTTAAATATTTTTTTCAGTTACATTTTCTTTATTTCAAAGTAAAATTACATTGTGTGTTCGCAGCACTCCATTTATGTAAAAAAAACTGCAAAAAAATAAAACTGAAAACAAAAAACCAGCAATGGATGTAGAAATACTCTAACGAACGACGCGTGAAATCAGCTGTTCACTTTCTGCCTAGCTACAGAGTTCATCGAACTCACCGCATACCTATTACCTACCCCTCCCAACCAGTAATAGACGCTCCGATTTGTGCACAAAAACACAAACAAATCAGGTTTATTGGATTCCCATAACGTTCCTGAAAAAATTTCATGTACCGGTCATCTTAGTATGACATACTGAATTCACCCTATCAGTTTGCGGAGGGCTGTCCCTTACACCCTGTATGTCTAGTATAATTTATTATTATAAATTTAAGTAAATAGATATAGAATTAGATCAATCAGTAGATATTAACTTGGGTTTATGGTGTCTGTCCAATGTTAACATAACACAATTATTATAATTTATCTGCCTAATAAACTACCTACGTTAATGAATAAGTCTATAGCTATTAATTTATTATAAAATCTTACCTTGTATCTGTTATCAGCTTCTCACTATCATTCACTCAATATTCCTACTACATAATTATGTTATGCTTCACTGTTACACTATAACATTAATAACACACTTTGTCGATATTATTATAACAGAGAATTGGCGATGCATAGCAAAACAACAGCGCAGACGCACATTGTCCTTGACTGCACATTTATTTGTTTGTGACTGGGGATGAAACAAAATCAGGTTCAAGTTCAACAGCAAACGAATACGCGCGAAAACATATTGCCCTCTCTTTTCTTCAAGGATGACAGTACCGTTTCGAGCGGGAAGCCGCCTATCGCTCGTTGCGCGCAGCGCGTTGTCTATTTTTTCACACAAGAATATTTTTGATCAATTCATAACTACAATACTTAGACTATTTAACTAAAGGATTAAGCGTACCGAACTTCGAACAAAATAATTCTGCATATTTTGGTGGGGTGCGGGAAACACGCTCACATACATAAGAAAAAAAAAATCGATTCAAGAAGTAGTTTTTTTTAAGTTATTAGATTGTTTGATCCACTAAAGTTGCAAAGGGGAACGCTCGTGCATGCCTAGTCTATTGGTTAAATAGTGTAATAAGCTACAATATGATAAATATTTACCTAAACAGTAACTAGTACATACTTACATGTGGTAAATATTTAATTTCCCTAAGGGGTCTATAGTTAGAATCCTGATCCGTGAAATCTTCAATAGAAATTAGCTGTATGAATTTTATATATATATCTGCCTAGCCTTTTCCCAACTATGTTGGGGTCGGCTTCCAGTCTTAACCGGATGCAGCTGAATACCAGTATTTTACATGGAGCGACTGCCTGTCTGACCTCCACAACCCAGTAACTGGGTAATACGATACCCCTTGGTAAGACTGGTTGTCAGACTTTCGGGCTTCTGACGACCCGTAACGACTGTCAAAGATCCACGAATAACAGCTGGGACCAACGGCTTAACGTGCTTTCCGAGGCACGGAGGAATCTCGATATGTAAAGATGGTCACCCATCCACTGACCAACCCCGGCAAGCGTAGCTTAACCTGACGGATCGACCCGTGCGGCTGTTATTACTTAGCCACGAGCTCCTCAGCTGTATGAATTTTATTTGTCTTAAATAATATATTTAGATTATATCTCAAGTCTCAAGCGCATACTTAAATAAAGTACCTACGTAAATAGTACCTACTTTCTGTCATAGTCAAATACATTTAAAAAAGTAGGTGTACAAAAATAAATGACCTATAAATTATATCGAAACAACAATTGTGTTATCACCTATACCAATTCAATACCGGTATTATACTGTAAATTTTGGGATGTTACCTAAATATATTGCACGGCCGCTTTTTTGTAGCCATCCGAACTTGGTCGGGTTATGTAGGTTTTCGATGCTTCGTCAGTATTATAATTGTTTTTCTTTAATTACTGAATTTAATGACATGAAAATTTTGCATAAGAATAGTTGAATGAATACACTAATTATTGACATACATATTACCATGCAATTCCTTCAGAACGTCGTGATATTTGACTGCTTTGTAAACAGTGATCTGTTCATGGTTAATTTGTCCTATAACTCTTTAGTTACTAACGGAACATCATTGATACTTGGCAACATGTTGCAGACACTTACAAGGTTTGTATAAACGTGAAAATCTAGACCCCAAAGTGCATACTTTAAGAAGTAAGACCTAATAAGCGTATTTTACGTTTATATTTTTATCTTTTAAGCCCTACGATTTTTTCTAAATCTGTTTTTTAAACAAATATAAACAAATTCAAAACAACGTATGTAAAAATCTACAGCTCTCTATGTAAGCGCTTTATATGAAAACTAGCTAATGGCCAAACGTTCGCGTAGCGGAAACTTGAATTTCTCCGAAGTTTATGCATGCACTAGTTTTATTCATACATACACAATTACACACAAATACACACTAATTTTTGGACACATCTCTTTTCTTCTAAAGTCTATGGATTAAAAACAGTTCCGCCAGGACAACGTTCGCCCAGCGGAATCAGTTTTTGGTGAATTTCTCCACAATGGTTGCGTGCACAAATTTTTTTTTACCATACACAATTATACGACGTCATACACTAAATATCTGCATAATTAAAATCTTTAAATTCAACAACATTCCGCTGCGCGTACGCACACTGTCGATCATCGGTATCGACTGAACGCCTTAGAATTCGAGTGCTGTTATATGTCAGTTATAGTTACCGAAAATTAAATAATAAAAAATGTTATAGTTAATACTGATTATGGTTTATTTTACCAACCAAACTACAGAATAATAATGAAATATACGAACGGATGTTGCGACGCGGCGCGTGATTGAGTATCGAACTAACGTGCGACTCGGCCGGCGCGCAGCAGCCCACTGAATTGGCCCGACAAGTCGAGCCCGCCGCGTATTTGTACATTCATACCAAAAACGCAGAGTGAAAAAATAATACCTGGCCAACCAGGTATTTGTTCCAGATTAAAAATGATCACACCAATCAACCATCGCCTATTGCCTCATTCTGTTCGGTTTGGTTTTGGACTTTAGTCGGTAACGATCTTTATTTCATTCAAGTTCCAAAGGATCGCGTTTATAAACAAACAATACATGTCCTTATCAAGCGCATACAGTTTAGTGTAGTGAGCGCGGCGCTGGTGGAGTCGTTCAGCTCGTGCGTGTCGTGCAGCAGCGCCGCCGACCTCGTGCGCACCACGCTGCTGTGGGCCGAGCAGCACTGCTCGCTCGTCGAGATGCGCCCAGGTAATACTGATACTATTATATATAGTTTAGTGTAGTGAGCGCGGCGCTGGTGGAGTCGTTCAGCTCGTGCGTGTCGTGCAGCAGCGCCGCCGACCTCGTGCGCACCACGCTGCTGTGGGCCGAGCAGCACTGCTCGCTCGTCGAGATGCGCCCAGGTAATACTGATACTATTATATATAGTTTAGTGTAGTGAGCGCGGCGCTGGTGGAGTCGTTCAGCTCGTGCGTGTCGTGCAGCAGCGCCGCCGACCTCGTGCGCACCACGCTGCTGTGGGCCGAGCAGCACTGCTCGCTCGTCGAGATGCGCCCAGGTAATACTGATACTATTATATATAGTTTAGTGTAGTGAGCGCGGCGCTGGTGGAGTCGTTCAGCTCGTGCGTGTCGTGCAGCAGCGCCGCCGACCTCGTGCGCACCACGCTGCTGTGGGCCGAGCAGCACTGCTCGCTCGTCGAGATGCGCCCAGGTAATACTGATACTATTATATATAGTTTAGTGTAGTGAGCGCGGCGCTGGTGGAGTCGTTCAGCTCGTGCGTGTCGTGCAGCAGCGCCGCCGACCTCGTGCGCACCACGCTGCTGTGGGCCGAGCAGCACTGCTCGCTCGTCGAGATGCGCCCAGGTAATACTGATACTATTATATATAGTTTAGTGTAGTGAGCGCGGCGCTGGTGGAGTCGTTCAGCTCGTGCGTGTCGTGCAGCAGCGCCGCCGACCTCGTGCGCACCACGCTGCTGTGGGCCGAGCAGCACTGCTCGCTCGTCGAGATGCGCCCAGGTAATACTGATACTATTATATATAGTTTAGTGTAGTGAGCGCGGCGCTGGTGGAGTCGTTCAGCTCGTGCGTGTCGTGCAGCAGCGCCGCCGACCTCGTGCGCACCACGCTGCTGTGGGCCGAGCAGCACTGCTCGCTCGTCGAGATGCGCCCAGGTAATACTGATACTATTATAATACACCTTATATAGGGTAAAATATAATTAGCTAAAGAAACTCCGCAAATATAAATACGACAAAAAAAGAAGATTCGATTTTTTTTTTGGGGTCAATGACCGCTGGTAGTGTTGTTACTTGAAGTGTGAGTTGATAAAATCTGTTTATCGTTTATATCGATACCTATCATGTATGTGAAGTTTACACGAAAAAATAAATAAAACTGATACTCTAAGTGACTACACTTTGATACCCGGTTGATGACCCCAAAAAAAAGTCATCAAAATAATATTTTTTTGTTTGTTTTATCATTTACCTATAGATATGCACCCATCAAGTCTGCGGGGTTTCCTTAGCTAATTAAATTTGACCCTATATATACACCTTGTCGTCCAACATCAGCAGATTATGAAGTTGGCGGTGCTGATTACTAAAACTGCCTTATATGCTCATCATCATCATTCAGCAGAAAGACGTTCACCGCTGGGCATAGGCCTCGTCCAAGAATCGCCACAACAATCCTACTGCCCGCATTCAGCGGCTTTCTGCGACCTTCACCAGGTTGTCTCACCTTGTGCACCTTGCTAACTCGGAAGTGAAAGATCAAAAATGTAAAGAAATGTCATTGTCAAAGTGACATTTCAGGGGTAGTCAACATTTCCCTAGTCATTCTAATTATTTGATTTTGAAAACTTAAAATACAACAAAGAAAAACTTATCAAACAAATAAAAACTCAGCGGGAAGAAAAAGAAGAACTCATATTCAATCACGACAAACGTCAAAAACCGAATGACAGTATTACTTTCCTCTATGCCGAATGACCAATACAAAACGGCGACCAGTAGGGACGCTCAACTTGAATCGAATAATACGCAGTATTATTTACGATTTTTTAACGATTCTCTTGTTTAGAAGGAAAAACATTTTATAAATAGAAAATTGTAAATGAAAGTCCAAATGTTTAGAGCTTCTGCCTTATTGCCAATGCCATAAAAATAATTTGCACGATTTTATTTCGAAAGCTATGTGTAATATTATATTTTACCTGTTAAAGATATGCCTACAATTTTAACACTATGTTATAGTACTTTTCGACAAACTACACATTTGAAGTTATAATTTTAAATTGGCAACACCTTTGTTTACATTCTTGTCTCGAATTTAATTTCCGAGTTAAAATAATAATAAAATCTCGTATATAATAACATTCTTTCTTCCTAATAAAAAAAACGGTCAAGAGCGAGTCGGACTCGCGCACCGAGTGTTCCGTTCCGATTTCTAAAAAAGTGTGCTACTTAGTACATCGTTTTATTTTTCCTTTAATCTTTACACTTTAGCTGACAGGGTCTCATCCCCGCTCTGGAGGTCCTTTGTTAAGTTAGTAATTTAAATTTAATTTCCATTCCAATTTGTAATATTTGTTTATTTAATTTTTAATAATATTTAATTTTTAATAATATTTAATTTTTAAGATTGACATTAATTGGAATGAACTTTAATATTCTTTAAATTTAGTTTACAATTTTAATTTATTTATTTAATTATGTAATTTTATTGATTTATTTAATTTATAATAACATTGAATTAATTTTTAATAATTTTTAATTTAGTTTTTACAATTTGATTTTAGATAAGTACAGGACCCCTACTTCAATATTTTTGTTTAAGTGTTTGTGGCCTTTTGTATGTTTGTCATAGTACTATCGTTGGTTACTAACATAGTTGTCTAAGTATACCTACTAACATAAATATGGATCTCTGTGTCTGAACTAAATAAATAAATAAAAAAAATAAATAAATTTACATAAACTTCTATCACGTAGAATAATTTCAGATTTTTCTCTTTGCAAACTTCGGAGATAAGGGGGGGCGGGGGAGCGGTATTTTTTTTTACATTTTTCATCAAAAAAAATAGTTTAAGAATGTGCAAACAGTGTTCTTTTATATGATACTCCACATGCCCTGGTAGCCCCAATTTAATTTTTGAAGACCCCCTTTCAGTCCCTGTTGGAAAAAAATATAAATATTTTTATTTATTTCTTATTTGCAAAATAGTTGGGTAAACGTCATCTAAAACTATTCCAAATTTCAAGTTGATAGCATCAGTAGTTCCTGAGATATCCAGCTGTGACAGACAGACAGACAGACTGAGTCACACCATAATGGTTCCTTTTTACCATTTTGGTAAGGAACCCTAAAAATCACCACACACGCTGCATTGACTTGGCTTGGGCCCGTTAATGTAGCTTAAACTAGCCAAAGAGAAGAAACAAAACTTGTTTACCAAAAATAATAATAATAGTTAGTTAGTTATTATTATAACAGTTTTACTGCGGTAGGTGTGAATAGATACACTGTACTACTTCATGCATCAGCACCATTAACCTGGTCTTTTTCTTCGAAGAAAGGTAATTATTATTTTGATGTCCGTATTTGTCACCAGCGGTGTTGAACTCCCTCCGCGTGCTGTGCACGACGACGGACATCCTGACGAGTCCGGAGCGCCTACCCGATGAGGCGCGCGCCGCCGTGGGCGCTAGCGCCGGCGTCAAGACGGAACCCACGTAGGTCGCGTGATCGCGTCGCCTAGCGAGTACAACGAGGGAGCGGGACTCTCCCGAATAAAACATACATTCTCGACAACTTTTGTTTGGGAGACGCCGTCAACTTTGTTCCGAGAGTCCTCACATGTAACATCTCTTGCGTCAGCTCGGACCAAAGGTTGGTGTGGTCATTGTTAGTGCACATCAATGCAAAATGTTACATATTCGACCGACAAAAAACATTGACTATGAAAAAATACTAAACCACATTGTGACTTGTGAGGTCGGTCGTCTTAACTTTGTTGTTTTTTATTTATTAACCCCCGATGGAAAAAGAGGGGTGTTATTTTTGTTCAAATATTTTAGCGTTTCGGCCAATTTCTATTGCGTGTTTCGATCCACGTTTACCTTAATTTTGACTCTGCCATTTATTATTTCAATACCTGACGAAAAAAATAATTTTAGAAAAAAGAGGCATTGTTTGGGCGAATAATATAATGTTTTTATACGAAGCCTGGCAGTATATTTTAACTGTTGAGTAGCAAATATTTCTTACTGATCGTGAAATTTGCGAAGAAATAGTTGCGACTGAATTATCTCGTAATGTCTTGTTTTATATTTTGACTATCATAGAAGTGTTAAAACACTGCCCGGTTGAAATTGTTACTTCTTTTTGTATACTTTACTAAGTTTATAAATTGTATAAACATTGTTGGTTTTCACAAAATTATCATGATTGTTGAAGCCTTGATAACATCGCATAATAGGGATATTATGAAGTCTTAGGTTTGTATAAAACTTAGATGTAAAATTATTAATGGGTAAAATATTTGGTGAAGCATCACAAGAAAGAAACAAAATTTAAAGAGGTATCACACTGTCAACATTATCTTTTATCTGGTATTGTGTAACAAGAGTGGTCCAAAATTTGTACTTTTTGTACTGAGACCTGTCTTATGGGTGTAAAACAGCCTTTATTGTGAAAATTCGGGCAGACTAACATTACCCGCGCCTTGTATTTGTGGAGGTGATAAAATAAAGTGTCCTAATCTAGTGCCTTGTACGTGGTAAATAAATGTAATATTATTGTAAATACATAACCGACACACAATTTGTGATTCTCAAAGAATTCCGCGGAGAAGAATCTTGTAGTTGCGAGCAATAATAACCTGAGTATCGGGCGTGCATTATGTTGCTAAGACTAGTTAGGAATGCTGTACTAATTTTAGTCACATAGTTAAGCACAAGGCTTTAGTCGAATATTATTAGCGTCCAATCTATACTCTAATATTATTGTTGCTTGCAAATGTACATTCTTCTGTTTGCCTATGAAATGCCATTTAAATAATTCCAATCTTGGACTAAATATTTTTCTAAGTCTTACTAATTTTTTTAGTTCAACCTTCACAGATCCCAAGAAAGGTTTGTAGCGTAACTAACCGGTTGAATGCTGTAATTACAGAAACAATTAAAAAGCGATTGTGTCTCGAGTAGATCCGCGTTTCGCCAGTCGAGTCGCTAATGGGACGAATAACTTTACCAAAGATATAAAAGCCGCAGAACTCATTGTTGAGCGAGTGCATCATGTTGTAAAATTATGTACATGTGCCCGTCCTGTCCGATATCACGTGAATACCAATGTAGTTCGTAAGAAACAATGAATTTATTGAACTTGTCGAGATTTAATTTAGAATTGTCTAAGTGTATTTACGTAAGTACTTTAGGTAAATATTTTTATATTGTGTGATAACACAAATGTTTTTATATAACTATATATAACTCGGTGCCAACGTAAATATTGTTGTAATTTGTTATGTAGTGATATAATTTTATGAAGTTGACTGGCAGCACGTTGACGTTTGTTGGCGGCGGCGCCGCGCCGCGCTCGTGAGCTTTAAATGAGGTTAAGTGCAATTGTTGTTCTATTGGAAATACAATCTGGAAACATACTAACGGCTGTTTTAATTGTCATTTATTTGGAACAAACAAGGTACAATTGAAAATAAATTATTACATCGAATAATAGTCGCGATTGAATATAAACTTAATTAGTTCAATCGTTCTCTTGCTTTCAACAAGTCGATAGTTATTGCGAACATAGTGTGTTAAATTGGCTAATTGAGATTCAATGTCAACACCTATATAAATAGCTTACATTCCTCACGTATGAATCGTTTATTATCTGACTTTCAGGGTCATATTTTAATTGCTTGATATATTGCTTAGTAAATAGAAACGCCCTGCTGGATGATACACTATTCTCGATATTATTAAATGTCAGCACGAGAATGTCAGTTTATAACCTGTGCTTCTCGCATGATATACAGGGTGAATCTTTCAAGTGGGCGTGGATGGCCAAATCCGAAACTATGAGGAACAGCGAAAATTACTCAAAGGAGTCTCGGGCTCGATTTTGATGAAAACTAAAACTGCATCATTAGATTTTTGAAAAATCAATATTTCTAGCCAGGAATCGAACCCGTTGTTTTTGAAAAAAAAAACCACTATTAATACATCATTCGATAGTGTCGTTATTAAGTATCGAATTCTGGGAAGTAATGACATACGGCAAACTAAAGGAAAGAGCTCATTTTTAACGAAATACTTTTTCAATTTTTCTTATGTTACCTACCTATTAAGCCTTAACTGATTAATCAAAAAAATGATGACCATTGTTTTCAATACATAGCTGAATTCGACGTTTCAAGGATTGTACTGCATTCAGCATTACAATATTCTTCATAGTTACGAATTTGGTCATCCACGCCCAGTTGAAAAATTCACCCTGTACAACTTTATTAATTTTAATCACTGATTGAATAACTAGCTTCTCTACTTAAAATACGCATTGTATCAGACTTGTAAATCAAAAAGATGGGTCGGTGCATAAGCCTAGCGTGTTTGAAGAAATCAGACGAATATATATTTTTGAAATACAAGGTTGGTACTAGGGAAATGTTGAAGTTCATTTGTCTTTTAAGTTACTAAAATACTGGGCATTTGAATACAAAGTTGTCTTCCTAACCGTTAGATTGGCAGTGGGTGACCGTGAGTTATTTCGAGTTCTAGGAACTTTTTTGATTATGTTTCTCATCTAGACAACGCCACGATGCTTTAAGTTAAGGACGTATGCAGATTTCAGATCATGAATCTGTCTTTTATACACTCGGGAAGCAAGAGTGGTTCAAAAGCAAAGGTCACGCGGTGGGTTAGTTGGGTCGTTGCGCAGCGGCGAGCATGCGCGCGAGTCGCGAGGCGGGCTGCGCGAGCAGAGCGGCAACAGCGCCCTGCTCCACCAGGCAGCCGCTGTCGAGGACAACGCCGCGCTCGTACCCGCGCACTGACGATATGCGGTGCTGGAAAGAAAAAAGAAAATTTTATCACAGAAACATATGCACATAAAAAAGGACAAGTTAGCTCGAATATCTACTTACCTATACCTAATAGCGTAGACATTACGTACGCTGCACACTTTGAGCCTGACGCTGAGATCTATAAAGCGTGCTTAGACTACCTAAGCTAAGCACATCTAGCGTTTGATACAAAGAACCTTATCGACGGCGAAGTGCCATTAACACGTAAACTGACGAAAGTCGAAAATTTACAAAAAAACGTTTAAATTCTTGATAAGTTAAAAAATAATACAATAAGCTGAATTCGTTTATTCCTATAGATTGTTTTGTAGTAGGTTTATGCGGTTAGATAGGAGGTATTTTCGGTTAGATACGTTAGTAGTTTAGTTGGGTCCACATCAACTAAACATACATACGGGTCAAAATCATAACCCTCCTTTTTGCTTCGGCGTAGTTGGGTAAAAATACACCGAGATTTCACTAAAACATTTAAATCCTTTAAATTCAAAACGATAAAAAAGCGAATTTAGTATTGGCACTTCGAAAGTATTGGCACTTCGCCGTCGTTATGTATATGCTATTAAGGTTCATATTCCTTTTCGGTTAGATACGTTAGTTTAGTTGGGAGGTATTCCACATCAACTAAAAATACACCGAGATTTCACTAAAACATTTAAATAAATTCAAAACGATAAAAAAGTGAATTTAGTATTGGCACTTCGCCGTCGTTATGTATATGCTAATAAGGTTCATATTCCTTAAAGCGAATACCAATATGAATATTAAGGTGAATAAGGCTCATATTCGTATGAAACCCGTACTGTATTTACGAGTAGGCGACCGACTTCTATTTCACTCCGGACCAAGCATGATTATGCCAATTTTGCTTTTGGACATTCAGTCGGTACTTCGGTAGCTCTTGTTTAGTGATGTAGGTAGACATATTCTTATAACTATAATATTATAAATGCGAATGTGAGTTTGTTTGTAATCGGGCCGTAATCGTATATAATAATATGCTACAGTGTATGCAGGCCCGGACTGGGACCTGAAACCGGCCCGGGCATTTTAGATACGCGCGGTCGGCCCTCCAAAATATGTGGATTATAATTATAATATAACTACATATAATACTGCTTATCGAGATAGCCTCGTGCGTACTAGCATCAATTTATGTATTATGTTCTAAAAAGTAAAAAAAAAGACTGTAGCAGCAACGTCTATCTTTTAAGGAGAAGCAAAAACAAGTTGATGTGAGGATACTTGTTCGGCATGTTTAGAGAATACCTACTCCAGGCGGCACACAAATACTTCGTAAAATAGTGTACAGTAACATGGAATTTTTAAGCCAATGTCCTGCGTCACAGGAAACGACTACCGTTAGAACTGGAACCGCATAATGTAGAAAGTTTCCCCCAAAAACCTGCTTAGACAGGGTTTGTGTAACCTATTGAAATTAAAACTCCAGAAACATGTGATGTTTCGAAAAAATCTTTATTAAAAACCGTTTAAAATTCTACACAAATGTTGGCCGTAACGAGTCACGACGGCTCGAAACAAAGTGAAGCAAGCTATTTGACTATTAGGTCAAGGTGCTTTCCACCCGTGGTAGACGTTCCATCAACGAGGAAAAAAAGACGGGATAGACGAAGACCGTAAAATATCTGATGATTGCTTCTCAGGAAACATAATGAACGCAGACAATCTGAGGATTGTACTAACGTTAAAGAACGCACATAAGCTGAAGAATATAGGAAACTACAAGAACGAAGATAAGCTGAAGAATGTAAGAAACTTGAAGAACGACGACAAGCTGACGAATGTAGGAAACTTGAAGAACGACGACAAGCTGACGAATGTAGGAAACTTGAAGAACGACGACAAGCTGACGAATGTAGGAAACTTGAAGAACGACGACAAGCTGACGAATGTAGGAAACTTGAAGAACGACGACAAGCTGACGAATGTAGGAAACTTGAAGAACGAAGGCAAGCTGAAGAATCTAGAAAACTACAAGAACGAAGATAAGCTGAAGAATGTAAGAAACTTGAAGAACGAAGACAAGCTGAAGAATGTAGGAAATCCGATGAGCGTAGAAAACCTGATAGGCTTAGAAAACTTGACCAATGTAGGAAACTTCTAGATCGCAAAATACGCGATGAAAGTAAAAAATTTGAAGGCCTCAAAAAACTCGAAGAATGCAGGAAACTCGATAATACAAAACAAGATGAAACTGAAGTCGATTGATGTAAGAAGCTTGGAGAGTGTAGAAAACTTGAGGAATGTAGGAGACGCGAAAAAACTGAGCTTTGTAAATATCTCGATGAAAAAAAAAACTGGAGGAACTCCAAAAACTTGAAGAACTCAAACTCGATGAATGTAGAAAACTTGAAGAAGTCCGAAAACTTGTTGAATGTAGGAAAGTCGACGAATGCAAAGATATCGATCAATGTTTAGACATCGTAAAGTAGAGAATACGAATAATGTACAGAATTCGATGAAATTAGGAAACCCAACGATTTTCAAATATGTGACGGAAGCTGTATGCTAATGATTCTTGTCTAGTTAACGAAGTTAATTATTACAACTTCTAAACTGGGATAGTTAATGCAGATGTTTGCAACGACTAAAATGATTCATCGTCATCATCATCATCATTTCAGCCGAAAGACGTCCCCTGCTGGAAATAGGCCTCCCCCAAGCACCGCCAATGACCGTCATAGAGGCCGATAGAGGACGTTATTTGAATCGATGTATCGCGATGCTTTTTTCTTCAAATAGCAAAAGAAAGTCGTCCGCCAATCGGCCACACCGGCCCATCGGGCATCCGGCCCATCTGGCATTTGCCAGATTTGCCCTATGGCCAATCCGGGCCTGATTGTATGGGTTATTTGATAAGATAAATGATTACCGCAACAGTGATGATGGTGGTGTGAGGTGCGACTGCTGCTAGCGCCGCAAGCAGCGCTCTTTCAGCGGTGGCGTCCAACGCTGCAGCGGGCTCGTCTAGTAGTAGAGCACCTGCAAGTCGCGCGTGAAGCGCTGCGCGGGCAGCCGCCACGCGACCCACGCGTCCTGCACTCCATCCTGAGCTACCGGAGCGACTCCATACACTGCACTCTGCAAAAGTATACTCCCAGAATGTTAGCAAGAACCAAACAAAAACCTACCTTCACGTCATCACGTGAATTTAGATGTAGGTGTACGTAGTAATGAAGTTTCTGACCCTTTATTTTTCCACTACGCTATTTGGCCTGCTGACCTTGTTGAGTATTGCCACTCGTGGAGGTTCTTTCAGGGCGCACCCCCGCTAGCAACCTCTTGCTTATTGGCTAATCTTTTTACCACAGATCTGGAAGGTTCTTGTAATTACGAAAGAAGAATATAGTTACTTACTAAGTAAATTATTCACCAAGGGGATAAAGCAGTGTCAGTATGTCACGGGCGCTGTATTGACTCCCGAGTGCAGCGAGGTCGAGAGATTCAAGGTCGCTCAAGACGAAAACACCTTTATCCTCGATTAGAATACTCTACTTTTCACACCTTCGATTTTCTTGGAAAAAAAAAGTTATTTGAATTTGGAACATCAACAAACAATTTAAGTCCGGTCGGGACTAAATCGGAATCTAACTCCTAACTTCAATTAAGTAGGTACATCTTCCGATTTCCTAATTAGGTTTCCTACAAATTGAATAGTGCAATAACCGCTTTACAGGTTGTTCCAAATTCAAATCACTAATGACCAGCGGGTTATAATGAATTTCAGTACAAAATTATTGCTCGGCTAGACCCTAGGGCTATAATAAGTTACTTAAGGTTAGGTTTGCATAAAATACAGGATGTAATTTTAATCACCGTTGATTATGAACAACTTTTACTATGGGATCAAACCTGAAATAGCGAAAAAAGTGCGAGTTATGCGAACACAAATGTAGGAAACAGCCGATTTTTATTTCGCGATTTCAATTTTGTTCCCCTATTAAAAGTTGATCATAATGATGAGTAGGTACAATGACCTTAAGAGGACAGCGGTGATTAAAATTACACCCTGTAGAATTGTACATTATCTAGCAGGGTTGTGATAATAATTTTAGAAGGTTCGCATACCTAATCCCGCAGGCTGAGCGGACACAAAGTCGAACAGGCCGACGGCTCTCAAGCTATGCCAAATCTCTTCATCAGTATGTACGGCCAGAGGGTCGAGGTTCTCCCGAAGCGTGCCAGAGAACATGGCGGGGTCCTGTGGCACTAGCACGACGCGGTGCCTGAGCGCGCGCAGCGGAACGCGCGTGATGTCCTCGCCGTCGATCAGTACTCGGCCGCTGCTGACTGTGGTCGCGCCGGCGCAGGTCAGTAACAATGTGGACTTCCCGCTACCGCTCCGGCCACAGATTGCTACCTGATTTTGTAAGAATATATATAAATTCTTTATTGGCGTGAATTGGGTTACCAGTCTTACCAAGGATTATCGTATTACCCAGTTACTGGGTTGTGGAGGTCAGATAGGCAGTCGCTCCATGTAAAATACTGGTATTCAGCTGCATCCGGTTAGACTGGAAGCCGACCCCAACATAGTTGGGAAAAGGCTAGGCAGATTGATTGGCGTGAATTGGGTTACAAAAAAATATAGGTAGGTACAATGCGTTTCAAATAAGAATAGGAACGTCAATGACCTCTATCTGTCAAATGTTGATTGAAAAGTACGGTTTGCAAAGAAAACTTATTTGCGTATCAATAACGTTTTGTTTTGTCTTAGCTAAATCAAAGTGAAAACAGACATCAAAAAATTATTCATAATTAGTTTTTTTTATAAATTATGCTTCTTTCTTTCATATTTTCATTGTTGGTAACAATTTTTTTCATTTTTTTCAAATTCTTCATTCGTGATTCGTAAATAAATGTTAACTAAAAAATATCTTGTTTTGCTCACCCTACACAATTCAGTCGATTTGACAGCTATGACGTCACAACATGGCGCTGAGTCGATCCTATTCTTATTTGAAACGCACTGTACAACCTTCCACTGATTTCTGGAGCCAGTTATTTCTTCTAGTGAGGTTACAATTTAGCAAGTAGCTATGCAAATAATGCAACAAAGGTACATTACATTAGGTAGGTACCTATCTACATAAAATTAAGTTCTAAGTAGGTACCTATGTAGATATACTCATCATATTTCAATTTCAAGCTTCAATGTTTTACGTTAGGTACTGGGGTAGGTATCTCAATTCAAAATTACTTACCTATACATATAACTTTTCTTTGTTATTATTATAATTTCATTTAAGTATTTAATCTTGATTTTTATGTTGTTTAATTATTTGCTTACCTAGGTCTATTTAGTTGGTATTACAGGTATAATTTTAGGTATATTTCCATATATTAGCTAAGTATACCTACACAGAAATGATAAGATGGAAACATAATTATGGTTGGATTACCTTTTCACCAGGTGAAATTGTCAGGTTGATATTTTTAAGTATCGATGTCGAGCCTGGTTCGTGCTGAATACTGACATTCTCGAATTCTATTTTTCCGTTCCTCTGCCATCCGACAGGTAGTGGACCTGAAAATAAACAAGGGATATAGTTATTAATTATGAATTATATTCCCACACGTTTATTTATCTATTCTTTGTTCGTTTTGTTCTTTGCTGTTATTAATAAAATAAAAAAACCGGTCAAGAGCGAGTCGGACTCGCGCACCGAGGGTTCCGTCCCGATTTCTGAAAAAGTGTGCTAAGTATTTAGAGACATCGTTTTATTTTTTCTTACATAAACTTCTATCACGTAGAATAACTTCAGATTTTTCTGTATACAAATTTCGGAGAAGGGGGGAGGGGGGGGGGGGGACGGTATTTTTTTTACATTTTTCATCAAAAGTCGAAAACTATGCGGCCTAAAAAAAAAGGAAAAAATGTTTGAGAATGTGCAAACAGCGTTCTTTCATATGATACCTCACATGCCCTAGTAGCCTCTCTTTGAAAAAGACCCACTTTCAGTCCCTGGTGCAAAAAAAAAAAAAAAATTTAATTCTTTCTTATTTGCAAAAGAGTTGGGTAAACGTTTCAAATTGATAGCAGTTCTTGAGATATCCAGCTGTGACAGACAGACAGACAGACTGAGTCGCGCCATAAGGGTTCCTTTTTACCATTTTGGTACGGAACCGTAATACCATGACGACGACGCGCGACGTATAGTTTTATCTAGAGTGCGATGCATTCTTTTTTCGATTCATTACTTCTCCACGGCACAGCGAATCCTAGTGTGAAGGCTAGCGCTATTTGAATGTAATGATCTCTTGAGCATTGAACAATAAAGTTTTTATTACTTAAGTGCATTTATAATTAACACGGATTCGAACAGTTAAGTTTTCAGAAGTACCTATATACCTACGTAACATAGGTAATATAACGCCAATGCAAGATTTACTTACAGTCATCCCTATAATCCTCCTGCGGCACATTGGTATCGTTATGCACGCGCTCCAGCGCTGCTAGTTGCAGATGCAGGTCGGCGCGGCACTTGGCCAGGTGCGCCAGGTATGCGGGCAGCAGCAGCGCGTACGCACCGGCCAGGCCCGCCGCCGCGCCGCTCGCGCCTCCCTGCAGGCACACCGTCAGCACCGCGCATACGCAGCCTGCTCCTACCAAGTCCTGTAATTATCGTCATTATTTCAGCCAAAAGACGTCCACTGCTGGACAGGTCCCTAAGTTGAATGAAATTGGTTGGTAGCTAGGTATTGCTGGCCATCTGAGGAACTAAGAGGAGCAAACAATACCTACCTACCTATCACGAGATGACTCGTGTCAGGAAATGAATTTGCGTTCGAACACTAACCGTTGCGATGGGACCCTAACAATTACGTTATTGACGAAAACCCCTACCTATCTAGGTGTGAGCCAGGTTATAGTAAATTCACTTGAGCAACCTTGTTTGAAGAAGAAGAAAAACGTGGCTATTTTCTTTTTTATATAAGTATGAAAGGCTGCATCACCTACCAAAGTAAGTCCCAGCCAGCGGTTGGCTGAATTCAGAAGGAGCAGTGTATTATGATTGGTGTCAAGACTTCGCTGGTAGGTGGCGCGCATGCGTGGTTGCAGACGGCCTGCGCGGATCGTACTGCCGCCTGCGCAGGTCTGCGCGCACAGAGACACCACCACCGCTGCGCTGTGGGCTTCTGCGCACTGAAGCTCCCTGGATTTCGAGCAAATGGTTAAATTATTAAGCTTCCTCGATTTAATATCACTAGCACCAGGTACTAAATAAAATAAAAACACCAATCTAAATCTTTGTTGGAATTCGATAAAGTAGGTACCTACACCGAGGTTTCAAATTCATTATGTTTTTTTTTGTTACTAAAAAGAAGTCGCATCTATAGAAAATTCTGGGAGTTATTACTTAATGCACCACACACGATTGTTATGTTTGAGTGTAGCTTTATTCTTCTCTTCTCTTCTCTTCTCTCTTCCTACATAATAGCGCCTCCCCATTCCCATCCATTGCCCGTGTTGTGGGCTGCACAATTGGGTACCCCCGTTGTATTACCTACCTACCTAGCATTACTCAGATCTATAGAAAATTCTGGGAGTTATTACTTAATGCACCACACACGATTGTTATGTTTGAGTGTAGCTTTATTCTTCTCTTCTCTTCTCTTCTCTCTTCCTACATAATAGCGCCTCCCCATTCCCATCCATTGCCCGTGTTGTGGGCTGCACAATTGGGTACCCCCGTTGTATTACCTACCTACCTAGCATTACTCAGATAGATCGACTGCAGGGTGAGGTAGCACAACAGCGCCGGTATCGACGCCAGCAGGGTCCACGGCGCGATGATGGCGTTCACCAGCACAGCCGCGGTACATAGGAGCGCCAGCTGCGCCCAGCGACTGATTGCTGTCGGCAGTTTCTGAGAAGGAATATCGATATTTAGTTTCGGTCAAGCTCCCCTTTTACTACTTATCAAAGGGTGAGGTCAACCTAGAGTTGCCGTGATAGATGAAGTATCAAAGGTGACAGTATCGGGAAAACTATAGTCCATATTTCCTGTAGGTAAGTATACCTACTTGCTGACCGTTATTTCCAGTTTTTGGACAGGAAGCTGACGATTAGATAAAGGTATTTTTTTAAATTTTTTTTTTTTTTTTTTTTTTTTTTTTTTTTTTTTTTTTTTTTTTTTCAAATTCAAATTCATTTATTCATTTAAATAATGCATATTTACAATATTAAGGCTTAAACTAAAATGGTAGGTATAATAATGGGATTAACCTGAACTAGGATAAACCTGTATCTCAGGTATCATAAGTGCAAATTTGTTTAGATAAATATTTCCTAAGATTGATGATAATACATAAAATGAATAACATAACAGACTAATGAAATGGAAACATTGAATTAAAAATAACATTTAACTTAAAACAAGCAGTAACTTTTCTGTGTCATCATAAGACAATTTTTGTAACCAAGTTTTAATTACATTTTTGCAATGAACCGTGTTTAATGCAGACATAGACAAAATTGCGTTTACTTTATTATAAAGAAATGGTCCTAAGAATATAAAAAATCTATACATAAAAGAATGCCTTAATCTATAATTATCCATACAGATGTCTTTACGTCTTTTATCAGTGACAACTCTATTGTAAGGCAATTTAGAGTGCTGTTTTAATAAAGTATTCATAATAAATAACTGCCGCACTGTCAGAACATTGCAAGATTGATATAAAAGTTGGGTCGGGAATAGGATAGGCCGGAATGTGGATACTTTCAATACAGCTCTTTGAGCGCGCTCCAATGGTAGCAAAACTGTTTTAGCCGCTCCTCCCCATGAGGTAATGCAATATGTAATGATCGATTGACACAAAGCATAATATACCTGTTTTATCACCTTAGAGTCGGCAAAAGGACGAATTTTCTTGAAAATGAACATCAATTTACGGACTCTACTGCATAATAGGTCAATGTGATTTTTAAATGTAAGAGTAGCATCTATAATTACTCCAAGATATTTAATAGTTTTCGTATTAAGGATAATTGGGCAATTACATTTCGAGTTTGCAGCTGTGTTACAAACATGTGCATGAATATCTGGAATTATTATAGATGGCTTTGAGTTGCGTAAGGTAAATTAGGTGATTCAGCGACGAATTTAGCTTAAATTCCATCAAAATAAGCAAGTCACTTTTGTTCCTTTTCACCTATTTTGACGTATGTTTGGGATTTTTTTTACCTTATCGATGACCAAAATATCAGAAGAGAACCGATGCAGCGTGTCGCCCAGCGGTGCGGTGCGCAGATGATGCGGGGGGGCCCGCAGCGTGGCCCGCAGCAGGCGGTCGTGTACAGTGCGGCGCGCCTTGGCCGACGCGCACGCACTCGCCGCCTGCGCCGCGCCCGCCGCCAGCGCGCCGCCCCCGCACCACATCGCGTATGTGCTCACGCCGCTCCAAGTCTGACATAAGTTACAAAATCAATTTTCCTTTGCTCTATGAAACCTTGGGCACAGCTGCGTTGAATGAGTAGATATGTATCATGACATCACGCCGTATTTCTTATAGACGTAGCGTAGCCCCATGCATACCCAGCAGCACCCACATTTCAACAGTTATGTATTTTAAGTTCCATGTAGATACCTAATAGGAAAAACTACCTATTTGCTGAAAACGAACATGGTTTCAAGAAATTGTTTAGGTATGCTGATTAGATAACATAACATTATCATATCTCATTTGAAAGTACCTTTTGATCAGAGAGCTCAGTGGCCACGCTTTGTGAGGTGGTGTGCGTGAGCCAGTAGTCTGCGGCCAACGCTAGCGCTTGCGCAGCCGCCGCAGTGGCCCAGTACGCGCCGCCCCACCAGCGACACGCTCGCGCGTATTCCCACCATATAGCACACTGAATAGAAACAAGTAGTTATAGATAAGTGAATATGCCAATAAAATCAATATATGCATATTTAATGTTGGTAGACAGCGATCAACAATTTTGAGGATTCTTGAGGATCAATGACGTAGATTATTACATCATTGTAGATATAGGTCATCATTGTAGGATAGGTCCACAATCGGAACAAACGCTACAGGATCCGCGCTCATATTATGGTACCTATAACCGTAGGAATTCTTTCCTTTTCTTTTTTTCTTTCTTTTCTTTCCTTTTTTCTTTCTTTCTTTCTTTTCTTTTTCTTTCTTTTCTTTTCGCCTGCCTGGAAGAGGTCAGATGTCTTTTTCTAAAGACATCTGACCTCTTCCAGGCAGGGTGCTACAAATCTTACAGCTCACGTCGCTTTCCATTGCATCTTATTTATTATTTATTTATACAATCTTACACTAATAATCTTAATTCTTAAACGTTCTTGCTTAAATCGATAAAGTAGGTAATAGTACATTATAAGTGCGGTAAGTTGAAAATTACAACCGAGGCGATATTGCTAGCCCGAGCCGTAGGCGAGGGCTACAAGAAAGCAGAGGCTGTAATTATCAAAGCGCACGTATGTCATACGACGTTTTATAACATATTTGCGAGGAAATAAATAAAACTCGGACTTTCTTAAACGAATAAATCTTTAAAAACACACTTGCTGAAAATGAATTTGGATCTTTGCTTGTTTTCCATAAGATGAAATTTTGATACGCTTGGAAGTATCTATCGGTCGATTGTTCAGGCAAGAGGCTTAGAGTAACCTTTTTCGCTGCCTCTGAGACTTCTGGCGGTGTCGAATTAATAAATTCATCATTACTTGAAAACATTTTCAAATAAAAACAATACAGCGAAAAGAAAAAGCGCGCGGAATAATTTTTACTTCTTCACAAATTAGCGATGCGCGCGCATCAGCGCTTTTTTTTTAAAGCAATTGCACAAAAACAGCTAGTATTACTAATAAAGTAAATTAATATTTTTTTGTTTTTGTTTGTTGTTGTTGCAATTTATTGTCAAAATTAATTAAATTAGAGAAGTAATTCTTTAATTTAATTAATGTTTATTTTTTATATTTTATCTCCCAAAGTTAATTTTATTCATAAAATGTTGACCACTTTTCTGACAGAAAAACTCTTTGCTATGATTTAAAAAGTACCGTTCGTTTTAGACGGAGCATCTTGATAAACCTTACGTTTTACCTTATTAAAAAGAAACCCGTGCGCTTTACATTACAATTACGCACAAGTACGTAATGACATACATTACGATATTGAAATTCGTGAAATAAGAGACCCTTTACGAGCAAATGTGTTATAAAACCTTTTACTGTATGATATGAATAGTCAAAAGAAACCTAACCTATCCAAGGTGCTAAAATCGAGCTCTTGCACCCAAAGTTCCCATAAAAAGTTCATTCACTTGCAAAAACTCAATCATGTAGGTACCTAGGTTTTTACAAAAGTAGTACTTTATTTATTATTTTTTGAAGAAAGTGAGTTGGTTCAAGTACTTGTAACTTGAGTGTTATAATATGGAATACTTACTACGAAAAGAACACGTCTTTGTTTAGAGAAGTCGATTTAAGACGACCGTTGATAGCATAGATTGCATTATTTCTGATGTTTAGGTAGGTATGTTATTAAATTCGATTAAAAGTGGATTTTATTTGCTAAACTTTCAAAATGGCTTTGGCATGGGTAGGCTAAAACGTCAAGTGCCTAGGGGCCCAGGAGCTCTAAGTCCGGGCATGCATTTACTTACACGTTATGTAAGTGGAGTAAGTGCCAAAAAGGAGTCAATACATACATAGATAGATATAATTTTATTAAAGCTGTAAGATAGACATTTTTATTATAGTTAAAATAGGTTGGTGTAAACGTAAGTTAAAATTTCTCACCTCACTGACTTCTGGTTTCTGCGATGTGTTGGAATCTTCATCATCGACTATGGTGGTACTAGTTTCTATGCCATTGGAGGTCAGAGAACCATATGGCGTCGTGTCAACCATGGAGTCATCAACGACATCTAAAATAGAATAAGCAGTTTAGAATAGAAGAAAGAACAGAGATGTAGTGAATTGGAACTACATACTAGACTAGCTCATGCTGGAGGTAAAGCATTACAAACCGTTAGTTTGGTTATCTTCTGGTGCGGTTTCGGAATCTGAGCTTATAAGCCGTCGTAAAGTTTTTGGTGTCCATCTGAAACAAAATTTATTTGTTTAGTCAATTGTTCCTTTTTATTTTGGATCCAAACCAAACCATCCGTGATCAAATTAAAAAGAGGGCCAACTCTAGAAATAGGTAACGAGAATTGGCTCTTTGAAGTTGCAATGGAGCTAAAACATCTTAATTTTAACTTTGACGTGTTTAAAATCGAAAAGCACCTGTTGACACTGCGTGGTGCCCTGGGCTTCAGCAACCGTCGCAGATAGCTGGCCTCTCTATGTAAAGCAGCGTTGGACTCATCTGCACTCACAGCGCGTCGGACATCCGGGCGCCATCTGTAAAAATAATACATATAACCACCGGAATTTTAATGACTTCCAAAAAGTAACACTCGATGCTTCTGAATACCTACGTGACGACGTGATTGTTCGTTTTGCTTAGGTTAGGTTTGCAATTTCGAACTCTTAACCCGGACTCCAGTGAATGGTCAGCTAGTAGTCAAGTTTGGAGTTGAAGGTGGCATTCGTCAACCAAACCTAATTTCATTTATCTGCCATTTTGGCTTGTAAAATTACAATCTGAGCAGGTTCTCCAAGAACTTACTTGGAGTTATACATGGATGGTGGCGGTGAGGACAGTTGCCTGGAGAGTGGTACTCGCGGATGAGAGGACACCCGACGTCGCCAGCTGCCGCCTGCACACGTCGAGACTTCGGGCAGCAGGTGAGCACCCGCCGCTTCACTGATGCCCACCTGTGCAGTACAAAATAAGTATTAAGGCTAGTGCAAATTAGGGCGGCCCAAACCGCAACGCATTGCAAAAACATCCTCCTTCATCAGTTTCATACATTTTCTATGAACCAACGCACACTACAGACGGGCCGCACCCGCACCGCACTTATTTGTATGAAAATGCTGTAAAGCTGTAATGTACCTACGCTGGGCTTTAAGTTTTTACCCGACTACGGCGAAGCAAAAAGGAGAGTTATGATTTTGACCGGTATATATACATGTATGTTGTATGTTCATCTGTACTACCCTGAGAACTTCTAACTTCTAAGGTATCGTTGGAAGCACAGAACAGACCTCTTTATCTGTTCTGTGGTTGGAAGAGTCTCGATATCCGCTGGTGGCTGATGGCTATGTGTCGTCACATTAAGTTTTAAATGCCACTCTCTAGAGGATATAAAGTCATAAACTAAAAAAAAAAATTGGGTGTCTAATGAAAGGCCACATTTCAAATATTTATTGTCAGCTTTTGCTCGAGGCTTTGTTTGCATGCACGCGAAATTTGGGAATAATTTCTAAAATCACGCCTCAGATGTGAGCCAAACATATTTTCTCTCTAAACCTACCCAAAATACATACTTACCTTTATAATAAATCTTCTTCTTTAAAAATGTAAAGTGGCTCTGCAAATATTTTAGCACCAAATTATTAAGCCCAAGTTTAAAAACAAAAACTCCACTACTGAAAAATCACGCTCTAAAAAGTATGAAACAAGAAAATATTGTCATCTGAAATTAGAAAAAGACAGACAAATTAAAAATATACGTACGATACGATAAATTAACGTAACATGACGTGTGACTCCGGATTTTTAATTTGTCTGTCTTTTTCTAATTTCAGATGAGAGAATTTTCTTGTTTTTAGGGTTCCGTACCAAAATGGTAAAAAAGGGACCCTTATGTTGTGACTCAGTCTGTCTGTCTGTCTGTCTGTCACAGCTCCTCTCTCTCTCGGAACCCTCGGTGCGCAAGTCCGACTCGCTCTTGACCGAATTTTTTTAAATTTTGTAGAGCGTGATTTTTCAGTAGTCTGGTTTTAGTTTTTATTTAAACTTACTTTTTAAGAGCCGTACATCTATCTGACTTAAAGGTACGTAATATGTGTAACAATTATTGCTTGATATTTCAAGATTCTAAGATAAATTTACACCAGAGTCGCATGCGCCTTCCGTATCTAAGAATAGGATGAAGATGACTTCATGTTCCAGTAAGTGTGTAGGTATTTCTACAAATATTTTTATTGCCTTTGTATCTCTAAAAATGGCTTTGGCTAATTGGCATCAATTTTAGATACCTACAAATTGTAGGTTGCAAACTTACAATTAGTGTTTTACGTTTTCCTAGATGGCGTTGGGATCGATTAGATCGCGTTATGGTTTCGTGTTCGTGTCAACCGCGCGGCCATGACGTTAAAAAAAAAAACCATGCCAACATTTTGTAAAAGTTGACTCCCAAAACCACAAATTTGTCAAAGCTATGGCTAAAAAGTTAGAAGGGTTTGAACGTGGCCGCGCCATCGAAACGCGGAGAACCGCGCGGCCACGGAGATCTCAGAAACTAAGCGTTGAATTGGTAAATAACAGATGAACCTGGATTTTTTCTGTATTTTACAAAAACAAAAATTACAAACAAAACAAAGAAAAAAACAAACATTAACAAAAATACAGAAAATATCCAGGTTTTTTTTTTTTTTTTTTTGGCTTCAAATGATTTTTATTTTTTTGTACAAATCATGCCATCATTCTTTGTTAAATTATTTCAGTAAAAATCCAACAAAAAACCTAGGATTTTTGTTGTATTTTTACAAATTTTGGCAGATTCAAATCTAGGTTTTACAAAAAACTTCAGACCTCTGCGATGCTTTTTCAGTGAGATATCGGCGATAACGTGTTTTTCACCGTTTCAATGGCGTGGCTCCTGAAATATAAACCTAGGATTTTTTTCTATATTTTTACAAATTATTTACAAATTGAATCTGTTATTTACCAAAATTTCAGGTCTGTTCAACGCTTAGTTTCTGAGATCTCCGTGGCCGCGCGGTTCTCCGCGTTTCGATAGCGCGGCCACGTTCAAACCCTTCTAACTTTTTAACCATAGCTTTGACAAATTTGTGGTTTTGGGAGTCAACTTTTACAAATTGTTACAAAATGTTGGCATAGTTTTTTTTTTTGAACGCCATGGCTTCGCGGTTGAAACGAACACATGGTTTCGTTACCGCGAGCAAACCATCTGAAGTTTTGGATTTTATTTTGCTAGCGCGATTCCTTGTGAATTGTATCCTATTTGAAACAGTTGTGCGTTTCATTGTTGTGTTCTCGCCTTCGGACATTGAATTCCTGTTCAATGAGTGTTGGTTGACATTAAGAATAACCGTTAGGATTTCGTTTTGACATATTTCAAGTTTCGGTACCTACCTATATTTGGGGGAAAGCGAGCCTACAAGTTTGTTTTTACCGTGGTCTCTTCAGAGTTGCTGTGGAACCGGGCCCGGCTGAGCGCTCGCACGAGACGCGACCGCTCCCGCGCCGTGCCGCCGGGCGGGCCGGCGCCAGCGCGGGCTGCCGCGGCGCGCGCCTCGCCCGCCAGCCGCGCCCAGCGAGCCAGCGCGCCTTCACAAGCTGCGCCGCGCCCAATGCCGACCACGCGACCTTCTTCCATTGCTATTATCTAGGAACATCAAAATGACGTGGAATTAAATGCTTTTGAACGCCGGCCGGAGCGAAAGACATAAGAACGGATTTTTTACATATGAGGTTATTTTATGTTTACAGGTTACTAGTTTATTTGTAATAAACCAGTTTTGTGATCTTACCATAACGTACCTGTCGGATGTTTCGATTAAATTTCGATTTGATACAAAACGAAACAAAATGGAATTATCTATTTATTTTTGGTGTACCTACACCTATCGCAAGGTCCAGTTCAGCCTTTATTTGCCTATATTAACCGTAGCCTGATTCGGTAGTACACATAGTTAAAAAATCTTGATGAATAAAACTATGATAATATAAAACTACTAGGTACCGTCCCTATCCTAGATTGTTGTTCAACAAAAATGTCCTCTATCTCAGGAGTTGGAGATGGAACCTACCAAATCAGCATAATGGAGAAGTTCAAGTCTGTTGGTAGCAACGACGACGGTGCGTCCGGCGCGCGCGGCCGGCACCAGCGCGCGGGCGACCAGGTGGCGCGCTAGAGGCGCATCCAGCGCAGCCAGCGGCTCATCCAGCGCCAGCAGCTGCGCGTGCGAGTACAGCGCGCGCGCCACGCACACGCGGATGCGCTGCCCGCCCGACAGCGGCGCGCCGCGGCTGCCGAGGCGCGTTGCGTCACCCTCTGTTTGGAAACAAGCCCGTCGCATAATGAATCCTACATACATTACACGTCATACACAAATGTATGTAGTATGTTACATATATACGCATAATAATAACCATCATTGTTCGATCGTTCCTGATTAATGGTTTCATTTGTAAATGTATAGGTAGGTACATGTGCCTTGATTCATTCGTTTGCAGTTTGATTATGATATACGCTGACTGATTGTGTTTAGGTACAAGGTTGCCTGATAAATTTATAGTAAAGATGTCCAAGGTCCGTTTTGCATTCTTGCCTGGTAGAAGCTGCAGGTCGGGTCTCAAGCCGGTCGCTCTCAACACGCGCCCGTATTTCCTCTGGCACCACGAGCTGTCCATGACGATATTGTCGCGCACGGACCCCTCCAGCAGCCACGGCGGTTGCCCCGCGTACCACGTCGAACAGTTTCTGTGGACAAACGGTCGATATATTATTACAACTTGTAAAGTGCCTTCAACTTCATATTTTTTAAGAACACTGTAATTAGTTAAGTAGCTGTACCTAAGTAGGGACTTATTCACTTTCTGGAAGATTGATACCTACCTACAAGCTATAAGGACAACAGCGGTTGCATCTTAGTGACTTTTTGTTCGGTCACAATCACAATAGACAAATCACACTTTTCAGCGATTACTTCGACGCTGCATCGCGGTTTGTCGACTCGTTCCGTTTGAGTAAACGCAATTTTTGAACTGTAGGTACGTCTGTAGGTCTACAGACATACCTACCTACAGGTCAAAAATTGCGTTTTCTAACGATGCTGAATTGTACGAGCTTCCGAAGAGATTTAATCGCTGATTGCTGATGCAAAAATTATGCGTTGTGTAAAGTTGAATCGAGCACCTGAAAAATTACTAAATCGCTAATAAAAGCTAACAGCAACATAAACGTGCTAGCTATGGATGGTCCTTATTTAAGTTAGGGCTCAATTCTCAATCTTCATTCAAAATGATTTTTTTACAGTTTTTCACACAAAATCTGGCAAAAGTATTTTATAAAAGCATAATTGCAAAATCAGCCATTAATCAAATTATTTGTAACAAATCTACGAGCAACGACGGGTCTCGGAAAATAATGTGAAATAAACTTTTTGTTAACTTCATAAGTTTCGGTTTCGGTTTCGGCCGAAACCAGAAGAGGAGTCGAAGATTCGGCTACAGTTTCGGTTTCGGCTGCAAAACGTATTTCGGTCGGACACTAAGTAGGTATTTGTAACCCTCACTCCTACGCTATAAGTAGCTAGCAGAACCTACGCTAGCAGCTAAGTAGGTAGTTAGTAACACCATCTGTACTATGAAGGTATAGCTATACAGGTACTTAGGTAGGTACCTACTAGGTTTTCTGACAAAGGATTAGGAATGTCTAAAATCCAGTTAAACACCTCAACTTAAGACGAAATCCCTGCCTTTACGTTGGGTGTAAGATCATTCGTTTATTGTATAATTGCAGCATGTAATAAAATTGTGTGAATTGAAGCGATGTGCTGGGTACATTAGATACTTGTTCTGTACTTCGTTCACCAATTTAGCGCTCTATGAGATACGTACAACGTTACTGTTTTAATTAACGTAATTAGTTTTAAATTGCCACTCTATTTTCGTTTACGGATAGGACTTCTTGTCCCAGGAGAGTCGTTAGACGACTAACACTAGACGGCTTATAGGTAACTAGCTTCTGCCCGCGACTTCGTCCGCGTGAAATTTCTTGTTCACCAGTTTCACGGCCCACCCCGTCGCATCGCCCACGCTATTACTTAGTTTTAGAATATTATAGGCAAAATTTTGCTACTTTGCATTACATTATTGCAATTTTCTTAAGGATCTCAAATTTTTTCGACAATAAATTATAGCCTATGTTACTTCCTGATAATTTCACTTTCTATTGGTGAAAAAAATATTAAAATCAGTCCAGTAGTTTCGGAGCCTATTCGGTACAAACAAACAAACACACAAACAAAAAAATCTTTCCTCTTTATAATATTGGTATAGATTTATAGGTAATAGAGAATACGTTTGTTCCTAATGTGGGTAAAATATTCTAATTTGACTCTTAAAATGTCGATTGCACACCCTGTGTACAGAAATAATAAATTTTTTAGTGTGTCTAATTGGTGCGAAATCATTTACTTATTAGGTAAAATAGGCACAAAATATAGGTGACGAAAATAATTACACAAAGTTCAATAATAAATAAATAAATAAAATAAATCAAACGTGCCATAAACTTGTACCTATATTATAACATATGAGGCACTTTTGATAAAGAAAAGCACACATCAGCTTTAATTTTATTAATACTGGCTTTTGCTAGCGTCTTCGCCCGCGTGGATGTCGGAAAATATCCCATGGGAACGTACTACCGGGAAATCCATCTTTTTTCCTTGTCTACATTACAAAGGGAACCTCTGTGCAAAATTTCAGCTTTCTAGGTTCAAGGGTTTGGGCTGGGCGTTGATGAGTGAGTGAGTGAGTGAGTCAGTCAGTCAGTCAGGACTTCTCTTTTTATTTGTATGATAAGTAGATATTTCTATAATGTATTGTAACTCATCATAACACTAGGACGCAATGATAAGGTATCACCAGTCAAATCTATCGTAACAGGCTGGCTCACACACTGATTTTGAGTTAGGTTAGTTGCTAGCACCAGTAATCTATATAGATTACTGGTGCTAGCAACTGCTGACCTTGATACACTCTCAAAGAGATAGTGCCTTTTGGGCTTCACATATCTAATTTATGTTCAAGTTCTGTAATTCGATTCAAAGCTTATGTAATTCGATTCAAAGTTCGTGGCTGTCACTGATATCTTGAAATGTTGACACTAGTTGTAGTTTACTGTGCTGGTCGGCTAAGTCCACGTGTGTAGCCCAGACAACTCATTCTTCAATATAGTTTAAAAATTTCCAGTAATTTTTGCAACAGTTCAATGGTTTAGAAAGGCCTAAGATGAAGCCCTGTGATACCACCTTTGGTATATTTCAGCGGCTATTCCGATAAAGGCTGTATTGCAAAAACTGTTATATTCTTACTTGTTATAAACGACGTCACCTCTGTCCAGAGACATCTCCCCGAGGATCGCAGACAGCAACGAAGACTTTCCAGCTCCGGTAGTACCAACTACCATAATCAGTTTTCCTGTTAGGATAATAATCGTTTAAATTGTTAAATTATTTACCAGAATCAGCAACAAATTGTCATATGTCTACGAACAAACATCTCAGCAAGAACCACTAAAATAAAACAGGCAATCGACTCTCACCTGCTGGAATTTCTAGATCGTCTACTTCTAACAGCATGTCGCTCCTTTTGCCCCAAGTGAAGGCTGCGTTTCGAAATCTAACTAACGTGTCAGCTCTACGAGTTGGCATTGTGAATACTTCATCATCAGAAAACTGATCAGCACATTCAGCTCCGTCGGGTTCATCTTTATTGATTATATAAGTATCGTCAAATTCGTTTCTATCAATAAACGTTTCCTGGTTTGTATCTTCTTTGGTCGTTTTCTCTTGATCCTCAATATCATTACATTCAACATTGTTCGAGTCAGGAAGTTCCAAGAAATCTCTAATTCTCTTCGTACTAACCTAGATAACAAAAATATAATCTTTATTTACTGGTAGTTGGCTAGTTAGAACTAATACATCAATTTTACATATATGAATATTAATATTTTTTCCTTACCATCGCTTGAATCACCATTAGCACTGTTACAGGCAGTATGAGAAGGGGAACGGTGAGTTGATTAAAAAACGCTAATCCAGCGAATACATTAGTAGCCGTTAACTGACTGTTATTTTCTATAAAATAGTATACGGTAAAAGTGATAACTGTTATCATTATCGTCGATATTTGAGTTGTGAAAGCTGAAATGATATTGAAAATGTTAAACACCGACACATTTTTTTAAATTCTAAATCATTGAGTAAGAAGATGCTTATTAAGCCCTTACTTAAGAAACTCCAGTAAACAGAATCCTTATTAAGGAGTTTCAGTTCAAGTTCTCTCAACTGTAAAATTTTCTCATTGAACAAATCCTCCCAAACGTAAAGTTTGATAACGTCTATGCCATGTAATATTTCCGTCATCTTCGATAATCTATGGTCGGTACATTTTGCGATATCCTTTGAATTGTCCGATAATTTCTTTCCGATATAAAACTGCAATGGCGTGATTACAAGAACGCTTGCAGCAGTTCCTATGATTGCACTCACACCTAGTTTTGTGTATAATAAATATAATATAACGACTACCTGTAATTGAAACAAAAGTTAAATAAAAAATGTTGAGAATTTATAATCGACTGTCTCTACAAAAGCGACAGTTTACCTTTAAAGGTATCGCCCAGATATAATGACAGATCCAAACACACGACATGATATTATACGTGTCCTGCGAGACTAGATTCGTGATGAGACCACTCCTCGCGGAGCTGTTGTCCTCGGTGTCGTGAAGCAGCCGGGACTCTTCGTCCTCGTCAGCGTCGGTCGATGACCACGGGGCCAGCCTCATACACTTATCATACACCATGCTCTGTCAATAAAAAACTGCATAAAATGCAACTATTATATATTACATAGTAAATATTCAAAATATCACAGCAAAAACATTGTCATTAACAAAAGCTGAGTTGTAGTAACAAATAAACGAACTTGTAGAGCTGTCTTCAGTCTCGTGCCTTCAACCGTCACTAAATGTGTCGAGTTCTGAGATAAGAATGCTTGGCTAATTAGTGCCATCGTAATTATGAGAAGCATTACATATCCGTTGTTAAAGAATTCTTCAAGAGTCACTTGTGCACTGGAGTCTGAATATATTTTAGTCGGATCTTCAATGTACTGGATTATAATGGCTAGTCCTAAAGGAGGCACTACACCGATCAAATCTCCAAACAATTTTAATATTCCAGCAATATAAAAGTTTGGCCATACTTTACGAATGTAACATGACCACAGACTGGGGCTTGCTTCCTTTGCTTTAAAATCCTGAAATGTGGAAAAACAATGTCAATGAAGTTATGTATCTACTTATTAAAATATAAAATACGATGACTTCAAAGTAAGCAGTAGATACGTACGTCTTGGTCTTTATATATTTTGACAAATTCCTTATAATATTTAACCGAGCGTTCCTCGTCTGGTAGTTCTCCCAAATAATCTGGTTCGAGTGGTGATTTATATCCCTTTTTCAATAGAGAATTTAGCCAAAAGAACGTGACTTTAGAATAAAAGTGTGTGTCGTTATGTTTGTAACAAATATTCGGGACGCTTGACTTAGGATCGTTTCTGAAACGTTTCGTGACCTGAAATGTAAGAATTTAGTATCAAGATTATAAAGAAGGATCTTTTAGTAAAAATATGTCAAAAACATTTTCAGATAATTATGTTGAGCAGCGCCACCAAATTCCAGCTTTCCTTGAGATATTATAACGCGTGATCTACTATAGAGAGGGCTTTGATAGCTATCACGTAAAATCTCGTTCGTATTGACCGCACGTGCACTCATGGGAAATGCCATCTGAGAGCGGCGCCAGACGCATTGTGGAAATCGTCTCCTCCGATGTGCTCCTTGCGCGACGGCTGGCGCCGGCGGCGGAGCGGCGCGCGGCGGCCCGTTCTGACTCATACACCACACACTTATGCTTCTATACAGGTTGTAAGGGACAGCCCTCCGCAAACTAACAGGGTGCATTCAGCTCCTCATTTTGAATCATACTCCACCGGAAATTTTCTAAGGAAAATTTTCATTTTTTCAATTTTTTTTTCAGTTACATTTTCATTATTTCAATGTAAAATTGCATTGTGTATTCGTAGCACTCCATTTATGTAAAAAAAACTGCAAAAAAAACAGCAAAAAAAAAAACCAGCAATGGATGTTGAAATACTCAACCAACGACGCGTGAAATCAGCTGTTCACTTTCTGTCTAGCTACAGAGTTCATCGAATTCACCGCATACCTATTACCTACCCCTCCCAACCAGTAATAGACGCTCCGATTTGTGCACAAAAACACAAACAAATCAGTTTTATTGGATTCCCTTAACATTCCTGAAAAAATTTCATGTACCGGTCATCTTAGTATGACATACTGAATTCACCCTATCAGTTTGCGGAGGGCTGTCCCTTACACCCTTTTAGTGCTCCCAGTTTTAAGCTCAATAATCTGTCATATTCAGTTATATTAAAGAGAAAGTGGCACCGTGGCTCATAACGGTGCGCTACTAGAGGATAATGATATGCGACCAACACGCACATCACATGTTACGCACGTATCACCGGCATTCTCGTTACTATTAACTTGGTGTACCTATATTATTGAAGAGATAGTACCTACATATTTACAAACATTATTATAAGTATAATTTAATTTCAATAAGCAATCGTGAATTCCTACAGTCGCTAGTCGCAAAATTTTTATATACCTATGTACCAATATGTAAATTCCAATCAGCTAAGTACACACGCTAACTAGTTTAGCCCCGAGGAGCCGTGTTATAGTAGACTACATAATTTGAATACTATGGAGGACATTTACATTAGAATATATCTACACTTAATACAGCCAAATAAGTCATAGCTCTATGTGGTAATTCAATATCTAAATTTGCATAGTGATGGAAGCATTCGAGCGGTGAATGAGTGATGTTTCCTGTTTGTGAAGAATTAATGAATGACAATCTGGCTCAAGACTGAAATATGATTTTTCAGAACTAATATTTTAGAAGATCCTTTAAAAATATATTAGTTTGCAAAATATTAATGTCAAGAGGCTAGTAAGCCATTATTATAGAGTCATCGGAATACTCGCTCGTCTTTGCAACTCGGTAAAGTTTTTTTTAATCGGAGACTTGCTGAATCGACTGTAGGGTGATGGGCTTAAACGGAAGCGTTCCGCTTATCAAGTTATATGCGCTAAGTCAATAAGTGCCAGCACTAAGGGGATGAGGGGATCAGTTTACATACCTAGCTCCTAGAATCAATTAGCATGCGGCATGCCAGCCTACTAACAATACTTTAACTAATGCCTGAGATACGTGCTCACTACCACGCACTTTATGGTCTTTGCTCTCATAATGGGTGATTCATTTAGACTTAGAGGTACTTTTTAAAAAAGTACCTACCTGTAAACAAAAGTGAAAACACCAATTTTATCAGGTTATCTTTATTACCATACAAAAGAACCATTCATTCATTTATTTATTTTTTAAAGATTATTTATTTAAAATGTTTGCAGTAACTGCGGTTAAGCCATTCTTAAGTTCCAATTGCGAGAACAATTCGGTGCACAGTTAATTTCTCGCTTCGGACCGTTCACTTGGCAGCCTAGAGCATGTATCTCACCTTTAGACTTTTTCCTTTGGGGCTATGTAAAGTCCAAAGTCTACATGGATAGCTCGGGAACGATTGAGGAATTGGAAGCCAACATTACTGGCGATATTAGACAAATAAGTACCACTCGAAATGCTCGGACGCGTCTAGAAAATTGGAACTTCAGAAATATTCAGAATGGACCATGTTTTCGCAGAAAGTTACGGCCAACATTTGAAAGAAATAATCTTTAAAAATGAATGTCATGATAAAATTTAATTAAAAACCCGATAAAACTGGTACCTATTTTAATTTTTTTTTAACTTTTGAAAAAGTAGGTAAGTAAGTACCTCTAAATGAATCACCCTTTAGTGTTTACCATAGTAAACAGTAAACACTGCCATCATCTAAACGTAAGCTTGACATTATATTGCCTATGCTGATGGCTAAATGGAATGACGTCCTAAGGCCTAATGGTTACCCCCCATTAAATTTCACCGCTTTTGTTTGATGATCCTTTGTGATCCATACGCAATGGTACCTTTTGTTATTGTATGAAGTCGGCCTGTAATAATATGTTAGGTACTGCTTACAACAGCCTATAGGGATAGGCATATCCAAGTATGATTTTGATCGTAATTAGGTACACGATTCCATCTGCTGGTCTTAAACCATGGTCAATTCAATTCTGCTCTGAAGCCCTTGGCAAAATATAGTAGGTATCCCTATTTTGCTATCTAATTGGCTATATCCTTTGGAGCTAATATTACTGCAGTAGATGATGGATAAATTACCTCGTCATAGAAACAAACGCAGTCAACTGCGAATATCAGTAATGTCATCAGTAACGAAACGCCTTGAACATATAGTTCTATGTGAGTAGATGCAGCTC
The DNA here is from genome assembly GCA_905163495.3 of Cosmia trapezina. Taxonomy (NCBI): domain Eukaryota; kingdom Metazoa; phylum Arthropoda; class Insecta; order Lepidoptera; family Noctuidae; genus Cosmia; species Cosmia trapezina. The sequence continues at coordinate 13,169,474 of LR991028.1, forward strand.
CCGTGACGAAGTGTTGCCACAGGATTGTCCCCGCAGATATGGTGGCGAGCATCCAATATATAGCGAGGTAGAGGATGGGGGCTGAGGAGCGCCGGGTCCACAGGGCCACGTGGAAGGCGGCCGCGGCCAGCCACGACCAGGGAGCCATCAGAGCGGCCACCAGCCGCACCGTGTCCGCAGGCCGGAGCATCGCTGCAGCCGCATCGCAACACCAAGCCACGCCCAGCACGAGGCTTGCTATTCCACGTACATTTTGTCCACGCCATCGTTTGGAGTGCCTGCGTTGGATTTTTATGTTAAAAATTCTCCCCAGCAAAAAGAACAAACCAAAGAGACAGTGTCTTAGAATGGTTGGCGTGTAGGGCTGTCAGTGTAGGGCTGTCAGCCAATCAGTGTTATTTTTCTAGGCGTAAAATAGAGCTTAAGCATAGAGAGAGAGATCTAAAGAATAATTGCAGTTAACGGTTGTGACTACTTAAAATAAAATACGATTTGTTTTTTAATAGCAAAACATTAATCACGTGGAATTATTAAACATTCAACAACCTAGTTTTATTACATTTTCTACTGCATCAATCTGCCTAGCCTTTTCCCAACTATGTTGTGGTCGGCTTCCAGTCTAACCGAATGCAGCGGAATACCAGTATTTTACATGGAGCGACTGCCTGTCTGATGACTATCACGATACCCCTTGGTAAGACTGGTTGTCAGACTTTTGCGCGTCTGACTACCTGTAGCGACTGTCAAAGATCTACTGTCATTCGTAGATCTTTGACAGTCGCCGGGGCCAACGGCTTAACGTGCTTTCGAGGCACGGAGGGGTCCCGATATGTAATGGACGGTCACCCATCCACGAATCGATCGCGACAAGCGTAGCTTAACCTTCGATCGACCCGTGCGGCTATTATCATAGAGCCGCGAGCCCCTCAGCCGAATTTTATAATCTTGTCTTACAAATAAGGAAAGGCGAATTTTATGTTATCTTTCCTTATTCTTAAACCAAATAAAGCGGCACACAGCATGCACGATATGATATTTAAAAAATAAATAAGGAAACTGTTTTTCCGGTTTATCGATAAACGAATGCGGATTTGTATTTCAAGGTTACGAATCAGTGGGGATTAAGCTTTACAGCATTGTTGGTAAGTATGGCGATAGTATTGATATGTCGTGTGTACCTGTAGTGTTTGTGTATGGGAGCACAGCAGCACATGAGTGCGGCGCTGATGGAGGCACAGTACAGGTTGATGGAGTGCAGCGCCGCCGCCAGCGCGCGCACCTCGCACGCCGTGTCGGCGCGCGCGCACACCGCCTCCATCTCTATCGATGACAACTATTTCGGTGATATCACTCACTCTCACTGTTCACTTTTGCTTTTATGATAGCTACCATTTGCGAGTAGCTGATTCTAATGAAACACAATATTATATTTAGTAAGTAGGTAAGTAGTCCGAGCCATGTAGATTTTGATTGGTGTATCTTATGAGTTTGTAACTACTTTTAGCTTTATGAATAAAGAGGACTGGTGGAAGCTGGGTCTGGGCCAGGGGCCTGTAACGCCAGAAAATCTTTTTATATTCAGTAGCATTAGGGTGGCTGGCTTGTAATTAGTGACCGATAGGTACCAACTTAACTTAAACACATGATTGTACTCATCATAACGAACAACTTTTACTGTGGGACCAAACCTGAAATCGCGAAAAAAGTTCCCTGATATTTATGTTCGCATAACTCGTCAAAATGCAGGGCACAGCCGATTTTTTTATTTCGCGATTTCTGGTTTCGTCCCACAGCAAAAGTTATTTGTTATCAAGACTACAATCATGTGCATCGGTCTCTAATTACCAGTCAATAGAGGTATGTCAACCTTTTAACGGTCGTAGTTTTAACATTTTTGTAACGAGTGTCATTAACCTAAGTATTGTCGATTCTGATTTGTAACATGTAACGCTTTTATAACAAATTACGAGAGCACTAACTGAGGGATAATAAGTACTCAGGTATTGTTTCAGGTAATAATCATCAACCTGTAGCTGTCTACTGCCGGACGCGCAGATGAACCAGTCACCCTGTAAACAGCGTCGCTCCAGCGACGGCTGATCGGCGGCATGAGCTGGCTATACCTTCATCACCTTTAATAATACGACAATTATCGTCCTCGTGATAATGCTTAAAATATTTTCACTTTAGTTCAGACCAAATGTATTTTTTTTAGGCCTAAACATTATTTGAATATTCAGTCAAATGACTAGCATAAAGTATTAAAGCAAAGTATAGCTGTTGGTGTTTTAACGCCAAGTTTCTAAACTGTCCCATCACGAACGCGGTAACTACGAGGGTATTGTGAAGAATGTTTCATGACTCAGGATATTGATTTGGTAAGATGATTATTTTGTAAATGGACTACGTCACAGCGTCATTCCACTTCGGCCGGTATTCACAACAAAACTCACCTCTGAAATAATTTTAATTCCACTGCAAAACAAGCACTTTTCACCATCCGAATGTCACTAGTTTGAGAATTTTACGTTCATCCGCTTCCAATTATACTGAAAATTATTGTTGGGTTTATGCCATTTTGTGGTTGTTATTATTCGATCAGTTTGTGTGAATTTGCATCGCGATTAAAGCGTGGCACGAGCGGCGCGTGATAACAGCCGGTTACTACGGTGGCGACTGGCGACGACCGCCAGTCGGAGTGCCGCATGCCGCTCGAACTGAGCGGAGTGTGTCGGCTCACTGGAGTTGCACTGACTCGATGCTGGGCCGGAGCCGGCTCGGACCACGACCGCGACACCCGGCGCGGGGTCCGGCGACCGGCGCACTATGTTCCCAAATACCCTTGGACCTGACATTTTGAGTTAAATTCAGTACGAGACGCATTTCAATACGACAAACTTCGGACAAGAACTCCCATGTACCAAATCTTTATAGTTTTTGAAAAAAATACCTCTAAAATTTATTACTTTTTTTATTTAGAAAATTTAAAAAAATATATTACTTGGATATAAATAAAGCTGATATGTTTCTGGTATTTTCAATTTGTTAAGAATATTGTGAAGGATTTAATACACTTTACTACGGTCCGAAAATGTTAGCTTTTAATGAGAAAAAAATAGATATAAGTTTTTCAGATTTTAATTTCTTTCATTTTAATTATGCGTTAGTAGCATCTGCAAATAAAGCTAAACGGTAGTTAAATACGTCAATTATCACCATAAAAAAAATCAACTGCTAATGCCATGGATAATGGGAAATAATAGCTTCTAAATATTTTTCATTACAAAACGCCTGTTATTTAGATATGAGCAAGGCGTTTTGTAATTAAAACTATTTAGAAGCCTATTATTTCCCATTTTCCATGGTATCAGCAGTTGATTTTTTTTATGGTGATAAGTGACGTATTTAACTACCGTTTAGCTTTATTTGCAGATGCTACTAACGCATAATTAAAATGAAAGAAATTAAAAATCTGAAAAACTTATATCTATTTTTTTCTCATTAAAAGCTAACATTTTCGGACCGTAGTAAAGTGTATTAAATCCTTCACAATATTCTTAACAAATTGAAAATACCAGAAACATATCAGCTTTATTTATATCCAAGTAATATATTTTTTTAAATTTTCTAAATAAAAAAAATAATAAACTTTAGACGTATTTTTTTCAAAAACTATAAAGATTTGGCACATGGGAGTTCTTGTCCGAAGTTTGTCGTATTGAAATGCGTCTCTTACTGAACTTAACTCAAAATGTCAGGTCCAAGGATATTTGGGAACACAGTGCGGCGCTGGAGGGCATCACCATGTCGTCTCCCCAGCATTACTATGTAGGTACAAGCCAGCATTCTATTCCACAAGCAGTGAATGACCTGCTAATACTGCAGATGCTAGCTTTTTTGTTTCTTTTACTAACTGGTTGTTTTGTGGAACATTTGAAAGTTGCACCTACTTATATGCAACTTGAGATCAATAGGTACTCTCATGTAGGAGGCGACTCATGTGTCTACAGTTATACAATCTGTCAAGTGTACCTGATAAACTGACTAGATTATATTCAAATTAGTGAAACTTAACGAAATATTCTTAGCACAGCTCATTTTTGAGATAGATCTGTTAGAAGTTGACCAGATGGTACCTAGACTAGACCTGCCGCTTTTTCTAAACAGGTCTGAAAGTTTTGAGCACTCGTATTGAAACCGGATCATTCTACTAGAGAATGCTACAACCCTTCCAGGCTAATAATCAATTATATTTTTGTGTTTTTAAGCCAGTAAGTAGGTATCGCATGCATAGATTTTATTATTATCTATTCCTAAGCAAAACCTCTTTTTACCCGACTACGGCAAAGCCAAAAGGAAGGGTTATGATTTTAGCAGTCTATGTATGTATGTATGTAAGTATGTATATAAGTATGTATTTTTACCCGACTACGGCAAAACCAAAAGGAAGGGTTTTGATTTTAGCAGTCTACTTGTGTATGTATGTATATAAGTAGGTACTATGTATTTACGTGTGTTCCACCGTAGCGCCTAAATTACGATTTTGATGAATGAGGTTTCAGTAGATTCGAAATAATGGTCCGGGTGACATAGGCTATATAAATTCTCCCTAAAGAAGGACGGTCAAATCGTACCTGACTACGAGGCGGTGGTGTACAGATATGCCATATATATGTAAAAATCTAGTATTTTTTAAGGTCTTAAAAAACATAAGAAATAGATATTTAAGTCGCCAGAAAAAAAAGCACAAACACATTTTTTTTTAATAGCATAATTTGCAAATTATTTAGAATAACATGTTCAGAACGCACCTTTGACGATTCATTTTGCTTAAGAAATGATTTAGTACTCAAAGATTATAATTATTCACGTTATTAGATGTAATTCAATTCTATATACTTGTGTATCAAACCAACTAGTGCTGTTTTTATTATGTATTGGATTCTTGTCATAAAAATAATTATGTGGGTTCATAGTAAGTATCAACATTTTGTTCAATTGTGTACAACGGAACGTCATAATATGTCATCGACGCGCGCCATGGATTGACAGTGTCAATACTGTCAATTACAACGGGTGTCAATTTGACACTAATATACTGTAGCGTGTAGTCTTTGCACCCGGCGATCTCGCATTGTTGTTGTGTTGTTGTTGTTAGTGTGAATATTGTGATAAGTACTTTACTGTTTTGGATTTCCTTCTGTTGTTTGACCTTGGCATTGTTTTACAGACTGATAACTAGGTACCGCTTGTGACGATTATTCTGTGCTTTTGATTTCCGGACACCGATAACCTCAAAAGTATTTTTTGCATTATTGAAATATCTTGGCTATTTAGATATTATTTTCGAAAGGGGTGGTGTTTACTACATAAAACAATCAAATCTCACTATAATTTGCTTCTGTACACTGAAAATAAAACTCAGGTCCAGCTTCTATAGAAATATGACCGATGTTCTTTAATATGGTGGACTTCACACGTAAATTTCTGACCTCGAAAAAAATTAAATTGAGATAATCATGACATGTTTGGTATTAAAAGAAAGGTCTTGACGAGCACATTACAAATATGTATATAGCTATGTCATTGTTGTTTAAGTAAATAAATATTTTGAACTTTTTAGATCAATTTTATTTTTCCGTAGTCGGGTTACAGTTTTTTAAACTTTATTCTTGTTAAGAAACCGGTGTTCAATATTCAAAAACATGCATCGTCACCCTTCATCATACTTGTCTTTTTTTATATGCTCATGTTTCTGTGACAGTAAAAACAATTTTTTTTTCTTTTTTACACAAGCGATTCATCAGGGGAAACCCCGGAACGGTTCGTTTTCGTACTTCTGTATAATTTCTACTATTAGTATGCCATGCCATCCTGAAATAGGTTGGCATGGAATATTAATTAATAGGTAGTAGACTAAATCATGCTGTGACCTCGTCGAGAAGCCATTTTTCAAATACGATTTTGGTTCAAGTGCGTAGCTTACGCACTCGATACATAATTGCTGTTAGCACTCGATATTCAAATGGCAGTGGTTCTCATAAACATATGGCGACGACGCAGTGCGCGCGCGCAGTAGTTCACTGGCACACATATGCCGCCTGTTATTCTCCCCACTGACCTTATTCTCATTCCACGGCTTTTCGCTTGCTCTCACGCCATCATAGCCCAGCTTTACTTGCATACCGATGAACGATCACTTGGCACTTTTCTAATGACTGTATTTAATGTCTAGGGGTAGATAACAATGGATAAAGAAAATTCAAAATATCTAGTAAAACTGGTACATATTTTATGATTAAATATATAAAATATAATGATCACCTAAATCTACTTACTGATGCACTTATTACTGTGGATAATACTATCAGTATCCGTAAATGTATGTAGATACGTACTAAATAGACTAAACATTCATTATAATTCAAGTAGGTAAGTCGTTAAAAAGATGTTTAGAAATCTAAATCCCAGCCGGAAGTTTCGTCTGGTGGCAGTTTATCCTTGGGGTACTTCTCAAAGTTGGTGAGGTCCAGGTCGCTAGCCACAGGCTGTATCAGGGGAGCCTTCAGTCGCCTCTCCAGGAGCCCTTCCCAGTCGAAACCCAGGAACCACCTGCACAGTGGAACAGTCATAAACTCATAATTAATGATAAGACGAGGTCTTGGTAGAAGTGCAGGTTTGCAATCAAAAGGTACACATTCAGTCTGTTTCTCTAATACCAAGATAGATATGTAAATGTTTCATAGCAATCTTGTGTAACGATATCGAAGGGACATTTAACTTTACCGCTGCCGGTACCTACATGTTAAACTATGAATTATACAAATCACGATGTCATAAAATTAACATGATAATAAGAATATCAAGATTTTGGAGTCAAACAATACATAGGAACTCTGTGTCGGATTCTTTGTAATGAGACGCGAAATGAATTTATATAAATTCGTTACATGTACGATTATGATGACGATATTATGAAGATATGTAACCTTGAACGTACTTATGACTTTTGATGTCTGCTATTCCGTTTTTGAGGTAACCGAGTCGTTCGGCGGGCACAGCCCGACACAGTTTGCGAATGAGCATTTGTGCAGATTTGGCGACCCGCGGGTGGAACGCAACGGCGTCGATACCGCGCAGGATCAGCGTGTACGTCTTCATGTGGTCTCCACCGGGCGCACGGAATGGAGGCTTGCCAACTAACAGCTCATGGATCAGCACCCCTAATGCCCAGCAGTCCACAGCTCGGTCGTGGCCCTGCGTCGAGTGCAACAGTTAATAAAAGGACTATTAAAAAAAAATAAAAAGATGGCTTTTAGTTAACAACAAACCTTATTAAGCACTATTTCTGGAGCTACGTATTCGGGTGTGCCAGCAAATGTCCATGTTTTGCTATTTGGTGAAATCCGTTTGGCAAATCCAAAGTCAACCTACAAAAACATAACGGTCATGTATTTCACATTGTCAAACTTAAATAATATATGTTTGTTTAACAATAAATTTAGGTAAGTACCTACCAATTTAATATATCCTTGTTTGTCAAGCATTAAATTTTCAGGCTTGAGATCCCTATAGATAATATCTTTAGAGTGCAGATATAGGAATGCTTCGACGACACAAGCCATCATGAAGCGAGCAATGTTCTCAGGAAAGTAGCGCTGCTTCTGAAGGATAGTCCAAACGTCTCCACCCAGCACTGGCTCCATAAGGAAATAAATATATTTATTGTCTTTGAATGTGCGATATAATCTGAAAAAGCGAAACAATTTCCAGTAAATCATTGATAATAATCATTTCATTTTCGTTTGACGTAAGTAGTTGTAATTAATTGGTTTCTAACTTGGGCAAGTGTATCGTCAGGCGTAACCCAGTTATCTCAAGGCACATTAGATAAGGGTGACAAGTGATATTTGCATTTTATACGGCATATTTTTCTTTCTTGTAAATCTTGAACGAACGAACGAACGAATTAGGTAACAGTGGAATGGCAATGCTAATCAAAATCGTATAAGTAGGTACCTACCTACCTAATTTCAATATATTTGTGTTGCAAGGACTCGTGTTCGTTGTAGGAACCTAATTTTAGTTTTATAATATGTCAAGCCATGTGCCCGATGGGTTTTCCCATCATCAAAAATGTTTCATAGTAAACCGTAATTATAAAAACTTTAATTATAAAACGTAAGTTCTGCAAAATTTACCTAATGCTTTTAGACCCAGTGCTGCAGTGGTGCGTTGTTTATCATTGAAAGAATGAGGATTGTGAAGCTGTAAATTTTCATACAAAAAGCGATTACGTTTCCCCCAGTACATAAACCTAGTCTAATTTTCATAATTTTTGGAAATGTTGTAGATCGATATAATGAAAAACTAGGTCCGTAAGTTTTTATTATAAAGAAATATTGCGTACGACTTATGTTATTAGCATCTAAATATTATATTTTTGACTTAAGAACTTCCTCGACCGTTTTTATTTTTTAAATTACTTAAACTTCACTGAAATACTAAAAACCAGTCAAGAGCGAGTCGGACTCGCGCACCGAGGGTTCCGTTCCGATTTCTGAAAAAGTGTGCTATTTAGAGACATCGTTTTATTTTGCCTGTAATCTTTACATAAACTTCTATCACATACAATAATTTCAGATTTTTCTCTTTGCAAACTTCGGAGATAAGGTATTTTTTTTTACATTTTTCATCAAAAGTCGAAAACTATGCGGACTAAAAACAAATAAAAAAATGTTTGAGAATGTGCAAACAGCGTTCTATATGATACCCCACATGCCGTAGTAGCCCCACTTTGAATTTTTAAGACCCCCTTTCAGTCCCTGTTACAAAAAAAAACATAAATATTTTTACTTCTCTCTTATTTGCAAAATAGTTGGGTAAACGTCATCTAAAACTGTTCCAAATTTCAAGTTGACAGCATTAGTAGTTCTTGAGATATCCAGCTGTGACAGACAGACAGACAGGCAGACGGACAGACAGACAGACAGACAGACAGACTGAGTCACACCATAAGGGTTCCTTTTTTACCATTTTGGTACGGAACCCTAAAAATGAAAACGTACAGACCTAGATTAAGGTGTACTGAATGTAATGAGACCAAAATTGTCTCATTTCGTAAAGGCGGTGAAAACGTTATCGCCCGAAACAATATTTCAAAGGAAATGTAGGTAATTGCCTCTAAGACTTGCAACTCTCTGATATCACGCCCGGAGGGAGGCAGAGTAAGCGGTATGAAAAAACATAAGTATAGCATTTTTGATAATACCTACAGATAGCGCGCGAGTTGAATGCAGTCGGGGTCTGAGGTAAAGAGCGCCCCGCTATCCGCACGCCCCACCTCACGCGCCTGCAGTGTAGTGCTAATTATAATTAGGTCACAGCACTACCGCATTCCTAAGCTCTGCATTCAACTCGCGCGCTATCTGTACCTACTCGCGCCGAGTATCGACACAATCCTCTTAGGTAGATCTTCCGATGGCCGTTTTGCTGGATGTGACGCATTATTATCCCCTAACTTGTTTTTATTGTGTTAGTGTGTGTTACTTTTCCTTTATGCGTCACGATTTGTTCAAACAAATTAATGTGCAAATGTGTTTGTTTTGTTTGTTTGTTGTTTGTTTGTTTGTTTGTTGTATTATCTTTCTTTTTTTCCTGTCGAATATCTCTAAGGTACGCAGAGTGGCATTTTAGTTGTTCTTATTGTTATGTTCTTAATTTTAATTACCTACAGTTATTCGTAAATCATAACGGGGCAGCAAGCACTCAACATTAATACCTTGCCCTATTTCTGTCATGGTATTTAGATTTTTCAGTAAACATTTACCTGCAAATAAACGGACTTTTGCACGACATCATGATATGTTTCTCATTGTACGCATGCTCCTGCTGCTGTTGCTGCACCATGTCGATCTTCTTGAGGCACTTGAGAGCAAAAGTTAGGGACTTGTTGGGTTTGTACTGCACCAGCTCGACGCGACCGAACCCTCCCACACCCATGGTGCCCGCGATCTCCAAGTCTTTCAGTTCCACGAATTCGAATTCTGAAAGCAATAATTGATCGTCCAGTCATCATAAGTCATAAGTAAGTCATAAGTAATTTATTTCTTAACAATATACATTGTGTAGAAAGTGTAAAATATAAAAAAAAAAAAAATGATTATTTGTCGCGCGCTAAATAATAAATATCCAGGTCAATGATAATTTTAGGTCCTAATCCGCCTTAAAATGTTTATCTGTGTTGAAAATAATCATGTTACGGAATTCTTAAAGAAGATTCGCAAGTATATAATATATTGCCTAGACAATTACCTACGACCAATTTGCTTGGTTCAACCGCCATTCAAGTAGTTGTTTTCGTTTAAAACTTAACATTAAAACCTCTGCATAGTAATTGTGGTGTAGGTGCGGGTATCTACATCGTTTTAGGCAATGGCAATGGGCTATATCAGAACTTAATAAGGTGGCGAGGAACAGGCCCTACCCTTGTGGCACCTTCTGTACTTAAGTCGCAGGTGGTCGCAGTAAGATTGTTGTAGCCGTGATATAGTTATATTCCTAGGGACATAGCTATCTACTGGGATATAGTTTTAAGAAAACTGTCGGACTGCCCTAATTTTGCTACTGCGACGAATTTCGACGTAGGTCACAGTTCTAACCTAACCTATTAGGTCAGAGTGCCCCAATACTGATGTTCCTAGTAGATAAGATAGTTATGAACCGCTTTCATCTATATAATCCGGGTAGATAGCTATATACCCAGGGATATATAACTATATCACGGCTACAACCATCTTACTGCGACACATACCTACCTACACCATTCTTCGATAGGTACATAAATAGATACACAGTTTACATTACGTACTTACCACTTTTAACTTGCGATGTTTTCTTTTGTTGCGATGGTCTGGGCACATCATGTCTAATTTTCCTCAGTTCTTCTAAATTGCCGAATAATTCCGTGAATGGTCTGTCAAATCAAAGAAACAAGTGGGATTATAGACCTAGTACCTATTATTTTCAAAAATTATAGAAATCAAATAAACCGACCTTTCCTAAACTTCCTTACCTACCTACTTTGTTTAAGACTTCAAGGAATTTGAAGTACCTACAAATCAATCTATATAAGTACACACACACATAAGTACATAAAATATAATAAAATCGTAGCGTGATGATAATCAGGTATAGACCTATAAGGAACTTTCAACAAAGCTTAGTGGTTCGACGACTGCTTTTCAAACCTGTGGATGTGAGTTCGATTCCCGAACTATTGATATTTTTTGTGATTCTTTTACTATTTCAAATTTATAACATACAGAGAAAAACATGAAGTTTAGGCCTTTTTTGTCATCTATGGTTATAATAAAAAAAATACATATGTATGAGAAGACCTACTTGAAATCACGAAAAAAAATCTGCTCTTCCCTACATTTTGACGAGTTATGCGAACATGTGTGAACAATGTAGGGAACAGCTGATTTTTTTTCGCGATTTCGGGTTTGGTCCCATAGTAAAAGTTGTTCATAATTATGAGTAGGTACCCCCCAATGACCCTTTAAGAGGTTTTGCGTTACTTAATAAGTTACACCTTGTACATAGAATGCATCAGTCAGTGTCAGGACTCAGGACTGGTGACGCGGGAGCAAGCAACCTACAGTTGTTCGTGTGAGAAGCAGATCGTCCTGAGGTAGACACACGCAGCCATTTTCCATTGCTGCGGAAAATGGCTGCGGCACGAACAACTGTAAATAGGTTGCTTGCTCCCGCGTCACCAGTCTTGAGTCGTGACATTTTTATAATAGTTTCCTGTATACTGCGTTTGTAGCTTTGGTCTCAGCAGCCAAAATATACAGTCTTATTTTGGCTGCTGAGACCAAAGCTACAAACGCAGTATACAGGAAACTATTATAAAAATGTGGCTATTAGGTATAAGTATTAGTATACAGTTACGACTTTCACCTGAACGAAGTCGAGGGCAAAATCTAGTAAATAACTGATTTATTGATCGGTTTCTATGCATGTAATTGTAACCCGTAACCCCATTAGATAAAAAGTACTTAACCATTTTTTTATTATATTAAGAATAGGTAGGTAACTTTACGGTTTTTAATCACGCTTTTATTTTTACGAGCACAGACGCGGCGACAACGTCACAAATCGAGATCATAACTGTGCGAGTTTGAAATAAGTTGGTACTTAGTCAGGCAAACCTGACATGAATACGTCAGTGAAAACCTAAGAAATAACTAAGTACATTGCAGGTTTTTATCAAGAGATCATCAAACTCAAACTCAAAGCATTTATATCAAATAAACCAATTACAGGCACTTTTGAATTGTCATGGAGTCGGTTAGTTAAATAGATGAAGTTAGTTGATCGTCATTTAAGACATCTGCAGTCGTTCTTTACCCTCGTTCCAGCGTCAGACACTCGACTCCCGGCGGCTGTGCGGTGACGGTCGCCAGCCTGCGGTCCTCGTGCAGCAGCGCCTGCTCGCCAAAGAACTGGCCGCGCCCGAGCACCCCCACACGCTTCTCGCCACTCTCGCCTTCCCGCTTCGTCACCACCACCGTACCACCCCGAATGATGTAGAATTTGTCACCCCGGTCACCTTGTCGCACAACTGGCGTACCCGCCGAAAAGAATTCCTGAAATATGTATAATTATAAGACCTCGTTTCTCTTTTTCTCGCGCTTATTTGATAATATATATTTCTGTAGATTAGTATTTCATACCCTCTTGAGGAATTCGGAGATTTTCGAGAGCTCGATAGGATGAATGCCTTGAAGTAGAGGCACTGAAGCCAGAAAACGCATGTTGTCATCTTGCTCTTGTTGTAGACTGCGCACCATAATCTTTTGGAAAACTCGTCGCTCCAACATCCATACTTGTGCTTCTGTTATACCTAATTCAAGAATAATATAATGTAGGTATTTTGTTAGCTTCAAAAGTTTTAACCCATAGAAAAATCGACTTACATCGTATTGAGGCGAAACGTTTAGCTTTGTAAAGAATAGCAAGTTCACCAAATACTTCGCCTTGTCCGAAGGTTTTTACAACCTGTCCGCCTTTGAGGACTTCAAACTGTCCGTTTGCTGAAACAAAAAGATGGCTGCCACTCTCCCCCTCCCTAATGATGAGGCTGCCTGCTGGGAACTCCTGGCGACTCATCGCTTCCACTACTGCTGCAAGTCGCTCATCATCCATCAAGTTCCTTAAGAAGTCATTAGCCATAACAGCTTTTCTTATTTGTTCAGCTGATCTATAAAAAGTAATAAATTAAAGGGTTTATTATGCAAGCTTTCAAGGTATAATTTAAATAGCTGGTAATACCCGCCTTGATTCTGAACGTAGATCTAATCTAAATTTTAAACTTCAATATAATTTATTAAATAGTATCTATTCAAGAGTTTTAGCTATCTTACGTCTTATCCTTTTCGTATTTTTCATAGTGCAGATCATTAAGACGCGAGGGGTCTGTGGGCGTGTGGGGCGCGATCACACCGCTCTTGCGGCGCCGCCTCTTCGTCCGCTTCTGCTGCTGCACCAGCTCCGATATAGTCTCACGACCAGCGCTGCTCTTACGTTCATCAAAATCAGTGTCAGAATCTCTGCTATATCTAGACGGGTTTCTACTATTTGTGCTTAAGGTAGTACTGATCTTTTTGTGGTCTCTTAACGCCACACCATTGGTAGTGGTACTACTATTTCTATTTTCAGTTTTGTCTGGCTCATCTTCATCATCACTCGGTAATTCCCCGTTGATATTGCTGTGAAATGTATCTGTGCCACCGTCAGGTATTATCTGAAAGGAAGCGATAGTGAAATCCAATCAAAACATTATTACATTTTTGTAGGAATTAAATTGATGACGGTCACTGATAATGTCGAAAAAATAATGCAATTATCGCATGTTTTTGTGTCGAAGTTGGTAATTTTTCGTTGCTAGTTGTATTATCTCCACTATAGCGAAGCATGCAAGAAAGCAACGTTTTACTGGAGAATGTTTCTGTGGAATACTTAGGTATGTTCACACCTATAATATAGGTAGGTATTGTTGCATGCTATTATTTTATACCTATTCTTTTACTATGGGTGTCAAAGTCCGCCTCTTCCCCGTTTGAAGAAAGAGTACGTACTCGTACATACCTACATCCTTTTAGTTTTTAATTTGATCTTAAAATATTGAAAATCATCGTTATCATCTACTTGAGCGATATTTCTAATCAATATCAGACTATAATTTATGTACATCACAGGACTATCTGCGCCCCGCGGTTTTGCCCGCGTAGATCGGAATTAAAAGTAGCTTATGTGTTAATCCAGGGTATCAGCTATATATATACCAAATTTCATGCAAATCGGTCCAGCCATTTGAGCGTGAAGAAGTAACAAACATACAAACACACACACACACCCCCTCACACACACACACACTCTCAAACTTTCGGCTTTATAATATTAGTGTTAAGTGTTATGTTATTATTTTATTGGTACCTAATATGTCGGCAATCCATTTTCGATTTTTTTTTATAAATCAAAACTGTCTAATTATACCGCTGCTTTATTAAAAAAAAAATACAAAATGTCATATTTGGTTGCAAATGACTTCACCTACATGGATTGCCGACATATACCAATAACCCGTAATTACCCGTGGTCCCTGCATCAGTCCCTGGAAGGGCCCAATGCTGCCGAATTAAAATTGTAGTCCCGAAAATATGATTCGCGACAGTAACAAATTAATATAAGTAGATTGGCCGTCGTTGGGTGTGATTTCGGAAATCAAACCAAACCACGGCAAAACTACCTTGGGTGTATTGATGGTTATAATTTTGTAAGTACATAATATTTGTTATTGTCGCGAATCTTACTTTAAAGATTACCATTTTAATTCGGCAGCATTGTATTTCTCGGAGGGACCACGGGCACAAAAATTCCCCGTAGTCCCATCCCAGGGATGACGGCAGGGACCACGGGTAATAAATGCAAAAACCTTGTATATGTTAGGGCACACTCTCTAATCCAATACAATTAATTGCTTACCAATCCGAAAAAATCTTAAGTTTTGACTTTATTGATTGTTAGCTAGTGTTGTTGAAAATTGCATTCGAAAAACCCGTGATTCTGAATGAACAATGCCCTTCTCTTTACCTACTGTCTATGCTAGTTTACAGCAACTACAGTTTGTTCCAACTCCAACACCCATCGATCGTCGTCGTAGCGCCTACGCGGCTTTGTCGTAGCGCCTACGTAGCGTTTTCGTAGCACAATGCGACGATGTCGTAGCGTCTACGGATCATCGTCGTAGCGCCTACGCGGCTTTGACGCAGCGTTTTCGTAGCACAACGCAACGATGAGGTAGCGTCTACGGATCATCGTCGTAGCGCCTACGCGGATCGGTCGTAGCGCCTACGTAGCGTTTTTGTAGCACAACGCAACGATGTCGTAGCATCTACGGATCATCATCGTAGCGCCTACGCGGATTGGTCGTAGCGCCTATGTAGCGTTTTTGTAGGACAACGCAACGATGTCGTAGCATCTACGGATCATCGTCGTAGCGCCTACGCGGCTTATTCGTAGCGCTAACGTAGCGTTTTCGTAGCCCAACGCCACGTTGTCGTAGCACCTACGGGTCGTCGTTGTAGTGCTTACGCGGCTTTGTCGTACGCAGCGTTATCGTAGTGTCTACGTATCGTCGTCGTAGCCAGAGCCTTCGCAGTAGGGTGGTTGACTATAGGCTATATAGTTCACTACAACTACAGTTTGTTCCAACTCCAACGCCCTGTTGGCGATGATCGGTGATAGGCTGGACTATTCTTTCATCCTATATTGTCAGAACCAGTGCTAGAGAAGAATTTAAATTACGAATGATTTTATTGTAAGTACTTTCGATCTAATTTGTTTATTGATTTTTGATTATTGAGGATTATTGACGAGCTCGTGGCTGCATGCATGTATAATAGCTGCATGGGCCGATCCATCAGGTTAAGCTACGGTTGCCGGGGTTGGTCCGTGGATGGGTGACCATCTTTACATACCGAGGCTCCTCCGTGCCTCAGAAAGCACGCTAAAGCCGTTGGTCCCGGATGTCACTCGTGGATCTTTGACAGTCGTTACGGGTTGTCAGAAGACCTAAAGTCTGACAACCAGTCTCACCAAAGGGTATCGTATTACCCAGTCATTGGGTTGAGGTCAGATAGGCAGTCGCTCAATGTAAAATACTGGTATTCAGCTGCATACGGTTAGACTGGAAGCCGACCCCAACATAGTTGGGAAAAGGCTAGGCAGATCGATTGAGTTGTTTATTTCTATTATTTTGATTAATGGCAATGAGTGTTACTTAATTACCGGCATAAATTTATTTATTACCTACTCTATCTTATTGTAAACTATATAGCGACCCGCCCTGCTTCGTACGGTTTTACGACTTGACAAAACATCGAGATTTCATCATCTGCCGAGCATTTTTTCCCAAATATGTGGGGTCGGCTTCCAGTCTAACTGAATGCAGCTGAATACCAGTATTTTACAAGGAGCGACTGCCTATCTGACCTCCACAACTCCGTTATTTGGGTAATACGATTCCCCTTGGTAAGACCGGTTGTCAGACTTTCGGGCTTCTGACGTCCCGTAATGCCTGCCGAAGATTCACGAATGACATCCGGGAACAACGGCTTAACGTGCTTTCCGAGGCGAGGAAGAGTCTTGGTATTTATAGATGGTCACCCATCCACGGACCAACAGCGGCAAGCGAAGCTTAACCTGATGGATCGACCCGTGCGGCTCTAATTACTTAGCCACAAGCCCCACTAAAAAAACATCGAGATTTGTTTATTATAATTTTGTAAGTTTAATAATAGCTAGGTATACTTAATATAATTATTACAGAATTACGCACATAAATCTTGTGGAATAAATTTATGAAAACCACATCAAAATGCGTTGCGTCTCTTAGAAGAACACAGTCACACAGATAAATACGAAAAGCTATTGTAATTTATAACATGCATGTGTCGAAATGTAGATATTTGGCTGTAACAATAAAAATTATAACTTGCACCTACTTAGTAATAGCCTAAACCTCAAGACTCGTGTCGTAGCTGCCTGCGTAGCATGTAACGTCATTCGTAGCACGTACTATAGTTTTATCGAAACGCGTAGCGTGTAACTAATATCGTAGCACGTAGCATCAGTCGTAGCAAGTGACGTCTGTCGTAGAACATTTATCTTCTATCGTAGCGCACACTGTCTTTCGTAGCACGTAGCGACAGTCGTAGCATGTAACCACTGTCGTAGCACATAACTAAGCCGACTACACACGGACGTAAAAATATCGCGGCGGGATTTTATCACGCACTGGATTTTCAACTCTCGTTGTTGAGCCGAGCTTCGAGAATCCAACCTAACAACAACAGAGTGCATTCTAGAGCGTCGAAAAAACACACTGTTGGATTTTCAACTCTCGGCCCTTAGCAGAGCGTTGAAAATCCAGTGCACGCAAAAAAATCGCCGCGATATTTTTACCTCCGTGCGAACCTCAGCTAGTATCCAAGCACCATAGATATCTGTGCGTAGCTCGTAGTGCTAGTGTTTGTCGTAGCATGTAACTTTCTGTCGCAGCACGTAACATCTGTCGTAGGACATTGAGTCTGTCGTAGAAGCCTTTCCGTAGCTTAACGCAAACTATGCACTCAGGCGGTGCCTGAGTGCATAGTTTGGGGCCTAGGATTGGTAGAGAATTAGGAGAAGGTTTACTTGGTAGATTGTAATATTCCATTTTGCTGCTTCGATATTATCGGGACTGTACCGATGTAAAATCTAGATATAATTTAATATTATCCATTAACCTTCAGTGAATAAATATTAGTATGACTGTGCACAATTATGTACACACGGAACGGAAAGTATTTACAGTTCTAACTGCTGTACAAGTTCCCAACTTTTCTTTCTGATTATTACAATATTATTAAAGACATACCTATAATTGGAATTGGCTGACTGTCTCATTGGTGTAGGGTTCACAAGCGCTACTGTTGAGCATGAGGACCTGGGTTCGATTCGATCGACCAGTACCTATCTATTATTGGACTTTCCATCGGGAATTTCTCAGTAGCAAAAAATCAAAAATCATTTATTCAAACTAGGCTGAGAATCAGCAATTTTCGAACGTCAAAATTACATAAGACAACCCGAGAGGTCTGGATTTGGTAATAGGCTTTCCCCTAATTACACATAGGTACCTAAGAACTGGGATTAGGACTAAGAAATGTGGGTGTCCTGTAGATAGGTACCTACACCTCTGCCTACTCTTTCGGAGAAAACAAGCGTGATGTAATGTTTATATTTATGATTTGGATTTACTTTATGGTATATTATGATTGGCGAAAAAGACTAGCTTCTAGAAGCGCCTAAGGCTGTGCGCAAATCTATTCAAAATAGTTCTACTGTGGCGGCATCTACATCGCCACATACGAACCGGCATCAATGACATGACGTCACGCAAACCTGCATCGCGCAATTAGTTTACCACGCGATTAGCATATATACAACGTCCCGACCCGACATCAACCGTCGGGCAGTAGCCCGCCAGACACAACACCCGTCTGGTCGGAGGATCCTCCCTTTTCTATGGAGGATGAATGAACTTTACACCCTGTTCCTCATGCCTCTAAATTGGTGACCCCGAGCATGAACGTCAGCGCAGCCTTCGTGCAACTACATCAGCGTGACGTCATCAGCATCACTTTCTCAAGCTTTCGAGCGGCGAGTCACACAGCCAGCCAGAACCCACGGCTTCAACGGGTATCCTGACCACCAGCATGCAGCGGACGCGCATTCCTGGTCATCACCTTCAGCCTCAACCTCAACCCAGCGCTGTACACTCCGACTCACTGGAGCATAACGCAGCGCCACCCGGCTCACTGGGGTATCACCGCAGACAGTTCCGACTCACCGTGAACTATGCGGCACCCGGTTCCGACTCACTGGAACCACAACTGGCACTGGCAAGCATCGCAAGATACACGACTTAGCCCACTATCGACCTCCGGTCTCCGGAGGGGAGTGATGTGGCGGCATCTACATCGCCATATACGAACTACGCATCAATGACATGACGTCACGCAAACCTGCATCGCGCAATTAGAGTTTACCACGCGATTAGCATATATACAACGTCCCGACATCAACCGTCGGGCAGTAGCCCGCCAGACACAACACCCGTCTGGTCGGAGGATCCTCCCTTTTCTATGGAGGATGAGTGAACTTTACACCCTGTTCCTCATGCCTCTAAACTACCTATCGTTGTAAAAACACTGTTTTGCTATCGAGATGTTTTGTTTTGTTACGATCATTGCTTTCACATAGCGATAAAGGTAGTCTTGACTTGGCTACGCAAGGGATTATTTCTAGAAAATGAACCTATAACAATGAACAACAACTAGTTTGATAATTGCGATGATTCTGGCATTACATGTCCCTTTCAATCGCACATTAATTGAAAATGAACCTATAACAATGAACAACAACTAGTTTGATAATTGCGATGATTCTGGCATTACATGTCCCTTTCAATCGCACATTAATTGAAAATGAACCTATAACAATGAACAACAACTAGTTTGATAATTGCGATGATTCTGGCATTACATGTCCCTTTCAATCGCACATTAATTGCCTTCAAAAGGTTTCGTTGCTAGACGAATACAATTATGTAAGTCATCATACACTTACAGCAATTCAATAAGTACCGAAGATTTAATTTTGCAATTAAGTACAATAAACAAATAAATAAATCGATATAAACTTAATCCCTCATTAGTTTTTAATGATTGCTATCTGCAGTGATTCGAATATTTTATCACTTTATTTTATCAAACAATTCGTTTGATTTTTAGTTATTTAAGATGGCATTCAGATAACCAAAGAGGTATTTTTATTTATTTGCTTTGTAGGTAGGTAAGTCTTTGTTCTAACCGTTGGTATCAATAGGCGCTGGTACCTAGGTACGGTCAGCAACAAAAGTCAATTAACACTTGTTTTTTATAAGTCTTAATTATTGAGAAAAATACTTAATTTAAATCGCAACAGATGTAAATTTTAAAGAAAAATAGCCCTTATCTAATAAATGAAATGCTAAAAAGCAGGTCATCGTATCATTTTGTGTTAATTTAGATGATCTCAAAAAGTAGCAGTGTTAACTGACTTCTGTTGCTGACCATACTGTTCAGGTTTCTTCCACATAAGCTAGGTATGTACCTATCTACGTGAAATAAGCTACGTCTACCAAAGACAGATCTTATTTCTCATAATCATTTGAATAAAAAAGGCTGAATTAGGTACTTACTTTTCGACCTTTTTTAGGGTTCCGTACCAAAATGGTAAAAAAGGAACCCTTATGGTATGACTCAGTCTGTCTGTCTGTCACAGTTGGATATCTCAAGAACTACTAGTGCTATCAACTTGAAATTTGGAACAGTTTTAGATGACGTTTACCCAACTATTTTGCAAATAAGAAATAAATAAAAATACATGTATTTTTTTTGCAACATGGGGTGAAAGGGGGTCTTAAAAAATCAAAGTGGAGCTACTAGGTCATGTGGGGTATCATATGAAAGAGCGCTGTTTGCACATTCTCAAACATATTTTTATTTTTTTTTAGGCCGCACAGTGTTCGACTTTTGATGAAAAATGTAAAAAAAAATACCGTTCCTCCCCCCCTTATCTCCGAAGTTTGCAAAGAGAAAAATCTGAAAATATTCTATGTGATAGAAGTTTATGTAAAGATTACAGGAAAAATAAAACGATGGCTCTAAATAGCACACTTTTTCAGAAATCGGAACGGAACCCTCGGTGCGCGAGTCCGACTCGCTCTTGCGCGGTTTTTTTTAACAATAAATTAAGCAATTGACTGAAGTAGTTGTGGGTTTAATTACAATGGTAAGTATTGGTATAGAGTATACCAATATCGTAGCGTCTATAGATAGATATTAGACACTACGATCCTCATGACCAATAATACTAACACAGTTACCCACATAACATTATATTTAAGTCAGGTCAGAATGAGAGTAGGTAGAGTGGTTATCTCAGAGGAAGTGCCTTATATTTCTAAATACTCTTTTTGCTTTCCTGCAAGTACTTAGTTCGTAGAAATATAAACAAACGCTAAGCGTCAGACAAGAGGTAACTAGTATTCTACTGTGTTACTTACAAAGATCGTTTCACGGCGTTCATCTGGACTATTTTCAGCAGGTACAGTGAACTTGTACCTCGCTCGAGAAGCCCATCTGAACGGCGGACACAGCACCATTTTAAATTAATTATTTTTACAAGGAATTAAATTGCATTATACACAGCACCGCATAACAGAGTAGCGAACCACTAAGGAGCGCTCGCGCCGGCCCGACACTGCTTGAACGGCGCAACCGCAGCTCTTATCGCTCTTGCTAGATAATCTCACCATTCCGATTGTTTTAATTATTTCACACTAAAGAATCATTACCTACTATGTGTTATCAGAGAGCCTTGCAATCTTATCGACATAATACGATTGTCACCCAATCAGTATTATTCACAAAAGGGCAATTAAATCTGCTATTCTGTAAAACAAATATTTAGGTAATCCAGTAACGGGAATTAATGAAGCTGATGCGGAAAATAAAATACGAGTATTTTTATACTATAATTTATTTATAACGTAAATGAGTACACAATGCCAAAGGCTTTAAATGATTCACTTCATTCAATATTTTTCATTAAAAAAAAAAATATTTACAATTTAAAAGAGAAAATCAGCTTTGCAATCCATTAAAAATTGCCACACAAAAAAGGAAAATTCGTATTATTAATTTATTTTAGGTATCACAAATCGTATATGAGGGGGCTCGCTGTGCACTTGGCTTGAAAAATCTCGGTTAAATAATACTAGTTCAATAGTATTCTTTATGTAGATCCGTGCATTAATAAAATGTGCAAAGTAGGTATCTATAAAATGTGCCAAACGGAAGACATTCATTATGTAACAAATCTATTGTAGTTTACATTAAACTTCAAAAACATTTTGTCAACATTATACTTACAATGTACAGATACAGGAATTGAGCACGGTATTGTTACAATATTTCAAATACTGGCCGGCCGCGACAGTGTGCACGGGACTTGCGCGCAGTCGTGCGCACGCGCATTGTGGCCCACTATGCAAATGCAACGCATACTGATTGCTTTTACTACTAGCAACTTCACCAAAACTTCATCCTACCTAAGATGGTACAATGTATGTCATATAGTAATTTATATTTTATTATCTGATATATTTTTACAACAGCATTAATGTGAAACTCGGAACGTAAAATATTTTCACATTATACGTAAGTCATAGTGATTATTTTTGGTGAAATGTTACAAGCTACAAACTAGACAAGCAACTAATTAATTTCACAATCAGTATGCGTTACATCATCTATGTACCTACGGGTTAATCGAAACTATTAAAATCATAGACGCAATGTGTGACGATGTCGTGCATTACAATGAGTGTCATGGCACGTCTACGACTTTAATGTTTGATACACAGGAGCGAACACTACCCCGCTAATATCTGAATAATCTACAACACCAACGGAACAGCTTTGACGAGTGCAATTGACGAACAAGTGATACTTATTAACTCTGGCTACTTTAACAATATGAACCCTCGGGTCATGAGGCGGGAGATCCGCCGGTAACACTATACACAGTCGCACGCAGCCGGCCGGTCGCTCGGCGAGCTGTCGGCCGGCTCTGTGGCGGTAGTTGCCTTCAGTGCCGCTAGCGGACGTCGCAACTAGCTACACCACTACTGATATGATTTATTATGCACAATATAACAATTCGCTTTAGATCTAATGAATACAGTATCGAAGCCGTCGATCGTATAAGTTGTGCACAGCATAAAACAAGAGAGTAGTATGAAATTTTAATTTAACATCTCATAAAAACTGAGAAACAAATCGCGTTACAAAATACATATCCTTAATTTTATGATTATAATATTTATAATACATTGTTCTTGATGTTATTTTTTTTCAATCTTATTGTAGCACACTAACCATTTTGTCAGATATGTAATTTAAATTCTGATTTTTCTCCAAGTAACAACAATTTGGCTTATATTATGTAACTTTATACAAAACTTAGGTATTTTGCTTTTGTGATTTATTTTATTACATTATCATTACAATCATACATAAAAGACTTAAAATAACATAATCAAAAATTATGTATCTTTTAGAATGAAGCAAACAAGACAGGTTTTGGTCAGAACTTGATTAAATTATACAGTTACGAATAGACACGAATACAATGTTTGTAATTTTTACCAAAACAGGTCCTGTTAACTTGTATAAAACTTGATGATTAAAAATACACAATTCACAAATATTTGTGACTTTGATTCATAAAATAATACTAAAACTAAACAATAAAATCAAATAGAATCACATGTACTTTTTTCTGTACTCAGATACAAAATCTTGCATTAATCAGACAATTCCTACAAACCTAAGAATTACTTAAAATAACGCATTCACGCATGAGTATTCAGCAGTAAAGCACAGAATATTGTTCGAAGCTGCAACGAGACTACAATAACGTACGATAAAAGTAAATATAACTTATTATATAAAGCCAGTGGCACTACTAAAGGTGAGAGTAATAATCAGTATAAGGAAAATATGACACGAACCGCTTATTACATATCGTACGTAAAGAAAATAGATTACGAATCGAGACAAAGAGACGACAACTAATTCCGTAAATATCACATGAAACCTTTACGAGTAAGCACCTTTACTATTATTTTAATAAAAGATTGTGCGCGAAGACTAGAATTCTGCAAGACAAACAATAATAACGTCATGGAAATGCTACAAACTGAGTTAGTTAATCTTATTCTGGTTTCAAAATGACACAACTGGGTGAGAACATCACCTTAACACCTTTAATTAATTAAAGCTATCATCATCAGACGACACCGCGCCGCGACGCGCCCCTGTGCCCGCAGACACGAGAACTGGTCTGGTTGATATGTCAGCGAGGACGTCGTGCGGGGCTGGAGCGACGCGTCTGCACCGGTCCCAACGTATTCGGTACATTATCTCTACGTGCTACGTAAAGGTTTGAAAAATAAACGGACAAAGCTCTAATACGTCGACGTGGACGCTACCTCTCATACAGACACATCTGTAACACAATGTGTACCATATTCCTTAGGAATTTACAACAACATGAGAAGATTGACAATCAACTATGAATTAATCAATTCAGATCTATATATTTATGTATATAGTCATTGAACTACGTTAAGATTAAACTACTCTAGATGGCAAACATGTAGATATGTCCTTAAGTGTAAGTAATGAAAACTTTTAACAAATTGAAGTAAAAAATAAAAGTGTGTTGTTTTGTTCTAGTTATCTATCTACACCACGACTTATAGATTTCGTAAGTTTTTCTCACTGAAAGACTATTAAATCTATCGAAAAGAGGTTAATGTCATGCAACACTTCTCCGAATACGTATGAATCGATGGGTTTTTGTGCTTTGGTATAAACGTTGAGCGAATTCATAGATGTTACAATACTTTAAAATCCTAATGCAAATGTTAGATCTAAAATTTACAACTTCTAAAAGGGTTGGACCCGTATGCGTGTTTGTTCTATAAAATGAAAGTCCGTACGCCAGACAAAAATATTAAAATAGCACTGTAAAAATAAGACATCGTTAAAAGACAATAGAATTATTGATTAAACATAACTACATACAAGGAGAAAATCTCAATGATATGTAGGAACTCGACGGAGTTCCCTTCTTCCCTTACAGACTACAGCTAAAGCGTTTCGCCTACATTACATTCTGTAAAACATTAGCTTATT
Source organism: Cosmia trapezina (assembly GCA_905163495.3). Classification (NCBI taxonomy): domain Eukaryota; kingdom Metazoa; phylum Arthropoda; class Insecta; order Lepidoptera; family Noctuidae; genus Cosmia; species Cosmia trapezina. The sequence continues at coordinate 13,194,397 of LR991028.1, forward strand.
TATAAACTAGCAACCGATTATTCGATTTACAACTAACAGGACCTCAAGTAAACACTCCCGGTCAGAGATTAGAATCCGTACGAGAAGCGAACTGCGCATGGTGCGGTGTGGCGTCGCATGCGGCTCGCCACCGCACACCACTGACGAAAGGAACGGGGACTATCGACAAGGTAAGCTTCAAGCGTAATGTACGAACAAAAACCACCCAATGTTAGTACTACCGACTAACGACACAGTTATATCAATATTCAAACTCGCATATACAGGTGTCCGGTAAAGAAAGGATAACCTCGAAACAGCATTTATTAAACCGTTCTAAAAAAAAAACTAAAAAAATCCCAAGTAGCAGGTATGTTTTTTTTTTAGAAAAAAATTCTATGTCATTTCTAGTCACACTATTTACTGCCTCTCTGTCGGCATAGTTCAAGTACAATATTGTAACAACAATTAACCGATGGAATTTATTCATATGTGTTCGTGGTGAAGAAGAATGTAAAATAAGGTAAAAAAAGTTAGTATTTTTTCCTAAAAATCTTAATTAGGTACTTACTTGGGATATTTTTTTTATTTGTGTTTTGTTCGTTCATTACCGGACACCCTGTATAAACACCAGGAGACACTGTTTGCGGAGCAATAATAGAAGTGGCCGCGACTGTGAACACCGTGTATAACTGCGCCATTGGTCACGTTCTCATTGACATTGGCTTTGTGGCTAACAAAGCCTACAAAACTATGTGACCTATATTGTATCGGGTACAAGGTAACTTTAGAAAAAATATAATACGTATGTGTAAAAATAACAACCAAACAAATGGCACCACATTAATATCGCACCAAATAACTTGTTAGTCCAAAATAGATGTTCAGAAATTTCTATTGTCTCTGTGTATATGTCTATCCTAGATAATTACGGTGACGTTACTGAATAATTTATGACGGTTTTAACGTTAACTCACTCGCGTTTATAATAGAAAAAACTCTAATGTAGATAATAATTATGAGTGGAGAATTACCGTATATTATTATTTAGAATAAGATCGCTGAATATTACTCAGGAAACAACATTTTGAAAATTTTTATTAAAAAAAAATATTGTGACCAAATAAAATGTGTTTCCCGTTTAGTATTTACAATTTTTATGATATGCAAGTGCAAAGCTCACTAAATATATCATTATAATAAATATTTCTTCTATTGTCAATGGTACAAGTGTAACATCTACACTAGATAGTACGGTACTCTAATCGTAATATGAATTCACTTCCGTGTAATTAGTAAAATTATAGTAATTAATATCTAAATAGAACGAAAGCACTCACTTTAGCTGCTCGCACTTGTATAGCATTAGGTACACAAATCATTTATATTAAAGTTCAACTTAATAAAGTATTTCTGTTAGAAATTTTAATGACTTTGGTATTTCATAAGTTGTGTATGGCGCGGCTGCGGAGCCCGCAGCGGACGCTTCGACGACTCAACGAGGCTCGCTCGTTACTCATTAGTTCGCTACCCAAGCTTAGATACTTATACGGTAGTCGGCTAGCGTTTATTATTGATCCTTAAATTTATGAATTATGTTTGTACGTTTACAAAGAGAGTTCATTGTCATGTTAAGGTGAAGGTGACGAAGGTAATATTCGAGTTAATCGTTTCATGATCCACTGGCTTTAGTATGGCGCAAATCTGTTGTATCCACTTCTGTACACTGCAGTCTGGAAGTTAAATATTATCACTGTTAGTATCCTTTGGACATGTATATCGTGTGTTTCGAGAAAATATCATTCATTCATTTCAGCCTAAAGACGGTCTATAGCTGGACATAAACCTCCCCGAAGCACCGCCACTTGGACCGGCACCCTAATTGCGTAGCACGCGATCAATCGGAATTTGAATCATTTTGAAGCAAATTGCTTTAAAACACACATTAAATTGTACATGGCTTTAGCTTCCCGCGACCATCGGATTCCTGCGGCCTTCACAAGGTCATCGGTCTACCTTGTGGGAGCCCTTCCAACGCTATGAGCCTTTCGGCCCCATCTGCCATCTGTTCTGCGAGCAATGTGCCCTGCCCACTGCCACTTAAGTTTGGCAATTCTTCGGTGTCGGTTACTTAAATTATAACAACAACAAATTAAATCCAATGAAGATCTTACCCCGTATCCCGACACCGGTCCGATACCGTGGCCTAAGTATGGATCTGCGTATTCTCTGCCGTACCTGCAACACGCAACATGTTTTCTTGTGTTAGACAACATTATACTAATGACTATACTACTCCACTAGATTTAGTTTATTGCATAATTATATTTTAAAACTACACTAATGAAATAGTTTGCAACAACTCAAAAAATTTTATAAGGTCCTTAATTCAAGTAACTGGTGGTCGAGTTTGTTTATAATAGCGTAAATCAGGTATTTAACATCAGCGATAATCACTAGGGATTCTATTTCTTTTAACTTGATGAGGCATATATTTTAGTCAATTCAATTAAAATAGATTTACTTCAGGAATAGTGACGCTCAGGAGAGTAGAGTGTTAGTGTCGGATTATGGAACGTTATAAGTAATGTTAGTTAAGTCCGTAAAGCTTTGTATTTACATGAGCGACATCAAAGTGTTGGAGGTGGACGTGGGTACTGACGCGGCGCCGAGCTGCGCGAGCGCGGGCCCGGGCGCGCTGGCGGCGGCAGCGGCACGCGCGGCGGCGCCGTAGTTGGCGGCCGCCGCCGCCGCCGCCGCGTGCTGCGCCGACGTCAGCGGGGACTTCAGCAGGGGCGCCGCCGCCGCCGCAGCTGCGGCTGCCGCCTGCGGGACACACCACTGATCAGCGCGCGCTGTAGCATCCGCTCACCCCGAACTCCATTATAACGTTCTCATACGAACAGTGAGCCCACAAAGGCACGAAGACAATCACCTTTTTTTCTCCGTCGAAGATTTACGCTTTTTCTCGGCGGTCTTCGGGCGTATTCGATCGCGTAGATACTTTTACCAGTATGGGGAGATCCACAGACGACATAATAGCGTAAAGATGATTTCCATATCACATTGAATAGCGATCTGCGTAGCCATAAGTTGAAAGCAAAAACTATGCAGAAAGTAGGTACTACATACAAGAAAAAGATTGTGCACGTTTGTAAATACTATTTATTTACATAAAAATCGATTCACATGCAACTCTGCCGGCACACAATTTTCTATGATGTTTGGTGTTATATCTTCTGCACAAACCATCCATTTCAGTTATCGACTTTTAGAATGAGATGCAGACGATATTGTTAATGTGGTCGATGAACATGCATTTAAAGAAACAATTATGACGGAATCGATCCAAACTAAATCAAAACGTCGAAGTATTCTAAATCTAGCTACATTTATTATTATCGGTGATTGTTAGTGTACTTAATAATTGCAATTACATTTGTGGGCTCAATGTTCTACTCGCAGCATGGTATTAGCATCAGATAGATTCAACGTACAGCCTCAACATTATGCCTAAAACTAAATCACCCACCACAATACCAAAGAACAAGGATAAACTCAACAGAAAGCAAACCGCGCGAGCCGACCGGCCGCGCATGTGCCAAGTCCATCTGGTTACCACAAACACAATGTGCACCCTGCATTACGGTGGATTACCAACCAATAGGACCATACGAATATAATAAAGGAGCAAACAAAATCCCAGCACTCACTCCATGATGGATATCGAACTTATACTAGCGTGGTGGAACATGAATCAGGAAGCGATAGAGATACATATACAGTCGCATATCGAGCGAAACTGAACTCTAAAGGCGTGACGTTTACCTCGGCTGCCGGCTTCGCGGCCTGGAACAACACAACACACGCACTGTCACCACCTGGCCCTCACGCTACTCGACTGCTGACACGGTGTCAGAGCAGACTAGTCAGTACACTCAATCATTACATACTCAAATATTTATTTATAATGGAATTGACATTGGAATAAGGAGTAAAAACAAAAACTTTATTTACCTGCAGTCTGTAGTTGGAGTCAGCCGTTGCGGCCGCAGCTAAGAACGGGTCGTAATACACACTGCGAAATAAAATAACATTATACAGAACATTTATATTTTTTGACATAGCTGTAATATTATTGCAAATTAATTTCATATTTATATCAAATTGTAATTGAATAAAAGTACGTTCTTAATAAAAATGTCTAATCTACTTAGTGCAACGAACAGGAATGTTCATTAAGTGCTATTAGTGCAGAGAAACATTAAGGAAGAAACTAGACAACCGTCATCTACTGGTACAATAGTTGACTAATCAACACAATATTACAACTTTGGGATAAGCATTCAACATAGTTATCTATAAGCTTAGCGAACAATCCAGTTAGAATTAACTATTGTTAGTTACACATTTACACTGAATCATTACGTGATGTGCTGGTGTAGTTAATTTATTAAACAGAAAATAACTCATACCAAAGTTAGGTGAATCGGGGACAAGGGATTGGGATGTCTGGGAACGTGGAGGAGACTTGCGCCCTGTTGTATAAACGTTGCTGTTAATATTAAAACTAATTTACATGGTCGAATACTGGTATTCAGCTGCAGCCGGTTAGACTGGAAGTCGAACCCAGTAGTTGGAAAAATACTAGGCAGATGTAGGTATGCATAATTATGGTCGAGTTAACATTATGCAACGAAATCTAACTGCAAAAAGTTACGAGGAAATTGTATCTTTCTATCTTGCTCTTATCTTTCTAAAGTGATTCTACAGTTTGTTAATACAGCGCATATTCTTCTAATGCGCTCAAAGTAGTAAAAAACACATCCGACTTATCAAGTATCGTCGTAGTCGTACTAGCATAATTTCGCAATGCTGAAAACGTCGGCAGATCGTGTCAGTGGCCGTGCATAGTGTCAACAAAGAAAAGTAGGTTGTACCCAATGTGAATATATTAGTCCCTTCGTCGGAGTGACCTTTCCGACGGTGGCAACAGAAATAGGTTGCGAGCGACGAATATCTTGTCCGTCAGTTTCTTTTAATTAAAACTGCTTTTGACTGCATATTATAATTTATCCTAAGACTAGTAATATATTCGGTTCTGATGGACACCAGAGACAAATAAGCTATGTTTCTACTTAAAGTAGACAATTCATGGATTTTAAAATAATGTGGCATGACCTTGCATCATAATTTGGAAAGTTTCTGAAATCAGACTGATTGTACCGCCTCAATTTTAAATGTTATCCTTTACCTCATCATCAAATTATTACCTTTTCACGTTCTACTGACCACAGTAATGGGTCATACACGTTTTTGGAATAGTTTATCAGTTTGATCCGAGTTATGGTTTCGGACTAAGAATTGTGTTCAGGAAATGAGGATAATTTGGCATCGTTAGAGACTTGGTGGAAATATTGCTGTTTTGAAGACTGATAATAATCTACAATTTAACTTAATGAATGTTAAATTTTTGGCGGAGTATGGCCATATCAATTTTGTCATTAGCTAAATTAGAATGATATAAATGCTGTGGTACAATCGATCAAGATTATAAAGTTTCGTGTGGAACTGTGGCCGATAGTGAGTTACAGTCTCGGGCAGGGAGGGGGTGGGTAGTGCGGTGCGTTTACTCACGGTGCGTAGGCGTGCATCTGCGAGGCGTAGGCGGCGGCGCGGTTGAGCACGGCGTGCGAGAGCGCGTGGGGCGAGGCGTGCGGGGCGTGCGCGTGCTGCGGCGGCGCGGCGCGCGGCTCGCGGCGCAGCGCTACATGCAACACACAGCAGTGGAGTGGGGGGCATGCGTTACCTGCGGCGCTGGGCGGCGCGCGGCGCCAGCACGAGCGGCGGCGCGGGCGCGGCGGCCGGCGCGGCGCCCAGCCACGGCCACGACACGCCCGACACCCGCAGCCCTGCGCACACACCGCGTGAGCTACCCGCACCCGCGCACGCGCGACCACACGACCCCACATACCACAACATCCTACCCGCTCGGTTCGCGACACATCACAGTTCCGCGATGTGCGCGACGATGTCTTTAGGCTTGTCTCCTCGCTACTGAGTCCGAGCAGGCGTGGGGTTCGAGTGCCGGCACTGATGCGGCGGGGCTGCAGTCACCGCTGAGGGTGCTAGTATTTATTGGATTCGATTCGACAGATAGGGGCAAGAATCTAAATAACCGAGTAATCCCACCACATTGAGTGAAGGAGGTTCATGCTCGAATGATTGTTATGGTAATGTAAACGCGAAAGCTTAATTTAGTTTATCTATTAAATATCATACCAAAATCGTAATGAAGGTTCTCACCTTCCGGCCACTGGACACAAACTGGAACAAAATAAATATGCTATTTATACATAGACTTCACAAGTTAGATGGAGGACTTTGCTAGATCTAAAACAAAGAACATACCTATAAGACATTCTCTACTACAAAATTGAAATATGAACATAGTGCATTACGGAAGTTGCATTCATTCCAGCAAACGTCAAGGTATGAACATTCATGTGTCTTGTAATAGCTGTACAAAACTGTGTTAAGTTATCTAGCAAGCTGTCTAATTGACGGTGTCATCCGTTTATTAATACAGCGAGTTAAGTTCGCCAGGCAATGCGCCGCCGGAGGCAGCCCTCGGCACCGTTCGGATATAGTCTGTAATACTGAGTGAAGTTCATGTCTGTATGATGCGACTCACATGTACCGCGTGTGACGAGTGCTCGGCGACTGTCTCCGGAGCTGACAGTGGACTCATTCTCTAAATAGCATTCACCTAGGAGCATTCAGACAACGGAACTAGCCACATGTAGGAATAAGTAAGTACATTAACATGGACAACACCGATGTTACAAGTTCAGCTCTCTCACCCAAAGTGGGAACTGATCCATTTCTAGCCAGAATAACTGGATGGATTAAAAAGAGAAAATCCCAAGATGCATTATATTTGTACAGGTGTGACACAATAAGGTATTGTTATTTATAGTAACGTGTGAACTTTATAACTTTATTTTGAAAGTTTTAATTGAACTCATTGAATCATGTATTTCATGAACGATTGTAGGGTTACTTACCGTTAGGAACGGTTGGAGGTTTCTTTGTCTGCACTCTCGCTGTCGCATTATTAACCTGATTTGAAGTAAAATCTATATGAGAATACGTTTGGGTGTATACCAAAAACAAAAACATTGGCTGATTTTAAATTTTAATACATCAAAAACATTATAAATTTTTAAAACAGGTTTTTATTTCACACAGAATATTATAACTGCAAGGGTATGGATAGTGTTCAAGAAGCGCTTGATTTATACTCGCCAATCGAATTATGAATTATGAAGAATATTTGTGAGAGTCGAACCCACTCGAGCTTCTTTGAAGGAGAAATATAAAAGTAAAAGTATTTTGTATGAACTTCTATGTGAAAATCAGCCAATTGGATACCAGATGTCGCACAGAGAGAAAAAAAATACAAAAATTAAATTAATATGAACTATTAAATACCAAACAAAAATAATTATTATTTAAAACTTCAATAATTAGCCGCAGACATCTGATATGTGAACATAAAATAAAGGAAACTTGGGATTTACTTTTGACATTAATAAGGGATATTTAAGAATATTAAAGTGAGCATACTTTTCCACTCTTAACCACATTCACTCTCTTCTTAGGCGCAGACTGACTCGTCTACAAGACCACTTTTCAGCGCTTCTATTAAAATTTAAAATGAATAGATAGAATGGAACTAAAATTTGTTTAGCAATCTTACCTCTGCGGCATTGTGACGATACGGTTCGTTCTACATTTCTCTGTGAGACACTCTCTCTTTCGATCGGCATATTAAATGACCGTCTAGAGAGTAAAGGGATAAAATAAATAAGGTTTGTTTGTGGATTAGACGCCGGCGGATACTTAGTGCTAATATGCGGGACCGCGGCGCGGCACGCTAGCATGACAGTAACTACAGAGCAGACGAGCGCAGGTTGCGGTGGGCGGTGGGCGTAGGAGCGGGATGTTATAACGTTACATAGTGCTACGGATGGTATTCATTGAGTCATGCACACCTCTATCTTTCTGCCCTCAACCACGGTGCCGTGAAGACGCTCTCGTGCTCGCTCCGCATCACCACTATTTGCGAATGTTACAAAACCGAATCCCTGCATGCAAGACAGACAAAACATGCATTAAAAACAGCGTCGCTCAAAAAACAACGTGCAACAAAAATTAACATTTATGCATTGCATATTCTTTTTAAATATTCTAGTGAAATATCGAGAAAATATTATCGAGTCGATTACGTTGATACTTTGAGCGTATTCTAGCTGTATGGGTACACATAAGCGTTTGGATCACAGTAATAAATTAATGTAACGTCGCTCGACCTAGTAGTCTGTACTATTGGTAGGAGAGTTTGTATCACTGTATACAACGGTCTTAAGGATTGTTCGACACTAATTCATAGACACTACTTACTTTAATCAAAATGACAAGTCATTGTGTGAGATGTTAGCTGCGATTTGTTCTATCTATACAGAAAACTCACCGATCATGCAGTGGCTAAGATGAACTAATTGCATCTAGGAACACAGGTAGACCCAAACGGACTTGATATTCCATTACGGAGCAACCACAGTACAAAAACCAAACATCGATACAGTACTCATTTTACATTTAGATACTATTATTAAGTAAAAAATAAACTAACTTTGGAATCATACCAATATTACACCTAGGTATATTATTTTACAATATAACATTGTGCATGTACTTTACAGTGCCCAAAACTAACACGTTAAACATAAGCGATACTTAGATTTATTAGATATTGATAAATATACACCTGGTACATCCTAATTAATTACAATAGGTGAATCACACAAATTACTGTCAAAATTGTCGTAAATGGCATTCAGTACGCGTTATACAATTCGTTCAATATTATTGAATCAATCGTGCTCAGACAAATGAAACTACTTACTTTCAATAAATGGTGATAACCCATAGATACAAAAAGCAGCTAGCACAGCACACAATACAGTGGAAGAGACGAGTTGTGAAAGTGGCAAACAAGTTGCGGATTGTACGAAACGCTTACACTTATAAAAGCAAATGACAGCTCTATTATTACCATTCTGAGTGCAAATACTTAACGTAAACATTAAATCTGGGCAGAGAGAAAGAGAAAGAAAAATAATAATTTACGAAGAGGCGAGGGCCTGTCCAACACGTTAAGGGCTGGCCACGACCTTGCCGCTACTACCGGTAGCTTAGCCCGGGGCGGCGAGCGGTAAGAACAAAACAATATACTAAGATGTATGAAGCACGCCACGAGGCGCCGCACGCAGCGGCTTCATACATTTTAGTATATTTTGTTGTTACCGCTCGCCGCCCCGCGCTAAGCTACCGCTGGTAGCGGCAAGGCCGTGGCCGAGCGGTTACCGCGGTACCCGACGGACTGTAACACAACGCACACAGTGCAACAAGCTCTCAGTATGTTGACAGACACAATCGATCCGACCGCGACGGACGAGGAAGACACAAGTGACGTACAGCTCGGAGACATTACGTTCATCTCGACTCGGAGCATTCTAAACCGGTTCGTTGGTTTACATTTATTTACCACTGAATGTTGGTACTTCTTATATATTGTTATTTCCATGTCTTTGATCGTTTTCAAGATAATACAATGATCGAAATTATATAGATTATATAGAAATAAATAAGGAGAAAAGAGTTTAAAATTATTCTATTCATATCTACAGAATGTTTAATTGTTTTTAATAATTATTATAAATACATATTTGCAAACACAACAGCAACTGTAAGAACAAATTATGGGTTATATTAGCCAAAACCGGTTAGAATTTTCCCAAGTGAAAACGAAATGTTACCGAAGTGATACGAGATAAAGCCAAACTAAGTGATGCACCCTACAAGTTACTTCTAGGAAAATAACTTACATCATATAGTCATTGCGTTACATTATATAACATTGTGTTTCCAGGGTTCAGCAAAATATACATGCCCAAAACTAATAAAAATTATATTCCCTTGTTAGGAAGCATATGACTGAACGAATTTTTGTATTATTTATTAATAACATAGTGGACAGAAAATAGTAAGTACACTGTCAATCTAATAGACTACATACATCAGAATGACTGATCATCCAAACTACAACATAGATGCATTAAAAGGTTTGTACACAGCAGTATAAAATCATGTCATAAACTTAATAAAGATATAAGAAAATACAACAATATAAAATCGAAGCAGTTTGGACGATTGTAACAACCTCATTAGTGATGAATAATAGAGCTGTCCTGAAAATATGACTTAGGAAATCAGCTGTTATAGTGACGATGCATCATTCTCTAATACTGCATATCCCAATGTGAGGCATTGAAGAAAAAATAACTTGGAGCTATTATTTAAAAGAGTAAAATACTTCTTGACATGAGCGAGCATGGACTACTTTAGGGGCGGTCACCAAACTGACACAAGGAAAGCAGTAAACACGAAAAAGCGTTCAATCCAATCAATTATTATAAAAATATTTCGATAATAACTCTTTAAATTTCATGGGAATTATCATTTACAGTGAGTTGTTTTTTGAGTATATTTGAAATGTAAAATTAATGTTGCTAAATATCAATATATTGCACCAATGACTTACTAAGCACATCATTCTATGAAAGTTATGAAATATTGTTACATTTGAACCAACATGGAAAGTTACTAAAATGATACAAAGTAATAAGTAATAGTAAGTCGATAGTGCAATCAAAGTAAATATAGTTCAGATTTGTTCAAATCAGAATAATAGACATTATTATTCAATGATAATATACAATGCAATTAGAGATACTGCACCAAACATTAAAACCAATATGCTATGAGAAAGAAGTTTGTTTTAAAACACAATTATGATTATATTAACTAAGCCCATTTGCCTTCAAATTTCTGTTAAGCAAGGAATAATTAATCAAATCGCATGACTTGAAGAGAAGTAAAACTTTAGAACATATTATTATTAGGAAATATTTGTATAAAATCGGTAGTTACTTTGGTTTGGGCAGCGATAACTAATAATTGTTAGTAAGACCTCTTAGCTACTGCACTTCTGCTTGCCGTTATATCGTTCATTACTCATTATATAATAGTCATTTATCAATGTTAATTTAGTCAAAATGTGGTAAAGTCTAATAATACAAGTATTACAAGTCAATAGCTATGAAGTGCAAGATTGGTATATAAATTAAAGGAATATTTTTTTTTTTTTGTTTAAATTATATTAATTCAGAAATTATCAAAAAGAGTTTACTTACTTAAATTGTAAAAACCCTGACTTGCTTTAACGAGGTTATTAAATGTCCAGTTCTGAATTTAAAACGAATAAAAGAAAGTATAATTTCGTCAGGTGTCACCTTGGCAGATGGCTTTGCCCAGCATGTTGATGAGTAGAGCCGACCCACCGCCACCGCGGCCGCGGTAGCAGCGCGTGAGACTTATAAGTAAATAACAAGAGCAATAATATCTGCTTGGTTAGCCTTGACAAACATACTCGACGAGTCTGTTAGTCAAGGGAACCTTACTCTTGCTCTACTGCCTTGTTTAGAGTTGGAAACATATAACGACCTCGTTACAATGTTATTTATAGCTATTAATTATTCCTTTAATTTACTTAAAGATTTGTAAAGAAACAAAAACAACACTGTATTAAACTGATCTATAAATCTATTGTTTTATTTTTTATTTTGAGTTGAATCCAAAATCTCAAAAATTTAATTCAGAATCTATTACCAAAAAACGTAGAGGGATAACAATTTTGTGTTTTTTGTTTCTGAACTTAGAGACACTTTTAAAAAGTGGCCACAATGAAATCTGTGTATCAACAGATTTCAGTGAGCCACTTGATTTTCAGCTCAATGGCTGAAAATATTGCTTACCTTCGAGCCACGTTCATTGAAGATAATTTCTACATCAAGTATTGTGCCATATTGCTGAAAGGTAAAAGGTTAGAAATTAAATAGTTGGTTGTTTACAACGATAACTGGTTTGGTTTTGCCATGCTTGGAGGGTATAAAAAGTGGAAGTGAATACGTACCCCAAACATATTTCTAAGATCAGGGTCCCTAAATCTGAAGGGTATATTGGAGACGTGTAACCGTTTGGGCTGCGATGCTTGTGAGACGGGCACGAGTGTCTTTTCGGGCGTGCCTGCGGCATTGCCGGCGGCCACGGCAGCGCTGACGGCCGCGGCCGCCGCGTGCGCTGCGGCCGCTTGCTGCGCGACCACGGCCGCCGCTTGCTGCGCCACTACCGCCGCCGCCACACTCACTGGTGTGCTCTCTTCATTTGATTCGCCTTCGCTTTGCTGGGGATGGCAAATATTTGACATGATTAATTATATATCAGGAATAGAATTGAGCACTGTAGCCTGTGTTGGAATTTCTTGAAATTACTAACAATGGAAGGTGATTTTCTAAATAATCAGCATGATCGAGGATTGAACTCGGTGGCGAGATATTGGAGATAGGATTGGAGGCCAATGTTCAGCAGTGGACTGCTTATAGGCTGATGATAAAGAATCATTGATCATCAGATGATGGAGGACCAACAGTTTTGATCAGAACTTCTCAAGCAATAGGTAGACCCTCGGTCAATACATTGGAACTAATCATGAACTAATAAACTGGCAAAACATTTAGCCGTAAACGAAATGAGTCTAGAATATGCCCCAGAGACCGTTCTTTGTGAACCAAACACACCACTCTAATCAAGTAGGTATATACCTAACCTGTGCCTAACTATACAGAAAAAATTCTGTAGCAAATATACATTACGCCTACGACCCAATATTTATATGAAATATTTTTATAGCTAGTTGACGTAGAAACAACTTGGTAGTAAAAGTATTTACAGACATGGGTCAGTTATCGAAAATCATCTGTCACTCTCCGGCAACATACGAGTGTACCGCCCCATTTCACACAGCTGAGCAGGACATGAGATATTACGTTTCCCCAACCGAGAAACGGTATATACAAGCGGTCTTATTTTTATAAATTTTTCCTGTCTTTATGTATAAGTAAGACCCGGATCCTTCCCGGATATAAGGATGTTTCGAAGTCCTGTCTACATACAGGTACTTAGGTAGTCTATCTATTAATCATTATTTCTTTGCAATCTTACAAGCTCAGTATTTAAGAGAGTATACTAAAAGTATTGTTATCGTCCATAAATACGAGCACAACGGGAATGAAGCTTGGATGAGTACTTTGCCCCAGAAACAGACAGGTAGCCACCCCTGGGAGCTGTATCCAACAATGTCGTTTTTAAAAGTTATTGTTTGCACAGGTTTGCCACATAGTCAATGTAATAGTCGCTTTTTGTTTAGTTGATCTACGATTATAGAAAGAATGAATGAAACTTACTGAGGTGTTATTTTGATTTTCTATTGAATTCTGCGTGTGAGTCTGTGGCGGCGGTTGAGGTGAGAAGTTAGCTGGCGGTAGCGGCGCTGGCGGTGGCGGACCTTCGCTCTTCACGAGCGGGGGCTGTGGCGGCGCCGTGGGGCCTGCAGCCTCGGCCTTCACTCCCGCGAGCGCGTCGCCGTTGGCTGCGAATTGCGCAGCGGCCGCCGCAGCCGCCGCCGCCGCAGGGAACGGGGTCGCCATACCCGTCCCCACCATATGCTGAAATTAACAAATAAAAGAACGCTATAGAAACTGTTCACCTATAAGTATCCATATATGTGTCAGCAGAACGACATTGATCATCAGAGAATTCAGAGTTATTTATCTCAGGGACGCGGTCTGGGTAGCTTATGTACTAATTCTGTCGTAATAAATAAACCCGCTTATAGTTGACGTTTCTGGGCTGCGAATCGAAATATTGACGCGAAGAACTCGTGCCAAAACACGAGCCGCTTTGCACTGGCTCCTTTACAAACGGTAAATTCACATGGCACAAGGGCCGCAGAGAGTATAGACCCTAGTTAACAAGGATTAGACACTTTTACTAGATCTTTATTTTGAGAGACAAGTTCTTAATTCTTTGAATATAGTACCTAATACAACTCAAAGAGATAGTTAACATTAAGAAATCTAGAATCATGAACAACGCACCTGCCTGTATTAACTTGCCTGTTATCTAGATTTGATGCCAGTGTTACAATGACAATTTATTATTTATACACGAAACCTACTGTTTTTAAATAATTCAATGTAAGAGTTAAAGTCGAATTTCCAACATGGCTACACAGCCTGTTGTTATTTTTAATACACACGCTCTCTCCCTTTAATTTTATTTTACGTCCCAAAAGCCTGTCGGTCGGTAACAAAATTAAATTGCGGATGAAATCTAACAGAGAACACCCCCGCAGCCTGAATGCTGAAAAACTGGGCATTAAGCATAACGTTTTGAGTTTTAATTTAATTCCAGTTACTTTATCATGCATAGTAAGCTAGTTTGTAATGTGTTGTACGAGGTTGTATGCTACATTGAACCAATTTAACAGAACGGAATACAGCAAGTATCTACTATCTACATACGTAGCGCAGCGCCGGATACGAGAAAATTAGGAAGTGGCCATTGGACACAATTACATAGACAGCCGGCTGACTCCGCGCTCGCTGGATCACAGACCCCGTCGCAAATGATCGTATTGAAAATTTGAAATAATGTTTTTGCTACGAACGAATATAGACTTACCTAAATGCCTATGATGTCACTCACAAATTCGTTAAATCCCGCAGTATTAGATGAAGTGCTTTTTCCGCAAATATTGAAATAATAACTCCGGAATCTCTACGCGGAAGTTACATGAGTAACGTACACTGCTTTACATAAGTATTTACTTATTTTATATAAGTATGGCAGCCCGTTGCACAGGGGTGATTCGTGACTGAAAAATCTGACGGTTTTAAAGCCCGGTTTCCACCAAAGCAGAGAGGAGAGTGGAAGACAGGAGATGTGTTTGAATAAACCAATCTGAAAGCTAAGCGAAGAAGAGATCACATCTCCTCTCGTCTCCTCTTCTCTCTGCTTTGGTGGAAACCGGCACTTACTATTCCCTATTTTTTTTCTACTCACGACGCCTCCGATTCTCTAATTTAGTACGCTGTAATATTACTCTTAGGCAATTTAAGTATTATAACTTAAAACCAATTTACTGAAGTTAAAGTACCTCCAAACTTAAAATTTTCAGTGAGCTTATGTAAAATTTGTAAAGCGCTAAGTTCAAAGTAAGTACCTAATAGTTGTTTATATTTACAACAGTCAAACAACCATTAACAGGAGAGCGGGATTAAAGGCGGGAGGAAGCGGGTAAATCCCGAGGTCGTCCTATAGATAACTAATTGTACCCGGTTCCTGTAGAAATAAATACAGAATCTTTCGGTCGGCACTACCTATCTCAAAACTCAGGCGGTTTTAAGATATGTATAGGTAGTGGTTGTGAAACACATATTCGTCGACTCGGCGATGGTTTTCAGCATCACATTACGAGAATTAGCATTTTTTTATCACTCAGTACTTATTGCACTCCAGGATTTAAACAAGACAAAATCCTAACTATTGTTATAAACACGAAAGTGAATCTGTTTGTTTGTTACGCTTTCACGCTAAAACGGCTGAACGGATTTTGATGAAATTTGGCACACGGTTAGACCCTGGATTAGGGCATAGGATACTTTTCATCCCGGTAGCCCGGGATGAAAAGTATCGATGGCGACAGCTAGTAATTTATATTTGTATTACATAGTAACTTTACAGACCCTGAAATTGAAACCCAAATTATAGCTGCCCTGCGACAAGAATCTTGTTAAAGTTTCATAACACCGCCTCCTATAAACTTGTAAAGTTTCTAATCTGTTTTTGTGCTGGTACACAAAACTGAAGACATTTAATGTTGCTAACTCCACTGTCAAGATTTAGTGAACTAATTTAAAGCTTCGCTAGTTGGGTTAAAACAATCTTTCGTTATGTGTTGGTAATAGGTAAGCATAGAAAATATAAATCCTTGAACCTTGATAGCTGAACCTCAAACTATTATGAATACTGGCAAATGTAGGTAGGTACCCAATTGATACGTTCGTCATGCGTAGGCACACCGGAACATCATCAATAATGATGCGACATCTCTAACTTGTGTAGAATTATTTTTAAGTTTTTTTTTTAGAAAATAAATACAAAAAGTTACTGCAATATTGTCATGAAATTACTTTTCACTCCGTGTCTTTTTTATGGATTATGGAAGAATTCTATGGCAAAAAGTATGCATTTTTACCATATTTATTTTCTTTTCATGAGAACTCTCAAAGCGCACTATTAAAACGAGTAAGTAATGCCAACTAGCGCCACAATTGAGAGAGCGAAACCTATGTTCACATTTTTAGTCAGATAAGCTCAAAAAAATCAACACTAAACCTCCTAGGTTCGAAGCCTTAGCAGTTAGCGCCAAAAATGGCCGTCTTTAGCGTTAACTGCTAAGGCTTCGAGCCTAGGAGCTTTAGTGTCGATTTTTTTGATACAAAACGTTCTACTTCTACCTCATCTGACAAAAAATGTGAACATAGGAAATTTCAAAATGCTCCATATCTCCAGACTTATGAGTTTTTTCTGAATGGTGGCGTTAGTTGGCATTACTACTCACCCTAATTAAGTGATAACCCACAAAGACCGCCTAACGGCTTCTAAATTCAAATCCCTTAACAATACGGTGTAATTCCTCCCTCCCAAAAAAATAAATATAACGTTTTGTGAATAGTACAATTATTCTACCATTGTGTAGCTTTTACAACAGGCTACAGGCTCCATTTGAGAATCAGCCGTTATCATTATTCGTTTTCACCTCGATAAAAAGGTCTTTTTCCAGGTAAACAAATAAGGAGATTGTAAATGTTGAATAGGCGGTGGTAATTTCCACTTATTTTTTTTGAAAATTCTAAATCAGTACAAAGCAAACCGTGGAAAAGAAAAAGAGTAGGTGTGGAAACAGAAATAGGTCACCAGTAGACCAGAAACATGGGTTTTCTCTTGCTTAGGCAACCTCAAACCTGGCTGCAGACATAGGGTTGCATCCTTGAAGTCCTCTTTCACACGACTAAGAGCAGATCTGGAATTCGCGAATGACTTTTATAATAATCGAGTGATTTTAAAGTTGAGGTCCGTTTCTGAGTTTCTGTCTGAAAAAACAACGCGCAATTTCTTTTCATTAAATATCCAGAGGCGATACCAATAATGTCAATAGTAAGAAACCAGTCAACGGGCGTAGAAATAATAGAAACATTTTTAATAATGACTCTTTGATAACGGTTTTACGACTGTTTTTTATCGATTTTTAACCTCTCTACTTTGTTCAGTTTACAAAAATAAAACTCCTTTCTTTAACCTTCCAAGTACTTCTTGCTGGATAAGTTAATCGCCAATAAACTAACATTTATCGCCAATTAAGTCTTGTTATAATAATCTTACCTATACGTTGGGAAAAGTAATAACGTCTGCAATATTTTGGGGAGAAGAAAAATAATAATGTCCTACTAAAGTGTGGCGATACTTATTCTTATTAAACGTTAGTGTCACAAGCTTACCAGCCAATAAAGTAACATTTGTGACTGTTAGTTATTTTTAAGACGATACGAAACAACATGAAGCAATAGTATAGAGAAGAAAGTCATTGTGCCAAGACACTCGAGACGACATACGCAAGACGGAGTGGAGTGCCTCAGCTCTTCTGCGAGAGAACGAAGGGCACTTCGTTTTTGAGTTCTAATTTTCCAACCGTGACACCGCCTCCGACACCGGTCCGAGGCGGACGATGATTTAGTACATGTGTCAAGTTGCCTTAGCACCCTCCAGATCTTGTTGCTATTTATGGTAACACGACGACACAATAGTCGTGACTCATTCCGTAACAGCGAAAGAGGCTAAGTATTTATACGACAAGTCAGTAATACTCAACTAACTTCATGCATATTCTAGTCACATGGCCCAACGGCTACAACTTTATTTAAATTATTACGATTTTTGTAGTGTAAAGTTTATGTAAGAGGACGAACGAATGGTAGCCTGAAGAAGCAACTGAATAACTAAGTGCTGACTGCTGATTAAGTACCTAATACAAATAATTATGCATGCTGTGTTAACATTAGAGATGAAACAAGATGGATGCTACTATGTACTCCTTGGTGAATACTTGGAATAAGGTTATAATAAGCAAAGCACTACACATGTGGTGGGCCACCTTCCAGTTGTATCCGGCAGTCCAGTAAACAAACTGACTTTTTATAGAGCACGCCTGCGATTCGTCTCGCGCAACCGCCTTGCTGCTTAGTCTCGTATGCTTCGGAAACTGTATAATTATGTTTGTAAACGGCTAGGCTGTTTATATTATCGTTTCTATATACACCACTAAATGATTGTTAAAGGTTTCCTAAACAAAGAACATTTTAGGAGCAAGAAGACTGAAGACCATTTAAGTTAATTTAAATTCTGATACCGTATTGTAGGCGCCACATGTGGAAGAGCATAGTACCTATTACAATTGGCAAAACGTTATTTAAAAGTAATTCAATAACGTCGCGGTCTTATTACGTTCATAAGAATAATATTTTTAGTTTTGAATTCCAGAAAAACATTGAAGTCTGAAAGCATGCAGCATTCACGTTTCTGAACCCGTCGTAAAAGTATAGGGGTAGGGGTTTTAGTTACTACTCAGGACGAATGTATCAATTTTGCAACTCCCGCGTGTATAATGTTTTGGATGGGTACTGAAATGATGGGCGAAGAATACAGAATGAGCTACCAGTATTTACGTTATCATGGTGAAATGTGCTATTTACTTATTTAGTATTAATGTTGTTGTTGTCGTTGGTATTAGGCTTTATGGCTATTATTTATTAAGTAAGATATGCATTATGTATCACAAGCTTTCATTTTCATTCATTTTTGATACTGATAGAATATTTTAGTGAATCAGGAATATAGGATCATGCACGTTACATAATCGAGAATAAGAAGCAGTACACTTCAAACACTAAGTTCGGATCAACAATGTTGTTAGAACTAACTAAATTGGCTCATATGAAGCATGAATTCAAATCACTATATACCTATACCAGAAAGGCTTAGGTAGTGAAATAAAGGTAAACAATCTTGATGTGTCTTTTATCATTTTTTATTTTAAAACCTCAGTTTAAAAATAAAATGCAACTAAAACCAATATAAATACAACAATAATGATTACTAAATCAATTGAACCATTAGTTTAAACAGTAGTTTATTCGTTTAATATTTATGTGTTTGTGTAAAAAGTCACATCAAGATTGTTTACCTTTATTTCACTATACCTAAACCTTGCTGGTATATCACTACATATTATAAAACAAAGTCGCTCCGCTGTCTGTCTGTCCCTATGTATGCTTAGATCTTTAAAACCACGCAACGGATTTTGATGCGGTTTTTTTTAATAGATAGAGTGATTCAACAGGAAGGTTTATATGTATAATACATGCATAATACAGTAGAGAAACACTGATAATTTTAGAGGATTCTAATGTGATGTCGTAAATAAACACATTTTTTTGCGCTTACATTGCAAACGCTGGCTGAACCCTACGAGATAGATCAAAATAATATACTACAGTATTGTACACCTTAAAAAGGTCTGCAAAAAAGTCCGCGATGGTATATGTCTATCTCTCAGGGATAACCCACAATAACCATTTTTTTCCTTTACTTTTTACGAGAAATAATGGCTTAATTACGAAGCGATTTTAATCAATACAGCATTAATCCTTATCGAATTAAGTACCTTAAATACGTTGTGCATTTACTATAGATCAATATGGCTCTTTACAGCATGTAATTTAAATGAATATTTTCGAAGATATTACAGATTTAAAAACTTTTTACAAAAAAAAAAACAACCGACTTCCAAAAAAACACTACAAAGTGAAAAATAACTTTAATTTCGGAAGTCGGTGTTGGTTTTTTATTTATTTTCGTTTTTTTTACCACCGACTTCCGAAATTAAAGTTTATTTTTCACTTTTTAGTTGTACCTCCCACACAAATCTCAATACCACTCTGCAAAATAAATTGGAGCATCATCCACATAGACTAAATGGGAAAAATACGTACTATTAAATTATTGAATCTAACTCAAAAGCCACTCATCAGAACTTGAAGATATTTTTATGAGACAGTCTCAGGAGTATACCATTTCAAATAAAAACTTTGCAAAGAGGCAAATACGTCGCGATAGAGTAGTGTCAGAAGTTTGGTATAGTTATAGTTGACAGAGATAACGAGGCTACGAAATCTGCCTTCTGACAATCAAGGCCACACATAACATACAACTCAAGTAGCGCAATTTGAAGCGGCACATAGTTACCATTAAATCATTTATAGCCAGAGTGCACCTCATGACAATTCCAATAAGCCCAAACACGGCTAGGAATTAGGATACATTGTTTTATTACTGAGTTCCGATGCCTACCTTCCGGCTTCTTCATCAGATCGGTTCGATGGTACCATTTTCATCAGAACCATTTCGTCATAGTCGCTTAACTATTTTAATCGAGATATCTTATCGCCACCCGTGAAATAGGTACTTATCGTCGTTGAGGAGTTCCCGTGGCCATCTGTGGTCTTCTTCATCAGTTCCACTTCACTAGATGATACTTTCTGAATGGAAACGCTTGATTTGTTGATGAAAATACCAAAATCGCTATATGTATACCTATAATATTTGAGGAGTTCCCTCGATTCCTCATGGATTACATCATCAGAATTGGATTTTGATAAAAATGGGACCAATCTGGAAGTATACCCTTTCAAATAAAAAAATAATTTTTCGAATCGGTTCATAAATGACGGAGTAATGAGGTAAAAAACATACAAAAAATATAACCGAATTGAGAACCTCCTCCTTTTTTAGAAGTGGGTTAAAAATGCAGGGACATAGCGGGCGGCGGTACATAAATAACGCGTCGAAGGCCGCGCTTCGCCCTATAGCACTTTATGATTAGCAGAGATCGCACGAGTTTATCGGAGCTCTCTAGCGAGGAAAATAACAATTATCCATACTGATATTATAAATTCGAAAGTAACTCTGTCTGTCTGTCTGTCTGTACCACCTGTCTGTGTCTACCTTTTCACGCCTAAACCACCGAACAGATTTTGATAAAATTTGGCAAGGCTTTAGGGTGGTATCCTAGGGAAGGACTTATGCTACTTTTTGTCTCAAAAATAATTACAGGGGTGAAAGTTTGTATGGGAAATCCAGCGTTTCTTAAGTTAGGGATATGAAAATTCAAATTTATGCTTTTGGTAGGAAATAAAGAAATCTGTGGTCCAGCGTTTTTGGAAAATCATCCCCTAAGGGTGTAAAATAGGGGTTATTTTAAAATCTACAAAACTGCACGGATATCGATACAATTTGGCAAGGCTACAGATGGCATCCCGAAGGACACAGCCTATTTTTTATCTTAAACAATTATCCTACAGGGGGTATATGGGGGATGAAAGTTTGTAAGGGAAACCCAGCATTTCTTAAGTCAGGGATATGAAAATTCAAATTTATGGGTTTGATTTAGGAAAATTTACCTCTTTTTAATTTCTTATCTTATCTCTTATCTTGAAGTAACATTTAGTCTTAATATTTTTTTAATTCCCACGGGATAGGGAATAAAGAGGATTTATATTTTCGCTTTAAAGTTGCTTTCAAAGGCATGCATGTTGGTAATTTTCCGTTTACTATTGTTTGATTTTAAGATTTATTATCCTCCAGCAATCAGTTAACAATCTGCGCGCTGCTCCTCACACTACACTCACTATATAAGCAGTGCGAGAAGATAATTATTGTCTAGCCGACGTTCGCACGGGCGTAAAAATATCGCGGTGATTTTTTTAGCGCACTGCATTTTCAACGCTCTGCTTAGCGCTGAGAGTTAAAAATCCAACAGTGTTTTCGTCGCGCTGGGATGCGCTCTGTTGTTGTTAGGTTGGATTCTCGAAGATCGACTCAAAACCGAAAGTTGAAAATCCAGAGCGCGATAAAATCCCACCGCGATATTTTTACGTCCGTGCGAACGTCGGCCTTAGGGTACTTTTAATACCGGTAGTACGTTCCCGTGGGATATTTTCCGACATCCACGCGGGCGAAGCCGCGGGCAAAAGCTAGTATAGTATAAAACAAACTCGTTTCCAGCTGTCTGTCCCTATGTATGCTTAGATCTTTAAAACTACGCAACGGATTTTGATGCGGTTTTTGCTAATAGAAAGAGTAATTCAAGAGGAATGTTTATTATGTATAATACATGCGCGGGCGAAGCCGCGGCAAAAGCTAAGTAGTATTTAATATAATATATTAGTAAACATGTTTAAAAATGGAAAATTATAGTACGGAAAGTACTTTTAATACTACAAGGTGCAAGTATCATTATTGTGTAGATTAGTGTAGATATCCCAACGAATTATTGAGATATCCTTAGCAGAAAAGGCGGCTCCGAATAGGTAAACAGAACCTGGATATTTTATTCGAGTTGAATGTGCAATGAGATGTCTTGAAATATGTATATCCAGGATCTTCCTTCTGAATAAATCTGAAATTGAATTCAACTAGTCAAGGCATTCCCTGATGCATCATGTCGTAGGTAGGTTCTCTCTAAGGAATGCAATCTGGTTCACGCGAGATCTCGGCCATATTTACCGCGATTAATTTCGGCCGAAAAATGTCGCGAGATTAACGAGATTGCAGGAGTGTGAATACAAGTGTTTTTGGAAGCGGAGGATGTGTTTTTGGGAGAGTGGGAGTCAGAGAGAGGTCTTAATAGAGAACTCTTACAGTTGGCAGACAATTGTTTGCGCTCTGCATGTAGTGTGTAGAGGCTGAAATAGCGTTTTTTGCAGCTTGGTTATTTAGCCTGCAAAATTAGAAGACGTCTGTCGGACGTCACATTACATACCTACTTTATGCTTTTTACGAAGCTAATTCCAAAATTTTGAGGACAAATTTTTGCAATCTTAAATTACCTATACTTACTACTTCATAGTTTAATTTTCATACAAAAAAGTAACAACCAGATCCAGCAATCTCGCCGAGATCTCTTAAATGGCGAGATCTCGCGAGATTGTATTCTCTAGTTCCCACTCAGTGGAAATACCTACACAAAATGTGCTAAGGAAGGTTCGATTGAAAATTTCAAAGATCATTGAATTGGTATGGGTGGGGCCAGTGAACGAAAAAATGGGGCCAAATCCAGTCGATCAACGATATAAATAATAAGTGTCGTTATAACTGCTTGCTATAAAGCTATCCTTATAACTTGAATGTTCGAATAGGACGAGGCGCGGGCTGATTCACAATTAGGCAATTATACGAGGAGCGATTAAATGTAATTGAACACGACACAAGTTACGGGCAACGCACGGAGGGACACTTGTTCAAAACATGCGTCATCTCGAACAATATTAAATACATCTGGATCTGGACCGCTAGTTTAACTTTGTATTATTCTTAAATAGCAATCATTTCTTTTTTGCATAATTATGTACACATGGTGGCAATTGAAACGTACCAGTCGCTGAAATTAAAGTATTAAGAATACGTAGCAATGTTTGTAAAATAGCGATCAATGAAGTAAATTCGTGTAGATATTTTTATAAATCGTTAAATTATGATTTACTATACTTCTACGTATACGTAGGAGTATAGTGTTTCATTGCTCTTCAATGGTAGGTAGGTACTTACGTTCTTGTGAATGCAGTTTTCAGATCGTAAATAAATAAATAAAATATTTCAAGGAGTGTGACGGGTTTATTTAATTGTACCTATATAGTATAAACCGAAAAAGATGAGCTTATAATCAATACCAAGATAAAGAAGTAGCCGTCGTATAAGCATCTTTGCTATTCTGATAATTCCTATTCATACAAAAACCACACCCGATGACTAATTAAAAATATGATATTAATATAATTATAAAACATGAAGTAATTAACGTGTTTTCCCGCTTACAGAAAACCTAAAAACGGGAAGTTTTAGATGCATGTAACTCTGGGTAAAGTAACTGTTAGGAATGTCAACATTATTCTAGTCGGTAGGTATCTTATTCTTAACTTCAAGACGAACGCTCAACATATTTCTAGATATATTTTCCCGGCTATTTGCTCCGAGAAGAGTTCAAAGAGTTCAATAAACCTCTATATTTAGCAGATGTAAACTGAACAGCATTAGCGCTTTCTACAAACGTGACGATAAGTAAGTACCTACATAGTAATAAGATTATGCGCTGCTTAACAAAGAATAAAAAAGTGATGCAGCTGCAACAGTTTCCGAGGAAAAATATATCCAGCTAAGTGCAACTTTCAATACCCGGCTTGATTGATCACCTAAGTTTTGAATGGCGTTAGTGTGATGAAAACTGTAAGTTTATTCAAATTTTAATACATATCCGTGTCCTAAATGGAAGTGCGAGCCATTAAGTGATTATAAAATTAACAGATTAGGATATGAACAGCTGTAGTTGAGTAATTAACCTAACCACGCTTTCCTTGTACACCTAAATATTGTTTTTGTTATCATCACGCTGAATTTGACCAATACATTTATCGCTACGTTGTGTTCTTTACTCATTACATTATTATTCGGATCAATTTCCAATAATGATGAACAAACATGAGGACAATTCAAACATAATTAGATACCTAGTTATCGTAGTAATAATTGTTCACAAAAGCGTAGATTAATGACAAGCCGCTTCATTGAAGTGTGGACTGTGGATGTTGGTGTAACTCCCTGTCCCTCTTCCCTCCTCCCCGCCCCTCGCGCTGCGCCCGCGCCCCCGTTTGCCACCCGCGGCCCGCCTACTACCCTGACACCCTCACACTGAACAGATGCTGAGTCTGATCTGAGTAAACACAAACACAGACCCCTTTTAAGCCGACGACGGCACGATAAAACTACACAATGAAAATAATGATATCCCTTGGCGTTTAACTGAAATGTGCTATGACAATGAAAATGTCCACATAATTATTTGGTCTTTGATAATAATACAATAGGAAAGTAACAAAATCTGTTTAAATACAAGTTTAATCGCCTTATTTAATAAAATAAGCTAATCTGTAAATTAGACCTAGCTTCATAATTAAAGTTTACATTTTACAGTGGATGTTAAACAAAATAATTGAGCTGATACTGGGACAGCGAGTACTTTAATAACACCATTAAATTTTCCTTCTCGTCTACTATAATTAATTAGTTATTTCGGAATATTTTACACCTTGTTGGTCTGCGGTGTTGGTGTGATGGGCTTTAGCTTTTAATTATTTCAGGTACCGCTTCAGGCATAAATTGAAAATGTTGCTTATGAGCATGTAATTTTTTTTGATGATCACATCACATGATTTTCTCGTCATAGGTTGTCATCATGTGAGTCACCATTAGTAATAATAATAAGAGTTCATGGAGTTCAATTCGGAGAACGGTTTGCTGCTAAGTTTGCACTTTGAAACAGAGACGTGGGGGTACCAAGGGAATTTTTCATGTTGAGACATTTTCAAAACAGATTAATTATTTTCTACAAGATTTCCTAATTGTACCTCCTTTTCTACTATAGACGACATATTATTCTGTCTGTCACATAATAATTAGTATTGAGAATTTATGTAAGTACAATTTTTTTACAGGGGCCACTTTTAAATATTCGACTTCTGTATCTTCTAATCATCTCTGAAATGTCTGAAACTTGATAAGACCGAATTCTTGTATAATAAATATCTGTGCACCATCAGCCACATTGTTCATAATGTAGTGCATAATGTAGAGAAAGGTAGTTCAGTTTAATATTTCAAATTTTAAGTGAACGATCCCAGATTTGCGTCCGGGATTCGCCCTCTCAGGCATGGATAGAGCTTGCTTGGGTTTGAGCGAGATTTCTTCTGGTGAATATTATTTTGTATTAATATTCAACAGTTTGCAGCGGCGCTACGTGACCGGGAGAGTATTTACAATGCTTAGCGAAGCGCGCAACCCAGCCTCCGCCCGGCCACCCTAGTGCTCGCCACCTACACCGACATTATGCATATGAATGATCTTGATGGTTCGCGATAAAGATTAACGTTATTTGAGCACCGAATTATCTATTACACTCATTTGCTAGGCTGGTGATAATAGCACATTCAATTTCAGCAGTGCTAATGCTAACGCATGAGCTGCTATAATATTACCTAACACCGATTCCTAAAAATGTACAAATTAGCATTCATCGTGTAAGTAGATCGTTTGACAGTCTCGTGGCTAAGTAATAACAGCCGCACGGGTCGATCGATAGGTGAAGCTACGCTTGCCACGGATGGTCCGCGGATGGGTGAGCATATTTACATACCGAGGCCATTGGTCCCAGCTGTCATTCGTGGATCTTTGACAGTCGTTACGGGTCGTCAAAAGGCCGAAAGTCTGACAACCAGTCTTACCAAGGGGTATCGTATTACCCAGTAACTGGGTTGTGGAGGTCAGATAGGCAGTCGCTCCATTTAAAATACTGGTATTCAGCTGCATACGGTTAGACTGGAAGCCGACCCCAATATAGTTGGGAAAAGGCTCGGCAGATGATGTGAGGATCGTTTGCAAATGGATGCATTATTCTGTGATTACCTTGACCTTCTTTTTGACCAAATCTTTTGTCATTTGTGTGAGGATCAAGGATCTTCACTGAAAATATTCTGTACTTAAACCATCACTCGATAAATTATTGTACTTAATTGAAAAATGGGTAGAGTACATCTTGTACACCAGCGATGAGTTCGAATTTTTCAAAATGATTGGTGCAATGCAACTGATTTGTAAAATAAGCAGTAATAAGCTACAACTACAGATAAGTAGTAGGTACAAATTGACTTCACATAATGATAATAAATTACCCGCATTTTATTCTACCGATAAAAAACATTAGGTTTCATCATTTGTCATGTTGTAACAATACGCAGATTGTGTTGGGTGAATGCGACCCGAATCCCGACCCCACTTAGAATGCTGTGCGTACATGTATACAAGGCCGATCTGAGGGCGTCACTCGGTAATGTCCTCGCAACAATGGAGATGGGCATTCAGAGCTCACTCGTAAACGGCGGGAATAGCTCTCTTCCGGGCGCTGCAGCGACGGCAGCCGCTCCACTCCGAGCCAATATCCGTGTGAATACCGTTATATTATGTAATTTAATACACAGAAAAACACTACTGTGTGTCACTTTGTAAGTGAAAACACAGAAACTGTAAAGACAAATTTAGCGCAAAATGAAAGCACATTCTGATCAATACATGCAAAGTTAAAACAAATTGGAAAATTGCTTTTATATGAATTTTCAATTTGTACTGGCAAAAGCGTGTATTGTATAGAACTAGTCGAGCACTAGATTAAATTCTGAAAAAAAAAAGACTTCCAAAAAAACACTACAAAGTGAAAAATAACTTTAATTTCGGAAGTCGGTGTCATTGGATCTGTATTTTAGGTTTTTGCCCCCGACTTCCGAAATTAAAGTTATTTTTCACTTTGTAGTGTTTTTTTTGGAAGTCGGTTTTGTTTTTTGTAAAAAAGTTTTTATTTTTCACTTTTCAGTGGGTCAGTTTGTAATTTATCTAAGTTACAATAACCCAATGTCAACTGCTCATCACGTTTTACAAAATATTGCTTTTCCCGATGCAGGGACGTTAATTTTTGAGGAGTTCTCCTAGTAAGAACCAGGAGAACTGGAGCTCATGGTGAAGTCACCATCACCATTATGCATTTTGACGAGCATGAACCATATTAAAGTAATCGAATCGCAACCTGTGATATACTTAGATATAATTGAGTATTTCCGATGGCCATCTGTGGTCTTCATCATCAGTCCCAGTTCACCAAATGGTACTTTCCGAGAGCAAATGCACGAGTTACTATAAAAAATACCGAAATCGATATAAGTGTGCCCATAAAATTTGAGGGTTTCCCTCGATTTCCATGGGATTCCATCATCAGATCCCGACTTGATGATCATGGGACCACTTGGGAAGTATACCCTTTCGAACAAAAAAAGAAAAATCCAAATCGGTTCAGCCATTTCCGAGTAATCGGGGAACATACATAAAAAAAAAAAAAAAAAGTTCCGACGAATTGAGAACCTCCTCCTTTTTGAAGTCGGTTAATGATAATTTCTATAAAACTCGTCATCATCATTCTCCTGCCTTAACCCAATCTATTTGAGGTCGGCGCCACATGTCCCATTTTTTCATACTTCTTATTAGTGGTCATCCCGGTAGTTAACCCCTTCCTAGCCAAATAAATTCTTTTTAAAATGATAACTTCTATAAAACTGATACATTAATATCTATAATTCTAAACTAATTCAAAATGTATTGGGCGAAAACTGAATTACTTGTAGGAGATAAAAGTGCACTTTCAATGTTTTTGGTCCCATAAAAGTGTGGGAAACTACCTCGAGTGGCATTTTACCCCGCAATGCTTACACTATAAACCGCAACCGCTCTCATGTTCTAAGATCTATCTTCGGTGAATTTTAGATAACTTTGGGCGGGCGGCGTTTGTATTCTGATATAGATTTTCAAAATAGCGCTTGTGAAATGATGATGTATTTGAGCCTAGATTATCGATGTAGTTTTAGTAATGTAGATTTCTAATTTTAATTCATAGTGGATGGATTATGATGAAAGTTTGTATTATTAAAGTAAAATTGTAGTTTTAAGATAAACTGAATGAAAATTGGGGTTTGGGCTTTCGGTTCAATACTGCGAAACATCTAATAAAGTTGCTGTTCGTGTCTGTCTGTGTGGCCGCGTTGTTCTTCTAAACTACGTAACGGATTTTGATGCGGTTTTCATTATCATTTAGAGAATTTATTTCGGAAGGTTTTTATGTAAAATACATGAATATTTAACTTATATGTAATATAGAAACCTTCATGTTTTTTCAAGTCGTAAAAACCGTGCGAAGCAGGCCGCGTCGCTAGTATAAACATACGTTTGTATGAAAATCCGCAATTTTTTAAGAAAAATCAATGAGCATTTGGGCTTCTGATAAAAAAATAAGAACATGTGTTTCAATCATTTTGAAATTCTACTCTGAAAGGAGTAAAATAGGTGTTGAAAATGTATATGGGAAAGTCCGAAATCTACGCGGACTCGCGGACGATATCACTGGTAAAGTGCTGTTAGTATATAATCGTATTCGTAACTTGGCTAGAGGTAACGTAAGCTAGGTAGTAACAGGGCTAGATCTTGGAACTAAAGATATAATTGTACAGATTGATGAAAGATAACAGTTGAATGATTGAAAGTTACAAGCCCGAACTGAACGTTTGGTTACAGAATGAATGGTTTGGGTTCACCCCTACTACCGTCGTTTTCGTGTTCGGTTCCACACGAGAAGCCCAAAGAGCGGGGATGATTTAACTTGGCCCAGTTTGGGTTAGTACCTACCTCTTTCTGAGCCAGAATACATTATTTTGCCAGCTGGAAATGTCATTCTAAAAAAGTTACAATACGAATTATTTTATGGGTTAAAACAGAAACTATCCTTTTCCACGTACAAACTTGTTAATCAACTAGTAATTTGCTGTATGTAATTCTCTCTGTTTTCATAAGTAACTTAAGAAAATTCTGTGAGTACAATTCATATTTTCCCGAAGAAAATCATATAAACTTTAATTATCTTGCTCTTACATTTATAACCTAAGCATCTTCCAAAATAAGAAAAAAATATAAGTTCGTAATCGATTTTATTGCGAAGGGTTACTGCTTCACAATAGGTATACCTATTTATGGGTGATTCTACAAAAAATGGGTAACTCGATGTCATCAGTCAATAAATACGACATGTAAATATTTCAATTTATTTTATTATAATTAAAAGTCATTTATTTGTTCACCCAATTTCAGCTATTTATTTTAAAAAACAATTTAGTAAAACAACACAAGAAATGCTCAAAACGTCAGTACTTTGGCTTGTCACAATCCCAAAATCGCGCAATGAAGTGGCGGTATAATAAATATTACCATTAATTTAGAAAAACTTATTATTTCACTAAAATCTACAATGCACATAATATTGCATATCGCCACTTTCATCATGTAAGGTTCTCTCTGTTATTAAAAAAAAATTAAATAATTAATTATAATTAATTATAATTAAGAGAAGGTTTATGAATTAAGAAGTGTTCAGTTTCATTCGTCAGTCCGTTGTGCGTTGTTAAAATTTAAAATTCCCGCAAAATATCACCGATAGGATCAAATCCTTGTTAACATTTTGAATATTGGTAGTGAAGCTAGCTGCAGACCGCGCCATTTGTCTGCCGCTATTACTGTGCCACTTGTGCCAGTGCTAGAGTCGCGGTTATCACGTGTACACGTGCAGATCCAGTCAAAATTTCAGTACTGTGGCGAGTCATTATTTCCTTCTATGCCTGTGTTTTATTTAGATTTATGTATACATAGTCAAATATGATTTGTTAAAATGTAGCTTGTTAATATTCGAAAATACCGAAAAAAACATTAGTTCCAAATATAATTTCAAATTTACGTCCTTTTCATCAGTACTTTGGCGTCAGTCTCTTGTCTGATATTGCACCATAGGACTGACGTGTTTCCACGGTACTAATGTTTTTTGTTTTAGATCACTTTTATCCCGCCATTCGCGAGAGATTTCCAGGTATAAAAGAGGATCTGATTTAAGACCGTGAAATCGAGCAAATGATCACCTTCATTAACAATAAGTCGTCTGAAATGGTGGCTGTTAAGGGGACGCTATTGGTGCATCAGGTGACCGGCTCTGCTTACATTCCAATCAACCTTATAGTGAAGTCTTTAAGTTGTTCTGCGACTCTGATGCATTTGATCATTACAGGCTATGGTAGGGTCTATTCATTATGCGGCTAAACGTAGTACATGTCTAAATAGGTATACTATCTACTTCTACGATATTCATAGACTGAATATGATGATATTGTATCACTATCCTACGTGAGAGACATCAATGACCGCCCTAAATTGGATAGCAATCTATCAAGACCAGGAGTTAGCGGGTATCTCTATCATGCCAGCCGAAAGACGTCCACTGCTGGACATAGGCCCAAGCACCGCCATTTCGACCGATTCTGTGCTTCCCGCATCCAGCGGATTCCTGCAGCCTCCACCTTGTGGGAGGACTCCAACGTTACGTCTTCCGATACGCAGTCGCCACTCCAGAACCTTTCTGCCCCATATCTGTTCTGCTAGCAATGTGCCCTGCCCACTGCCACTTAAGTTTGGCAATTCTTCGGGCTATGTCGGTTACCTTGGTTCTCCTGCGGATCTTTTCATTTCCGATTCGATCACGTAGGGAAACTCCAAGCATAGCCCTCTTCATTGCCCTTTGGGTGACTTTTAGCGCTCTAATAAGGTCCATTGTGAGCGACGTTTTAAGTGCCGTAGGTCATCACTGGCAACACGCTCTGGTCAAAGACTTTCGTCTTGAGACACTGCGTTATGTGGGACGAGAAGATATTGCGTAGCTTCCCAAACACTGCCCAGCCGAGTTGGATTCGACGATTGAACTCTTGATGCTGATGATTATGATAATTCAGTCTGAAGATGATGATACCACTATGCACCTACGTGAGAGACATCATTGACCGCCCTAAATTAGATAGCAGTCTATTAACACAAGAGTTAGAGACTATGCTTTAACACAACATCAAAGTCGTAAATAGAAGTGGTGATTATGTTTTAGTCAAATATGTCACAAACAAAACAACATATCATTATGCGGCGATCTGCTCTTCTGTTGATGATGAAGACGGTGAATTGAGACTGACTTTCCTCAAAATCTTTAACTAGAATGGCAAAAAATGTCAAAAAGTCGTTTTGAAGACTGAAATTGTTAATTCTCACATGATAATACTTATTCTTAATAGTTGCTTCATGTGATTTAATACTTAAAAGACATGTGCCATTATTAGATTCTATGAAATTTACTCAATGTTAATCAATTTCATATATACTCTATGAAATTGTGTATTTAATCAGTACTATGTTACGCTCGTCAGTCCCCTGGCAGTCAAATTCAGAAAAAACTAAATATCTCAAAATCTACTTAAAAAAGTGGCTGGCCCGATTTAGTACAATATATTTATTAGATTATCTATCGTAAACACCCAAATTTGTAGACATTTAACGTAAAAAGTGTAATAAACAAAATATCCCCAAAAGTTACACAACTTTTGTAGAATCACCCACAGTAGTACATCAATAATTCCCATCTCCTCCATTCGTCCCCACACGTCAGTCTGCCGCTCAACGAATTACCGGAATCAATAAATATTTGATTACATTTTGAACGGCTTTTTAGGGAGAACAGAATGTGTCAATAAAGAAAATTCCAAATTCACATTATTTACTTTGGGTCTAACAAATATTTGTAAATTCCTGCGATGAACGTATTATATCCCCGTTCCTTGTATCCTTTGTTTAATTTTTGCCAAAATAATTCATTACATTTATAATTGTGTACTAAAATAAGATTTATAGGCAAAGAGATCGCGTCTCAATTTAACGACACAACGTCAGTCAATAAACTCAATTTCCTTTAGTCCTGTGAATAGGCATCTTAACTCATAAATATTATAGATCGTGCACTCTCCCAGACATACTTCTTCCGCTGTGCTTTTGAGTGTGACAGAAATGAAAATTAATAATGGATTCGAAGCCACAGGATGAACATAACATGCAGTTAGTAAGCAGTGTACGTGCGCCTGTTAGTTATGTATGCAAATCAGGCACGCGTATGGCAACTTCACGCCAATACGAGTTGCTATTCACACGTCATATTTTGATATGATATCGTTGCTAGAAGATATTCACACGTCATATTATGATATGATATCGTTGCTAGAAGATATCTATCGACAAAAAAGTAAGTTTAAAAACTAAAACCCGACTACTGAAAAATCATCTGAAATCAGAAAAAGACAGACTAATAGTCACACGTACTCTGTTCGATTTATGCCCTAACACCGAGTGATTTGTCCGCGATTTTCTCAAAAACGAATGAGACAATTTTGATGATTCTTTCACTAACGTGGCCTACATACTTTCAAGAGGGTTTTAGTATATAATACATTAGGTAATCATTCTTATGTACAAAATTATATGCATAAATGTACTGTATCTCCGGCTTTTCTAAGCGGATTTTTTTGATGATTCTCCTTTTCGTTCGTCTTGGGCTTAAGTAATTGAGTATATTTACTAAAAATGGAAAAATAAATTTACTTCAAAAAAAGTAAAAACCGACTTCAAAACCCTAAAACGAATAAAATAACTTAACAGCTTCTGAAGTCGGTGTCGTCAATTATTCAATGCAGCTAGACACCGACTTCAGAAGCTGTTCAATCTGCCTAGCCTTTTCCAAACTATATTGGGGTCGGCTTCCAGTCTAACCGGATGCAGCTGAATACCAGTATTTTACATGGAGCGACTGCCTATCTGACCTCCACAACCCAGTTACTGGGTAATACGATACCCCTTGGTAAGACTGGTTGTCAGACTTTCGGGCTTCTGACGACCCGTAACGACTATCAAAGATCCACGAATAACAGCCGGGACCAACGGCTTAACGTGCTTTCCGAGGCACGGAGGAATCTCGGTATGTAAAGATGGTCACCCATCCACTGACCAACCCCGGCAAGCGTAGCTTAACCTGACAGATCGACCCGTGCGGCTGTTATTATTTAGCCACGAGCTCCTCTTCGACTTCAGAAGCTGTTAAGTTTTTTAATTAAGAAAGTTATTTTATTCGTTTTAGGTTTGTTTTTATCTCGTTTTTTGCCACCGGCTTCCGAAATTAAAGTTATTGTTTCACTTATGTAGTGTTTTTTTTGGGAGTCAATTGTTATTTTTTGTAAAAAAGTTTTTATTTTTTACTTTTTAGTGGTGGTGCTTACTTTTCATTTAAAAAAAAACACACGTAGTACATTAAACTCACGCCTTGGATAGCCAAAAACTACAGAACGCCACCTGCTACTGTCTTTACAATTACATACTCCTTTAGCTTCAAAAATTTTAACATTAAATTAATAAACATTACTACTTGACAACGTACTCCAACGTTTTTTTGTTTTTGAAATAAGCTCGTAGTACCTAGGTGCTCTAAAAAGTAAATACCGGCTAGTCTACTGTATTATAGTCCGGCCAGGTTCAGGTTGTCTACAACATTCCTGATCCGAAAGAGTTCCGTTCCGTGCCCGGCAGAAACAGATAATATGGCAACCACGTATTCTGCTTTATATTTAGATCAATGTAAAGTAATGTACTGCAACGCGCTTGGCTTTTGAGTATTCCTGATCGTGAATCAGACTGAAGAAATTAATGGAATGCTGTCCGTACCAATAGGCATCAAACAATCAGTTGAGTCCGACCTAATTTTTTTTTCTTTGTCCGCCATTTTTCGACTGAAATATCCATATTCTGCAATTCTCATTTTCGGCCGAAAAAAATCCGTTTTCAGTCGGACTCTAACAATCTCCGAAATATTAGAATAGGTAATGTAATACAAATCGTTTATACAGGGTGTTTGGTAGAAGGGCCGACACATTTTTTTGAGGGATTTGCTAGCACAAATTGTTTTATATTTATAAAAATGTTCGTGCCTTAACACAATTTTAAGACTTTAAGCACATAATTAAGTAATTTTCTAGAACCAACCGTAAATATGTAAATGTCATTGCAGTTAACACCAAAAATTATTGCGTTCTACCACAAACAAAAAGTTGAGACATTTTCCGTAATAAGAAAAAAAACATATTTATCTCAATCACCTACCGTGACACATAAGACAGGTTTTAAGTGTGAAAACTGGAATAATATAATTAATTATGACGCTTTCTATCCCGAAGAAATTGTGTCGGTCCTTCTACACATGTATACGATACCGCTGCATATTTCGATTTCAAATTTTCAATGCGGTAAATGCTAGCAATATTTTCCCGGAAATTTTACAATTGCCGTTTGAATGGAAAATCTAGAACGCCATCGTTCAAGCGTTAAAAAATGATGGTGTACTATTACGGAGGAAAAAAGAACGTTGACGTTGGTTGCATCACGGGGCGTTCGCTCGGTTCGCCGAGCCAATCTCTTTGAAACTGCACCCGAGGTCTACCCTATTTAACGGACCGCCGATCGCGTTAATTAAGCGTTTTCAATTTATATGCCACATTTTATGTACAGCTTACACTTACATAATGCGGTGAAAATACAGCAATGTTTGACACATGAAAAATCACACGATTTGTTAATGTGAATATTCAGGAGTGTTATTGATTAAAAAAGGTTGCTGTAAGTAATTATTAATTATTATTACTCAATGAATTTTGTAGCCGATATAGTTTGTTTTATGTAGGTAGGTGAAAGTTATACATTATGTATGAACCATGTTCAGGAAATAATGCCTAACTAGAAAACAATTTCAAAAACTGTGCTGATATAAATATGTCACATTAGATAGTTACATGGAGTCATAAGCATACATACATAATAAAAAGATAGATACTTCTTCGATTGCTATATAGCTAAGGAATTTCTCCTGGCGCACGCAGGCATCTCACGCGAATGGTCACGCCACGCAACATAACATGGAAAGTAGGTATAGATTTTATCAAATAAGGTTGTTGACGATTGACTGTGTGTGCTTATAATAAAATAAAACACAGAAATCACAGTTCAGGGATTTTTAACAATGTTCACTTAGCATTCAAGTTAATTAAACGATTAAAAAATATATACCTAGCAGTTAACTTGCTTTAGAAGCATAAATGAAAGTGACTTAGTAAATCGTCGAGAAAAACTGCTACTTCAATCTGCCTCGCCTTCTCCCAAATATGTTTGGGTCGGCTTCCAGTCCAGCCGGATGCAGCTGAATACCAACTTATAGACACGAAATTGATAGAATCAAGCAATGAAAGCAACAAATTGTAGCGATGGGTATCCCGCGCCTACGCCTCCTGTTCCATATTTATAATATCAAACTATTCTCGCGTAAACATACTGTCATAGTAGTGTCAAATGATGTAAAGAAATTCCGTAAGTGTGACGGTGCCCATCTTCGTCCGCTGCGGCAGT
The DNA here is from genome assembly GCA_905163495.3 of Cosmia trapezina. Classification (NCBI taxonomy): domain Eukaryota; kingdom Metazoa; phylum Arthropoda; class Insecta; order Lepidoptera; family Noctuidae; genus Cosmia; species Cosmia trapezina. Next base: position 13,230,520 of record LR991028.1, read on the forward strand.
AATCCTGGCTGACAATCTATAAGTGAGCCGAGCACCTGGCCCTGAGGCACAACGCGATCACTTCACCTACGGGAAATATTGATCTTATTTGAGCTTGATTAACTTTGTCGTTGTCGACGATGCTAATAATACCCAAACTCTGGCACCGGTCCAGGCGAGGTCTTAATGGTACTTCAATATACGATAATTTTCAAAGGTGACACACTATAATATATTTCATTCGATTTGATTCATTACACAGATAGAGATAACACTATATTTCACAGTATAAATGTACATAGTAAATTAGTGACACCCCAATTACCGTTAGAATCTGGTGCGTATGTTCGTATCCGTAGGCACACGCGGCAAGCACGCAAAACTGCCCCATGGGCCTTCCTAATAACCTGCGTTTACAAAGCTGAAGCTCCGTACAGCATTGTATTCAGGAGTTTATTATTGAAAATACAAGCTACTTGTGACGTTTTACATACTATAACGAAGCAGAAAAACATTCAAATATATTCCAGAATCATTCAAGGGCAATATTCCAATTTAAACTCCGCATAGCGAACGTCAACAAAAATATGCATTCGATGCATATGAATATATGTAAGTTGGGAACTCAACGCACTATTATTAATGTCTGCTTATAAAACCAGATATGCAGGTTACGCACAAAAAGATTCGCGATTAGCAGACAGGTAGTACCTACAATCGATTAAATATTTAAAACTTGTTTGCATGCAAAGCGTATACTAATGTTTAATAATGTCTTGATTCTTATACGAAAACGTTTGGTCGTCAACACTTCTTAGGAATACTGAGTACCTTTTGTTTATCCGCTGTCCGCATAATCAAGAAAGTTTATGATTCTAATAAAAAAAGAACTGAAAAACAGACTATTAACAAAACTGCTCTTGTCAAATATTACGCCGCTACATATACGACGACATAATAAAAATCGTGTGTCGAAACATCAATAGAAAAGGTAAATATATATAAATAATGAATAAATGTGTGATATGTAATAAATAACATTACGTTACATACAGATCAAAGCGTGTCTGGTGTCTCGTAGCCGACTCCTGGCCTATATCAATGTCACTTGGAGATTGAGGCAATTTAATTTATTTATTACATAAGGATTTTGATGAGATTAAGCTAACATGCATGGTTAATACAGGATGAAATGAAGCGTTGAATGGGTAGCGAGACAGAAGACTAAAGTCGTCTCAAACAATGAAGAAATGCTAAGTTAAAATTAGAGTTTATAATCGGTATAACGCCACAAAATATGTAGCATTTCAAGTGCTATGGTTAAGGACTTGTGAACCTACACGTAACGTGAAAAGAGCCTGAAAGAAATCTTTTGTAACGCGCCGCACATAATAACCTTGAATTTTACTTGTTCCCTAAGGTCGTGTTCATTTTCACTTAGCTCCTTCTTTTCGCGCGGAGATTTCCTTGATAATAATATTATACACGTTAGCAACCAGTATTTAGATAAATCGCAATTAATATGTTTTGTTTGACATAATCTACTAGAAAAGATAAACACATTTAGGTTTATCTAATAGAAGTGAAACATTAATTAGTTGATCTAAAATGCTTTGATCTACAATCTACAAGACTATAAAAAGAGGACAGATCTAATAATTATACAAAAACAAGAATCGCACTGTGAAACATAGAAATCGGGTTATGCCTTATTATTGTATCACGAAGTACAACATATTATGGCGTTCTAAGAAATTAAATGTAAACGTTAGGTATAAAAGATAAATTAACCTCTCGCAAAAGAAGCATAAAAGTACTACGACGACGTTTAAAAATGAGGGTTAGTCGTGCGGGCGAGTGAGTAGGCGTTCCTTGTTTAATATAAATCGAATTGGCAGACATGAAATGAGATCAACTAACTTACGGTTAGTAAATTATAAACTAGTAATCATTCAGACATGTTAAATATGAATGCATTCACATGCGAAGTGAAGTAGTGCTAAATAATAAACGGTAAATACCAGCAGGGTAGGTGTTCCTGTATCGATGACATTGCCGTTACTCACCTGAAATAAACAAAACTCACTAAGTGACTTCTAACTTTGATTAGGTGATGCTTTTATGAGGTTAAAACAAGTCGTTAATGTGAAATTGTGATAGAGTAACCGATGGATTGAATCGATGACACGGTTCTGTTGATTTTGTGTTTATCATAACTTCTTCAAATAGTTTAATCTTATCAGGGAGCTGACAATAGTGTCTGATCTTAAAGTAAACATCAGCTTCGCGTGGATGTTTCGTTACATTAAAATCTATTTCAAAATAACTACAAGTTATACCGATTGCACAACTAAGGTATGCATGTTTTGGCAACCCCAGTAAAGTTGTTAGTCTTTATACAGGATGTATCAGAAAGATGTGGTCTATATGGGTGCGGTACAGACCATCAAACTTTCTCCATGGGACCAACATCGTAATCGCGAAAAAATTATTAACTACCCTATAGAAAATTCAATATCTACTCGACGCAAATGTATGGGACGGCTGATTATTTTAATCTGATCATTCGCGTTACGATGTTGGTCCCATGGAGAAAGTTTCAGTTTGATCATCTGTACCACACCTTTTTGGTTCACCCTGTATTATAGTAATAGGTGTCAAGTTGAGTAAGTGATTAATGTTACTACTTAAGTAACCCTGTCCGGAGGTGACTGATAGCGGTTTGACTGGCTAAACTTTAATATTGATAGGATTATTACATACATAATTTATGAATCGTCATCGGTTTGGAAAACGTTTAAAAAATGCATATTGTATGCAAATAATTTAAACTTGTATGTACCGGGAAAACGTACATTAACTTGTCTTCCTACTGCCTACATAACCTAGTAAATAATGACTGAGAATACCCGACTCGTTAATGTTCGCTGCTGAAAGCGAGTACCAATCTATGTTCTATGTTAAGGATTTGGTTTCCGCACTTAGTCCTTCATGTGGACCATTGTGCGTGAGCCATGGCGGCCTTCGGGGGTTATTCCAACCAGCCCACCTCACTCCAGAAGTTAAGGTGATACAAAAAAATGAACTTGGCGGGAATAAGAAAGAGACAGAGTTAATTACTTCCACATGCGAAAAAAAGAGAGCGCAACAACGCGCTGGAACCAAAATAAAAGCGCCAAATGAAATAAAAATTGTTTAAAAATAAATTAAGCTATCTATCAAAATTGTGTTCAGCCAGAATTTTCAATTAACTAATACGCACATTTTAAATGTGATTTTGCAATGAAATTACTTAGGATTTTAGAATTATAGAAAAAAACATAAAAAAGTAGACTTTTCGGAATTAAATCCTATCGAGGAAATTTAACCCAATCGTGTTTTCCTTCAATCAAAGTATTAATCAAATAGTCAATAAACATATATCCAAAAATTAAATCCATACATGCTGCAATAGTGAAATAAATGGTTACTAAAAATCCTCCAATTTATTTTGGTAGCGCCTTAATCACATCTCTGGGTAGTGAGTACCAATAACCAGCATCGTATTGACCGTCGTATATACAGGGTTATTTTAAATTGGCTAGCTAAACTCCGCAGACGCGGTATTGAATTATTGATATATCTATAAACATAATACAAAAAAGTTATTAATGTGATGATTTTTTGTGGGGTCATCAGGTCATCGGCCGCATGTACAGTAGTCAATTTGAAATATCAGTTTAAAAAATCGGTTTTTTTTTTTTGTAAACTTACTGACGTGATGGGTTTGTATCTATATCTAAACACGATAAAACATAAGAAAACAGTTTTTCTCAACTGATACTTCAAGTAACAACACTAACAGCGGTCGTTGACTTCCCATAAAAAAAACATCAAATCTTTTATTTTTTTCATTTTATCGTTTTTAGATATGATACCCATTGCGTCGGCGGAGTTTAGCTAGCCAATTAGAAATAACCCTGTATACTCGTGTATGAGTGTAGAATATTTCCAGAAGAAGCAGTACGCTAGGCAAACAAAGAAAGATGCTGGAAAGCTTCTCTAACTAAATATAGAAGTTGTAGCCATTTGCAACATTTTCCCATTGCGAGAATATAAAAATACGGTTACTAAAAGTAAGCTTACTGGAAAACTTCAAACCTTCATAATAATAACGTGACAATTATTAAACGAGTCTTACAAAGTAAAGTAAAAATATAAAAAGCCAGCTAAGTGCAAGTCGCACTTGCGCATTTGTTCTGCGCTATTTATGTAACAAACCAACAAACAAAGTCCACGAAAAGCTTTTTTTATTATGAAAACAACACTGAAACATTATGAGAAAAGGGGACAAATTAATTCAAAATTGTTTCAGAGAAAATCGCCTTTCACAGTCAAACAATGGAGTGATTCCCTATGAGGCTGTTCTTTTTTGCTTATTTTGGAACGTAACAATGCAAAACATTTGAAGCCGCAGATGTTTGGTAGCCACCTAGCCACGAATAAAGGCTTCCACAGACAGACGAGACGCGACTCTGGTGGAACAATTTCTATGGAAATTGTTCTACCGGAGTCGCGTCGCGCCAGTCTTTGAGAGCCTTATATAATTGACTTACTGATCTTTAAAAGAATCTACAAACAATGTGTCTTCCTTGTGGGAATTTTATTTTAAAAAACACTGTATGGAACAAACAATTAAGGAATTTTTATTCAAAGATATTTTGAGTCGAGAGCAAACGTAAGCGATGCACTTTCGACGTCAGGTATTGCATTGCGTTATCGAGTCCGATGGTCGAGTCAAGGGGCGTCGCGACGCCGCGGCCGGCCGCGGACCGAGCAACGTTGGCACGGTCCCAAATATTTTTCATGCGCCTCACTCTACACCGGGATAAGTTGCCCTATTCACCTGAATCGGAATACGAAAACATTTAAATCAAAGAATCATTTATAGATATATCGCCGATATCGTTGCTCAATTGGTACAACAGACGCGCATCGATCCTTTTAGGATTGGTTTCACGGCTGTTTTTTGTAGATGGCATGTTTGGCCCTGTGATACCGGACTAGAATTGTTCTCATCATTACATTATCCTCAAACATTCGCTTAGTTATCAATAGCAGTCAGTAAATAAACTGTTACTGGTGTGCTGATAATAACAACGGCAGAACGCGATAAAAGAAAACTGTATTCATCGTTTAATTTGTTGGTGGGTATCTTTGAGGACGAGGACATTAGTAAATCTAACAACATTAAGTTTCACGGAGCTTCTGAACTATGTACATTCATCATTAATGAAGTGGTGGTTAACTAGGGCTAATTGATAACACGTAACATGTACTTATAAATCATTCAGAGTATACGGATTAATGTGTATACTCGTACATCTGTTTAGCAGTGAACGCGTCACGTCTGGCGGCCCTCCACTACACATTATTGCACAAATCTTGCCAGATCCATTTACTACATATTTTTCATACATTACGATGTAAACTAATTTTGTGAGTGAGTTTATACCTAAAATGTAAAACAGAAAACGTTTATTTTTATTTCACTTGTTTACAGCTTCGCTTCTATTTCAGTAGATACCCAAGCATAAAAAACGGTTGATAAAAGTTCACCAGATTTGTAAAAATGAACGTTTAGAAAAGGTAAACGCATTACTTCAGAGTAGGTAGCCAACTCTTAGTTCATCAGACATTTTAGGAGTTTTGGTACACATGAAGTTTTTCACTTTTTCAGTCAAAAAATCTAGATTATGGAAGTTTTTGAAAGCACTTGGTGGTGCCTGCATTCTTATTTTCTTTCGCAAATTACTTTTTGGAAGAGATCAATGGTTGATAGCATTTTGACTGGTATTTTTTCAAAAAAACATTTCGTCACATTACCCAATCAATGTAGTTTTGAGTTCGATACTATTTCAGTGTAATAAAACTATGTTTTCGTATCGCGTTCCTGCTTCTTGTTTCGCGTTTATTTATTATTCAAGATGAATAGCCATGGGTACTGGGTAGGTAGCGCTCCTGAGTGGGCGTTCCCAGAGTGTGGATCATGATGGATTGTTAATACATTTTTTACGATGTTTAATTTTTCATAATCTTACTGAGGGCATTAATGTCAGGAAAGTACTTAGTACCTTCTTGCGGTTTCAGGGCCATTATGCTAATAGACATTGTAATCATCAACAACAATTAGAACAGATATCATACCTAGTTCGGTACGGATCATTGACAATAGCAGGGACAGACCAATTAAGGCGAGTAGTGCTGCCAACTAGCGCCCCACCATTGACAAAAAAATCATAAGTAGAGTTAAGGAACATTTTGAAACTTCCTATGCTCACATTTTTCATCAGATGAAGTAGAATTTTTTGTATCAAAAAAATCAAGCCGTAGCAATTAACTCCAAAAACGGTCGTTTTGGGCGTTAACTGCTAAGGCTTCGAACCTAGGAGGTTTAGTGTTCAAATTGTACAACATCTGACTAAAATGTGAGAAAGGCAATTTCAAATGTTCCATATCTCCAGACATATTTTTAGGGTTTCGTACCAAAAGGGTAAAAAAGGAACCCTTATGGTGTGCCTCGGTCTGTCTGTCTGTCTGTCTGTCACAGCTGGATATCTCAGGAACTACTAATGCTATCAACTTGAAATTTAGGACAGTCTTAGATGATGTTTACCCAACTATTTTGCAAATAAGAAAGAAATAAAAATATTTATATTTTTTTTGCAACAGGGACTGAAAGGGGGTCTTAAAAATTCAAAGTGGGGCTACTAGGGCATGTGGAGTATCATATGAAAGAGCGCTGTTTGCACATTCTCAAACATTTTTTTTTCTAAGTTTGCCAAGAGAAAAATCTGAAATTATGTGATAGAACTTTATGTAAAGATTACAGGAAAAATAAAACGATGTCTCTAATAGCACACTTTTCCAGAAATCAGAACGGAACCCTCGGTGCGCGAGCCCGACTCGCTCTTGACCGTTTTTTTTCTAAATGGTGGCGCTAGTCGGCAGCACTACTCGCCTTAAGGTGCTTTAACTAAGAATAAGACGCTAAAATATAAAACCGTAAATAAGTAATTTTTATGGGCTAGTTAATCGTTTAATTTCTTTGTAGTTAATACCTTAATGAATTGCCGTTATAAAACCTTTTATAAACACGGGGCTTTGAGAAGGATTTTATAGATTTATTTAAATTTCAGAAAAAATCGAGGTTCTATCTAGCTAGACGATCTATTTTCCAACGTAAAAAAACATTCTGAGAATGCTGGTTAACCTGTAATTGGCGACTGTGTAAGTCCGAGGCTATTGTTACCAGAGAAGCTGTTGGGGTACCTTTATAAATAAATAATAATAAAGACATTACCAATTATGGAAAAAATGCATTTGTTTCAAGCCTAGAAATGCTGTCATTAAACACACACAATAACTATAATATCGAGACAGTAAAGATTGAAAAGAGTATATATAAAAAGTGAAAGTGTTCATGTTCTTCAGAGAAACAAACGTGTCTACAAGTGTACAATTAACGTTGACCGTGTATGTAATCTTGAGCCGCTTTCCATTAGACGGTCTATTACACGCACATCGACAGTGCATCGCTCCTAGTGAACGATGCACAAACAGAGGCGGCCATCATTATAAACGGAATGATAGAGTTAATCTGGTACTTGCAACTATTTACTACATTAATACCCGTTTGCCTTCAACAGCAGACGCATACCACAGACTGCAACTAACCAAATTATTGTTTAGATACCACTAGAACCATAAACCCGTCACTTATTGATTTACTCTATCAGATAAACTGCTGATTAAGCGATGCCATTTGGAGAGTTAACATGTAGTGGATGCTGGAAACTTCCAATACCTATTAATGATAAAATTAATAATACGAAGACGCTAACAGCACAAACAACGCCGATAATAAAGTTATTTCAAGGACTTTCACCCTTTGGGTTGATTATTTATTACATTATACGTGTGAAAGGCAAACAAATTAACAACATTGGTTCTCGTAGAGACAATGATAAAGAACAATAAATCGTCTCATGAGCGGTCAACTGTGTAAATGTAAGTCCATCATCTTGTGGAAACGAGTCGTATAAAAAAGTTGTTTCGCTGATTCAACATGGTACGAAGTTACTCGCATAAATATGGGTGGATCAAGGTCCCGTGAGTGCGGAAACATTGGTAACGCTTCCTTTCACCCGTGCAGTTCGACGCGGGCCTGGCGAGGCGACTGGTACACCGTGCAAAGCTCGCTATGCAACCACGTAAACACTATGAACTGGTAGTCCAGGTGTATTGCCACGTACGCACTCAAGCCGCGCCCCGACACGCTTAATTAACCGCACTGAATTCAATCTTATAATGCTGACATCAGTCTTTGTCTCGTGACGGTGATTGGATACCAATCTGTTTTGGTGCTGTGGGTAAAGAATGTATCTTGTACAACGCCAAATTCACATAACACACTATCCCGGTTGTTTTTAGTTTAGTAAGGCATTTTTAATAAATCATTAATACATATAACGTATGTAAAAGAATAAACGTAACAACATTTCAAAGATTTCGATACGAGGAAAATCTGTTTCATTGTCTGTATTTCTGATTTATAATTTAACTTAGATATATACTCATTATTACTTGTTACGTCGTATTCAAATGGAATGTCATTAAAAACCTTATAATGCTTGTTATCAGCTCACAGATAAATGTTTGACCCCATTATCTGTGTATAAACTCACAACGACTTCCAATCAGTGACCGAAGCCGAAGATACGAACAGGAAGAACTATACAGTATCTTCTTCATTATTATAACTAGCTTTTGCCAGCAGTTACTCCCGGTGGATGTCTGAAAATATCCCACGGGAACATACTACCACGAATTCTTTCCTTGTTCCTTGTCTACATTATAAAGGGAACCTCTGTGCAAAATTTCAGGTTTCAGGTCCAAGGGTTTGGGCTGGGCGTTGATGAGTCGGTCAATCAGACAGTCAGTCAGGACTTCTCTTTTTATTTATAATATAAATCAATAGAAATACAAACGAAGATTAATACTGCAGTTTATTATTTTAAATTACTTTAATTTCAAATTTATTACCAAACATAATTTAAGAATAAACAATAATTATGTCTACCTGGAATTGAACACCTGAGGAAATCTCTAAGGAGTAAAATGCTGTAAGCAGAACAAAGCTTCCCTGTATACAGCAGCTGTACAGCGTGGAATGCTCACGATTCAACGTCATTAATCGCGAACAGCCCCTGATCTGACCTATCTCATTTGTAATGCATCTCCCAAATAACATGCAAAGAGAGATGTTAAAGAAGGATTAGTAGGGAATCTATCTTTGTTTCTTTTTTTAAGATTTTCAGTTTAAAATGAGACTAAGAGCGAATTTCTCCAAAAAAACTGAACGCGATCAACAAAACCGTGTTTAAGGCGACGATACGAACCTTTTAATGATTTTAAACTAAAGATCACGTCTAAACGGGTAGTGTAATGATTTGGAAAAAATATATTTAGGTACTTATATTTTTTCCAAATCATTAACACTAAATTTTCTTAATAACTTATTAGGTGAATATTTTAGTTTATAATTTTTTTTTTTCATAGTTTAATTAATGTGTAAAGTTATATATAACGCAGATAAAAAACTGAGAATCACGCAAAAACTATCAAACATATTTTTAAAGATAATCCGTTTGTCTAATTTGGGACAACGCTCTTTGGTGGGCGAGTCCTATTACTGGCTGGACTCTCAGCCAGCACAGACACGCAAGCAACATAAGGCCGCTGGCACTTATATGCGTCTTAAAAGTTGTCAGTGTCATCATTTTTGTGGAATATTGACACTGACAGCTCTTGAACACGGTTTAAATGTGCTAATCGCGTTCTGTTTCAGTGGTGAATTTCGCCCTAACAATATGAAAATTGGGTCCAGTTAAAATAAAACAGTAATTAATTGTGTTTCGTACTTAGAACAGTCAGCCAAACTCTCAAATCATCATTCCGCAATGATGCGCATTATTATACCTACCTCTAATAAAAATAGGAGCACATCAAATATTTTAGGTACTTATGTGTATCTATTCTAAATTGACACTGGGAGCTGTAAATCATGTGTAATAGCACTCAAGTCGTAGACGGTCGTCTGATACGACGATATTTAAACTAGATATCTAAGCTCTTGGAACATGGCCAATGTATCCAAAAAGAATTTTGACAATAATTTTGAGATTGTTGATACCAACCTATAAAGTCGAATCATCACGTCAAGTTCGGGTGCTAAAAGAAGTAAATAAAGAATTTATGTCACCTCTTAGTTAGTGTTTTATAAAAATAGCCAAGAGAAAACCGCAACACGCGCTAGTGACAAAGTGAGGAATAGACAAGCTGTTAACGAACCACAAAAAATCATTACACAGACCATACCACACAAATGTTTTAAAACACAGAATTGTTCAAACACGACGCTATAGTGTAATAACATAGTAACTACACAAGCTTCCATTAACTCCTCCTTACTGATATTAAATTCTCTCTCATAAAATTCTTCAACTTATAAGTTTATTCTTCTAACTAAACAACCATTTTCTCCAAGTTCAAAGTAATAGGTAATGATTTTGTTTAAAGAATGTAATATTCATTGAAACAAGTGTCAGAAATTGTGAGTATTTTTGAAATATTGATGCTCCTTCGGAAAGGATGGAATTCAGACCGCTGCACGCTGTCTACATAAAATAAATGCTCAAGTTGGCGCAAAATCCGGTTACCCATTGTTTTGAATAAGAAAAATATCAGAGCATCATGAATCCATGATGCAGCGGGGTCCCAAAATACCCTGGCAGTTGTGGCATTAAATTTCTAGCTTTTTGCTTCTTTCTTTTTCCTGAGGTTAGTGACTAACGGTGTCAGAGTATTTATGCCACCCTCGGCCATGCCCATGACTTGGCTTCACATGCCGTCGAGAAATATCTTTTTGCTAGAATTGATAAGGTAGGTAATCCGCTGATTTAGAATACATATACTATATATTAAATAAAAAGAGAATAATTTTATATGGCAATTGATGTAAAGCCTATTTATTTCAGTTTATCTATCTAATCGATATTGTCGAAACAGTAATTATTATCAATTTAGAAGATACTATAACATTTAACGTGGTAGTTCTATATGTCGGCCTGTTGATTAGCGAGCGTCAACGTCTCAACGAGCGGTCGGTAGACAAATGAACGCCCGCTGGAGACGGCTGCCATCAAAACTACAAAGAAAGTAGGTGGCCTGGCATTTTGCTTGGCGACGTTACACATAGCTGATATGTATTTACGACAAATATTTACATCGAACTATACAACATGTAACAGAAACGTACACTTCACAACATGTACCGTATACAAGATCTAAGAATAAGTGAACAAAATTCCTGAAAGTTTAGATTTTTCAGAAGGAAAAGACCTATTGAGATCAGTATCAGGTATTTCAATGACTTGTGTTATTTTTTTTTATCGATTTGTTATTAAGCCAAGATTATTAGTTTTATTACAGAAAACAAAGCCTTATTTAAGCTTAGACATTTTGCACGCAGTGATAATTTGATCTTCTCGTAGGACGACTGATTAAATAGGGTAGGTCTGTTTACGTGACCTTATTCAAAATATATTATACCTTTTATATTTACGAGTTTAAAAACCAAAACTACTTACCCTCTTACAAATAAACACGGAATAAAGTTATATCAGGGATAACAAAGGAATAACCATACATTTTCATAGGTTTAAACTTGGAATAACTTTATTCTGTGTTTATTTGTAAGACGGTTAAAGTTTAAACTAAGAGTAACCTGACTAACGATCGAATCGGAGATTGAAGATATAAGAAATAATAACTCAACTAGGTATATATAGATCTACAAAAGAGGGTTACATATTTTTAAAATAGATAAATGTCACAGGTGAACGCTGACGCAAGTTTATAATGTTATCAAATAAAACGTTCTTGCTACAAAAAATCAATCATTTGTACTTGTTCAAACAATAAGAAATCAAATTAGGTATTGATATGGACTGTATTTCTACCTATTCCCTCTAGAAATAATTACCAAATACCAGATCCTTATAGATGTAGGCATGGAAGCGTCGTCATTGAAGCTGAGTATCTGGTGTGAGATTCATCCCATTATAAAGTGAATGATTACACATAGACACAGGTGCTTTTTCAGCGAGCGGTACCTATTACCGTAAATAAACCCAGACGACATTCGAAATATACAGGGTAAGTTTTTGAGATGACTGCAAAGCGAAAACCGAAATCATGAGAAAAGGTTTTTCAGAACGCGAGTTCACGTCTCTTTGGAGAATTATTTGTTTTCTTCATAGTTTGGGGTTTTGTGTAGAAGTTTTATCACAAAAGCTCACTCTGTAAAGTTTAGTATTGTGTTCACGCCTTTAACAAGAAACACAAGGGAAATGATACCGGAGCTTTTGAATTTAATGCGCAATTTAAATTCGTCTTCAGTTTACTGCTGAAGGGCATCACATTAAAATATAGTCCATTGTAAGTAAATATGGTTCCGTTGTACCTTGTTATAGTTTTATTGATCCTGTTACCTCTGCGGGTAGCAGAAATACGAGCAGTCTAAGCGCCAAATACTCGTACATCAATTTTGCTCACAAACATTACTTTTCAACTAGTTTCGAGTGGATCGCTTTGAGACTTCTGATTACAATAGTCAAAGACCCCTGCAGTTTGATCCCGTTGTGGTCATTATTGAGTCACACTTTCTAAAGCACAATCGGAAAACTTTTCAATGATAAGCAAGATTAAGTTGACATTACGAACTTAAACGATAACATTACATTTAGAGGGTTGCATCAGATACCGACACCGATGCTTACATGTCGGCGATACCTACTTCGAGTTTGCCGATATATCGGCATCAACGATATTTTTAAAATTTCGCTTCAAGAAAGTAATGTAAACGCGCATGCCGTTTCGTCCATTTCGTTGCAAACGAGACACAATGACGTGTTATACCCAAACTTGGAAGAAAATGGCGCAGAAATACTTTAGTTTTCTAATGAGTTCTATCGCATCTGAGAGACTATTTTCCAGTGCAGGACTTATTCAAACAGACTTCTTAAAAATAAATAAAAAAAAAACGGTGAAGGAAAACATCGTGAGGAAACCCGTGCCTGAGAGATATTTCATCCATACTAATCCATACTAATATTATAAATTCGAAAGTAACTCTGTCTGTCTGTCTGTCTGTCTGTCTGTCTGTCTGTCTGTTACCTTTTCACGCCTAAACCACTGAACGGATTTCGTTAAAATTTGGCAAGGCTATAGATGGTATCCTGGGGACGGACATAGGCTACTTTTTTTTTCAAAAATAATCCTACAGGGGGTGATATAGGGGATGAAAGTTTGTATGGGAAACTCAGTATTTCTTAAGTTAGGGATGTGAAAATTAAAATGTATGCTTTTGATAGGAAATAAAGAAATATGCGATTCAGCGTTTTTGAAAAATCATCCCCTAAGGGGGTAAAATAGGGGTTGATTTTAAAATTTACAAAACTGCATGGATTTCGACAAAATTTGGCAAGGCTTTATAAAGCATCCAGAGGAAGGCCATAGGATACTATTTTTTTCAAAAATAATACTACAGGGGGTGATATAGGGGATGAAAGTTTGTAAGGGAAACCCAGTATTTCTTAAGTTAGGCATAACAAATTTATGCTATTGGTAGGAAATTAAGAATTATGCGATTCAGCGTTTTTGAAAAATCATCCCCTAAGGGGGTAAAATATGGGTTGATTTTAAAATTTACAAAACTGCATGGATTTCGACAAAATTTGGCAAGGCTTTATATAGCATCCTGGGGAAGGACACAGGCTACTTTTGGTCTTAAAAAATAATCCTACAGGGGGTGATATAGGGGATGAAAGTTTGTATGGGAAACTCAGTATTTCTTAAGTTAGGGATGTGAAAATTAAAATGTATCCTTTTGATAGGAAATAAAGAAATATGCGGTTCAGCGTTTTTGAAAAATCATCCCCTAAGGCGGTAAAATAGGGGTTGATTTTAAAATTTACAAAACTGCATGGATTTCGACAAAATTTGGCAAGGCTTTATATAGCATCCTGGGAAAGGACATAGGATACTTTCAAAAACAATACTACAGGGGGTGATATAGGGGATGAAAGTTTGTAAGGAAACCCAGTATTTCTTAAGTTAGGGATAAAAAATTTATGCTATTGGTAGGAAATTAAGAAATATGCGATTCAGCATTTTTGAAAAATCATCCCCTAAGGGGTAAAATAGGGGTTGATTTTAAAATTTACAAAACTGCACGGATTTCGATAAAATTTGGCAAGGCTTTATATAACATCCTGGGGAAGGACACAGGCTACTTTTGGTCTTAAAAAATTATCTTACAGGGGGTGATATAGGGGATGAAAGTTTGTATGGGAAACTCAGTATTTCTTAAGTTAGGGATGTGAAAATTAAAATGTATGCTTTTGATAGGAAATAAAGAAATATGCGGTTCAGCGTTTTTGAAAAATCATCCCCTAAGGGGGTAAAATAGGGCTTGATTTTAAAATTTACAAAACTGCAAGGATTTCGACAAAATTTGGCAAGGCTTTATATAGCATTCCGGGAAAGGACATAGGATACTATTTTTTTCAAAAATAATACTACAGGGGGTGATATAGGGGATGAAAGTTTGTAAGGGAAACCCAGTATTTCTTAAGTTAGGTATAACAAATTTATGCTATTGGTAAGAAGTTAAGAAATATGCGGGTCAGCGTTTTTTTAAAAATCATCCCCGAAGTGGGTAAAACAGGGGTTGATTTTAAAATTTACAAAACTGCACGGATTTCGATAAAATTTGGCAAGGCTATAGATAGCATCCTGGGAAAGGACATGGGCTACTTTTTGTCTTAAATCATAATCCTACAAGGGGTGATAAAAGGGATGAAAGTTTGTATGGGAAACCCAGCATTTCTTAAGTTAGGGATATGCTCTATGTTTTCCACATGAACGTTCCCATGGGATATTTTCCGACATCCACGCGGGCGAAGCCGCGGGCAAAAGCTAGTATTAAATAAAATAAATACGGGGCATGAATAAAAAAAACTCGTGTTAGGTGGTCACACGAAAAAGAAAAAAAAAAAAGAGCGAAATCGCCTATCTCTGCAAAACTTGAGAATTTACTTTGTTTTTTAAACAAAAATCTTACTAATCATATTAATTTTAATACTTATTAAGTAAATTAAAGTTTAATAATAATTAATAATTAAATTAATTCTTTTAATTCTAAGTATTAATTTTAAAAAAATACCATAGCTGCGTATACACAAGCTGTTCTCGAGAGTCGTATGAACCGTCTCGCCGGGGGACTGGACGAGTTCCAGCCACCAAAACAAGCCGATTTTTGAAAAGACTGCAGTAACGTAGACCACATCCATAATGTTTGGCAGATTGTGCTGAAAACCGAAGAGGTACAACGCCAACTGCTGTGTATGGAATACGAGAAAGCCTTCGACTCCATCGAAATATGGGCAGTTCTGGCCTCTCTGCAATGATGTCGAATTGACAGGCGCTATATTGAAGTGTTGAGGTGTTTGTATGACGCTGCAACGATGACTGTCCAGATCCAGGATAGGAAAACCAGCTCCATCCAACTGCTCAGGGGAGACAGGGGGAGGTGATATCCCCGAAACTGTTCACAAATGCGTTGGAGGACGTCTTTAAGACACTGGACTGGACAGGGTATAAATAAACGTACCTACAGGGTACAAACGAAGGTGTGAGATGAACACGTCCTTTGACGTGTACATCTCACACCTTTGTTTTGCCGATGACATCGTCATAATGACAGAGACGCTGGAACAGCTAGATCAGATGCTGCACAGCCTAAATGGAGCCTCTCGGTGGGTTGGCCTCGCCATGAATTTGGAAAAGACGAAAGTCCAATTCGCACGTCTTGCCGAGTCCAATCCGTATCGAAGGTTCACTTCTCGAAGTTGTGAAGGAGTACGTCTACGTAGAGCACGTCATCCAGCTCAGTAGGCACAACTTTGAGAAAAAGCCGACAGGAGGATCCAGTTCGGTTGGGCTGGGCTGTGGGCAGCATTTGGAAAACTTCGGCAGTCTTCTCGTCGCCTATCCCGCAGTGTTTGGAGACTCAGCTCTCTTCAACCAGTGCGTCCTGCCCGTTATGACATACGGTGCCGAAGTGTGGACACTGAAATTCGGGCTGGTCCACAAATTCAAGGTCGCTATGCTCTGAGTTTCTTTGAAGGATAACATAAGAAATTAAGTTTATCTGGAAAAGAGTCGGAGTTACCGACATAGCCTGCAGAGTAAGCTAGCTGAAGTACCACTGAGCTGGCCATGTTTGTAGAAGCTCCGATGACCGGTGGAGCAAACGAGTCCTGCAGTACGAGACCGCGTATCAGCAAACGTAGTGTGGGACGCCCCAGCCAGATGGACCGAATACCTTAAAAAGTTGGCTGGGACAGACTGGATGCGGAAGGCGGAGGACAGCCTGCGAGAGGCCTAAGTCCAGCAGTGGACTGCGATATGCTGAGTTGATTTAAAAAATTAACCCAACTTGTGTTTTATTTATTTTACATTAATTTAAATTGAATAAGCGTATCGGCATCGGTATCGGTATCGCCGATATTTTTATAAGAGTATCGATATCGTATCGGCAAAAAGGCATCGATGCATTAATGCCCAAATTGAAATATATTCTCACAATTTTCTGGAACATGCTCGCACTGTCGCTCATCCGGCACATCACCTAAGTACCTAAATTCCATTCGAATATCGTAATTTAATATTATTTCGGTTTCGTCGAGATGGTATTACGGTGCTCTGAATACAATAAAATGCGTGTAAGTGAAACGGATACAATACAATCAATTTTCCGAAATTACATCGAGGCAAGACGTATGAGGTTATGAGTACTTAATCTAATATTGATACAAAACACGATACAAACGTTACTCTTTGGAAGACATTTAACAAGTTACTCGTATGCTTTTGAGAATTTATAAATATTAATTAATTATGACTGACTATGACTATTAAGTGCCTCTTTAGCATTTATTATAATTATAAATATGAATTAATTAATTATGAATAGGACCGGTGTTATAATTAGGTGCCTCTTTATTTAGCATCCTAACTAACATGCGAAAGTCAGTTTGTTTGTTACGGTTTCACGCTAAAACGGCTGAACGGATTTGAATGAATTTTGGCACATGGATAGTAAGTTCCCCTGGGATAATTACCGACCTCCACGCGGGCGAAGCCGCGGGCAAAAGGTAGTTTATTATAATTATTAATCTCACAGTAACAAAATAATTATCTATTATCGAAAGGCACGATGTAGTTAATATCTTCCTTTCTAATCTAAAAATAATTATAGGTAAGTAACTACTTACTATGTATGTTTGCACCATATTGATCCCTTCGTATGTCATTGTCTCGCTCAACAGTGAGCTAGTGTTTTGGAGCAAATTGTTCTCTAAAGAGTAGCAATTTAGGGTACTCATTCTTCTAATATTATTCGATGAGTGCCTGTAAGTCATGGTGTAATGAACTTGTATTACTGACGTAACTAAACTATCCAGGTATCTGTCGTATTACAAAATTAGCCAAAACTTGCAAGGTTTACAAAATTTCTTGTTAATGTTTATATTATGAGAATGTTGAATTTGTTCAGCAAACATCAGCGAAGTGAAATGAAAAGAAAGCTTCCTCCAGTAAACAAATGACGGATCTCGTATGGCTCAATGTTGAGTGGCTGACAGACGAGAGCGTTTACCAAAACCCTTAAGAATTTATCATGGAAGGATTTTTTTTTATATCGTTCATGGTTAGGCATTTCAGTAGTATAGTAATTGGTAGTTTGGCGCCGACAAAAATATCGATGGACAATATTCTGTAACAATATTTTGTGTTAATGCCGGTGCCTGCCAGCTTACAGCTTGCTCTCAATTTCTGTTGCAATCAGGTCTACCACAAAATCTCCGGCCTATAAATCTAACAGCGCCTATGAGCCAGTCATTAAAAGCAATTGTTTACAATTTACACGACTTCGGAAAGTTGTACGGCAGCTTTATTTACACGCACCGACCAATGCGTGAACAATTTACGAATTCATAATACGTAATGCGCTCATTTCATGTGTACCGAGTTATGTACAGAGAGAAAAGCCGTACACATTTTCTTGACGCGTACAGATTTAAATAGCAGAAACTGAGCCGTCATCCGAGGCAAGATGTGGGACGGAAACCTATTTGCCATATCGTGGCGAACTAAGTGCTTGTTCTCACGGTAGGACGAGAAAATAAGTTCCGCTCACTAAGTTTAAAGTTAGCTATCTATTTACTGAATACACTAATAGGTACAGTTACGTTTTATTAAAAATGTTTTAATAAGTATTATTCCTAAAATTCTCTGTGGCTGTTATTATTTTACCTCGACGTTCCGAAAAGTATTATGGACAAAGTCCAAAAGCCTGCATATAATATCATATTGATTAGGTTCTTCTGATATACCTACCTACGTAACTATATCAAAAGCTGCGGTTGGGCAACGTTTCACTGAAAGTAAGCTGTAACTGTAAACAACTAATAACGAAACAACACATAATTGGAAAGTTTATCCCCAAAAGGGCTAGATAAGTAAATTTCCGTCATCTCGATGGAGTTTCAAACGAGCGAAATAAGTAAGTCATTAACGGATCCAACAAGGACGACTCTGGCCGACTGTGTTTCGAACATTTAAATTAATTTGTAACTTTCAGGGATTCCGAACACCAACAGATCTGCTGCCATTAGAACCGGCGCGGCTGCCCCGTAACGAAATTAGTAAAACCTGAAAGTATCTTTTTATTGTTATATTCTGAACATTTCTGAAAGGAACTGCTAATGCTTGATTTTAACTTTTTGACTTCGCTGATATCGGTCAAATTTTAATGTTTTTTCATTTAGTGAAGCTGTCGTCTTCCTACTTTTAATGCTGTGATTTTGATCAGGTAAGTAGTGTCCTTTAGAAGTGAATCAATATGATCAAGGTATGAGACTTTTAGCTTCAGTCTCATGGTTACCTGCCGCCGCGGTTTAACGAGCAGGTACTCAAATAATACTTCAGGTAGGCGAGCAATATCCAATATCTCTCACACAATATACAGATAATAATGTGTTTATGGCGTTGCTGTATTTAACAAAATATGCGTCTGGACCATTTTTATCGACCGACGACGCCGTTGAAATCTCATTTTCTTGGTTATTTAGTTTTTGTTCACATGTGTTTATTGTTGGGGTGGTCCCCTAGGTTATTCGTCCAAAAGTTAAATGCGGTTCGAAATAATAATACTGAGCCAGTATTAAAGAGGCCGGCTGCGATTTGGAACGAGGTTTAGCTTGCTGCTACCTGCGTGTTCGATGTTTCAATGTTTACTGGTTGGCAGGTAGTCGTCCCAAAGTCGTGAAGTTAATACATCCATGAACAGAGAGATGTGAACAAAAGGCCGGTATGCGAATAATTTGTCCTTATTACCATCACTGGTGGAGTTTCGCGTTCACCTTGAGGCATGAACGGGTTCCTGTAGTCTCCCTTTCCGTCGCTGGCAATGGCGGCTCGCTCCAAATATTAAAAATGAGGGGAGCATACAAGACGCTGCTTTTTATTAAATTTTATTTCAAATTTTTAGATTTCTGACATCGTAGGTAGGTATATTATTCTGTTGCTGGCATCGGCACATATGATACGTATTAATGATCGGCAAAATAATTTTGTTACTCAAGTTGAGTACCTACTTATTTTGTACACCCGTAATTATGTATCTTGGTTTGAAAAATGCTGAGGGTCATTGGGAATGTTTATTAAAAAAACAATATCACGAGTTTACTTTAAATGTTACTTTGGTCTAATCCCGTCCCTACGAAATCAATATTTCCAAATCTTTTATTGTACAGCCTCTGCCCGCTACTTCGTCCGCGTGAAATTTCTTGTTCCCCTACCCATCCCGTCGCGTCGCATCGCCTGCCCGCGCTATTACTTCGTTTTCGCTTAATGTTCTTTCTGAGTTTTTTCTTTTTTCTCGGCTCCTAATGGCCCTAGCGTGATGTTATATAGTCTATAGCCTTCCTCAAGAACAGGGCTATCAAATGCAAAAATATTTTTTCAAATCCGACTGGTAGTTCCAGAGATTAGCGCGTTCAAACAAACAAACAAACTCTTCAGATTTATTATTAGTTTAGATAGATTAGAATAGAATAGAGTTGACTCTAACATGCGCTTCGGTCGGTAGTAAGGTGTTTAGGTTTTTGGGATCATAGATAATGGTTACCTTTATATACAGGTACCTACCTACCGATTGAATAATTTGAGTAAATGTTTTCGTATTTAATTTTATGAAAGAACGATACGTAACTGACGACTACAAAACAATTCTATAAAGTGGGTTAGGATTATTAATAAAATTAGTTTCTCAACAGTCAATTCGGTGGCGCCGAGTCGTCAAGAGCAGCGATCCAAACATAGGCGTGCAATAGTAGTAGGTAAGTACGTAGTAGGTACTTACAGCACTTTTTAATCAATTTACATAATAAACCATAGATTCATCCTAATCATTTGAATCTGAGATTTAGTGTTTCACAGGATTTGTGGATTATCTAGTTCGGTCCAAAGCAGACATAAAAATTCCACGATATTATTCTATAGCATTTATAATGAAGAACGCACGCAAATAAACATTAGCAATGAGGTGTTAAATTTCAGTACGTATTTCTACCTAGATAATGAAGCTAAAAGTGCCTAGATATTGGCTTACATTTGAAATAAACGTGCCTGTTACTATTCGTCATACAGAGAACGCGGCCAAAAGCCTTGTATTCAAGTTATAATAAAATTGTTTTAAGACAAATAAAACGTGGATAAAATTGGTCGATTGACACTTTGACAGATTCATTATCAAACAATAGTAAAATTAAAAAAATTAAAATATCATCATCATCTACTGTTATTTTTGTTATTGTGTAAATAAGTACGTACACAAGTACTTTTTATCAATTATCATAGTAGGTAAGGTAGGTATGCGGGTAGCTATTTTGTCAGTTTGACAGTCAAATTGACAGTTTTGTTCTCCACTGAGTCTGTATCAAAGTTACAAGTTAGTTTAATTATAGATAAATAATACACTACCTATCGACTTACAAGGTACGGGTTTATAGTGGGCCACGACTCACGACACGATATTTTTTAACGCACAGGAAGTAAGTAAGTAAACAAATTATGTACGATTATTGATACAACGTTGTGAGTAAAATGAAAATGTCTCTTTTTAACTTACGTCATTTTAGTGGAGCAGAAAAAGACAAATAGCAATGAATTTCAATGAATTCATTCAACTTCAATGTCAACAATGGATGCAAGAAGAAATTCAATGATCCGTATTTTCGATAGGTATTGTAGGTACCTATATAATTGTTAGGTAGTTTGTGATTAACAATAAATGCATTAAAAAATACTTAGTAGACGCTATGCGAGTCCAGAGACCTAAATAAAGGTTCTAATAAAGTTTGTTATGAATTAAACTATTTTATGACAATAACAATGGACAGCAAATAGCAGTTACGATCTTTGTGAAACCGTGAAGTATGTATGTAACGCCATGCGCCATAACATTGTGCTCCGCCGTCTGACACCAGGGTTATCTTTATTACGTCCCGGGCTCGAAAAACAAATTATTATCTATGTTCCTATGTAAATATTACATAACGTTAAAGATATTGAAGTGTATACTCACAGGATAGTACATCCCCTGCGGCGGCAAAAAAAAGGCCCCTGATCCCCACAGCTTGCCGTTTGTATTTACTTTGTGTTGCACAAAAATACACTCCACGTACGCCCTTTAGCTGGGCGTAAACTTCCACAACACTAACTTATAAATTCGAGGTAATCATGAGTATTTAATGGTATTACAATGAATAGTACTAAAATAATCAGGGTTGTTTAACTTTGAGGTTATGTGAGTATAGCGCGGAGGAACGCGCTCTAGCACTGAAAGCGGTTAATGTCGATGTGCAACAACGGACGGGCGCTAGGTATGGGCGTTATTTCACGTCACTAGTTACAATAACTGGTTACGGGGCATGTAACCGAATAACTAGTTTCGAGTGAAACGATAAACATGTGATTTTTGTAACTAGTTACATTACAATGCAGTGACCGAATGAATGAGACGAAATCCCGAGCGGTGACACGAATTAATCCGAACTAGTTATGGGCGTGTAACCGAATAGCTAGTTTCGAGTGCAACTATAAACACGTGATTTTGTAAGTAGTTACATTACAATGCAGTGACCGAGGAAGGAAAGATATCATTGATGGTTTATTTACCTACGTTTAGTTCAAATTAGTTCGCGCATGGTCGAGAATTATTGACTGCCTCATGCATGTTTTTGCAATACTTTGTTAAAACTCGTTAATTTTGTTATTTATGTAATTACATAGCCACAAAAACTAAACTTGTGATAAGTAACGTAAGTAATTACATTAGGTAGGTACAATGTTTTCGTTTCGTAAATAACTGTAATACTTCGATAGAATAACCATGTTGAATCACTGAACAGAATTTGAAAAATAACTAGTTACTAAAATCACTTGTTTTCAAAACTGGTGACGCCTTCGAAGTCACTAGTTACGTTACGTTTCGCGAAAATCACGTAACGACCCACACCTAACGGGCGCTACGAGCACGCGTGGCTACTCAGCGACTCGCCTCGCCCGTGCGAATCTCTGTGTGAAAGACAAGGATAGAGAATCGAGTCGGTTTGATTCGACATTTGAAGCGCGACAAGTAATGTTGCCGTTCCTTTTACACTATAATTACGGATGGTTTTCAACTTTTCGGTCACAAGCACAACTCTCAATAGCAACAACAATTTTATAGTACTGGTGGTATAATATAGGTAGATATTTTACTAGGTATTCGTTCTTTTATTTAATAATATTATTTCTGAACTCTCACGCTTACAAAGTATATATACTGTTTACAAAGAAAATTCTCAAAATAAATGTCGCTTGTGTTCAATATCAAGGTCAAAGCTGAATTCCAAGCGAGAAATAAATAATAATAATATGTAGTGACTTATCTATTTATCTGCCAAAATAAAGCAATTTTTGTAGTTTATGCTATAGTCATGATTATGTACTAAGCTACAATCTACATTGAATGGAGTGAGAGAGAAACTGCACGGTAGCGGGCCCTCCCTTTGTTGTCCCTGTCGCAGTGCCGAGAACGGTTCGGATCAATGAATCGTTCCCGGGCCCCCCGCCCGGACCCGGCGTCATCCCAACCTCTATGCTCCGCGCTCCCTCTCGCGTCTTCTCATCTCATCTCATACCTATACCTACTCGTCCCACGTTCACCCATGGTTTTGATATAAAAGATATTATTGTATTTTTTGTTGCAAACGGAATTTACGGCAATACTTTCTTACTTATTTTGGAAACGGTTCTAAAAGATTCTGCGAATGCTTCCTTGAATTGAAAAACTATAAGAGTAGCATAGACTTATAAAAAAAGATGGACTCCGCGCCACGCATATCGAAAGTGAAGCACCCTACAGATCTATGTGTGCGTGATTTGAGTACCTGCAAAGACGCCGTCGCTCGTGTCACGTAATGGCGGCCGGTCGGCATACTATGATGTAAATGTGTGCGCGAGGCGTGTTTGTACAAACGGTCCCGGCATACTTACTGTGCTTCACTTTCGATATGCGCAGCGCGGAGTCCATCTTTTTTTATAAGTCTATGAAGAGTAGTAAGTAAGTATAAATACCGTACGAACTCGCATAGTTTCTCACATAATTTATTTGGCACAGTAAGTAGTATACGTTAATACTATCATTTATTCTGTGACAGTAGATAAGTACACCTATAAGATGCCTAGATACTTACTTATGTATAAGTTTATGTAGGTATTTACGGCAAGGCACTGACAGCAATACCTAACTAAACTGCTACCTACTGGGCTGTAGCCCTAAATATCCTAACCTGTAGGGCAGGATATTTAAGTTTACTGACTTAATTGGTAGGTAAGTAGGTAGGTACCTACCAACTTATTCTATTCAAGCCACCTTATGAAATGGGAGCTGCCTACCAAACTATGCAAAAAAAATAAACAATCGAGCTTATACCTATAAGGACCTACCTTATGCTCTTTTTTTACGTAGGTAAGTACTACAAATCATTTTATTATGTTCCTACAAACAAAGGAAGTTGTCGGGTAGGTAAGTAGGTACATTACAATAAATTGTTGAGGTCACAGCTTCTCGTTACTCGACACCAATAATAATAAGTTACCACGTCTGTTAGTCTGTCTATTTGATAACCTATCTCGGAAACTGCTAAACTTCTTTGGACAGATATTTACCATTTTATACCAAAAAGTTGAATGGTGAATGGACTGAATGTTGATTATAAATCGAATTACTTCCAGCTCTCTTTTATTACACTAGGGATGTTTCCGGGGTAAAAAAAAGAAATTCTATTTAGTCCGTCATTCAGATAATAATAAAATAAGTAGGTATTAGGCACGTATTTTTTGCTTTTTCTTATTAATAAAAAAATCACATAAATAAAACGCATTAGAGTTGAGGATCGCTACGTCACAACTATAAACAAACTACGTATAAAATCTGGCAAGGAGTGACGTCATCATACCACATTTTAATTCAATGTAGGTATCGCCGTAATCTTTAGATAAAAAGAAAAAATACATGTAAGTAAGTACTTAGTACTAAAAATATGTTTTAATAAGTAACCTACAAAAAAAAATTTTAGTCAACATCCCTACTTACATATTTGTCACAGGAAGTTGCTAGTTTATAAATAATTAAAACTGACCAACAGCAGTGTCCTGCGTCTGTTACAGTACCAATTTAAATTAATTAGAGAATGCTAATCCAAGAAGCTAACCCAGCTTAAAAAAGTTAATAGGTAAGTCATGTCAATTAGAGATTGATCATTTTCCATACACTCCGTTTTGTAATATTGATTTCAACAGGTTCTTAACCATACATAAGGTAGGTACAAGTAGTTATTAGGTGCTTTACGTCCCGTAGCAGCAAAAATATTGGTGACGGTATACCTATGTAACGAAAACGGAAAACGTTATTTTATACATCAATGGAAAACGTAAAATAAGTTGCACTCATCTGTCTGGGTTACAAATGGACGTTTTTAGGGTTCCGTACCAAAATTGTAAAAAAGGAACCCTTATGGTGTGACTAAGTCTATCTGTCTGTCTGTCACAGCTGGATATCTCAAGAACTACTAATGCTATCAACTTGAAATTTGGAATAGTTTTAGATGACATTTACCCAACTATTTTGCAAATAAGAAAGAAATATTTAAGTATGTTTTGTTTGCAACAGGGACTGAAAGGGAGTCTTAAAAATTAAAAGTGGGGCTACTAGAGCATGTTGGGTATCTTATGAAAGAACGCTGTTTGCACATTCTCAAACATTTTTTTTTTTCTTTTTTTTAGGCCGCATAGTTTTCGACTTTTGATGAAAAATGTAAAAAAAATACCGTTCCCCCTTATCTCCGAAGTTTGCAAAGAGAAAATCTGAAATGATTCTATGTACTTAATAGAAGTTTATGTAAAGATTACTGGAAAAATAAAACGATGTCTCTAAATAGCACACTTTTCCAGAAATCGGAACGGAACCCTCGGTGCGCGAGTCCGACTCGCTCTTGACCGGTTTTTTTTACCCCGCAGCTGTGTGGACCCCCGACGACTACACGAGTACTATCTCTGAGAACTAGAGCGTACATATTTAATTGTTACATGAGGTTATAGAACTCTCTTGATGTGTCTCTTGGTCCGTGAAATGTCATAAATACTTTTACGTACAATTTAGGTAGGTACGGTAGGTAGGTATGTTTATTGGGTTTGCAAAATTGAATACTTAGCCCCCGTTATCCCACGGACATCTGTTCCAAGTGTTCCAACTCGTAAATCCTACTAATAATTTATAAATATAAAATTAAATCCCGATGTCGTTTACCTTCATTAAAATATTAGGGCTTTTCAAAACCACGAAACGAATCCCGTAATTTTATTTAAACAAACAATGGGCAATATTACAGTACATCTAGGTATCGTTGTTACGATAATCAGTTTCACCAAAAAATGACAAAGACGTGATTCACTACTGCTCAAAATGATCAATAAATGGCTTGACACGAGTTTTAAAATAAGCCATCGCATAGAGCCGGAAAGTTTAAACAGACAACGCCATCTGTTGACGTAGTGTGTCATACAAATGACTAGGTTACGGGGCTAGCGACTGCCTGTGAATTCGTTGGCAAGTCCATGGCATAGAGTTCCCCTCCAATCGGCAGTTGAGGAAACTTTGCACTAGATGTCGGTTGAAAGCTGAAGAAACTAATCAGTAAACGTAAGTAATAATAATAATGGAAGTAAATGCTAGCATTTATGTGTTTATTGAAAGATTTACGTAGAACGTTACACAAAGGAATTCATAAAATAAGTGAACCAGCTAAACTCATCAGCAGTACTCATGTGGGTTGTTTTGTAGACGGAGTGAGCGTAAATAACATCAGTTATGCGGACGACATGGTACTGCTGGGACCGTCGGTGGGGGCGGTGCGTAGGCTTGTGTCAATCTGTGAGGCGTACGCGGCGGAACATGGACTGAGGTATAACTCCAAGAAGAGCGAAGTGCTCGTTTTCAAGAGTGGAAAGCGTGGTCCAGTGCATGTTCCGCCTATTATGCATAATGGTGCGGCTTTGCGGGTGGTGAGCAGCTTCAAGTATCTGGGGCACATAGTGACAGAAGAGTTGCAAGATGACGCAGACATAGGGAGCGCAGAGCATTGGCAGTCAGGGGGAATATGGTTGCCCGCAGGTTTTCTCGCTGCTCGAGGGCAGTGAAAATTACTCTTTTTAAGGCGTACTGCCAATCGTTATACTCGAGCAGTCTGTGGGTGAGCTTCACGCGCCGGGCTGCTAGTGCTCTGCGTGTCCAATACAACAACATCTTCAGGATGCTGATGCGGCTGCCTCGCTATTGTAGTGCGTCCGGAATGTTTGCGGAGGCGCGAACGGACGGCTTTCATGCGGTTATAAGGGAGAAAGTGGCCTCCTTGTTGCAGCGTGTGCGAGGCAGTAGCAACAGTATCCTGCAGATGGTTGTAACTCGTGTGGATTGCCCTATCCAGAATAAATGGATGCGTATCATGATGGGTGTTGATTATTGACTAACTTAGTGCATAAGATTTTACTAACACAATAGTTATTTAGAATTGTAATAATTGATTGACTTCTCTACATTTTTTTTTTTTTTTTTTTTTTTATTGTCTGTATTTTGTATTTTGATAGTTTGTAATTGTATGGATTGTTTGACTTATCTGAAATAAAATAAATAATAATAATAATAAACAGGTGGTGGTGGTGAAAACAAGAAGGTACCTAATACAACGCTGTAGATATTATTATAGTTAAGCTCTTCTAATAATTCCCTACCCTCTCCTCATAGACCTATAAAAAATTCAATTTCAAAAGTCTAGAGAGTGACGTCACATTACCAAAAGTGTAAAGAAAAGTCGGTAAAGCTCTAAGCGCAAGCAATTCCGGGATTTCAGCGTGTAACTTGCTTGGTCTCAGTGAGTAAGGCCATGGTGCGGAGCGAGAGTGCATGGGAGGCCGTCACCTCCTTCTGCGAAGCAGTAATGCTCGTGAAGGAGGCGAGGAGGCGGAACGCGTGAGGTAGAGACAACCTCACGCCCTCAGTCGCCGTAGGAGACGCCCTGGGCGGCGGGTGTCGACAGCCGATTCCCGGCCACCGTAGGCGCGGGCTTGCGGACGGCGAGTAGTGGGTGGCTCGACGTCCGGTAAGGACCAGGGGTCCTACTCCCTTTCTAAGTCCGTCCGTCCATCCGTCCGTCCGTTCATCCGTCCGTCTGACATAACGATCCATCAAAACAAGTGTCAGGCCCGGCGCACACCGCTGGAACCGCGGCGGAGCGCAGTTAGAGACAACAATCTATATCTATAAAAGGAAAGCGTTACTGACTGACTGACTGACTGACTGACTGACTGACTGACTGACTGACTGACCGACTGACTGACTGACTGACTGATCTATCAACACACAGCTGAATCCACTGAACGGATTGGGCTGAAATTTGGAACACAGGTAGCTATTATGACCTAGGCATCCGCTAAGAAAGGGTTTTTGGAAATTCGACCTTCAAGGGGGTAAAAAGGGGGGATATTGTTTGTATGGAAAATCTTATTCCTTGAGTTAATAAACTTGAAACTTGGCACGAATATTTATCTAAGTAAATTATGATTTTTGTGATTTTTTGTTTTTCTAAACTACCCCCTAAAGGGGAATTGGGGGGTCTCAAAGTTTGTATGGAAAAATTTTAACGCGCAATCCGATTAATTCAAAACTCAGTATTTATACTAAAAACCAAAAGTAAAGAATAATGTGTATCAGGGTTTTTCGAAAATCTACCTCTAGCGGGGTGAAAAGGGGTAGTCAATTTCACAGGGGAGGATTTTACTGCGTGGCTTGATTAACTCAAAAATTGGTGTAAATAATCTTTCAGTCAAGTTGTGGAAATATCTCAAACCATTTTTTTTAATTCCACCCCTGTGGGGGTGAAAACAGGGATACAATTTACATGAAAAATGTTATTCATTTGGTTTTAATTGACTTGAAACTTAGCACAAATATTTGCCAAAGTTTGTCATTATTAGTTTTTTAAAACTACCCCGGCGGGAGGGTTAGAGGGGGAGAGGGAAGGGGAGGAGTGGTGAGGAGGGTGAGGGGGAGGATGATAGACGCAGGGAGAAAGGGGCAGGACTTGGTGAGGAGAGGAGGAAGACGTGGTGAAGGCTGAGGGGGAGGGTCGGGGTTGGTGAGCCGAAGACTTTTATTTGACAAAAATATAATTTAATGTATTGTGTTGCGTAAATTATTTTGCATAGGTACTATTGTATAGAATCTAGTTCTTCTAACTGAACAGACAGCTGTGCTGCTGGGGAGTTTGTTCCGCTACTTCTTCTTCCCAGCTAAAGCACTAGGAAGTGGTGAAGGGCGGGCGTTTTGTGGGGACTGTCTTACTGTAATTTTGACGTTCAAAAAGTGCTGATTCTCAGCCTAATTTGAATAAAGGACTTTTGATTTTCATTTTGATTTTTGAAGGTGGAGGATAGGGGGAGAGGGAGGGGACGGCGTGGTGAGGGAGAGAGAGGGAAGGGGAAGTGGTGAAGGGGATGTGAGAGTGAGTGAGAGGGGGAGGGAGAGGTAGCGGAAGGGGATATGGTGAAGGAACGACCTAATCTCTGGAACTACCCTACCAGTCGGACTTTAAAAAATCTTTTTGCATTAATGATAGCCCAAATCTTATAGAAGGCATATTTAACATCACTCTAGGACCCTTAGGTGCCGAGCAAAAAGAAAAAAAGTCTGAAAGAACGCTAAGTGAAAACGAAGTAATAGCGCGGGTAGGCAATGCGATGCGACGGGGTGGGCAAAAAAGAAATTTCACGCGGACGAAGTCGCGGGCAGAAGCTAGTTTAATATAAACCTTAACTACCTTGACATACGGTCAATATAAGCTACTACAAGAGCATGCGCGCGACCGTATGTCAAGCTAGTTAAGATTATTGTCTTCAACTGCGCTCCGCCGCGCTTCCAGCGGTGTACGCCGGGCCTAAAAGTTAAATTTTTCGGACCCGCAAAAACACATCGGGAGTAGGGACAACAGACTGTCAAATCGTGTTGTCATTCATACTTCGTTCGGGCCTCGAACCAATCATACGTAGGTGATACGGAGTAGGAAACGCCCGTAACGAAGGCCGATACTACGGACTTCGTGCTTGGGGAGTAGACCCCCAGGCCCGGGTCGACGGCGCGTTGTGTTCCACGCCCGCCTCAAAGAGATGTCAGCAATGATGGGGTCCAATAGGGCCGATGCCGCCGGGGTCGCTGGTTGTTCGAAAAAGATACCGTGGCCCTGGCAACTGGAGGAACACGGGTGGGTTTTAGTCAGTAAAAGTCTGACACGCCCTTCCGCTCCACCCAGAGCGGGAGAAATCATTTGACGATTTCCCAAATTACCATCCACAAAAAAAAATGTGAGTACCTCCTTGAGTAGGTATTATCAGTTGTATATGCACATAAAACTTTCATTTCAGTTTTAATATTACGGACATAGACATGAAGTTGAACTATGATTTTTTTAAGT
Organism: Cosmia trapezina; assembly: GCA_905163495.3. Classification (NCBI taxonomy): domain Eukaryota; kingdom Metazoa; phylum Arthropoda; class Insecta; order Lepidoptera; family Noctuidae; genus Cosmia; species Cosmia trapezina. Next base: position 13,260,798 of record LR991028.1, read on the forward strand.
AGGTGGTAAGTACCTATGTTCTACTTAGCCAGCAAAGCTGCTGAAAATGAAATGGGTTTCTTTCTTGAAACTGACTTTATGAGTAGAAATTCCTACTCCATTGTAGGTGATTACCGAAAGATTTAAATTCTTAAATATCATGAAATTGTAGTTATAATCAGCATCATGAAAACTTTTAATTTCCTTCCTAATAGGATCTACGTAGCAACAGGTAGACAGTTTTGTCATCCATCTGCCATCTGCCCAGCCTTTTCCCAATTATGTTGGGGTTGAGTCTAACCGGGTGAGCTGAATACCAGTATTTTACATGGAGCAAATTGCCTATCTGACCTCCACAAGCCAGTTACTGGGTTAGGTACTTACATCATGCTTAATTGTATAACCGATTCAACCATACATTTGAATGGTGGTTTTTGTCTTAAACGGTCATTGTACTCATCATTATGAACAACTTTTACTACGGGACCAAACCTAAAATTGCGAAAAAAAATCAGCTGCTCCCTACATTTTGACGAGTGTGTTGCCTAAGTAGATAAAAGTACTGAATAGCTGATTTTTTTTCGCGATTTCAGGTTTGGTCCCATAGTAAAAGTTGTTCATAATTATGAGTACAATGACCCTTTAAGGCTGAAGTAGTCGCGGGCTAACAATTAATAAATCAATGTAGGTACAATAAATCTCGTGATTAAACATACCCAGATACATTTATCAATGTACTCCCAGTCTTGATACCACTCCGTTAATAACAAACACTTTGTATGCAATGTGTACTTAGAAGTACCCATTTTTTAATAGGCACTTTTGTTTTAATTAAATATTTAAGTAATATAATTGGAATTTCAAGATTTTTCGATTTTTAAAATGACAACTTATCAAGTTTCAAAAATTCCAATTTCAAAATAAATTCTCTGAAACATGTTGAACTTAATAAGTTAGTTAAAGATAGGTTATTATTATCCACGTGATGTAAAACTATAAAGATTACTAGAATTTACTAGATTTTGTAGTAAAATATATTTTTATACTTTAATTACCATAAATTAAATGCGAGATACGGTCGCTAAACATTTCGAATTAACTTGTATTGGAGTACCTACCTACTTATATCTTTATCGAGCCGGAAATCAAATTATTTTAGGGAAATTCTGAATTCCTCTTGTAAACTTCGTTATGACATGAATAAGTTGGGCTAAACTTTCTTTTTATGTGTATGAAGTCCTGGCTTGGGATTTTAATGCAGGACATATCATTTATTCTGTAAGATCTTACCCACGAACGTTTTCCTTCAGCCGCTAGTCGGTAGCGTGTGTTGTGGTTAATATTACCTACACGGCTCCATTATCGTGACCTCTGTTTTCTTTAAACTCACGCTAGTAGTTTCTTGGATTAAGTACCTAGGTACTTACCAAAATTTTCTGTTTGCATTCTCTGTTTGAAACTCCTTCGGTGTGGAAATTAAACGAAGCTTATTTTTATCCAGATTCTATGGAAGAGAATATAGCGCATTTTGATACAAGTAGAGAATGTTTGTTGCATTCGAGGCGGAATTAACACCCGAGCCGTAGGCGAGGTTGTTTTTGAGCCGAGAACTGCAATAACAAATGTCCACGTGTATTAAACGACGTTTTTCAATACACTTTTGAAGAAATAAAATAAAATAACGAAAAATATTTTTGTCATGAATTATTAGGAAACTATGATTTAAATTTTCTTTTTGTCCGCGCTTTGCTTTCACCAAGTTGTAGGAGAAGCAAGTAAATGTATGAAGCCGATAAACAGCTAAAAAAAAATAGAAAATTCAAATATTTTCGAGTTTAGAACACAAATAAATGTTAATTTGTTCATAAACGTTTTTTTTATTGTAATAATCATGGTTTTTGATGATATTCTATTTATAAACATTATTTAAATATTCAAAAAATATTAACGTCGTAAAGACGCATATCTCTTTGCCGAGATTTAAAAAAAACATCTATTCACAACTCTATATTCGAAGGTGAATGACCTTCGAATATAGAGTTGTGAATAGAGGCATTGAACCAATTTGTACTAAAGGTATAAGTTATCTGTAGCAATTTTTATTCCCGCACACGTGTTGGAAAATGAAAAATCGCACGCGTGTGCGTGTTCATATCGCACTACGATTAGGTTCACAATGCAATGTATGTCGCACCCGTGCGATTTTTCATTTTCCCACCCGTGGGCGGGAATAAAAATTACCACAATTCACATTCGGAGGTGAATGTTTTTTTATACCATTCCCTCTCTAAAAAGCTTATTTTATTCACTGAAAACAGTGAATAAAAAGCACTTTTACTCACTGTTTTGATGTTTGAAAATGGAACACACCAATGTATTCGACCACAGATTTAGAGTACCTAGGCTAGATACGGCATGTTATTAGATAGTATGAAAACCGAACGTGTCATCTTTTTTATACCTACGATAACTTCACCCCAGCCATTTAGTGATGTGCTCAAAATAAACAGAATTGTTTCAATCGCTAAGCGTCACTGAGCTAACAGACTTTTTTTAGTACGAACAGTCGAACATGCAGGGCACGCTTGGTCGTGGCTTGCCGTATCTAGTGTAAGATCTGTGTATTCGACCTATATTGATGTGTTCTAAATTCAATTTGATTGGTCGACGTTTTCGACAAGGAGTTTAGCATTAGAATATAAACTGTTTTGTGTTATTTGCTGTCCTTAGTAAATTGGTGCTATTTTGAATACTGTAAAGCGCCGTTTACACGGGGCAAGTTTCTGGAACGTTCAAGAGCAATAATTGCATGCCATAAAGCACGTTCAAGTTTTTTGACATTCAAGAACTGCATGAAGTGTTTACACGCGTGCGATTCCATAAAATGGCATGTACAATAATTGAATGCAAGTTTTGCCATTCAATAAAATCGCATGCGACTTACACCAGGCAATAAAATTGACAGGCGATTATTGCATGCAAGTTTTGCCTAGAAATGATTTTTCATTAAATTTTATTGAACGCTTCTCAAGATATTTTTCAAGGTGTTCTTGGTTTGATTTCTTGCCTCAAAATAGCAACAACGATTACCACACCCTCACTTACCGTACTCATATTTCAATGACAGCACAAATGTCAGATCATGCCCGAATTGAATGCGATTTTATTGTACGAGCAATTATTGTATGTACTGTGTGATTTTCTTGTACATGCTTATACCAGTTTTCAAAGTTGCCCGTATCGTCCAACAATATTGTACGTGTAGTTTAGACGGTGCCAGATATTTGGCTTTCAATTTTATGGTATGCCACAGGCAATAAAATGGCGCCGTGTAAATGGAGCTTAAGTTGTACGAACACAAAGTTTAGTGTTACTTTAATTTTTTAATTTTGTGTTTGTTTAGTGTTGTTCTAATCGATTAAAAATGCATTCTAGTGATGAAGATGTGTTAACACCTGAGTTTATGAAAGAGAGGGCGGCCGATACTGTGGAAAACTTGCTATCCAAAAAATCACGGCTGGTTTACATCAAAGCCAATTTAACTTTCCTTTTTCTTCAATATATGTCTATTTACACTTAAATCTTTCTTTTTCTCGTAGTTATGGTATAAAGTATAGTATGCAACTCTTGAATAAAACGGATTTATATCGAGGGCCATGAATCACTCGCATCGCTCAGGATTCTAACACTTGAGTCACTCGCTACGCTCGTGATTCAATCATCATGAATCACTCCCTACGGTCGTGATTCAATCATTAGAATCCTTCACTAGCTCGTGATTCATCTATGGCCCTCGCTTTAAATCCGTCCTTTATTCACTAATTGCATAATATACTATTATACCATTCCACCTCTAAAAAGCTTATTTTATTCACTGAAAACAGTGAATAAAAAGCACTTTTACTCACTGTTTTGATGTTTGAAAATGGAACACACCAATGTATTCGACCACAGATTTAGAGTACCTAGGCTAGATACGGCATGTTATTAGATAGTATGAAAACCGAACGTGTCATCTTTTTTATACCTACGATAACTTCACCCCAGCCATTTAGTGATGTGCTCAAAGTAAACAGAATTGTTTCAATCGCTAAGCGTCACTGAGCTAACAGACTTTTTTTAGTACGAACAGTCGAACATGCTGGGCACGCTTGGTCGTGGCTTGCCGTATCTAGTGTAAGTGTAATCTTTGTATTCAACCTATATTGATGTGTTCTAAATTCAATTTGATTGGTCGACATTTTCGACAAGGAGTTTAGCATTAGAATAAAAACTGTTTTATGTTCTTTGCTGTCCTTAGTAAATTGGCGCTATTTTGAATACTGTAAGTTGTACGAACACAAAGTTTAGTATTACTTTAATCTTTAATTTTGTGTTTGTTTAGTGTTTTTGTAATCGATTAAAAATGCATTCTAGTGATGAAGATGTGTTAACACCTGAGTTTATGAAAGAGAGGGCGACCGATATAGTGGAAAACTTGCTACCCAAAAAATCACGGCTGGTTTACATCAAAGCCAATTTAACTTTCCTTTTTCTTCATTATATGTCTTGTTTCACTTAAATCTTTCTTTTTCTCGTAGTCATGGTATAAAGTATAGTATGCAACTCTTGAATAAAACGGATTTATATCGAGGACCATGAATCACTCGCGTCGCTCAGGATTCTAACACTTGAATCACTCGCTACGCTCGTGATTCAATCTGATGATTGAATCACTCGCTACGCTCGTGATTCAATCATCATGAATCACTCCCTACGGTCGTGATTCAGTCGTTGGAATCCTTCACTAGCTCGTGATTCATCTATGGCCCTCGCTTTAAATCCGTCCTTTATTCACTAATTGCATAATATACTATTTTTAAATTTCGGCAAAGAGATATGCATCTTTACGGCGTTAATATTTTTTGAATATTTAAATAATATTTATAAATAGAATATCATCAAAAACTATGATTATGACGATCGCCTCCTTCGAACTGACAATTTATTTGTGACTAGGTTTATTCCGCGACTCCATTCGTGCCAATCTCAAATATTCGGCCTACGATTGTCTACAAACGCATTCAATTCACCAAACTACCTCGTAAGTCGATTCCATAGATGAGCAATCTGAAGTTTAATGTCTGACACGGGTACATAAATTGGATTGATTATTATTTAACATTTCACCACTAAGTAGAGTTAGTTTTGGTGGCACGAAATTTTCTTTTAGCTAGATTATTTACTGTAGCGTTTAGTTGGCGAGGAAAAATACTAGGTTGTGACATTATTGCTTCACTTGATCACTTCTGACGATCAAATCGAAATTTATAGCGCAAGGAAGACTGTATCTACCTTAATTGGTGAATGTGATCGAAATACGATTACAGTCTTCGACATTAACAAACAAACGTTCAATTGAAGGATCATTGAAGAAACTGAAGTATTTAGAGGACGCCTTAGCATTGCCAATGGACTTGGATGTAAAGTGACAGTAAGTTTAAGATACCTACTTACCGATTTTTTATTTAAACTTAGAGATAACTTTTATTAGGCGAATAATTCAGTTTCAATTATTGGAGATCTATAAAATTGATAGCCAACTGGAGACGTTGTTTTAGTAGGTAATACGTCTACGTCGTCTGTTCTGACTGAAATTGAAGAGTACAACTGTGTCGTAGCATGACGACTGAAGTGACAGGTAACGTTTAGTCGGTTAACCAGACACGTGGTTTTTTTAGGGTTCCGTAGTCAACAAGGAACCCTTATAGTTTCGCTATGTCCGTCCGTCTGTCTGTCTGTCTGTCTGTGTGTCCGTCCGTCCGCAGCATAGCTCAGAGACTCTTAGTACCTACTAGAAAGCTATAATTTGGCATAGATACATATTCATCACGCCGACTAAGTGGTAAAATAAAATCATGAAAAAAAATTTTTTTTAGGGATAAGTACCTACCTTCTGTACCTACCTACACGTAAAGTGGGAATGTTTTTTTTTTTTCTCGTCTACCCCATGGTGTGGGGTGTTGTTGGATAGGTCTTTCAAAAATATTGCGGGTTTGTGAGAACAGTTTTTCGATTTAGGGATCCGTTTCTGAAATATGAAATTTAAAGTGCTAATTTTTGTTAGAGACAGTGATCCCCAGTGTGGCAAGCTAAACGGTTAGTTTGTATGGGTGAAACAATAATTCACGGTAGTAGTATACGTAGATAACGAAATTAAAAGGAAAACTTCCATTAAAAATTACATGTAACGTTGTTAGTTGTGTAAAACAGGTAGTAAAAATATAAGTTTATGAACCATGTAAAAATATATAAAATAAAATCATAACATTTTTATTAATAATGATTTATAAATTAATAATATTTACGCTCTTATAACAACGGGCGGCGGCGTGCATTACGGAACCCTATTACTGCGCGTGGCCCGACACGCACTTGGCCGGTTTTTGTTTATCTATATATCGATGCACAGTGGTCACGTAGTAGGTCATAGGCCTCCGATGGCTATGATTGAGCTAAGCCATGATATCTGGTTCAGTTAACCACTAGTTGTCAATAACCGTGTTATCACCAAGCGCTAATTAGCTTAAGACGCGACGCGAGTTTTCAAGTCCCAACTTGTGCCTGTGACCTGTTATTTTGGAGTGGACATTCAAGTTACAGGTATGTATTATTAACTTACTTTACTATTTTGCATTTTCAATCCATCATTTTTTTTTAAATAGAGTGCTACGCCGCAGCATTACTTACATATTTATTTCTATATTTTTTTATGTTGAAGCTTTTACTTATGTTTGTATCTACTTGTGCCATTGAATTAGGTATAAAAATGTTGCTTAAAATCTCTACTACTAGACTTTAAAAAATGTATTTGCGTACAGCTGCAGCTGTAAGGCGCAGCCAGGGTCTACGCCGAGCGGCCGGGCGCGTAGCACTTGCTACGAAATATTTATTGTTTTTGATCTATTTTGTTTTAGGTACTAGTATTGAGTGTTCTTTCAAAAGAATGCTTGTATTAGATACTTGGCTGTCTAAATCCAAACTGGAACGGTGGCGTCGAGTTTTTCAAGCCCTGTTAAAGTTGATGCCTGATGTAGAGAATTTGATTGCTGATGACTTAAAAAAAAAAAACCGACTTCCAAAAAAAACACTACAAAGTGAAAAATAACTTTAATTTCGGAAGTCGGTGTCTTTGGATCTGTATTTTAGTTTTTTGCCACCGACTTCCGAAATTAAAGTTATTTTTCACTTTTTAGTGTTTTTTTTGGAAGTCGGTTTTTTTTTTTGTAAAAAAGTTTTTATTTTTCACTTTTTAGTGGTTCAGCACCCTAATTGCGTAACACATTATCAATCGGAGTTGGTTTCATTTTGACAGTTCAACAACATTCATTGCGTTAGTGACGTTGTCGAGAAGACGAATTTCTCGAACATGTTAAGTAATGGATTAGCAATTTGTTTCAAAATGATTCAAACTCCGATTGATAATGTGTTACGCAATTAGGGTGCTGTTTGTAATTTATCTAAGTTACAATAACCCAATGTCAACTGCTCATCACGTTTTACAAAATATTGCTTTTCCCGATGCAGGGACGTTAGTTGTTGAGGAGTTCTCCTAGTAAGACCAGAAGAACTGGAGCTCATGGTGAAGTCACCATCACCATTATGCATTTTGACGAGCATAAACCATATTAAAGTAATCGAATCGCTACCTGTGATATACTTAGATATAATTGAGTATTTCCGATGGCCCTCTGTGGTCTTCATCATCAGTTCCAGTTCACCGAATGGTACTTTCCGAGAGCAAATGCACGAGTTACTATAAAAAATACCGAAATCGATATAGGTGTGCCCATAAAATTTGAGGGTTTCCCTCGATTTCCATGGGATCCCATCGTCAGATCCTGACTTGATGATCATGGGACCACTTGGAAAGTATACCCTTTCGAACAAAAAAAGAAAAATCCAAATCGGTCCAGCCATTTTCGAGTAATCGGGGAACATACATAAAAAAAAAAACAAAAAAAGGTTCCGACGAATTGAGAACCTCCTCCTTTTGGATGTCGGTTAAAAAAAAAGAGTTACTAATCTTTGTACAAGATACTCAATAGGCGAGCTTTCGGAAGAGGCCGCCGAATCTTGCAATAAGTTAGTTAAACAGTTTTTCTTCTTAATTCGGATCCTTATATTTCTAGTTTAAGTAGGTTATCACGGAAAAGAAGTCTATTGTATCTAAAGAGGCGTTGATTTTGCTGTCGGTGTAGAATAAAATATATGAAGTTATATAATAAGAACACTAGATTTACATTATTTTAGATACAGCTCCTAATGTAATTATTAACATTTCTGTGTTTGTATAGTTAGGTAATAATTAGGTCTTTACTTTATGTTTGCTATAAACATGTAAATATTTAAGTTTATTAGTTATTATGTAACAATTCTTTTCTTATATTTTAGTATATATTTCGTCAAGTGCATTATTTTTTCGAATAAAATAAGTTTTTTAACATTAATTCGGTTTTTTTCAGTATTTTACTTTAACGTAAAGTATTACAAACAAGCATAATAATAATAATTAGTACTTATTGATAACGACAGTCATTACCTTAGCGAAACCTTATGACCGCCTCTCTTAGGGCGCGGAACCACTGTAGGGTGCAAATGCAAGCACACCTAACATTAATTGTAAAATGTAAATGCAAATTGTAAGCGAGTGCCAACGGGCTAGAATCAGGAAATAAAAATGCAAGTTGTCCGACTCAAACCGCGTCTAATTGAACACTAAATAAATTATTGGTACAGAAAACATCATCCATGCTATACATGCCCCAGTTGGCTGATTTTCACGCTTCCTGATGTAGGTCGCGCATGTGAGTGCAAAGATTTTTGCTTACTTATTGCACAACTCACTACTTAACAAATAATTTTAAAAACCATGTACGTGCATCGTACAACCACTGTGCGATGGAGTATGGCACAAATCAAAATTCTAAGCTGCTACTGAAATATTTTCTAATCGAAAACACAGCATTGCCAGAGCTGTGATAATACACTGCCCAAACTGAGAATCAAACATAGACCGTGGGCAGCAATTGCGCTTCTAGTACGTAGACAAAACTTACAAGCCAGTCAAAACAAAATACCTACCCAAAAGAATACTAATCCTACTTCCAACTAATATTATAAATGTGAAAGTTTGTATGTTTGGATGTTTGTTACTCAATCACGCAAAAACGGCTGAACGGATTTGGATGAAATTTGGTACCTATACAGATATTTTATAACCTGGATTAAGAAATAGAATACTTTTCATCCCGGTAGAGGTTCCCGTGGGATAATTTCCGACATCTAGGTAGTGATATAAGTAACACAGCTCCAGTTTACACTCTGTGGAGATCAGACGTTGTCTGAGCTGTTGTCTGATAATTCGGTGGTTTTACTCTATTCTTGTGAACACCACACTAATTAACCAATTAATCAAAGTCTGATTATAAGGTCAATATTAAATAACAGTGTGATAATCACATAGATATTTATCTTACCCAGCATATTTCCTAATTATGTTTGACAATATTCTTCTTGATTTATGAGTGTTGTTCCACAGAGTTTCGTGGAACTTTAGGTACTATCCACAAAGAGATCTATTAGCGAGGGAAATTAAGGAAGTTTCGTTTCCGATAAGTGCCAGCCAGTCGATTCAGAAGTTTGTTTATCTTTTAATCAAGGCAAATTAAATTACCTACCTACACATAAGGAAAGTTGGAGAGAAAACTCGGTAAGTGTAGAGATGTACCTACTGTACCTTACTCACCGAGTTTTTGTAGGTAATTGGCCTGGTCTGATCTGAAAACAACAAGAACGAATACAAAGTTTATTCTTTTAAAAATGTTAGTATTTTATTTTATACGTAAGTAACTAGTCATAAAATCTAAAGTCCTAACAACCATAAAGTGGCGTCTATGTAATATAATACTTATCTTCTATAGTTTCTAGATCCGTAAAGATAACTATATTGTACCTACCTATAGTGCTGAAAATACAGCGCGGTAAGAGCATTAAACATACATTTTTTACATAAAAAGTTTGAATTTGTTGTCTCTAATAGGTAGGTCTACAATAATATTTTTAAGTAGGTACCTAAGTGTGTGTGAAGGTATGTCTTCTTCTGCTTCTTCTTTTTCAGAAGACATAATTATTCTTTCTAATTTAAGTAACGTAAGTAACGTTGTATAAGATCGTAGATATGAGGAATGATCAGTACGAAATGTATAGGAAAAGTTCTTTGTGATATGTGGCTTTTCTAGTAGGTACTCTAACCTCAGTTCGTCCAGAAGAGACTTTTCATCGTTGAAGGAAACTTTAACGATTATTATCATGAAAATAAAACGTGGCTATTGACGTTTTTGTCCTTTGTTTTCCTGTGGCTTTAAAACTATAAAAACTTTTTTACAAAAAACAAAACCGACTTCCAAAAAAACACTACAAAGTGAAAAATAACTTTAATTTCGGAAGTCGGTGTCTTTGGATCTGTATTGTAGGTTTTTGCCCCCGACTTCCGAAATTAAAGTTATTTCTTACTTTGTAGTGTTTTTTTGGAAGTCGGTTTTGTTTTTTGTAAAAAAGTTTTTATTTTTCACTTTTTAGTGGGTCAGTTTGTAATTTATCTAAGTTACAATAACCCAATGTCAACTGCTCATCACGTTTTACAAAATATTGCTTTTCCCGATGCAGGGACGTTAATTGTTGAGGAGTTCTCCCAAGAAGAACCAGGTAAGAACCAGGAGAACTGGAGCTCATGGTGAAGTCACCATCACCATTATGCATTTTGACGAGCCATAAACCATATTAAAGTAATCGAATCGCAACCTGTGATATACTTAGATATAATTGAGTATTTCCGATGACCATCTGTGGTCTTCATCATCAGTTCCAGTTCATCAAATGGTACTTTCCGAGAGCAAATGCACGAGTTACTATAAAAAATACCGAAATCGATATAAGTGTGCCCATAAAATCTGAGGGTTTCCCTCGATTTCCATGGGATCCCATCATCAGATCCTGACTTGATGATCATGGGACCACTTGGGACGTATACCCTTTCGAACAAAAAAAGAAAAATCCAAATCGGTCCAGCCATTTTCGAGTAATCGGGGAACATACATAAAAAAAAAATTAAAAAAAAAGGTTCCGATGAATTGAGAACCTCCTCCTTTTTGAAGTCGGTTAAAAAGGTATACATATATACTGCCCCGTCTCAAAAATCAACCATGCAGTAGGTATAGATCTACATGGTGACTTGTAATTTGACGTATTCCTTCGTGATAGTGTGACCCATTTCACCCAATTTCACCCCATAAAGCCTAGGCAAAAATTCATGGAATTCGAGGAAGCCCAAGTTTTAGGATATATTTATGAAAAATTCCCAGAATTCGTCACTAAAAGTATCACTTTTCTCTAAACTCTCAAATTAAATGGCCATCATTGTTCTCAGTTTGGTACATAATACTTTAACAAACCTTTTGATGTAACCAAATATTCTAAAACATCAAACAACTTTTAAAGTTAAAGGAAGAAGTTTATTACCTAACTAATTTCAAAAATCATCTAAGTTTAGTGAACTTTGACACCAGTTGACTCAAAATTTTACTATGGGATTACTGAAGCGTACAAATGACGGCGAAGACATCTTCATTTAATCAGTTAATAACGAAGAACAAATTATTAAAAAAAAAAAATTAGAGACGGGCGTCTCTAATTTTTTTCTTGAAGTAGTCGATAATGCTAGCAAAGGTAGAATTTTCAAATACTGTTGAACTTTTAAAATAAATTGAGATTTTCAAATTATTTAACTGGTTTACGTCGTCCCACTACCTTCTTACCGGGAGGTAGGAAGGATCGCTGGGAAGCAATCCTTCCTACGTTAGGATGCCAGATCGATGCGTCCAGGTCGCAAGGTGAGACACCGCTGAGTGGTTAGGTATTACATTACTTACTCGCAGTCCAGGCCACGCGCTGATGTGTGATCGTTGATCACTATTGTAGCTTAGTTCGCGTGTCTTTAAACTACAGTCACATATTAATCTGTGCTATAGTGATCGTACAAACTCTTACTAACTCTTACTTTTTACTAAAAACGTGCACAAGATGCTCTAAGTAAGCAACCACGTTCATTATTTCATAAAGGGATTGTGCAGCACATGCACATCATTTTAAGTCATGCAAGCAGCTCGGGAGAGGTCAAGGTCCAGTTATATTTCTATGATTAGGTACCCAATAGTACAGCAATGAAGGCCATTAAATTTGAGAGTATAGAGAAAAGTGATATTTAGGGGCGAATCCTGGGTAATTTTCAAAATTACATAAAAATTGTTTTTTCTCGAATTCAGTGAATTTTCGCCTGCTTTATGGGGTGCTTAATTATTGCAAATGGGTCACAATATCACGTCCTGGAAGGATTACGTCAAGTTACAAGTCACCCTGTAGGTTTAGCTGCAAGACTTCTCAATCTTACAGCACAGTGCTATGCTGCTGATAACGTCTTAGAAAGATCAGAGAAATAAAGTATTGCCATTAAAAGAAAGTTTAGAACTACTCGAGTCGGCTAGAAACTAATGTCGAGCATTAGAGATCGTAGATGTTGGCAATCCGTTTCTTTGCCGTTGTACTTACTTACTTATGTACACATTTGTATGTAGGTATAGGTACTTAGGTACTTCACTGGTTCCTCCCATGTAGAACACGCGCCTGAAGTTTAAATCTTATAAGAGTAAACTAAAACTAAAATAAAGGATCACCTGACCAATGGTAGCAGGACCCTTGCGCGAAAGACATTTCCGCGAAAGACACTTTCGTGAACCCACTTGCGCAAGAAGGCATTTTCACGAATGGACTTTTGCGCGAAGGGACAGTTGTGTCAAAGTGTGTACTATTCACAGCATACCTACATCCCTGCCCCCAACCTTTTGAAAGAATACAGAATACTGTATGGAGAAATCTCACTTTCGCAACTTTTTCGCGCAAGTGTCTATCGCGGAAATAGTATCTTTCGCGCAAGTGTACCAGATCCCTGCCCAAAAAGTGGGTTGTTGTAGTACCTAAGTAGTTCAGAAATTTCAAGGTAGGTACACAAGCTCCACCATTCCAGCCATTAGTTAGTTTTCATTCGAACAAGGTGTTAATTAAAGAAATATGGCTAATATACTAGCGACCCGGCCCTGCTTCGCACGGTTTTTACGACTTGACAAAACATGAAGGTTTCCATAAGTTCAATATTAATATATTACAGGTACCTATCCGGAATAAATTCTCTAAAATTCTAAATGATAGTGAAAACCGCATCAGAATCCGTTGCGTAGTATAAAAAAACAACGCGGCCATACAGACCGACACGAAAAGCGACTTTATTTTTTAATACGAGTAAGTATAGATATAGTACGTAGTAGTAGTAGTACCTTTTGACAAGCTTTTTTAGGGTTCCGTCCCAAAATGTTAAAAAAGGAACCCTTATGGTGTGACTCAGTCTGTCTGTCTGTCTGTCACAGCTGGTTATCTCAAGAACTACTAATGCTATCAATTTGAAATTTGGAACAGTTTTAGATGACGTTTGCCCAACTACTTTACAAATAAGAAAGAAAAAAAAATACATATGTTTTTTTTGCAACAGGGACTGAAAGGGGGTCTTAAAAATTCGAAGTGAAGTTACTAGAGCATGTTGGGATACCTATCATATGAAAGAACGCTGTTTGCAAATTCTCAAGCATTTTTTTTTTCTTTTTTTTAGGCAGCATAGTTTTCGACTTTTGATGAAAAATGTTAAAAAAAATAGCGTTCCCCTTATCTCCGAAGTTTGCATAGAGAAAAATCTGAAATTATTCTATGTGATAGAAGTTTATGTATAGATTACAGGAAAAATAAAACGATGTCTTTATATGGCACAGTTTTTCAGAAATCATCAACAAAAGTTACATATAAATGATGGTACGAAACCCTCGGTGCGCGAGTCCGACTCGCTCTTGACTGGTATTTTTATTTTAAAAATTTGCTTGAGTTTTATTTTTTATAGGAATGTGTAGGCGTGCCGATGAGATTTTTAACGAAAGGTCGGAAAATACCTTACTCTTTTATCAAATTAAAAACATTTTCAAAAGCTACGTTGCGTAATGAAAACATTTCATCATGAAAATGCTGAAATACGGTATTGAATTTATTATTCCTCCGTTTAACTTCCATTAATTTCGTTATATTTGAAACAAAATAAATTATTCTTCACACTTCATGAGCTCACTGTAAACAGAAACGCTATTTTCTCCGTAAACTTCTCCAAAGTTTCCTTCAAAATATGTTTCGGTTAGTATAAATAGATTGTCTGTTTTCTTTGCTAACAAAATGATTTTCTAACATTGTTAAAACAAGCAGGTAGCTTGCCTACATTATGTTAAAGCCCGTACCTGTCTGAGAAATATTGTAACAATTTAATCATAACGAAACGAAAAGATCGGTGCAGGTATAACGTTGTTATTGAAGTTATCCTTTGTTCTCATAGCTCTGATGTTGAATCAATTAACATGGCTCTGATTGCTAACGTTATGAAAGCTTTTGCGTGAAAGCACACTATGTACCTATGAGTACATTATGTGTACACATTACGCATTATTACTATACGTTGCTAATATGTATCTTTGTTTGATTTTGTACCGCTGTAATTAGGTACTTATTTGTGAAAGCTTTTAAGTACATATTGTTCAGTTTCATTTGTATAGGTACCTATGTTATTACCGTTGCTCAAATGGGAATACTTCATAATTACTTATGAATATTGTTAGTTTAAAATCTATCGGTATTATTTCCGTTAGATTATAATCTAATCTAACTAGTCTGTAGTCCCACTGCGGGGCGAAGGCCTCCCTCTCCCTTTTCCACACAATTCTGTCTTTTGCTAGTGTCGGCCAGGGCCCCAAGTCTACTATTTTTTACATTCCAACACGATCCCATTGTCCCTGCATTGTCATTTTGCTAAAAGTTCGTAATCTGCTAAATTCATAATTTCATACAATGGAGTGTCAGTGGTTGACCATTGGAAAGTCATAATGACGCCATTATGACGCCATTAAATTAGTAGATTACCAAACTTGTCAAAATCAATCATTATGAAATCAATGATAGACCATTCTGACACTATTGTAATAGCAGACTTGAGGCCCAGTCCTTTTGCTAGTGTCGGCCAGTCCTTTTGCTAGTGTCGGCCAGTCCTTTTGCTAGTGTCGGCCAGTCCTTTTGATAGGAGTCAAGTCAAGCTTGTCCCGCAATCTTCATCTCGGCCTGCCGCGATGTCGTCGTGCATTTAGTGGGTGGGGTGGGACCCAATCGGTGGTCTTAGCCCATTTGTCATCTGGCATGCGGCTGACATGTCCAAATTATAGATTACAAACTGTCGAAAAGTTGTGAACTGCAACAAAACATTTTTGTTCGGTAGTTTAGGTATATCCTATCTATCAACTGATAAATTGTGAATATATCAAACTTGCTTGCGACCGACGGTAGGCACCTTGCGCTAATACCACAGATTAATATTAATCTGTGCTAATACTAAATAGCCTGCCTAGCTGCGAGCAACTTGGTAGTCGCGGTTGGTCACAGTTCTAATCTAACATATCCTATTTCACCCAGTTCACAATTTTTCGACAGTTTATAATCTGACGGAAATAATACCGATAGATTTAGGTTCTCACAAATACTCACAATCTTACGGTGACATAATTTAAGACGTTCCATTAATTGTAGCTCGGCAATTTCCTTTTCGTTGTACCTAACTTTAAGACGTTACGAGTACCTGATGGTTCATAATGTGGTACTGAGTAAAAGAAGGAGTCGCTTAGCATCATCAAGGATTCTGTTTGAGTCGCGCAGCGAGAGCCACCGCCTAAGCTTTATTAGTTGTCTGCGGTGTGGTGGAAGAAAAATTACAAATTAATGCCTTTTGACCGAAAAACAAAAAAACAGTAAGGAATGTAGGTTTTACGGGTTTTTTAATGTCACTGAATACTGAAGGTACCTACTCAACGTTAATTCCTAAATAATAAATAAACACAGATTGGCTAAATGCCTAAATATTGTCATTATTGCTCAAGCCCTAATGTCTTCACCACAGAACATATAAAGGAGGTTTATATGTTCTGTGGTCTTCACCAACGACCTAACGTAACCAGACCTTAAATTGTATGATAATATTCCAACGTAGGATTTGCATCTAAATTATATACACACGGATAAGTACATACCTAGGTATTACCACAGCCTCATGTCGATTTCAATTTCGCCGCTTGTTTGAAGACATCATTTCTGATCGAAATCAAACAATTCTATTATGGTCCTGAAATAACAAGACAGCTGCCCTTCGATAATCCTAAGGGATTGCGAACCAATCAGTTATGATGACTGAACACGTTCATTCATACCGCAGCTTCTAGAAATAAATTCCTAGAGTTTGAAGAAAAAAGTTTAACCGTATTTTTCAAGAGACAGTATAATTACAAACGCAAAAGTAATTATAACAGAAAGCCGTTTACGATTGAGACTTCTAAAAGGTAAGCTCCTTAATTAAATTAAAGAGATGATACTTCACAATATGAAGAAAGCACGTTCTGCATTTAAATGAAATGTTTTCCGCGTCTTTTTGTGTGAATTTATGAGGAGTACTCGTATTGCAGCGAAATTCCAGTACAATCACTCAATACAAGTACCTACTTATTATTGCTGTTTAATTTTTTTTTTATAGAAATAAATAGAAAGTAATAGAATTTTTTAATAGATATATTTTTTAGAGTTCCGTACCTCAAAAAGAAAAAACGGAACCCTTTGAGAATCACGACTTCGTTGTTAGTGTATCTGCCCGTCAGTCTGTCAAGACCATTTTTCTCAGAAACGCATGGAGGGGTCAAGTTGAAATTAATATCATATACCTACGTAGGCCTACGGTCCTTTGGAGCTCTAAAAAATCAAGCTTCTATGTCAACGCAATATAAAATACGGCTGTTTATGCGACATATTTTGATACTCACCACACTTACTATCACTTTTTTATCACTTCTCGTTGACCGAGAATCATAAATTTGACAAGAAGCAAGGTCTCACAGCACAAGTAGGTAGGTAAAGGAAAAAGTCCGAAAATCGTTAATTTGTAATTTTATAACTTAAAAAACTTACAATTACAAACTTACATTTGCAGAAGAGTAGTTCTTCAAAAAGTATTCTCCGCGTAGCTTTCGTGGCGAATTTTTTTTCGAAGTTGGACCTAACTGGACAGTTTGTCCTACATAAACATACTCGTCTACAACTTCAAGTGTAGTGTCTCCGATCTTTATGAGAGTGAGTGCTACATGGGCATTTGACATGACATTTATCTTATCTCTACTGAGGTCATCGAGCAGTATACTGAGCTCCTCCATAGTCTCAGCCATGACTACTATATCGTCAGCAAACCGTGACCGTGAAGGTGAGTGACGTACTCGCCATTGATGTTGATGCCTAGCCTTTTCCAGTTCAGAACCTTGAAGACATCCTCCAGTGCAGCGGTGAACAGTTTCGGAGAGATAACCTCTCTCTGTCTCACTCCTCGCTGCAGAAGGATAGGTTTCGAGATCCGTTCCTGGAGTCGGACTGTCATAGTGGCGTTTTCAGTCTTCTGTATAACATGTCGCAGCGTATGTAATACTATGTATGTAGTCTACGGTGCTATAGCCTTTACGGAATTTGGCTTGTTCGGGAGGCTGAAAGTCGTCAAACCTGCGTGTGAGCAGAAGTGAGACTGACCTGTAATTCTTAAGAAGAACATTATCACCCTTCTTAAAGAATAGTACTACCACACCTATGTTTCATGCCTGCGGCGTTTTGCCCTCGAGTATGACGGAATCAAACAGCCTCTGTAGGGCCTTAAGAACGGTTTCTTTTTAATACTTTTAGGTGACAACTACTCTACATATTAAAATGCATAGGGTATTTTTCTTACTGTCAGTTAGCCTATTGGCTAAATAGCACAGGTTGAGGTGAAGTAAACTGTTAAATTGGCTACGAGAAAACATACAAACAGAAACACATACTACGAGTCGTTACAAGAAAAAAATTGAAGCACTCGTACACGCATAAATACTTATACAAATACATAACACCTTTCTTTTGAGATTCGCGACAATCGAGTAAATGCATCAGCGGCGTCACAAAAAATCTGAAGTCATTATTTTATGGAGATATACAACTTTCATGGTGCGCTAGCTGACTTTCGCGGATAAATAACCACGAAAATTGTGCCACGATAGTTATGAAAATTTCACATTTTTGATAATTACTATTAAAGTTATAAGTAAATTAACGAACAAAGTACTTGGAAATAATCTCGAAGATCTTTCTTATTCCTTCATTCACAATGAGTTGGAAAATTATAAACATTATCCTTCAAAATTTGCGCATGAAAGTTTCTTGACCAAGGCTACTTGAAAATATTCGAAGGTTAACTTATCTCATATTTTTTTGTTTAGAAGCAATGAATGTATTTGTCTCCCCCACTGATGCTGGGACACTACTGAGCGTCCGCGCAGCTAAAAGTGTAGCGACAAGTTGCCCCTCTTGGAAGATAGGTGCAGTTTTGTTGCGCGCTCGCGAAACTAGGAAAATCGTGTGACAGAGACATAATGCCTATTAACTATTGCACATTAATAGATACAATTAATATTCGATGGTCATAATGACGCCTAATTAAACACGATCAATCTGATGTATTAATTACATTATATGCTTACTAGCTTTCTACCCGCGGCTTCGCCCGCGTGGAATTCGGTTATATCGCGCCTCCATAGCCTTTTTTCGCGATAAAATTTAGCCTATGTCCTTTCTCAGGGTCTGTTCTATCTCTGTACCAAATTTCGTCAAAATCGGTTCAGCCGTTTTTACGTGAAAGCGTAACAGACAGACTATAATTAGTATGGATGGATAAATAGCATACAAAAGTTTTCAAAGTTTGCCGTGAGCGCGAACAAGTGTGACGCGCGAAGAACACCGATTTTGCTCCCGTTTGAGACACTAGATACTTTTTAAAATCAATATTCTAAATAATTTTAGATGTTTATTGTTGAAATTATACACTTAAATAAATAAAGAGCAATCTGTATTTGGTCCTAAGACTGAATATTTAATAGGTTAGGAATTAAGACCGTGTGACCGCGTTTTGAGGGACCTCGAAGAACTACCAAGAACTTGTAGAATTGACTGTGAGGTAATCCTACTATATCCTACTAATATTATAAATGTGAAAGTTTGTATCTTTGGATGTTTGGATGTTTGTTACTCAATCACGCAAAAACGGCAGAACGGATTTGGATGAAATTTGGTATACAGATAGTTTATAACCTGGATTAAGACATAGGATACTTTTCATCCCGGTAGAAGGTTCCCGTGGGATAATTTCCGACCTCCACGCGGGTGAAGCCGTGGGCAACAGCTAGTACCTACTTATATATCGATGTAAGGGAGAACATGTTTTTCAACTTGTTTTTGGGATAAAATCATCCCAACCACGGGACCCTTCATGCGTGTTACGACACGCACTTTGTTTTGTTTTGCCCAGAGCGCGAGAAAAGTCATTGATGACTTCCCATCCAAAACAAAAAAAACCTCTTTCAGAAGTCACGTTCAAGTCACTTAAATTCAAAGTATACACAAATAAACTCAAACCGATTTGTATTGTTCTTTTTCACAAGCGTAACATTTTATAACCGACCACAGGCCATAGATGCTATCAAAAACAAATCGAATGATTCGCTAACATCGCATCGACGAGCCCGTGTCGATGCCAAAGCTTACCGGAAATTGAAACCATGACACTGCACCGCCCACTCGTTTACGTATAGTCACCAGCATTCCCTTACATTCGGCCCGCGAAATTAAAATTTTCTTGCGTTTTTGCAATTTGCCGTGCCGGTATATGTTGATCTGAATTATGATTATTCGCGACAAATATTATACTTAAATTATAGAATTACTAGGAATGCCCGCGGCTTCACCAGCGTGGATGTCAGAAAATATCCCACGGGAACGTACTACCGGGAATTCCTTCCTTATTCCTTGTCTACATTATAAAAGGAACCTCTGTGCAAAATTTCAGCTTCCTAGGTTCAAGGGTTTGGGCTGTGCGTTGATGAGTCAGTCAGTCAGGACTTTTCTTTTTATATAAATAGATTCGCGACAAATATTATACTTAAATTATAGAATTACTAGGAATGCCCGCGGCTTCACCCGCGTGGATGTCAGAAAATATCCCACGGGAACGTACTACCGGGAATTCCTTCCTTATTCCTTGTCTACATTATAAAAGGAACCTCTGTGCAAAATTTCAGCTTCCTAGGTTCAAGGGTTTGGGCTGGGCGTTGATGAGTCAGTCAATCAGTCAGTCAGGACTTTTCTTTTTATATAAATCGAAGAAGATAGATACCTAATCATTAAAATCATAATTACAGCTCTCTAATTTCATATTACCCTATTGAATTACTATTTCATGAAATCTTGACATTTGAGGTTATTAGGTACTGACTCATTATAATTCTGTAAATACATATTTGTTATGGTTGCGGATCATACTTATATATTATTTGATATTATTTTGTTCAACATAGGTACACCCAGACACTGAGCTGCAAATTGCAAAAATCGGAACAAAATTCATATGTCGCGCTGGGCTACCTTAGCGCTTCCTTGGGATTTTCTCCTAAAGTAATTGATAGTTATTTTATAATTTTACGAACACAATATTATCGAAACCGTACTTAGGTCTTTTCTCAATTATTTCACGAGAAAATTGGTTTTGAATTTTGAAAGGTATTTATGGTGTTGACTGTACAGCCATCGCAGTCATCGCACAGCGAGGCCTGCCGCGCCCGACCTTAATAAAAACTTATAGCTATACTTACACCTTGTATATTGACAAACAAATCCGTAGGTCGCATATTATGTTACGGAGTTTCGGTATCAATGCCTGATATTTGTGTTGGGCGGATATTAGGTACTTATTTGTTACCTACCTACGCTAAGAGAAAATATTTTTGTTGTTCTATTTTAGCTATCAGTAAATACTTAGATATTTATTATTAGCTCTCACTCTCATAAGCCTTTCCGTAATATTGGTCTGTGTGATTAATTCTTATATAAAAATAACAATTTCTAAGAAAACGGGAGATGTTCTTCTCCATAGCCCATTCAAAAGCTTAGTAGGTAACTAGGTACCTAGTTACCTACTAAGCTTTTGAATGGGCAACTAGCTTCGTCTCTGACTGGTTGACCCCTTGACAATTCAAAAGTACCTACTTGTTTATTTGAAATAACTGCTTTGAGTTTGAGTTGCTAACCCGTGTTTTTTAAAGTGCCCATTTGTTTTTAGTTCGTGACCCCAAAAACTCAGCGATTTTTATTGATGCTACAATTTATACATGCCTTAAAATCGGGGAGGATTAACCTTTGGGTTCTCAATCCTGCATTAGCATATAGAGAGAGGAAGGAAACCTTCCTTTCACTTTACTTTTATAGAGATTAAGTTCAACTCTTTTCGACTAGCTTGTGTTTCTTTAAGACTAAAAAGATGAGATCTGAGGCTTTATAGCTAAATGTCTGCCACCACAACGGTAATTTGTCTAACAAGAGGTGAAGCAGGATATCCGTGTTCTGGATGGGTAGCTGGTTTTTATTACAAATAGGTACTTAACGAGTGTTTGAGCTGTTTTGTTAGAAAGCTGGTGGTTTCTTGTCAGGCCTAAGTTAAGAATCCAACCACTGACAAGACTTCTATTTGGGATTTATATAAGTAAAATTTGTTTCTACCAGGTGTTTGTAGAGTTCCGGATCAGCAAGGTTCTGTGTGGACCGATGACCTTGTAAAGGCCGCAGGAATCCGCTGGATGCTGGAAGCACAGAACCGGTCGAAGTGGCGGTGCTTGGGGGAGGCCTATGTCCCGCAGTGGACGACTTTCGGCTGAAATGATGAAGGTTTTGTGTAGAAATAATAACTTATTTAGTCGAATCTTATTGACTGGAAGAAAACTATACAGGGTGTAAGGGACAGCTCTCCGCAAACTGATAGGGTGAATTCAGTATGTCATACTAAGATGACCGGTACATGAAATTTTTTCAGGAACGTTAAGGGAATCCAATAAACCTGATTTGTTTGTGTTTTTGTGCACAAATCGGAGCGTCTATTACTGGTTGGGAAGGGTAGGTAATACGTATGAGGTGAGTTCCATGAACTCTGTAGCTAGACAGAAAGTGAACAGCTGATTTCACGCATCGTTGGTTAGAGTATTTCAACATCCATTGCTGGTTTTTTTTTTGCTGTTTTTTTTTTGCAGTTTTTTTACATAAATGGAGTGCTACGAACACACAATGCAATTTAACATTGAAATAATGAAAATGTAACTGAAAAAAAAATTGAAAAAATGAAAATTTTCCTGAGAAAATTTCCGGTGGAATATCATTCATAATGAGGAGCTGAATGCACCCTGTTAGTTTGCGGAGGGCTGTCCCTTACACCCTGTATACTTACCCTTGAGAAAACGTTAAGATGAAGATATAATAAGCAGGTATATCTAACAAGCTAAAATTATGTAACGCTAAGCAAAACGCTCCTCTGCTCCCCTTGATCGATATTACGAAATCGGTCAAGGGCCACTAATGTGATACGGAAACTTGTGTACCGGTGTAGGGTGAATCGTATAGATGAGCGATAAGAAAATAACGTCATTAACTGTAACCGTATCGAGTTACTCGTACTGATATTATACTACACGAATTGTTACAGGTATTCAAACCTTGAGTCAAATATTATATGCTGTAAAAGTACTTAGGTAGGGGCTCGTGGCTAAGTAATAACAGTTGCCACGGTCCATCCGTGAATGGGTGACCATCTTAACCGTGCCTCGGAAAGCACGTTAAGCAGTGATGATCCCAGCTGTCATTCTTGGATCTTTGACAATCGTTACGGGTCGTCAAACGCCCGAAAGCCTGACTACCCAGTCTTACCAAGGGGTATCGTGTTATCCAGTAACTGGGTCGTGGAGGTCAGATAGGAAGTCACTCCATGTAAAGTACTTGTATTTAGCTGCATCCGGTTAGACTGAAAGCCGACCCCAACATAGTTGCCAAAAGGCTAGGCTGATTGATTTTTTGTAAAGGTGCTTAGTTACTTGTTATAAGTAAATTAAATAAATACCCATAATCCTTTAGTTGTCCACTGCTGGACAAGAAAGTTACTTCTTCATTCGTCACAAAATTCATAAGAAAAGATTTAGAGCTGCAGTAACGTGTATCTCGCTTGCAATTTCCATGACAGTTGTTAAGATCTCATAATGTCTTGTTTACTTCCAAATACGTTCACACGGCGCATAATCTATATCTATAAAAGGAAAGCGTTACTGACTGACTGACTGATCTATCAACACACAGCTGAAACCACTGAACGGATTGGGCTGAAATTTGGAACACAGGTAGCTATTATGACCTAGGCATCCGCTAAGAAAGGGTTTTTGGAAATTCGACCTTCAAGGGGGTAAAAAGGGGGGATATTGTTTGTATGAAAAATCTTATTCCTTGAGTTAATAAACTTGAAACTTGGCACGAATATTTATCTAAGTAAATTATGATTTTTGTGATTTTTTGTTTTTCTAAACTACCCCCTAAAGGGGAATTGGGGGGTCTCAAAGTTTGTATGGAAAAATTTTAACGCGCAATCCGATTAATTCAAAACTCAGTATTTATACTAAAAACCAAAAATAAAGAATAATGTGTATCAGGGTTTTTTGAAAATCTACCTCTAAAGGGGTGAAAAGGGGTAGTCAATTTCACAGGGGAGAATTTTACTGCGTGGCTTGATTAACTCAAAAATTGGTGTAAATAATCTTTCAGTCAAGTTGTGGAAATATCTCAAACCATTTTTTTAAATTCCACCCCTGTGGGGGTGAAAACAGGGACACAATTTACATGAAAAATGTTATTCATTTGGTTTTAATTGACGTGAAACTTGGCACAAATATTTGCCTAAGTTTGTCATTATTAGTTTTTTAAAACTACCCCGGCGAGGGTTAGAGGTGGAAGGGGAGGAGTGGTGAGGCGGGTGAGGGGGAGGATGATGGACGCAGGGAGAAAGGGGCAGGACTTGGTGAGGAGAGGAGGAAGACGTGGTGAAGGCTGAGGGGGAGGGTAGGGGTTGGTGAGCCGGAGGTGGAGGATAGGGGGAGAGGGAGGGGACGGCGTGGTGAGGGAGAGAGAGGGAAGGGGAAGTGGTGAAGGGGGTGTGAGAGTGAGTGAGAGGGGGAGGGAGAGGTAACGGAAGGGGATATGGTGAAGGAACGAGCTAATCTCTGGAACTACTCTACCAGTCGGACTTTAAAAAATCTTTTTGCATTAATGATAGCCCAAATCTTATAGAAGGCATATTTAACATCACTGTAGGACCCTTAGGTGCCGAGAAAAAAGAAAAAAAGTCTGAAAGAACGCTAAGTGAAAACGAAGTAATAGCGCGGGTGGGCAATGCGATGCGACGGGGTGGGTCGAGCAAAAAAGAAATTTCACGCGGACGAAGTCGCGGGCAGAAGCTAGTTTCAGCATAAAATTACACTAAATTTTCGTGTCAGTCAATAGCTGAAAAACGGTGAATATAGTAACGTTACTATTTTGATCGATGTACTAGGTGTTACGGACGAGACTGGTGTCGGTATATTATAACTTCGTTACTGACACGGGAGACTGCATCTGCGGTGAACTAGTGACACACATGAATGCATCTACTTATATCACATCATTCTGCTTATTTAGTGGTGAACGTTGGTCCGAACGATAAATAATGATCGGTGCGGTTTGCAGCTAATTAATACCATAAACAACACATATGATTACACTACTACACTGCTACTACACCACTACTCACTACTCACTACTACTACTTCTACTACTGGTTGATTATTTGATTTTTTATTATTGAGAGGTAACTAATGTAATAGTACTAAATTATAATCACTTATGTATTCACTAGGTACTATTTGTTAAGTTCTTATGAGAGATAAAGTTCTTTAAACCGGATTAGTAACTGCACTAAGTACACATTTTAATGTTGTTTTAGTAAATAGAAGGACAATAATTTACTCTTGTAATTATGATAAGGTCATCCATAGATACAATAGTCTATTGCTTGCTTACATAGTAACTCATGCCGGTGCCACCGGTCGGCACTAAACTGCGTAGGCTTTGTAGCAACTTGCTACGAAGACTAAGAACGTGCTACGGAAAGATACAAAAACTTTTTTGTAAACATAGTCGTACCGTGCTCTCTTCAACCGAGAGTGGATTTTGTACAAATCATAATACAAAATGTATGAACGTAGTTGATAATTTCTTCAAAGCAACATGTACTCGTAACTTATGATTAGTTATGATAAATAAAAACTTCTTGAATATACGTACTTCTACATGTTAGAGCGAAGTATATCGTACAAACTTATTTATATCAAAGACTCTGAAGGCAGATTTTTCCTCGTATTTATTAAAAAACTAACTTTTTCTTTTATTACAAACGTGTTTTCTTTGAACAGGTTTGCGGGAAATTACAGTGGAGACGTAGAGCCGAGATAAAAAAGTTTTTATTACATAAAGCTACAGATCGATGGTGTCAAACATAACGAAAATACCTAGTGCATGTTTTGTGTGGCCAAAAGAGAGCTCCGTGATCCGTAATTGGGAAAACGAAATTCATACACTCGGATTTAGACCCCATAGGAGCTTCTGGCTAAGTAATAACAGCCGCACGGGTCGAACCATCAGGTTAAGCTAGGCTTTCCGCGGTTGGTCCGTGGATGGATGACCATCTTTACGTACCGAGACTTCGCCGTGCCTCGGAAAGCACGTTAAGCCGTTGGTCCCGGCTGTCATTCGTGGGTCTTTGACAGTTGTTATGGGTCGTCAGTAGCCCGAAAGTTTGACAACCAGTCTTACCAAGGGGTATTGTATTTTGGGTTATTGTAGCTTGGGGGTCATAAGCATAGAAATATAAAACAATCTATGGGCCATAGCCATAGTAGTAGTAAATCCGAAGACGTGACACCCACACATGAGAGGAGACCTGTCTCCCCGTAGTGGGAACATGGTAGTGCCTGATTATGGTAGGGCTACCCACCATCTCTCAAACTCATGGTTGGAACAAGTTTGTTTCTCTTGAAAACCAAATTCTGTTCCAATTTTATTAGGAAAATATTTAACTGGTTCTCTAAGACTTACCTATTGACCTTTTAATGATGTACACTTTTTTAAATTAATGAACCTCGAAAAAAATGTTGAGCTTCTAATTATGGCACTTTTTTAAATAAATGAGCCCAACTACATCTAACCTAGGGTATCCCGAAGAAACACCACCAACTGTGACCAACAACGTGCCAGCAGACGAGCGAGCGAAGCGAGCGGTGCCGCGGCAGCGGCCGGCGAGCGCTACATCCAAGTTGGTCGCAGTTACTTGGCTATTTAGTATTTTTAGGACCCTTAAATAGGAATTATTTGAGCATTCATTGTTAGTGTTCAATAATATTTTTAGGATAGCAAAATGGGAATTATTTAAAGTTCGATTAAATACCTACCTGCCATTTTATTATAGGTGCACTTACTTAGTGTTTTTATTTCCCTTTTCATTCGGACACTGTGGAATAGGGCCTTAGATCTATGTTTTAAACATGCAGCTGGTAAATTATTAATAGAGAGTAAGATAATTTATACATTGGCATTGTGGGGGTAGCAAGGGCGCTAATTTAATATTTCACAAAAGTATTACTTACAGGACCCTAAAAAATCGCTACAATTGATGTAAACGAGCGAACATTTGCGGCTACATTCTACAACAACTTTAATGGAAAACATAATCATATTCATAACTAATATAACTCAAACTAAACACAATCAAATTAGTCTTAAATTATGCATATATTTGGATTAGGTTAAACTAAGTAAGCTTAACTCTTAGTGTGTACGCATATAAGTAGGTACATATATAAATTGATACTCTAGTCTAGATGTTAGAGTATCTAGACATTGTTTTTTTACCACAATGTATCTATTCTAGCGTAGGTAAATACCCTTTCGTTGATGAAAACACAGTCATGCATGGTTCGTAGCTATTTGCGTAGGCTTCGTAGTAAGTTGCTACGAGGTCTTTATGGACTGCTAAATCCCGATTAAGGCATTTTAAGGTTGCACTAGTCGGCGGCTCGAACTCTTTGGTGACGTGGCAAATATTCATGCTATTTAGTTAATTTATTTAGTTTTATTTATTTAGTATTTATTTCTTTAGTTTTTATTTATTTAGGGAAATAAATTATGATTTATAACGAAAACAAGCGCGTTTCATGAACAGACCTTTAGGCGTATAGATATTATGAAAAACTACTGGATGTATGTATTCAAAATAAAGTTATCTGAGTTCTTGAATAAATTATCTATCCGGTACGGTAACAATTTTGGCATTTTCATACTCCGCGAGCTATTTATTTACGCCCAAAGTAGCGTTAAAATGAGTGTTAAATTAAGAAGTTTTCGACGCTCATAAGTCCACCAAACCAGCACCAGTCTCTCACAAAGGTGGAATACAGCTGACACATTAGTAGTAGTAGTATCAAAGTCTGGAATATCCATGTTTAAATTATTTATTACACTATTGACCAAATCGTTTAAAGGTCAAAATACTCATCGTTAATTGACCAAAATGAAAAATACCGATCTAAGTACTTATGTAAAGTTCCTGAGGTACATTTTTTCCCTGACCTGCTGACGAAAACCCTAACCTTAGACGGTCGACATCAGGGGCACCCCGAGGTTTGGTTAGTTAGGTTCCTTTAAACCCCGCAGACAGAAATAGGAGCCCCGCGCAGCGGGGCTCCGTCGACCTGCTGACGAAAACCCTAACCCCCCTACAACCCAACTCTAAATGATTTGATATTTTAAAATTTCATATAGCAACTTTTGATCAGTCGTTCATTTGATGTCACATACATTGGGATTTTTCTAAATAAAACATTTGGTCATTTAAATTTTGTTATTTCGTTTATTTTTCTTTTGAAATTTGCTCGAGAAAGTTTTGAATTTCTAATATGCAACCGTATATATATTATATATATATATATATAAAGTGTCAAGGAGTGGATGAGACTGAAACTTAAAATTGAGTTAGGTTTAATTAAGTTCATTTATTAAGTAAGTAGCTTTTGCTTGCGGCTTCGCTCGCGTTTATCTATCCCTCGGGAACAGTATTTTTTTCTGGAAGAAAGGTACCCTTTTCTGTATCCCTGACAACTATGCAGAATTTCATGATGATCAGTTAAGTAGATAAGATGTGAAAGTGTATCAAACAACAAATCGCATTTATAATATTACTTAGCATATAGTAGGTAGTTTAAGCAGTACTATTAGCAGAGAATTGGGTTCCTTGATGAACTGATCTGATACGCCAAAGACGAAGGGATCGCGTGATGACGAGAATTGCTCGTGAAAAAAGCGTTGGTCGTTTGTGGCCAACAGATTGGTTTTCCTGAAAATTGGATTCAGCTAAATTGAGCATCAATTAAGTCCGGGCTTAAAATGTAATAGCATGGCGGGTCAGTGTGGTTTTTTTCAATATTTGTAACATGAATACTTAATTATGCGCGTGGCGTAATAAAGTTGGAATAAAAATAAAACTTGCATTGTTTATAACTGCAATAAACAATAGGAGGCCTTAACCCAGCTGCCAGTTTATTATTAAGTATGTGAAGAAAAACTAAGTTTAAAAATATAAGGTGATTGAATAACTTCATTTATAAACATGTAAAAAATTATTAACGTCACCGAAAACTTGTAGACCACAAAATAAACTTAATCAAATAATATTTAAGTAAATGTAATAATATTAGAGAGATAAAATTCACAAGACTGAAGAAACTGACAGAGAAAACGAGAATCGTAGTAGGGTATCTGAATGCCCAACTTTTTATAAATCTTCAGAGACAATGACCGCGTAGGCGCCGTAGCGTAGCGGGCGCTACACAAGCCTGCTACGACCGTAGAGCAAGCCACAGATTGTAGGCAAATAGTTATCGCGTGCCTCGCACTATTACTCCTGCCCAGACTTTGGATAATCATTCCATAATACCAGTTAAATACCACCCTTGACCCGACAGTGCATTAAAAGACCTATTAAATGAATATTTGCAATTTGTTGTAACGGTTCAAGTTTACAAAAGCTCGTTTTAATAATTTGTACGAGTATTACAAGCTCCGTGCTAGCGCGTTAGTAAGATCCAGCGGAGCTCACGATAAGGTATCTTGCCGTGGATTGCACGCAACACGTAATGATAAGCGTTAAGGAAAATAGAATTGCATTTTATAACATCTAACAACGATGAAAGCTTGTTCTCTGCAATTTTAATATTGCCAAGTTTAAACTTGGTCTAAGATAATATCAGTCCATCGAAGTTTGTACTTTTAATATAAATTAACGTAAGTTTTGGGTCATCAAGATCCCTCGGGGCTGAGGGTCAGTCTGTCGCATCTACAGGATTATGATTACTTTACAAGTTTGAGTCATAAGTTGGGGATAACGAACCGCTATCAGAATGAACTAACCACATCACGGAGCTCTGTCTGTTTAGGCACAGTAAGAGGATTAGCTTCTTTTTATGAGGAAAATTCTTCCTTTGTTGTTTGTTACTAAAATACTCGAACGTATTACGAGTAAAAGCCCATTGCCAATCATTACACGTGAGGCGAAGCTTTAAATTGTTATTTTAACTAACAATGCCCTTTATTCGTATTTCTAAACACTACTCTACAGACTACAGTCTACCTACAGCATCGATCAAACGATTTCAATTTCAATTAAGTCGATATTAAATGTGTCAAAGTGTTCAATATGAAGTGAGAAGCAAGTATTCAACAATACAATAGTGTTGACGTGATTAATGGCGTGACCAGGGTACAGGGTTCAATTGAGTGGAGCAATATCAAATGAGCATTGTGCTCCCCCCAAAACCCTGCCCGGCCCGCATACCCCCGCCGACAATAAACGCCCTTTATGAACTTTCTCCTGTGTATTCGGAAATAATAGCGAAAAAGTTGTTAAGGTCTTTTAATAACAACTTTCCCGCATCGCGTGTACAAACTATTTCTATAACGTGCCGCTGCCACTGCAATGACGACATTAATTTGACACGCGTATACGGTTCCGAGTTTTCATTTTATAAAGATATTTTAATTTCATTAAACGTTATTATTTATTCATTTATTTAAAATTTTCTAAAACAGCATCTTGGAGCAATCTGTGGCGCAGAGATCAAATTAAAACGAACGAGAAAAAAAACGCTACGCCACTAGAGTTTTTTTTCTGTGGTTTTTGCAAAAAAATAATTAATGAAGCTACTTACAGCTGGGTCAGAACAATAGACCAACGATGAACAAAAAAAAGGTGTCGGTCAATGGCCTATTAACTGCTGGCATAGAACAATAGCTTAATGAATCTGTCCTTTGCAATAGAGTGATCCTAATTTAGGTTATTATTTTATTATTTAGATTATCAGATTTTTTTTTCAATTCACTTATTATTTTATCTTATTATGATTTTTAGGGTTCTGTACCCGAAGGGTACCAAACGGAACCCTATTACTAAGCCTTCGCTGTCCGTCACAGGGCTGTATCTCATGAACCGGTAGACAGTTGAAATTTTCACAGATTGTGTAATTCTATTATGGCTATAAAAACAAATAATAAAATATATCCTCCCTATACAATAAACTTTTCATTTTGAAAAAAAATCTTACCCTAGTATGTCCGTGTAATTGTCTAGAACCATCGAGTAGAGAACAAATATTTTTTTTATCTTCAAAAATGAAGAAAATGGGGGCTGTAAAAGTTGTCAATTTTAGACCCTTTTTGTACGAGCTCTATGGCAACAATTAAACAAGTTAGGAACTTGAAACTTCTGTATATCATGTACCATTTACTGTACTTAATCAACAAATACTAAAAACGCCGAATCATAAGGTAATTTGTTTAAATATGTGCGATTTTCTGCAACTGCAAAAAATAACCTAGTAAAGTTTGAGTTGAGTGTGAGATGTTTGTTTTTGTATCAATTCTTTTCAACTATGAAACCCTTCATTGTGCGTGGTCCGACACGCACTTGGCCGGTTTTTTATGATTACTGGCCACTAGCCATACCTGTCTTTAATTAATGTCGTCATTGCGGCGGCATGTTGTATAAGTTGAGTACAATATTTATATCATAGTAACTATTATTTTTATTTACTGCTGGATGACACGTCTTACTGTGAAGCTATAAGTCACACATATTTATTTTATAAGGAAACGTAATACAAGTGGCTATACTAAAATATGCTGAAATACTGAAATTAAGTCAAAATCTTTCACCCAATTTAAACGCCTTTGACCTAATATACCGTGGCGTGGGCACCACATTTTCATATTCATCTGTTCATATTTCAGTTAAAGCGCAAAAGGAATCTTACTAAATTAACATGTCGCGGTCACCACTCGCCAGCTCGCCTCTGAGGAAATGTCAAACGAATTTAACTTTTAACCGTTTCGCCTGTTGATTCTTGACCGATTTTCCTCGGCGTCTCTCATCCCAGTTTTCTGTGAATATTCAAGTGAATATGGAATTTAATATCTCCGAGCCCGTTGAAATACACTTCGAATTTCCTAGTAACGTAGCCGCCTCTTCAAATTATAGCAATTAGCGAGGTTATTTTTAAATAACCTAGTTACTTTGAATAATTAAATGAATAAAGAGGATATTACAGGACGTAAAATATTCATGCTGAAGGGGGATGGCCGAGAAAAATAAATTCTCAAGAGCTTTTGTTCCCGAGAAGCTGTAATGACTGCAGGAAATAAATTACTGCCCCGAGGGCGAGCGAATTTAGGAAATTGGGAATATCATTTTAAATGTATGAAACGTACTTAGTGTCTTGAATATTTTTGAAATTCATGTCTATTGTAGGCACATAACTACATAATGAACACTGAAGTAGAGGTACCTAATTGCAAGTATTGCTCAATTTATTTTCTTTTTGTACCTTTCAACGTTTTACTAATTGCGATTTCTTATCAAAAGGTTTGAAATTACGAACGGAAGCGCAGCCAACAATTACTTGGTACAGTTCCGTACGGCACTTTTCTGTGGCAAGGTCAAGACTTGGCGGTAGGTGAGCCACCAGACTCGTGTTTATGCCCCGGCCTATATAATACGTACAAATAAGAAGCTATTCTTACAAGTAATTGAACTGAGCCTACTGTTAAAATCGGTTTAACAAACCGCGCAATTCATGGAGCGACTCGTTAACAATGAGCAGCTACTAAGCTTTTGAATAAATGGGGTTTTTCTGCTTCATCATTCATTTGTAATTTAAAAAATGTAAGCAAAGAAGCTTATTTATTGATTCGAGGTCGCATTGTATAGTCACGGAACGGAGTCAACGGCTGAAACAGTTTTCATAGCCAGGGACAGGTGTTAAGTATCTGGCGGCCGGTGTCAAAGCCAACCCTTTAGGGGCGGGGTGGCGCTAGAACTGAAGGGATGCTATTGAAATGGATCGCTAGACTCGACTCGACCTCGCTAAATGCTTCCTGTAACCAGAAATGACGAAAGTTTCGGACATGTTGGGGTTTACATTGAGACTCGACAGTACTATTAACTCAGTCGCTTCATTTGTAGAATATTAATTTCATTGGAAGATCATTTGGATGAGCACTTGCGTCAATGGTAAAGCAAATCTTAACAATGAAGTGCGGGCACCTTCTCGTTCAAAAGACACAAGTTTTATTAAAGAATAAAAAAAGAAAGGCACACGTAGATACTTAGTTATGAATATTTAAAGATCGAAACACGAAATTGTACGAATTTCACAACAATTTCAGAATCCAAGGATTGCCATTCCCATAATCCCATTACCTACATATTTACCTGCTTACGTGTATTACATAATTCATAAATGTGCTAAGTAAATCCCTCTAATTTAATTTCTTGTCGTTTGTGAGTCTGTGAGCCCCTTTTGACTTAGTTATGAATTTAACGTGCTTAGATATTCTCTAGGCTAGGCAGATTACTTGGGATAGTCTACTGAACCTTTATAAAATAACACTTTGTTATGACAGGATACGTTCTTAATTTGGCACAGGACAGACCAGGCGAGGCGTGTCCAAAATGTAGAGCTTGCCTTACTTGTAAGATCTAAATAGTAGGAACAAGATAAATATAGGTACGGTCAGCAACATAAGTCAGTTAACACTGCTACTTTTTGACGTCATATAAATTAACACAAAATTATTCGATAAACTGCTTTTTTTTTTGTTTAACTGTTGTGACTTTATGAGTTAATGTTCTTAAAATTTTAAGTAGGTACCTACTTCTGTTCCGATTTGAATTAAATATTTCGCTTAAGAGCGTTAACGCCTACAGCATTTCATACAAATTTTCAAGTCATTTTTTTTCGAAATGAATGAACCGAGTTTAATGAAACTTCATACGTATAAGCAAGATATATAGGTCTCAAAAGTTAGTTAAGAACATTTTCAAAATGTCTAATTTAAAAGAAGATAATTGGAAATCTCTATTTCTATGGAATATTTAAAATCGGATGCATTTAGCTGTAACACTATTTTTCAAAAATGTTCGCAACTAACTTTTTAGACCTATGTATCCTGCGTATACGTATGAAGTTTCATTAAAATCGGTTCATTCATTTTGAAAAACAAGGACTTCAAAGTTTGTATGAAATGCCGGTCGGCGTTAACGCTCTTAATAATAATTTAAAAACTGCAAGTAATCGACTTTTGTTGCTGAGTGTACTATAACGTGTAAAATAATATGGACTATAGAGTCAGACCCGCTACTTTTGCATATTTATATAATAAACAATTTTCATAAAATTGATTAACTTAATTACGTACATACATGTACGGCGGGCAGTATGGTATTCGGAGAGCAATTCTAATTAAATATTTTGTTTACATCCACTTTTTAATTAATTGGTCACTTAACTCTGGCGACCTAAACGCATTTTCAAACTCACCAAAAGCAGACCAGAATAAAATGGAGGTGCCAAACTTTTCTGTGATAACATGTGAGAATTTTATCAAGTCAAATAAATTAATGAGTTTAGATTGGTTACAAAATCTAATGATAATATTTGACTATTACGTCCAAACGGACGATAAATTAATATCTAATGGCACTGATCCGGATAATCCATAGGGATTACTTAATTTCCCAACACACCGCACTCTATTAATCCGGACAGCCACACCACCCAATTAATATTAATAATTTAATTGGTGGATAGGTAATACGAGTGTTTGGCCTGCGTAAACGATAATCTGTTCAAGTAATTGTTTACAAAGGTTCAATTTCAGAATATTCTATGAAAGTAGACGTGCTTATTATATGTTACATAAATCTGAAACGCGGTTAAAAAGCGAGATACACTTTAAGAGCCACATCACAAAATTTTAACAGAACATTGCAGTCGTAGTAAAATAATGCGTTCACGATACGTGAGCTCGGACATCAGGAGGCGGGAAAAAATGGCACAGGTCCTTCCTCGGTGGGCGCTCGCGCTGTAACCAAGCGCGAGCGCCCATCGAGGAAGGACCTGTGCAATTTTTTCCCTCTGTGGCTGTAACAATCGGTGCCCGCTTATGCAACGTAATTTATTCTAATTTAGAGTGATGTTAATATCGTTATTATGTCTAAATAAATGAAAGGGATTTTAATAAAACTTTACAATTAGTTTTTTTAAAGAACATAGTTTATTTTGTCATTTTTTTTTAAAATTTAATTACGCTTTGTTCAAACCAAAAAATCGCGATTAAATAGCGATATAAAACGTAAAAATTGCCCCGAGACTTTATTTTTTTACTAATTAATGTTATTAATAATCGATATTGTAGTACATTAAAAGTCAACAAAATTACTGTCTAATGCTTTATGTATTTTTTTAAGTAAAATTTATGCACAATTTTTATGAATAGGTATTAATGTTAGATTTATGAGTCTGAAATTGACTCTGCGATGATTTTTCTGCAAACTAGTTGTGGGAGCTTAATCGCCACAAAGTAAACAAATAAGTTTTTGTAAATGTGTTTGTTACATTAAGAATAAATACATACAAAAGATTGGTCTTTCTTTTAAATGTATTCAACAATGTCAAAGTTTTACCTAAGATGGTAAAATAAGCGACTAAAATCTTAGATAGCGTCGGCAGTATACTTACTTAAACTATTGGAGATTTATTGGCGCAAGTCGTAAGGAAGTCACTTATAGTATTGCGAGCGCCAGCTGAGATAAAGCGAGCCGGGTGAACTTTGTCGCGAAATTCCGAACTATTTCCGTGCTATCTCTGTTTCGTGTTGCGCTGCAGTCGGCAGCTCGGCGCGGCTCGGGGGCTTCTAACTGCAATATAACAGCTTGTTTGGCGCTTCTGATGAAGGACCAACTTGCCGCTAAAGTCTCCTTTTTGTTGGCTCTATGTTTTATGAAGATTAATGTTTGCACGCAGAACTTCTGTGCTTGTTCAGATGCGTGTGTTTTAAACGTCGGCACGTTTAGGTACCTACCTCGCTTTAACGTTTTATTCATGTCTTGGCTAATTTTAGTTTTAATTCAGGGTATTGCTGAATCTTTAAGATACGAAAATTATTCCTATTCGCTGCATAATTATAGATTTTGTTATATATCCATGAATTACATGATGTAGAGCACCTAAGATGTCCTTTTTCACAACTATGGCGAATAATTGCCACCCACTTAAAGTTTAGGGACGTCTACAACCGTAGCAAACACGTGGCATTTGCCAACTACAAACAAAGTTGTTTTCACACAATGTGATGGAATGTTATGACATTCTCCCTCCGTGCAACCTGCACGGGAGGTCGCCAGGAGCGCGATCTCTCTCAAACATTGTTCAGAACGCTGTACTTGGGAATTTGACCGCATAACTCGTGAACTAACAGCCCCGACCCTGCTGTGAATATTTCAACGTCATCTGTCACTCTGATTCTGTAAATTGTTATTACATGACTGTAAATCTGTAATAGTCGGATGAGGCATGGCGTTATCGTCTAGCTGGCAAGTATTTAACTAAATGATAACACGCCAACATAACCACCCACTTTTTATTTTCACAAGCTGCTTTCGAAATTGCGGTAATTCATTAAAGTGTGGGTAGATTTGAATCATGTGAAGCTTGAACCTTATAACAAAGTACCTACCTTCAATCTAATTCTGAACCAATAAGAAAACGATAACTTAATAGAGCCTTGCG
This sequence comes from Cosmia trapezina, assembly GCA_905163495.3. Taxonomy (NCBI): domain Eukaryota; kingdom Metazoa; phylum Arthropoda; class Insecta; order Lepidoptera; family Noctuidae; genus Cosmia; species Cosmia trapezina. The sequence goes on from LR991028.1 coordinate 13,297,130, forward strand.
GATGTTTTTGCCGGGAACCGTTTACGCTTGTGGTAGAGATTGTTACCATGTAATAAGTAGGCAAGTACTAGGCACCTACTTATGTACGTATAGTCGTCCGGAGGCAGATAAAAGACTTGTTAGTGAAACATAATTATTCTTTATAATAAGGGGACTAATGTTTATCTTAATTATAGCGGACACTAATGTAGGGAAACAACATACAAGAACATACATGTGAGGGCAGTTAAGTATAACATTTATACATAATATAATCTCAAGTAAGTAAATCACACTTAAAAGCGCGACGAAGTACTTTCCTACCTAAGTAGCTCGCTTAAATATTCTATTTTATTTAAACGCGCGAGATTACACGAAAAGCATCAAGAGTGTTCGCACAAACACCCGTTTATTGTATTTACCTGTGAAATAAGTACTTAGCTACTTTAATAAGATTAACAATGAGTGGTGACGGTTCTAAAATTCTAAATTGTCCACGAAAATAGGTGGGCATTTTAAAAGCCGGGCGGAGACAGATGGCATCACGCGGTTACAAGAAAAATAACCGAGCATTAATTTGCTATGACAATGACTTATCTGTCTGAATTCTTCTGTTTATAGATAAGTATTCTCCATTATCTGAATATACAGAATGGTGATAAAATGTCGACATGGCCAATTAAGATTTTATAATAGAGCTGCTAACCGGCACCGTCACCATTAAAAAAAACTGGTCAAGAGAGAGTCGGACTCGCGCACCGAGGGTTCCGTACCATCATTTAAGTATATGTAATTTTTGTTGATGATTTCTGAAAAACTGTGCTATTTAGAGACATCGTTTTATTTTTCCTATAATCTGTACATAAACTGCAAACTTCGGAGATAAGGGGGGGACGGTATTTTTTTAAACATTTTTCATCAAAAGTCGAAAACTATGCGGCCTAAAAAGAAATAAAAAAATGATTGAGAATGTGCAAACAGCGTTCTTTCATATGATACCCCAAATGCCCCAGTAGCCCCACTTTGAATTTTTAAGACACCCTTTCAGTCCCTGTTGCAAAAAAAATTGTATATTTCTTTCTTATTTCCAAAATAGTTGGGTAAACGTCATCTAAAGCTGTTCCAAATAACAGCTTAATAGCATTAGTAGTTCTTGAGATATCCAGCTGTGACAGACAGACAGACAAACAGACAGACTCAGGCGCACCATAAGGGTTCCTTTTTTACCATTTTGGTACGGAACCCTAATTAATAAATCTGGAGTCCGGAGATATGGAACATTTTAAAATTTCCTTTGCTCACATGGTAGAATTTTTTGTAAGTACCAAAAAAACTTTTTTGCAAAAAAAAATAACCGACTTCCAAAAAAAACTGCAAAGTGAAAAATAACTTTAATTTCGGAAGTCGGTGTCTTTGGATCTGTATTTTAGTTTTTTGCCACCGACTTCCGAAATTAAAGTTATTTTTCACTTTGCAGTTTTTTTTGGAAGTCGGTTTTTTTTTTTTTGTAAAAGAGTTTTTATTTTTCACTTTTTAGTGGGTCAGTTTGTAATTTTATCTAAGTTACAACATCCTAACGTCAACTGCGCATCTTCTTTTACAAAATATTGCTTTTCCCGATCCTGGGACGTTAATTGTTGAGGAGTTCTCCTAGTAAGAACCAGGAGAACTGGAGCTGATGGTGCAGTCACCATCAGCTCCACTTAAACATCATTGTGACGGAAGAGCATAAATTGGTAATCGAATCGCAACCCGATACTTATTATTGAGTAGTTCCGATCGCCATCTGTGGTCTTCATCATCAGTTCCACTTCACCAAATGGTACTTTCCGAGAGCAAATGCACAAGTTACTATAAAAAATACCCAAATCACTATAGGTGTGCCTATAAAATTTGAGGGTTTCCCCCGATTTCCATGGGATGGCTCATCAGATTCTGACTTGGTGACAATGGGACAACCTCGAGAGCATACCCTATCAAATAAAAAAAGATTTTTTAAAATCGGTCTACAATTGACGGAGAAATCGGTGTACAAACATAAAAAATATATATTTATATACGCGACGAATTGATAACCTCCTCTTTTTTTTTTTAAAGTCGGTTCAAAAAGTTAATACTAAACCTCCTAGGTTCGAAGTTATGCCGTTTTTGGCGTTAAATGCTAGTAACTACTTGTCTTGTCTCCCGACTTTCTTTTCTCAATGGTGACGCTGGCAGCTATACTACGTCTACTCACCTCTCACCTTAAAAGATTTTTGAAGTACTTACTAGCAGATACATTAAAATAGAGTGGACACCAAATACCAAACTGTGTCCGACTATTAGGCAATAAGTATTATTTCGCATCGATAACCGAAGACGTGTCAGTGATGGTCCGCATTCACCTGAACGACTTACGCCTATTTACGAGATTAGGTGTCGGTTTGATCGAATTTAAGCCCGGTTCCGGCACTTTGTGCGTTAAGTGAAAATAAAGGCACTGGCCAAATTTAATTTGGCGAGGAGAGTGAGAAACCAACGTAAGTGAGTAATATTTCAGAAGATTCTTTGACTGCTGCGAATTTTTATGGTGACTTTTCGCGAAATACACTAAGAAAAGGCATAATAGCACTTAATAGTAGGTAGGGAACTTTTCTTGTATACATTTCCGGAAAATTCTTGTTTCTGTGGGAAGTATAAGGTAGGTGTAGGCACTTATTCAAAAATGTCGTTAGTCCGTCAATGAATGCAAAACGGTTACACGCGCGGTGATAAGGTACAGCATGAGACCGCCTTCCGGAGCCCTGGTGGCATTTCGACCACATTCACCCCTCCCCCTCTCACCTTCGCCGGAACACCTCCCCGCTGCATACTTTTTGTGAAATCAGATTTATTTCTTCCGCTGGTACGGTAGTTGGTGTTCTTTTTCAACAAGACTGGCTTTGCCGCTGAAAACTTGTTTGAAACATGAAAGGAAAATTGTTACCAATGTGAAACTACAATTGTAGGGCTGGCGAACAATCATAGAGTTTCCAGATGTAATCGAAATAAATATTTCCTCAGTTTTATTTTTGTGATGTTAAAAATAGGTTGGTAACGTGTGTATAAAATCTATAATGTTTATAAGATTTATAAATTGATGATGGTTTCATCGTTTGTTTAAAATAATCCCTAAGTGTAATAATTGGCACGCCCGCCGTAGTGAAGATCGTAAAATACTTTGTTTAGTTTTTCGAATTCAATTTCGGTAATGTAATCTCTATCTATCTATCTATCTTTACAAATAAAAAGAGACTGACTGACTGACTGACTCATCAACGCCCAGCCCAAACCCTTGGACCTAGAAAGCTGAAATTTTGCACAGAGGTTCCCTTTATAATGTAGACAAGGAATAAGGAAGGAATTCCCAGTAGCACGTCCCCGTGGGATATTATACGACATTAACAACTGGCGAAGCCGCGCGGGTAGTGCTAGTTTTTCATAAAACGTGGCAAGGCTGCCAGCCTTTTGGGCACTTTTCCTGTTGACAGCGATGCGGACGAATTTTTTGATGCCCTATGATTATTTCCCCTCCGTTTTATCTATAGCTATTGGTAAGTAGGTTCTTGTACATATTATTATTGTTATTTAAAGTCTTAGCTTTTTAAATTATGTAAATATTATTTCAGTAATCTCTTTCAACTAGAAAGGTACCTATAGATACTATATAGGTAGGTACCCTACCTTCATAAGTATTCACCTAAAGAATAAATGCACATAGTTTCCATAATATTGGCAGCTGTCCACAATCACCATTCATTAAAGTTAAGTATTTATTGCGTCAACAAAGTCTTCAGCGTGTCATTCCACAAATGGGCGGGGTGCGGGCTGCGGGGTGTCGGGGGGTGATATTGGACTGGCTGCCGAGTGGTCCCGCTAAAAGCACACTACAAATGTTACAATGCTCTCCGTAGTCGTCTCAGCTTTCCACCATTCATTCACAATAAACGTTCCCTGTGAGGACAAAAATGCTGATACACTAAGTACTTTGTGTTTGTGACTAGGAATAGAAGTGATAGGGGTCTATCTACGAGCAATATTTTACATGAAAGGAAGGCTTGAGCGCATGAAATCGTGTCAACTACCTCAGTCTAGCTAGCATTTGTATACAAAACTAGATTTTATTGAAAGCATGTTGTAGGTAGGTATAGGTACCTATTGTAATTAGGTATAATTGAAATATCTGCACAACTCAACATATCGCACGTGCAAATTAATGTAAGTATTAAGTAATTAACGAATGTAAATAGAAAAGCTCAAAGGAAAACTTTATTAAAATAATCCTGCCTTCCCAATGAAAAAAAAACTGCATTAATTAATGTCGTTAAATGACGCAATTAAATACATTTACATCGGAATGTCCGTGAGGCGTGCTGCGAGCGTGCATTGCTAATGGTTTACTACGATTATCCAACTCGTCTCGATTAACACTCCACGGAAACGATTTCACGATGAAAATGTTTCTTTCTCTCCACGACCGCGAAATACACATCAATCTCAATAAGTGACATTTTACGAACTTCGTACATCGTATTGGGGGCTAATTCGAAAATAATTGTTCACAAATGGAACGATAAAATAAAATCGTTGTTGAAGAAAAGTGCACCCGAGGTAGGTGTTGCTTAGAAAGCGATTAGACTAAATGGTAGGTTAACATGTAGGTCTACGAATAGATTACACGCGAATGGTACGTAGGTACCTACCTACCTAATTAATCAGGAGATCAATACTTAAATAAATATACCTACTGCGCAGAGTGCGCAGCTATCAAATCAAAGTCCATTATGTGTTACTGCTAGAGTGAGTATGCACATTGCAAAGTACCTAAATAATAAATTAATGTAGGTATGCACCTTTGTGCTCATGAATTCATGATTCATGAAGCTTTCGCGGTAAATGCCTACCATTTATGTCTACATTAAGTTTGGCTTTATAAATTAATTTTACCTTACGGAGTGGCGAGTAAACTTTTGCAGTTTGCAGCGACCGTTCAATCACAGACTATCTCAAAGTCACCATCAACGTATAGTTCATTACTTATCTATAGGTTAATTTACTAATTTGAATTATTAAGATAAGCATCAAAGATAATTTATTATGCTGATTATGCTAATGAGTTTAGTTTTTAACGAGGCCTATTGTTTATCCTTATCCAAGATAACAAGCAAAAGGAAGTGTTTCCTACAAACAAACTAGCAAAAATGTTTTATTTCTCTTTGCCCAAACGAGAAGTGGACGAATTACAAACGCAGTCCAACAAAATAACGGCGAACTATGAAAACTTCGGGTGGTTACTAACTAAAAACAAAATATTGAAGAGGGAAATGGTGGGTGCAGTGTTGGGCAAAATTTAATTGCAAAGTACAATTAAAAATAACAATTGATTAATTGTTAATTGTGAAATATCAATTAACAATTAATTAATTGTTAACTGTTCGTTTTCCCGTTGTTCCTGCAATTAAACTTGATTTACATAATGTAAATAGAAAAAATATAAGATGGAGGAGTGGCAGTAGTGGCACAGGCTAGAACTCGTTCTTCGTGTGCCAGGACCTTGGTCCTGTTTTCGTCTTTTCATTTTTCTTTTCGAAAACCACCCGTCCTGTCCGACGACGACGACGACAAAGGACGAAAACATAGGACGGGGGCCTTGGTCCTTTGTTTTCGTCTTTTCATTTTTCTTTTCGAAAACCACCCGTCCTGTCCGACGACGACGACGACAAAGTGGTGGGTGTTTTTCGAAAAGAAAGACGAAAAGACAAAAACAAAGCTCGCTAAGGTCCTGGTCCTTTGTTTTCGTCCCTCGACGGACAGGTCGGGCGGTTTTCGAAAAGACAGAGGAAAACAGAGGACCTAAGGTCCTGGTCCTTTGTTTTCGTCCCTCGTCGGACAGGACGAGTAGTTTTCGAAAAGATAGACAAAAACAGAGGACCTAAGGGCCTGGTCCTTTGATTTCGTCCCTCGTCGGACAGGTCGGGAGGTTTTCGAAAAGAAAGACGAAAAGACGAAAACAAAGGACCAAGGTCCTGGTCCTTTGTTTTCGTCCCTCGTCGGACAGTACGGGCTTTCATGTATTTTTTATTAGCTGATATTTCTTTTAAGTACCAAGTAGTGCAAAAAACTGCCCACAAACGGCTAGCGCGGCGATTTGGTCGCAGATACGCCTTAAGAAACGGACGGAAAGTTTCGCGGCGAAATAAGTAGCAACAAGAAAGATCATTTATACGTGTAGGAAGGTGCAGTCGGAGAAACATGATTATTAATTGTTAGTTTTAATTGTTACTAACAACAATTAAAAATATTAGTTGCATTATTTTGATTGTATCTTGCAATTAACATGAGTTAATTTAAATAAATTAAGTAATTGCAATATGCAACTAACAGGGCCTCAAGTCTGCTATTACAATAGTGTCAGAATGGTCTATCATTGATTTCATAATTGTTGATTTTGACAAGTTTGGTAATCTACTAATATAATGGCGTCATTATGACTTTCCAATGGTCAACCACTGACACTCCATTGTATGAAATTATGAATTTAGCAGATTACGAACTTTTAGCAAAATGACAATGCAGTGACAATGGGATCGTCTTGGAATGTAAAAAATAGCAGACTTGGGGCCCAGATTCATTGCAATTAATTTTTCAATCAATTACTACGTTCATTAAACTATTAATTGATTTAAGGCCAACACTGGGTGAGTGTCATCTGTGGCTGGGCTCGGAGGCAGTGACGAACGCGGGCTGGGGCTCGGGCAGCAGTCACGTCGATATGCATCGCTAGGCGTACACAATCCTCCGACATCATTACATCAACTGCACTGTGTGAACACACAGATGTATAGTTCAGTGCTTAATTCGCTCACTGAACACCACACACCCTCTGAACTTGCTTGTTTTCACCGCCGCCGCCACCGCCGCCGTGCTGCAGTTTGCTATTATTACATTTATACGGCTTCATCTGAGTTTGAAGTATGACAAAACATGGCTCTGGTGTATCTAACTACGGCGTTTTCTTCAATTAAAGACAGCACTATTAAGTAAAGTATTTAGTATTAGATACATTTTCAGCTGCATTACCTACAGGTAGGTTACAGGTAGGTAACTGGTGCTTGATAATGATCTGCAAAAAACCGGAAGTCACTAGTCTAAGCGTATAATACATAACCTACCTAGGTACCTAACTACCTACCTATAGGTAGTTTTCTATCACACTAATATTATAAAGGCGAAAGTTTGTGAGTGTGTGTGTGTGTGTGTGTGTGTGTGTGTTTGTTACTTCTTCACGCTCTAAAAGCTGGACCGATTTGGATGAAATTTCGTATGTTTTATTAAGCTACTATATTATATTTTTTTAAGCTTTTTATGCTGATCTACGCGGGTTTAACCGTGGGGCGCAACTAGTAGTTAATAAAACGGCAACAGTCAAGGGTTTCATGGCATCATTATTTTGTATTATGGCCAGTATGCTTAATACTTACAATATTAATAATACATAATTATACAATTTTGCCGATAAAAAGTATGCTTTCTGTGTGTCCTAAGTGCATAATACTAATGATTGAAATACTATCGCGAATTCATGCAAGCTGCTAGCTGTATGCTTGTGTTAAAAATGAACAGTGTTGCCAGCGTACATCCATGAAGCAATTTTTAGTACAATAAAGTAGAAGTGTACGCGTATAATCTTTGATTTTGATATTTTTGAGTTAGTTATTATTTTTCGTATTTTTTTTTTGCATTTGTGAAAGGTCTCCGATCATAGTATTGTATTAATGTTTTGCTCTTATTGACCAAAAAAAGAAACTATTAGCAGAATTTATAAATATGAAATGACTATACAGCCACAGGGTGACAGGCTGATGTTGACATTTCATTGCAAAAAAAATCTGCGGTTGCGTTGCGAATATTTTTGTAAATATTTCGTTTGCTTGCCAATTTTCAGTGTAATTTACGTCAAGTTTAGTTCGTTGCTCCGTATTTAGTAAAAATCTTGGAAGATAAACGTTCCCATCGAATGTCTACTTTCTAAATCACCACGACTTGAGCCCCCCGTGCTCCTCGGTGATTTAAATGCTTAGGCCCTCGCAAGTGCTCTGTGGGCCCACCGTAAATAGGAGTTTGGACCGTATTATTTAAGTGTTTAACTCCGCCCAGACGACCCACTGACCAAGTGTTTTGTGTTTATACTTGAATAACCATGTCTCGAAACAATGTTGTGTACCTATTGCCTACCTGGCTGCCAAGTCATCAAAGATGACGGTAAATATGATGTTCTTTTTCTATCTACACAATGTATTGCTGGTTTGAGTTTGAGTGTAATGTTTTGTTTTACATAATAAATATAAACATGCAAAATTGGTATTTATTTTATTATCCTCGAAACAACAAGTTTAGTGTCGAATTAGCGTTACCGAATTGAATAATGTAGAATGGTTGAAAATTCTGTTGTAGTAAAACTAAACCTAAAAATTTAAAATCCAGTTTGTAGAATTTTCAACCATTCTCCATTATACAACTCGGTAAAGCTAATTCTACTTGTATGTAGCTATGGTAACGTACCACGCCACGTGACATTGAATAGTGTATGTCCGCGTAACTAGATGGCGTTGCCTAAGAAAAGCCTAAGTTGCCAGTCTATCTCAGTATATATAATAGTAGTCTATGCATGCATCGTACTACCTATGATCGGACTTTTAATTACCTGCAGTAAAATGACACTTCTACTGTCATTTCGCTATCAAATGGGAACATTTTTTACTCAGAACAATAACAAAGCATAGAAGGAAGGCTAAAAACAGAATTCTGTAACTACCTTTATTCCCGTTCTATTATTAGGTACGATAAAGGTACGATAAAGGATGTGGGAAAGAGATAAATGTTTTACTCTTTGTTTTACTTTCTTGGCATGGTCACAAGATCAATTGTCATTTGGTTAAAAAAGTTATAGTATGACGCGGCCAAATTTGATAGTACTTTGTTTCAATGTCTGACAGTTCGTTCATTGAACTAGCTGACTTATTCGCGTGTTCATTGTTTACGTGTCTGTCGTAATATTCCATGGTTTTGCAATGTTTTAATAATATTTCTACTGTTAGATTGCATGAATTCTTTGTTTAACTACAAATAGTGAATGTGTGGACGCTGTGGAGCAATTTCTTGTGTGGTTGGGGGCTGCAAGACCCATTCATAGCGAAAATAAAATGAACAACAAATATTGACCTTCCATCGGTAAGTTTTTGCTCAATTTCTTGTTGCCTAAGATCTGATAAACGAATATAAATACATAACAAATATTGCTGTGTCACTATATAGCTGAAACCAGTCGTAATATTTATTCCAATAGAAGTTATTAGCGAATATTCGGAAATTGTTTTGGGGTTATCTTGATCAGCCATAGTGACGTAAATAATGTTGTCGATACTTTTCTTTTACAGATTTCCTAGACGATGTGAAAAAAAAATGGATAAATTGTATTGGTAGACGAAATTGGACTCCAAACAGCACAGCCACATAATATGCTCCAAACATTTTACTTTGTATTCATTTGGTAATGAACCTATGAAATGGATGTAGCATGTTCTTTAAGTCGTCACTTAGAGTACATGCTGTTCCTACATTATTTGTTATGGATAGAACAGATGAAATGGTCTTGATATATTATGATATAATTAAGGTATTTTATTGGCAATAAATAGTATCCCGTTCAAATTAAAACTTGATTTATTACATTACAGGAAATACTTATGGAAGTCTGCGAAGAAGGACATAGCGCAATACTGCAAATTAAAAAAACCGCTCACCATCAACAGTAATCTAACATGAAGACAGGTATAACATTCAGAAATATGTTCACTTGATATATGCGATACAATGATATTATATTAAAAATATCATTGATGCGATATCATTCTTCTAATTATCCCAGTCGGAAATATAATCGAGTGCAAATTTATTTATTTATTTTTAATACAAAATACGTAATTGTAGGATCCCGTAGCAATGGAAGTTGAAACAGGACCTAGTACATCGGTACAAATTAATGAATCGCCACTGATCTTGACATCTCGTGAAATCATCTCACATCAGTCAGGTAAGACATACAAATAAAACTATTTACCTAAATAAAAACGTTGATAAAAAATCTTACATAAATTTTATTGAGAACTGTTTGTTTTAGGAATCCTTGACACAGATGACAATAACAAATTCAGAAATAATAGGATTCCATCCCGATTCAAGAAGACTGCGCTTTTGGTGAGTTCCTGGTCGCCAGAGCCGACTCCAGAATCCTCAGGAAGTTCATCCGTACCAGGGCGGAATGATTATGGTGTGGGCTGGAATTCGACTAACAGATTATTAAAGTGGCTAGGCATTTTATTTTTTTATTTAAAATATTATCTGGTCGTTATTTATTTTTTTATGTACGAAAAGTTTTTGTCGCTTTGGTACCATTTTAAATTTTCATAATAAATTTTATTTTTTCACTAACAACCATTTTATTTAATCAAATAATTCAAATCTCTATTAAATTACGCTTCTACTGATTTACAATAATATATGTTACATAAAAAGTATTAAAATAAAAATTATTAGGTACTTTGAATACCCTTTTTCCCTAGACTTTGTTGAGTAGACTATGATGTAATCTAAAATTCAAATAAATATGAGAAAGTAAGTTGCTAAAAACATTTGCAAAACCGAATGTCTCCCACTTCTTTTCAATAAACTCATCAGTTATTATGGCAACTAAATACATTCGGGTTTAGCTGGGTCAGATTTAATACATGAAGAGCTGTCGGGAACCAAGGAAGACTTTGGTGATGATGATGACGAACTATTTAGTTCATACTTAAAGTATTGTTTCATTTTGAACGAATATATTAAGTACTAGCTTTTGCCCGCGACTTCGTCCGCGTTTCCGTCGTTTTTCGTAAAAAAGTACCATATGTCCTTCCTCTCGGTTCAGTGGTTTTGATGTAACAGACAGATTAACTTTCGTGTTTTAGTAGGGAAATATAATATGTCAATCCACAATACTGTTGAAAAATATCGCAATAAGGAACCGCAGAATATTATTATTAATAGCTGTGCCCGCGACTCCGTCAGCGTGTAACTCCTTGTATGTTATTAAGTTAATGTATTGGACTGCTAAGCTATCGGGAGTTACACGTGTTATTGTGAGTCAACCATAAAAGATAGACATATGCTGTTGTGGGATATTTTTTAGATAATTTTATGTAGAACATTTCCGTCACAAATGATTTCTATGTAGCTTTAACCATTAAGGCTGCACACGCGACGGAAGCTTAAAAAATGGAGCAACTTCTCCCGTTTTCCCAACATTTCCCTTCACTGCTCTGCTCCTATTGATTGTAGCGTGATGAAAAGTATACTATAACCTCCCCAGGAGTATGAAGAATAATTGTACCAAGTTTCGTTAAAATCCGTCGAGTACTTTTTGTTTCTATAAGGAACATACAGACAGACAGACAGACGGACAGACAGACAGACAGACAGACAGACAAAAATTTTACTGATTGCATTTTTGGCATCAGTAGAATCTGATAGTTATTTTGAAAATATATATCATGTACAGAATTGACCTCTCTACAGATTTATTATAAGTATATAGATTGGTATCATAAGTATGCTTAGTTACTTCAAAATTTTTGGTACGCACGGCTACAGATCAAGCTATACATTTCCAGTATAAGCTGATCTCCCATTGTATAGGATTTCCTTACAATGAGCGGTCAGTGTAAACTGGAAATGTATAGCTTGATGTGTAGCCGTGTGTACCTACGGTTATTATTCTTGGCAGTGTAAGCAAGAATGTCATTGTAAATTCTATCGACGTTGAAATTTAGTGGGTACATCACTAGTCAGAATAAAATGAATGACAACCTACAAAATTTCGAAACGTCTTCTGTATACGTGTCCTTCTTTAACATCATAGCGGCTCCATAAGTCAAAATGAAACAAATATATTGAGTTCAGTTGCTATTTTAACACTACTTCTATGCTTTGTTATTGTTCTGAGATTTTTTAACGAAATGACAGATAACAAGTGTCATTTTACTGCAGCTAATTAAAAGTAAGTAAGTAGTACTAGTGAGTCGGTTATTTCGAGAAATATGTTGGATTTGTACGTAGGATGAGCCTTTTCTTTTTTACATTTGTATTGTAATTTCAGAATCTGATTTTATGTAGGTACTTACCTAACGCACAACTGATATTTGCAGACCACACAACTGTTCAAATCGGGGCCAAACAACCTGCGACCCTTTGTGAGTGAGTGATGCAAACGAAGCCACATTAATTAATTATTATGTTCTTTGTAGCTTCGTTGTATGTATTTACCGACATTAGACATGATCGTATTTAAGCTGGCGATGAATTACCGATAGTTATTAACTGTATTTAATGAAAGCCTGCCTTGATTAATTCCAGGAAAAGCGCATCGGATATTATCACATCGTTGCTCAAATGGAAAGAGATTAATCAGTAACTATAATAATTATTGTGTTGATTGTGAATATATTGAATTTTATTTAACTGGCGAAATGTTGCTGTACTATTGGTACACCTCTGCCTAATCCTCCGGGGAAAACAGGCGTGATGTTATGTTATTTAGAAGTACAGGTACCTAGGTAGCTTTGTTTGCTTTGTTTGTAAAGAACTAAAACCGAATATCTTTGTGCAACACATTTTGTACATACCTACTCGGACATAGGGGCGTTCGCAAAATTAAAAAAAAACCTATTCATTGGTTCTTTTTTTTTCCTGCTCGATAGCTACTCCAATCGACGACGTCGTCGGTCAAATGCAATAATATTAAGGACCTGACTACACATGGATATAATAGCCCATGTTCAGTTGTAGTGAAGGTATATAATTAATACTGTGTATCATGACTATTCATGACAGATGGGTACATGACATGACCCCCACAAAGTTAACGTGTACCTACGTAAGTGGAAGTTAACACTACAGAGGCCTTTTAAGTAAGCCCTAATTACTAGACGCAAGCTTTCATTTTGCTCACAAAATAAGAGGACACCGGCTCATATCATGGACTCGAGTCTTGTCAGTCTTTAATTAAAACATCAGAAACATTCACTTATGTAATTTCAGTTTCACAGAGCAATTTCCTAGATCGCTTTCCACTTGATAACGATCCGATGCACAACACAGCTTGTTATTCTTTCATTTTGCATAGCGATGCATTGAACAATCATATATGGATAAAGCTTTTCCGCAAATTTTATGGATTGCACAACGAAATAGATATTTTTTCCCCGAATTTTCCAAACGAATTGAGTTTCAATTTCGTTAGTGAACCCAGTTCTGAATAATATTGTTTCCTAGAATTAATAAGGCAATACGAAGTACCTATTTGTGGAGGCATGCGATACTTAGATAGGTACTTGTTTAATTTTCAATATGTAACATTGTAACACACCTTACACACCCAAGTTAAACCAGAGTATAAGTTCGGTTTCCGAGGCAGTCTAATCTAGGTACGAACTCAAGTTTCAAAGCCAAAGTTAAAGCATTTATTTCAATTACACACTATTTAAAACTCGCCACTTATAAATAGTCTAGAAGACTGTCAGTTAAAAAGTTATGTCTGCGTAGATTTTTGTGGATATTAGAGAGCAAGAAACTTAACGTTTATACTTTTAATATCTACTATAATAGCTTTTGCCCGCGGCTTCGAGTGCATGGAGGTCGGAAATTATCCCACGGGAACGTAATACCGGGTTAAAAAGTATCATAATAATATGTCCTAATCGAGGTCATGGTCTACCTATTTGCAAATTTCATCCAAATCCATTCAGCCGTTTTAACGTGAAAGCGTAACAAAGAAACAAACTCACTTTCGCATTTTTAATATTAGTTAGGAAGTTAGGATGATGAATAGATGAGTGATGATGATGACTGATGACTTAGGTGTACCTAACACAGTGTTTTGTAGGAGTAGGTACCTATACTAGGTACCTACTTATGGACATTGTTAGGTGTATTTCCTGCCTTCACCGGCCTTTGTCCAGCTATGAAATACGATAGGCCTGAGTACTGCAGTAATATCTAAGTAGGTACCTATACCTACCTAACGTAGGTACCTACTATGTTTCATAATCACGGCAATTCCAATTACCTATCTGTGTATTACGGAAGCATTGATGATTAATTTCTGCGAAAACACTCATTGGTAAAATGGTGAATTATGAGCTTGTCTACCTATGCGTTGGTACCCATAAGTTAGATAGCTGTTGTGCTAAGATTATTATTAGTTTCAGATCCACTGAAACAAAATACCCTGAAGCTTTGTAGGTACCTATTATGTTAATCTTTACCCAAGTATTTAGCTCTACAACATACACATACATGAAGCTGTCAAAACATAACAAGATATCCAAGTATTAGTAGGTTGTTCCTTAATTAAACGAAACGAGAAAGGGCTACATCAAAATAACAAGACGAGCGCCGCGCAGACAGATAAATTATAATATACCTAAGCGTATTGACGACACAGAGTTCTCGGCGCGTGAGTCAAAACCACGTAAATAAACGGACATGACACCATCACTGCCCAATGTTATGAAGAATGTACCTACGTAAAGTCAGCAACAAAAGTAGATTAACACTTGCAGTTTTTTAATCTTAATTATCAAGCGAAATTTTTAATTCAAATCGGAACAGAAGTACTTAAATTTTAAGAACATTAACTCGTAACAGTTAAACGAAATAAAAACATTTTGTTGAATCATTTTGTGTTAATTTAGGTGATGTCAAAAAGTAGCAGTGCTAACCGACTTCTGTTGCTGACCGTACCTACTTGTTATGATGAAGTACGATTTATAGTCTTGGTTACCAAGCATACCATTTATTTAATATTTTAATAGACAAAGGCTCTCTCGTATTCAAGTGCCCTTTGTTGACGTCAAAATCTCCTATTGTTATAAGCAGTCTTATCAATTTCTTCATCAACCGAGGGTATTTTGTGAAAAACATTTTGATTTCAGAGAGCGACTTTAGATTGTTTGTTGTATTCTGTAAACAAAAGTTACAAAACTTTTGTTTGGTGATGATGCTTAGAAATTCCATAAATAGAAACAAATTCCATTAAAAATATAAGTAAAGTAGAACATCGAAGAATAAACAACGATACAATTGAAGCGCAAAAAGCGATATTGAAAAGTTAGCCATTCAAATGTAAGTTAGTAAAATAAGAAAGTACGAAGTTTCTTTGTAAATTGAATCAAACAACTTTCGAAGAAATAAAACTGTTCAACAGGTCGGGTTAGTTACCCGATAAAGTAGAAACTTTTCGTCTTGTTCATTAACAATACAACACAATTGTTACATGGAACTTCTTAACATAAATTTACCAAGTTTGGTGCTGTCCGCAACTTTTAAGTGCATGTTGCAAGTATGCATAGCCGCCTGCAGCCTTGTAATTAAAGGCATATCATTAAAGTATGGTTAAACGTTAAAACTTACCTTTAGTGACAGCTTAAGGTTTGTTGTTTATAAGTTGGTAGGCAGGTCGGTGGACACGCGTGGCGGGTGTCGCTTGCGGGGCGCGGGGCGGGAGGGCGTGCGTTGTGGCGCGGCGTCGCGACGGCACTACCGCGCGCCGCTGCCGCCCGCCCGAGCGTCCGCCCGCCCAAGCGTCCGCCCGCCCCACGCGCCGACGAATTCCTTGCTGTGATTAATCGTCGAGCCACCTGCGGAGCCTTTTGTATATCGTTAATGTGTTCAGCTTGGTCTCTATAAACAATTTTGAATAACAATGAGGTAGGTACTCGTATAAGTATAGGACATTTTCCATTAAATTCACATTAACTCTCTATAGGTAGGTATTTTCATAAGTAAGCACTTTATTGTAAGGAAATCTCGTCAAGAAAATATAGTAATTTGTCAAAATACCACTTTAATTTGGCTTAAATAATGCAAAAATGAAATACTTACCAATTAAGTGTGTATCATGTGGGCAAAATAAATAGTAGGTACCAAGTAGTATCCGCACAAAGATTGCTTAGCATAAATCTTGAACACACTAAAATAAAGGTTTATAGTGTACGTCATACAAAACAAATAAACCAAAGTCATTTTCCCCTTAGTTGGTTGAGTAATGACTTTGGAATGAGGGGACGGTGGGGGGGGTTAACGGTGGTTTTACTCGTAACACAGACACGTAAGTACTATTAATCTGTGCGATGGAGAGCGGAGCCGATGAATGAGCTCAGGGTGAGACAATGACAGCTTCCTAAAGCGAGCCGGTCTGGACAGGACGACGGACGCGAACGGCCTGTGCGACCTAATTTATTTCACTAAAGAGATACTATGATAAATGATACTACGACGATTCATTTTAGTTACTGACTTTTGCCCGCGGGTTTTCCCGCATGGAGGTCGAAAAGTATCCCACGGGAACGTACTACCGGGATAAAAATTATCTTAGTCCTAACCCAGGTCACGGGTCTACCTAGCATGTGCCAAGCTCCATCCAAATCCGTTCAGCCGTTTCAGCGTGAAAGCGTAACAAACAAACTCACTTTCGCATAACACATTTGTTAGGTTTATTGTTGTTTTCTTACCTGGATCACGTCGTAGATTGAAATTCATAACACTTTGCACTGTACATTTTCTTTCGCTGCCTGCCTGCGTCTCGGTGGTACGATCAGCAACAGAAGTCGGTTAACACTGCTACTTTTTGACATCATCTAAATTAACACAAAATTATACGCTAAACTGCTTTTTAGCATTTCATTTATTAGATGAGAGTTAATTTTCTTGAAACATCTGTTCCGATTTTATTGGAGTACCCTATTTTTCTCAATAATTAAGATTTAGAAAACACAAGTGTTAATCGACTTTTGTTGCTGACTGTACATATAACTCACTTTCTGAAAGTGGGGTCCTGGGTTTGATTCCTAAGTTGGACAAAGTGTCGGTCGTTTCAAAGTGAATCACAAATTTTTCAGTATCAACCGGCCATCGGGATTTATGCTCGGCTAGTGGCAATAGTAGACTCGGATCGCCTCCTATAAAGCCGCAATTACACATTCGCGCGAGCGACGAGGCGAGCGGTGAGTCGAGGCACTAGCACGAATATCATCATCATTCTCCTGCCCTTATCACAATCTATCTGGGGTCGGCGCAACATG
Organism: Cosmia trapezina; assembly: GCA_905163495.3. Taxonomy (NCBI): domain Eukaryota; kingdom Metazoa; phylum Arthropoda; class Insecta; order Lepidoptera; family Noctuidae; genus Cosmia; species Cosmia trapezina. The sequence goes on from LR991028.1 coordinate 13,314,307, forward strand.
TTCATGAGAAGTATGGAAAAAAGGACATGTTGCGCCGACTAGCACGAATATGTAAACATCAATTAATATTTTGATCATCGTAGTAATCGATTGAAAAATTAATTGCAATTAATTAATTTAAATTAACTCATGTTAATTGCAAGATACAAAAACAATTAATAATCATGATTCTCTGACTGCACCTACCTACACATATAAATGATCTTTCTTGTTGCTACTTATTTCGCCGCGAAACTTTCCGTCCGTTTCTTAAGGCGCGTCTACGACCAAAACACCGCGCTAGCCGTTTTTGGAGCTATCTACTTGGTATTTAAAAGAAATATCTACTACTTAATAAAAAATATATTAAAGCCCGTACCTACTGTCCGACGAGGGACGAAAACAAAGGACCAGAACCTTAGGTCCTTTGTTTTCGTCTTTCTTTGCGAAAACCGTCTGTCCTGTCCGACGAGGGACGAAAACAAAGGACCAGAACCTTAGGTCCTTTGTTTTCGTCTTTCTTTGCGAAAACCGTCTGTCCTGTCCGACGAGGGACGAAAATAAAAGACCAGGACTTTGGTCCTTTGTTTTCATCTTTCTTTTCGAAAACCGCCCGTCCTTACCGACAACTACGACGACGAGGAACGAAAACAAAGGACCTTTGTTTTTGACCTAAGGTCCTTTCTTTTAGTCAGGCGACTTTCTATTAAAAGGATGGGCAGTTTTTGAAAAGAAAGACGAAAAGACGAAAACAAAGGACCAAGGTCCTGGTACTTTGTGTTCGTCCCTCGTCGGACAGGTCGGGCGGTTTTTGAAAAGAAAGATAAAAAAACGAAAACAAAGCAAGGTTCTGGTCCTTTGTTTTCGTCCCTCGTCGTCGTCGTCGTCGTCGTCGTCAGACAGAACGGGCGGTTTTCGAAAAGAAAAACGAAAAGACGAAAACAAAGGACCTAAGGTCCTGGTCCTTTGTTTTCGTCCCTCGTCGGACAGGACGGGCGGTTTTCGAAAAGACGAAAACAGAGGACCTAAGGTCCTGACCCACGAAGAAGGATTTAACGCGGCCTGGAACTAACGGCTTCCTGCTGACTTTGCAAGATCATCAGTCAACCTTGTGAGAGTCCTACACTATAATGTCACTCCTCCATCATAAACCATTTCTATTTAAAATTTAATTAAAGTTTAATTGCAGGAACAATTAACAATTGATTAACAGTTAACAGTTAATTAATTGTTAATTGATATTTCACAATTAACAATTAATCAATTGTTATTTTTAATTGTACCTTGCAATTAAATTTTGCCCAACACTGATGGCCCATAGTACCTAAACGGTCACTCGTGTTGCCTAAAGCCGCAAGAATATGTCGCCGAACAATTCGGCGAATGGCGAGGCGAGTCACGAGCACGAATGTGTAAATTCGGTATTACATGTGTATATAGGTACTATACTGTAACGTGTAGGTACCTATACACCTCTCAGCCTACCCCCAATACATAAGATGTTATGATACGTAATATGCATTCACTAAGTCTTCAAGGTAGGTATTACGTACAAAGGTACAAAGCCCCGAGTTCGGTCGAATACAAACAGCTGCCTGGTTCTGGCATTACCTCGTGGCGAGGTGCACCATATGATATGAAATCATGCTCGGCAAACAATCCCGCTTACGAGCTGCCGAACTGATAACGACACATTTACGAGCGCGCGGGGAAATTGAATTTCTAAACGAATTTTTGGAAGTGTCAGTGTTATGCAAACATCTATGATAAATCGGAGGTAGGTAGGTAGTGGAAGTATACTCTAGTTTAGGCACGAATTACGATACTTATAGATTATTGATATGTAAGAACCTACCTATAAAATCGATAACCTAAGCTAGACCTTTAATAGAAGTTGAAGAAACTCCCGAAGAAGCAAATTGGATGATGAGTTCGATTCTCAGGTAAATTATAGAACTCTTTGTGCAGGTTGATATAAGTTCTTTAATCGACCTTTATCTAAGTGAATAGTTCCTATTCTTAGAGAGAAAGAACAAATATTGTTGATTATACACCCTTGCTCCAATGCTCAGTATGTTTTTGGCGTTTTTAGATTGTTTATTTCAGGTCATTGTGATTCAGTGAAATCATAAATACAGGATGAAATTGAATTCATGGGGATTATTGTACCTACTCATCATTATGAACTTTTACTATACGAAAAAAACCTGCTGTTCCCTACAGTTGTTCGTATAACTCATCAAAATGTAGGGAACAGCTGATTTTTTTTCGCGATTTCAGGTTTGCTATCATCGTAAAAGTTTTTCGAGTACAATGACCCCATAAGATGCCAATGAATTCAATTTCATCCTGTTTGTTAGGTAGAAACCTACCGATTTATTCATTTAAAATGTATGTATTCAGGAACCTACTTAAGTAGGTAGGTATGGGCATTGAAAAAGATAAAAAACTTAGGTAGCCTAGCTACTTATGTTTTTCAACTTTTTAAACAGAACTCCTGGTGGTACCTACCTAAACATAATTATAAAAGAAAGTCGTGATCGCCTCCAGGAGTCGAGGTATTTATGCTGCGATTCTTTGACTTGGAATGTAGGTAGGTAGGTACCAACCTAGAAACCTCGAGGCGATCACGTCGTCCTTTTATAATTATGTTTACCACCAGGATTTCTATTTTTAAATAAAGATACATGAGAAGCTTTTTAGAGCTCAGCTTTGCCTTAATATCCATAACCGAGCTTTATTAGATTAAACGGATGATACCCGTTTGTCTGTACCTAATCTCACAAAGGTAGGTAATGCGTAGGTGGATAGCTTCTTTGATGTAAAACGCAATTTTACATTGTTTTCTAGGTACCTATCATAAAAAAGCGTTTTAATTAACTACGACACATTAAATGATCATCATCACCATTTCGTTGTACCTAAGTTCGTACCCAGGCAGGGGCTTTACTTTGTGTAAATTATTTCATCACCACTGCTCTCAAAACGGTGAAAAAACATCGTGAGAAAACCGGGATGTCCTAGAACCAAAAATTCGAAGACATGTGACATAGGTTTAAAGAATTTATTCTCATAAGAACAATACATAGGTTCACTTACAATGAGATACAAAGTTATTTCTTAAATTTAAATGAATACATTTTGCCTCAGGTGCGTGTTGGTGAAGTTATATAAATAAATAATAGGTAGGTAAGAAGTTGCTAGCATTAATTGATACGGTATGACTACATTTGCTGAATATGATTTTTTAGTTTCACTTTGAATGAGTTGATGTTGTTACAATCTTTTACGTCATTTGGCAGGTCATTATACAGCTGTGCTCCCTCGAACAATATGGTTTTTTCACCATACTTAGTACGAGCTTGTTTTCGTTGTAGTTTATTTTTATTTCTTAGGTTGTATGACATGGTTTTTTTGTGTAATTGTAAATTGGATTGTATGCTGTTTGTGGTGATTTTTTTAATTAGAATGCAGGTGCCGTATGTGTATAGTTGTGTGAGATTTAATAATTTAGTTTTTTCAAATATTATTTTAGTCGGAATCAGATAGTGATAATGATATAGGGTTTTAATAATTTTATTTTTGGGTTCTTTGCAAAGGCATCAGGATAGTTTTCGCGGCAGATCCCCATATTTCGATAAGATACTCGAGGTGTGATTTTACTAATGAGTTGTATATAATAGTACCTACGTATTTTCCGTGGAATACAATTTGCGATTTTGTGTAGTGATGCTAGTAATGACATTAATTTTGTTTTTACATGTTCGATGTGCAGTTTCCACGTGAGTTTGTCACACGTTTGTCATCTACCCTCAGACCGAGATATTTTTCGTGGTTGGATCTTTTTATTATGTCGTTATTTATAGTAAGAGGCGAGAATTCAGGTAATGGTTTATTTTTTGCGGTAAAAATCATGTATGTTGTTTTCGAGGTATTTATTGTAAGTAAATTGTATTTGAGCCACTCACTGAGTATGTCGAGATCTTTTTGAGCATCGGTTATAATATCATGTATGGATTTATCGAAATAAAAGAGGCATGTGTCGTCCGCGTATAAAGTTAGGTGTCCCGTCAACCCTATTTTGTTTATGTTATTTATATAGATTAGGAAGAGTAACGGACTTAAAATTGAGCCTTGAGGACAGCCATATGGTACATTCTTTATAGAACTAGTGAAATTACCTATTTTTACTATTTGTTGCCTATTCTGTAAATAAGATGTAAACATTTCTAGCGCTGTATCCACGATTCCTATGTTGTTTAATTTTTGGAGAAGCTTGTGGTGGCATACTGTATCGAACGCTTTTTTTAAATCAATAAATACCCCCAGGGCAACATTTTTTTTATGTATGTGTGTTTTGACTTTGGTTATCAAGTCTACTGTAGCTGTAAGAGTGCTAGATTTCGAGCGAAAGCCATATTTTTCGTCAATTAGGAACTTTTTCTCAAGAAGGTATGTGTTTAAACGGCTGTACAAGACTCGCTCAAATATTTTTGCTAATACAGGTAAAACCGACACTGGTCTGTAGTTACCTGGATCAGTCCTACTACCCGATTTGAAAATAGGGCTGACTTTGGCAACCTTAAGCGTGTTCGGAAAAATGCCGCGCATCAGACATTCGTTTATACATTTAGTTAGTTTCGGAACAATTATATTTTTGAGGCATTTGATCGTCTTGGTGCTGATACCATCTAACCCTGTACTTGTATTGCTATCAAGACCGTCAATTATTTTAGAGATTTCGTCTTCAGTGCTAGGAGTGAGTTTATTCAGAGTTACGTCGTGTAAGTGGTTGTGTTCGTACATAAGAGTGTTGCCGTCGTTCGCGTGATAAATGTCGGGTATTTGGTTAGCTAATTCCTCGCCTATTGATGACAAAAATGAGTTAAATAAATCACATATTTTGTTACCTTCGGTTACAGGTCCCGAGCTCGACATTAGTTTCGGAGGAGCATTGCTTTCTTTGACTTTGTTTTGTGCTAGGTTATTAATAAGTTCCCACATCTTTTTTGGTTGATTGTTGTTGTTGTAGAATAGATCGTGATAGTATTTTTTCTTGTGTGTGTTGATCAGGTTGGTCACGTGGTCTCGTTGTTTAGAAAAGGTTTTTTGTATGTGTCCGTCTTTTGGGTGAGATTTTGTCTGTTGCCATAGATTGTTACGTAGATTTATTGAATCAAGAATACTGCGGTTTATCCAGTCGTTTTGAGGTAGATTTAGAATTTTTGTTTTATCGATTTTGTTATTATTTACATGTTTTGTGATAAAGCGCTCGAGGAGGTAGTAATCATTTTCTTCATTCACATAATTATCTGTTAGTGCGTCGCTGTACAACTGTTCATAGTTTATTGCTTTGTATTGTATTGTTTTGTTTATTTGTGGCTCTAGACTGCCTATTTCCAAATATATTTGTTTATGGTCCGACAAACTTGACTCAACTATGGACATGATTTAACAACCCGCACTGGGCCCGCTCCCTCTCATGCCGGGGCTACACTATACGGACATCGCCGTTGATCATCGCGTTGAAGGGCGATAACCGTACGTAGGTGTAGCCACCACTACGGATATCTATAATTTGACAACGGCATTCACATTGCCAATGGCCTTTTTAATTGTTACTATACTGTAGGGCCTATGGACGAGGGGTGTGAATTCAATGAGCATTGACGCTGACCGTTCAAGTGTGGCAACTCAATTCATCACCGCGATGTTTAAAGCGTTTAAAGCGCATAGTGTAGCCCCGGCATCACCGAGAGCAAGCCTGTGGGAACATTATGGCTGATTATGTATCAACATTAGCCTTATTTGCAGCTGGATCTTCTCCAATGGCAATATTATATTCCGATACTCGGTTTCTCTAATCCAGCTGATCATCGCTTCCCCTAGCCTGAGGGCGTCCTAGCCCACGTTCTATATACGGCTTTCTAATAAAGCGGGCCTATTGCCACTTCAGCTAGCTTAATTTGTGCTTAGCTTACTTATTTCGACCAAATCTTGTTCAGTTGCTCTCGTTCGGTCAGGTTATCGGTGTGAAAAACGTCACTGTGGGTTCAATTCTAATTTTTTTTTAAATAGTAATAAAAAGTCCCAAAAAAAAAGAACCTTTAAATCTTTATAAAAATTTACTAAATAACAGTGACTTTTCCACAACTTTGGTCTACTTTCGACCTATTTTAGGGTCACTAAGTACTCTTTACCTTCCATAGGGGAAAATGTGCGGAGGCTGTGGCTGTTGTGGTGGTGGCTGCTGCTGCCCTTGCATCACGATCTACACCTGCTGTACGAAGATTTGCTAGTGGCACCGAGATGCGCCGCTTCACGCAGGCAAGCCATGGTGTCTTCGTCGGAGAATGGCGCACAGACGCCTCCGATGTTTGTCTTCGAAGTATGCACTCCCGTGCCGTTTTGTGGAAATAAACTACTAAGTACTATAAATGCAAAACTATGATATATTAATGTGGTGTGATAGTATCTTTTATATCGAGTTACACACATTTCTACATACATACCCACCTTACGATAAATAAGGCTCTACGGTTTGTAATATCAAGCAAGCACCGAGTTTCTATGGATACCACTCACCTATTGATTACTCATGTGCCTAATGTGTAAGTAATTCATTTGATTTTGGCCACATCAAAGTAGCGAGAGAATACAAGCCAGGTGGGCACCTGGCTATATCATCGAATGCTTAACATTTGGGTTCGTACAGTTTTCCTGGTATGACCATTTTATTTCAGGTTGACAACTTTCGGAGATGTAAATACTCAATCGACCGGTAGCTAACGCCGAAATATCTGACTGCTTGAAAGGGTTCCGTTCATGTTATAGGTAAGCTTATGGTAGGCTTATCACTTCTTATGAGCAATGAGAGCAGAGTTCTATTTTAAGATTTTCTTTCTTATTCGTAATTATCCGAAGTTTTTCAAATTGGATTGTTCACGTATACATTCGTTAAAATCACCAAAAGCATCTTATAATGACTATGATTAGAAATTGATTTATTATTAATCCTTTACCTACGTGAGGTAAGCAAAATCAAAAATTAAGACCTTGAAACAATATTGAACAATGATTGTTTGACCCCTTTGTAGTTTCTGCTATTGAAGCTAGCTATGGCACACGCCAAACGGATTGTTAGACCACAGTAGGCAGATCTTGAAGGCCTATTAAACGCACCACGGTCATTCCGACTATTAATAGGAAAATAAAGGGAATTAAGTGAAAAATAATTATTTGTGTTAATATTTATTAGCTACTATTAGAAGCCACAATTGCTTATAATCTTTTTTGAATATAAAAACCTAAATATTTACAATCGGATGAAAAGAAAAGAAAGGCGACAACATAATATTTTGCGATGATTGCTAAAACTGTTAATGTATTGAATAGGTACGGGTTCAATTACGGCTCACAAATACATCAATAGACATTTTCCTGCTACCATACAATATCCCATTACTTACAGACACAAGTTCCTACAAAATGTCGGTATTAGCGTCGGTATTGGCTTTATATTGAAAACGATTATGGAGGGAGCAATAAGGAAAGGCGATACAGTGTAACTCTTTGTGAAACTCCAATTGTGCGTTTTCCTTGACTAACAACAATATAGAAAATAAAACAAATCTATTTTGTAAAAAAAGATGTCAAAACTAAATCTTAAGGCTGTTTTACACGGGTCAGTAGCTGACTAAATGAAGTCAGTGCTGTTCCAAATTCGAACCCAGTCAGAGCTGACCCGATACTGTCTTCATGTAAATTGATTTGGAAGTCAGTAGTACGACTACTGACTGCATGTAAACAGTGAAAGTCAAATCTCGGCGCCAGTACCGACTTCATTTGGAGTCAGTTACTGACCCTTTGTAAATCAGTCTTTATTTTAAAAAACTTACAACACTAAATTACTTACATTAATTTACGTTTCTACATATCAACTTTAATATTTGAAATAAATAATATTTTTCTTTTACACTCTATAATATTAGTAATGGCACTAGTTATTATTCATGTTATAACAAGGCACAAGGGCGAATAAGGGAAGCTGTAGCAACGTCGTACCTAGGACGGCGACGACGTCGTATTGGAGATTGACTGAGATTACTTCAATAAATTTGTAAGTACATAAAGTACTTTATATTTTATAAGATTACGATTATTAGTACACTGCGGATCTTTGAGAATATTCGGCGTTTTGTCGTATTGATGTTCTCAGAACTTGACTGAAAAAAATTATCCGAAATACGTGAGATCACTCAAATAACATCAATTTCAGACTTTCCGCCTACCTACATCATTTATTCAACTTTTACGTCAAATTATTTACAGTCAAAAGGCAGATTACAATGCATCTCACTTTCTGCCTTACAATATGAATTCTATTTATGGCAGTGACTAAATTAGTTATCTGATCAGACAAAAGCAAATTTATATAATTATACTCTCACAGTTATATGTTTAAAATGAGTCAATATTCGACGATCATGAGTTTTGATTCGAATATGATATTGTACATATTTACGTAAATTGCTATATATACTTACAAATATCATAATATCGGGTTACCACATTGACTCAACGATAGACTGACTTCGTGCACATAGATTCTTCACAAAATTTTACAGCAAAATGAGATTTCACATTGCAGATGAAGAAGTCACCCCTACCTTTTAGATATATTAAATGTTATTCCCGATTTAGTCAGTATCGTAAATTTAATGTTACTACCGTCAATAATAATTATAAAACATTATAAAGCTCTAAACTACAACCTATCATCGAACGTGGAATGGTCTTAACATAAATGAAAAGTGTTTATTTTTAACACCCCACGACACGTTCGATTTTACGAAGCTACACACAAACACATAAGTACATACGACATACATTCACACATAAGTACAAAAAGCGTACAATATTACATCCTGAGATTAAACAGACCTTCTGATAATTACATAAAATTAATTTTATTTTAAAATAAATGTAAGGCATAAATACAGACTGTTTGCATTTGTGATAAATAAATATTTCTATGACAATGTAGACAAAATATGATTTCAAAATATACGCTGTAACATAATATTTTAGCATTTTGCGCTTTCATAAGTAGTCATTTAATTTAATCACATTTAATATAAAATTCTATTGAAAGGCACATTTTTAAGGCAATTCTCTAAACAGTTCTCAATATATCATGAGTTCATGACTCTAAAAACTATGTTTGAATAAAAATTCTAAAAACCACGAAATTTCATTAAATACTGACAACTTGATCATTATGTAAATGCGGCATTAATTGTATATTTTGAGACAAGTACGTTTACGTTTCTGACTATACATACACAATATTATTATTTTCCAGCATACGTAGGGTTTTTGAAGGTCGACGTCGCCTGCTTGTAAATGGGGTTCTCGCCCTAGGAAACAAAAAGTACACAGTGAAAACCAAATAAGTACCTAAATGAAAAATGAAAATAACCCTTTGCAGTCGGGTAAAAAAATGCAAGTTATTAGGGACGAATTCGAAGATATGTGCCGTCCACCAATCCGCACTGGGCCTGCGTGGTGGATTACGGCTGCCTCGTTTCACACATGAGGCCTGCCTAATTCACAGTAGGAACATAGACAGGTTATGTTGTAGTTGTGTCAACAAAACAAATGATATAACGGTGACGTCCTTCTCAAAGCTCATCAGGCGCACAGTTCTTGACACCGGCGGGTATGGATATCATCAGATGTATGAACGTGGACATAGCAAAAGGGGTACACAATACACATGTAAGTAACATGTAAGGATCGTAGCACGTAGTCTTCTGTTGTTTCTACCTATCGCCATGGGCAATGTGAGTGAGCTCCAAATGCATAACAAATGAAAATGTTCCCAAAATGTGCAATGTAAAACCCAGTTTTTTTGGGCTTGATTACATGACCCACTATAGTTTTGTATGATATTTATTCTGAAATTTCATGCACATCATTTTCCTTACCGTGTCCCACTTGGCCATCATGCGTTCCTTCTCGAAGCGCGCGAACTCCCTGCGGTCGTGGATGGTCGTCGCCATCTTCCACAGCATCAGTAACGCTAGACCCACAAGTACGATCGCCGCGATCACACCGAGCACAATACCCAGGATAGGCACCTATGAGTTATGAAATAATAGCAGGTTAGGTAAGGTGGTTGGATAAGGTGGAAGAGCAGTGATGGCCCTGTGGTACAAACAATACCACTAATAGCCATGGGGGGGCGTGACGAACTGCGCAAGTGGTCCAGGACCGTGGCCAAAGGTTAGTTGCAGAACACCGTGTGGTTTTAGTCAGTAAGTCTGACAAACCCCCGGGTCATGCAGGAAATCCATGAGGATTTCCACACTCAAAAAAAAACGAGTACAGGGTCATGGGTTCGACTGCGAACACAGGCAGGCATGTACTGTATACAACTGAGTTCATCACCACTGCTCTCAAAACGGAGAAGGAAAGCATCACTAGGAAACCAGCAGGTTTTGGAGCCAAAAATTGGAAGATATGTCCAGATACAATATAATAATATTGTTCATGAATAAATTACTTATGTTATGAATGACTTAACCCGCACAGGGTTTCCCTCCATTTTTTTTGTCTTTAGTCTTTGCTTTATTGTGATATCAATGGCGGGAAAGGATTTGTGTATGACATCCCAATGGTATGAAAAAGTCTAACTTATGCAATAGGCTAGTTGACAGTAAGAAAAATACCTTACGAATTTTTCTATGTATTTACAATTAATTGTTTATGAAATATTCATGTTCTAAGGAAAATAGACCACAAGGAACATTTTTAATCGGTTTCTCATAAACTGTCAACTAGTCTATTGCCGGTGATAAGCAAAAGAACAACAAATAATAAACGAATGCAAGTATAAATTAAATTTACATTGAATTACGAATTCTGCCTTAGTATGTTGTTCCTTTTAGAAGTTTTCAGAAGGCTTTTGTTCAGTAGTGAATGTTTACATGCTGATTGAAAATGATAGGTGATCTATACAACGTGTCGTTTTGCATCCTCATCAAATTTAAGGGTGTGGTATACAGGATGTAAGGGACAGCCCTCCGCAAACTGATAGGTTGAATTCAGTATATCATACTAAGATGACACATGGTACATGAATTTTTTTTCAGGAACTTTATGGGAATCCAATAAACCTGATTTGTTTGTGTTTTTGTGCGCAAATCGGAGCGTCTATTACTGGTTGGGAGGGGTAGGTAATAGGTATGCGGTGAGTTCGATGAACTCTGTAGCTAGACAGAAAGTGAACAGCTGATTTCACGTGTCGTTGGTTAGAGTATTTCAACATCCATTGCTGGTTTTTTTTTGCTGTTTTTTTTTACATAAATGGAGTGCTGCGAGCACACAATGCAATTTTACATTGAAATAATGAAAATGTAACTGGAAAAAAAATTGAAAAAATGCCGGTGGAATATGATTCAAAATGAGGAATTGAATGCACCGTGTTAGTTTGCGGAGGGCTGTCCCTTACACCCTGTAGACAATCAAACCGAACAACTTTCTTCATGGCACCAACATCGTAATCGAGAAAAAATAATCAGCTGCCTCATATATTTGCGTCGAGTAGGTATTGAAGTTTTCTATGGGACAGTTGAATTTTTTTTCGCGATTACGATGTTGGTCCCATGGAGAAAGTTGTTCGGTTTGATGTTCTGTACCACACCCTTAAATTTGACGAGGATGCCAAACGACACGTTGTATTTATTGTTCTTTGAGTTCAGTCATAACTATGTATTTGTAAACTTAATTTATAAATAACTATGGCTATGACTAATATCCTATGATAAAAGAAACAATCACGCTTGAGAGTGAATTAGCGCCAAACGATGTACCATTACTTTAGTAATATAAATATGTACTGCTAATTAAAGTAGTATTATTAGTCCATACCTTTTTAGGGCATTCTCGTTCCTTCTGCGCCCTAATAACAAGTTGCTGGTTCTCATTGTAAGAGTAGACGTACACATACAAACAGTCTTCGTCGTCGTAGAATGAGCACAGATGCTCGTTTCGAGATTCGTTGGCTGGAACAAAAGACAAACATTTAGGCAAGTTTAGGTAACGCGCAGGTAATAAGCATGATTCACTGCGGATGCCACACTACACGTGTCAATGAAATGTTGATCACACGAGAAGCGTGTCATACCTTTATGTCTAAAACTGTATGTAACTGTAGGGCACATCAAAGTGCAGGAGTACGAACTTGCAACCACTTCCTCGCTACAATTATAATTAGGATTATTCCCGTCAATAAAAACTATAAAGAAGTCAAAAGGATGGCCATTGAAGTTTGTAATTGTAATTTTTGTGGGGTATTTTATAATTTTGCTTATATTGATAAGGCGCTAGTTTGCGCCTTATCCAATGTCGTTAAAAGCATTACAATTTTTCTCTATAAAAAAAATAAAAATAGGTAGGTTCTGTCATACTGAAGAATCGTAAGAATCTATAAAGTTGTAATGCCTCACCTTCAATTTTGCCTTCTTCTACGATAGGAAACAGCGCACAATCGCCACAGGTGTTAGTATCGGGGTTGTAAAGCGGTCCACGTTTGTGTACCTCGCACAGTACACAGTCTTTGAACTCGCCGCAACGGCCGGGACAAGTCTAGAACATATTGATAAAGGTTTTAGCAAGGTCATGTTAGGAGTTAATTAACCCATTGAGTGCCGAAGTTAACCGTCAAATCACAATCAGTGGCCCCCATACAAATGGCCTGCTACGTAATACTTCGTAGTTAGCATCATGAATACCAACTTATAGAAGGATACGTACGTAATATTGTGTATAAGAAGACCTACGTAGACCTATGTAGTCGGCCGCTGCCATTATTACCAGCTACATAATATTGCGCAGAAGGCATTCAATGGGTTAAATAAAGAATAGTATTGTAGTCATTATATGGGTACTTACAGGACACTTTTCACAGTATTTGCCTGAGTAATGACGGTCGTCATCAACATTACACACACACTGACCGCACACACATTTTCCGTTTCCACTGCATATTTCGTTGTTTTCTGTAACAAACTTAATGATTAGCGCCTTGAAATTGAAAGTGTGTATTACAATCAGTTATCAGTAATTACCACATTGATTAAGACACAATTATATACAATTACTGCACTGTAATCGACACGCCAAGCATGTATTAGTCGCAAAAAACACAGCTAACGAGGCTTAAACGCCGCGCCGCGCCGTTCAGTTTTTATGACTGATTAAAACGCATTTGTTTTAACCCTACGGACAGTAATGACTACTTTAAACGCCACCAGCAAATCCTGCGTTTCTAATGATAGGTAAAATGAAGCTCCGCGTCTGAAAAAGTCCCTTGCAAAATAGGTTACGGTGGAAAAGCCGTAACCCTTCTAACATGTTACATGGTTCGTTGTTCTATATCATACCTAGGTACATAAACTCACGCCTTCATCCCGTGGGGGTAGGCAGAAACTACAAAACACCACCTGCAACGATCCTTACATACTCCTCTTGCTTCATTTTCGTTCATACATCTGGGGCTTACTCCCTAAGTCCGTCCGTTCGTCTGACATAACGATCCATCAAAACAAGTGTAAAAGTTAAATTTTTCGGACGTGCAAAAACACATCGGGAATAGGGACAACTGTCAAATCGTGTTGTCATTCATACTTCGTTCGGGCCCTAAACCAATCATCTGTCCGTAGGTGATACGGAGTAGGAAATGCCCGTAACGAAGGCCGAAACGACGGGCTTCGTGCTTAGGGAGTAGACCCCCTGGTCATACACGCACGCCGCGCCGGTTGCGAGTAGTACGCACTTGACCGTTCTGAAGAACATCACCAATAAGGTCACTATATGTCTTCCTAGGTCGTCCCCTCCCGGCGTTTCCACTTACATCTGCCTTGTACCTATTGTAATCGCCTTTAATTGTATGTTTTTCAGGCTATGGTCTAGGCTTCAACGTCGTTACCCTCCAGAACCTATTTGTACCCATTTTATTCTATAAATAATTCATCCATCTCGCATTGTAATTTATGTGTCTTTCTGGGTAGCAAATAAATAATTTATTAAACTTTTTGAACTTTCGCGATTTGTACACATTATAAAACAACATCGAGAACGGGTCTTATCGCGATATTCCTTTTTTACGAGGTAAACAGGTACCTACTTGTTTCCCGACGTTCGTTCGACGTTCGTTCTTGTTACGTCGGGAAACAAGTAGGTACCTGTTTACCTCGTAAAAAAGGAATATCGCGATAAGACCCGTTCTCGATGTTGTTTTATAAATGATTTATTAATTAGTATACTATTCTTACCAGGCGACCGGCAAGGCGTCTGGTCCTTCAAACACTGGCAGGCTGGCCCAGTGTACTCGGGTGTACAGCTACACTTGCCGCACACACATTCACCGTGTTCGGGCCCCGAGCACAGCAGACCCTTGTTCATGTCACATGTGAAGTTGTCGCACTCGCAGAATGGGCCGGAGATCACCTGGCGATAAGAAATAACGTTTAAAGTTGGTTTTTGCTAATTTTTTTTGGTCAAGAGTTCATTTTCAGTTTATGTGGAAATTAAAATATCGCTTTTGCTTTGCGTGTCAATGGCTCCTACTTTACCAATTCAGGAGACATACTTAACTAGTAAGTAGCCAATTTGATGCTTGAAGGTAGAGGTCATGGTGCGTGCGGACGACATGGTGCTGCTGAGTCCGTCAATTAGCGCACTCAGGAAGTTGCTGGCGGTCTGCGAGACTTATGCAGAAGCTCATGGACTTGTGTATAACGTACAGAAAAGCAAACTACTTGTTTTTAGAGTAAAGTGTAAAAAACCAGCACACATCCCACCGGTTATGTTAAAAGGTGTGGCCCTTGAAAGGGTGCTAGATTTTAAGTATTTAGGGCATTGAAAGATGATGCTGACATGGAAAGAGAACGGAGGGCGTTCGCTGTCCGATGCAATATGTTGGCCCGCAGGTTTGCACATTGTACACCACAAGTGAAATTAACACTATTTAAGGCTTTTTGTCAGTCTTTGTACACGTGCACTCTGTGGGTTCGATATACGCAAAGGGCATACAACGCCCTCAGAGTTCAATATAATAATGCCTTCAGAGTGCTGTTGGGGCTTCCACGTTACTGCAGCGCATCAGGAATGTTTGCGGAAGCCCGTACGGATGGTTTCAATACCATCCTGCGAAAAAGAATTGCGTCCATGATGCGCAGAGTGCGTGGGAGCGTCAACGGTATTCTGAAGGTCATAGTGAGAAACCGTGTTGCGCCATTATGGCGCATTGGGTGCATGGACATGTGCATGTACCCGGTGCGTCAGGTGAGTGCAACCGGTACATGAATTAATTTTCTCATTTTAATTTTTATTACATTTGTTACTAACATAGCTTATAAGTAGTGTGTATTAATAACATCATATGGATCAAGGTCCGAAATAAAGTATTTTTATTTTATTTTATTTAATGGTTTTAGTTGTACCACGCAGTTAATAGGACGACAAGAGAACGAAAAATTCATGCATGTCTCTGTCGCAGAAATACGACACGAGCAGTAGCGGCATTGAAATATGTGTCGTATAAATGCGACACATGCGGTCAAGTCACAAATATTGAATATGTCTTACCTTTTGAGAGTCATCCATCTTGTTACACTCGCACACACCACAGATACACGTTCCTCTGTTAGAGCACAGAGGTCCGGAGCTCGCATTAGTAGGCCTGCAGCCACGCTCCTGTTCGGCTGATACGCCACCGTGGGCCGAACATTCGCAGTTCTTGCCGAAGCGGCCGGGGTGGCACACGCAGACTCCGCACGCTGAGACACCTTCGCCGCTGCAGACTAGGGGACTGTCGTTGTAGGCCTGAAGTGTGGAAACGAAAGAATTATCGATGTAGTTATTCAGATGTTTTTGATATGTGTTAACAGTTGGCCTGCAGTCTATAGTCCTATCAGGCGGTCTGCTGTCCAAAGGTAAAAATGGTAGATACCGTCTCTGGATCTACAGATCAGTCAGTGGATGGTCATTCGACAGTTTCACATTTATTTCACATACTGGGTGTAAAAAGACACTTGCCGAAGCCGAAAACCACATATTCTATTCATTATTTGGATCGTTTTTTTCCTCTAGACCATACCTGGGAATCCACTGGTTCTGGAGGATAAAGTAGCATTTTTTTTTTTTACTAAAAACGTATTCCAAGTTTTATTACTAAACTTTTTCACCAAGTACGTACGCGGACCGTAGAGCGAAGGGGTGGGGTTAACTCCGTTTGCCTGGGTTCGCGTTACATTGCGCGCAATAAAAAAATACTTTTTATTATACCTAAAAATAAAAGTCGTTTCCCAGGAATAATTTTTGTGCTACTTAGTTAGATGTGCAGTATGCGTAGTTGACAGCTTTGTGATGTGTCTTTTTACACCCTGTATATTATTCTATGAGTTCACACCGCAATAGCGCGCGCCGGTCGATACCTGTCGATGCAGGACTGCGCCGGCAAGCGGCCACACACTCTGGCTTCGCATTGGTCGTCAATCCAAAACCATAAAGGGGGAACCGTGAGTCTGTGATCTTTAGCGATTAAATGACAGGCTGATATCCGCCGGCGGACTGTAAATGTGTGGGGCCCTTTAGCGTCTAGTTTTGGTTCACAATAGGCGTTAGTCGAAAGTATACGCTGCGAAGACGTAGCGTGAACGCGACGCTAAGACAGCGTGAACGCGACAAAGTTACTTTATAATCACGTCTGTACGACTGTAGTGCGTAAGTGATCAACACAACAAAACAACAACAACTATTAACAACAACTACAACTATTGCTGAACATTGGACAAACACAACTAATTTGGGATGTGTTGTAGTGTTAGCCGCTAAACCAATTTACTTTCAATATAAGCAAGTAAGTACAGTGATATTTCTGCATATTACATACTTAATATTTAACAGATAACGGTATGTAGACAATATATTTTTTGATCTACAAGGAATATGTAGCTAAGTACTGATTTACACACAATATTATCAAATTACTACGAAGTGGAATATAGAGTAAATAGTTTAGTTAATAACTCACATAATGATTAGGCTGTTCACAGGGACAGTCGCAGACCATCTCGAGGTCAACGGTGAGGCTGTCTGAGATACCGACGGGGGAGATATCAAAAGTCTGCTTCCACTTGTTGCGATCCTTGGGGCATTCTTTGAGCGTGATTTCAGCTGTGAATTCTACCACATCTCCCACCTACAAATGTATGAAAAAATTAGTACATAAAATCCAAAATATAAACACTGTAATCTAACTATTTTTGCGTAATATACCTTTAATCCGTCGCATTTGTTTGTCTGAGTGAGCTCTTTGCCGCTAAGACAAGATGAGTAATACACTATTTGTACAGCATCACTCGATGAATCTTTCATTTCCACGGCTGACGTAATTTTCTGCAAATAATCATGTTATAACCTTTATTTTTATAACTGCAACAAAACGTAAGGTCATTGATAAGCTATTGTCATACACATCGAAGTTACAAATCAAAACACTCTGTCATGGCACAGATTAATACAGCTGGGACACTCCGCAAAATCATTTAAATAAAAAACGACTTTGCTGCGACACAATAAAGTACAATTCAGGTAGCACAACGCTTATTACCTACAGTTATATTCACCTACAAGTTGCCTCTCTTTCTATCGCGTAACTCTTATACCTTCTGACCACGTTAGGGTTGTCATCTTATTACATAATATTTAGATAAGGTTATTTCATACCTAAACTGGGGAGTGTCCCATCTGTATTAATCTGTGGCCATGGTTAGGATTTATGACTTTTGTTCCAGAAAACCTACTCTTTAATTTGTTGTCATTATAATTTTTATGATGGCATTGTTGAATACTTGGCATTTGACCGAATGATTTTACACATTAACTAAGTAGAAGCCTATTCAAGAACTTTATTTGAATTAATATAATTACGACAATATGTGATAAGCTTGTTGTTATTTTTAAATCATGGTTTTCCTATTTTATTGTTATAATATTAGGAAGGCCAGTCTAACCTACCAGTATTTTACATGAAGCGACTGACTATCTGACCGCCACAACCCAGCATGCAGCAGCTTATCACAGCATGTGCTTATTCTCATAAATCGCAAATCAAATTGATTTCGTTCTTTTTTTGTGGTTTACTAACATAGTTCACAGTAGTAGCCCGGTCGCGTATATAGAAATGCTAATTCAGTACGTCCCCTCAGGCGGAGACGAATACCTAGAGTTAGCGCATTTCCAGGCGTTAAACACTCGTAAATGCTAGTATTCATTTACGCGGAATTAGCATTTACTAGCATGTACGTGTGTGTAACGCCTGGAAATTACTCTATCGTCTCCGCCTGAGGGGACGTACTAAAGTAGCATTTCTATATACGCGGCCCGGTCGCATTTTGTCACCTTTATCTCGTTCACACGGGACCAATTTTTAAGAATGTTAAATGGAAAGATGCTTTTTTGAAATTTTTTATCAAAAGAACTAATAAATAATATTAATTCATATTTCTATTGTGTTACTATTAAATTCAGCTCAATAAGTATTATCATCTGTTTTTGAGATCAGTTAAATAAATGCCACTTGTCTAGTTATGTTAATATAACTTTGTCCAGGCCTCATCATCATGATTTTTATCAACCCTGATTGTAGAACTACAATGTTACTGGTCACACACGCACGCCGGTTGCGAATACTACGCACCTGACCTTTCTGAAGAACATCACCAAAATGGTCATTATTATTAAAAGAATTATTATTATTAAAAGAAGGTTTGCTACTGCTACTCACGTTATACTGTTCCCGCACAAGGTCGACGATGTTATCGGAGTCGTTGCTCAGCACTCCGGTACTTGATCCCTCGATGTGCTTGCTCAGCTGTTCGTATACGGTGATCTGTTCCGCCGTCACCGCGAAGATCACGTTGATGGCGTGTTTCTTTACCTACAAACATACGTGAATATCGGAAGGCTCATGAAACGTGACATGATGCCATGATGTCATGGGCCATGACGGGTTGATGAAATATTTCAGGTTTTCGGAAATAATTGGCAAAAAAGGGAAGAATGAAGTACTTATGGCAATGGCAGTAGGTTGTTAAAAATTGTGTTCGAAAGGAGTTCATAACATTGCAGTGGTACATGTCTCACCGTTGTAACGGTATGTAAAATAAAAATGCCTGTGCGTCAGAAAACCTCAGATATACGTCACAGCTTGCTATGCACGATTTTACAGGAAAAAAACACATTGCCCGTTACTGAAATTCACAATATATAGCTTAGGGTCCATGTTCTATGTTAGTGGGTTTGGTTACCGCACTTAGTACTTCAAGTGGACCATTTGTACGTGAGCCATGGCGGCCGTCGGTGGTTATTCCAACCAGGCCCATTTAAGCTGGCTTGCAGCACAAATCACCAAGTACACTAAAAGTATTTAAAACATAATTCTATTTCTGTAAATCGTTTGAAAATGACAAGACAGAATTATGTTTTAAAAATGTTTATTCCTAAACGTATTTAGATAATTGTTGTTCAAGTGGGAAAGAGTAGGCTTTAGTATCGTACAGAACGCGTTAGTTGGAAAAAGTATTTTACCATTGGACGATACCTATAGCCAAAATATTAGAACCATTCGATTTCAACAATTACTTCAATTTAAGCCAATTTAAATAAACCATTTCAAAATGTATAGGTAACTAATGATGACTGTAATAATTTACCCAAAAGTATGAAAGTGACCTATTCCATATTTAGGTTTACTATACCTATAAATAAGGAGTATGTCACTTTCATAAATCAAAAGTCGTGGAAAAACTAAATCCTATTAAAAACAAAACACAAACCTTATGATTAATCTGTGAAATACTGGGGTAATCCTGCAAAGTCGAGTGTGTGTAGGTATTGTCCGTCATGTGACATTCGCCATCGTTAGGTTGAACGATACCACCGAGCTGCAATTGAACAAACAGTTTTATTAACTTAACATGTCGTGCCCGTATTCTTGCAGTAAATAACAGTAAAATATCGTGATCGCCATGATGGTGCATTAGGGCCATGTTTGGTCTAAAGATAACCGAAAACTGTAAACCATATTTCATTAGGCATAAAATAGTCTTCCCTCTTTGATTTTAGATGAAGCCGCTAATTTCGTTAAAAGTAATCCTACGTTATTTAACAAACAATCAATTTTTCAATTTTATATTATTTTATTCTATTCGTTTTATTATTATTTTATTCGTTATTTAACAAACAATCAATTCAAACAATTTTATTTGAATTTAATTTGATTTATTTTATATTTATATTTATATTTGAATTTTATTTTTGAATCTCAATTTGTTAATATTTGTTTGTATTATTTTGTACCTGTATAATTTTGTATGACTTTCGACATTGACATTTGACATTGATTTTTGACATTGCATTTTGATTAGTTTTAATGATTTCAATTTTGAAAATTTTAACTTTGATAATTTAAATTTTAATGATTTCTTGTTTATCAAACTTCTTGGATTTACCTAGTTATTAATTGAATGATGTGGTCGCCTATAATTGGAAGCGCACACTTGTATTGTCCGTATGTATGTTAACAGGCATGTATCTGTGTAGCCTCTGTTGGCGATCCAATAAATAAATAAATAAATAAATAAATAAATAAATCAGAGGTTAGCAATCGTAGCCGTCGGGTTGAGGATGAGTTATGTATATTAAGGTCAAGCACGGCCTTGATGCATAAAAGCATAATATTCTGTTTAGCCCCAAAAATTTATAATAAGCTCCCAACATCTCAGAAACAGCTGCCCACAAGGTTGTTTAAGTAATATATATTATAAATAATTAGAATCAGCAATGCAACTCCATAATTTAGCATTTACCTCAAATCTAGCGATTTCATGAAATCATGAGGTTTGAGGTAAATGCTAACTTATGGAGTTGTATTGCTGATTCTAATGTTTATAATTCTGTAAAGCCATATTAGCTACGGCCGCGAATCATATTTTAATCAACATACAAGCTCACACTGACCTACAAATTGCAAAAAACGTAAGAAATTTTGAATTTCGCGGGCTACCCTGGCGCTTTCGCCTTAAACTGTTGTAGAGTAGATAATTTAGCTGTTTCTAAACAGCTGTAAGTATTAATGATGTAGTTAGGTCATTGTACCTAACAATAAATTATTAATTTTTTGTACGCTTTATCTGGCAAAACATGTAGCTCCTTTTTATAATTTTTTAATTCCATCTACAATGCACATGTATTGTACTTACTCATGTTTTTACAAAATAAAAATATCTTTATCTTTATGATGACAATATGCTACCGAAATGCACTGCATAAAAATTAACCAAATCCTATTTTTTTAGGTAGGTTTATCGACAGCCCCTCAGGCGCCAGAGGTCTACTTATCAAATAGCCAATTTCTCATTCCGACTACTTCTCTATGTGACTACTTCGCTATCGGCCCACTTGGCAAACAGCCTATTTCGTATTCTGTCTAATTCTCATAGTGACTACTTCGCAGACTGCCTACTTTAAAAAAAAAATGTAATTTTCGGCCAGTTACCATCAAAATCAATGTCCGAAGTACGGGTAAGTACCTAATATATGATATAATTACAAAATGTCTAATATTTACAAGATACTTATAATACTGATTTTATTTTATATAATGATCAGTTAATATAATAAGTAAATGATTGATATAATTTTAAAGTAACAAATTTTTTAAAACATAACATACATTCAATATAAAATCGTTTGATATATCTACCACTCAAAAGACATAAAACCTATTTAGTGTAATATATTATAAGCATAGCATGCATTGAGTATAAAATCACTAACTAATATATATATATTTATATATACTTATATAATAAAAACCGGCCAAGTGCATGTTGGACTACGCACAATGTAGGGTTCCGTAGATGGGATGAAATTATCCTATGAACATACATACATTACAGAACATACATTCCAACAGTAAATGTAAGTTTGTACTCACAATATTGAACGATTTACCATGTTATTTTAAGACCAGAAACTTCTTATAGGTTTTCCTGTAATCTACAGGTATAGAACTATTTTCTGTATTTTTTTCAAAATTGTAGGCTCAGTAGTTTCGGAGATAAGGGGGGAAGAATGGTCAATTTTCGTCTGTTTTCTTAAATTACTTTAAAATGATTTGTTTTAAAATTATAAAAAAATATATATATATCTGAGACCCTCATAGTATGTCCTTTCATTTGATATGTCACACGGTACAGTTTGCAAAACTTTTTTTTTTTTTTAATTTTCTAATAAAATAAAATAACGGAATAGTACATTTTGATACAAGTGGAGAACGTTTGTTATTGCATTCGAGGCGGAATTAAAACACCCGAGTCGTAGGCGAGGTTGTTTTTGATCCGAGAACTGCAATAACAAATGTCCACGAGTACCAAACGACGTTTTTCAATACACTTTTGAAGAAATAAAATAAAATAACGAAAAATATTTTTATTTACGTTCTCCACTAAAAAAACTACAAAAAAAATGTACTATTATTATCTACATACCTATTATTGTTAATGATTGTTGTTTGTTTATTATTGTCGTTAAAATCCGTGCTGTAGGTACTGGGAGAGAGCAATAAGAAGTTATGTTTTTAAACGAAAATTAACTTTTGTCTCCATCTGTACTTCAGTCGTTGTTTGACATGTAGATGGTTTGCGCAGTAGTCACTATGAGAATTAGACAGAATGCGAAATAGGATGTTTGCCAAGTGGGCCGATAGCGAAGTAGTCACATAGAGAAGTAGACGGAATGAGAAATTGGCTGTTTGATAAGTAGACCTCTGGCGCCTGAGGGTCGACAGCCAGTGTTCATTAAAATTTATTTCAGACCTAATTTTAGGGTGTTTTTTTAAGAGTTCTACAAGTTACAATCAAATATCTAATCCTCTCAAAATAATAATATTACCTTTCCGTCTCCAGCGTAATGGAAGCCAGCATCTGTTGAGAAGACAAGTAGTCTTCTGGCCTGGTCGCGCCAGCCTATCTGTTGCTTGCACACTACCGCTTGCATGATGGCGTCGAAGCCTCCTTCGGGGGCGTCCAAGTTACCTGATACGTCTGCCTTAGCTACCGCTTTCTGTGGGACGAGAAACAGACACTCAAAAAATCATGAATTGTAAAAAATCAATTGTAAAAAAAACTAATGTATTCATAAATACCATGCAGAAAGTACGCGTTTTATTTCAAGAAAATTAAAAGGATTTCCAGAATTGGTTTTCTTTAACTCGATCTTATGATCCCCGAATACCCCTCCCACTGGCTTATGTTGTAAAAAGCGTTTTTTTTTAGCTGTCTATGGGAGGTCAATGATTAGTAGACGGAGTTTATGGAATATCATCATCATCTGCCTAACCTTTTTCTAGCCTAGAATATTATGATGATAATAACTTACCTCGAAGAAATCAGTATCAGTGCTTAGCGACATCTGATTTTGGTATCCATAAGGCGCGGCACATCCTGTACAGGGCGATATTAAACTGAAAATAATGACATTTGAATGATCTGATCCAATACCAGTTCTAATATTCGTATATTTAATAGAATACTCCAATACTCACTTCTTGGGCACAGTAGATACATAAGGCATGACTAGTTTATCTACAAATGAGCCGAAACCGATTCTGAACATGGAAGTCATGTTTCTCATGGTGGCAGAGAGCAAACTTCCCAGTGTACTCAGCTTCTCTTTGTCGTTCTGCATAGATCTACTGAGGTCCATAAGATAGTATAAGTCGACGGGATAATCTTGAGCCCTGGAGTAAGCAAAAGTAAGCTTCTGCATTTGATCTGTGAAAAATATATAATTACATGTAGGATTAGCATAATAATAAGTTAAATTCATCAGGACACTGTGACATAGATAATTATAAAATTAATTAATCTATACAACTCTGGTATGACATTGAACGCGAATTGTTTATCATAACTAGTTGAGTTATGACTGATTACTTAACTTCCCACACAGAACGGTATGAAAACAATTTACTTACTCATTCTTAAGTTTAGATTCACTTTCTGTGGTTTCATCTGTACTAAGCTCTCGCCACCAGCAGCACCAGCGGCACCTCCGGCCGCTGCTGATGAGGACCCTGACGCTGAGAAGCTGCTTCCCTTTGAACTATAAGATTCTTCGAATGATGATGAACCTGCGGCCATACCCATTCTGGACTTTGCTGAAAAGCAAAAGTACCGCATGTTACCAACTTGCTGAGAAAAAGGGAGAATCATCAGGTCAGTTCCAATTGTTGACTATATCTGTTACCTCTACTCAGCTCAATATTGTACTTGGGATCGACAGAGCGCTGGTTGTCCGGATTGAAGATGTAGGCTTCATCACATCCTGCTGTTCCGCCCCTCTCCATGGCAGGGTTGAAGCACCTTGGGCCATTGAACTCTGCCGCGAAGCACCATGCACAGCTGGCAGTGCGAATGCAGTCGCTGCAAGTCGTCTTACTGGAGCAGGGGTTCTGCGCCAGGAGTTGTTCCGCCCGCTGCCCCCAACACACCGCCAGCAGGCTCACCCACACACATAGTCGTAAAACAGTCGATCGTTGTTTGTACATTTTGTTGTTAATCTATAGATTCGTTTTCAGATCAAATTCTGTAACAAGGATAATTTTGATATTATTAAAATTCGGTGATTTAAACTATACTGTATTACTTAAATTAAATACCCGCATCATGCTACACCGCAAACAGTATAATTTAGTTACGGTTGCAGATTAATTGTTATATTGTCCTGGTATACGTATAACAAGCGTTTCAGCGTGCTCATATAAAGTCATAACTTTCTACTTGCGTGACCCAGTATTAAAAGTCAGAACGTCAGGAAAACTTATTTTAATATTGAACGCAATATACTTTTGTAATTTAGAACATTACCGGTATTACATAAACTCGTGCAAGCCTCATATAAAATTCATTGCGAATAAACGCAATGGAGTATTATAGTCTTTCATAAATTAAACAATAACCTACATAATGATAATGCCTTATAATCCCCAACCGGCACCCTAATTGCGTAATACACTATCAATGGGAATCTGAATAATTTTGAAGCAAATTGCTAAACCATTGCTTCATATTTTATGTTCGAAAAATATGTCTGCTCGACAACGTAAATAACGCAATGAATGTTGTTGAACTGTCAAAATGAAACCGATTCCGATTGAGTGTGTTACGCAATTGCCCCGCGGATCCCATACATAATGTGTATAGTTAAATAATTACTACGGTCTTCGATACTAATTCCTCTGATACTTAATTAATATACGTTTTATCCACTGATAAAGCATATTATCATTATTATTGGCTTAAATCACCATACTACCTGAATACTTATGTAGGTATATCGCAGACAATACTCATTGTTTGATTTGATACTTTTGGTAGCACCTGGTAGCACCTACTTATTTGAAACGACTATACGGAATATTGCATCGGTAGGTACCAAACGCAAGGAACTTCTTAGACACTAACAGGTCAAGGTCTTAAATACAACTAGGTCAATGGGACAACTAAAAGGATAATTTTGTTTACAAATTCATAGAACAAAGCAGCGAATGAAGATGAAAACGGTGGTATAAATAAAGATTGTGTAAATCCAGTGACGAGGATTTAGACCGCATTATTAGCTGTAAGTAAAGTATGAATGATTTTACGACGCCGTCATCAGCTCACAGGTAGTAAATAGTGTTGAGTAAACGTTATGATACGGTTGGGACATATGGCCACCTGTGGGCGGCGGCTGCGAGTGAGAAAGGGCGCCGCCCACGCAGACTCGTATCCAGTCCGCCTCGTCTATTTTATGCCTTGTTCTGAGTTACTGACCAAAATTATTATAATGATGATATCAGTTGTTTTAAACGTAGAGGCTATAGGTACGCACGGCTACAGATCAAGCTATACATTTCCAGTATAAGCTGATCTCGCATTGTATAGGATTTCCTTACAATGAAAAGGTGTCAGTGTAAACTGGAAATGTATAGATTGATGTGTAGCCGTGTGTGTGTACATGCCTAACTTATAAATAATATACTTTTCCCTCTAATATTATTTTAATGTGAAAGTTTGTAAAGATGTTTGGATGTTTGTTACTCAATCACGCAAAAACGGCTGAACAGATTTGGACGAAATTTGGCGCACAGATAGTTTATAACCTGGACATAGGATACTTTTTAACCCGGTAGTAGGTTCCCGTGGGATAATTTCTGACATACACCGGGCGAAGCCGCGGGAAACAGCTAGATTTCCATATAAATAAATGAGTAATTTACACACTAATGTCACAGACGGCAGAGTCTAAATAAGGCCATGTGTTCAGTGTTCACCTTGTTGACTTGAATTGCAAACAGCATGTTAACTGCCATAAATGCTTATCTTTCCGCATAAGATGTAGGAGTCAAATAAATGAATTATGTTGCTTTGAGATGAGACGCTCGTGCGAGTAGGTACACGACTACAGAGTGCAATTATTAGAAACAAACTATTAAACTGAGTAACCGACTAACAAATCCTGCAGGATGTCAGATATCCAAAGTTATATTATGAATAGACAATAAATAGTTCTAAATCCTCAAGATGTTATTAAATACCAACGCAAAATCTGGTTTTCATAGGGCTTAAAAAAATTATAGGTTGGACCAGCAAAAAAACAAGGCAAGGCACCTAAAGAGAGATTTCAGTTATCATTGTTTGTATTAAGCTGCTCTTGTTTGCACCTACATATTGACAAGGGCAACTTGATAAGTCACTTATCATATCACTGGGTTAGCTCACCTAGTATTATCATCACAGTTGTCCACTCTTCAGTCTTCACAATAACTGTTTATAAAAAAATATTGTTTAAAACTTATAATATTTATATCACTTGTATCTTTTAGCTCCTTTGTTAACTCTACAGTTAAACAAATAACACATCACTTAAATATATCTTAATGTTTAAATTTAACTCACCAAACAAAACTACTTATAGCTCAAATTATGGAATTTTTATCACATTTCAGTATAATTAATTTAATCAGTCTCAGTAATTTCTACAAATTATATTTGTAATATTGTTTGAAACACAGCGCGACGTGCGCCCGCGCCGGATACACGCGTGACTAATTGTACAGAAAATAACTTCGTCAGCGGGTGATACAGCGAGCGCCGTCACAGTTTCTTCTCGGAATCGATACTCAATACACTCATCAAAACATAATCACTGCGACAGGGCCGAGAGAACTCTTAAAGCCCTGCGAACATAACATTTAGGTCATAGCTTTAGATTACCCCTACGAATGCGAAACATATTGATCATGTAAAACTTAAGAAAACAGTTCCCTGTTTAAATAACTAAGATCATACTTGGAAGATAGCCATCATGTAGGCACGATGTAAAAATCATATCGTTCAATGGGTGTTCCTCAAGGTTCAATAGTGGGGCGAATCTTTTTTACACTTGACCGCGCATACGGAGTGTTAAGGCCCTGCATCCAAGCGTGGTTTAGCTCGGTGATATACTAGTCTATGGCTCGGTGTGTAAGTGAAATGGCGTTATGGCTGTCTAGTTTGACGCACGAGATAGAAGATTCTCACGCGCACCGGAATTATGTCGTAAAAGTGCAAATAAAATCGTATAAAATTAGAAATTAACTATTTAATAAAAAATAATCCATCACTGGATGCAGTTTGGAATTTGACATTTTATGGTATATTTTTAATTATAATTATAATTGCTAATGAAGGGATAAACAGCTTTGAAAGATTATTAAGAGGTATGTCTAAAGATTTTTTGGTGCATTAAAGTATGTTTAATTATGTTTTGGCTTCCATCACTGTATGTGAAAAGGACTTGAAAATATCATATTTTTTTTTTACATGTCAAAATTATTTACGGTTTATGAGATACACAGCTTTAAAAAACCACCTTTTTGATCGTTTCCAAGA
The DNA here is from genome assembly GCA_905163495.3 of Cosmia trapezina. Lineage (NCBI taxonomy): Eukaryota > Metazoa > Arthropoda > Insecta > Lepidoptera > Noctuidae > Cosmia > Cosmia trapezina. Next base: position 13,342,335 of record LR991028.1, read on the forward strand.
AATCTGCGCCTTAAGCGCTCCCTGTACACGATGCCGCCGCCGCGCGCCGCGCCGCGCCGACACACAGTGGAACGAGTGTATGGGAGAGGTTGGACTTAGGCATTTCCGAGAAAAAAAGTCTAATTTTGAAAAACTAATAATGCCATCATATTAAGCTATCAAATGCCTTCAAAACTTGTGCCGAAGATTTCTTTCTATCTCTCGTATTTCAGGAGTTAATTGAGAAAATGTGAAATTTTACTATGACAATGTCTCTGCCGCCTGATTCCGGCCTCGTTTCAAGTTGTGGGCCTTATTATTGTATTACGCATAGCAAAAGGTACATTTGCTGCTGAGACACATGGTGCGCCAAACGTGCACCTTCTGACATATAGGGTGATGTATTTTTTTTACTGAATCGAGCTCTCTGCAGCCTCCTGAATCAGGTCTTATTTCAGGTTGTGGTCTTTACTAGCATAATACACACACCCAGAGCTGCATTTAGTGCTAAAACACATGGTGCGCGAAACGTGCACCCTCTGACATACATCTTCTTTCTCTTCTTTCTTCTTTCATTCTCTTTTTTTTTTCTTTTTTTTTCTTTTTCGTGTGACCACCTGACACGAGTTTTTTTTATTTATGCCCCGCACCCATGGTGCCTCTGACTTGGCTTCACATGCCGTCGAGAATTAATATGATATATCTCTCAGGCACGGGTTTCCTCACGATGTTGCGGGCGGGATAGGGCGATGTATGGGAGAGGTTGGACATATAAATAAACCAACAACAATAACAATATTGTCCAACCTCTCCGAATAAAAAAGTCTCGTTTTGAAAAATGATTAATGCCATCGTATTTAGTTATCAAATGCCTTCAAAACTTGTATTGACAAACTTCCTATCTCTCGTGTTTCGATACTTAATTGAGAAAATGTGATATCAAAGTAATAATTCACATTTTCTCAATTAACTCCCGAAACACGAGAGATATAAAGAAATTTTTCAGTACAAGTTTTGAAGGCATTTGATAACTAAATACGATGGCATTATTTTTTTTCAAAATTGGACTTTTTTTCTCGGAAATGCCTATGTTCAACCTCCCCCATACCATACATCATCCTATATGTCAGAAGGTGCACGTTTGTCTTAACACCAAATGTCTCTATACAACAAGAAGCTTCTTACATCAAGAAACGCTATTTTACACCGAATTTGACCGAATTGCTATAAATCAATAAAAGTTAATATCTAGCAACGTAGTTGACTGCAGATAACTTAGGCACTAATTGAAAAGGAAACATCTTGTAGTGCTGTCTGTAAAACGATTGCACGATGGCAATTGGGGAAATGAACGAAAGGATTAAGTGAGGGTTGTTGCAGTGCGAGCAGCATAGCAATTATGCTGTACCTATACTTAGTAACTAGGTGTGAATGTACTTAGAATATAGGTTTATTTTTCTGTTTTTTATAAGTGGAGACCTGTAATTTGGCTTTCAGACTAATGTACTGTCCTTGATCTGTTTGTTTTAGCTGTAAGTCTCCCATGTTATTTAAATAAATAAATAAATAAATAAAACAGCTCTGAAACCAGTGATAGTGAAACTCAAGATTAGCACCCTTAATAATTGTGTAACACACTTTCACAATCAGAATAATTTTGAAGGAAATTGCTAATCCATTGCTTCATATGTTCGGAAAATTTGTCTGCTCAACAACGTAAATAACGCAATTAATGTTGTTGAACTGTCAAAATGAAAGCCATTGCTACTGTAGTGTGTTACGCAATTACCCCGCGACTCGCGAGGTCTATTTTACCAGACCCCTAGCTTTTAACTTCCCCTATTGCCTTATTTGGTGGATCACTGAAACTAGGTAACTACAATAAAATTACCCAGGGCCTTGATCCACATTAGTTCTTATTAAGAAGCGCTACTCTGAATTGAAAATTAACTAGAAATTAATAATAAATGTACCTGAATGACGTTGAAGAGTGCTGTTTCACTGAACATCGCTTCGCTTGTGATAATGGATCGGTGGATAGTCCACTGTGGATCTTGGCATAATGTTTACTTACGTAGAGTCAAAATAAAACCTCGGGGTTATCTATAACTATAACCCAAGTGCTAAAATTATGATATTTTTTACATATACAGGGTGAAATTAAATAGATGCGACAAAATTTAAGAGGGTGTTCTACGCATCAATATGAACAACTTTTACTATGGGACCAAACCTGAAATCACGAAAAAAAATCAGCTGTTCAGTACATTTAATGTTCGCATAATTCGTCAAAATGTACTGAACAGTTGATTTTTTTTTCGCGATTTCAGGTTTGGTCCCATAGTAAAAGTTGTTCATATTGATGCGTAGAACACCCCCTTAAATTTTGTCGCATCTATTCAATTTCACCCTGTAGATAGGTAAATTGATGCGGATTTGTCCCCGTTTGATGCCAATAGGCTAGCCCCCTATTACATGGGACTTACAAATTATTATAGTAAGTACCTACTTATCGCGAACTTTCATAGTCAATCGTTAACGTATGATAAGATGACCTCCAAGTTTGAAGACAAACCGGTGCTTCTGTAGGTCGAGTAAATTACGTCATTACCAATTCTGACCGAGCAAACGATGATTCAAGTTGTGATATCGTAAGCATTCTTTCGCTTATACAGTCACATTTTGATGGCCTTACGAACATTTAAATCATCAGTCGCTCGCACTTGTGAGTAAGCAGAAACAATCGAGACTAAATTATGAACAGAGCTATGAGGAAAAGAAACAGACTTTTCTATTACTGTAGGTACTTGTTTTTTGTACTTAATCTGTTGTTTCTTTGTTTAATAACAAATTTTGTTTACATAGACGTCAACTAAACAATGACTTCCGTAGTAACTATAAGTACTTAGTGTAAATATTTGTATGAACGGTACTCATTTAAACATGATGCGCTTTCTAGGAAATTGATTAGCTAACAAGTATAACTGAACACAGTACCTACAAAGTTCCGCAAAGCCTTCAGCGGGTTTCCTTATATCGAAGGTAACGGTTAAGGGGTGTACCAGCCGGGTCATCGACCGCTCCTGCTTACTTTGGCGGGCGCGGCACCGCCACTATTACGCCACGACATGGAACGCCATGTATGGAAGAGAATCCCCAATTAAAATGTTGCATGTATTGTTTTACTGTAGGATATTGCTACATTTTAAAATTCTTTGCTGGTTTCCTTAGATTTTTACATTCTAGGATAAGTAGGTTATTAGACTTTTTTGCATAGAACCAAGAAGTGATCTTCAATACCTACTTACTTATTGAAAATATGGAATTGAATAATAATAATTTTATTTTCCTTAAAGTATGACTAAAGGCATGAATTAGATCATAAGTTTTCAAGTGAAAATATGTGTTCGTTTCAACCGCGCGGCCATGGCGTTAAAAAAAAAAAAAAACTATGCCAACATTTTGTAACAATTTGTAAAAGTTGACTCCCAAAACCACAAATTTGTCAAAGCTATGGTTAAAAACTTAGAAGGGTTTGAACGTGGCCGCGCCATCGAAACGCGGAGAACCGCGCGGCCACGGAGATCTCAGACACTAAGCGTTGCACAGACCTGAAATTTTGGTAACTAACAGATTCAATTTGTAAACAATTTGTAAAAATATAGAAAAAAATCCTAGATTAATATTTTAGGAGCTGTGAGACTAAAACCCCGTGGCCGCGCCATCGAAACGGTAAAAAAAAACGTGATAGCCGATATCTCGCTGAAAAAGTATCGCAGACTTCTAGAGTTTTTTGTAAAACCCAGATTTGAATTTGTCAAAACTTACAAAAATGCAACAAAAAATACTAGGTTAATATTTTAGGAGCTGTGAGACTAAAACCCCGTGGCCGCGCCATCGAAACGGTGACAAAAACGTTATCACCGATATCTCGCTGAAAAAGCATCGCAGAGGTCTGAAGTTTTTTGTAAAACCTAGATTTGAATTTGTCAAAACTTGTGAAAATAAAACAAAAAATCCTAGGTTTATATTTCAGGACCCGCGCCATAGAAACGGTGAAAACCACGTTATCACCGATATCTCACTGAAAAAGCATCGCAGAGGTCTGAAATTATTTGTAAAACCTAGATTTGAATTTGTCAAAATTTGTAAAAATATAACAAAAAATCCTAGGTTTATATTTCAGGAGCTGTAAGACTAGAACCCCATGGCCGCGCCATTCAAACGGTGAAAAATATGTTATCGCCGATATCTCGCTGAAAAAGCATCGCAGAGGTCTGAAGTTTTTTGTAAAACCTAGATTTGAATTTGTCAAAACTTGTAACGTGTTTTTCACCGTTTCAATGGCGCGGGCCATTGAAACGGTGAAAAACACGTTATCGCCGATATCTGACTGAAAAAGCATCGCAGAGGTCTGAAGTTTTTTGTAAAACCTAGATTTGAATTAGTTAATTTTTTTACAAATACAACAAAAATCCTAGGTTTACAAAAAACCGTATTTCACCGTTTCAATGGCGCGGCTCCTGAAATGTAAACCTAAGATTTTTTTTTGTATTTTTAAAAATTTTGACAAATTCACATCTAGGTTTTACAAAAAAATTCAGACCTTTGCGACACTTTTTCAGTGAGATATCGGCGATAACGTGTTTTTCACCGTTTCAATGGTGCGTCTCCTGAAATATAAACCTAGGATTTTTCGTAGTATTTTTACAAGTTTTTTCAAATTCAAATCTAGGTTTTACAAAAAACTTCAGACGTCTGCGATGCTTTTTCAGCGAGTTATCGGCTATCACGTTTTTGTCACCGTTTCGATGGCGCGGCCACGGGGTTTTAGTCTTACAGCTCCTGAAATATAAACCTAGTATTTTTTGTTGCATTTTTGTATGTTTTGACAAATTCAAATCTGGGTTTTACAAAAAACTCTAGACGTCTGCGATGCTTTTTCAGCGAGATATCGGCTATTACGTTTTTGTCACCGTTTCGATGGCGCGGCCACGGGGTTTTAGTCTTACAGCTCCTGAACTATAAACCTAGGATTTTTTGTTGTATTTTTACAAGTTTTGACAAATTCAAATCTAGGTTTTACAAAAAACTTCAGACCTCTGCGATGCTTTTTCAGCGAGATATCGGCGATAACATATTTTTCACCATTTGAATGGCGCGGCCATGGGGTTCTAGTCTTACAACTCCTGAAATATAAACCTAGGATTTTTTGTTGTATTTTTACAAATTTTGACAAATTCAAATCTAGGTTTTACAAAAAACTTCAGACCTTTGCGATGCTTTTTAAGTCAGATATCGGCGATAACATGTTTTTCACCGTTTCAATGGCGCGGCTCCTGAAATATAAACCTAGGATTTTTTGTTATATTTTTACAAATTTTGACAAATTCAAATCTAGGTTTTACAAATAATTTCAGACCTCTGCGATGCTTTTTCAGCGAGATATCGGTGATAACGTTTTTGTCACCGTTTCGATGGCGCGGCCACGGGGTTTTAGTCTCACAGCTCCTAAAATATTAACCTAGTATTTTTTGTTGCATTTCTGTACGTTTTGACAAATTCAAATCTGGGTTTTACAAAAAACTCTAGACGTCTGCGATGCTTTTTCAGCGAGATATCGGCTATCACGTTTTTGTCACCGTTTCGATGGCGCGGCCACGGGGTTTTAGTCTCACGGCTCCTAAAATATTAACCTAGGATTTTTTTCTATATTTTTACAAATTGTTTACAAATTGAATCTGTTATTTACCAAAATTTCAGGTCTGTGCAACGCTTAGTTTCTGAGATTTCCGTGGCCGCGCGGTTCTCCGCGTTTCGATGGCGCGGCCACGTTCAAACCCTTCTAACTTTTTAACCATAGCTTTGACAAATTTGTGGTTTTGGGAGTCAACTTTTACAAATTGTTACAAAATGTTGGCAGTTTTTTTTTTTTTAACGCCATGGCCGCGCGGTTGAAACGAACTCGAAAATATGTGTTCTATAAGGAAACTATACATACATACATGAATTTTATTTGTGTTAAATTTAAGAGGTAAAATCACGTAAATCAGCGAAATCGGCAAAATTTCGTGTAGGTACTTACGGCCTTTTAATGTTATGAACACATTATTTATGTCCACTCATAAATAATGATCATTCTAGCATGAAGTTGATTGCTTTGTTGAATGGAAAGTAATTTATTAAAAGAAAATTAAATTAAACGGAAGAATAAAAATAATTACCTATCCTATCAGATGCATTATTAATGTGTTAGTATGTGAGTACTAAACTGATAAATCACATGAAAGCCCAAAAAATTCATAATTATTAAAAAAATAAAATTATGAGCATTTTAAATGTTCAGTTTGATAAAGGTGTTTTTTGCAATTGTTGTGACTTATAAAGTAAACATTATTATTACAGGATGAAAATAAGCTGATAAGAATAGAGTTACCAAACATATCTCATGAAACAAAAAATATGTAGGTACTTACTCTATTGTAAGATTTACTTGTACTGTAATATTGTGTTGATGGCAATAGGCTTGCCACATGGGACTTAAGGTGATTGCGCTGTGTAGCCCGCGAAATTAAATTTTTTTTTGCAAAAAACCTAAAAAAGATTGAATTTCACGGGCTACCACTGCGCATCATCCTTAAACATAACAGGTGAAATATGGATTTACTATACCACATACACCTCTGGCTAAACCATCGGGTAATACAGGAGTATTTTGTTGTTTAATTGTATTTGTTACTAGCTGCGCCCCGCGGTTTCACTCGCGTAAACCGGGATAAAAAGTAGCCTGTGTGTGTGTAAATCCAGGGTGTCAGCTACCTCCATACCAAATTTTATCCAAATTGGTCCAGCCGTTTGAGTGTGAAGAAGTAACAAACATACCAACACACACACACACACACAAACTTTCGCCTTTAGAATATTAGTGTGAAGTATGTAGTTTAAGTACCTAATTATTTATTATTATTATTACTGTAAGCTATAATAAATAATTAGGTACTTAAACTACATACTTCACACTTAAGCACACACACAATTTATTATTATTATTTATTATTATTATTACTGTAAGCTATATATACGTAAGTGGGTAGGTAAAGGCTCCCGCAATAAACAGGCCACTGCCGCTGGTTCGGGCAAACCAACCAGCGGCCAGCTCGACTTCTCCGCCGGAAAGCGGTCGCAGGCAGAGGCCGGCACTAGCCGACCAACACCCAGTCAACCGCCAACCAGTGTTCCAGAGGGTCCGGCTGCAGGTAACAGTAAGACACAGCGACCCGATTGGAAGGGTCAGGCCGCGGCTAAGCGAGCTCTCAACGAGACTTTGACACCTCGAGGGGAGCATAAGCGGCCGCGTCTTGATCAATCCAAACGGGTCGCTCAACGAAGCTACGCCCAAGCTGCCAGCGCTACCCTAGACGTCGCGATCACCTGCGACCGCACGGGGATCCTCAGCAAGGACGTATCGGACCAGGTACTCGCTGCTATCCAGAAGCAGATCATCCTCGAGGCCTGCTCCCCCAAACAAGACACTCCAGGGCCGACCTTCAACGCCAAGCCGATGTTCTCCGGGGGCGTCCTTAAACTGTGGTGCGGTAACGACCACACCTTAGCTTGGCTAAGGAAAACAGTCTCCGACCTTTCTCTTCCCACTAGCACCTCGTTGGTCGTTGTGAGACAGTCGGAGATCCTGAAACGTGCGTGGTGTGGCATCGTGATCCCGGACGAGCAGGGGGTCTTCGTAGAGCCGACCAATATTGGTCGCGCTCTCAGCTACCAGAACCCTTGGATAGATGTCAAGAGGTGGGTATTGATGCACACCGATAAGCAAGCCGCGGCATGGTTTGTGGTGGTCGGTGTCCCTTTGGACCAAATCCCGACCCTGATGGAGGCCGGACGCCGCCTCTCATTTGGGCTAGGGGCGGTGTACGTAAAGTTCCAGGGTCGGAACGGTAGGTTCACCGACGTCCCTCAGGGGTGGGACCCCGCCACGGGAACCGTCCGCCAGCTGCCGCAGACAACAGCAGGGGAGTCTACTCCCCCTTTAAACAACCCGGAGGCTTCCGCGGCTGAACCTGCTGCTGCAGAATCGGCCGCCCCTGCCGCCGCCACCGAAGGCGCCGTTCCTCTGTCGGGCGAGGAGCTGGAGGACATGATCCTGTCCCCGGCTTCGGGCACGGGAGGGGACGGCTTCGACGAGGGCGACTTGTTTGCCGGGCTAAGACTTGGGGGGGACGATGAGGGTTCGACCAGTGATGGCGTCCCTTTCGTCGTCGACCTGTAAAGTCCTACAAGCAAACCTCCACCACAGTCAGACCGCGACGGCTCAGCTCCGCAAGTGGCTGGAGGTTCAACACACGGCCATTGCCTTGATCCAGGAGCCGTGGATAAGGGCGGGCCGAATACAAGGACTCTCCAATCTCAATGGTAAGGTCCTGGTCACCACAGATCACGATCACCCTAGATCGTGCATCTACGTCACAGGTAACCTTAAAACACAGCTCTTAACTGATTTCTGTTGCAGAGATGTCTCTGCAGCTAAGCTGCTAATACAGCGTGTTGATGCCACGGAAATGGAGATCGTTTTCGCTTCGGTCTATATGCCCGAGGCGGAGGCGCCGCCTCCCCATGGCCTCGCCCGCCTCGTGAGTCATTGCGAGAGATGCGGGTATCAGGTCGTCGTGGGGGCCGACGCCAATGCTCACCACCAACTGTGGGGTATGGACACGCAAAACGACAGGGGTAAGGCCTTGGTTGACTATTTATTTTCAACTAACCTATCTTTACTAAACACTGGCTCCGAACCAACTTTCGTGACCAGGCGAAGTCGTACAATCATAGATCTCACTCTGGCAACAGAAGGCGCGGCGGAAATTACCACTGGGTGGCAGGTCTCCAAGGAGGCCTCCTGCTCAGATCACAGGTGGATCCGCTTCGACATTCAGGTCTGTGTTCCACCTACACCACCACGACGTAATCCGCGTAATACGGATCGTGCCACCTATACACGCAGCCTAGAATCCAAGCTGGCGATACTAAGCGATCCGACGACAGTTGCGGACACGACACAGATTGAGGTACTGGTAGGCCATCTCACTAAATCAATGATAGACAGCTACCAAACTGCCTGCCCAGAGACCACTCCGCGTAACACACCGGCAAACAACCTTGGTGGGGCACTGATCTGGAGCGTAAGCGCGGTAAGGTAAGGCAAGCACTGAATAGAGCAATGAACACATGTGCGGATGAGGACTGGGATAACTATTACGCAGCCAAATCCAGCTACAAAAAATGCATCAGATTCAGGAGTACCACAGGATGGCGTAAATTCTGTGGCAGCATTGAATCCTGTCAGCAAGCAAACAGGGTAAGGAAAGTACTGGCGCAACAGCAGACACCTGGGCCCGCTACACCTGAGCTAAGCCTGATAATACACTTACTTCCTCGCCAGAAGAAACGAGACGCGTCCTAATTGAAACTCACTTCCCTGGATGTGTCTTTACGCAGGTAATCGACTGGCTAGATGTAATTCAAACGCCATCAGACAATGATTGGCTTTATGCAAGCAGGGTGGTCACGTTGGAAAGGATCCAATGGGCCATTCGTAGTTTCCATCCTTTTAAGGCAGCTGGTCCTGATGGAGTCTTCCCCGCCTTACTGCAGTGGGGAGGAATCTCTGTTGCAGTGAGGCTGGTGCCTCTAATGAGGGCGTGCCTAGCCTTTAGATACGTTCCAAAAGGATGGAGGGAAGTGAAAGTTATATTCATCCCTAAGCCAGGTAAGGGTGACTACACAAACGCCAAATCCTACCGTCCAATCAGTCTGACCTCCTTTCTATTAAAGACTCTGGAAAGGCTGTGTGACAGGGAGCTAAGGGACGGCGTTTTAAAAACAATACCGCTACACGGTAATCAACACGCATACAGCTCGGGTAAGTCGACCGAATCCGCCCTTCATCTAGTAGTCAGTCAGATAGAGGAAGCGATCTACCAGAAAGGCACCTGCCTGGGCACGTTCATAGACATCGAAGGAGCCTTCGACAAAACTAACTTCTCCAGCATCAGTAGCGCCCTCTCCAGACATGGAGTAGAACAGGTACTAACGGACTGGATTACAAACATGTTAAGTAAACGAGTGGTTCGCCTTGAGGGTGAACAGCAGTTGGCCATGATAGCCAAAGGCTGCCCCCAGGGAGGGGTGTTGTCGCCCCTACTATGGAATCTTGTGATTAACGACCTTATCACCAAACTCAACGCCAGCCGCTATTATACAATAGGGTATGCAGACGACCTCGCAATCCTTGTGCCGGGGAAGGTGACAGGAACGATCTGCAACCTCACTCAGCAAGCGCTACGTATTGTAGAAAGATGGTGCAGGGAATTTGACCTATCAGTGAACCCCACTAAAACTGAACTAGTCATGTTTACCCATAAACGAGTTTTAGGCCCATTCCGCCTACCAAAACTTTTCGATACAGAACTCCAGTTGACCAACGAAGTCAAATATCTCGGCGTCATCCTAGACAGTAAGTTAAACTGGAGTAGTCATTTAGACAACAAGCTAAACAGGGCCTGCATCACCTTCTGGCAGTGCAGGAAAATGATAGGTAAGAAGTGGGGCCTATCCCCGAAAATTATACTATGGCTGTACACCGCAGTGATCCGCCCCATGATCACCTACGGGGCTGTGGTCTGGTGGCCCCGCACCAAACTTGTTACAGCCTCCAATAAACTACAACATATGCAAAGACTAGCCTGCACGGCGACTACGGGTTGCATGAGGACCACTCCGACTGCAGCAGTTGAAGCCATGCTGGGTTTACCACCGCTCCACCTGTTCATACAGCAGGAAGCAACGATGGCGGCGGTACGTCTTAATGCACTAGATCTCTGGGGTAAGACTAACTCACCACACACCGCGCTGCTTGAGGGACTCAACAAGGAGTTCCCCATTACGAAAGCTGTAAATGACCGGGTACCCAAACAATTTATTTTTGATAAAAAATACAAGATCCAGCTTCACGAGGATCGTCGGTGCGAGGGGTTGTGCCCCGCAGAGCTGCGCATCTTCACGGATGGATCTAAAACAGGTAGTGGCACAGGTGCTGGAATCTTCTCGGAGGACTTCAACATACACTTAGCTACACCATTGGGGGTCCATAACACGGTGTTCCAGGCCGAGTGCATGGGCATTTCTCTGGCCGCTACTGCCGTCATGGCCAGGGAAGTTAAGGACCACTCGATCGCATACTCTCAGATAGCATGGCTGTTCTGCAAGCGCTAAGTAGTCACACAGTGGACTCTGGGCTAATATACGAGTGCCACCAGCGCCTCAACCAGGTGGGTAGACTCAATAATATAACCATTCAATGGATCAAGGGACACAGCGGCTCGCTAGGCAACGACGCAGCCGACGAACTTGCCAGAAGGGGGTCGAGCATGGCACCAGTGGGACCTGAACCCATAGTGCCGCTCCCCTTCGGGTACTTGCGCACTCTGGTAAGGAAACGTACCAGGGACCAGCATCACAAGCTATGGTCGGATCAGGGTGAGTGTAGGCAGGCTAGGGAAGCACTCCCTACAATTGATGGCCGCCTCACGAAACAGTTTCTTCGACTAACTAAACAACAGCTGCGTACAGTTACAGCTGCTTTAACTGGCCATGGGTCATTTAATAAACACCTCTTTGTCATAGGAGTCACAGACAGTCCGCTGTGCAGGGCCTGCATGGAGGACGACGAGACAGCAGCTCATGTGCTTCTAAACTGTCCGGTTGTCGCCGCATACAGGGCAAAGTACTTCGGTAACCCAGGTACCATCCGGGAGGTTGTCAGTTACGTCAAGGCGCTGCTGGCCTTCTTTGAGGAGCTGGGGTGGATCGAATAACAGATTTTCCCACCCATACGCAAAATACGCGCATTGTCGTGGAGTTGCGGATACCAGCCCGTATTAACTATTACCTATTACCTACTGTAAGCTATGTAGGTACTTATACATTTTTTCATCTTTTACACACACACTAGTATTAGTTTCAATATTGTAATAAATGCATATCACTGTGGCACGTTCAATTAATATCATCAATATGGCTTAGCATTGAGGCAAGTAGTCCCAATTTTGGCCGAAGATTTCCTAGGTATTCCTGATCACATAAATAAGATGAAGTTAGCTGTTCTTTGTCATGTCACCCGCTGGTATTAACAGAAAATACCATGAATTTAAACCTGTTCAAACGTAAACTAGGTTTGGTTGAAGTGAGTTGTTCATGTTTTATTTTTAACTCACTTGTTTGTGTACTAAAATGTTTTTTTTTTACTTTTTTAACTAATTTTAATCAGTGTCATGTCATGGGGCTGGAAATTCGAAAAGTATATATTTTCCTTAAAATTGGTTGCAGCTTTTCTAATATATAAGTATGCAATTATGGATCATGTTGATAAAAGTTATTGATAAAAGTTGAAACCCGTGGATATTGGTGGTAATAATCTTCGAGACAACTATAAGTAAAGTGTTTACTTTTTGCCTGAATCTGGTTTCGTAAAATTACATTGTTTTAGGGCGAAATAAATATAATTAGGTCGCTCGTGGGCTGACCACTCAGCTGAAGTTTACATAGTTTCAGATCAATACAGAATACATATATGATAACTAATTACAATGGAAGTAAAACTTACCAGTACTTTCCTGTTATAAACGATGCTATATTAGAGTCAAACACATTTTAATTCATTTTATTTTTATTAAATAATCCCCAGTTCACAACTCACAAAATGTACAAAATATATGAATGAGTGATTGAAGCAAACAGACAAATCATTCACAGGATTACTCATCATTCATTCTAGCTATTATGGCAGAAAACTCAATACATTCATTCAATTGTCTTTTACTGAAGTTCAGAAACTACGTTTGCAAAGGATTTAAGACTTCTTAGGTAAAGTTTTTTATTTTTTGTATGGAAATCTGATGAATTGTGATTGATCTTTTTAACATTGTTGACTGCTTGGAACTGTACATTTTATATTTTCTCATTGTTCTCACACTTTCACAGTGTAATAAGTAATCAGAAGGAATAGAATTGACCATGTTAGAGGTTTTGAACGCAACGTAGTTCCAAATCGATTTTGTTCCATTATGTTGGTTGCACGTCGATCGTTCAGCCAATGAGACACTTCTGGCCTTTCTTCTTCGAAGAATATGGCCGACATTTTGATATTGCTGTCATGAAGATTTTTCAGTGACAAAATTTTAACTTTGTAGTTCTTCATGCACGGTTTTATGTTCCCAAATCGTTTTATTTTTTAATTGCTTAGACGGAGTGTAGTGTAAGCTATTTTATTTTTTGAAAATGGCAGCTGATCGCGAGATTGCTGCTGAAGACAGCATCAGAGTGGTTTGCCGATTTCGGCCACTGAATGACTCTGAAGAAAAAGCTGGATCTAAATTTATTGTGAAATTCCCTTCAGGACCCGATGACAATTGCATTTCTATAGGGGTAAGTGCAAATAATTTTAATGTCTATTGCTTTCCCCTATCATCGCCCTAAATTAGATCATGATGACTAATACATTACGAGTTGTTCACCTGCTACGAAATGGCCTTTCTTTTTCATTCCGCTTCGATGGTTATGATTATGATCGTGTTAATTTAAAGAATCTTGCCGAATAATCTCTGCATAAGTACAAACGTCTTTGTTTTGTCGAAAATCAATACAAATACCTCCTCGACCTTGACCTGTGTTGGTATACCACGATTTTGGATTTATTTTGTTTAACACGCTTATTTATTTTAGTTGATTACTAACTACCAATTCCAAGATGAACTAAATATGAATACTTGCTCATTAAAATTCTCATAATTATTATGATTTTTTATGCACAAGAGCATTGTACATGCTGAAGAATCCCTGAAAATTATTATGTATTGCAATAATTATAAAAATTATATCAAATATAAATTTTCTATCCTGCTAGTTATCTATTAATAATTCTTATTAGAAAATAATTTAGAATACTCAAATTAATAATGTATGTGTTGAATACCTTGTGACTATCAAAGATATAAAGCTAAATATATCAAGAATAGTTTGGCCTCATTGACCCTATAATTATTACATAATTTATTGCATCCTATAAAGTATGTAATTAGAACTGGATATATTCACATCCAGTTAAGTTTGAAGCTTGTCTAATAAACATTTCAGTAATTATTTCCACATCCACAAAAATCAAAACCTTAGAGGAACTGGCACCTGACAAAAGAAACCAGCAAAAGGAGGGTCATACTTATTAATATATAAGGGTAGTCTTAAATATCTTAAAAAATAGTCAGGCAGTAATGCAAAATGTACATTTTTTTTTAATAAGTACATTCCATATTATTAATCCATTTCTTGATGTAAGTAACAACATTATTACTACTTTTTTAAATATTTCAAAATAAAATGTGTAAAAATATTAAAAAAGAGGAACACCTTACCCAGCTTATGGAACAGGGTCCAAGCTAAAATTAAATAAGTATTAATATTATGTTTTCAAGAATTTATTTAGGAAGCAGATTGGTAGAGAGCATTTAATTTGTCTCAAAATGTAACAACCTACAGTTTATTGCCTGTCTAGGTGATGATGTCAGATACTTATGTTGACCTGATTCATCTTGGGATGAATATACAGTCTATCTACAGTATACTTTTGCTTTAGACTAGACAGGAAATATTTGTAAATGAGGAATCTATAAATAAACTGTTCAATATGTCTACCAACTCCAATAAGTACATTGAACCTTGTTAGTTAATCTTCTGAAAGCAGAGAATTGTTTGAACATTACTTACTTCACTAATTAAAGAATATGTTTCATAATATTCTCATGGCCTTTTTAGGGTTTCGTACCCAAAGGGTAAAACGGGACCCTATTACTAAGACTCCGCTGTCTGTCTGTCCATCTGTTACCAGGCTGTATCTCATGAACCGTGATAGTTAGACAGTTGAAATTTTCACAGATGATGTATTTCTGTTGCCTCTATAACAACAAATACTAAAAAACAGAATAAAATAAATATTTAAGGGGGTTACAACATACAACTACATACATACAAATGTGATTTTTTTGCGTTTTTATAGATACTTGTACGGAAACCTTAGCGCGCGAGTCCGACTCGCACTTGGCTGTTTTTTTTATTTATATTTACCACAAATATCTGAAGACATTTCAGTATTTTTGCTTTGCAGAGAAAATAAGTAGAAGTCAATAACCCACAAGCAAAATTACCACAACTAGAGATCCTCTTTAGCAGGGCTACATTGAGTACAGAGTAAATTAGCCTTGGAAAGGGAAGTGCTTGTTTAACATCTAATTTTCGAGAACATTAAGTCAAGTTAACTTGTGATCATAATTTTTATTAAAGTTATATGTATTTGGAGTATATTAATTGAGAATTGATTCAAGTATTTTCTTATAAGAAATGATAACAAAACAAAATATTGTTATGTATGAAAGCCTTTGGCCTTCATGCTGCATGTTGCAATATAGACTGTTTTCTTTTTCTAACTTTAAATGGTTTAAAACATTTCAAGTTGTTAAGCACATACACAACATCCTAATGTGTAAAATGTTGAGAATGTTTTGAACATTGTAAGGTCATTTGCATAATGAAATGCCAGCAAGTGACTAACACTTGAACAAGTAGAAGTCTATTAATCTTGCAAGTGTAGTATTATCTACAACAAGTAGGGTATTAGCTTTGTTAAATTAATCATAGTCTTCAAGCATAAATTGTAGTTCTGTGTCTACTTGAATAATTCATAATGTAATTATTATATCATACATCTTATACCTTATAGTATCTACATACTTCTACTACATACATACATACTACATACATACACACTACATACATAACCTTTACTTACACTTCATCCATTTTTATTTATCTTTTATAAAGATTTATATTCATATATTGTGAATTGGTCTAAAACAATTCGTTTCTTTAAAATCTGAAATAAAAACACTAATTTTTCATTGTTATAGTTGTAAATTGTGGAAGTTATCAGTACTGGAAAGAAAGACTTGGAGTATTTTAGAATAATAGAATATAATTTAATAAACCGTACAGAGACGTATATGATAACAAGAGAGAAGAAAGAAGAACAGAGTGACATAATATTATTTCATAAAAAAACATATTTGTCTATTAAGAAATAAACCTACTTTTATTGAAATAACAACAGCCCCCCTCAATAAAAGTAAACGTTAAGTACAAAAAAAACATGTTAAAAAAAAAAACTTAACACACAACTAACTTCATAACATAAACACCAAGACAAACTAATAAGGACAGGCATCTATGAAAATATAACACAGTACTTAACATCCATTAAACAAAAGATCTCTAGCATTTTAAAACACAATACATACATTGATCACTACAAGTTTTCTGAAAATTCTGACCAATATTATAATCATGAAATTTATCATAACAACAACGTGGCGCTTGTCTTAACCCTCTATAGCATTGTGTAGACTGTAGGTAACATACCGTACAAACGCCTCGAAATTTAAAACAATTGATTTCATACCGTAATCGCGCACTGTAGCTCATAGTATACACTCCGAATTAACGAACTACTACCAAAAAATACGACTAGATGGCGCTTTTTGATACAAATTGAGATTTGTGTTTCGATAGTCGGTATTTACGAAACGAGGCGGTCAACTATGATTTTAAAAAATTATAAAAAAATGTTCTGCTTGTGTCTTGTGTATTATATTGATAAACTGGAGAGGTAAGTGTTTGAACTTTATTGTGTAACGTTATTTTTGAATACTTTTCACATTTTATTTTGTTTTTGTTGGTAAATAGTGATTGTTGCCCGTAGGCTACATCAGACGAAAGTGTAAAATTTTGTTTGATACCCATTATGCTGATTATTGTAGTTTTTATGTTCCAGGATGTCTCGTAAACGGCCCCTTGGTGAAAAAGACATTAGTTTTGCGCAGATAGTGAAGATGGCTTAGATTTGGATGACGACAGCTTTGCCGATCCTGATTTTGTTCCTGAATTGGACACCTTGGAAATGAGGCTCCAGAGGTAGATATTGATGTGGAATCTGGCTTCCACCTTTGCTGGGCAATAACCTGAAACTGATGTTCGAAGATGGGACAAACAGAACTCAACAGAACAGAACATAAAACGACCCAATGTGGTCGGAGAGTACAATCGCCATATTGGTGGCGTTGATCTTCTTGATAGTATCATGGCTATATGCAAAATACGTTTGCGAAGCAAACGATGGCCAATGCGACTGTTTTATCATTATTTGGATCTCACGATAACCAATGCATTGATTGATACTTTATAAAAGGGTTGCTGAATACAAAAACCTTCAATCAGGCCGCTTATCGTCAGCAGATCGTCTGGAGGTTGCTGTGACCCTTTGCAAAATGGGTATAAAGCTTAGTTTATCTAGTTGGCGGTCGCTTGAGAGCGAGATTCAAGCCAAAAAACATACAGGACCTGCTCAGCATGTGCCTCCGAAAGCAGTCCGGCAAGACCAGATTGGGCACTGGCCGCAATGGTCTGATAAGAAAATCAGATGCAAGTTTCCGAAGTGTGTTGGCTTTACCCATAATGTATGTGAAAAATGGGGGGTAGCCTTGTGCTACACGAAAACCAAGAATTGCTTCAAAAACTTCCATCTTTCGTAACATGTCATTGTGCTGCCGTACTATATAGATTTTGACCACTTACCTCAGTGTTGCCTAAAAGCAACACTCCCTATTTTTGTAATTTTCTTTCCAAATAATTAAAAATAATTAAAACCCAGAAATACGTGTATTTTATTTTTTTGTAATCATCTCCAATCGAAAAAATCAATTAAATCCCAGTTTATGAGTGATAGAGGGTACCGTATAGGTAATGACTTCTTAAACCTAAACTTGGTTTTGTTAACCGGTATGTCAAAATTTTCAGGCAACTTTAAGTATAGATACTCTTTATCATTATTTTCGTTGCGTTTTATTCTAAATACCCACTTACTGTCTACAGTCAACACACCGTCTCCAGACTTGTCAATAAATGTCCAAGTCTGATTATCGGTCAAAGCCTTCATTTCCAACTTCATGGCCTCCTTCCATTTTGAGGCACTTGGGGAAGACCTAGCCTCTTTTAAGGAAGTAGGTTCCTCAGAATCTAAAAAAGTAAAATATGAAGTGCCATAATCCTGTAAAGCAATAGGTGGTTTTATATTTGCTCTTGGTCGCAAAACCATGGTATCCATATTGTCCGCTACACTTGAAATAGCACTGTCATTAATAGTTGGTTCATTCTGAACCATATTGTCACTTTCAAGACACTCGGAGTTATCAACAGGTACATCCTCAGCATCAGTATAGGAAACGGACGTATCTGAACTTGATGAAACTGCCGACGCAGCAGCACGTAGATCAGCGACATCGAAATTCACCGTGGCAATATGTTCCACTACTTTTCCTGGTAGATTAGTTGGCTCATGGTGTGGCGATATAATTATTTCTCTTTCCAAGGAAAAAGTTTTACTCTCAGGATAAAATATCTTGTAGCCTTTTGTAGTTTCGCCATATCCAACGAATAAACCTCTTCTACTCTTACTATCCAGTTTTCGCCGCCATTGCTTTGGAATATACGCCCATACTTCAGAGCCGAAAACGCATTTTAAATAAGACACATCAAACTGTTTCTGATAAAAGAGCTCATAAGGCGTTTTATTTTCTTGCGAACTTACTCCTGTTCTGTTAATTACGTAAACAGCAGTATTTACAGCCTCCGCCCATAAGTTGTTTTGAACTTGACTCGCTTTCATTAGTGTACGAGCGGCCTCCATGACTGTTCGCATTTCGCGTTCAATTTTTCCGTTTTGGGCAGGAGTGTACGGGACGGACGTCTGGTGCTTTATTCCCTTCGACTCTAAAATACTTTTCAATTCAGCATTAACAAACTCACCGCCATTATCCGTGCGCAATATCTTAACAGGGTTTCCTTCATTTTCGCAAAGAGCGAGATAAATTTTAATTTTTGAAGTTACCTGACTTTTCTCTTTCAAAAAATATACAGATCGGTAATGCGAATAATCATCCTTCAGTAGCAGAAAGTAGCGTGAGCCCCCAATGGATAATTCCTCTAAAGGGCCACAAACATCAGCATGAACTATTTCGCCTCGGCTACTCGTTTTCGAAAAGCTAGAATAAGCCGGCGTCCTGCAATGTTTAGCTTCTACACATGCAGTACAAAAATGCTGTTTCATGCAAGAGAGCGACACTTTATTTTTAAGCAATATTTTCTTTACATATGCGAAATTTTGATGAGCGAGTTTCTTATGAAAAAGCATGAATTCACAGTCTCTATTATTGCACACATTTGACGACGTCAGTACGTCAGTTTGACTTGACAAGGCTCTAGACGTGCTAATATTTTTAAATAGCATTTTAAATAAACGGCCATCGCGCCTTGCCATAGCTATAACCTCTTTGTATTTAATAAACTTACAAATGTTTTGGTCAGATACCATCTGTAGGCCTTTATCTAGTGCACTCGTTGCAGAAAAAAGATTTATATGCAGATCTGGAACATATAAAACAGACTTTAAACTAACGATCGGCCATTCAGTGCCATTATAAGCCTGCAATCGGACGCTCCCAATGCCAAGGGCTTTTATAGTTGTTCCATCACCAAGCTGCACAAAATGATCGTAATCCAAGTCTTTGTATTCTGACATGACTTCTCGGTTTCTGCACATATGTTGAGTGCAACCACTATCCATAAACCATATGTCGTGCGGACTGTTGAAAACAGAAGCTATTAGAGCTTGTTCGACATCATCATTCTTTTTCTTCGTTTTATTATTTTTAAAGAAGCAATTTTTAGTCAGATGACCCATCTTTTTACAATAATTGCAATGTTTGGTTTTATAGCAGTCCTTTTTAGAGTGGCCAGATTTTCCGCACACGGCGCACTCAGTCAGCGCTCTGCTCCCGTTGCCTCGTTGCTGTGCCACAAGTGCAACTGCCACATCGTCTTCAGCGTTAGCTCGTTCTTCTTCCAGCAGCAAACGTGGCACTAGCTCTAAAAGTGTCTGTTTTTCAACCGGGGCAGACTCCCATGCTGAGCGAAAATGTTTAAATCTTTGTGGTAAAGACATTAATATTTTGGTGATGACTAATTTGTCATCAATAGGGTCACCAGCTTGTTTTAGTCTGGCCCGAATGTCTTCTAATTTTGATATGAATGTGGAGACTGAATCCGTACCAAATTGAATGGTAAAGAATTTCTGTTGGAGTAGATGAACACTTACGACAGACTCCTTCTCATACACTGCCTTTAATTTTGTCCACATCTCCGCTGATGTCTCACACGACAGAATATGTGCGAGTGGTCCATACTGCATTCGCGTGACAATAAGTTCTTGGGCTTTGGCGTCCAGCGCACCCCACTCTTCACATTCTTTTAATAAGTCATCTTTAGGTTTTGTCTTGATCCCCGAAACAATATTATACAATCCTCGACCCTTTAAAACCACTTGTGTTTCAAACTTCCATAACCGCCAATTTTCGCCGTTAAATTTTGAACTGGTCGATATTGAAACCTCCATTTTGTTTTCACCCGTAGTTCGAAACCGTTTTTGAAAAAACGTTTTATTTTGTAGAACTTACGTTTTTATATTTCTTCCCGGCTGATAATCCGAATTACTGGGCCCATAACCAGTTGTAAATTGTGGAAGTTATCAGTACTGGAAAGAAAGACTTGGAGTATTTTAGAATAATAGAATATAATTTAATAAACCGTACAGAGACGTATATGATAACAAGAGAGAAGAAAGAAGAACAGAGTGACATAATATTATTTCATAAAAAAACATATTTGTCTATTAAGAAATAAACCTACTTTTATTGAAATAACAACAGTTATGACACTTACGTCAGGCTGTCAAACTGTCATTACTTTTTCTAGCTATCTATCATAGAGCTTCATAATAGCATAGACTATGAACGTTTCTTTTGATTTATGTAATCTAAATTCTTTTTATCAATATGTTAGGTCAAATATTGTATTTTATAGATAATTTTGATTTATTATTGAATAGCTGTATCTTAAATTACTTTTATAAAATTAATCCACACACACTTGAAATTCATCAAAGAGGTTAGAGGTTTTTCAACGTATATTACTGGCAGATTCAAGCATTGACTGTGGCGTTTGGCATTCTGATGACGGAAAGCTTCAAATGTGGAAAGGATCTGAAATTGGAAGACGATTTCGAAAAACGCTGATGAACCGATGTATGGAGGACTCGGAGACGTGCTCAGTTCTGCTCCGGAAGCTATAAACTAAACATCTCCTAAAAGTATTCTTCGACCGGGAAAACTAACTCAGTGACTAAAACTTACCCGACTGCGGTCGATCCCTGAAGGAGGGTTATAGAAAATAACCATTAATTTATCGGAGCGATTCAATTATCTTCCTCTTCCAAACTATCCGTGCGTGTTTGCCTAACCTGGACTTACTCAAATTACTACTTCAAGCTATCCTCTACCTTCCTAAATAGTTGTGTGTGTTAGGTAGGACGTGTTTTTTAAAAAACCGGTCTGTATTTTTTATCTTTTAATATTTAATATATTGTTTCAAGTCTTACTTTAGCCCCCTTTTATTTCTGTAGGCTAGTAGATTTGTTACAGTCTGGCGCCCAATATAAAATCAAAGCTAGCCCTTTCAAATCTTTTTCAAAATTCTAAAATAAACTATCTCTAGTACTATTTCTTTTCGGACTCTTATTTGGCTTAGTCTCTTTTTTGTTAGGTACATGTATTAGGTTCTAGGTAGGTCTAATACTAACTTACTTTCCTCTTCAGCACATACTTAACAAACCTATACTACACCCCCACACACATTCCTTTACCCACTGGTAATTGGCATCCATTCTTTGCTTGCGAGTGTTCTTAAAACCATTCGTGGTCACTTTCAAGTTGAGTTTGGCTTACTCTACAACGTATTATAGGAGAATATCCTATAATCGTTATCACCTACACATAACTCTCTACTTCTACATCATTATTCTGCACCCCACACACTTGCACACCACTACGTTTACCCACTGGTAATCGTACCCATTCTTCGCTTGTGAGTGTTCTTAAAACCATCCGTGGTCACTTACAAGTTGGGGTTTGGTTTACTCTTCGACGTACTATAGGAGAATATCCTGTAGTCGTTTATACAAAACTAATATCTATAAAACACCTATTACAAATACTAAACTATTCTACACTCTTACACACATACAACTTTCGATGTGCCTCTGTGCCTTTCTTTTTGTTTGTGGTTATTTTTTAAAGTCGCATCATTAATTAGGATCCTCTAGAGTCCTCTTAAACCCTCTAGGAGTCGTCTTCCTCTTAAACCCTCTGGGAGATCTCTTAAACCCTCTGGGAGACCTCTTAACCCTCTAGGAGTCCTCTTAACGCTTTAGGGGACATCTAAACCCTCTAGGAGACCTCTAAACCCTCTAGGAGACCTCTAAACCCTCTAGGAGACCTCTAAACCTTCTAGGAGACCTCTAAACCCTCTAGGATTCCTCTTAAACCCTCTGGGAGACCTCTAAACCCTCTAGGATTCCTCTTAAACCCTCTGGGAGACCTCTTAAACCCTCTAGGAGACCTCTTAGACCTCTTATATACTAAGGGACCTCTTATGTACTAAGGGACCTCTTATATACTAAGGGACCTCTTATATACTAAGGGACCTCTTCTATACTAAGGGACCTCTTCTATGCTAAGGGACCTCTTAAATACTAAGGGACCTCTTAAATATTAAGAGACCTCTTAAACTTTCTTGAGTCATCTTTAGCACTCACTCTCTTGTGTCGTCTTTAGCACTAACTCTCTTGAGTCGTCTTTAGCACTCATTAACCCTTACTTACCTCCCTTTAAAATATTTTTATCTTATTTAACATTAATCTTTAACCATGGATAGAATTACCGACCTCTTAAATATTAAGAGACCTCTTAAACTCTCTTGAGTCGTCTTTAGTTTAGCACTCACTCCCTTCGAGTCGTCTTTAGCACTCACTCTCTTTTAGTCGTCTTTTGCACTCATTAACCCTTACTTACCTCCCTTTAAAATATTTTAATCCTATTTAACATTAATCTTTAACCATGGATAGAATTATTATCTTTGAACTTTTAAACAACTTCCCAGGACTTTTTAGAAATCTTTTCTCTTTTGAGATATTTTCTTTAATTTATTACTTGAATATTTTTTTTTAAACTTATTATTTCACCCTTCAACATTAAAATACTCCCTCTCTCATTTAAAACTATTCGGTAAAAACTTATTCCACCTTTTTCTTTTTGAGCGGTAGCAACTCCCTAAATAAGCCTCTAATGCATTTTTTTTTCTTTTTGGAGCGGTAGCAACTCTCTAAATAAGCCTCTAATGCATTATTTTCTGAGCGGTAGCAACTCCCTAAATAAGCCCCTAATGCAATTTTATTTTCTTTCCGAGCGGTAGCAACTCATTAAACAAGCCCCTAATGCATTCTCTATCCTTAGAGGTTTTCTAATATCCTCTAATTCTTAAACTCAAGTCTCCCTTGAGCCTTTCTTAAACTTGAACTCTAACTAACGAGTTCTCTCTCTTAAACTAAGTTTTTCTTAAACTTGGGTTATTCTTAAACTCAAACTAACTTGAGTTTTCTCTCTTAAACTTAAGTTTTCTTAAACTTGAGGTTTTTCTTAAACCTTGAATCTTCTGGAGCGGCTAACAACTCCATAAAAATAAGCCCTTGTTAAATTTCAACTAAAGTTGATTAGGAGCGGTTAACAACTCCATAAAAATAAGCCCTTGTTAAATTTCAACTAAAGTTGATTAGGAGCGGTTAACAACTCCATAAAAATAAGCCTTTGTTAAATTTAAATATATTTTATTAATGGTTTTAGACGTGAGCGGATTACAACTCCGAAAATAAGCCTACTGTTATTGATTTATCAGGTTGAGTAGTGATCATTGAATGTGAATCCTACCTGACCTAACTTCGTAAGATGTCGGTGTGATTGAATGAAGTATGTACGTTTTGTGAATGCTGTAATATTTTTAACCTTCAAAATTTTCAATTGAGTTGAAAATTTTCTCGGGGTCGATGGGGAAATATAGTATCTACATACTTCTACTACATACATACATACTACATACATACACACTACATACATAACCTTTACTTACACTTCATCCATTTTTATTTATCTTTTATAAAGATTTATATTCATATATTGTGAATTGGTCTAAAACAATTCGTTTCTTTAAAATCTGAAATAAAAACACTATAGATATTTTTCATTGTTATGACACTTACGTCAGGCTGTCAAACTGTCATTACTTTTTCTAGCTATCTATCATAGAGCTTCATAATAGCATAGACTATGAACGTTTCTTTTGATTTATGTAATCTAAATTCTTTTTATCAATATGTTAGGTCAAATATTGTATTTTATAGATAATTTTGATTTATTATTGAATAGCTGTATCTTAAATTACTTTTATAAAATTAATCCACACACACTTGAAATTCATCAAAGAGGTTAGAGGTTTTTCAACGTATATTACTGGCAGATTCAAGCATTGACTGTGGCGTTTGGCATTCTGATGACGGAAAGCTTCAAATGTGGAAAGGATCTGAAATTGGAAGACGATTTCGAAAAACGCTGATGAACCGATGTATGGAGGACTCGGAGACGTGCTCAGTTCTGCTCCGGAAGCTATAAACTAAACATCTCCTAAAAGTATTCTTCGACCGGGAAAACTAACTCAGTGACTAAAACTTACCCGACTGCGGTCGATCCCTGAAGGAGGGTTATAGAAAATAACCATTAATTTATCGGAGCGATTCAATTATCTTCCTCTTCCAAACTATCCGTGCGTGTTTGCCTAACCTGGACTTACTCAAATTACTACTTCAAGCTATCCTCTACCTTCCTAAATAGTTGTGTGTGTTAGGTAGGACGTGTTTTTTAAAAAACCGGTCTGTATTTTTTATCTTTTAATATTTAATATATTGTTTCAAGTCTTACTTTAGCCCCCTTTTATTTCTGTAGGCTAGTAGATTTGTTACAACCTATAGGTAATAAATATTCTTTACAATGTCTCGCACTGTACACAAGAGTTATTTAGAATGAAACTTTCATAATAGTATAGTATGAATTGCCAATTCAATTACTACTTTTTCCCAACACAATATATTTTCTAAAATAAATGCACTACATTTCGGCTCTAGATATAAATTTTCCAACTTTTTTAGGGTAAAGTATACTTGTTTGACAAAGTATTCAAGCCAAATGCAACCCAAGAAAAGGTCTACAATGAAGCTGCCAAGAGTATTGTGTCTGATGTACTGGCTGGCTACAACGGCACTATTTTTGCATATGGACAGACCAGTTCAGGAAAAACACATACTATGGAAGGTGTCATAGGTACGAGTATGTAGTGTCAATTAAATTATGAACATTAAATTCATCTTTTTTAAATAAATTTTAATACTTTCTTGTTTGTTCTGCAGGGGATCCAGGGAAACAGGGTATTATTCCACGGATAGTAAATGATATATTCAATCATATTTATGCCATGGAAGAGAACTTGGAATTTCACATTAAAGTGTCATACTTTGAAATTTACATGGACAAGATCAGGGATTTGTTAGACGGTTGGTAACTCGGAACTAATTAATTCTTTAATATTTTGATATCTATGGTAACAGTGTTCATTTCTGACTGGTAAAATTATTATTTCAGTATCAAAAGTGAACCTCAGTGTTCATGAAGACAAAAACAGAGTCCCGTTTGTCAAAGGTGCTACGGAGAGATTTGTGTCAAGTCCTGAAGAAGTGTTTGAGGTTATTGAGGAGGGAAAATCAAATCGACACATTGCAGTCACAAGTAAGTATTAAAAATAGTTGAAAGTAGAAGCAAGTTGTGTATGTTCAGTTATTAACCAACACTTTTTACTTCAGACATGAATGAACATTCATCTAGATCTCATTCCGTCTTCCTCATAAATGTTAAACAAGAAAACCTTGAGAATCAAAAGAAACTTTCGGGCAAGTTATATCTGGTGGACTTGGCTGGTTCTGAAAAGGTACTTATTATTCTAATACTGAAATTATGTTAATGAATCAACCTTCACTAGTAAGCATAATTTATTACATTATTTCAAGGAAACATTATTTATAATTTTCCTGGTCCAGTAAACCATAAATCCTTATTTCAATAAATGTTTTAACAGGTATCTAAAACTGGTGCTGAAGGTACAGTCCTTGATGAAGCTAAAAATATTAACAAATCACTATCGGCGTTGGGTAATGTCATTTCTGCATTGGCCGACGGAAACAAATCACATATACCATACAGAGACTCAAAACTGACGCGTATCTTACAAGAGTCGCTCGGTGGTAACGCTAGGACTACGATCGTCATCTGTTGTTCCCCCGCGTCGTTCAACGAGAGCGAGACCAAGAGTACACTTGACTTTGGTAAAAGGTATGTGCTAGAGACACAATTTAAATTTTTTACTGTACCAATGCCATGCAGAAATAAGGAAATATAATGTAATATCAACATATCAGTTACTACTCAATTCCATAAGTTCGCCCAAGAACATCCAATAACAGAAAGAAAAATGAACTAGCATCCCATATATCTTTACTACTTTGATGGATCAGGGTAAGCTTCGCTTGCCGCTGTTAGTCCGTGGATAGATGACCATCTTTACATACCAAGACCCCTCCGTGCCCCGGAAAGCACGTTAAGCCGTTGGTACCGGCTGTCAGTCGTGGATTTTTGACAGTTGTTACGGGTCGTCAGAAGCCCGAAAGTCTGACATCGAATCTTACCAAGTCGTATTAATTAGTAACTGGGTTGTGGAGGTCCGATAGGCAGTCGCTCCATGTAAAATTCTGGTATTCAGCTGCATCCGGTTAGACTGGAAGACGACCCCAACATATTTCGGAAAAGGCTAGGCAGATGATAATATCTTTATTAATCTGAGCAATCATACTTCATGTATTCCTTTGTAGAGCCAAAACCGTCAAGAATGTCGTCTGTGTCAATGAGGAGCTCACTGCTGAGGAATGGAAGCGCCGTTATGAGAGAGAAAAGGAGAAGGTGGGCAGGCTGAAGGGCAAGGTCAGTATCATAGCATAGTATTACGTAGTAAAATTATTCAACAAAAATTCAAAATTTGTTCTTAATTCTCAATATTCAATTTATCAGGTCGAAAAACTGGAGGCAGAGTTGAATCGCTGGCGCTCGGGCGAGACCGTACGGATCGAGGAACAAGTTAACTTGCAAGAAATCGAGGCCGTCACTCCCGTTACGTCATTCATTGAAGAGAAACCACCTGCGGCGGTAAGCAATGATTCACTACGAACTATTCTAAACTATAGCGAGATATTATAGGAATCCATGTAACACAGATGAATGGTTTCAAATGAAAAACAACTATTGTTATTGTTGTAGGACTTTTATTCTAAAGAATTTTCTATCATGAAATTAATGGTGTATGCCATAATACATAATGTTCATTGACTTCCAAGTCCCATAAACTTCGAATAGAAAGTTATATACCGGCCTTATTTGTGACGTCCTTCAAAAAGGTCAGGTGCGCAATATGCGCCGCCTGTGAGCATGGTATCAATAGTTGAAAGAAAATATGTGCATTTATAGTATAGTATCAGAAGAAATTATTGTTTGGAACATAATAAATAACAAGCACTTTCTGTAGCTTCTGTTTGTGCATGTGAAACATGGGTCTATCTAACTAACCAAGATTGTTTTTCTCAGCCGGTGCCAGTCGCCGTGTCTAGCGCAGTCGAAGATGCAGCAATGCAGGGCAAACTCGAAGCCCTGTACCAACAGCTGGACGACAAAGACGAGGAGATCAACCAGCACTCGCAGCTGGTGGAGAAACTCAAGGACCAGATGATGGAACAAGAGGAACTCATTGCTTGCACAAGGTAATGTATAAGCGCGGTAGTACAAAACTTAGAAGCATTGACTCTGTTGCGCGACGTTCGTGCTAATTCGGAAACACGAAGATTACCTGTATTTGGATGTTTTGTATCAATAGATCTTCTCGTTTTGTCTGTCTGTGCGTTTGACCGCGCTAATTTCAGAAAGGGCTTAACCGATTTGGGCGCGGTTTTCACTAAAAACGCATTTCTTTAACCCATCTCAAAAACAGATAATACTTTTTGAGCTGAATTTATTACCTAAAACACAATTGAAATGTGTTTTAATAATTAGGTATCTATTAAATTAATATTATTTAAAGCATCTTTTCATTTAACAATCTTAAAAATTACTTCCCTTATGAGCGAGAGAGGTGACAAAATGCGACAGCCCTGTCGTGATGATAAAGAAGGACACAGTTTATTTGAAATATCTTATTCCCTAATCTTAAAAATTGGCTCGAATACTTATTTATCTAAATAAATGATAAAGATCGTAAACATTAATTTTCGGAAACAATCTTTCGAACGTGTTAAATTTTTTAGAGGAAAGTATAATATCCACGCGGACGAAGTCGCGGGCAAAATGCTAGTTATTATATAAAAATATAGCTTTTGCCCGCGCATGTATTTATACAGGGTGTCCCGTAAATAATGGATAATCTCTTAAGGGGTCATCGTACTCATCATTATGAACAACTTTTACTATGGGACCAAACCTGGAAACGCGAAAAAAAAATCAGCTGCTCCCTACATTTTGACGAGTTTGATGTAGATAAATGTACTGGTCAGCTGATTTTTTTTCGCGATTTCAGGTTTGGTCCCATAGTAAAAGTTGTTCATAATGATGAGTACAATGACCCCTTAAGAGATTATCCATTATTTACGGGACACCCTGTATGTATAATACATGCGCGGGAAAAGCTATATTTAAAAAACCTTCCTCTTGAATCACTCTATCTATTATAAAAAACCGTATCAAAATCCGTTGCGTAGTTTTAAAGATCTAAGCGTATATAGAGACAGACAGACAGCGGGAAACGACTTTGTTTTATACTATGTAGTGATAAACCTCTTTTTGGGCTTCGCCGCGGTCGGATAAAAATTCCTCATTAATACATTTTTAGCAGTCATGCTGTCATGCATGATGCAACGTCATTTAGATTTGCGATTAACAAGGCGACATGTTTTCTACATACACTGATAAAAACGTGCTGATACCTGAAATTACTTGAACATCTTTTGAGATTTGTTTAATTTACATCCAGATGGTGGTACTTTCCTGATTGATGAGTTTGAATAGAAAAAAATTGAGACTATTTGTTTGTTGACATGACTCTTTATTTTCTTAGTACTTGAGATTTATATTAGTGATGCACCAACTAGGTCAAATTGGGCGACTAGTTGTCAAAAAGCACCAACTAGACGGTTCTTTAATTTATTCATATTTCTATGCCTTCAACTAAACAGGGTGATTGGAATGAAATCAGTAATCTTACAATTTGTAATACAGGGTGTCCCGTAAATAATGGATAATCTCTTAAGGGGTCATCGTACTCATCATTATGAACAACTTTTACTATGGGACCAAACCTGGAATCGCGAAAAAAAAATCAGCTGCTCCCTACATTTTGACGAGTTTGATGTAGATAAATGTACTGGTCAGCTAATTTTTTTTCGCGATTTCAGGTTTGGTCCCATAGTAAAAGTTGTTCATAATGATGAGTACAATGACCCCTTAAGAGATTATCCATTATTTACGGGACACCCTGTATAATCTAGGAATGGGAACTCTTCCTTTGGCAGTAATATTTGGACTTAAATCACGAAAACAATGATTTTAACAATAACAAAAAATATAAACGAGAGCTTCCACAACTCTGAATAAAAAATGTACGTAACCTATTGTTATGTACCGAAAGCAACTGCCGAGTAGTTGGTCATAGTCGGTCCATCTCTAAATTATATTCATCCAACAATGTGTTTACAACAGACGCGACTACGAGGCCCTGCAAGGCGACATGAACCGCATCCAGCAGGAGAACGAGGCCGCTAAGGAGGAGGTCAAGGAAGTGCTGCAAGCCCTCGAGGAACTCGCTGTCAACTACGACCAGAAGTCGCAGGAGGTCGACAGCAAGAGCCGCGAGTGCGACCAGATGTCTGAGGAGTTGCAGACCAAGCAGGTCAGTTGCAAGGATAAAAGGATAGAAATTAGTTGTACTTAATTAAAGTCCGACCTAATTTCGCTTAAATTTTCGATGGAAATATCCATTTTGGGCAATTTTGGCGGACTACCGGTAAATCAATCGGTTTATTCAAAGAAAATTCATAGTGACAGCACTATAACTGAAAATGCGGAAAAAATGCTTCTTCTCACGTATATAACTGCCGGGACGAATCTTTAGCGCTCGGTGGAGTAGTGGGGGTTGTTTGAGAATACGTATTGTCTAAGGAGTAAGGTCCAAAATCGCTTAAAGTAATTCAAGGTCAGCGTTAAAGTTTCGTGCCGCCTATTATAACATCATAATTATATCATTGAGAAAAGTATAAAGTTTCGTGTGATTTAAGTTTAATCGCTTAAGTATAATGATTAAAAAATGTATACTGCATTTATTCTACTTCTACCAATTTACCAAAAAACCGGTCAAGAGCGAGTTGGACTCGCGCACCTAGGGTTCCGTTCCGATTTCTGAAAAAGTGTGCTATTTAGAGACATCGTTTTATTTTTCCTGTAATCTTTACATAAACTTCTATCACATGAATAATTTCAGATTTTTCTTTTTGCAAACTTTGGAGATAAGGGGGGGGTAACGGTATTTTTTTTTTACATTTTTCATCAGAAGTCGAAAACTATGCAGCCTAAAAAAAGAAAAAAAAATTTTGAGAATGTGCAAACAACGCTCTTTCATAATTATGATACCCTACATGCCCTAAAATCAAAGTGGGGCTACCCACTTTGATTTTTTAAGACCCCCTTTCAGTCCCTGTTGCAGAAAAAATGTAAATATTTTAAATTCTTTCTTATTTGCAAAATAGTTGGATAAACGTCATCTAAAACTATTCTAAATTTCAAGTTGATAGCATTAGTAGTTCTTGAGATATCCAGATGTGACAGACAGACAGACAGACTGAGTGACGCCATAAGGGTTCCTTTTTTACCATTTTGGTACGGAACCCTAAAAAGAACCTATCAACAAAAAAAGAAAAAACATATTTTTCTGTTTGCAGTAGAAAATCATTTTCGTTCCAACTATGTAGTTGTAATTGAAAACAGCAGGTCATCAAAGGACTACAAAGTTGATTTAAATTGGGAGAACCCGAAGGTTGCTATGTTGTATAAGTACTAAAACATTTTCTTGTTTCAGAGTGCCTTGGCCAGTGCGACATCCGAACTCCAACAACTGCGCGACCTATCAGCTCACCAACGCAAACGAATTGCTGAACTACTTACGAACCTTCTTCGAGATCTCGCAGAGATCGGTGCGGCTGTCGGAGGTTCCGAACTGGACTTCAAACTGAATGTGGACACTGTGGGCAAGTTGGAGGAAGAGTTCACGGTAGCACGTCTACATATCAGCAAGATGAAGAGCGAGGTGAAGAACATCGTGCAGCGATGCCATTCACTTGAGTCTGCCAACATCGACGCTAACCAGAAGGTCAGTGAACATTGTCCTCCCACTTTGTTATTCCTTTTCTTGTATTAAAATATTACAATGAACTATTTTCATTGTTTCAACACCACTAAACGAGATATAATAATATGTAGATGGAAACATTTTTCTCAGGCTTAAACTGAATTTCTTTAACACTCTAATAAGCGTAAGCTCGCAAAACTTGTAATACAAAGTAAAAAATGTGTAAATTTTAATTAGACATCGATTCGTTCTTAGATTTCTCGTAGGCCTTGTGCATGCATGCACGATTTTATTCTTGATATTGTACACATGTTGAGCATATAAATACAGGGTGTAAAAAGACTTAGCTTCAGTAAAATGACACTTCTAATGTTTTACTGTCATTTCGCTATCAAATGGGAACATTCATTTTACTGCATGTAATTAAAAGTCCGAGTGTAAGTAGCTTTGCGCAAAAATTATTGCTGAGAAACGATTTTGAGGTAAAAAAAAAACATTTTTTTATTACGCGCAATGTAACGCGAAGCCAGGCAAACGGAGTTTAGCCCGCTCGCTCTACGCTCTACGGTACGCGTAGGTACTTGTCGAAAAAAGTTTAGTAATAATAACACTTGGTATACGTTTTAGTAAAAAAAAAAAAAACGGCCAAGTGCGTGTCGGACCACGCACAATGAAGGGTTCCGTAGTTGGGATGAATTTATCCTGAGAACAAACTTAACATTGTAATTGAAGTACATGTTCTACCATACATTCCAACTGTAAATGTAAGTTTGTACTCACAATATTGAGAGATTTACCATGTTATTTTGAGACCACAGACTTCTTATAGGTTTTCCTGTAATCTACAGGTATAGAACTACTTTCTGTATTTTTTTTTTTTCAAAATTTTAGGCTCAGTAGTTTCAGAGATAAGGGGGGGAATGGTCAATTTTCGTCTATTTTCTTATATAACTTTAAGACAATTTATTTTAAAATTATAAAAAAAATATATATTTGAGACCCTCACAGTAAGCCCTTTCGTTTGATATGTCACACGGTACAGTTTGCAAAACTTTATTTTTTAGTTTTCTTATTTGCCCCCTAAAAGTGACCCTATATTCAAAATTAATTTATTTATTTTACCCATACGTGTTTGGGTCACATAAATCCATATGTGTACCAAATTTCAACTTAATCGGTCCATTAGGGTCGGAGCAAATTGGCTGTGACAGACGGACAGACACACGAGTGATCCTATAAGGGTTCCGTTTTTTTCCTTTTGAGATACGGAACCCTAAAAATGCGACGTGGTCAAAACCTTCAATATATGGTCTAGTGGAAAAAAACGATCCAAATAATGGTTAAAATATGTGGCTTTCGGCTTCGGCAAGTGACATTTTACACCCGGTATATCTTACATTACTTATCTAACAGTAAATAGACAATTTTATAAAATTACTTACACTTGACAAAAATTACAAAGAAACTAGAATTCGATTCATCCTCTTGCCAACAGATCGAGGAGTACGAACGCTCGCTGGGCGAGTGCAGGCTCCTGATCTCTCAACACGAGGCGCGGTGCGCGTCGCTCGCCGAGTCCATGCGGGAGGCCGAGAACAAGAAGCGGCAGCTGGAGGAGGCCGCTGACGCTCTGCGCGAGGAATGCGCGCGTTTGCAGGTATTTGAACCACTAACATTTAACTATTTTTTTTTTTTTGTTGTATAAAGCAGTAAAATACTGAAGTTGTCAGCCTCTTTACAACAATCATGAATAAATAGTGAAAAGCCGCGATAAAAAAAGCCCGCAGATAACCTGAAGTAATATTTGACATTTTTAGAGACGCGCAAAAACTGTAAATATTTGACTGTGTACAGGCCGCTGAGCGCGTGCAACTGGCAGCCGCTGAGCAGCGCGCCGACTCGCAGGTGCGCAGCGCGCTGGAGGCGCAGCTGGAGCAGCTCCGCAACGCGCACGCCACGCAGCTGTCCGCGCTGCGCGACGAGCTGGCCGCGCTACAGCGGCATCACCAGGAGCTCAAGGAGTCAGTACCAACACTAATACACGTGTCTTGAACCGAACTAGTCTTCAACAATCTTGATCTACATAATGTTGCGCAATTGCACGTAAGGCGTCGGTCCTGCACCTGAAAGTCAGTTCCTGTAATTGAAAACGTTTAAAAGACCTTTTCGCAATCTCAGCTCAGCGACAATCAATGTCAAAAACAGCGACATTAAGTATGAAACTAAAGTGTTTTTGACAAATTGAGACTGAAATGTGAACATTCTTAAAAATACGGGAATTGTCTTTCTAATCTCTCTCCGGTGATGTCGGAATGCCGTTCCATCGGGCTCTGGCAGTGAAGGAAGAGGGAATGCGCGTGTGTTTGGGCACACACTAGTGCACTATAATATTGTCTTGGCTAGTCTCTGTTGAGATTGGCCGCCGTGTCCAAATTTCGGTCAGAAGGATTGACCTTCGCTACCGTCACAAAGATATGAATAAAAACTTGTCAGCTAGACAAAATATTAAAGAGTATTTGTTTGTTTGCAGTACCTACCAGGAACTGACGCTGGCTCGCCAGCAACTACAGGACGACTACGAGAAACTGAAGCGCGAGGAGGCCGACAAGTCCGCCAAACTCAAGGAACTCATGTTAGTGTCACGTTCGCCGCGACGTACTCTCGATAAAGCCGAGAAAGAGGTTGTCAATCAACAGATGGTGTTGAAAGAGGAGGGCGATTTCTTTAGGGATTACATCATATCGCCGAAGAGGGAGAAACTAGGATTTGCATACGGAATGGGCCTTGATATTGAAAAAGCTTCCGCCAAAGAGGAGAAGTCGCTCTCGGCAATCCCCAAGTCCCCTGTCCCCCGCCACTCCTGCAACATCCACCCCCTCCAACTGCATTTACTTATATCTGTCACCATGATCCTACTCACCCATCGTTATCCACAAATTGTTGTTTTGGTTTAAGCTTCATTACATGTTTTCTGTGATATAAATGTGGATCTCTAGACACCAGACAATATTTTTTGCAGTGCCTTTAATGACATGATCAGCAATTATTGAATAGAGAATCAGAATTGGTTTTAGTTGGCATGTTATTTTATTGAAAATATGTCGAACGGGACCAGCTCAGATTACTAATTAAATTCTATGTATGGATTGCTGAATGAAATGTTGACTTTAGCTCAGTTTATTAATTTAATGCGTGTGAGAGATCCATGTATTCTGATGTAATAATAATAATGCTATCACATTCACAACTGGCTTACATTTTGAAGTATAGCAATAGTACAAAATACATAGATCAGTTATATATAATGTAATTTGATGTAAGCCAGTTGTATTTATTGTTGTTTTGATATTCAAAACGATAAGTTCATATTTTTTTATGCATTTTTGACGCTTCGCTTTGAAGACTAATCATGACACTAGTCGATAAAGCATTTAATGCCTAGTCAATCAATGATTATTTCATAATGATTATTTTGCTTGTAAGATACTTAAAATATTTGAATGTTGTAGTTATTTGCTATATTGTAGCATGATCTATATTAACGTCGTATTTATTTAGCATGAAGTTTTTCGTAAAAATACAGTAAAAACTATTAGTTTATCTGAAGCTATATTCTCTACTACATTTCGTTATGAATTATCGCGTTGTGATCATTTTGGTTGTTAATATAATATAGCGTAAATGAATGGTCGCACCTTCTAAGCTGATTTCAAGTCACACTGCCTTACTGCGTTGTAAACAATGAGGTATTTGTACAGTTGCAAGTTTACCTCTACGGATTTCGTTTTCAAGACTATGTTCCTAGATTTATTTACACTTGAAATATCGTAAAGTTAAAGATAAACCTTTAGTCGTTTGTTAGTACAGCTTGTATCGCTGTAATACGTAAATAATCAACTCCTATTGTATAGATCGTCGTTGATGCTTGCACAAATTATTAGTCGCAAATATATGAAGCAGCAAATTAGAATGATAACGTAAAAAAATATTTTCATGTAAATATAGCTGTAAATAACCCTGAGTGTTTGTATAGAGAGTCGGCGAGTAATATTTTTATCAAAACTATTTTTTTATACAATTTGAAAACCGTTATAGCTAACTTCGCATGGATATTATCGTGTTTCGGAACAATAGTGTTCACCTTACTGTTTGTCCAAATAAGATCTCGTATACTTAGTCAAAGTTTAATAGAGGCAATTTAGATGATAGATATATGTAGGTATTTTAAAGTTATTGATAAACGTCAGGCGTTAGGGAACCATTTAGTAATAATTTCATTTGAAACTGCCATGTCTGTTTTAAGGCATTTACTATTAAGAGCTATTTTAGCATTCCTTCAAGCATTTACCACATAGGATTGAATCGCATTTAACTGATAATAATTTAACATTGCATGAAACATTATTCATTCCACTCTTATACTGGCCATCGATTCAGTATTCGATTGCATTTTACCGCATTATATTGTTCCTAGTATCCATGTCACTTTCCCTAGTCTGTGTGCACTCGAACTGCCGAAGAGTGATTATCGCCTCCATGTGTTTAAGATACCAGAAATAAAAACTTCTCAGTGTTTAAAACGATATACTAAAAGCGCATATTTTATGTGCATGTAACTTAAACACACCAGGCGTACCTTTGGTCTTGCAACTTAATCGATGCAATATTTAGAACATTCCTATTTCAATACACTCTTCTAGATTAAATTGCTTGAAAGAAGCGACAAAACGTATATGTGTTACACATTGTTATGATCGATGTAAGTACGATGTAGACGTAGTGCGAGGTCTTGTAACGCCTTACGCTTTTTACTTTTGAGTTATCATTTTATTCCGCACGTATCCCATTCATATTCATTCTGCCGAGGGTTGGCATTTTCAAAACCATACGGCCTAAGTACAAGGAGCGGTGATGTATATGGATGGGTGCGTGCTGGGAGTTAGATAGCTCACATCTGTTCGCAGGTAATAACGGGTGATCATTAACTATCATTGAATTCTTTAGTGTATAAGTGTACTAATGAGAGACCTATTGTTATGTGTAGTCAAAGCGTGGAGCGGCGTGAACAAGCCCGCGCTGACCTCAAAGGATTGGAGGACACTGTGGCCAAGGAGCTGCAGACACTGCACAATCTGCGCAAATTATTTGTACAGGATCTGCAGGCGAGTACAATCAATATTGGAATCAATTTAATTAAAATAGTTACTATATTTTAATGCATCATTGTATTGCGCAGGCAAGGATAAAGAAATCCAACAATTCGGAAGAAGGCGCCGAAGAGGAGGGCGGCTCGTTGGCTCAGAAGCAGAAGATATCGTTCTTGGAGAACAACTTGGAACAGCTGACCAAGGTGCACAAGCAACTTGTGCGTGACAATGCGGACTTGCGCTGCGAGGTACCCAAGCTCGAGAAGCGTCTGCGAGCCACTATGGAGCGCGTCAAGGCCCTGGAAACAGCACTCAAGGTACATTTTATTATTCGAACTCAAAGCATCTAAGTCAACTATCATTTACGGGTACTTTTGTGAATTGTCAGTCCAAAGCGTAGTAGGTTCCTATGGAGCGCTCGTTACGAGAAAAACATTGCTTACGCGCATTACTGCGGAAGTGCGGATTGATGACATCAATGTGCTAGTTACTTTTCTGGTACAATCTATTGCGCTTTTTACTATGTCGGTTGATGATATCTCTGGCGCTTGTATTTTATCGCACTTGACAAATATTTTTCGTTTCTCAAGAGTTAGCTCCTAATCTCGTACGCGGTTTATTTGTTAAGATTGTTAATTATTTTATTCTATGTGTTGGGTTTGCAGGAGGCAAAGGACGGCGCCATGCGTGATCGCAAGAGATATCAATTTGAAGTTGATAGAATTAAAGAGGCTGTGCGTGCTAAGAACCTCGCACGGCGAGGCCCACAAGCCCAAATTGGTAAGTAGAATTTTAAATTGATATAATGTTGTAATTGTTCTACAAGGTATAACCAATATTAACATTGCTATTTTTTCCAGCGAAACCCATCCGTGCTGGTGGTGGTCACTTAGTGGGTGGCGGAGCGCCCGGCGTGGTGCGACCTGCGCCTGCGCAAGATATCAAACGGAAGTCTATCATTGTGGGCGCACGAGGTAAGTTCTATATTTGAAAATATTATGACTACCCGTCGTAACAATTTATAAAAATTTATTACTAAATAATTATCTCTTGTTACAGATGAGAGTTGAAGAGATAGCCGTTACATCATAGAGAATTTAAATGAAACTTCATAGATGTACCTTACAGGGGCGACGAAAATAATTATTTTAAAATCGTAACCATTATTATAACTATGTGTTTATGGAAAGCCTAATAATAAGTGCAACAAAAAAAAATGAAAAATATTGGTAGTATTCTCTTAGGCTTAATGTTTTGAGCTACCTAATATTAAAGTCTATAAGTGCACATGGATTTAGAACAGTTAATAGCTTTCTGCGATATAATATATCAGGTTTCATATAAATTCGATATAGTACCAGTTCTAAAATAAAAGTATTACGGTTTGAGCAGACCGAAGCTTCAATGGTCTTTTGATGTTGCTATTTTTAAATCAGATATAATATTTTTATGAAATGACAAAAGTATTAATTTAATTTCTCATTATGGATGCTTAAACTCGATTAAATGTTCGATGAACTTAGAGATTATTTATCTGCTTGAGAAAGAAATGCGGCTAACTGAGACGTGAGCAATCATTCAGTACAAAGACATACCGAGCCAGTTACCAATTTGTGTGAAATAGACGGGATATACATGCTCTCATTTCTTTCTCATATGGATATTAAACAATGATTTCCAAGATGCAATATCTCGTTATCTTTAAGAATATGCTGTGAATTAATTGCAGAATTGCATATGCTGCCGCACAAATAAAATAAAAACAAAAAAAGTAAAAAAAATATATTAATAATATGTATGTTACTGTCGGCGTTGTTATCAATTCCACGTGTGGTGGCAAATGCAGAGCAGTGTGCATCTTCAATGTGTAGTTGTAGTTTAAGCTTCTTTAATATATATATTTTTATATATTGTGATAAGCGTTGATATGCCGACATGCGAGCATTTATTTAGTTAACGAAACGAAAACCTTTGGTTTATGTTCATAAGGTGTCATGGGTGATAACGAGAAGGTTCATAATTATTCAGACACATAAAGCTTCAGGTATCCGCTCATACCCGGTGAGTTTGCATTGGTTTCACGTGCGTGTGCCTGGACGACTTGCTACTACAAGCAAGTTCACTGTCACTAGGCACGGTCTGCGCCAGATTGACATGCGATTCGATATTAGTGGGTGATTTTTGTATTCAATCATGATTATGAAAATCTCTTTCAACTAATCACATTTAGCTCCAGTGACTTGAAAAACTGTAACAGTACCTTTGTTACTGCTTAAGAAACATAATAACACACATAGTAGTTGCATATAGTAGGTTATCATTCATTGCACCTTTCGCTTAGTCCCTCCTACTGCGCGACACCTTCACGTTAGCTTGTGAGCTGTGATGTTTTTTAGCAAATATTTTACTTTTGTATTGCGTCTTTCTTGTAACTGTCTCAGTAGTAATTTTAGTCACTAAGTTACAATATCGGCTCTTATATTATAGTCCGTAACAATTAAGAAAATATATTTTTAATTAAATGTATGGCATATTTCACTTCGGATCATTGTCTGACATCTGTTCACATGAGAAATAAATAAACTTTGGAAAAATTAAGCGTCATAGTATGTTTGATTGGTCAATAAAGTTCTCTATTTGCTTTAGGATGCATCAGCTTCGCAGTAGATCTGTAACTTATATAAGTACTTATGAATTAATCACGATGGATCGCAGTCCAGTGTAGGTTTGCTGCATCTAGAGACGGAGCAGTGTAGTGCCGATGTGGCTGCGTCCTATGAGGAGTTATGGAACTATAGCCGACTCAATGTCCAGAAAACCAAAGATGAATCACAAGTTTTAGATTTATTGTTCGAGATTACTTACCAGCTGAAATTTAATGTAAGCCCCGAATTACTCAATGGTTCCAAAGCTCCTTAGTGTGTTGCAATACATTTATATCGTTTAGATGTAAAGTTGTAGTAAATTATTTCACACTTAATTTAGATACATGATTTTTATCATATTTTATTTATTGTTTTAAATTCATAAAACTAAATTATCTCGTTTTTTTTCACTTGTGAAGTGTAATAAATGCGCTTTTTATATACCTCTACTTATATTATTTTAAAATCATGATCAAATACCTACCATATATTTTGCATTCAAAATTAGAGATGCCTACAAAGATGCATTCCACGAGGAAAGCACATTGTATCTTTGTTAATCTTTAAGATAGTTGTTTTGTTAAAATGTAGTTATAGAGGCTATCCTCGGTTTCCACTCGCCTGTTGCATAGATAGCTCTAGCCGGAGGTCGACGCGCCCGAAGGTGAGCTACCCCAAACCGACAGGCTTGCCTTTGCACCAAGTGATTTAGTTTGTATTGACATCTTTTGTATCATGTATTTTAATATATGGAAAATTCTCAGAAAGAGTTTTCTTGATTTTTTTATTTATTATGAAAATAAAATCATGAATTTATTTGCTAAAGCGTTTTTTTTATTGAACTCGACCCTATAAATACATATTGTATAATAATCAATGCCTGCTGGCTGCAATGCTGAGATATTTTTACTGTTTTATATATGTACTACTCGGGCTTTATGTACACACCGCACAGGTGCCGCACCGGAACCGCGTGTAGGTACACCGTATTGATGCTGCCGAGTTACAGTATGGCCATGGAACTAGTGACAATCAAAAAATATCACTAGTTCCATCATGGAACTAGTGGCAAAGAGGCCCCCACATGCTTAGGTAGTAGCCCCACTTCGAATTTTTAAGACCCTGTTGCAAAAAAAAAAATTCTTTCTTATTTGCAAAATAGTTGGGCAAACGTCATCTAAAACTGCTCCATTTCAAGTTGACAGCATTAGTCATGGGCGTACCCAGCTTTTGGCCCAGCGGGGTGCAAATCAGAAATTGCCATGTGGGGTCCCCCCATATGTTTTTTTTTCGCCTCATCAGTCTTCTCAATGTCCTCGGCAAAATCTATGAGAGACTTATGTAAGGTGATTGGAAGATGGGTGCAAAGCTTAAGGCCGCGTTTCCACTGACGCGGAGCTGGGCGGAGCGGAGCGGAGACGTGCAGGAATCGTCCAATTACAGACGAGACAAGAGACGCGATGAGGATTTCAACCATTATGATTGGTCGATTCCTGCACGTCTCCTCTCCGCTCCGCCCAGCTCCGCGTCAGTGGAAACGCACCCTTAAGGCGAAGATAGTACAGACAGTTTAGAACAATTTAAGCCATGGTTGTCTTAGACGAAGTCTTACCATTTTTTTTTAACCTAATTTTTAAGATTTTTTTCGAAAATTGCCAAAATTTTAACTAAACTGGTTATTTATAGCTAAATTGAATGATACATGAATTCATTTTTATTTTATTTAATTAAAGTAATGTGTAAGCAATCTAGCAAAACATGTTTTAGGCCTGTGTGTCGTTAGACATTTTTTTTACAGACATTTAAAGTTCATATAAATAAAAAAAAAACATAAATCATTTTTGAAAACCTTATTTAAAAAAAAACGAAGGGTGCTTTTTTTGTTCAAATATTTTTGAAAACATGCGTGATAATCGCTCTTTCCTTTGAGGTATCATTTACGAGGATATTTTACTAATTATTGAAATTAAGAACTACAAACCAATTTGAGCGACAAATTTTTAAATTTTAGGCGGAGTAATTAAAACAACATTTGAATCTAAATTATTTATTGTTCATGTTCAAAATGTCTGCCATGATTCCTAATACAAACACGGCTACGTCTTCTCACTTCTGTTGTTGTTATTTTCAACATCATCTCCAGTTTCATCGTTTCAAACGCTGAATTAATTCTCTCCATCAATTCTTCTCTCGTGTTTATTTCAACATTCGTATACACCAGTTCTTTGGCCCGGCCCCACACGAAAAAGTCCAGCGGGGTCAGGGGGCCTACTCCCTAAGTACGAAGCCCGTAGTTTCGGCCTTCGTTACGGGCGTTTCTTACTCCGTATCACCTACGGATGGATGATTGGTTCGGGGCCCGAACGAAGTATAAATGACAACATGATTTGCCAGTTGTCCCTACTCCCGATGTGTTTTTGCCCGTTAAAAATTTAACTTTTACACTTGTTTTGATGGATCGTAATGTCAGACGGACGGATGAACGGACGGCCGGACTTAGGGAGTAGGCCCCCAGATCTGGTGAGCGAGCGGGCCAAGGGATGGGTCCATCTCTGCCGATCCAGCTGTCAGGCAATTATTTAAGTGTTCCCTTACATTTAACGTCCAATGCGCTTATGCGCTGGACAGCCGTCTTGCTGAAAGACGACTGTTCGGTCTCTTTCGAATATCGGGACACCGGTTTCCTCTATCAGAACTGGTAAATCGAATTGTAGAAAGTGCAAATAATTTTCACCATTTAAATTATCCGGTAAGAAGTGGGGCCCAATCAATGTCCTGCCAATTACTCCAGCCCATACATTGACACAGAATTTTCCCTGAAACGACACTCGCTTCTTAAAATGTGGATTATTGTCTCTGTCGGCCCATTCATGGAGGTTATGAAAGTTTGTAATGAACTCCCTAGAAAATTTGCTTTCATCTGTCCACAAGATTGATTTCAGAAACCACGCATCTTCGATGTCTCTGTTGAGGAGGAAACGGCAGAATTGGCATGTGCAGAAAATTCTTAAAATTGAAGTAATTATCATTTCGAACACATAAAGTAAGCTTAGCGTAAGTTTTCTAAGCAAAAATTTTGTTTTAATTAGTCTGCCTAAAATTTAAAATTTCTCGCTCAAAATGGTTTGTAGATCCTAATTTCAATAATTTTTAAAATATCCTCGTAAATGATACCTACCTCAAAGGAAAGAGCGATTATCACGCATGTTTTCAAAAATATTTGAACAAAAAAAGCACCCTTCGTTTTTTTTTTAAATAAGGTTTTCAAAAATGATTTATGATTTTTTAAAATTTATATGAACTTTAAATGTCTGTAAAAAAAATGTCTAACGACACAGAGGCCTACAGCATGTTTTGCTAGATTGCTTACACATTACTTTAAATAAATAAAATAAAAATGAATTCATTTATCATTCAATTTAGTTATAAATAACCAGTTTAGTTAAAATTTTGGCAATTTTCGAAAAAAATCTTAAAAATTAGGATAAAAAAATGGTAAGACTTGGTCTAAGACAACCATGGCTTAAATTGTTCTAAACTGTCTGTACTATCTTCGCCTTAAAGCTTTGCACCCATCTTCCTATCACCTTGTATATAAGTGCCTCAAAGATTGTAGCAGTTTGGTTTTCGAACCCAACACTGTTGGTCCACCACATCAACGAACACATAAGTGTTGGTTTCCAACGTGGTTCGATGACGGGTGCTGTTTTCTTCGATATAGCGTTTGACAAAGTCTGGCACAGCGGTTTATTATAATAAGCTTTACAAACTCTGTGACTGCCAGACCGTCTCGTGTTCATCTTACGAAACTTTTTGTCTTTTCGCTATCGTATCGAAGGCGCGCTATCCTCTCCCAACCCCATTCACGCAGGTTTCCCTTAGGGCTCTGTGCTTTCTCCACTTATTTCCACGTTATTTACCAGCGATATCCCGAAAATTAAAAAGGCACAGTTGGCTCTGTTCGCAGACGATACGATTATATAATGTATTAAGTATACTACATCATCATCATCATCATCATTACTATTCCGGCCAACGCCAAGAGCCAATATTTCGCAGTTTCGCACTCTCCAAACCGCAGTCGATATAAACTCGGCGCATGGTTTCGAAAGTGGAGAATCGAAGTCAATCCCGACAAAAGTCAAGTGGTTCTATTTTTGAAACCGCGTCTCAATCGATCTCCCCCCCACCCCCCCAAACGGTCCCTTGGGAGAAGCGAGCCAAATCTAGGTGCGACTCTCGATGAGCACCCTGTGAGCGTCTTGCCCACGTATTATTTATATTACGGGATCGAAAATACCTTTTTAACTTTTAATTAGATAAATTGAGGACGAAATAAAAAAACCACCATTTTTCCTTGCATTTGATGAACAGACCATCTTTTTAATATCTAGTTCCACAGATAAAAAATACAAAAAATAAAGTAGCGGATACACTTACTTAACATCCTCCACACCCAGAAAACAAATTCAATGTGTATCCGATTTTGCATTTATATCAAAATAAAATGTTACAATACAACATGAACTTAATAAATACTAGGAGGCATTAGAACACACAAACAATATACATAATCTCCATAATATCTTAAAACTAATCATAGGCACATTAGATGACTGACAATGAGAAATCCGACACATGTGGTTAGTTAATTAAAAGAAAATGCTGTTAAGACTTGCAGAACGCTTGCAGAGAATGCCAAAAGAAATTGTGTAAGATTATATAACATACCTACTTGGCATTCTGAGAGTCCTACCTGTACGGGTTACCTTTTGTGTGTGAATTTGCTGTCTCTCCTCCTTGGTCACTTGTGTACTTGGGTTAGTGACAATTTTAAATTTCTTACCAATAGGATCCTTGCTACACTTATCCTGCGGTCCCTCCACCTCTGAGGAAGAAATTTCTAATCT
This sequence comes from Cosmia trapezina, assembly GCA_905163495.3. NCBI lineage: Eukaryota > Metazoa > Arthropoda > Insecta > Lepidoptera > Noctuidae > Cosmia > Cosmia trapezina. Next base: position 13,386,669 of record LR991028.1, read on the forward strand.
ATACAAACGTTGAACGGGTCTGGTCTTGTATCCAGCAGATGTTTTTACCTTGGCAGCTCTGCTGATACCATCTTTTCCAATAAATGTTTCTATAACAAGTCCTAATGACCACTTTACCCTCTTGTCTTCTCCTTCAACTAGAACTACATCCCCGACTTTTAAGCTTTCGTGTTTGTGATTACCTCTCTGTGTCAATGTAGTTAAATATTCATTTTTAAAACGTTGACGAAAATCATACCTTAGTTTCTGTAAGTACCTTAACCGTTTGTTTAAGCTCTTTGCATCAATGTGATCCAAATCGGTTACATCCGATTGAGGTAGAGCTTGTAAGAAGCATGACGGTGTGAGGGGTTCTAGCGAGTTGGCACTGTCGTCTTCGACATAGGTGAGTGGTCTATTGTTCATAATGGACTCACAATCACAAAGTATCGTTTCCATTTCTTCATATGTAACTGTTGATCTACCTAGAACACGTCTCAATATTTCTTTCATTGTTTTGATTAGACGCTCGAAAAAACCACCCCACCAGGCTGCCGTAGCGACATTCATTTTCCATTTTATGCGCTGTATAGTTAATTGACGTTGTACTTCATCCCAATCAACATCATGTAACAAGCTTTTTGCTCCTGTGAAATTCGTACCGTTATCAGATATCATTATTCTTACACGTCCTCGACGGGCTATAAAACGACGAAACGTTCGTAGGAATGCCTCTGTTGACAAGGATTTTGTGAGCTCCAAATGTACTGCGCGGTAAACGGCACATGTATAAAGTACGATCCAACATTTTGTACCATCTAACAGATATAACGGACCCGCCAAATCTACTCCTGTGACCTCGAAGGGCGCGTTTAACTGAACGCGTTCTACAGGTAGCGGCGCTGTCGGTGCTTGTGTTGGCTTAGATCTGTGTCTTTTACATATTACACAATCATTTATGACCGACTTCACTAGAAGCCTGACGCCGACTATCCAGAATCGTTTTCGTAAGTCAGTGATCATCATGTTGGTGCCAGCATGTAGTAGCTCTTTGTGACGCTGCTCCACCATTCTTCGGATGATAACATTTTTCGCTGGTATGATCATCGGAGACTTCGTGTCGTTTGGAAAATCGGTAAGTAACAATTTAGTTTGTACTCTAAGCAGCTTGTCTGTGTCACTTTGTAGCTTTATTGTTTTTCCACATTGCTTTTCAATTAATTCTTTATTTTCTTCTTGTATAATTTTAATGATTTTCTTTTCAGCTTTTTCATACTCTTCATAAGTCAATTCTCCTTTCCTCTTGTCATTCTTGTGACTAGCATTAAAGATGAATCTCATAATCCATGCTGTCATTCTTATTATTTTTGTGTACTTAGAGAAGTAGCTGGACAGAGAATGTATCATACTTTCCTTACAGCATGTGTTAGCATTACATACGGATTTTTTCAGTTCTGTGTTGGCTTCTTTCTCATCCACAACAAGCGCAGATTGCGGCCACATTTCTGGTTGCAGTCTGAGCCAAGCTGGACCTTCCCACCAACGAACCTCGAGCAACTGACGTGCGTTGCAACCCCTGGATGCTAAATCTGCCCAGTTTTCTGATCCTGGAATATGATGCCAATTGCTTGTCTTGGTATTCTGTCTGATTTCTCTGACACGGTTCCCTACATAGGTATTCCAGAGCAGCTCCCTTTTGATCCAACATAATACTACTCCAGAGTCAGTCCAACAGAATTCTTTGCAGTCATTAAATTCTAGATCATTTCTCGCTTCCATTAGTAACCGCGCACCTATTAGTGCTGCCAACAATTCAAGTCGCGGTATCGTCATTTTCTCTGGAGGCGAAACTCTTGATTTTGCAGAAATTAATCGAACAGTCACAATACCTTTGTTTTCGGTTCTCAGAAAAACACAGGCTGCATATCCAACCTGGCTAGCGTCACAGAACATATGCAGGCTTGTAGTACATTCTTGTAGCTGTGCCGCTGACAGTCTTCGTGGTAATCTGCAACTGTTTAAACATTCAATATGTTTATACCAATTTTTAAATTGTGATTGAATATCATCGGGTAATTCTTCATCCCATGTTAATTTCCTGTTCCAAATTTGCTGTAAAATAACTCTTGAAACCAAGGTGACTGGACATGTAAATCCAATGGGATCAAAGATTTTTTGTGTCAAAGACAAAAGAATTCTTTTGGTAATTTTGTGTAATTCAGTATATGGCAGCATAGCATTCAAATTACAACACAACTCGTCTGTGACAGTGTCCCACTGAAACCCTAACACCTGGATCATTCTATTTTTAGTTTCATTTATTTGTAAAGGTGATGTTACCCATTGCCTTAAATTGAACTTTGCTTTATTCATTATACATTTAGCTTCCTGAATGAATTCCTGGGTCTGTTTAGTAGAATCTAAGCTTGTTACTAAATTGTCTACGTAGAATGACTTGGCTAATATTTCTGCTGTAACCTTTTGCTCTGTTATTTGATTAAGGTGATGTGAAATAGTTGCAGAAAGCAGAAAGGGGCTTGCAGTTAAACCAAAAACAACTCTACGGTGCCTGTATACCTTAAGCTCTTCACCCGATCCATTCTTCCACCAAAAAAACCTAAGGTAGTCCCTATCTTGTGGTGTCACTGACACTTGCAAAAATGCTTTTGCAATGTCAGCAGTTATACCTATACTACCTTTGCGAAATCCTGTTAATATTTTGGGAATTTTATCAAGGAAATTAATTCCTTTGTCTAAGCATGAGTTTAATGACTTACCATTTTTATCTTTTGCGGACGCATCAAATATCGGACGCAACTTTGTGGTAAGACTGGCCTCCTTGGATACAGCCCTATGAGGTAAGTAATGTACTTTGTCTATGTCTCTCTCAGCATCAGGTACTTCTTCTATAATGCCTGCCTGCTCCCATTCACTTAAAATTTTATTGTAATCATCCAACTTATTACCTGCTTTTAATTTTCTTGTTGTAGATTCCAGTCTGAGAATGGCAAGCTGTTTGTTGCTCAGAAGATCATCATGCCCAGTCTTCCATGGAAGATGCACCTCATACCTGGCTTCAGAGTCGACATGGATATTTTCTTCAAAATTTGCTATCACCTCCTCTTCTCTTTGCTGCTTGGACTGCACCTGCATAGGGTCATTAATACCTAATATCTCTAAATCCCAAAAGTTCATTACCTCTTGTGAACAAAATAAAGATGTTACTATGTTGCTGCTTGTCACAGATATTTTTCCCTGTAAAGTCCACCCTAATTTTGTTTTAATGGCAGTTAAACCATTTTCAAGATGAACAATGGAATCAGTCAGTAACAGCCCTGCATAATCAGCTCCTATCAATAGGCCTATATCAGAACTTTCAGTATCAGTCAACCTAATGTTTTGTTTGTTTAACAATCTTATTACAGACTCATTATCCACTTTGGGAACATTTTTACATATACAAGATTGCTCTAAGGCTGACATATCATATTTAAATGAATTATCAGTACTTTGTACTGTGAAATTATAAATATTGTACTCTTTAAAGGATACAGTGACGCCTCCAAACAAAGAATGACTTAATTCTTCTTTCCCCGCAGCTGGTAGTCCGAGCTTTTCCGCTACCTCTTTCTTGATATAAGACCTTTGTGAGCCACTGTCAAACAAACATCGCACTGTTGCTACTCTGTCTCCACAGTGGATTTTTACAGCTACAGTTTGCAGTAGAGTTGTTGTCTTAGATGTATTCTGTGAGAAGTTTTGTAAAGTTGCCACGGAGTCACTATTTTCAGATTTTGGGTATGTCTTTTGGTCACCCCTTGTTTGGGACTTTGAATATGTTTTATTGTCACTCACTGTTTTTTCAGAAGATGTCCCAGTGCATAAAACAGGAGAATGTCTTTGTCCACACACATAGCATTTAATAAAACATTTACAAACTTTTGCATGATGTCCAACTTTTAGACACAAGACACAGGCTTTTTTCTTTTTTAAATGTTCCCGTCTCTCTTCGATAGACATTTTTGATATTTTATAGCACTCGATGCTTGAGTGATCCTTTTCACACCAGATACATTTTTTATCAGTGCGCTCTTTTCGAGTTGGTTCAGTGTTTACCATAAAGCATCCTGCAGTTACTTTGAGAGGCTTACCTGTCTCTGTGTCGAATGTTGATTTAGCCATGGTTATTCTCTGTTCACTCTCCACTTCTTTCTTTAGAAATTCCAGTAATGAGCTGAGTACATCATCCATTTTCTCTGGTCTCGCTCTCTCCCAAGCTTTGAGGGTATCGGTTGGCAACGCTGACTCCACCATTGGTAGAAGAAATGCAGAGAATTTGTCCTTTGCCACCCCTAATATATGTAAAGCTCTCAGTTGAGCATTGAGTTTGTCATATAGTGAGGTTAGATCCTTATTTGCTTCTTTATTTAATATTAATGCTAATAATTCCCTCACATACACTTGTATTAATAAATCTTCTCGAGCATATCGTGCTTTGAGCTCTTCCAGACATTGTTTATAGCTCGCATTTGCCAACGGAAAACTATCCACAAATGACTTAACGTCGGTTCCTTCTTCCATCGCTTGTGACAGATATTGGAATTTATCGATTTCGTCAATTTCAGGATTGTTATCAACTTTTTGAAATGAACCCCAGAAGGTCAACCAATTTTTTATGTTTCCGTTGAATGTTTTTAATTGTAGACGCGGTAATTTCACATCGCGATCTCTGTCTGCGAATCTTGGAGACGGCTTCGTCGTCGGAATCGATTCGTATTGCGCTTGTAAGAGCATCCATCTTGTTTCATATTTTGAGACATCGTTCAATTCGTCATCAAGATCTTTTTCTTTCCAGTCACTGGAACTTAATAAGATTTCTTGAATTTCGCTGTCTAACTTGCTCAAATTTTTGTAGCATTCTTCCATGAATTTATAGCATGACTTCGCCTCGATTTCGTTGTAGTCCTTTGCGTTCAGCACAGTTTCGAATGCGTTTGCAGACTTTGTAAAATGCCGACGCAATACGGAGCGTATTTTCGTCTTCTGTTCCATAATCACGGTCGCCAGATTGTGAGCGTCTTGCCCACGTATTATTTATATTACGGGATCGAAAATACCTTTTTAACTTTTAATTAGATAAATTGAGGACGAAATAAAAAAACCACCATTTTTCCTTGCATTTGATGAACAGACCATCTTTTTAATATCTAGTTCCACAGATAAAAAATACAAAAAATAAAGTAGCGGATACACTTACTTAACACACCCCTTAACCCTCTTCCAGGAGAAAAGTACAGATTACAAACACAAATCTACATTCCGACCTCGCCGCCCAGGTCCCTTTCGACGACCCCCACTTATTCCTCCCGACCCTTGATCGGTGAAGGAGTGCCAGCTGGTGGCGTAGCTGAGCCTGTAGCAGATAATAATTATCCAGATATGATCCAGCCTGTCCCTCCTTGCTGTACTCCCCCCAGCGACGCCCTAAGCCGAGGTACGTAGCTCACAGGGGTGCCCTTAGCATGCAGTCGCTTAATTCATAGACTAATAACCAGGTCTATGGCCGCGCAGCGCGGTTTTTTCTAAAAATTAATGCATAATATATTGTACTTAATTGTAAAGCAAGTATGTACCTACACGACGACAACGTGACGTATGGCTCTAACATAACTTAGGCATACAAGATTCCTGGGTACGCCCATGGCATTAGTAGTTAGTTCCTGAGATATCCAGCTGTGACAGACGGACAAACAAACTGAGTTGCACCATAAGGATTTCCTTTTACCATTTTGGTACGGAAATGACATTTACTAAAAATGTGACCATGAAAACGACACCCATGACGAAAAATTTGTAAATGTTCGCGCCGATCTTGGATTTACATTTTTAACGTTATTATCGGCTTTAACACCCTCTACCATCATAGCCGATTGTGTATCTGGATCTGAGTGCCGGGATTTATATTTTTTTTTTTTTAATTAGAGGCCGCTTCCATAATTTGATAGGCGCGTCGCTCACACCAGCTAGCTAGTCAAGACGCGGGCGCACGTTTTCTATAGGAATAAATGGCAGTGCGCTCATAATAATATACTAGACCGTGCCGCGACGACGCCGCGCCCTCGCCTCGACTTATCAGTGAGCGACACGCCCTAGGTGTGACTGATACTGGCATGGCACCATCAGGAATTGTAATTATGATAAGTAACTTGTAAGTAACATAAAAAATTTGTCGCTAATTACCTATTCGAAATTTGTCGCCAAATATCAGTTGGTCATTGGTTCAAAAGTTATAAGGGTTCTTAAGTGGCCGATCTGGAGAGCAGCTCCCCGGCTTGGCCACATTTTTTATCTCAAAAGCTAGGGCACCTAACGAAGATCTGTTTCCTCCCAAATGTCAAGTTTACTGTTTGCCTCCCAAGATGACACACCCCTGGGTTAGGACATTGTATAATTGGGCACGCCACAATTGCGGCGATAAGTCCCCTCTTTGAGGAGTGGTTAGAGAGGCGCCACGGCGTCCTCACCTTCCGCCTGACGCAGGTCCTCACCGGACACGGTTGTTTCGGGAGGTCCCTGTTTCGCATAAGGCGGGAGGAAACGCCCGGGTGTTACCATTGTGTGGATCGCCCGGAGGACACGGTGGAGCATACAGTGGAGGTCTGCCCGGCTTGGGCAGAGCACCGCCGTGTTCTCACGGAGGCGATCGGCGGCGGCGATCTCTCGCGTCCGAGCCTGGTCCAGGCCATGGTGCGGAGCGAGAGTGCATGGGAGGCCGTCACCTCCTTCTGCGAAGCAGTGATGCTCGCGAAGGAGGAGGCGGAACGCGTGAGGGAGAGGCAGCCTCACGCCCTCAGTCGCCGCAGGAGACGCCCTGGGCGGCGGGAATCGCGAGGCGATTTCCGGCCACCGTAGGCGCGGGCCTGCGGACGGTGAGCAGCGGGTAGCTCGCCGTCCGGTAAGGACCAGGCCCGAGTCGACGGCGCGTTGTGTTCCACGCGCGCCTCAAAGAGATGTCAGCAAGTGACGGGGTCCAATAGGGCCGACGCCGCTGGGGTCGCGGATTGTTTGAAGAAGTTACCGCGGCCCTGGCATAGGCAACTGAAGGAACACGGGTGGGTTTTAGTCAGTAAAAGTCTGACACGCCCTTCCGCTCCACCCAGAGCGGGAGAAGTTATTTGATGATTTCCCACACTCAAAAAAAAAAAAAAAAAAAGGACATTGTATAATTTTTATCCCGGTAATATGTTCACATGCTAGTATTGTTTACGTCTAAGGACATTGTTATAAAGGAAATAAAATACGTTAGCAATGTATTGTGGTTTACTGATCTATAACATTTCTACATGCTAAATAACATGTATAAAATATTCATTACAATAGCTTGCTCATTCCGAAAACCTCGATATGATTATGTACGTAGCGAGTTATTTGGATGGATGTATGTATGTATAGTATATTATACTGTGTTACTTTTCCCTACCTGCCATATTTATAATATCTACAATAAACGCACTATAATACAATTTCATTTTAATATCTTATTTGTTATTTTAATAATAATATAAATAATACGTCCAAAACAGCTAACGGCTACATAAAACAGCTCTAGGTTCCCAACAATGAACATCTGAATACATACACTTACTTACACATTTTATATAAATTCCATTTTTATTTACATAATATATTATTTTATATCTTTGTAAAAGATCGGCTTCTATAGTATGCAAATATAACACGACAAGCCCGATCAAAACCTATGAATAAGGTATACCAGTCAATCTTCTATACATACAACATTTCATTTCTAACATAAAAATAAATTATATTTGTGTAGCGTTGGTATCTTTAGCTTTTCTGTGATAATATCTAAAAGTCAAGTTATCTTAGAAACTCGTCTAGAATGTACTCATTTGATTCAAAAACTTTACGGCTTGTTTCACCACTGGATAAGTTCCAGTTAACTAATCTGACAGATCACTTCATACAAATCCTGTTCTATTCTTGAATTTATCTGACGGATAGTAACTATCCGGAAACTGGGAAACAGGACCTTATACGTATTTACGAAAGCTGTTTGGCATCAAAGTGCATTGTATGAAGAAATAGAATCATTCGATTGTTGGCGATCAAGTGTGTTGTTTAAACCATTCTCCTTAGCAGTAGATGAAGTTCTGTAACAAAAATAAAATGAACATAAATATTGATGTTAGTGTATGGCCGTATGGCACATCGACCTTTACAGCTCCCAGCTCATAAATCGACAAATAAATGCCTACGAAGCATAGGATCGTGCAATGACATAAAAACGAACATAGGTTCTCAGTCGTATATACAACTTAAGCGGCATGCACGCATAATCAGGCTATAATGTTCCCACTACTGGGACACAGGCCTCCTCTTTTGAAAGGGAGTTGACCGTAATCCACCACGCGGGCCCAGTGCGGGTTGGTCACATGTCTTCGAATTTTTGTTCTAGAACATGCCAGTTCCTCACGATGTTTTCCTACACCGCTGTGGTGTGCGTTACTCCAGCGGAATGTTGTCGCTTTTCAGGATTTCGGCTTAACAGGAATTAGTACCCAATCTCGTGTAAATGTGCCCGAAATTTAGAATTTGTGCATCCAGCCGATCCAAAGATATTCACGAAAAACAGATTCCGCTGGAGTAACGTTACTGCAGCGGCATGTTTTTTTACCAGTGGTCGTAGCTGAATACAAACTAGCTACTTAGATAGATATAATTTGTGCCTAATTGTGCCCAAAAAATAGAATTTGTGCGTCTTGAGGTTTCAGAGTTATTCAAGATGCCGCTGGGGTAATGTTTAGCAAATTGCTGTATCTCTTAAACGGCATGACATACAACTACGATTTTTTTTACTACGGTGGGTCTTAATTTGTGCTTAATTTGTGCAATTTAATTTTTTCTATAATCGACACCATTGGAAAATTAGAATTTTTTTTCAATAACCCTAAAATCGATCCTCGCGCTTCAATGAGAAACCCTAGAAACTTACCAATTATGGTGGTTTGTACCTTTCATGAACTCAAAGCATTATGTGAAATTAGATGTTTCTATTCCAACTCCTTAGAGTTATTCGATTTTAATTAAAATCTGGCTACGATATAATGTAACGCTCCAATACATGAGTTATTATTAAGTGACTGTAATTATGATTATACTAATAATTAGTACCTACCTTTATTAAATTGTTTATCCTTAAAGTTTCAACTGAAAAAACCTTCTAACTACTTAAGAGTGTGGTTCCCTATTTTCGCGCTCGGATTTTAAACATCTGACGCTCGACGCCGCGTAGCGAGTGCGCGTGTGTGCGTTTTTCCTCATGTACGGCACACAGTTGCGAAGCTACGACGATTAAACGATCTTGATCTGTAGCTATGGCGTACCTATATTTTTTTGAAGTAAAAGCTAGAGGTTTACGGAGAAAATAAAAAGACTGTCCACAATACGTTATTAGTGTATTTTAATTAAATTTATACAAATATGGATGAAAAAATAATATTATGTAGGTACTTATAAAAACTAAACTCATTTTACTTATTTGTTTAAGTATTTGTATACTAATAAGTAATTGAAGTTTTATAAAAGTATTTGTCTAAGGAGATCGATCGACTTTTCCTTGGATCTATAATTTCTGGGAGAACACAATCAGAATAAAATTTTGTTAACAGCGGAACCATCTTTTGACCAAAATCATTGTTTTTTTGTGTAAAACAGTTGAATTTAAGCCCTATTTCAATGTAGATAAAGACGCCACGCGCTAGCTATAATTTTTTATTTTTCTTGCGGCATTATAGGTTTAGCAACCGCATCAAGTTCATAAAACAGTTGAATTTGAACCAACAATAATACATAAATACATAAAGCCGCCTCATGCGCAAATGATTGGTTTACTGTTTTCAAATTTCAAATAGATAGGTCACCCCGCTGCCACAGAATAAATAATAGTACTGCTGCGTTCGTGTGGGGTTGGTTTTATAATGTTTATTAGCCTAGGCAGGTATTGTACGTGCCCAGTCGACCTAATGACTATACAGTCGACCACACGTCGCACGTCAGTGGTAAGTGATAAGGATTTGTATAGGTATCGTTTTCATAGTTTTATATTTCGACTATAGCCAATAGTGAAGTCAAAATTAAAATCCAAGATGGCGGCTGCGAAGATTTTAAAATTTTTCGTCATGGATGTCGTTTTCATAGTTCTCGAGGATGAAGCCGATAGTGAATCAATCATCGTAGAAGGGATGATTGACTGCACTATGCGGCCCATGAGAGCAATGCAATGGTGGCCCAATGGTAACGATCCCGACATACGAGTAGGTCATGGTTTCGAACTCAGGCAGGCACTTTGTGTAAATAATTTCATCACCACTACTCTCAAAACAGTGAAGGAAAATATCGTGAGGAAACCGCCTAGAACCAAAAATTCGAAGACATGTGACATCTACCAACCCGCACTGGGTCCTCGTGGTGTATTACGGCCCACTCCCTCTCACCGAGAGGAGCCCTGTGTCCCAGCAGTGGGAACATTATAGGCTGATTATGATTGAGACCCATTATGTTGTGAGCGAGCACGTTTCAGTGCCAGAGGTCATCACTGATGTGAGATGAGAAGATATATTACGCTCAACACCGCCGCGCGCGGCCCTTGTCCGATCAGAGCGCGGCTAGCCGCGCGTGGCAGCCGCGCTCAAATGCCGCCCTATATTTGGACACACCTTTATATAGTGCCTTTATCTATGCCTCACTCGTTTCGTATCCTTTAGTGCGGTCGCGATTTGAGTGAATTTCCCATAGTTTTATTGATGTTTTCCTCGACCCCTGTTTTCTTTCTGTGGACTTCTGATCTTGCTTCTTGTACGAACCTTGCTACCACACCGGACACGGTACGGAGAACCCCGCATAAACGTTGGACTTGAACTTGTTATTTTGTATATTACGACCAGCCTACCGATTTCATATTGGCACCATGGATCGTTGTGTAAATTGTGGCAAAGTGACTAGAGGCTGTAGTTTACGTGGTCGTCGAGCTGAAGAACTTCAAAAATCAGCTGTTAAGTACCTATATGTAGATCGGTATGTAACCTCACTTTTATTACATCTCTTTTAACTCGGAACTCAGACCGCAAAAATCCGCAAAATGTTCAGTGATGGTTTGATAATATAGTAGCTATAAATTGACACCAATTTCATCTTTTTACAACCCAGGCCCAGGCCCAAGTTTATATGACATGGTTTCCGTCTCCTTTGTCACGGATCCACAATAGAGATTGTGGCAGTAGAGATTTCAAATAAAAATCTGATATAAATTTTTTCTCCATATTCATCATCCAAAATTCTTGTAGCCATCTTGGATTTACATTTTGACTACACTATCGACGTTAGCACCCACAAGAACCATGAAAACGATACCCATGATGAAAAATTTTAAAATGTTCGCAGCCGCCATCTTGGATTTACATTTTAACGTCACTATCTGCTTTAGCATCCTCGAGAACAATGGGAACGATCCCCGTGACGAAAAATTTAAAAATTTTCGCAGCCACCATCTTGGATTTACATTTTGACCAAATAATATTACAAATTATATTACAAGTAATACAACATAATTCAAGAATTGTAACATAATTCTCCTAAAGTAAGTGTGCCTACCACTTTAGCTTCTTAAAATATTACTTAAATGAAAGGATTAAAAATATTTAGTCGCACTACAATTTACTATATATCACGCGAGGCGCATGCGCGGCGGCGGGAGGTCAACCGACATAGGTCCTGCGTCGACGAGCGCCAGAGCGCGACTGACTTAGGCCGTTCGATGCACCCGATTTTATACTCACTTTAAAAAATTATTTTCGTAAATGATTGAAGACAGATATATTTTATTTTTTACACATATATACTACAATCTTTCTTCTTACGTATAAAATGATTTGTGTTGCCAAATGACTTTTAGATTCTGAGAAATGACGTGTTTTTTTGTAGTCGATTTCTCGATTTTTGATTATCTTAGACGTGATTAAAATACAAGTTAATGAATTAAAAATCAAACTTTTCTCAATGCATTTTAAATTTCAGGATATGCCTCTTCGAATGAATACCACTTTACCTTCTTAATTAGTAGTAATAATTGGTGTAAGATTACTTCAAAGTTGAGCCTTCGCGCGTCATCTGGAAATCGCGCCTTCGAAATCGACTGTTTTCGTAGTCAATAATTCAATTTGAACAAGTTTTTTTTAATAGACTTTAAATAAAAATATATGATAATTACGATGATTGAAGTCAAAAGAAGCTAAAAAAATAAATTATGTGACCAAAATCACTTCAAAATCTCCCAAGTTCTCGATTTACGTATGAAAAATGCAACAACGCTCTTAATAAAACATTACGTGGGGGGAATCCCCAGAGCTTGTCGTTGCTTCATTCGAAGTTGCAGTACGGAATGGTTTTTTTTTGTAAACATTCTTCAATGAAAAACAATGGTACCAACATTACTGGAATTCTTACGTGAAACGCACTTTTAGTTCGGTTCGGTGTTAACTTTGTTTGACACGAGTAAGCCCACGTTCCCACGGACGTAATAAAATCGAGGCGAAATAAAAACGCCTGTCGCGATTTTTTCCCACCTTCTACAAAGTGTTCGAACGAGCGTTAAAAAACCACTTCAAACGGATTCTTCGAGCAGTGCGAACGTACGATGGGTTCCGTAAAATTATTAGCGGCAGCTATTTGTGAGGCTAGGATACAGTATTATAAAGTGCTCGGTGCTAGGAGACCACAACAGAACCAAATAAAATTTTGGGTGCATCCCTTGAATTTGTATACTTATATTTAAAAGGCCTATTTTCGACATCATGCATTAATTTAAAGAAATAATTATCCTGTTTTTTTTTAATAACTATCAATTACATAGCATGTTTATTATACAGGGTGTAAGTGTAAACAGTGGCAATATTTTAAGGGGTCATTGTGCTCATCATTATGAATAACTTTTACTATGGGACCAAACTTGAAATCGCGAAAAAAAAAATTTGCTGTTCCCTACATTTTGAACGTACATGTCCAACGTACAATGCGAACATAAATGTACTAAACAGCTGATTTTTTTTTAGCTAGGTACCTAATATTGGAATTGGAAACATCGGAGGTGTTCTATAACAAAATAACAGGCAAATATCCGATATCGAACAGATTTGTAAAATAAAGTGAGTGCGTACTGCGTACCTACGCTACTTTAACCGATATCGTCCAATGAAGTCCGATAACTAACTAATTACTTTAATAGACATTGAATAGGATTACGGTTCGCGACCGTAACAAGTAGTTGTTACGGTCGCGAATCATATTTTGATCAACATACAACCCATTACTGACTTGAAAATTGCAAAAAACGTAAGAAAATTTTAATTTCGCAAGCGCGGCAACGGGACCCGACACCTCCACCCCGCCAACCGACCATGGACTGGACGGAGAATCCGTACGTCACGCTCGTGACGCCACAACGTACCTACTTTTTAAAAAAACTAAAATCCTCATAAATAAAACTGTGCATAGCCTTAAATGAATGATCTGTCATTTTGATACCCACTAATTCTATCATATAATAACACTGAAACATACAAAAATATTTTTTCAATTAAAAGCTTTAAAGAGAAATACTTAAGTAGCACTTTCTTGTTTTTATTTTCCCATAAATAAAGCTGCTAAGCTGCTATATGGGTTTGCACAATTTGATACACTGGAGAAAGATGCTGCCGTGGTAATTGTGCTTAATTTTCTCTTTCTCTTTTTTCTTACTGCACAATCTGCTGGTAAATCTGCTGGTAAATCTGCTGCACAATCTGCTGGTGAATATGCTGGTAAATCTGCTGCACAATCTGCTGGTAAATCTGCTGCACAATCTGCTGGTAGACCTGCTGCACAATCTGCTGGTACATATGCTGCTAAATCTGCTGGTAAATTTGCTGGTGAATCTGCTGCAGAATCTGCTGGTAAATCTGCTGGTAAATCTGCTGGTAAATCTGCTGCAGAATCTGCTGGTAAATCTGCTGCAGAATCTGCTGGTAAATTTGCTGCACCATCTACTGGTGAATCTGCTGGTGAATCTGCTGGTTAATCTGCCGGTGAATCTGCTGGTAAATCTGCCGGTGAATCTGCTGGTGAATCTGCTGGTGAATCTACTTGTGAATCTGCCGGTGAATATGCTGGTGAATCTGCCGGTGAATATGCTGGTAAATCGGCTGGTGAATCTGTTGGTGAATCTGCTGGTGAATCTGCTGGTGAATCTGCTGGTGAATCTACTTGTGAATCTGCCGGTGAATCTGCTGGTGAATCTGCTGGTGAAAGAAAGAAAAGAAAGAAAGAAAAAGTATTTATTGGGACTCGCACAGAACTAAAACTAAAACACAAAATAAAAGTTGAAAACAAACAAATTAAATATAAAAAAAAAAAAAATTAAAATAAGTAAATAAAAACAAAAAAAAAAAACAAAAAAAGTCCTGTACGAGGCCAAAAGGTCCCTATCTCAGCATGATGCTGCGGCACTTAACATGAGTGTCGCAGCGCTGGTATTCTGATAGGGCCCGCTGTGATGTCACGGGCAGATATACTAAAATACATAAATAATTATAAATAGATACAAATAGATAAAATGTAAAACGTTACAAACACAAATAATAAATGTTTAAAAAAAAAAAAAAACAACTCAATTCAGTCCGCGTGTGAGCGCCCCGCGTTACCACATTACTTGTCTACCCACAAAGTATCTGTGGCATTACCAATACTAGTTATAATCTGTGGGCACAGTAATGACAAGCAAAGGAACGCGAGTGCCAATGCGCTCACGACGCATAACAACACAAAATAAATAAATGTAAAATATGACGGCTGTGTAGTGTAAACAATAATTAATGTATTGAAGTAAAATATACAATAAAAAATTAGTGTTACGTGGTAATTATTAACGGTATTGAAGGTGAAATAAACTAATGAAGAGAGTGATTGTAATTACAAACGCAAAATACAAGTGACAGACAACGAAATGAAAAGAATGCAACCTGAGTCTCGTTTACCATCCGATTAAGTATTGAGCAAGGAGCAAGTAAGCTAATAACACACAGAAAACAAGTGCTGCGCCTATACACTGAACAATGACCGCCAAACGCGCGGACCACCATTGCCAGCCGCGTGCAAACTAAGGGTAAGTTCAAAATCAGATGGAATCTTTTTGAAGCTGCAGTAAATGTTGTTTAAATTTAAATCTAAAAGTACCAACTGTTTTTATAGCACGGAAAGGCGGTGGCAAGTCATTCCAGCAACGAGAGGCAGCGAATTTGAAGCATCCACGAAATGCAGCAGTTTTATGCGATGAGGCCAACATGAGGTATGAAGATGCTCTGGTTTTAAAGTTATGGACATCACGCGACCACAACAGTTTCTTATATAAATAATCTGGTTTCTTAGTGAGAATAGTGCCAAAGAGTAGGGTAGCCAGGTGAAGCTTTCTGCGCGCTGACATTCTCATCAAATTACCCTTATTTAAAAATGGAGTGATATGGGATCGTGGTGGGACATTGTAGCAGAACCTTACACAGGCATTCTGCACCCGCTGGATAAGTTTTTCGCTTCTACCGAGAATGCACGCCCCATACACAGTGTCAGCGTAATTCAGCTTGGAAAGAACAAGTGATTCACATAGCATGACACGCATATCCACACTTATGTAGGGACGAACACGATACAAGAGCTTAAGTCGGTAGAAGCAGTTGCGCACAGCCTCCAATATGTGAGTTTCGAAATGCAGCTGCCCGTCAAATACTACTCCAAGATTACGAGCTTCCAACACCCTCTCCACACTACAACCATCAATCCTGAGGTCCAAGTTGCAAGCAAGCATTTTGTTCAGGAAATCCCTAGATCCCATCACAATATATTTGGACTTACTTGGATTTAGTACCAGGGAGTTTCTTTTGGACCAAGCCGAGATCCTGTCCAAGTCTTCATTTATTTTGCTTACAGTTTCAGCAGTATCCTGTGAGCTAAAGGAGAGGTACAACTGCAGATCGTCGGCGTAAAGATGGAACTTGGTGTTGATCAGGCAGCTGGTAATATCAGCACTGTACAGGATGAAGAGAAGCGGCCCTAAAATCGATCCTTGCGGCACGCCCCTATCCACGCGCTTCGGACCAGATGACATGGTATCTCCGCTGTCGCTTGTCACCTGGACAAACTGCGTTCGATTATTAAGGTAACTCGCAAACCATTTCACCGTTTCACTATCACAACCATAGAAAGACAGCTTTGAAAGAAGAAGAGAAGTATTGATTGAGTCAAAAGCACGCGAAAAATCCAGTAGGACAAGCAGGGATCCCATACCCTTGTCTCTGGCCTCAAGGATGTTACCAACTACATCAAGAAGGGCTGTCGCTGTACTGTGGGACCTGCGAAATCCAGATTGAGCAAGTGGCAAAATGCTATGTTGTTCAAGATATGCCCTTAGTTGGTCAGAGACAACCCTTTCGAGAACCTTGGACAGACATGGCAGTAAGCTTATCGGGCGGAGGTCTTTGACAGTAGTGGGGTTAGGTACTTTAGGGATTGGTCTAACTATTGCCATTTTCCACAGATCAGGGAAAGAAGAGGTGACAATGGATCTGTTAATGATAGCTGTGAGAACATTAAGTGTACGAGGAAGTGTCAAAATCAGCATCTCAAGAGAAATATGGTCAGAGCCCTGCGCATTGGACTTAAGACCACGCAAGATCCTGAGCACCACATCCTGCCGGACAGGCTCAAGCTGGAAATGACTGACACCGTGTCTATGGTGCTCAAAAAAAAGATAAATCTGCAGTACTGACCCTACCACTGCCCGGTACATCCAAAAAGTGTTGATTTATAGTTTCGGGGTTGTTACAGAAATGTGGCAGAGTATGCTCTGGTCTTTTAGAGGTGCCTACTGTTGATTTGATATGACTCCATAATTTCTTAGGATCTTTAATATTATTATTAATATATGTTTTAAAATAAGCACACTTCTCACTATCAAAAGCAGCTCTAACAAGGTATTTGAACTCTTTGTATGACTTAATGTGTTGTTCGGATTTTGTAGTTTTAGCCTTCAAATGACACTTGTCACGCAGCCTCATCATTTCCCTGACAGTATCTGTTATCCACGGATAAGATTTCTCTTTGATTAAGACTCTTTTAATAGGAGCATGCAAGTCAAATAGTGTCAAAATGTACTTATTAAACATTTCAACCATGGAGTTCACATCCTCAAGATTTTCAATATGTTCCCAGTCCATTCTATTTAAGTCGTCATTAAATAAATCAGGAAGAATGTCCTTTAGTGGCCTATAGGTAATCCATTGCGGAGCAGGCTTCTCTAATTTAAAATTTAAATCAACAGATATAATCGCATGGTTACCGAGCTCCGGTATGTGTGATACTGAGACGCCACACACACGGGCATCCGTGCACACAACATCAATTAGTGTTTCACTGTGATCCGTGAAGTGGGTTGGCTCAGTAACAACTTGTCGAAGCTTGCAGCAATGTATAAAATTATTTAGTAGTTTAGATTTGTTGTCAGTTTGGTTTAACACATTAATATTGAAGTCGCCAAGCAAGACAACCTTGTCCGCGTTAGCAAAGGAGGAGATAGAATCGGTAATTGCATCCAAGAAGACATTGACATCAAGCCACGGCGGTCTGTATGCAGTACCGATGATAACTGAATGCGAGTTAATATTAAGCCTGAGCCACATTTGCTCGACCTGCGGCGCCGGCGGGTGCGGCACGGCGCGCACGCGCACTCCGCGGCGCACGTAGAACCCCACGCCACCCCCGCGGCCGCCGCGCACCGCGTGAGGACGCGGCACGTGCCGCAGCCGGTAGCCCGGCACTGTCGGCGCGCGCCCCTCTTCTCCCTGCCTGAGCCAGGTCTCATTTATTGCCATGATGTCTACCGAGTGGCTATCCATAGCCACAAGGAACTCCTCATGGCGCGAACCGAGCGACCCCGCATTAAATAATCCAACCTTTAGATTTCTTGTCTTACCCATTATTGTAAATAGTAGTGTACGTAAACTGATTGCAGTACTTATTAAGTATGTTGTAGATAGCGTAAGTATTAAGTAGTGTGGAGTATTTCATAATAATGTAAGGTATAAGTATATTGAAACACATAGTATTAGGTGTGATTTGTACTAATAATATCAAGTGAAGTATTGTAAATATTGCAGAAATAGTAACAGAAATAGCCAGCCAAAAAATAATAGTATATAAAGTCCGTAAAAATAAAATGACCATAGAGAGTGGAAGTGTGACACTTGTAAAATGTACATATATTATAGCCGTCAGTCGGGCAGCGGGACCACTATAAGAAACCAACAAACCAACTGCATACTGATACAAGAAAATAAGTGGCCTCGCACAAGACAAACATAAATACCTACATGAACACAAAACTGATAAAAAAGAGTAAAGTTCGAGAATTACGTTGTTACAAAAAGCACAGTGATTGCCAGAGGCCATTTGATTAGACATCGTTTGCCGTAGACACTTCGCAACCAAAAACACGCGCAAGGTCCACCTCAGAGCGGATGCAGTGGGTAGGCTTGCCGTCACCCTGCTTAGCCAGAATGCGGCCGAACTTCGTCCAGGTATACCTCCACCCGAGACGACTGCCAGCTTCACGCACACGGTAAAACAATTGTTTGTTAGTTTTAGTGAGTCTCTCATTAAGGTAGAAGCGGCGCGGGGCTGTGGGGAGTCCCAGGTCCGCGGTGGTGGCACCGCGCCGCACGCGCGCGCTCTGCAACAAGTCGTCGCGCACTGCGCGCCGCGCCAGGCGCACCACGATGCGGCGACCGCGCGCTGTCGCAGCCGCTGCTCCGACCGGGCTCGCTCCGCCGACTGGATTCGCGCCGCCCGCAGAGCTCGACTGTACCTCTCGTTCAGCTCGCAGGCCCACCCGCTGCGCGAACACTATGTCCCGATCGTCGAGACTCACACCAAGCTTTGCTGCCACCAGGCCGACGGTGTGCATCACGTTTTCACCAGGAATCTCCGGGATGTTGGCGATCTCTAAATCTGAGCCAAGTAACTCCTGCTCGCGGTCATTGAGGTCAAGCTGTAACTGCAGTACTATCTGCTCCAGCTGGCCCACTTTGCCGTCTGGCACTGCAGCACTCTGCCTACTCTCGAGAGCCTCGATCCTGGCCTCCAAGCTATCAACCCGCTCGGTACAGGCTCCCATCGACGAGTGCAGGCCGGCCATTTCACGACGAAATTCCCTCATTTCATCCCGCACCTCCCGCAGCTCCGAACGGAAAAGCCTTATTTCCTCACGTAGGGTAAGCTGTGTGTCCGGCGAGGGCCCCCCATCAGTACCCTGTACGCTCCCAACCTGAGACAGTTCACCAGCCACCGCAGCGGGGGGTTTAGTCATCGCGACAGGGGACCTGATCATGCCGCCCTGGACTGGTCCAACAGCTGGAGCCGACGACGCTGCTGAAAGGTGAATCTACTTGTGAATCTGCCGGTGAATCTGCTGGTGAATCTGCTGGTGAATCTGCTGCACAATCTGCTGGTGAATCTGCTGGTGAATCTGCTGGTAAATCTGATGTAAAATCTGCTGGTAAATCTGCTGGTAAATCTGCTGGAAAATCTGCTGGTAAATCTACTGGTAAATCTGCTCCAGAATCTGCTGATAAATCTGCTGCAGAATCTGCTGGTAAATCTGCTGTAAAATCTGCGGGGTAAATATGCTGGTAAATCAGGTTGTAAATCTGCTGCATAATCAGCTAGTCAATCTGCTGGTAAATGTGTTGGTAAATCTACTGGTAAATCTGCTGCACAATCTGCTGGTAAATCTGCTGCAGAATCTGCTGGTATATCTGCTGCAGAATCTGCTGGTAAATCTGCTGCAGAATCTGCTGGTAAATCTGCTGTAGAGTCCGCTGGTAAATCTGCTGGCAAATCTGATGCAGAATCTGCTGGTAAATCTGCTGTAGAGTCCGCTGGTAAATCTGCTGGCAAATCTGATGCAGAATCTGCTGGTAAATCTGCTGCTGAATCTGCTGGTAAATCTGCTGCTGAATCTGCTGGTAAATCTGCTAGTTAATCGGCTGGTAAATCTGCTGGTAAATATGCTGCAGCATCTGCTGGTAATTCTGCTGCAGAATCTGCTGCATAATTGGCTCGTAAATCTAATGCGGAATCTGCTGGTAAATCTGCTGGAAAATCTGCTGGTAAATCTACGAGTAAATCTGCTCCAGAATCTGCTGAAAAGAAAGAAAGAAAAACTATTTATTCCCGCGAAAAATGACGCACATACATTTGTTTTTTACACAAACCTAAAAAATAAAAACAATTGGGTAGCTAAATTTAAACATAAAAAGAAAAACAACAAAATACTTAATTATGCGTCACTAACGCGCGAATCGGCTAACGCTCAGCGTAATGCCGTGACCCATGCACGAAGGCACGAGTCAAGGCACTGGTTTTCAGCGTAAACCGGCGGCGTGTCGCCATCTCAGAACCCGCAAAGATTAGGATTGAACAAAGTATTATCTATGACCGAGGCCAGAACAAAAATACTCTTACAAGTTCTGAGGTGGCTTTAGGCACAAAACGACGCTGTATCGGCGCGCACAAATGAGCAATTTCAATACTATTAAAATAAGAGCTAATCTTTTATAAAAACAAAAGTTACTAAACAAAAAATTGAACATTTCATACGTATAGTAATAATCCAAGATCAACCAAAAGACAAAATAATAAATTAAATTATGTGGCAACATTTCAACGCGTTCCGAGCCCAAAGACCAAAATCAAAAAACCAGAGAGTTCGCGATATGCGTATGCGTCAATTTTGACAAGTGCTCCTGCTTACTCAACCCACAGAGTACTTTGAATTAGAGATGGGTCGTCGACGTATTTAAAATCTGCTGCAGAATCTGCTGGTAAATTTGCTGCACCATCTGCTGGTTAATCTGCCGGTGAATCTGCCGGTAAATCTGCCGGTGAATCTGCTGGTGAATCTGCTGGTGAATCTGCTGGTAAATCTGCTGGTGAATCTGCTGGTAAATCTGCTGGTGAATCTGCTGGTGAATATGCTGGTGAATCTGCTGCACAATCTGCTGGTAAATCTGTTGCACAATCTGCTGGTAGACCTGCTGCACAATCTGCTGGTACATATGCATGTTTTTAGTGTATCTCATAATCCGCGGGTAACACTGCGAAGAGCAGCTAGTTCATACATAATAATTTAAAACAAGTGACGTCATCAGGCCATACGAACCAATATCGGTATGAAGTTATTAATATTTTTTAAATCTACTAAGTATCAAACTTTCGAAACATTATGTTTGTAAAAAACTCGACAGTAAAGACACTCCCTGCTCTCTGATAACTCTCTACGTCACATATTTATGTAAGTAAATAAATTGTTACTTATTTAAACCATTTGTACGCACCTGTACCCATCAAAATTCAATTATAATACTAGCAATTTAAGAAGGTGGGCACAATGTACTGTGAACCCGCTTTTATGTAGTCATTCGAATTTGTTCGGTTAATCGTGTGATTTCTTTTCCTATCGTTTTTTTCTTATATCTAAGTAGTTAGAAGGTTTTTTCAGGTGAAACTTTAACGATAAACAATTTAATAAAGGTACTAATTATTAGTATAATCATAATTACAGTCACTTAATAATAACTCATGTATTGGAGCGTTACATTATATCGTAGCCAGATTTTAATTAAAATCGAATAACTCTTTATGGAGTTGGAATAGAAACATCTAATTTCACATAATGCTTTGAGTTCATGAAAGGTACAAACCACCTTAATTGGTAAGTTTCTAGGGTTTCTCATTGAAGCGCGAGGATCGATTTTAGGGTTATTGAAAAAAAATTCTAATTTTCCAATGGTGTCGATTATAGAAAAAATTTAATTGCACAAATTAAGACCCACCGTAGTAAAAAAAATCGTAGTTGTATGTCATGCCGTTTAAGAGATACAGCAATTTGTTAAACATTACCCCAGCGGCATCTTGAATAACTCTGAAACGCATTCGCATTCGCATGCATTTTCGCATTGTTTTATTCTTTTGTATTTTTGTGTTTCACGAACAGTGTCCAAACAAACGTTTTTCTTTCTTTCTTTTTCTTTTCTTTTAAACCTCAAGACGCACAAATTCTATTTTTCGGGCACAATTAGGCACAAATTATATCTATCTAAGTAGCTAGTTTGTATTCAGCTACGACCACTGGTAAAAAAACATGCCGCTGCAGTAACGTTACTCCCGCGGAATCTGTTTTTCGTGAATATCTTTGGATCGGCTGGACGCACAAATTCTAAATTTCGGGCACATTTACACGAGATTGGGTACTAATTCCTGTCAAGCCGAAATCTTGAAAAGCGACAACATTCCGCTGGAGTAACGCACACCCGCTGTGAGAGCAGTGCTGATGAAATAATTTAAACAAAGTAAAGCGCCTACTGTGTTCGAACCTACAACTCGAAATCACAGCCGTTATCACTGGGCCACCACTGTACGGACACAAAAACATTTATTTTGACGTATCCGACTGGGGCGGTCAATACGTTAAGAAATGTACTGTCGAGAGACAAAAAGCCAAAATTTTACTATAACACGCAACGCCACAAGCTGCTGCGTTCGATATGAAGGTGTTGTATACGAACCCAAAGAAAGGTAGCAACGTGATGAGCTGCGCGCGGTTGGTGCAGTCCCTGAGCTCTGGAAGCACGAGTAGTATGTGTCGTAGATACGCCTGGAGAGCCACTCGCCGTTGTTCAACCAGATGAGCGTCCTATAACATAGAAATATATTATTAGATCCCTTTTTACTTAGGGTGCACCTTAAAGAATTCAGAGCCAAAGGCAACAGGAAAAGTCATGCATAGTAAGTTACAACCGCGGTCAGACCACTTTTCACCTATAAGCCCTTGGATTTCACTAACCTAAGTTTATGTTTTATAGGTAGGTACCAATTAGGTACTGAATAATATTTAGTACCTAATTGGTACCTATCTATAAAACATTTAAAAAAAATGTACATGGATATTATCCATGTACTTACGTTTTTTTTTTTGTTTTAATCTTTATTTTAAGGGCTTTATCGCTGAGCGATAACGTCGCCCTGTAATAACAGTACTTACAATTAAGTAAACCAAAAAACAATTAAAACTTATTTTAAAACAAAAAAAGCAAGTTTGTACAGAATCATAACTAGCTTCTCAGTAATCTCGGCTACACAAAAATACACCCGCCAAGCTGACGTCAAAATGGCGGGTGTATGAAACTTTGCAATAACTTGCGATACCACAAGGTACTAATTCGGGTCTACAAAATGTAACTTTTTGTGTGCCTTTCAATTGAATACTTTATTTTTATATTGCTTTAAGGTTACTGAATAGAAAAACAAAAATATGTTTTTTTAATTAGCTCTTATTTTACCAGTGGTACCCACTTTGTCTTGGTTTTTAATTTTAATTCCAAAATAATGGAAGTAAGCAGTTTCTAAACGTTGTGTTATTGAGCATCTTTGGTTAGTAAGGGTCACCTTACCACAAATGTAGCAAAAATTGTCTGCACTATTAACACATTTACGCGACATAACGAAAACTGTAGATTTTTCACTAAAAATGTAAAAAAACGGTAACAATTTTACGTTTTAACTGTTGAACAAAACACAGTCACCGTTAAACGCAACAAACAAATGTGAAATAATAAAAATTTTCCGCGGGTAATCACTAAATATTTTGAGTTATCATCATTAATGTGATATATCTGTCGCGCTACCCGCTATTATATTTATATGGCATAAATGCACAATAAGAGCTAACTATGAATTTTAACTTCTATATTTATGTTCAGCGAGTGGAATACAATCAATATAGTATATTTTCATGTAAAAGGCAATTTTGATGTAGACCAGTTATTTAACAAGTGGTACAATTTGGTACTAATTTTTGGACCACTTCTGAGAAAACCTCTCCTTCTGAGAACCTGATATTCACAACAGGGTATTTATAGAATTTTGCATTTTATTTGAGGTATATAAAAAACTTTTTTGTTTTTTTTTTTCAGGTATTTGCTCTTGTAAAGCCGTTACACTTACCCGTTTTCGTAATGTTTTCTTTGGAGGAAACTTATACGTTGCTATATCAGGATGACATTTTCTTAGCTGCATGTGTAGTTCGTGAAACTTAGCATATCTATGATAAACG
Organism: Cosmia trapezina; assembly: GCA_905163495.3. Lineage (NCBI taxonomy): Eukaryota > Metazoa > Arthropoda > Insecta > Lepidoptera > Noctuidae > Cosmia > Cosmia trapezina. Next base: position 13,410,922 of record LR991028.1, read on the forward strand.
TTCCACTCCTCTTGTCCTATCTTCAGGTAGATCTGAAAATCAGACATTTCATGTTTTGAAGGACATCACAAAATGCTAACAACGCAGGTTGTCACTGTAATACTCAACTTATCTCAAACATCGCAAGGTCTATATTTTGTTTGGCAGAGACAATAGCGCTGAGCCGAGCTTCACAAGGTCTGCGCCGGCCTTAAGAGGGGATGGCCTGCGAGGTATTTGAAGAAACTATACCCGTCGCGCTACGCCCGAACAGAGATAAGAAAGTACGATAGAGACAACTGCAGTTCTAACCGATTAAATCACAAAAAATTTGACGACGTTTCGTATTCCCTTTTTATCTCCTCGACAACTGAGCCGATTCAATTATTTTTTAAGTACATTTAAATTTTAAGAAAGAGAATGTATAAGTTCCTATTATATTTTTTTATTTAAAAACTTTTTCAATTTCTCTGGTACCTAGTCTTCTAATCACGGAGTATGCCCCGTTTTTGGAGGGTCATATTTTCTTTACTAATTTGTTGCTGAAAAAAGGTAATGACAGGGATGTGTCTACAGAACACCTAGATTTTATGAAAAAAAAAAATGTTTGTTCTAGAGGCATTATTTGGGAAGAAAAAAGGGGAATACATTTGTATGGAGAATCGCAGGCCCTGTTCCCTCTTAACCGTGGCGCATCGGTGTAAAAAGCGGTCCTTTACCTGATAAACATGATATGAATGTGTTTTCTTGCCAACTAGGAATGCGCTGGGTATGTGAGCCTTAACATTCGACTGGGGATACTCCAGCACTTCCATAGCCGATATACTCTCATATTCTTTGATGCGCTGCTGCAGATATGTATTGAACTCCATAAGCTCGGCGTGCATCTCGGCCACCTACAAATATATTAAATGCTTGATGCATTTAATATGAAACCAACCGCAATTTTCACGCACAATGGTCCACATGAATAAGTGCGGAAACAAAATCCTAGCACCTTTATTTCGAAGCAATAAGGGCGGTTTTCGTATTTCATGTGTTATTAATGACGCGTTTACCTGAACTAGTTTCCTTTCATACTGATCAACTTCCGCATTATCCCCGGATTCGTTTTTTAAAGCCTTCCCAATTTCAACAGCCGACATGTATTGACGCAACTGGTCTTTCAATCGGTCATTTTCTCTAAAAAAAGAAAGCATTGATTAAAACTGATGAATACAAATTGCACTTGACCACACCGCTATATCATAATTATTCTGCTGATATGTTGTCCTACTGTTCACCCACAAGTGTTACTTACTTGCTGAGATCTAGTACTACATTTTCTAACTTCTTAATTTTTTCCTTACTGGCTACTTCCATTTGGGTGAATTTCATTTGCAAGTTTAAATACTCTTTTTCCTTATTTTCTAAAATCAAACTTAGTGTCTTATCTTCCGGTACACCTTCGTCTTCTGTAAAACAAAGCTCTAAGCATGAAGTACTTCCATCAATACTTCCTGCAACCTCTTCACTGTCGCTTTCAGATATTTTCAAATTATTTATACTTAATTCAGATACATCGTCTTTTATAACGTTATTTACATCAATACTGTTTGAAGATGAGAATATTTCCTTTGCACATTCTGATAGTTTAGACAGAATTTGTGAAGGACTGTCCATAGCTTTGACACTGTCTGGAAAGAAGTGTCTCAGACTGCTCTTGTATTCTGAGCTAGTGGGTTCACTACTTGAAGCAGCCTGAGAAACTATATTAGGATCTGGTGAATTGAGGCAAGTCGCCGGTGCACTGTTCCATGCGGAGTTATCTCCTTGTTCTGCAGCTCCAAGCGATTTTCTTTTATTTGCATTGAGATTTTTTTGTTCATTTTTATCAAAAGAAATAACTTGGCGCAAAGGCCTTCGTTTTAAATTACTCGATGATTTCACGGGCATTGGCAAAGGTATCACATGTTCTGCTTTGTTAGAATGATTAGCTTGTTGTGAGTCATTCAACTCTGGTCTGTCGATTGATAACGCAAACAAGACTGTTGATAAACCTGAAATAATAGTTATGTACAAATTATTATTAGTATTTTATTTCTTTTTAATAAATTACTATGCTCACGTAAGCTGTCATCAGCTTTATTAAACAGGGTATTTTTTAAAAAATCTTATATCATGCATTAAAATTAATTATGATAAATATATCACCTGCAGCCATGCTTGGAAGAAGATGAGAGGTATCAGGATCTCTGACAAGAGCCCCTTCCTCATAATATTCCATTAGCAGACCATGAGCTACCCAGCTTTGAAGATACCTGATAAAAATTAAGAAAAATATGGAAATATAATTCAATTAAAAAAAAAAATATCTCCTTGAAATATTTACCTGTCAAGAGATCTCTCATTCAAAGTTGCTCTGAGAAAAGCTCTGAAATATCCAAGTGGTGTGTTGATGTTTGTGAGAATTTTAAACCTTTCCTTTTCATGTTTCGTTAGATGTAGGCAAGTGTAACTCCAAAGAGAGTTACCTGAAACAAAACAATACTTACAATAAGTTTCCATTGACATATTCATGTATGTATTTTTTTATATATAAGTAAACATTACTATGCATATTGTGTTACTGAAAGCGAAACTATTTCCGAGTATATTTTTATAACATTATCTTACCAACATTAACAATATTAAAAGTGAAGTTTAAACCTGCTGTAACCAAATTCTGAATTGCCGAGTTTGATAAATTAGTTCTAATGCCATGGCTAAGCAATTTCTCCCATTTTTCGCATAGTTGTGCTATTCTGAAATAATTACCTAGTTAATATTACATTTGCTTATACATTCACAGTTAGATAATAGAGCTAAATTTTATTTTTATCACCTTATATCATCTTCTGTGGCTAACTCCGATTTTCCTCCAAAACGAGTATGACAATTTTGTACACAGTGTTGTAGTTCCTGATAAATAATTTTACCATTTTCGATCCTTTTCTTTAATTCCTCTCTATTGTCTATAGCATTAGCTATTGTATTTAGTATCTTGCTATTCTGAAAAATAAATAACTGTTATAAAATTTCATCTTCAGTATATTTTTTCCTGAGTGAATAACACACAGGAAAGTATAACCAAAATTGTTTTAAATTTCACTATAAATTGTTATCCTCAAAAGGAAACAATTCATGTAACTTTTTTTTTTGTAACAAGTTAATAAAATATGACCTAATAATTAGTAAATAACATAACATAACACCCCACCTGTATTCCCCGAAGGGTTCAGCAGAGGTGTACCTATAGTACACCCACATTTCACTGTTTAGGTTTAAATCCCATGTAATAGTGGGCGAGCCTATTGCCATCAACCAGGCACAAACCCAGACTACGGACTGCTAATGAGAAATTCCAGATGGAAAATCCAATAACCAATCCCATAACTTACTCCCGATTTTTATAAGCATGACTGATTTTTAATCTCCTACAGATTTGCTAATCAGAAACTTGATGACCAATGGTCACTTTGTTAACAGAGGTAAGTACACTCATAACTCTCTCAAATCGTTACAATACGTGCCACTAAAGATGAGACTTGACACACCACATGGTTTGACTTGTGCAGTAAACGATTTATAGGAATTATAGGTCTGTTTAGCAGTATGAGGTCTGACTCGGGAAGGAACCAGGGTCATCGCGGAGTGCGGGAGGCGCGGTACGCCGCTCGTCAAGTGTCATCTTTTGTGGCGCGTATAGTACAATGCTACATACAGCTTCATCTATTTGGTCCTTGAATATGGTTTCAATGTTTAATGTTTGTTAGGTGCACCGTTTTGACTACTAAAGGTACATTTACATCAAAGCATGACAAACAAAACAAAGCATGGACACAGACACAAGGAGTTATCATGATTGTATGTTATTTTGATACCTGCTAGCTTTTAAAATTGTGGGTTTATTGTTTATAGGTCATCTATTCATAGAGCGAGCATTTTAACTGTTAAGACAAGCGTTGAAGCGTTCTTCTAAATACTTAGATGGCTATTTATTTTTGACCTGTTTATTATATGTATTATATTTGTGAAGTGGGTAGGGATTCATGTAACTTCAGTTCAAAACTTAAATACGACAATTTAGATACATTTGAATGTTTGCATGTAAAATTAGGTATCGGCCGTAATTCTAACAAGCACTTGTGTGAAATCCATCCATGTTTAACATACTTATTCGTAATTGCATTAGTGAGCGACAGTGGTCATTTCTTACCATGTTATTGGGCCCCCTTATCTCATAACATTAATAGAAATTCTGATAGTCAATGATATCACATCACATAATCTTATAAATACTAACTAAAAGCTAAAGAAAGGTATAAAGGCTATAAACATTATTTATTTTGACTTCTGTTGTATTTGTCTGACTCTGACAAGACCACAGATTACTATATTAGTAGCTAGCTAGACAAGACAATTTGTAATTTTGAAGAATGACATCCTTTTTTTTTTCTTTTGGCTTCGCACTGTTTGTGCATTTAGCCGACTACGGATTTAGCCAATGTCACGTTTAGTTCGTAGAAACAAAGGTAGGGAAACGAAGATTATATGATTAAATATTTATCACGGGATTTAGGATAGGATGGATACATATATGATCAGTAAAATAAAGGTGATACAATAATGATAATGAGCAAAAAAAAATGGCGAAAATTTACAACTTAAGGTGATTGCACTTGCACTGTGTAGCCCGCGAAATTTTTTTTTTGGGTTTTATGCAATTTGCAGGTCCGTGTCAGGTTGTATCTTGATCAAAGTATGATACGCGGCAATAAAACATATGTACACACATCAACATGGTCTAGGGATATTTCATACTCAATTAAATAACTCGAAAAGTACTGGCCGCATTGGAATCTTTTATACACCGATTTGTTTGTAATTTATCTCAGACTAATCCAAATTCAAATTTTTGAAAATTCTTTTGTTTCGGTGGCATAAAAATGTCTTGATGTGTAGGAGAGGGAATTTTCATTTGTGCGAAATTTAGAAAACAATACGAATTACGTTTAGTTACAGTTTTTTTTTTCATTTTTAAACGAAAGATAAAGTTAAAATTGAGGTATTGTAGCCATGCAACGTCAACATTTGACGAGGGCGGAGATGTAACGAGCTGTGGGAATGCTGGAAGCTACTCTGTTCGATTCTGCCCGCTTTCGCCGACAGTCGTTTCTCCTTTGGACGGTTCGCCGACAGGACGTTTCGTTTTTGAGAGATTTGCAGATAGAACGTTTCACCGATGGACGTTTCACCGATGGACGTTTCGCCGATGGACGTTTCCACGACAGAACTTTTCAACTATGGAATATTCGCCGTCAGATCGTTTTGATTTTTTCGACTTGCCTTTTCACTACTTAACTATTATTTACTATTTTATTATTATTTTTATTATTTACTATTTAACTTTTTTTTTTTTTTGTCTACGATGTTTTCAACATGGGTTTTTCACTACTTAACTATTAGCATGAAATTTTAGGTTTTTTTTTTAATTTTTTTTTTTTCTTTTTTTGTCTACGATTTTTTCGACATGGCTTTTTCACTACTTAACTATTAACATGACTTTTTTTTTTAATTTTTATAACTTTTTTTAATTTTTATATTTTTTTTAAATCTTTTTTTGTCTACGATTTTTTCGACATGGCTTTTTCACTATTTAACTATTAACATGAAATTTTATCATTTTTGAAATTATTTTTTTTTTCTTTTTTTTCCCTTTTGTTGTCTACGATTTTTTTGACATGGCTGTTTCACTACCTAACTATTTACATGAAATGTTTATAAATTTTTTTATTTATTTTATTATCTTTTTTATTCTTTTCTGTCTACGATTTTTTCGACATGGCTTTTTCAGTACTTAACTATTAACATATTTTTTTTTTAAATTTTTATGATTATTTTTTTTCTTTTTATCTTTTTTTTTCTTTTTTTGTCTACGATTTTTTCGACATGGCTTTTTCACTACTTAACTATTAACATGAAATTTTATGTTTTTTTGATAAAAAAAAAGAAAAAAATATAAAAAAACATAAAATTTCATGTTAATAGTTAAATAGTGAAATAGCCATGTCGAAAAAATCGTAGACAAAAAAGAAAAAAAAAAGATATAAAACAAGAAAAAAAAAAAGATAAAATTTCATGTTAATAGTTAAGTAGTGAAAAAGCCATGTCGAAAAAATCGTAGACAAAAAAAGATTTAAAAAAAATATAAAAATTAAAAAAAGTTATAAAAATTAAAAAAAAAATTCATGTTAATAGTTAAGGTTGATGCGCCAGGGTAGCCCGCGAAATTCAAATTTTCTTACGTTTTTTACAATTTGTAGCTCAGTGTGAGCTTGTATATTGATTAAAATATGATTCGCGGCCGTAGCTAATATGGCTTTACAGAATTATAATCATTAGAATCAGCAATACAACTCCATAAGTTAGCATTTATCTCAAATCTAGCGATTTCATGAAATCATGAGGTTTGAGGTAAATGCTAAGTTATGGAGTTGTATTGCTGATTCTAATGATTATAATTCTGTAAAGCCATATTAGCTACGGCCGCGAATCATATTTTAATCAACATACAAGCTTACACTGACCTACAAATTGCAAAAAACGTAAGAAATTTTGAATTTCGCGGGCTACCCTGGCGCTTTCGCCTTAAGTAGTGAAAAAGCCATGGCGAAAAAATCGTAGATAAAAAAAGAAAAAAAAAAGAAAAAAAAATTAAAATTAAAAAAAAAACCTAAAATTTCATGCTAATAGTTAAGTAGTGAAAAAGCCATGTTGAAAAAATCGTAGACAAAAAAAGAAGTTAAATAGTTAAGTAGTGAAAAGGCAAGTCGAAAAAATCAAAACGATCTGACGGCGAATATTCATGAATGTCAAGATGACGGGACCCCGCCAGGTACATCGAATATAATGTGACTAGGATTTAATACAACATTTCTACTATTTCATACTTTCATAATAAAATTCTACACTCATAAACTTCCAAAATATTGTACAAAGAAAGTGGTCCCACTATTTTGGTATCAAAATGACGGGACCACAATTCAGTTAATGAAAAACACATGGCGTGATCTCAAACTGTATACACCAAATTTTAATACGATTTAGTACGACTACGTTTAAATCGTTATTATACTTTTAAAACTGTCATTTCAAGGAAAAAATGTGCTTATTATATTTTACATCAGAAAAGCGCCTAGAGAAAAAGTATCATCATTTTAAGCCAAGCATCATTTTATGACTCTTACAATTTGTGTAGGCGTTTAAAACGTTAGGGTCGCATATAGTTTGTGTTAGAAATATTTTATACTTACAATTTAATTTACAAAGACTACTTTTTGAATCTAAAACAATTTTAATACAGATAATTTACTACTTACAACTAAACACGAAATTCTTACAATAAACATGACGGGGATCATGGGGAGGGCGAAAGGGGAGGGAAGATGAGGGGTGAGACGGGCGGGGTGGGGCGAGTGCCTTTACACCTTAAAGTTGCTTTTTGTAGAACACTGATTCATTGAAGAAACCCTTCCCGACAGAAATGACTGAAAAATAGAAAGTCGGAAACTCGGAATGGCACAAAAATTTTACCTCTTTATAATATTATTATATTAAATTAGATAAAGTGCATTTCTCAGATTGTCGGAAAAAGGTTAACTAGTTATGTATGTTTTTTTTCTTGTTACAAATTGTTACAAATAAATTAAGTAATAAAATTTACAATAATTTACATTTACAACATTTTTATGATTATTTTTTACATTACAAACATACATTTTACATTTTTTGATATTATTATTTTTTTAACATTTTGGTTTTGTATTCAAATTACTTTTAATTTTTAGGAAAACATAAACTAAAATAAATGCACTTCAGAATAACCCTCCCAAAGTAAAACAGCAACAAACAAAACGCCTAAATAAACTGTAACAGCTATAAAATGTTGCTTGGCTTAAAATGTGATGATACTTTTTCTTCAGGCGCTTTTCTGATGTAAATATAATAAACACTTTTTTTTCTTGAAATTACAGTTTTTAAAGAATAATAACGATTCAAACGTAGTCGTACTAAATCGTATTAAAATTTGGTATGTACAGTTTAAGATCACACCATGTGATTTTATTAACTGAATTGTGGTCCCGTCATTTTGATATCAAAATAGCGGGACCACTTTCATTGTCAATATTTTGGAAGTTTATGAGTGTAGAATTTTATTATGAAAGTATGAAATAGTAGAAATGTTGTATTAAATCCTAGTTACATTATATTCGATGTACCTGGCGGGGTCCCGTCATCTTGACATTCATGAATATTCCATAGTTGAAAAGTTCTGTCGCGGAAACAGATGCGAACCATTCTGTCGGCGAAACGTCCATCGGCGAAACGTCCATCGGCGAAACGTCCATCGGTGAAACGTCCATCGGTGAAACGTTCTATCGGCGAATCTCTCAAAAACGAAACGTCCTGTTGGCGAACCGTCCAAAGGAGAAACGACTGTCGGCGAAAGCGGGCAGAATCCTCCTCCTTTCAAGATTGTGGACACGCTATCGTGCCACAGGTGAAGTAGCGGAGAGGCAACGGGGGGCCAAGTCACATCACAAGAGTTCGTATGTTGTATCGTAATTGAGAAAAATACCAAAAAGTATTAAACCAATTTGGTCCAAAGAGTACCGTAAAGGAAATTAAAATGATGAATTACACATTTTGCTATTGTTGATTTTATTTTTTAACTAATTTGTATTAAGAGTGTGGTTCCCTATTTTCGCGCTCGGATTTTAAACATCTGACGCTCGACGCCGCGTAGCGAGTGCGCGTGTGTGCGTTTTTCCTCATGTACGGCACACAGTTGCGAAGCTACGACGATTAAACGATCTTGATCTGTAGCTATGGCGTACCTATATTTTTTTGAAGTAAAAGCTAGAGGTTTACGGAGAAAATAAAAAGACTGTCCACAATACGTTATTAGTGTATTTTAATTAAATTTATACAAATATGGATGAAAAAAAATATTATGTAGGTACTTATAAAAACTAAACTCATTTTACTTATTTGTTTAAGTATTTGTATACTAATAAGTAATTGAAGTTTTATAAAAGTATTTGTCTAAGGAGATCGATCGACTTTTCCTTGGATCTATAATTTCTGGGAGAACACAATCAGAATAAAATTTTGTTAACAGCGGAACCATCTTTTGACCAAAAACATTGTTTTTTTGTGTAAAACAGTTGAATTTAAGCCCTATTTCAATGTAGATAAAGACGCCACGCGCTAGCTATAATTTTTTATTTTTCTTGCGGCATTATAGGCTTAGCAACCGCATCAAGTTCATAAAACAGTTGAATTTGAACCAACAATAATACATAAATACATAAAGCCGCCTCATGCGCAAATGATTGGTTTACTGTTTTCAAATTTCAAATAGATAGGTCACCCCGCTGCCACAGAATAAATAATAGTACTGCTGCGTTCGTGTGGGGTTGGTTTTATAATGTTTATTAGCCTAGGCAGGTATTGTACGTGCCCAGTCGACCTAATGACTATACAGTCGACCACACGTCGCACGTCAGTGGTAAGTGATAAGGATTTGTATAGGTATCGTTTTCATAGTTTTCGATTTCGACTATAGCCAATAGTGAAGTCAAAATTAAAATCCAAGATGGCGGCTGCGAAGATTTTAAAATTTTTCGTCATGGATGTCGTTTTCATAGTTCTCGAGGATGAAGCCGATAGTGAATCAATCATCGTAGAAGGGATGATTGACTGCACTATGCGGCCCATGAGAGCAATGCAATGGTGGCCCAATGGTAACGATCCCGACATACGAGTAGGTCATGGTTTCGAACTCAGGCAGGCACTTTGTGTAAATAATTTCATCACCACTACTCTCAAAACAGTGAAGGAAAATATCGTGAGGAAACCGCCTAGAACCAAAAATTCGAAGACATGTGACATCTACCAACCCGCACTGGGTCCTCGTGGTGTATTACGGCCCACTCCCTCTCACCGAGAGGAGCCCTGTGTCCCAGCAGTGGGAACATTATAGGCTGATTATGATTGAGACCCATTATGTTGTGAGCGAGCACGTTTCAGTGCCAGAGGTCATCACTGATGTGAGATGAGAAGATATATTACGCTCAACACCGCCGCGCGCGGCCCTTGTCCGATCAGAGCGCGGCTAGCCGCGCGTGGCAGCCGCGCTCAAATGCCGCCCTATATTTGGACACACCTTTATATAGTGCCTTTATCTATGCCTCACTCGTTTCGTATCGTTTAGTGCGGTCGCGATTTGAGTGTATTTCCCATAGTTTTATTGATGTTTTCCTCGACCCCTGTTTTCTTTCTGCGGACTTCTGATCTTGCTTCTTGTACGAACCTTGCTACCACACCGGTGTGGTAGCAAGGCACGGTACGGAGAACCCCGCATAAACGTTGGACTTGAACTTGTTATTTTGTATATTACGACCAGCCTACCGATTTCATATTGGCACCATGGATCGTTGTGTAAATTGTGGCAAAGTGACTAGAGGCTGTAGTTTACGTGGTCGTCGAGCTGAAGAACTTCAAAAATCAGCTGTTAAGTACCTATATGTAGATCGGTATGTAACCTCACTTTTATTACATCTCTTTTAACTCGGAACTCACACCGCAAAAATCCGCAAAATGTTCAGTGATGGTTTGATAATATAGTAGCTATAAATTGACACCAATTTCATCTTTTTACAACCCAGGCCCAGGCCCAAGTTTATATGACATGGTTTCCGTCTCCTTTGTCACGGATCCACAATAGAGATTGTGGCAGTAGAGATTTCAAATAAAAATCTGATATAAATTTTTTCTCCATATTCATCATCCAAAATTCTTGTAGCCATCTTGGATTTACATTTTGACTACACTATCGACGTTAGCACCCACAAGAACCATGAAAACGATACCCATGATGAAAAATTTTAAAATGTTCGCAGCCGCCATCTTGGATTTACATTTTAACGTCACTATCTGCTTTAGCATCCTCGAGAACAATGGGAACGATCCCCATGACGAAAAATTTAAAAATTTTCGCAGCCACCATCTTGGATTTACATTTTGACCAAATTATATTGTATTATTGATATTGTAATTACAATATCAATATTACAAGTAATACAACATAATTCAAGAATTGTAACATAATTCTCCTAAAGTAAGTGTGCCTACCACTTTAGCTTCTTAAAATATTACTTAAATGAAAGGATTAAAAATATTTAGTCGCACTACAATTTACTATATATCACGCGAGGCGCATGCGCGGCGGCGGGAGGTCAACCGACATAGGTCCTGCGTCGACGAGCGCCAGAGCGCGACTGACTTAGGCCGTTCGATGCACCCGATTTTATACTCACTTTAAAAAATTATTTTCGTAAATGATTGAAGACAGATATATTTTATTTTTTACACATATATACTACAATCTTTCTTCTTACGTATAAAATGATTTGTGTTGCCAAATGACTTTTGACTTTTTTGACTTTTTATTTACGTATGAAAAATGCAACAACGCTCTTAAGAGCGTTGTTGCATTTTTCATACGTAAATCGAGAACTTGGGAGATTTTGAATTGATTTTGGTCACATAATTTATTTTTTTAGCTTCTTTTGACTTCAATCATCGTAATTATCATATATTTTTATTTAAAGTCTATTAAAAAAAACTTGTTCAAATTGAATTATTGACTACGAAAACAGTCGATTTCGAAGTCGCGATTTCCAGATGACGCGCGAAGGCTCAACTTTGAAGTAATCTTACACCAATTATTACTACTAATTAAGAAGGTAAAGTGGTATTCATTCGAAGAGGCATATCCTGAAATTTAAAATGCATTGAGAAAAGTTTGATTTTTTGAACTAATTATACTATTTGTTAAAATCCAGACGTGTTTTATTTTATTTCTGTAATCGAAAAGTATTAGTTGCGGATTGGAATAGATTTTGTTACCCAGGGGAAATAAATGAGTTATATTTCAGTAAATAATCCAGAATATGACGTTTCATTATTATTTTTCTAAAATTAAAAGATTACCAATTGTCAATTTCAGGCAAAAAACGAAAAAGAACAAAAAAAAAATTGCAGCATATTTTTAACAGCGTACACTTTCTCTGAAAATGACCCTGTTACAAATGGGTAGTCAAATCATTACTTTTTTACACAAAAGCGTATTTATTAAATAAAATGCTTTGCATTCATATTATGTTTTTTGGCCGAATTGCAATGATATATTACCTTTATAATACGTCATTGCCGAATTGTTGATAAATGTGCATGGTACGCACGGCTACAGATCAAGCTATACATTTCCAGTATAAGCTGATCTCACATTGTATATGATTTCCTTACAATGAGAGGTCAGTGTAAACTGGAAATGTATAGCTTGATGTGTAGCCGTGTGTACGATTCTGAACTATAAATATAATTTTAGACAGGTAAATTTTCTCAATAAATGTACCGAGTTAAAAATGTTCACTTCGGACCGTTATTGAGAAACTGTACATATCTAAAATTACAAAAATTAAAATTCCGCGGGCAACTTTGCTATACACCTGCCAGCGGACTGTAAAAGTGTGGGGCACAGAGTACTTTTGTGTGGGGTCCTTAACCTGGATGAACTGCAGGTTGTTTGGGTAGATTATGTGTAGCCTCTAGCCAGCATTAAAGGTGCATTCGCAGTGTTAGCGAAATTCAAATATTCTTGCGTTTTTTGCAACTTGCAGGTCAGTGTCAGGTTGTATCTTGATAAAAATGTGATTCGCAACAGTAACAAATAGTATAATTACATAATTGTAACCATAAAAATCATCAATACAGCTCTTTTTCCATGGTTTGGTGGCAAATATAACTTAGACGGCAAAAACGCAAGAGAATTACGCGGGCTAGTAAAGCTAGTAAATTTACGCTTTACGCGGATCCGCAGTGGTAGAAGCGTAAATTATTAAGGCAAAAAGACCTTTTTCCAAATTGCTAGGTTGTAAAATGCGCCAGCCTAGGTTAAATGCTCTAAGGCGCCAGCCACACTACAACGTCAACGCCCATCAACGAACCCTTTCAGCCGCCATGGCAACTGAGTTTCGCAACCAGTTGTGAAAAAGGAATTTTTATTCTTTCTTGGCAACTAGTTGCGACAGAAGAATTTTCTTTCTTTATACGCAACCAGTTGCCAACAAGTAATACTTTTGCCGCCATGACAACTGAGTTTCGCAACCAGTTGCAAAATGGGAAGTTTTATTCATTTGTTGGGAATTTTCGCGGTCAATCCATACCTATTCCTAAAAATACTGACTGGTCCTCTTACCTAATCGTAAAAAGACGGTGTGTTCCGCCACACCGGTCCGTTAAATTGAAATAAACTTATGGATTAGTGTTTGCACTAAAATTAATTATAATTTATTAGATGAGGACTACATTACCATATTAGCGTAAGAAGAAAATAAATTCTTCTATTGAAACTGGCATTTTTGAAAAATTCTTTGTTGGCAACTGGTTGCGTATAAAGAAAGAAAATTCTTCTGTCGCAACTAGTTGCCAAAAAAGAATAACAATTCCTTTTTCACAATTGGTTGCGCAACTCAGTTGCCATGGCGGCCGAAAGGCAACGAACGCCATAAATAAAGCATTAAACATCGCTGGTAATGCCGGGGCTACATTATACGGGATGTGGATGTGCCGTTGATTATCACGTTGAAGCCTTAGAGCATTTAGGTTAAATGTTCTAAGCGTTGAAGCGGTTGAAGGGTGATAACCGTAGGTGTAGCTTAGGTGTAGCCACCACTTACGGCGATAATTTGACTGAATCTTGACCGAATTTAATTAACTACCGCAATCCGCAATGTTTAATAAAGCGTGTATGGGCTTAGAGCATTTAACTAGTATATGCTCTAAGAGTATGGGCCATGCGGGTCATGACGTTGACGTATAATGTGGCCCCGGAATAAGTGGTGGCTACACCTACGGCCAAATGTCCTTCATCGCGATAACCGAGGATAACCGATAGTTAAATGCTCTAAGCCGATAATCAACGGACGGCATATCCCGTTGTGTGTGGCCGCGACATTATTGGTATTGCCTTATTGAAAAATGGTTACAAAAAAAATTCTAAACAAAATGGCGTTACCAGCCAGCGTGAGTGTGTAATTTGTTCGTGTGTAATTTACATTTGATATTTTCCTCCTAATTTATAAAATTAGAACTTATTTAATTTACTCAACTTTATGATTTGTGGTTACTCTTTCTTTGTATACTTTGAAAAGTGAGACTAGCTATCGAAATAGAGAAGTTGTATCATGAGTAATTACGAAGATGATCAAAGCGAGGATGGAGAATTAGCGCGTAGCCCTACTCAGGATGAAATGGATTTTAGGTAAGTAATCGTCAAATTTTGCAATGTTTTTTTCCCTTGAATCGATTGAGAACATGTAAAAGATTGTAATGTAAATGTTGTGAAATACCATGTCTGTCAAACATTGTGAATCCAGTCCAGTCTTACTCGTATTGCTTTTCTTCCTTGTTCAACGCATAGACTACGTTCAACGATTTGTTCTCACACCTGCTTAATAGCTATTTATGTCTTCCAACATCTTCCCTATGTTCATGATAAACCTTCCTTTAGCTGGGATGGGTTTTACCTATCGCCATGCGTATGAGGAAAATGGTTGTGTAAAAATAAATGTAGATGAAATTAAATTCTAGTTTTTATAATAAAAATATGTTAATGCTTCTCGTTACATCGGAAAATAACTTTTTTGTGTCAAAATATTGTAAGTAGGTTTCTCATTTCACATCAACTGTTTTGTCTTGGCACAAATGACCAAGTTGGCTGTCGCTGTCTGTCTGCAGTGTAAATTTATCTGGTCAGTATTTAAGTATTTGGCCACATCCAGAATAATGAGCATTTATTTAAGTATTTGTTTATTTAACAATACTCTGATATTTTCTGACTCTTATGGTAATTTTATAGTTTATCCGATGAAGATCGTGACAATGCTGATTCCTTAATTATCAAGCCTCCCCAAGCTGTAATTCGTACAACACATCGGGACAAAAGAGGTCATAAAAGAACTGTAAAGGATAGATACAAAGACAATGCTAGGAAAGAAAAGAAACATCTCTACAGGTAATTATTTTTTAAACAATAATTTTGATTGATCAATTTACTTCTTGCAATATAAAAGGCTAATAATATAATGTACAATCTATAATGTACTGTTAAAAGCTTTGTGATTTTATTGCTTTTGGTTTAAATGATTGTTTTGTTTGTGTTTAGATAGTTCTGATAATTTCATTTTGCATCTTAGACAAACAATAGTAATAACTAGTTTGCCTTGAATATGAACTTCAAGATCAGTTGATGTAGAATTTGAAGGAATACTAATTGAGAAGTATTTATATTTTGACTATTTTAGGGCTGATTTTTCAATAGGTAATGAGAATAAATGTGACAGTTTGATGTAATTGCTATACAAAAGCTGTTCAAACTGCCATATTTATTCCTTAAAGTTTTAATTTATTTGTTCCATGCTTAGTGAGATATTTATCCAATCTTCACTTTTTCATCACTTTGTTTATAACATGTTTATAAATCTAATATTATGTGCTTTAAGGTCTGACATCCTACTGACATTGGGAATGTTATAGATCAATCATAAACCTTTTTCAACAGGGAACGAGATAAGTCTGACAAATCAAAGCGAGAGATTAATAAGAATCCTGATCGTGAGGATATGGCCAAAGAGTACTATAGAGAAAAGCAATATTATAGGGAGAAGGAAATGTATCGAGAAAACAAAGAAACATTTAGGGAAAAGGAAGCTTACAGAGAGAAGGAAGCATACAGAGAAAAAGAAATGTATAGAGGAGAAGGTAAAGATAACATGTATAGGGATAATAAAGACATCCGAGAGAAAGAAATGTATCGTGAGAGAGATATGAGAGAAAAGGAAATGTATAAAGAAAAAGAAATGTATAAAGAAAAAGAAATGTATAAAGAAAAAGAAATGTATAAGGAAAAAGAAATGTATAACAAAGAAAAGGAAGTTTACAGAGGTGAAAAGGATCCATATAGAGAGAGGGAGCATTACAGGGAGAGAGAAATGTACAGGGATCCTTCTTTCAGAGAACCAACTAGGTCTAGAGAAGCCTATAGAGAAAAAGATATGTCATATAAAGATAAGGATATGTATAATAAAGAGAAAGATATGCAGAGGGAGGCTTATCTGGGCCGTGACAGACAGTATAATAAATATGCTGAAGCAGAACGAAAACGTCCTGACAATGAAAGAATAGAATCTAGACTAAGATCATTAGCTGAAGAAGGCCATACTAATCATAATAATGAAAAAGAAAACAGAGATAGGACATCTGGAGATAAAGAATTGGAGGATTTAAGAACTAGACTACTGAATAAAAGAATAACCAAAGAGTTACAAGGCCAAGATGGTAAGAAAAGTTCTGAATATTATGAGAAAGAGAGTAAATCCTCATCTCGTCACTCATCACTAGACAAACATCAAGAACATAGGAAAAATAAAGTTCTGTTTGCAGGTAATAATTGTAAATATACTTAGTAATATTGTTTTATTTTGGATAGAAATCTGCTGTTTACTTTATTATTAGCTACTCTAGTATAATTATATGCTTCTTAATGGATTGTAGCAAGAAAAAGTTAAGTATTATGTGCATCTTATAAAAATTAAAACTTTGTTTAAGATAAAGAGAGGGAAAAAAGGAAAAATGAATCCCGTACAGAGTTAGAGGCTAGAAGACAGGAGCACCGTCGTCGCGGCAAGAAGCGTTCTGTGTCGCCCACTGAGACTGCCACAAAGAAAACTAAAACTGATTCACCAAATTATGGTGACTCTGTAGTTACTGTATCTGATTCTAGTGATGTTGAAATGAAAACTGATTCATTGCACTCTGAACCTGAAGATGGTAAGTGACAATCACTGAATTCTATGGATACAAAAGTGTTTCGATCAACAAGCACAGGGTAAATCTTCGAGCGTTTTAACAGCCGTCATTATCCTCCCCCAAAAGTTGATGAAAGATAATATATTCAATTAAATTATTTCAGCAATTCCCAGAATCTGCTAAAGAACCAGAATCCGAGAATTGCTGAAATATTTCATTAAATATATTATCTTTCTTCAACTTTTGGGGGAGGATAATGACGGCGGTTGAAACGCTAGGAGATTTCCCCACAAGAGCCCCAATACAACTTTAAAAATAGAGCTCAAATGCTTTTGTAGTCTTATTTCAAAATAGTATGGCCCAATTTAAATGCCAGCCCAAAAATATAAATCTGCTAACACCACCAATAACCAAAAACATTGAACTACATTATTTAAATAATTTTAGGTGAGCACACTAACAGTGAAACAGAGGAGGATAGCTCATGCACAGAGTCAGACTCCGCAGCCGAATCTAAATCTGAGGGAGAAGAGGAGGAACATATGGATGACGATAAGTCTGATAAGGAGGATAAAGAGCAAGAAAGGATCAATGAGAAGACTAGACCTCCGTCTAAATCGAGGTCACCCAGCCCAAGCCTGTCCAAAGCCAAGCCTGAATCACTACCATCATCTCACGGATCACACTCGCACAGGTACATTTCTTTATTGATTTCTGATTTGGTGATAGGATAATGACCATTTCGCGTCGTGAAGAGGACGGAGATTTTAGGCGTCCAAAAACTTGTAAATTACTTGGTTCAAATATTTGGTTCTCCTTCTTTGAAATTCTACGATTTGTTTGTAAATTTTTACGAAGTATTTATGTCCCTATTCCCAAAGGTATAACATAATATTATCAATCCGCCTATCGCAGTCCACTGCTGGACATAGGCCTCTCCAAGGATGCGCCACAACACCCTGCCCTCCGCCTTCCGCATCCAACATAATATGCTAATTTTGAATTACTTTTTCAGGTCACTGTCCAGATCTAAGAGTAGAAGTAGATCACATTCCTTTTCACCTCCTCCTCCTGGAGAAAATGGAAAGACTACTGAGGAAGAAAAACCCAATGAAGATGATGAAGAAACAAGACAGAGAGAGGAAGCTATCAATGCTCTTCCTCCTTACTTCCCTGCTTTACAGGTAATTATCATTTTACATTTTGGTTAATGCATAAAAAGTGAGGAATTTACATGCACAATCTGAGCTTTGTCAAGCCCACAACTACCCTAATAACCGACTATGTCGATTAATAACTGCGCTTGCACTGTGCAGTGAGTGTTGGAGCGTCTAATTTGGCGGATTCCTTTTGCTCGCGGCCATGTGGCTAACGACGACATGGCTGACGACGTGGGCGGGCTGCGCCCACGTCGTCAGCGCAGTCTCTTCCTGTAGAAGTGTGCTAAGTTGGTACCATGCGCTATTCTATGCCCGCGCGATGTTTACAACTTCGAAATGTTACATGGGGCATTTTTAAGTAATAAATTCCAGCCCATCTTTTTGTGTGCCTTGAATATGTCCCAATGTCTAAGAAAATATCTTTTGTTACTCTATTTGAACATAGAAAATCATTGTTTGTTTGCAGGTGAACGATAAGTAACATTGCTCATGCCACTATCTATATTTTATTATTAAACTAATCATAATCATTTTATGAAAATATTAATAAAATAATTAATAACATTTTATAGGGGTGTCGATCCGTTGAGGAGTTTCAATGTCTCAATAGAATTGAGGAAGGCGCATACGGAGTCGTTTACAGAGCGCGTGACAAAACAACAGACGAAATTGTTGCTCTCAAACGACTTAAAATGGAAAAGGAGAAAGAAGGATTCCCCATCACCTCTCTGAGAGAGATTAACACATTACTCAAGGTAAGATCACAATCTTTAATTTTATTATTGTAAGCTCACTTGAGCCATCACAATGCATCACTACTCTTTTCTCGAAGGTATTTTACTTTAAAACTATTTTGTTTACTTTACACATGCTAGTGTTTGAGCCGCGAGCTGTGAAGCACTCGATGGCTCCTGTGTTGAATTCATTTCATTAATGCCTTGTATTTTATTCCTACAGGCCCGGCACCTCTTTACCTGCAAGAGGGTTGTGCTAGAGGTGTGACCCGATTGCAAGGGTTTACAGCTCGGATACGGGCGGGCTAAAAGTATCTTAGGAATTTATTCCAGGGGGACCAACCCTTCAGTGCTTTCTTGTTACATTCAACATCTTCGAATTTGATGGTCTACAAAAAGTAATTTTTTTATATACAATGTTTAAAATACGAACATCGAAGGTTACTATAAGATAATGATGCAAGTTTTGATTAAGATCATCAAGAACATCATCAGGTAAATTTAGGGAGTATTTTTAAGTTCTGCTGAAGTACTTCGAAAGTAATCTAAGAAAAGTGTTTTTTAATCAATACTTTTAAGTCTCACATATCGTATGGACTAGGAAAACTCGAGGCTTTTATACTCTTTATATCAACAACTTTGTCCTACAACTTGTTAGCTGTTTGGCGACGTGTAGTTCTTGTTTTCTCTGAGCTGGGAATCAATAGTTGAATATTATAATGAGTAAAAAAAGTCTTAAGGTTTCCTGTAAATCCTGGTATGATAATGTTATAAGAGTCAGCTATATAAATTTATCTTCTGTGTTGGTACAATGGCCTGGCAACCCATTCATAGATACATAGAATGTATAATTTGCTCAATGATCCCTTGAAATTTCATTCCCTTTTTAAGGCAAAAAAGCATGACAGGACTTAAATGTGTGCCATGAAATATATCCCATTCCTTACTGACATTTCTAGAAATTAATGAGCACTCAAATCTTGTTACTTATGCGAGACAATCATGTTTACAATATCAAGCATGTCCTGCAAATGTGTCATGAAATGTATTATGTTTCCAGCACAAAATTTGTATGTTTTTATTTCTCAGAGTTCAACAATAGCTGTTTATATATTCACTATTAGAAATGCTATGGGACGTTTGACGCGGCTATTGCCCCCAAGTGACGTACACGCACTCGTCTGACAAACGTGTGTGATTGAGACGGACAGCAAAACTCGACAGACACGTTTCTTGCGCGCACGACTGATTCTGCTTCACATAGATATAGAGTAAATAGGAGTAATAGCTATGCTTTAATTTTACGGTAACAGGGGCAACTAAAATCCCGCAAACCTTGGCAATTTCTATACATGTTGGTATCACCAAGACAAGATGGTTGACCGCAATTGTCAAGAATTGTGAAATTTTATTGTCCGTATAAGAATATTAATGATCGTTCTGGTTCAGATGTCTAAAACTAGTTCACTTTTGGCTTGTTTTCTGCATTATGTATAGAACTCTTAGTAGAACCAGTTTTTTTATTTAAAAAAATCTGTATGTGTTTAGTCACACAACAAAATCAGGGCTATTTTAATTTAAAATTGACTAAACACATATGTTTTAAATAAAACCTTGTGCGCGATTGCACTGTTCTTGAAAGAGGAAGATTAAGTAAATTACACCTTAAGGTTGACGGAACCTTGAATTATTGTAGACTACTAGCGCGGTTTATGCTCAGGTAAGCCCGCCATTAAAATTATGCATCCAACCATAGACGTATTAAAAAAGGTAAGGCTTTATAAGTCTATGCATCCAACTAAGGATTTTTCATTACTATTGTACATACAAGGTCAAATTAAACTAGCTGGCAAAACTTCACAGGTACACATCAGTGTGAAGTTCCGCCAGATAATTTAATTTGCAGATTGCCTGAATATGTATAATCAATATGAACCCAGCCTATTACAGTCCACTCCATCAGTCCAACCATGCGACTCGTGGTGGTCAATGTTTGATCCTCATTCTTCCGAACCCAGAACTGCTACCTTACTCAAAAGCAAGCTAGCTAGCTGTCAGAGCACCTAAATTGAATCAAATATTATTCAGATAATTGTCCATTTAACTTCAATACGAAACAAATAAGCCTTAAATTGGCACCTAACTTCTTTGTTTGTCTCGCTAAAACTCGAGAATGGCTGGACTGATTTAGCTGATTTTGGTTTTGAAATCTTTGTCGTATCTAGGGAAGGTTTAAACGGTGAGAAAAATTGGAATAGTTGCCGGGAAAATTTGTGAAAACTGAAAGTGGATTTTCTATGGGAATTTTGAATTATTGTAATTGGGACAGGACAACGTCTGTCGGGTCAGCTAGTTCAATATAAATCGTTGCCCTGTTTGATCCAAAATCTGAACAATTGTGCATTATACTATAAAAAGTTTTCAAACATATTAGTGGGAAATTGATCCTATTAATTTGATAAATTTTATTACAATTTAATCAATCAATTGAATTAGATTTCACTCAAACTCCTTAAGGTAATCCTCTGGATCGCAACATTTTGTTCACTTTAATTTCTTGTAAGTTGCGCGCGTAATTGGCGTGTCTGTGACTGTCATCGCGTGTCTCTATACTTTATCGTAAATATTTGACGTCTGCCTCCACAAGCGTCTCTAGAAAACACAGTAGGACATTTTCCTCAGTCAACAAGTTTATGACATGTTTTAAATAGTGATCAGATGGTTCACTCATTTATAAATACCTGCAACAGTTAAATTATACTGTTTGCAGTGTAGCATGGTGTGGGTGACAGGTGACAAATGGGTAAATTTATTTAATTTACTACAGTTATCAATTATTCCAGATTTTACGACTATGATACGTACATACGAGATTGTGTACATTATACGGAATAAATAATAACTGTAGTAAATTAAATAAATTTACCCTTTTGTCATCTGTCACCCGCACCATGCTACACTGCAAGCAGTAGGTATAGTAATTATGTATTTCATAAGAAAAAGCTCAGGGTTATCTTTATCTTCAGGGTGGTCATTGATATTGGCTGACATTAACTACTGTCCCTAGAGAAAAACGTTCTTAGGAGACGTTCCTTAACCTTTAGAGTAAGTACTGCAAAACCCAAACTAAATGCTATGATTGGTCCTAGGAAAGTTGTTCTTGTAGCTGCAATGGTTAAGGTTGGAGGAACAAGAACAGCTCTTACTGCCCTGTCTCAAATAACCACCCTGAATGTATTTTCTTATTTTACCAGCAAATACAGTCTTTTTTTCGCCATAATTTGCTATCATGTGTCACACAATCACAACTAGCTTGCGTGAATGAGGTTCTGTAGAAATATCGACCCACCCACGTCACAGTCATGGCCTTCTGAGTTCCGGGCCGTATATTCCTGAGTTTGCTCTGACATACACGAACACAGCCCAATCGGCCCGGAGCCTAGAAGACCAGCCCCTGACCCAGTACTTTGACGATAGAGCTTTATACTCCAAACACGTTTATTGAACCTTTTTGGTAAAATAGAACATGTCATATTATGTTCCGAGTAGTCTAGTTAGTTTTACTCATTTGGCACAAAATTAAATGAGAAAAGAGGTACAAAGCAGGGAATGTTTTACAATCTGTAATTTTGCAGTTTCCAACAACGTCATCTTTTTCTCCGATTCTGCGACGAAGTGGTTGAAGCGTCTACGGCATGTTTGTTTTTCTTACAAAGTTCAATGAAGTCCTGCTTGCTGACCACGAACCTAAGACAACGAACGCCACATGAAGATTCATATCTAGATCAGGGTACACCAACCTTTTTTCGGTCTATTGGCCTGGATTATAAAATAATATTCTTACATTATTTATTCATATCCGTGAAAGAAAAAAACAAGCGAGCTTCTTCATTTTCGTAACATTTAGTTATGTAATTGTGGGTTGCAAAATAAGACTTGTGTCCTCTGGACAAGCTGAACAGCGATTGAATAAGTAAATTGATTAAACCTGAATTGTATATTAAAGTAAAGGTAACTACACACATTATTACAGGCTTTTCATGCTTGTAGTCACGTATGTAGTTGCCTTAATTGGGATGTTTTCTTCGCCATGATTTTTTCTCCGGGAGGCGTGCTCCCCTGGTCTAGATTATCTTCAATATTTTTTACAATATAAATAATCTGCCCTGCTTTTTTGCCTGTAGAGATTAATATCAATTTTCGTTTATTACCATGCTGTTTTTGAGTTTTAGGAGCCGATCACTACTACATTTAATATTTGGTATATCCTGACTGGTTGAACGTGTCAAACGCCCCGAAAGTTGTCCAAATAGCGCTAGTAGTCTACAGCTTCTAAACGAAGTGTTTTAATTTTCTATACTTTAGCCAACTTTTTTTAAGTCCATTGTTATACACTCTTTCAACCTCAGAATATTTTTAGTGATATTCACTAATTTGAAAGTGATTAGTACTTTTCCTAATTGCATCCTCCAAGAAAATGTTTCGCAATAGCACAAGCAAAATCAACTTTATAATGTTCCCACTGCTCACACATGGCTCCTTTCTGTGAGAGAGAGACTGGGCCATAATCAGTTGTGTCTCTATAGTGTTAAACACTTTAACTGACAGTTTTGCATAATGAAACGACTACGTCAAAATGTTTAACAGGACAATTAATAACTAACAGTATGGCGAAACTGGCTTTATATGTTTTTCATAACTACCTTTCAAAGTTCAGTATAATCAAGCGGCTGTCTGGCTGGGGGACTATCTATTATATCTACTAGATACTGCTGGATGAAAGTGCTCTTCCGATGGCGACCGCAACCGCAAACCGCAGCGGCAACGGCAGCCCAATCGCTATGATAGACCGCAGCGACACGTCTGGTTTCTATGTAACCATGAAAACGCTTCCGAAGATGGCCACATTACCGCCTGTCACCGTTTTCATAGAAGTTACGTATAAATCAGTCGTGTCGCTGCGGTCTTTTATAGCGATTGGGTTGCTGTTGCCGCTGCAGTTTGCGGTTGCGGTCGCACAGTGTTTTTATTGCCCCAAAAAAGTGACATCAGCTTTTTATTGAATATTTCTACTCAATAGTTTACTAAAAATGCACGAGTAGAACTCCCAGGTGCCAATTTTGTATACTCTATTTTTTAAAAAATCGTAAAGTTTTCGTTACTTTGAAGGTGAAAATACTGAAAATAATTCGTACAAAAAACAAACTGTATATAATTGAGTGTTGTTTGTATTGCAGATTTATGAAGCAATTCTAGGCACATATTTTCCCATTTATATTTAATCATAAATCACAATAGAACCCACAAAAAAAATGTTGAACTGAAATCAGTATTTATTTATTTTTATTTTTTCTAGGTCGAAGTAGAACCTCTCTCTGGTACAAATAGATTCCTTATACTAAGGTTTATCGCCCACAAAAATATTACTTTCAAGTTGGGCTTAGGTTTCGAGTAAATGATTTTCAAAAATATGTGTTAGGGTTGACACTATTTTGACCTTTATAATTAATTAATTTTAGTAATAGTAAATTTAGTAGTAGTAAATAATTAATTTTAGTTAATCATAAAACAGCCACTTGACCTTTTTGTGAAACCCTAAATTTGGAATTTTGACCTTAGTACATTAAAATATAAGGAATCTAATTGTACCATACAGAGGTTCTACTACGACATAGAAAAAAAAAAAAAAAAAACTGATTTCGGAAAAACATTTTTTTTGTTGGTTCTATTATGATTTCTGATTAAGATGATTGCGCTGTGTAGCCCGCGAAATTCATTTTTTTTTTTTGTATTTTTGCAATTTGCAGGTCCGTGTCAGGTTGTATCTTGATCAAAGTATGATACGCGGAAATAAAACATATGTATTTATATAATTTTAACCATAAAAATCATCAATACATCTCTCTAAGTTAGATTTCGTGAAGATTCGTCAAACGAACGAAATCTAACGGATCTGCACGAAATCTAACTTAAGAGAAATGTATTGATGATTTTTATGGTTAAAATTATATAAATACATATGTTTTATTTCCGCGTATCATACTTTGATCAAGATACAACCTGACACGGACCTGCAAATTGCAAAAAACTATAAAAAAATTGAATTTCGCGTGCTACCACTGCGCATCATCCTTAAATAAAAACGGGAAAATATGCGCCTAGAATTGCTTCATAAACATGTAATTAAATTAAAACTCAATCATATACAGTTTTTTTTGTACGAATTATTTTCAGTATTTTGACCTTCAAAGTGACGAAAACTTTAATATTTTTTTTAAAATAGAGTATAAAAAATTCGCATATAGGAGTTCTATTCGTGCATTTTTAGTGAACTATTGAGTAGAAATATTCAATAAAAAGCTGATGTCACTTTTTTGGGGCAATAATAACACTGTGGATCGCCTTCGGATACGTAACTTGATAAGGCTAATAAAGAGTTTGGAGATTCACTAGCCTTCATCGGTCCGCTTAGGACGGCAAAGCTATTGCTAATGAAGTCTCGAAAAACGGACGCTAACCCGACTGCCAAGAAGAGTTGTTTTTCCTTGCCTCCAGGTACTGAGGAAAATATGTAATTTCAGCCACTCTCACTACTGATACGTTAGTACTATTATTTATTCTGTGCTACTGATCAGACCCACCACCTTTATTCGCATAATATTAGATTCTCAAAATAGCAGATTCTCAAAATATTAGATTCGCTAAATATTATATTCTCAAAATAGCCGAAATTGTACATTTAACTCGAGAAGTGCATTTATGCATTTTCATTTATTTAGACATGTATGATATTACTAGCTTTCGCCAGCGGCTTCGACCGCGTGTATTTCGGAAATTATCCCACGGGAACATAGTACCGGGATAAAAAGTATCCTATCCAGATCATGGTTTACCCGTGTACTAACCTCTCTCTTCTTCCGCTCTGGGTGGAGCGGAAAGCCGTGTCAGACTTTTACTGACTAAAACCCGTGTTTCTTCAGTTGCCTACGCCAGGGCCACGGTACCTCTTTCGAATAACCCGCGACCCCAGCGGCTAGCGTGAAAGCCTAACAAACAAATAAACAAACTTACTTTCGCATTTATAATATTAGTTCGGATGTTTTATATAAGTGTAGGTACATGGTGAACATGAAGAAATGATATGCTTAATTGGGCAGAAAAAATATTTTTACATTTAATTTTGCATTGATGTCATAAGTACCTTGTCCTTTAATAGTAGGTAACAATGGAATTAAATAGGATTAACTTACTATTAATAAAGTTTATCTACACCCCTGCTATAAATCCTCTATAAAAGTTTCTGAAACAGTTAGCTTATTGCCAACATTAAAACAGCCAGTGTCATAGTAACCATGGTAACCATAATAGCATCCAAACGGGTGTTTTAATGTTGTACTGAATTTCATAATGCAACTCGTTTTCAAAAAAAGAACATTGTAATGCACGCGCGTTTCACTACAACAGCGCCGTAATTAAAAAAAAGAACTTATTCGAATTCACGTCGTATACTATGATGCCGGCCGCCATGTTCGATACGAGTATTAGTATTGCAAAAAACTGTTTCAGAACCTTTTTTAGAGGATTGATAACATGGATGTAGATAAAGTCTTGTATGCAACTGTAAATAATTAGGTATTAAAACACTCATGTGATACTATTATCACACTCGGCTTCGCCTCGTGTGATAAACCCACATTCGTGTTTTAATACCCCTTATTATACGTCAGTTGCATAAATAACTATTAGACCTTATTCACCTTTTTCACTCAAAAAAAAAGGTCAACAGTCTTAGGTTTATTTGTTTTGAGTGCTTGATTGTACTTCGGCTATTTTGAGAATCTAATATTTAGCTAATATTTTGAGAATCTGCTATTTTGAGAATCTAATATTATGCGAATAAAGGACCCACCAAGCATGAATTTTGCTATGTAAGGTGCTATAAAAATATCTGGCACGGCTGCAATGGGAGATAGTATTGTTTATATAGATCACAATAATGAAGATAAATTATTGATATTATGTCATACATTTTTTCATACAAAAAAATATGCGTATAAATTTGAATTGATTTATTTGTATGAAACTGTCCCTTAGTAATTAGTGTTCATTCACAGAAAAGTTAGAAAGAGGTAACAATTTATTTTCATTGACGAAGCGATACATCGCCAGTAGTTTGTGAACCACGTCATGGAGAATAAAGTAAATGTTTATTTATTTACTTTATTTTCTCAAATTGATTTAACTATTTCGGGGTACGAAATTTCTTCACTATTATACACAATACTATCTCCCATTGAAGCCGTGGCAGATGATTTTATAGCACCTTATATATTTATTTTAATAACATTATTTTAAAGCATGTTGTGTAAAGCAAGATGTGCCATTGTTGCTGTCCTGTACGCGTACCATGACCACTTCTATTTCTACTCTGCGAAGACAAAGTGATAAATTATTTTCTTCATTTTTGACATCGTCGCGCCGTAAAACAATCTGTCAGTTTGTCTTTCGTGTCTTCAGTTTCTACGGTGGTCATGCTACGCTGGTGTAGAGCATTGTATTTTATTAAATTTAATTTTTAAACTGCCCCGTCACAAAGTAGAATGAAAGTTCTATCAATACTAAAATAAGAACAAACTTTATTTTTTTTCTAGCTTTATAATCAGACCTTTACCAGCTTTACTGATGCGATCAAATTGCATCAGTAAAACGCTTGGGTTTTAACAAATTATGCCAGTTAGGTACTTAGCTTATTATTTAATCGACAATTTTCCCGACTATTAATATTTTCATATTTTCGTAGAAATAAGTCGTTTTCAAATGTATCTTTTTAAACCCTCGATGTTCGTAATTTTCTGCCATCAAATTCTATTATGATATTCCAAAATATAAATGGCTTGTTAGTTGTTCGAATAACAACTGGCATGGCAATACTTGCGCCCATTTTGCAAACCTTATCTTGAAGAAAATAACCACATTATAAATTATTGTGTAATAAAAGTTTCATCTTGATATTCATATTCAAATTATCATTATTAATTATTGTATTAATTGTTTCGTTGGAAACGGTATCTATTTTCTAGTCAGCATTGCTACATAAATAAAGCATCGGTAAAGAAGAAATATACCTAAGATATTTATGTTACAGTTAACAGTATAATATTATATTGTCGTGTGACTAACACTGGCATGGCCACCATCAGGGATTTTAATTTTGATAACACAAAAAATTTGTCGCCAAATATCAGAATTTGTCGGTCATTGGTTCAAAAGTTATAAAGGTTCTTACGTGGCTGATCTGTAGAGCATCTCCCCAGCTTGGCCACATTTATATCTCAAATACTAAGCCACCTAGCGAAGATCTGTTTTCTCCCAAATTTTGTCGCTAATTAGTCGCAATGTCACAGATTTAGTCGGGTCTTAGTTTAGAAATAATGAGTTCAATTTTTAAGTATAGTCCAAGAGCTAGATCAAAGATTTTATCGTAAAATCTTTGATCTATCTCTTGGACTATACTTAAAAATTGAACTCATTATATCCGACTAAATCTGTGACTTGGCGAAAAATTGTGACTAATTATTAGCGACTAAATTTGGGAGAAAACAGATCTTCGCTAGGTGGCCAAGTTTTTGAGATATTAATGTGGCCAAGCTGGGGAGACGCTCTCCAGATCGGCCACCTATGAACCCTTATAACTTTTGAACCAGTGACCAACAAATTCTGATATTTAGAGACAAATTTCGACTAATTAGCGACAATTTTTTTATGTTGTAAAATTAAAATGCCTAATGGTGGCCATGCCAGTGTCAATCACACTATACAACGTGTAACGCTAAATGCGCAAAACCTCTTAAGGGGTTATTGTACTCATCATTATGAACAACTTTTACTATGGGACCAAACCTGAAATCACGAAAAAAAAACAGCTGTCCAGTACATTTATGTTCGCATAATTTGTCAAAATGTACTGAACAGCTGATTTTTTTTTTGCGATTTCAGGTTTGGTCCCATAGTAAAAGTTCTTCATAATGATGAGTACAATGACCCCTTAAGAGGTTTTGCGCATTTAACGTTACATGTTGTATTGTCGCAGGTATGAAAGCATCAATGTATTCCTCTGCCCCAGAAGTTCCCATTTAAATAAGTATATCATAAAACAATATTTGATAAAACTGTCATTGTTATTGTCAAACCCTACACTCGAACTTCAACTTAAATTGTTTCATGACAATGGGCATATATCTAAGCTATATTTTCGAAAAGTATCATTATGGAAATTATCGTATTAAACATTGATAGGTCGAGTTGCTTACGATAATTTCTATATCCAAAATATTTGTGTCGCTCTAGTTTATGTACAAATACTTACTGTAAAATATTTGTAAGAAAACTTTGGTTGATACTTTCGTAAATTAAAATCACGTATGTTTTTAGCGATTGTGCCCGTTCAATTATAAAAGGCCTTCTTCAAAGGAATATATATTAAAATTTTATCCAGACACGATATCCTGCGTGATTTTAATTATTGGACATCAGGATTACAGATATTGTTATCTACGGTTTGATTAAATAAGTACAGCTTTAACACCTGTCACAAGTGTTTGTACTTATCTGAATATTATTGTCAATATTTATTTTGTTTCCGTGTTTGTTTTTATTAAACTGTAGATAAAACTCATCGTAAACGCTACATCACTCAATATGTATATGTTTTGTTGTCAATTTTTTTTTTTTTATATTTCTCATTCCCAGAACAAAATATTTTGTTATCTTTTTAGTTTCAGAAGCTAAAGCAATTTAACGAAAAGTTAAAAGACATAAATAAGGAGTTTACTAATTTTACAGTGTATAATTTTCTTCAAATCGTTGTCGTACTGTCATAGTCGTATTATAGGTATCTGAAAATGTTTTCTTCACAATAATTATGTATTTTTTTAAGTCAAAGTGGCTATTTTTTATTTTTAGAATGTCTCTTGTTTGATTTGCCATTTCAATTTCTGTTGTTATAAAGTTATGGCATTTTATATTATCGTTCCTTAATTGATTTCAAGGGTTTGATGATCTTATAGAAGTGTAACTTGGGTTCTTTTCTGTCTAAATTAATTTTGTCTGGAATTTATTTTACACTCATCCGTGTTTTGTTTTGTATTCTCAAGTGATTTTGTTTAAAAATCAGGAATAAGCATAATTATGTGTATTTATGTTGGTTTGGGTACATTTCTGGAGTGCATGGTATGTATTTATTTACTAAGTATGTCCTAAGGAGCCTCAGCATCAGCAAAATTTATTTTCGTAATTTATTAGTATTGCACATTTTTTTATTGTTATTATAATACTGGTGTCTATGCTAAAGCCATACTTATCTACGCTTCCTGATAGTGCTTTGTCTGCGTCAAAAGGTATTTTATACAGGCGTTTTTCTGCAGTTCTAATAAACTTGTAGTATTGTAAATATCTTCATGATTTTCACAATACATCGATATTGTCGGTTATCAAGGGGGTTTGAACTTTTTTTTATAAAAGCTGGCATAGTCGCCCCATTGCCATTTATTTTGATTTTACTGCGAAGTAGCGGCGCACAAAGAAACTGGCATTATATCGGTAGAGGACACTAACCAAACAAGAAATGTCCATAAAACCTAAGTTCTACGCCCTTAAAATTTGTACTACATAAGAATATAGAGTGCAGAAAAATGCCAGGCAGGTGGCAGGGACATAGAAGCACAAATTGTTACCATCGATTCAGTACATGATTCTGAACATTTATAAAAAAAATCCATGGTAACAGGTGACGCATCAATGTCTCTGCCAACCAGTAGATCCGAAATAGCAGCTACTTCATGATGTACCCAAACTGTTACAGCAGCATTAGTTGACAATAATTCATTATTAATATCCCTCGACTCGGTGCGCGTTTGTTTTGTATAAGACGTGCGTCATTTACAGTCCTCGGCATTATTACATCTCTGATCAAGTATTGTGAAGCATTCATTTTCAGATAATTTATATTTTCGATCGCATGCACGACCACGTAAGGGTTTGGACGATGATATGAAATTCCATAGCTTAAGAATGGTCCGCCATGACTGCCGTACTAACACGTCGCACATTCTGCTCTGTTGTTGCAGGGCCAGCACCCGAACATAGTCACAGTGCGGGAGATAGTCGTAGGCTCCAATATGGATAAGATATTCATTGTTATGGACTATGTAGAACATGACTTGAGGAGTCTCATGGAGACTATGCGTGGAAAGAAACAAGTATTTTTACCAGGTAGGCCTTTAAATAACAATATTACTCAAAATTACATTTTTATTTTATTCGTAATCTTCACTATAAAGCGTTGTTCTGCCCTTTACAGGAGAAGTAAAATGTCTAATGACGCAACTACTCAAAGCTGTCCATCATCTGCACGACAACTGGATTTTACACAGAGATCTTAAAACTAGCAATCTTTTATTATCACACAAAGGCGTATTAAAGGTTGGTATAATTATGGAGGATGTTTTGAATCGAAATAAATAAAAAATGTCTTAGTAATGTTTACTCATTGCTCAGTATTAAAATAAATTGTTTTCAGGTGGGAGATTTTGGCTTGGCCAGAGAGTATGGCTCCCCGCTGCGTCAATACACCCCGATCGTAGTGACGCTGTGGTATCGTGCGCCCGAGCTACTCTTGTGCTGTAAAGAATACTCTACTCCCATTGATATGTGGAGCGTAGGGTGTATATTCGCCGAATTTATAGCCATGAATCCTTTGTTTCCTGGAAAGTCCGAGGTGGATCAATTGAATAGAATATTTAAGGTATATTCTTTGGCCTTTAAATCCAATGCTTCATCAAAAGGAAAGAGAAACATCGTCACCAGTAATGTATGATTTGTTTACAGGATATGGGTACACCTTCAGAGATGATATGGCCCGGCTACAGCGAACTGCCTGCTGTACAGAAAATGACTTTCGCAGAGCATCCTTCAGGTGGACTGAGGCAAAGGATAGGTTCCGATCTACTTTCGGAAACGGGATTATCTTTACTGCAAGGTTTCCTAACATATAATCCAGCTAGAAGAGTGACAGCAGACGCCGCGCTAGAACACGCTTACTTCAAGGTAAATATGTTTTTTTTTATTCCATAGTTCCCAAATAATCTTTTAAATTATAATTATCACGTCCGAAAATGCTCAAAATACTGCAACCCAAAGATGTATCATGCATGACTAGTGTTGCAACGAATAATATATTCGGCCTCAGACTGAACTGAATATTCGGCCTGATTAATGCACCTTCAGTAATTAGCGTGCGTGAAGCTCTGATTGACCCCCTGTCAGATAACGCTTTCGCCAACCGCGTTAATGCTTGATAGTGTTGTTGTTGTTGTACTTTATAACATGCATAACGAGATGTAAACAAATTTTTTTTGTTGTTTTACATATTTGCAACAGAGTATTTTTTTACTATTTACACTTATCTCTTCAGCATTTATAATCAATATTACATGATTAATTTACTGCCAAGGAAAGGTTATGTTTTTACTTCAGTTTTTAAGTATTCGGTATTCGGCCGAATATCAAAAATTTACCGAATACGCCGATTACCGAATAGTAACCGAATATTCTTTGCAACTCCAATCATGAAACGAAGTTGACTAGTTTTGACTTTCTAAGTACCTGCTTGAATCTAAAATAGTGTCGTGTTTGGTGTGCAGGAACAGCCGGTGGCGATCGAGCCGGCGATGTTCCCGACGTGGCCCGCCAAGTCGGAGGGCAACCGGCGCACCACGCACAGCCCGCGCCCGCCCGCCGGCGGCGCCGCCTACGCGCAATACGCACGCGCCGACTCCGACGAGGCGCTCGGCTTCCAGCTGCATCAGCGCTCGCTCAACGTCGCGCCAGGCTTCTCGCTCAAGTTCTAGCGACGGCCTCTCGGGCGACGCTCGAATCTATAGTCTTAGCTAATACTAACTATTACGGTGTAACATCGTTTAATCTAGCTACGTACAGTTAGCCGGACGTAGCTCTAGGTACTTTAATTTCCAAACAAATTAGTCGCTAAAGTACCGCTACTGCCGTGGAGATGATATTTTAACTGCCATCTCGCTAGATGCCGTCGCATTTTAAGGGTACAATAAAATAGAACTTATGGAGGGGTATGACAAATTCTTTACACATCACACGATCAATTAATATATTTTTTAATTTGACATAATTGCGCAGATCAGAATTTCAAGGAAACTGCCATTTTAATAAGTATTCTGTATATTGCAATAAAATCATGTGTTACAACAATTACTAAAAACGTTAAATACAAACCTCGTGTATATAATATAAAACGTTATTTATGTACTTATGGAATACATAACAACAATGTATAGAATTAAATATCTCATTGTTGATGTATGTATATGTAAAATAGCAATATAAAATAATATTTTTTCATTATTGATGTAATCGTGTATGTAATTAATGTATGGAGAGTCTAACGCTCAAAAAACGGATTGAGTAAATAGCGTTCAACCTCTGATATTGGTCATTTAGATGTTGAATGCACATAATGTTTACAAACTAATATTCAACATTTCTGTGAAGATACAGGTTACACTGTAAATACCTCTTAATTTTAGTGGTGTACCTCAATGAAGGTGGCATTAGTGTAGAATTAAAATATGGTACATTAATTATATGTTTTCAACAGATGTGGTATTATTATTTTGATAGCCCCATGTACAGTAGGCTGCATCAATTGGGTACCCAATTTGTATTAAAATTTTAATACAACTGGGGTACCCAATTGATGCAGCCCACTGTACATACCTATACGCTCCCTATACGCTACTTACAGATAAACCAGGAAATTAAACAGATGTTCTAGCAATCTAAATTTTATTTAGGATTTACAGTTTTTTATTTTTAATCTGGCATACATCACCAACACACATGGTAGATAATAATTATCACAATAGTATTTGTAATTTAACTTGATACCGGACTAACGGCCGGCGTCGTTCATGCCTTTAGGCAATGCTAGTAATGAGTTTATCAAGTCACCATTGCGTTTCCACGTTTTATACTTGGTGTCTACCAGAGCATTTGTTTCAATCACCATTTGTCGGTCCAGGACGTCATCTCTATACGCGTTGATCATTGAATGTATGTGCCGGATGTACTGAAAATAGAAGATTAATTTATTAAAATGTTTGACAGAAGTAATTGCATCGTGAACGAACATTCCCAGTCTCCCCCACATGGATTGCCACCTGGTGGCAATCGGGATTATAATTCCCAGTTGCCACTGGGTGGCGACTGAGAAGTTATTGCCCCCACTTCAAATCGCTGTACACTGTGGCTTGGATCGCCACCCCCAAACCACATAAGAAAAGTCTGACCGCCAACCCCTCATCGCAGCCGTAACACAGAGAGCGATGAGGTGGTTGGCGATGCACGTCGCAGTGTACAGCGATTTGTAGTGGGGGCAATAACTTCCCTGTCGCCACCCGGTGGCAACTGGGAATTTTATTCCCGATTGCCACCTAGTGGCAATCCATGTGCGCCCGACTGGGAATATTCGGCGTGGTAGTCAGTAAGTCTGCTCGCTCCAGAGGAATCCATCATGGATTGGATGAGGATTTGCACATGCGGGTTGCAGTTTCTTCAGAGATTGTGAATACAAACAAATGACTCGTAACATAACATCACGCCCGTAAGTGTATTCCCCGAAGGGTAAAGCAGAGGTGTACGTACCTCAATCATTTCAAATGACTCGTTATTTTAAAACGGATCAATGGTTCATACACAGTGTTAAAAACCCACTTGTTGTAATATTGACGTAGGTAAACTCAACAACACTAGCTTTATTAAACTTAAGTGGATACTCAGTGGGATAAACAGGAATACTTGTAATGAGTAAACCACAGTGAAAGTAATCATAAAAATATAAGTAGCCTACCAACTGCCTGTCGAGTTATCTAATCTGCTGATGAAGTTTCCGAGGTGGCCACTTGTGAATCATGTACCTACATACCGGATATCGAAACGACTTGTTAGCCTAAAATTAACACATTCTATGTTACCACTGATGCGTTACATAACCGCAAAGCCATA
Source organism: Cosmia trapezina (assembly GCA_905163495.3). Taxonomy (NCBI): domain Eukaryota; kingdom Metazoa; phylum Arthropoda; class Insecta; order Lepidoptera; family Noctuidae; genus Cosmia; species Cosmia trapezina. Next base: position 13,445,843 of record LR991028.1, read on the forward strand.
TCCGGTGATAATCTATCTATCTTCTATATAAACAGAATCCTCGCTAAACCTCTAAAATGGTTCGACCGATTAGTTTTATTTTTTTTTTGTTTTATTCGACTCATTTTAGGAAAATTAGGAAAATCCAAAGTAACAGGCGATAAATATAAATTTTGTCTCGCGTGCTACGAACTTCACACGCTCATCTAGTGCATAATAAACACTGTGCAGTATAGAATATGTCACAGTCGTAGAGTTGTTTTAAAAAAGTTCGGTTTCTTAGAGCATCGTCTATCGTTACTCTGCGGGCACGAAACCAGCGACGCGGAGCGATGGTCAAGCGGGGCGGTGCGGTGCCACAGGGTGGCCATCTCTCGCCACTGCACTGGTTTCGTGACCGCAGCCTTAGTAACGTGCAGCCTTAAATTATTCCTATCAGAGGAATTGAGATGAAAAGACTGTGACCGAGGACTCCACGTGCCATATTACCAATTGGACCTACCAAAAAAACCCAATAGGAATCAAATTTTCTCTAAATCTAAAAGGCCATCTGTTCAACAAGGGTACCTATACATAGGTATAGGTGCATAACTGCATACCTACCTACTCTTGCAGTTGGTTCGGATACGAGCGCTCCTGCATTCACCTATAGTGAAATTGCGGTAAAAAATAAAAATAATTAGTTAAATACCCAACTACCTACCTACTAATTAAGATACGATGGCTCGGAGCCCAAAGGTTAAAGCGCTTTTCTCACACAAGATTCGGGTTCGGCAAACTGGGCAAGCAGACTTATCAATGCACTTCTTCAAATTCATATTATGTATACTTTATAATTTCGTTTATAATTGGACCATTCATGATAATCTCGACTTGCAGACCTGTGTGACCTGCACAGTACATACATACAAGGTGGTTTATGATTTTTTCATAACTAGCTTTTGCCCGCGGCTTCGCCTGCGTGGTGGTCAGAAATTATCCCACGGGAACGTACCTACCTACTAGCGGCATAAAAAGTATCCTATGTCCTAATCCCGGTCATGACATTATGAACGAGTTCTACTAGGTACTTGTACTATGGGTCCAACCCTGAAACCGTCAGATTAAAAGTACTGGTCCAAGATAGTTCTCGTTCCTGTTTTAGTTTTCTGTTCTCCCTATCGATGTTAAAATACTTATTATTTTTATTTATTTTCTGATTAATTTTTGCCAACTTCATTTTTGTTAACAACAATATTTTATTTTATTCTAAAAACTAGCTTTTGCCTGCGACTTCGTCCGCGTGATTTCTTGTTTCCCCGGCCTATCGCGTCGCGTCGCATCGCCCGCCCGCGCTATTACTTGGTTTTCTTTTTTCTTTTTCGTTGGCTCCCAAGGGTCGTAGTGCGATGTTAAATACCCTTTAACCTTCTTCAAGAATTGGCGTATCAAATGCAAATAGTACCTACATTTTGATACAAGTGGGGAACGTTTGTTAATAGCATTCGAGGCGGAATTAAAACACCCGAGCCGTAGGCAAGGTTGTTTTTGAGCCGAGAACTGCAATAACAAGTCCACGACGACGTTTTTCAATACACTTTTGAAGAAATGAAATAAAATAACGGAAAATATTTTTGCCATGAATTAATAGTAAACTATGATATAAATTTCCTTTTTTTTTCGCGCTTTGCTTTCGCCATGTTGAAAGAGAAGCAAAGGTATAAACAGCCTAATATGAAAAATAGAAAATTCAAATATTTTTGTGTTTAGAACACAAATAAATGTTATGTAATTTGTTCATAAACGTTTTTTCAGGGTTCCGTACCAAAATGGTAAAAAAGGAACCCTTATGGTGTGACTCAGTCTGTCTGTCTGTCACAGTGGATATCTCAAGAACCACTAATGCTATCAACTTGAAATGTGGAACAGTTTTAGATGACGTTTACCCAACTATCCTGCAAATAAGAAAGAAGTAAAAATATTTATATATTTTTTTGTAACAGGTACTCAAAGGGGGTCTTAAAAATTCAAAGTGGGGCTACGGGTCTCCCTTGTTTGACCGAAAGGAATTTGCCAAATTTTCACTTCCCAAAAATTTTTTCGCATAATTTCATTTGCCAAATTATTACTTAGCAAAAAATCTATTGACAAAAAATTGTAACGCAAACCTAATGTTTGGCAAATGAACGTTTAAACTATAACTTGTTTACCAACTAGTACTTTTAACATTTTTTATTTAGTCAAATGTTTCAGTTGGAATAACAGTTTTTACGCAAAATCAAATAAGCCAAATATTTAGTATCGTCAGTTCAATTCACCTTTTCCTGTTCAGTCAAATGCTTCAATGACAAAAATGTGAACTGCTAATTTTTTTTTTTCTATATAATGTAGTCGTTCCTGGCACTCGCCGGCCGCTACCGCGGCACCGCTCGCTTCGCTCGCTCAGCTCGTGCGTAGGAGGTCACAGTTTTAACCTAATCTAACCTACCCATTTTTTTAAAAGAAGAAATTAACCTAATCTAAATAGTTGAGTTCCGGGTAACCTACAAAAAACAATATCTTTTTTTCTATTAATGCAAGTCGTGTCTGGCACTCGCCGGCCGCTGCCGTGGCACTGCTCGCTTCGCTCGCTCGGCTCGTGCGTAGGAGGTCACAGTTTTAACCTAACCTAACCTACCCATTTTTTTTAAAGAAGAAATTAACCTAATCTAAATAGTTGAGTTCGGGGTAACCTACAAAAAACAATATCTTTTTTTCTATTAATGCAAGTCGTGTCTGGCACTCGCCGGCTGGTGCCGCGGCACCGCTCGCTTCGCTCGCTCGGCTCGTGCGTAGGGGGTCACAGTTTTAACCTAACCTAACCATTTTTTAAAAAATAAGTAAATAACCTAATCTAAATAGTTGAGTTCCGGGTAACCTGCTAAAAACAGTACCTTTTTTCCTATTAATGCAAGACGTGTCTGGCACTCGCCGGCCGCTGCCGCGGCACCGCTCGCTTCGCTCGCTCGGCTCATGCGCAGGAGGTCACAGTTTTAACCTAACCTAACCTAACCATTTTTTTTTTTAAATAAGTAATTAAACTAATCTAAATAGTTGAGTTCCGGGTAACCTACTAAAAACAATATCTTTTTTCCTATTAATGTAAGTCTTGTCTGGCACTCGCCGGCCGCTACCGCGGCACCGCTCGCTTCGCTTGCTCGGCTCATGCGCAGGAGGTCACAGTTTTAACCTAACCTAACCTAACCATTTTTTAAAAATAATTAACCTACTCTAACTACTTCCATTAATAAACTAATATCAAGTAACCAATAAATTTTCATTGCAACAAATTTAAAATTGTAATGTAAAAATATTTTGCAAATGATTATATTAAAAAAACAAAAACCGACTTCCAAAAAAAACACTACAAAGTGAAAAATAACTTTAATTTCGGAAGTCGGTGTCTTTGGATCTGTATTTTAGTTTTTTGCCACCGACTTCCGAAATTAAAGTTATTTTTCACTTTGTAGTGTTTTTTTTGGAAGTCGGTTTTTGTTTTTGTAAAAAAGTTTTTATTTTTCACTTTTTAGTGGTTCAATTTGTAATTTATCTAAGTTACAATAACCCAATGTCAGCTGCTCATCACGTTTTACAAAATGTTGCTTTTCCCGATGCAGGGCCGTTAATTGTTGAGGAGTTCTCCTAGTAAGAACCAGGAGAAATGGAGCTCATGGTGAAGTCACCATTACCATTATTTTGACGAGCATAAACCATATTAAAGTAATCGAATCGCAACCTGTTATATACTTAGATATAATTGAGTATTTCCGATGGCCCTCTGTGGTCTTCATCATCAGTTCCAGCTCACCGAATGGTACTTTCCGAGAGTAAATGCACGAGTTACTATAAAAAATACCGAAATCGATATAGGTGTGCCCATAAAATTTGAGGGTTTCCCTCGATTTCCATGGGATCCCATCATCAGATCCTGACTTGATGATCATGGGACCACTTGGGACGTATACCCTTTCGAACAAAAAAACAAAAATTCAAATCGGTCTAGCCATTTTCGAGTAATCGGGGAACATACATAAAAAAAAAAAAAAAAAAAAAAAAAAGAAAAAAAAAAGGTTCCGACTTTTGATGAAATAAAACAAGGTAACTTGGATTGTGAAATAAAACCGTTGTTTGCACAGAGATAAAACTTGACAATCTTAAATTGACAGTTATTTTTTCATAAAAAGTTTTTACACTTCCCCTCAAACAACATCCATCATTAGATATCCTCACATTACACCACACCAGTCATACCCAGACTCAGATCGCACACACACTTATTAAATGCCACACGACCTAATGGTTTTGTCAGCACATCTGCTGGGTTATCTTCCGTACACACATAATTCAGACGTACAACATTCTGAGCAATGCAATCTCTGACATAGTGCGCCCTTATATCTATATGTTTCGTCCTTCTATGCGCTACAGGATTGTACGCAAGTTTAATAGCACTCTGATTGTCTACGAAAATGCAAATAGACCCAAGACATTCACCTCTTATAAATGCATTCAGCTGCCGCAAGTGAACTGCTTCCTTGGTTGCTTCTGAAAGAGCAATGTATTCGGCTTCCGTTGACGACAGTGCCACACAAGCTTGCTTCCGGCATTCCCAGTTAATCAACGAGTTTCCGCATCTAAAAATAAACCCAGAATAAGATTTCCTATCTTTGATGTTCCCTCCCCAGTCAGCATCTACGAATCCCGTGATGTCCTGCACCGGCGACTTGAGAAATATCAAACATAGATCCCTTGTACCCTTTAGGTATCTCAAGATATGTTTAGCAGCTTTCCAATGGCGTTCCTCACAACATGAGTTGTACTGCGCCAAAAAATTGACCGCAGCTGCAATATCCGGGCGTGTGTTACAGGCCAAATAGTTCAGCGACCCTATGAGCGCCTGATAACTACGAGAGTCTTGGCAGGATAAGAGCTTACCTCCTTCCCCTTCCGCCAAGGCTTTATGGAAATTCATTTCCGTCGGAGTTTTCACTGGTTTGCAGTCAGACATACCATATTCATCCAATATCTTTGAAATAAGTTTCTCTTGGTTCAAATATATTCCGGTGTCCGTCTTAAACAAAAGCATACCCAAAACTTGTCTCGCTTCCCCTAAATCCTTTATCTTGAAATGTTTACAAAGATTGTCTAATAAAACTTCCTTCTGCTGTTTGTCTTTGTAAAATAATAAAAAATCGTCATCATATAAAGCGATATAAAAATCATTATTTTTGTAAAGACAGCTATCAAAGTCACAGCGTTTGAAGTTCAAAGACAATAACACTTCATTTACTTTTTCATTCCAAGACCGTGAAGCTTGTTTGAGGCCGTATATCGCTTTTTCTAGTAAGCAAACTTTTTCCTTCGAGTTTTCGTCTATGCAACCCTCCGGCTGTCGCATATAAACTCTTTCATGCAAATCACCGTTCAGAAAGGCGGTGTTCACATCGAAGTGACTGATGAACAAATCCTTTTCAACAGCCAACGATAGCAGCAATCTAACTGTCGATCTTTTCACGACCGGTGAATAAGTTTCGAAGTAGTCGACCCCGTAGGACTGAGTGAAACCCTTCGCCACAAGTCGAGCTTTATAGGTCTTGTTACCATCTGCATCAAACTTGTACTTAAAGATCCACTTGTTTCCCACGACTTTTTCTGCTCCGCTATCACCCGTTTCTCCCATCTCCACTTCCGCGTCTTCATATACTTCAGCCTCATCTGTGAAACTCGGCCCTTGAGAAGCTTCTGCACTACCAGGTGACGAACCTGACTGGCCTTCTACCTTTGCAAGTTCCCAGAATACTTCAGCACCCTTGTCACTGCTACCTACGAGCTGACTAGAATCCGCTGAAACTGCTGCTATAGAGTCCTCCAAGAAAACTACATCCCTTGCTCTAACAATGACGCGAGGATTACTGGGATTTATGAAACGATACCCTTTGGTTTCTTCACAGTAACCAACAAAGATATGTTCTACCGCTTTAGGTCTCCATTTCTTCCGAGTTTCCTTGGGCACGTAGACAAACGCCTTCGTTCCAAAAACTCTGAAATGATCGAATGACTGAGCCTTCCCTGTCCACAACTCCTCAGGAATCTTACCATTATTGCCACTGTGAGGCAACCTGTTCTTCGTATAAACAGCCGTATAACATGCCTCTGCCCACAGTCTCGCACTCAGACCCTTTTCCGCCAACATAGCATGAGCCATCTCCACAATAGTGCGGTTTGCTCGCTCCACTACGCCATTCTGCTCTGGAGTGTAGGGAACAGTCAACTGATGTTTTATACCCTTTTGGTGTAGAAACCCATCAAATTTCCTGTTCACAAATTCTGTTCCATTGTCCGTGCGTATGCACTTTACCTTTAACCCGGTTTCAACCTCTACACTAGTTAGAAAGACTTTAAAATTATCGAAAACCTGATCTTTTGATTTAAGGAAAAATACAAAAGATTTACGTGTAAAATCATCTAAAATAACTAGCATATACCGAGATCCACCATACGTGGGTTCAGACATTGGACCACAGATATCTGCGTGAACCAGTTGCAGTCTTTCGATTGCCCTCTCAGCCTCACCAACTGGAAAAGGTAAACGATGTGCCTTCCCCTTAATACAGGCGACACAAGGCTCCATTACGCTTGTTCCAAAATCCATACCCGGAAGCTTACGTAAATCTCGCTCATTTACGTGTCCAAGCCGCCGGTGCCACAACATCAAAGGATTACCTGCTTTCACTGACGCCAACGCAGTCTCATCTACAACCGCCTGACAACCTTCAAGCTTGTAGATTCCTGAAACTTCACTTGCGGTAGCCAGAAGCAGCTTTCCCTTGAAATGGCCTGGAACCAAATGGTGAATTAGCTTGCACCCATCTCTGTCAAAACTTACCTTCCATCCTTTCTCTACTAATTTAGATACTGATAACAGATTAACTCGCAAACCGGGTACGTACATGACATCCCTCACAGCAAGCATTCGTCCTTTCAAACTCACCATGATATCACCCTTACCCTTGCATTCAATCGTATCATTATTCGCACATGTTACATTACTCATACCAACATTCATAACCAAATCTTTGAACCAATGTTTCTGGAAAGACATATGTGAAGATGCTCCGCTGTCGATGTACCACTCCGTCGGATTGAAGGAGTTCCCGGCGCTGAATGAAGACAGGCTCACGATCGCGACGTCACTCAGTTTGGAGATCGAACCTGCTTTCCTTCCTTCAGGACAGTCCGGCTTCTTATGTCCACTCTTTCCACATTTAAAGCATTTAACTTTATTCATATTCAAATCTTTGTTCCCATTCCGCTTCTTACTCTTACTCACAGCCAATGCCGAGTCCGCTGAAGGCAATGTACTACAACCTTGACGTGAATCCTCCTGCAGTAATTTCTGCCGTACGTTTTCTGAAGTCAACTTCATCCCAGAGTATTCCAGTGCCATTCGCATAGGCCTGAACTCTTCAGGTAGTCCTCTCAATAACACGACAGCTACAAGATCATCGTCAAATCCGGTGGCAATATCCTTCAACTTTTGAGAAAGAGACATAACTGCAGCAACATATTCATGCATCGACGAGTGTCTCTCTAGCTTCTCATCCATCAACGCATTCATGAGGGTAATCCTGCGATTTACGCCTTTGTCCTCAAACGCTTTCGCTAAATTATCCCAAGCATCTTTAGCATGATTTGAATTTTGAACATACGCATAAAGCGTAGGTTCCAGGTGTAAACAAATTATAGCTAATGCGTCTTGGTCCTTCTCGACGGCGGTGGAGTCTTTGGAATCCGGGTAGTTTGTTGCATACATGAACAATTTTTCTCGTGTGAGAACCATTTTAATTGCGAATTTCCATGTAGAGTAATCATCAAGGCCGCAAAGGTTCTTGATGGCAAATTGCATAGTGACTGGGCCCATAACCTTTTGATGAAATAAAACAAGGTAACTTGGATTGTGAAATAAAACCGTTGTTTGCACAGAGATAAAACTTGACAATCTTAAATTGACAGTTATTTTTTCATAAAAAGTTTTTACACCGACGAATTGAGAACCTCCTCCTTTTGGAAGTCGGTTAATAAAATTGCATTTTTTAATTATATAATTACCAATAAATGCTATTTTTGCCTTAATATTTTTTGTCTTAACAAATCATTTCACCAAACGTTTATTGTCTGAAGATTGTTTGTTGTAATAAATCATTTGATTAAAGACCAAATGACATAATGACATTATACTTAGTAATATTTTGCCAATTAAAAATTTGACCAAATGAAAATATGCGTACTAAAATCATTCGAAATATTCCAATGGTATAAAAAAAGGTTGCTAAAATTTGTTTGGGTAATGAAATTTTGGCAAAATCTTTTCGGCAAAACGGCAGGCACCCGGGGCTACTAGTAGGGTATGTGGGGTATCATATGAAAGAGCGCTGTTTGCACATTCTGAAACATTTTTTATTTTTTTTAGGCCGCTTAGTTTTTGACTTTTGATGAAAAATGTAAAAAAAAATACCGTTCCCCCCCCCCCCTTATCTCCGAAGTTTGCAAAGATAAAAATCTGAAATTATTTTGAGATAGAAGTTTATGTAAAGATTACAGGAAAATTAAAACGATGTCTCTAAATAGCACGCTTTTTCAGAAATCGGAACGGAACCATCGGTGCGCGAGTCCGACTCGCTCTTGACCGGTTTTTTATTGTAATAATCATGGTTTATGATAATATTCTATAAAGAAGCATTATTTAAATATTCAAAAAATAAAGACGCATATAATCTCTTTGCCGAGATTAAAAAAAAAACATTCACCTCCGAATAATGAGTTGTGAATAGACGCATTGAACCAATTTGGACTAAGCATAGGTAGGTATAAGTTATCTGTGGCAATTTTTATTCCCGCACACGGGTGGGAAAATGAAAAATCGCACGCGTGCGAATACATTGAATTGTGAACCTATAATCATAGTGCCATATGAACCAGTTTTCGAGGAATTGTATTGAAATAGTAGATTGTTATACAAGGGTGGAAGGGAAGCAATTCCCATACGAGGTATTTAGACGCCCGAGCGCAGCGAGGGCGGCTATAGTCCGAGTAGGAATTGGTGACTTTCACCCGTGTTAAACACTACTTTTCATTTCGAATATAAGGAAAGTAAAAAATAGCAGTTTTTCTAAAATATTTATTGATAAAAATACATGTGTGCCTATTTATTTGAACGAAGTTGGTACAGCTTACAGAGTTAGTATCCCGCCAAATTATACTCTTTTTTAAATTTTAAACATGGAACACACCGCGTCACCGCCGCAGGCCGTCCCGCTTACTAGTTAATTTGTTTTATTCACACTTTAGTGTATAGTCTATGTTCACACTGGCTGTTTGTACACTCACAAGACCGCAGCCCCGCAACCCGACTACCTAACAAAATTTAATTCTATTTTTAAAATTCATTCCCGCCCTAGAGAGGGAAGCAATTACTATGAGTCTTTCCCAGAGATGCCAGAACGTCCCAAAAGGGACGATTTTTGTCCGTTTAGACATCTTTACGTCCCTTCGATATCCGTTTATATATTCCGTCCCTTTTCCGTCCCTTTTAAAATAGTAGCCAACTACAATAATTTACTTTATTTATTACAAAAATGCGTTTAAAATGCAAATAACGAAACGCAGTTTTAAAAATTACAAAAAATGAAACGCCCGGCGTGTGAATACAACTTCAGACTACTGCTGGCGAATATCCATATCGCTTGCCTGTTCGTTCCAAGCATAAAATCATTCAATCATTCGGTTATTCAGCTAAATTCAAATCATACGGCGGCGTTTAATTTGAAATTGAGTTTTCGTTTTGCGAGTTTCTTTCATTAAAATATTACTGTTTTAGCAGTGGTTTTATTTTAGTGGATAGACACTAAGGAAGACACGAAGCGACTAACTTGCTTGCTGTATGTACGTATCGATCCGTTTTTCTTCTTGATGAAAAGTTTGTTTACACTTTTTGTTTTGATGTTTGATTATTTTGATTTATGTCCAAAACTGCGTGCGTGTGCTTTGATTATGGATGCACGGAATACAGATGGGTGGGTTGGTGGCTTGGAGGGTCAAGTTTTGGCCTGTATAATAACTCGAAAAGTGCTCAGTGATTGTATTTGTTCTATCTATAATATTTATTATGTATGTATTATATCTATAATATGTATGATTGCGCTGTGTTGCCCGCGAATTTTTTTTTTTTTTTTGTTTTTTTTGCAATTTGTAGGGCCGTATCAGGTTGTATCTTGATCAAAATGTGATACGCGGCAATAAAACATATGTATTTACATAATTCTAACCATAAAAATCATCAATACATCTGCATAAGTTAGATTTCGTGCAGAGTCGTCAAAAGAACGAAATCTAACGAATCTGCACGAAATCTAACTTAGAGAGATGTATTGATGATTTTTATGGTTAGAATTATGTAAGTACATATGTTTTACTGCCGCGTATCATACTTTGATTAAGATAGAACCTAACACGGACCTGAAAATTGCAAAAACCTAAAAAAAATTGAATTTCGCGGGCTACCACTGCGCGTCATCCTTAAAATATTGTTTTTTTTTCGTTTTTTTTGCCCTAAAAATATAACAGTACTTACGCCCTTTTAGGTACCTATACTTTTTCTCATTCAATCGTAACAAATTAATATTAATAATATTTCTCCAGCCGTCCTTTTTGTCCAAAAATCGTCCCATTTCAGGTAGTGAACCGTCCGAAAGTCGTCGCAGGTACTGGCAACACTGGTCTTTCCCAACCAAGAGTGGGGAGCAGCGTCTTCGACCCGCTACTCGGATCAAACAAACACTACTTTCCGAGTATGAGGAATAAAAATAATTTTTCTAATTCGACTGGTAGTTCCGCGTGTTCAGAAAACCAAATTGTAGTAAAAAGTAACTAGTATAATCGATTTATAATAAAATCATTGAAATTTCAGCCTGTAGGTATATCTACATTTATTTTATTAAACAGCTGATTTTTAACTTGTTGAAACCCTATAAGAGAATTAGTTGATTCGGTGTAGGTGCAAGGAATCGAGTTCATTCAATTATATGTAACTATCTACCTAAAATGCCCCTATTCGGTATTACACAGGTATACCTTAAAGGTTTATCCGTGGCGGGTAGGTAGATACTTATTTTGCAATTACACCTTGTGTCGTTGTTTGTTACGGTAGGTAAGGAGCTACTTTTCATAATTTTCATAAAGATTTTTGCGACAGGTGCGACCTACGCATGATGTTCCTGTTCCGATAGTAGCGTGCAATAATAACTGTAAATCGGGGGAGCGCAACAATGCCACCATAGACAAGCACTATAATTACGAAAACAGATAAACATAGTACTCGGCAGTTTCGGATTTTTATCAAGGAGTGACATCAGTGGGTATCTAGGTATTAAACTTTACATCTATTTACTTTTTTTTCGAACTATGTAGGTATTGGGACAGGACATGGAAAAACTTTTAGCGATAATGCAGCAGGTATTTGCATATCAAAACATTTAAATGCGTTTTTCTCGTAACCGCAATTCTGTAAGTAGATACCTCTACCTTCCTACTTTATATCTAAGTAAAAAAAAAAAAAAAATCGGGTAAACGAATTCGAATTCGGGAAAATTCGGAAAGCTCGGTAGTTTTACAACTTCTTAAGTTACAAGAGTTAGCGGGAAGGAACATTGAAAAGACTAAATAAGTGTCACTGCGACCTACACTACAAAATTACCTTGTCATTTTCCACGTAGGGTATCATTTCAGCTAATTCCTCCTCTCCATATGATTTGATTTCAGGCTCCTCGATGTAGTCGTTAGCAAATACTTCACACGTGAGAACCAGCGCCATGAAGAGGAAAACCGAGCGACGGATTAGGTTTAACATTCTGTATCAAACAAACAAAAAATGCGATGTAGGTACCTATCTAAGTTTATCTACTAATTCAAATCACTTAACTGTAGAATTTGTTTACTGAATTTTCGGAGTGAGCATTTTGCTATCCCGCATGGTGTGCGCCCATGAGGACTAGGCAGTGTATGATACCTATTCACAGTACAGATCACTCTTATAATGAGCACTAGAAAATATCGATCGTGCATGAATGTAAATAAATATTTAACATACAACCGCCAGGACCTTAAGCTTAAATTGATAAGGTAGGTTTACGTTATCACTATCAGGTAAGCTGGGATTGTATAATATATTATTATATTCACTAGTTTAAATCCCTTCATAAAACTCATGCCGTAAACCGTGGGAGGTAGCGTGCTGCCTACTGCTGGCTGCTTGGTTCGGCACAGAAATTAATGGAACAAATCCACCCACTCCTTTATAATAAAACAATATTTTATTAAAACAATTTTCACAACTAGATGCAGTCCTATCAAAAGAACAACGATGCAGAGGTGCAGTATTAGGTGATTTTATTGAGATTTCTTGAATTAGTCGTTTTGAATTTATGTTTCTGTCAGTACGTTGGCACGAAATAAACTGCTTGAACTGAAAATATTTACATAATTATAAGAAAAGCACTTTTTACTAGTCGACCTTACCTTAAACTAAAATTAATCCTTCAGTTAGTCTTAATCCGTGGTCTGAGTAACACAACACTAATAAAAGTAGAGTCAGCAAAAGTACACCCAAAAGTCCGCCCTATCGTTAAGTAATGATGCGGATTGTATTTGATGGTGACCGCCTGCTTTTCAGACTGGCAACAGTGGAGTGTGTAGCGTCGGTTAAATGGGCAAGCAATGGTGGGCGGCCGGCCGGGGGGCGAAGTTGTTTTTCCTGGCAGGGTCGCGGGGCGCGCACTGGGGCGGAACCGGAGCGACGGCCCACGGAGCGGTGCGACAGGCAGCTCAACCGCACTCTGCAACCCTTCGCCGTATCTGTGCTTGTCAACTTAACTTACGTCATATTTTATTTTTACCTAAGCCATATCGATATTGGCATTAAATAGAATGACAATTGTAGACCTACTTTATTTTTATTACATTTGTTTCGTGAATTATTGTGTGGGTCAACCGATTGCCTAGTTACCTCTAGTATTTGTTGTTACCTGCTTCGTAGCAGTTTTCTGTGTAACGATGTTTTGGAACTGTTATGGCGAGTCCTAATGGTTGAAGATTGGAGATGGTTTCAGAACAGTTCTTCTAAGTCAAGCACCATACTTTGGTACTGCAGACAGACTTAGGCAAGTTTCATGGAACGTAGAACTAAATTTGTATTATGCTATCATAGATAGCACATATCATCTGCCAGTCTGCCTAGCCTTTTTCCAAACTACCTTGGGGTCGGCTTCCAGTCTAACCGGATGCAGCTGAATACCAGTATTTTACATGGAGCGACTGCCTATCTGACCTCCACAACCCAGTTACTCTTAATACGATACCCCTTGTTAAGACTGGTTGTCAGACTTGCGGGCTTCTGACGACCCGTAAGCGTAACGACTGTCAAAGATCACGAATAACAGTCGGGACCAACGGCATAAACGTGCTTTCCGAGGCAAGGAGGGGTCTTGGTATGTCAATGTAAAGATGGTCACCCATTCACGGACCAACCGCAGCAAGCGTAGTAGCTTAACCTGATCGATCGACCCGTGCGGCTAGCATAGATATAGGCACATAACTTCTGCCTACTGACTGCTGCTCTGCCCTAGAGCCAGAGGCTTCATAAATCTCGTGTAACAGCTGCGATCTTCTGAAGTATAATTAAATATTTTGTGAAATCTAGACAATCACCCCACAACAATCACCTAAATTGTCACCCACATTTCGTCCGTTATGTTTAAAGTCGTCTCAACGGTCGACCGATCTAGAGGTTTAGAGGTTTTTAACAATAGTGTCTCATAAGTCATAACATACACACACAGTTGGAGGTGTGTAGGTAGGTACACCTTAGCGGGCATGGGGCGAAGCTATTGCCATCAACTGGGCACATGCCAATGATTTCAAAAGTAAATGGCACATGCGCTTAATATATCCAGATTCCGCGCTTCGGGAAATCTAGTCACTCTCAATTTCATTTCCCTCCTCTCCTCATTTTTACGTGTAGTTAGCACAATTCACGATCGTGTCACGTGGGAGCTCGCGTCACAAAGTTAGCTAATTAGCTAGGCACGTCATCATTTTTAACAAAAAAACAGTTGAGTAAGTGCGTTTCCCATCGTAAACGTAATCAAATGGTCGATCCAATTCCATTTTGATTGTTTGCTATATTTAGAAATATACCTAAGTAAGTATCAGTTTATTAGGCAGATACCTACTTGATAACCTTTTAATCTAGGCTGGTCATTCATTTACGTGACCAATCGTCTGGGCCTGATTGGGTTTCGTTTTATTTATTTACTTAATCCTTATTCAGGATGTGTGATGCCGGACGTGATACATTGACATGGCTCTTTCTATTCCCATATCATTGAACTTGATTAACCCCTTAGTAACTATAGGTAGGTACTAGGGGTTAATCAGTTAGGGGAACCTCACCTACTAGGTGGCAAGGCTACTTAGTCTTGCAAAAATAGTACAGTTTGAAACAAGTGGAGAACGTTTGTTATTGCGTTCGAGGCGGAATTAAAACACCCGAGCCGTAGGCGAGGTTGTTTTTGAGCCGAGAACTGCAATAACAAGTGTCCACGAGTATCAAACGACGTTTTTCAATACACTTTTGAAGAAATAAAATAAAAAAACACATAAAATAACGGAAAATAATTTTGTCATGAATTAATAGGGAACTATCGCCAGGTTGAAAGAGAAGCAAAGGTATAAAGCCGATAAACAGCCTAATATGAAAAATAGAAAATTCAAATATTTTTGAGTTTAGAACACAAATAAATGTTAATTTGTTCATAAACGTTTTTTTTTATTGGTTTATTATATTATATTAATCATGGTTTTTGATAATATTCAGAAACATTATTTAAATATTCAAAAAATATTAACGCCAGACGCATATCTCTTTGCCGAGATTAAAAAAAAACATTCACCTCCGATCGACCTCCGAATAGAGAGTTGTGAATAGAGGCATTGAACCAATTTGGACTAAGTATAGGTATAAGTTATCTGTGGCATTCCCGCACGGGTGCGGGAAAATAAAAAATCGCACGCGTGCGACATACATTGCATTGTGAACCTAATCGTAGTGCGATATGAACCAGTTTTCGAGGAAGTGTATTGAAAAATAAGTTTTTTGACTGTACGACTTGTGATAAATTGAATCTTTGTGTTACCAGTAGGGTAGGTAGCGAAGGAGATCGAAAAAGTCATAGTTATGTTTTATTTTATTACTCAAATTAAAACATACAAACACAGGCAACATAAACTTTACTTAGAGCAAGTGAATTCTGTCTGTACTCCAAGCCATGAGCGCAATGTGTCAACTTGATGAGCCACAGCAGCGCGCGCGGTCCCTCCCAAGCTGGTGTACTGCTCCACACTCGTTTCCCACGAGAAAATACTCTGAAGTTCCTCCTCTGTTCCAAATTCAGGGCTGTAATAGAAAAAAACTGTTGAATCTGGTTTTACTTGCTAAACAACGCACTTAGGTACACACGGCTACACATCAAGCTATACATTTCCAGTTTACACTGACCTCTCACTGTAAGAGAATCCTATACAATGCGAGATCAGCTTATACTGGAATTGTATAGCTTGATCTGTAGCCGTACGTACTATCTTCAGCTAAAATTAGAAAAGAGTCATGTTGGGTATCGATAGCCTGTGTCGTTCACTCGTTCTCGTTACCCGTTCACGAGAAACCTATAGGCGGATAATCAACCAGCTCCTATCTTACTAAGAGAAATTTCATACCAAATATTGTGGTATTCCTGGTAAGGCAAGTTTTTCAGGTCGACACCGAGGGCTGAGGCGCGTCGCAGGGCTGCCCCGACGAAGTGATGTGCTCGTCGGAAGGGAACGCCGCGACGGACCAGCGCATGGGCTAGGTCTGTCGCTAGCATGCCTGGGTCCAGGGAACTTAATGCTTTTTCACTATTCACCTGAGGACAAATAAATCGACATCTTAGTAGGTAGCATATAAGTACAGGGTGTTTGAAAAAACCGACACAACTTTTTGAGGGATGTAGATTCATTTGCTAGCACAAAATTGTTTTATTATTTATTTTCTATAAGTACTAATTATTTATTTTCTATAATAATGAATTTAAAATTTTTCGTACACACCATTTTAAGACCACCATTTTGGTACTTACACCATTTTAAGACTGTAAACATAGTTATGTAATTTTCTACAACCAATACCTACATTACCTAAGTGAAAAAAAAAAGTAAATAAAATAGTAGGTAAAGTATATCACCAAAGTTCTATTGCAACAAACTAAACAAACAAACAAAAAAACCGGTCAAGAGCGAGTCGGACTCGCGCACCGAGAGTTCCGTACCATCATTTATATTAATTTTTAGGGTTCCGTACCTCAAAAGGAAAAAACGGAACCCTTATAGCATCACTCGTGTGTCTGTCTGTCTGTCCGTCTGTCACAGCCAATTTGCTCCGAATCTAATGGACCGATTAAGTTAAAATTTGGTACACATATGGATTTCTGTGACCCAAACACGTACAGCTAAAATAAATATATGAATTTTGAATATGTGAGTCACTTTTAGGGGGAAAATAAGACAATTTAAAAAAAAAGTTTTGTAAACTGTACCGTGTGATATATCAAATGAAAGGGCTTACTATGAGGGTCTCAAATATATTTTTTTTTATAATTTTAAAATATATTGTTTTAAAGTTATTTAAGAAAATTGACGAAAATTGACCATTCCCCCCCCCTTATCTCCGAAACTACTAAGCCTAAAATTTTGAAAAAAATATAGAAAATAGTTCTATGCCTGTAGATTACAGGAAAACCTATAAGAAGTCTGTGGTCTTAAAAATAACATGGTAAATCTATATATATAAAAAAATCAAAGTCCTGACTGAGTCACTGACTAATATATCAACGCACTGCCCAAACCAATGGACCTAGAGACTTGAAATTTTGCACATAGATACCTTATATAGTATAAACATCCACTAAGGAAGGATTTTTGAAAATTCCATCCCTAAGGGTGTAAAATAGGGGATGAAAGTTTGTATGAAAAATCCTATCCCTTGAGTTAATAGACTTGAAACTTAGCACGAATATTCATCTAAGTAAATTATAAAGTTTATCATTTTTAGTTTTAATAAACTACCCCCTAAGGAGGGATTGGGGGTGTCAAAGTTTGTATGGAAGAACTTTAACACGCGGTCCGATTAACTCAAAACTCAGTTTTTATACTTGAGACCAAAAATTAAGACTAACGTGTATCAGGGTTTTCCAGAAATCTACCCCTGAGGGGTGAAAAGTTAATTTTATAGCGGAGGATTTTATTGGGGGCTTGATTAACTCTAAAATTGGTGTAAATAATGTTTGAGTCAAGTTATGGAAACATACCAGACGATTTTTGAAATTCTTTATTTGTGTTCGTGAAAACAGAGATACCTACAGTTTATATGAAAAATCTTATTAATTTGGTTAATGAACTTGAAACTTAGCACAAATACTTGCATAAGTAATTAATAATGTTTGTCATTATTAGTTTTTCAAAACTACGCCTCAAATGAGGTTAGGGATGTTAAAGTTTGTATAGAAGTATTTTAAAGCGCAGTCCGATTTAAAAAATGGTACTTTGAGTCAAGTTAGGAAACTTGCCAAACGAATTTTCACCGATTTTGACGACATATGGCTGATGTTTTAAGGAGTAACTTAGGCTACTTTTATTTTAGAAAAATAACTAGGGTTCCGCGCAAGAAAATTAAAATCCATGAAATCAGACAACCATGTATGTACAGTCCAGTACAAACTTACTAAGCCTCCGCTGTCTATTACGGCTATAACAACAAATAATAAAAATAAAGCAAAGTTAAAAATGTAAGGGGTCGATCCCCATAGAATAAACTTTTCATTTTGAAAAAAAAAATAAAAATTTTAATCTAGCATGTGTGTCATCGTCTAGAACTCATTGGGTAGAGTACAAACATATTTTTTTAAATCTTTTAAAATTAAGAAATAGGGGGCCGCAAAAGTTGTAAATTTTAGACCGTTTTTGAACGAGCTCTAGCGCAACAATTCAACAAATTAGGAATTTGAAACTTCTTTATACCATGTAGGTACCATGAATACTGTATTTAATCAACAATACTGAAAACGGCGATTCATAAGGTATTTTGTTTAAACATGGGTGATTTTCTGCAACTGCAAAAAATAACTTTGTAATTCACAGTATAGATAGAAGATAGATAGAATTATACTCTTTATTATGCACACCATAAAAATTACAGTTATAAATGTTGAAATTTACATAGGGTGACACAATGACACAACACAGTATCATTATAAAATAAGTAAAAAGTTATCTTTGCGATTTACGGAACCCTTCGTGCGCGAGTCTGACTCGCACTTGACCGGTTTTTTTTTTTTAGGGTTCCGTGCCTCAAAAGGAAAAAACGGAACCCTTATAGGATCACTTCGTTGTCCATCTGTCCGTCTGTCCGTCGGTCTGTCTGTCTGTCTGTCTGCATGTCAGTCGGTCAAAACCCTTTTTCTCAGGAACGCGTAGAGGTATCAAGTTGAAATTATGTCAAATACGTAGGCCTATGGTGTTTTAGAGTTGTAAAAAAATCAAGCTTCTAAATCTACGCAATAAAAAAATACGGCCATTTTGCTACACATTTTGATACTCGCAACTGTCGCAAGTACCTAAATCAAAACCTATAGGGTACTTCCCGTTGACCTAGGTCCTAGAATAATGAAATTTGGCAAGAAGCAAGGTCTCCCAGCACAAGTAAAGGAAAAAGAAAATTGTGAATTTATAATTTTATGACATATTTTTTTTTTTTTGGGATCCAATGTTAAGTTTGATTTTGGGGTAAATTCTTTTCAACTACGGAACCCTTCAGTGTGCGTGGTCCGACACGCACTTGGCCGGTTTTTTTGGTGATTTCTGAAAAAGTGTGCTATTTAGAGACATCGTTTTATTTTTCCTGTAATCTTTACATAAACTTCTATCACATAGAATAATTTCAGATTTGTCTTTAAGCAAACTTCGGAGATATTACTGTATTTTTTTTTAACATTTTTTATCAAAAGTCGAAAACTATGCGATTACGAAGCCAACTTACTTCCATTGTTGAAATAGCTCCAACAGCAACTTTCAAACAATCAAGCAGTCGATCATAAGATCTAAACAGGAGCTCCTTATCTGATTGCAGATCTTTATTATAAGTGCTCGGTAATCCTTTGATAACGCAACTGAATGCAAACGCCTCGCCGAGCAGGAGTCCCGCAGCTCCTCGAATCAGTTCTAATCCATCTGGATTACGTTTCTGGGGCATCAGACTTGATCCCGTCGAGAACTGGTCAGAGAAGCGGACAATGCCGAACTCCTGAGAACTGTAGATAATCAGATCTTCTGCTAATCTACTAAGGTGCAGACCACACAAGGAAGCCCAGTTGAAGAATTCCACTGTAACAAAAATAGCTGATTACAACACCCATCAGTTACCTACAGATGGATTTGACATGGATTCCCATAGATAGCTACCCAGATGATCTCTCGAACTGACGGCGAACATGGAGTTAGGCGTCAGGTCTTCGAATCCTAGATTGTTAGCTAGTCTCAATCTATCGATAGGCAGCGCACAGCCGGCAATAGCTCCACTGCCTAAAGGACAGCGCGAAAGGCGGCTCTTTTGTTGTTCTAGTCTTGTCACATCGTCGTGGAGAGCCCAAGCATGACTGAAATTGAAGTGAAATAGTAAAGAAAGTGGAGACCTCGAGCACATTTATTGATGTGGTTTGGTTGTGGTGTTTCAGTTACCTCAAGAGAAAGTGACTCCACCGCACAGGTTGAGCGCGTTGAAGATGGGTATAGCCTGGTGCAATTATATCTATTTCACGGCTAGCTCGGTTCACCAGGACCTTCAAACATTGGCAAGTACAACAAATTAAAATAATAACGGTTGCAACGACTATCACATCACACTTCACACTATGTATATGTATAAAGGCGAAAGTTTGTGAGTGTGTGTGTTTGTCTGTTTGTTACTTCATCTCATCATGCTCAAACGGTTGGACCGATTTGGATGAAATTTGGTATGTAGATAGCTTATACCCTGGATTAACACATAAGGTACTTTTTATCCCGGTCTACGCGGGTAAAACCGCGGGGCGCAGCTAGTGACCTATAAACTGTTAGTTGAATGTTGGAAATAAATACCGTGATCAGTTCTTTGAGAGCGGCGTGCAGCTTAGGTAGGTTGCTAAGCATCCAGAGTCTAGTATCGGTGGCCGACTGGTCGTTGCGGCTTCGGGCTGTGTGCAGACGCAGCGCCGCATCACCTGCGTATTTGAACAGTCGCCGCTCTACCACTGAGTGGATGTCTTCTTCGGGATCATTCAATCGCCCGCTTTTTATCATTTCCTCTTCAATGTCCTTCTCAACCTAAGAGAACAAACGTGATTATAAAACTCTGACTTCACCATAAGTCTAGTTGTAGAAAGTGGTACAGTACATTAACGGGGCTAGGGGGCTAGGTATACCTAACTGGTGAAATGTGATTGTCATGTAGTGCCAACCTAAGTACTTACAGACCCCAAAGAAAAATAAAATATTATTTTAAAACTACGGTGGTACGTAAGTACCACCGTACATACCGTCATACGGTATTCGTTAAAAAAAACTTAGGTACCTTGTTAAGTCCCTCCTGTATGGCTTTATTGTCATCTTCAGAAAGGTGTCCACTCTGATGTTGCTCAGCAGCCCAGCCGCGACTGCCTTGAATGTCCTCCCGGAACAATCGAGCATCCACTGCTAGAGAGTCGTTTAATCTCCGCAGTACGGCCGAGGGTTCCTCTTCGAAGCATCCTCCCCATAGTTGATACCTGTCCTAGAGAATTAGCATAAATGTTTTATTGTAATTGATATATTTCTAGATAGTTATGTACCAAAGTCTCTATGTAACTTTTCAGCACTAAATTCATGTGTAATAAGTAGTTATAATTAGTTATGTAAGCATCAATCAAACAAGATGTGTACTCACAGTAGACATTATCTTCAAAGAATGACTGCTAAGATAATTAAATGTTGAGACACATGATCGTTTAACATTATATCTTTCATGTGCTCTCCTATCTACGGGGGTTAAAAAGGTTACAAACAATCTAAATATTTTACACATTCATTGTTGTCGGGTTAGGTTTGGTCTATTTGCATCTACTTATGTATTATACCTATAGTTAAGTTTGGTAAAAGACAGTAGGAGTCAATAGCTAAGGGTGTCAGAGTAGCACGCAAAACAAAGAGCCCACCCATCCGTGATCATCCATCGCAGTTGGACTCCATCTAACTTAGCATCACGCGTGTAATCCTCGAAGGGTTAGGCAGACGTGTAGTACCTATGTATTATAGGTAGGTATAGGTATCTATAGGTAATACAGTTACGTTTAAGTCCCATGTAATTATTTATTTATTTATTCCTTTATCTCAGGCAGCTGTGGCCCATACAAAATACAATACCTAAGTACACAAATACAAAAAATTACTACATAAAAAAAATACCGGATGACTTTTTTTACCGTCTCGAAAAAAATTGGGTATATTAGGTGAACGGAGTAGAAGCCTATGGCATACCTATCTTTAAAAAAAAAAAAATCTAATCATATGCAGGCTGCATATGATTTGAATTTCGATATTATTAAACGATTTATTATTTTTTTTCCAAATTTCTGTTTTTATGGTACTTACAAAAATGAAAAGTTTACATCGAATTTGTAGTATTTAGGGGTACTTTGATATTTTTTTCTGTCTAAGCTATTAAAAAAAAAAACTAGGTATGCCACAGGCTTCTACTCTGTTCACTTAATATACCCAATTTTTTTCGAGACAGTAAAAAAAGTCATCCGGTATATAGGTACACTAATACAATTAAAAACATAACTTATAAACTAAGGGCTCCCACACATAAACACGATACGACGTCGCGTCGTACAACGATGCGGCGCGGCGTCGTTTCACGATACGACGACGTCGCGCGTCGTGACGTTAGAAATTCACGATGCAATCCTGCGCAGTTGTTATTCAAAATTCAAAGATGACGGATGGTATTGAAGTCGATCATCTAATTGCCCTAGTCGAGCAGCATCCCGTACTATGTGACAAAACATCTGAAGAATACAAGAATAAAAATGAAAAAACAACAGCATGGAAAGAGGTGTGCGAAAATTTATTTCCTGGTTTTCAAGAATTAAGTAATCAAGAAAAAACAAAATATGGTAAGTAATATCCTATATTTTATTTAGTTGCCAACTGTTACAGACTCCTTTAATTAATTGTTTCATAAATTTTATATACTCTTTTGGTTGTTGACATATGCCATATCTATTGTCTTTTTTTGATTGATTCTGCATTCTGGATTTTTTCACAATAAAATACTACTTAATGTTTTCCACAACAAGCTTTATTTTATTGGCGACGAGGAAAATTGTGTTGTTCAGTAAGGAAACATGAACGCTGAACAATTCACGGCTTTTCTAACCGCGCAACAGGAACAACAGAAGGTACTAACAGTCCTCCTACAACAACTCGTACAACAGCAACAACACCAGGGATGCCCCTCACCAAACAGCAGCATAACAAACAACGATGTTATCGCAGCACCTTCTACATCGAAACAAAACATTGTAAAACATTTCAAGTGCGACAAGTTTAACCCTGACACAACCACCGCAGAAAACTTTGTGGATCTGTTTGAAGCGAAATGCCGAATATGGGGTGAAGAAACTGTTAGTATTCAAAAAGACCTACTCATTAACTGTATTACACCTGAATTATACCACGAGCTGAAGGTAGCATTAACTCCTGACTTTGACTCAGCGACATACGATGTTATAAAAATGAAGTTATTGGATTTATATAGAACAAAGAAAACGCGATACAAAGCCTTAATTGATTTTTGGAACTCTACGAGAGAAAACGGCGAAACAATGGAACATTATTCTAATAGGCTAAAGGAACTTTCAAAAGACTGCGGCTATGAAGGGATTTTGCTGGAGAGACAGCTCCGTGATCGGTTTGCAACCGGTTTGAATCATACACAGCTGGAGGTAGATTTAAAACAAAGATGGCCTGAATTACGAGAAGTAACAGAAGGTGGCAAAACGAGAGAGATAACATTCGCAGAAATATTTGCAGTTGCCCAGTCACGTGAAATCGCAGAGAACGACAATAGCACTGAAAGTAACAAACACAGTTACTATATTAACAGAATTAAACAGAAGAGACCAGGGAAACGCACTGATACTACGATCAATAACGAAACATCCAGGAAGTTGCGACCAGACCAATGCAAACGATGCGGAAAGCGTGACATACATGATTATGAGCACTGCACAGCTAAAAACCACCAATGTAAAGCATGTGGGATGACAGGACATTACGAAAGTGTATGTATTAAATCAGGTAGAGCATATTTGTTCTCACAACGCAAGGACAAGACGGACAAACACAATAAACTACAGAAGCTTAACAATCGAACAGAGACATCGGAGGCCTCATCAACGACATCGTCGCACTCTGACTCTTCCGTGGAAGAAAGCGATAGCGAGACCAACCCTGTCTACAGCATTAACAAGAAAACATCTCGATGCAAGAAAATTGACGTTACCATCAATGGTGTAAAATGCACGATGGATTGGGACCCTGGATCAATCTACTCGATAATTTCTACTAAAATGTGGAAAAAAATTGGAGCTCCAGCATTGTTGAAGGGACCAAAACTTCAAGCCTATTGCAATTTTAAACTGAAACCGAAAGGTATAACAGACGCAACAGTTGAAGTAGACAACATACAAAAAATATTACCTGTTGTAGTCATGGACAAGGCAGATCCTATGCTTTTCGGGTTACAATGGAGTGAAATGTACGATATGACTTTTCCGAAGCCTGTGTACTCTATCAAACGCTCCACAGACACATCACTGGATCTCGTACTAGCTACCTACACCGATCTATTTGATAATAAATTAGGGAAGGTAAAGAATTATCAAGTGAATATCCACATCAAACCTGGTAGTGAAGCAAAACATCTACCGGCACGTCCCATCAAGTTTAGCATACGCAAAAACATAGAAATAGAACTAGAACGGCTTCTGCGCGAAGGTATAATAACAGAAGTGGACCCCAACATGATACCTATAGAATGGGCAACACCCACAGTAAATGTTTTGAAACCAAATGGGCAAGTACGGATATGTGGCGACTACCGAACAACGTTAAACCCGGCACTTATCAAGCATACCCATCCCGTGCCTCTTTTTGATCAGTTAAGACAACGTCTGGCACATGGGGATAAATACTCGAAAATCGACCTTAAGGATGCTTATCTACAGTTTGAAATATCTCCTGAATCGAAAAAGTTCCTAACGATATCAACCCACAAAGGATACTTTGTTTACAACAGAATGCCCTTTGGCATTGCAACAGCGCCTTCAATTTTCCAACATTTCCTTGACAAACTGCTTGATGGCATTCCAAATGTCGCTGTATTTTTTGATGATATTGCCATTACTGGGAAAAATGACAAAGAACACATACAGACACTCTCAATGATTTTCGACAAATTGAAACAAGCCGGATTGAAAGTAAATCTTAAAAAATGCACATTCTTACAGCCAGAAATCGAGTATTTAGGACATGTTATTGACAAAAATGGAGTACGACCAACAAAATCTAAAATAGAAGCAATTTTGAAAGCACCACCGCCCACAAATACCAAAGAACTCAGGGCGTTTTTAGGACTCATTAATTTCTACGAACGATTTATTCCACATCTACATAGTGAATGTGCCGATTTACATGAACTGACAGGTAACCGCCGAAAATGGCAATGGACTGATCATGAGAAAGAAATATTTATTAAAGCTAAGAGACTAATAGCGAGTTCTAAATCACTTGTAGCGTTTGACGAACATCGACCCCTTTTCCTCTCCTGCGACGCCTCAGAGAAAGGAGTAGGCGCAGTCTTATACCACAAGGATAAAGAAATGGAACAACCTATTGCATTTGGCTCAAGAAAACTGAAACCGGCTGAGAGCAAATATTCTGTTATAGACCGCGAAGCATTAGCAATATTCTATGGCATTCAAAAATTCGACCAGTATCTCAGAGGCACAAAATTCACACTTGTAACTGACCACAAACCACTTATTCACATATTGGGCCCGCAACGAAATCTCCCAAAAATTGCCAATAACAGACTTGTGAGGTGGGCACTCGTGATTGGAAATTATGATTATGACATCATTTATAGAAAAGGGGAACATAACATTATTGCTGATTACCTATCCAGAATGCCAAATAGCACTGAACAGCCGAATGACCCAGAGATATCGATATGTAAAATCACTGAATTATTACAGCATAATAAAATGAACGACGTGGCCTTAAGTGAAGAGCATATCAGAGAAGAAACGAAAAACGATACCACATTGAAGCAAGTCCTGCTATTAATCAAAACCGACAGGTTTGACTGTTCACAGATTGATCTGAAACCATTTATCAGAAAACGCAGTGAACTGTCTATAGAGAACAAGATCATCATGTGGCAAGGTAGGGTTGTTATACCGAGTAAATTAAGAAGTACAGTACTGCGTTACTTGCACATTGGCCATCCTGGAACTTCTGCAATGAGAGCTCTTGCGCGCTTCTATGTATGGTGGCCAACACTAGAAGAAGACATTGACAATTTTGTAAAAAAATGTCAAAAATGCCAGGAAAATAGACCCAACAACCCAGAACTTCCTGTATACTCTTGGTCGATTCCAGAAAAGGTATGGGAAAGAGTTCACGTCGACTTTGCCGGGCCTTTTGAGGGCAAGTATTGGCTAGTACTAGCAGACGCCTTATCAAAATGGATAGAAATTAAACCTATGGCAAAGATAACCACCAGAACATTATGCGAGAAACTAGATGGTATTTTTAGTTCATTTGGATTACCTCAAATTATTGTCTCCGACAATGGACCACAATTTACTTCCAAAGACTTTCGAGTGTATTGCAAGTCGAAGGGTATAGTGCACATGACATCTTCACCCTACCATCCAAGAACTAATGGATTGGCCGAACGACTTGTACGAACTTTTAAAACAAGAATGGCTGCAAGTGAAGCAGACACAGATAATCCAAAACGAAGGCTTCAAAACTTTCTCTTTTCTTATCGTAACACACCGCATACTACCACAGGGAAGTCACCAGCCCAAATGATGTTCGGCAGACAGCTAAACTGCTTACTGGATAATGTGAGGCCAAATATGAGAAGGACGTTGCGGTATAAAAACATACAAGCTAATATTGAATCTGAACAAACGACCCCAAATTTCCGGAATGGGGAAGCAGTGTACATCCGCACCAAACTGGAAAACAAGTGGAAACCGGCTATCATTGAGGAAAGAAAACATAGGTATTCTTATGTGGTTAGAACTCCAGAAGGAGTCCTGAAGCGCAGACATGCCGACCATATACGCCCAAAGGCGAGTGTAGCTCAGTCACCAACCAACGAGCGAGACATTGCGATGGGACCCTCCTCACCGACTGACTCGTCGACATCCACACCACATGTAGTACTACCTCGTGCCAGTTCAACTCCAATCACTCAACTTCCGATTGAAACAGTTTACACTACGCCGCGAACACTTGAGCAGACGCCGATGCTAAGACGTAGCAAGAGGACAGTACGGCCGCCACATCGCCTCATAGAGCAAATGGACTAAGGCCGGGAGGAATGTTACAGACTCCTTTAATTAATTGTTTCATAAATTTTATATACTCTTTTGGTTGTTGACATATGCCATATCTATTGTCTTTTTTTGATTGATTCTGCATTCTGGATTTTTTCACAATAAAATACTACTTAATGTTTTCCACAACAAGCTTTATTTTACCAACTAAGAGCTCCCACATCACTATTAAAGTAATCACAAAATTCATTTCTTATGTCGGTAGCTCTTGTATTTGTTCTACCCTCCTGTGTGGATTGTTGTAGTTCAATAAAAGAATCATCAATTATCATATCTTCAAATGTTTCGGCTCCTTCACGGTTTAGAATGAAATTATGTAAAACACACAAACCCATGGGCTAAACCACGTTTCGATATATCTTCGATATACTGAGTTTCTTTTTATAACGAAAGTCCATCGACTTTCGATCGAATATTATAAATGATGAAAACTAAACGTAATACTATTGTTTTACGTTTTGTTCTTTTTCAGTAGTTTTGATTTGACAAGTTCAGATGTGACAATGACATGACATATGGCTGCATTCCGAGTTACGCTGTAATCGATTTGAGCGCGCTAAAACCTGTACCGAATTAGCGTGAGCGCGATAACGATGTCCCGTGAATCGTCATAGATGACGTCATGACATGCGCCATCTTGCGATAACGCTGACCATGCCCTGAATGAATATCACCGTGAGCGCTGTCAACATGACAGTTCTGCTGTTTTGTTATGATCGAGTCGCATCTTAGCTCATAAATTGTGCTCAGGTATTAAGAAGTGTTCTGTGATTACGATTCTGGCTACAGTCGCCACCTAAACAAAGAAGAAGAATAAAGTGGTGTTTATACAAAGAAATAATCGAACCATGAGTTTTCAAGTGAATAAAGCCGACGAGCTTAGCGGTTGACAATTTTCTGTCATGCACACATCGGAGCAATACGAGAGGGCTCAGAGACGTAAGTTCTGAATTTTAGTCCCCCTTGCAGTTCTACCGACTGCTTAAACGATTTTGATGTAAATGTTTTACTCATCACAACTGCTTAGCTGTATGTTTTCAAAAGCTACCTTACAGTCTTTATAGTGCATACAAGCCACTGTATTGTCCCTGTTATAGCATAGATGTTTACTAAAGTGGTACTTAATGTTTACAGATACTGAATATGTACATCAATTGGTGCATGACGACTTTGATGCAAGCATGCATAGCCGAGAAACAGTCACTGCTGAATGAGCCAACAGAACAA
Organism: Cosmia trapezina; assembly: GCA_905163495.3. Taxonomy (NCBI): domain Eukaryota; kingdom Metazoa; phylum Arthropoda; class Insecta; order Lepidoptera; family Noctuidae; genus Cosmia; species Cosmia trapezina. The sequence goes on from LR991028.1 coordinate 13,473,922, forward strand.
TATGGTAATTATTTTATATCTGGTTATGCGCAGATACTTAATAGCTGAATGAGCCTGTTGTTTTTGCATAACATATCATGTTGACAACAATAGTTTATGTGGTCACTCTTACTACAATACCTAATGTACAAAAAAAAAGCATTTTCTATAGTAGGTAAGTATATTAAAAATATCCCGTTTTATTCCAGGGTATGATTGTGGCAGCATCTACATCCACATACGAACTACGCATCACAATGACATGATGTCACGCAACCTGCACCGTGCGAGTAGCATATATACAACATCCCTACATCAACCGTCGGGCAGTTGCCACCAGACACGACAGCGGTCTGGTTGGAGGATCCTCCCTTTTCAATAGACGATGAATGATGTTTACACCCTGTTCCTCATGCCTCTAAATGATTATCTATGTGGCAATAGTTAATATTTATTTACTTAATTATATTTTAAAATTTGATCAGTACCCGTTTCAAGTAGTAGATTTTAATAAAAAATATGTTGCCTGTTCTGTGAAAAATCTGTGAATTTTATTAGTGTTTAATTGTACTGTATGTCTGTGATTGAGTTAATATACAAGTACAGACTTATTAGTGTACTGTTTGATAGTTTTCTTATATTAGCGTTTATTAAGGCGAAAGCGCCAGGGTAGCCCGCGAAATTCAAAATTTCTTACGTTTTTTGCAATTTGTAGGTCAGTCTGAGCTTGTATGTTGATTAAAATATGATTCGCGGCCGTAGCTAATATGGCTTTACAGAATTATAATAATTAGAATCAGCAATACAAGTCCATAAGTTAGCATTTATCTCAAATCTAGCGATTTCATGAAATCATGAGGTTTGAGGTAAATGCTAACTTATGGAGTTGTATTGCTGATTCTAATGATTATAATTCTGTAAAGCCATATTGGCTACGGCCGCGAATTATATTTTAATCAACACACAAGCTCACACTGACCTACAAATTGCAAAAAACGTAAGAAATTTTGAATTTCGCGCGCTACCCTGGCGCATCAACCTTAATTAGGAGAACAATGTGAGCCGCGGCACCTAATGTTCAGTCTGAGTAAACTGTGATTCAAATTGATTGTTAATATTTATTTAAATTAAGATTTTAAGATTTGATCAGTACCTGTTGAAGTAGTAGATTTGAATTTATCTGTGATTCTAACTGATTTTTAATAAAAATGTTTTATTACTATTACTGTTGTAAATTATTTACCACAATACAAGTTCCCTTCTCATATAATTTTAACGACAGCATTGATGGGAGAGGAGATTGTCCAATAGTTTAGTAATAAGGACAGTACAATATTAAACTTGTTAACATTCAATAAATCTGGATTTAATTATTGTTTATGTAATCTATTTTGTAGTTTTACTTTCAACATCCTATAACTTAACAATAAGTTTTATATTTATTTAAAACTTAAATTATAGTTAGGTAACATAGTGTAGGTGTGTGATAGGCAATTGTGCAATTCATTTTTGGCACCTATATATTGTGATCTATATGCCAAGTAGCTTTCCTGCTGTTTTAAATATGTACTCATATTCATTTGTTAATAGCATATAATATACTGTAGGTAGTCCATATATTCAAAGTACTCTGTGCTGTAGTCTTTGGGTAATAGTTTTCTGATTTTTCTGTTAGTCTTTGGGGTTATGTGATATGTTTTGACGTCTTGACGTTGAGCGAGCACTGTAAGCGCGTTAACGAGTGTACCGAATTGTTGACAGCTCTCAGCTGTCATAATCGTGATATCTAAATCGGAACACGAAATATTGATGTGAGCGGTGTGAACGATTATTTTCTAATTCGGAAAGCGGGGGATGTTGATGACGTACTTTTGACAACAACGAATACAAAAGCATAACCTAAAAATCAACGTTCTTTCCAAAAATATTAAATAAATATATGATATAAAATAATATTAAAAACAGAGGGTTGTTAAAAAAATCGTGACAATAGTACTTAAAGTGTCGGTCAAATAAACAGATAAAGTATCCACACGTGTTTCGTAAACTTCGTTATATTATGGTCTAACTTTGCTTTTTGATGAAAATACAGTCAGATATAGCTTTATAATGGATAACGCAGAAACAAGTTCTACGAAAGATGATGTGAATGTAACCAAGGAACAGGGGGAAAATAATTTTCCGCATTATACACTATATGACATTACGATAGATTCAGGTTTGCAAGACGATGAGGGCAACGAAGTTCCGAGACCTTTTACCAAAAATCAAATGCGCAAATGGTTAAAAAAAGTGAAATGGGAAAACCGCAAAGCGGAGAAACGAGCCAGAGAGAAAGCAAAAGCTAAAGAAAGGAGAAGAGAGGCACGGGAGGCCAATATTGATCTAGGACCAAACAGGAAGGCACTGAAGAAAATGAAGTTAGAAAGACCGAAAAGAAGTACTGCGATAGTAATTGATCTAAGTTTCGATCATTTGATGATGGAAAAAGATAGGTTTAAAGTAATAAAACAAATTCTCCGCTGTTACTCAATAAACAGGAGATCAGAAACTCCGGTTCAATTTCACATTACTAGTTTTGGAGAAAAAGCTAAAAGTGACATGTCTAGGCATAATGGATATGAACATTGGGATGTAAGTTGGATTCATGATAATTTTGTCATTGTTCTGCCTATTTTTGTCATTATCTATAATTAAGTTTATTTTAGGACTAAGATATAAATAAGTTTATTTTAGGACTACAGCTTACTACTTATGACAGCATGTAGCTCCTAGATTATAGTTATAGTCCTAGATCCAATTAAAGCGCAGGCCACACTGCCAGCTAGCGGGCGGGCGGGCTAGGCGGGCGAACATCGTTTCACCTCTTATTACATACTTCGGTTCACACCGGGCGGGCGGGCTAGGCGGGCGAACATCGTTTCACCTCTTATTACATACTTCGGTTCACAGCGCGAGCTGACCGAAGTATGTAATAAGAGGTGAAACGATGTTCGCCCGCCTAGCCCGCCCGCCCGCTAGCTGGCAGTGTGGCCTGCGCTTAAGTACTTAAATGTTTAGATCTAGAGTGGGAGATCTGGAGGGGATCTCACTTACTTATTAAAGTCGAGCATTTTATAGAAATAGATGAATGGGAAATATAATACAGAGCCTAGAAACACTAGATTTTATTTGAATTTCGATCCATCAGTCCTTTTCAGCAACATTGAAGTAGTTGTAATACAAAAGCTTACTCACTGCCAGCCAACATTTCCCAAAATAAAATAATTTATTCAAGTTTTCAACTTTCTGTAATTATCAATCTTGTACACAATATTGAAGCATTATAATTTATAATAACATACCTAAATATTAAGTCACAAATAATATAATTAACAATAAAATATAATATCTTTTACAATAAAATATCTTTAATGTTTTACAGATAAACTTCAATGAAGCACCATATCTTGAAGTATTTCCTAGAGAGAATATAGTATATTTAACAAGTGAATCTGATAATATCATTGAACAATTTGAAGAGAACACTGCCTATATTATTGGGGGTCTTGTAGATCACAACAAGCATAAGGTAATTTTTATATGCTGCAAAGTTAAATCCTTTCCTAGTCTGAACACTCTTTGTATTTGTGCATAATAGACAGCAAAATAAATAAAATAAATGCTAAGCATTAAATGCTGGGTAGTTTCTTTGGTTTTATGTTATTCAAAAGCACATGATAAATATGTATCTGTATTATCACAATAATCACTTAGTGGCAGTTTTACCAATAAAACTGAATGCAACCAGCACATCTCTAAACTGTGTACAAGAGCCATGTGTCAGTACTCCACAATAATGATGATACTGACAGCTTGTGAAAGCAGTTTAGTTGTGCTAATGTAGTTCAGGTTCTTCTTGATGAAATCTGCCCTTGAACGTTGAACCAATAATTATCATTTAAAAATATTCAATTTTCAGGGTCTCTGCCATAAAATAGCAGAAGAGCAAGGCATTAGACATGGACAACTGCCATTGGACAAATACATTAATATGAAAACTAGGAAAGTGCTGACAATTGATCATGGTAAATATCTTATTCATGGATACCACACACATAAATTACGTAATAGGGAATATGCATGTAATTCAAACTCTTTCATTAATTAAATATACATTGTATAGGAGTCAAGAAACAAATTGCATTTCTTTTTTTGCATTTTATAACGTACATTACTTATTTTACAATTAATTATTTTATGTTACGTTTTTTTGGTGGAACGGAACGCAAACTCGAAACGCGTCGTCTTTGAAAATGCCGGAAGTGGCATCAAAAGGCATGTGAGTAAATGTTTAAATAATCTTTTCTTAGCAAACTGCTTGAATTAAGTAGACTGAATACACTGATTTAAGTTAAGTGTAAGTGCGATTTCTGCTTGAATAAACTACAAAATATAATTTAATTTATATCATTTGTGGCTAAATAAAAGAGATGCAAGCAAAGCAGTACCGTGCCAAATGACGTCACATCATGCCTGCGACAGAAAAGGATGTTTGAACTGTAGTAGAAAATTGTTGGAGTTTCATAATTTTTCGAGCAACAGATAGTATTTGAATTTATTTTTTAATACTTTTCTTGGGTTCATATTACATACTGTCTTTTATTGATTTAGTGAAAAAAAAAATATTACATGCATATTCCTAATTCAAATAAATTAATCTAGAAAATAAATAATAATATCTTTGTTTTTTTACAGTATTTGAGATTGTCCTAAGGGTGTGTGAAGGAGTGCCATGGCAAGAGGCACTATTAAAAGTTCTGCCACTGAGGAAAGGTGCCCATGTTTGTGACAATGTTAGTAATTCTAATTCAAGCTTAGACATTTCATGTAACAGTGAACATTCAAGTTAAATTATTCTTATTAGGTATTAAGTATAATTCTTGTTATGTTTACAGTTACATCAATAAACATTTAAAAAAAAAAAATACATGTATTATGTCTTATTTATTTAAATACTTATCATAATCGCAGTGGTTGAGCGATTGACTGCTGCGCAGCATGTCGCGGGTTCGATTCCCGCACAGAACAAATATTTGTACGACCTACAAGTATTTGTTCCGAGTCTGGGTGTTTTTCTATCTATAATATGTATGTATTTACAAAAAAAATATATATATATAAGTAGTTTATCAGCCATCTCGTTACCATAACACAAGCATTAGGTTGCTTAGCTTGGGACTAGATGGCGTTGTGTGAAATGTCCAAGGATATTTATTTTATTTATTTATTTATAATAAACACAACGGTTAATGGTAGGTGACTAGTAGACATTTTATAGTATTTATCACTAGAAGCACTTTTTTATTGCAGCTACTAATAATACTTTAAGTTTTAGCATTCAGAAAAATAATTTAAGTAACTGTTCATTGGAGGAATGCCTTAAAACAATGGTTCTACTATCTATTTATAAGGAAGGTACATACCTACTTACACCAAATATTCATAACAACTATAAACCAAGTATATAAATAATTAATTGCATCAAATGCACAAAATAAAATATCAACATGATGCATTTACACAGTAAAAACATGGCTTGAAACATTTATAGTAAGTTTACACTTTTTTTACATAATTATCAACATAGAGAATACTTGCATCTCATCTGATTTTACGACATTAAAGCTAAGGCAGGCTTTAGGCAGGTAAGTATAAAAGAAAAGTTTTCAATATTGTGGGCACTAAATGCAATCCTAACTAATATTATAAAAGGGAAAGTGAGTTTTTGTTTGATTGTTACGCTTTCACGCTAAAATGGCTGAAAGGATTTTGGTGAAATATGGCACATGGGTAGACCATGACTTGGATTAGGACATAGGAAACTTTTTATCCCGATATTTACACGGAATCGAGACTGATGCGGGTGAAACCGCGGGGCTCAGCTAGTAATCGACAAGTATGAATAACTTTTGCGATGTAAGTAGTAATATCATATCTAACGCGGTTTGTACATGCTCTTACTACTCGTAGAACGATTACTACTATATGTAGTGAAGATTACAAACACGAGTCAATCTAGATTACTGGGCGAGATTTACGTTAATTTCTACTGTACCTTGTACGATAATATTCGAACATTTGTTTATTTATTATCCTAACGAGTGCAGGGAATAACTTAAACTTATCACCTTAGAAACTTTCATAGCCACTAAGATGTAAGGAATAAATAGTTTTCAGAGATTTTTATATTTTACAGGATTTAAATGCTTAAGTTATGTTTTTGAATGAAATTTTTAACAAGGGGGGCTACTAGTTCTGGATTGTTTAAATGTACATGATGTGTACCACGAACAAAATGAAATTCGTAGTTTTCATTGCTTTGCTCTAAAATTTCTCTCATTTCTATAGAATACGCGTCGGCCGAATAAGGAGAGTCTATCGCTTTGACATATAAAGTTGGACATTTTAGTCTTCTGACAAGAGCTTCGACGAACTTCTTGTCTTCTGCATTGAATAATGAATATTTCAATCTGGAGTCACGTGAGAAAAAGTATTTCGTCGGATCAGTTTGTGACTGCTTTGCGCCCCTTTTCAGTAAGTGGGGAACACTTTCTAAGGCTACAGACTTCCTAGTTCCTGCATGCCATATTTTAATCATATCTTCTAAAGTATATAACGGAGGCTCTCTGTCTAACCGTGTTTGTGCGACTATTCCTTTTCGCATGGTTTTAGAAATTCTTTCTATTACTGAATTTAAATCGTAGTCGTCGTATATAAGACTGTCTATTGCAATATAAAATTCGACCTCATCTGGGAACACAGTCGCAAAACGCATGGCAGCTATTGCTCCCATAGAGTGAGAAAGTAATGAAACTTTCTCCATCTTGAAGTACTCCTTTAGATATAAAATAATTCTCGGTAATTCCCATTGATAGTACAGCATACCTGAAAAATGTAAATGATAAAATTTACTTAAGGGTTTGTAGGTGACCGTTACTTTTATAAATAAGTGCAAGCAGCATACTAGCCACATTAATTACCTACATTTAACAAGTAAAAGATAAGCAATCATGAATTTACCAGGGGGAATCCACGATGAAAACCCATGTCCAGGAAAGTCCAGAGCTAATATAGGTCTATCTTTGATGATCATTGGTATCAAGGGGTCCCAGGTGCCTGCGTTGTCTTGCCAGCCGTGTAGTGCCAGGATGGGTTGTTGGTCGCCGCTGCCCCATAGCTTTCCCGCGATGTGCCCAAACTTTACTGGGATCTGTATTTCTTTAGTCGGCACCTGTCGATGCAAGCAGATTTATCATTAAAATGAAGTAGGTACCTCACTATAACTAGACTTGACTGCTTCGAAAAACCTTTGTGGTAGTCGACTAACTACATATTTCGAAGCATTGAGGATTATTTCATCAGACTAACACTCGAATATAAGTACCTAATAATTTTTGTATTTTTACGAGATCACTATAAGTAGTAAGTAAATCAATTATTCCTTTGTTGAAATGCAAACAAATTAGGCCCGACCCGAGCTAAAAAAGACAAATGACACTAATTGTATCGTAAATACCTAATTATAAAGTTTTTTTTAGAGATTATCTTGTTGTAAAAAAAAATAGAAATATGTAAGTACTTATAACTTTAAATTAAATGTTAAAAATGTAGAATAATGTCAGATATATTGGTTGCCCAATATTTATGCGTGCGTTCAGAAATTTATTTTGTGTAAGTAAACTAAGTCTTTTTTTTACTTTTTGATTTTTTAATTCCGGTATTTTACTTTTCAGCAAAAATCATAGTTCAATTCTTAAAATATAAATTAACTTTTCCTACACAATTCAAAATGTTTTCAGCTTGCGCCTTCGGGAACTTCGCGCATTTACATTAGAATATTCATAGCTAAGACAGGACAACGTCTATCGGGTCAGCTAGTAATTATATATAACATTATTTTCTATTGATAAATAAACGATTCTGTAGGTCAGTAGCCCCCCGGGCATTGGTCTGAGTCTGACGTCAATAGGTAGAAATACCTAATGAGTAGACTAGATGAAGAAATGGCCTTGACATTATTTTATTCAAAAGCCTTCAGCAATCATAATAAAAAATAAAAAATCGTACCTACCTACGTTTACTATCGCAGTAATTTTTGAAATTACTGAACTGAAAAAAAAAAACATTATTATGATGACAGAAAGGTAAAAAAATTGTAACTCACCTGAGTATGGAGTTTTTTACTGAGGAAAGGCAGAGTCGACTTTAAAGTCGTTCCGCTAGAGCTCAAAATCAATTGGGATAGCAACCGCTTAGCCATGTTTCAGGTTTAACTGCACAACTTTTAGGACACAACCTATAGTTAACGAGAACGCGGTAAAATAATATTAGCAGTTTTTCCTACTGCTTTATTTGTACCTATTAATACAGTGACATGTTAAAATAACCATAGTCACGAAGAGGTTAAGTTTATCGATCCGCGAACTGTCACGAATTGTTTTACTGTGATAAAATTTTCGACCAATGATAATTAAAGATAACACGTACTTTTTAGAGCTTTATGAACTTTGCTTTAGTTATGTAATTTTGCACAGTAATTGAAGATATTTCATTAAAACAGCGCGGTTTCACGTAACGCAGTGACGCAGTAACGCACGGCGCGCGCGAGAATAACATTGCCAAGGCCGAGCTCACTGTTATATTATGTGCGATACCTATTACGATTGAATGTTACTACACTCAGACAGAATGGACTTTGGACGCATAGTACAGTCGAGTTCATTAATATATTGGCCCTTTAAGGTTTCAAAAATATACAGGGTGTCCCGTAAATAATGGATAATCTCTTAAGGGGTCATCGTACTCATCATTATGAACAACTTTTACTATGAGACCAAACCTGGAATCGCGAAAAAAAAATCAGCTGCTCCCTACATTTTGACGAGTTTGATGTAGATAAAATGTACTGGTCAGCCGATTTTTTTTCGCGATTTCAGGTTTGGTCCCATAGTAAAAGTTGTTCATAATGATGAGTACAATGACCCCTTAAGAGATTATCCATTATTTACGGGACACCCTGTAGGTATGTGTCGCAGGTTTATGACAAAATCAGGTTTTTGATCAAAAACCTAGGCTTTTGATAAAAAACCGGTCGACGGAGCCCCGCTGCGGGGGGCTCCTATTCCAGCTTGCAGGGTTTAAAGGAACCTAACCTAACCGGACCTCGGGGTTGTTATTTATAATCTGTGGTATAAAACTAATGTGTGTCCGTAGCACCACTACCGACTATTGTCTACTGTTAATAGTATGTATCTATGATGGATTACTTCCTTTTCCAGAAATAAAGCGCATGTACGTTACCGAACACTGCACGAGTTTTATTAGGTTATGGGCCCAGTCCCGCTAAAATAAAAGTAACTATCAGTAAATCTTTATACGGCACAGTTTTATATCATCATGGCAGCAAATTATTCCTTAAGTGTCCCGAAGCTGAAGGGCAGGGATAATTATGATGATTGGGCATTCGCCGTGGAAAATTTTTTGATCCTGGAGGGCATCGACATTACGAAAAGCGAAGCACTAAGTGAGCAAGACAACAGGAAGGCTAAAGCTAAAATGGTGATGACCATTGACCCATCTCTGTATGTACACATCAAAAGTGAAACAACAGTGCACAGCTTGTGGACCAAGTTGAAGTCGTTATTCGACGACTCTGGTTTCACCCGCCGCATCAGTCTACTCAGAAACCTAATCTCCATTCGTCTCGAAAATTGTGACTCAATGACTGCGTACGTAACACAGTTGGTGGATACGGCACAGAAGCTAAAAGGCACAGGTTTTGAAATTAACGACGAGTGGTCGGATCGCTTTTGTTAGCAGGATTGCCAGACAAGTTCTCGCCAATGATTATGGCCATAGAACACTCAGGGATAAATATTAGTGCAGACGTTATAAAGACGAAATTACTGGATATGAGTGCAGATGTTGAAATAACGAAGTCCGAGAGCGCTTTTATTGCAAAAAATGCGAATCATAGAAATGCACGTCATTCGAACAAAGCCAGAAATCAAAATGGCGTCGGCCATGTCAGTGAAAATGAAAAAGACATAGACAACTCGAATAAGCCGGTGAAGAACATTAAATGTTATAAATGTAAAAAAACCGGACATTACAAAAGTCAGTGTCGAAATCGAAATTCTAATGCACAGAATGAAAAACAATCAAACGCATTTAGTGCAATGTTCCTGTCTGGTGAATACAGTAATAAAGACTGGTATGTGGACTCGGGCGCGAGCTCTCATTTGATATCTGAGTCAAACAAAAGTTTGTTGACAAATATCTCGTATAATACAGAAACTCGAGACATCGTAGTTGCAAATAAAGAAAGTGTGCCGGTTTTATGTTCTGGAGATCTGCAGATAACAACATGTGTTGGAAATTCAGAGTATAACATAAACGTAAACAATGTTTTATGTGTAAATAACCTAACTACAAATCTACTATCCGTGAGCAAGATCATATCCAGTGGCAACAGAGTTGTGTTCAAGAAAAATGTATGTCACATTTATAATCAATCAAATGAATGCATCGGAGAAGCTAAACAAGTTAATGGTGTATACAAATTAAACATTGTTAAGTCAGAGGAGCTATTAGCAGGAATGGCAATGGCTACCAGCAAGACTTGGCACAGGCGTTTTGGTCACATAAATAACCATGATCTGAACACTATGAGAAATGGTGCAGTGGAGGGCTTGAATTTCCAAAATAAGGCAGAAATTGACAAAAGTAATTGCACAGTTTGCTGTGAGGGGAAGCAAACAAGGTTACCTTTTCCTACCAGTTTGTCAAGAAGCAAGGAGGTGCTAAATTTGGTACATGCAGACCTGTGTGGACCTATGGAAACCAAGTCACTCGGTATGACCAGATACTTTCTATTGTTTGTGGACGACTACAGTCGGATGGCGTTTGTATACTTTCTAAAGTCCAAGGATGAGACATTCACCTGCTTCAAACATTTCAAAAATCTAGTAGAAAACCAGAAGTCAACAAAATTAAAGATTTTGAGAACTGACAATGGTGGTGAATTTTGTTCAGCAGTTATGGAGAACTATCTGAAGCAGTGTGGCATTATACATCAGAAAACAAACCCATATACTCCTCAACAGAATGGGCTTTGTGAGAGGTATAATAGATCTATAGTAGAGAAAGCCAGGTGCCTGCTATTTGATGCTCAATTTGAGAAAATTCTATGGGCGGAGGCAGTCCATACTGCAGTATATCTTAAAAACAGATCTCCGGCTGCGGGTCTTCATCAGAAAATTCCATTTGAATTGTGGATGGATAAAAAGCCAGATGTGAGCCATCTTACAATTTTTGGCAGTGTAGTCATGACACATATACCAAAAGAAAAACGTCTCAAATGGGACAAGAAGGCAAAGAAGCTTTTTCTTGTTGGATACGCTGACAATGTTAAAGGTTACAGGCTCTATGATCCCCTGAAACGCACAGTGACAGTAGCAAGAGATGTCATAGTAATGGAACAAGATAATGACAGCTTAACGTCACAGGTTATAGTGCAAGAAATAGGTGACAACATTCAGGATTCAGTGGGGGAAGAGTGTTCAAAATCTGTTCAGGATATATCAGGTTCTGACATGAGTGAAGAACAGACTGATGAACCAGATTTGACATATGTGCCTGAAGAAGAGAGCAGTAGCTCAGATGACAGCTTCCATGAATCAATGACATTGACATCAGATGACAAAGAGTTTGTTGCTCAGCAACAAAGCCCTGAAATGTCAAAGAAGCGTACTAGGCGTAAACCAGATTATTATGGTTATGCTAACCTGTGTGTGGATGAATTTTCTGGTGAAGAAATATCTCTAAGTGATGCCGTAAAAGGACCAGAAAAGGAGCAGTGGCTCAACGCAATCAGAGAAGAATTGCAGTCATTCAATGCAAGGGATGCATGGGAATTAGTGGACAAACCAGTGAACAAAACAATTGTTAAATGCAAGTGGGTTTTTAAAAAGAAGTTTAATAGTGAAAGTGAAGTGAGGTACAGGGCCAGGTTGGTGGCTAAAGGATTCAGTCAAAAAAGAGGTACAGACTTTAAGGAAACTTTTTCACCAGTGCTCAGGTACTCTACTTTGAGATTACTATTTGCATTAAGTGTAGATCAAAACTTAGATATTATCCACTTGGATGTTCCAACTGCATTTCTGAATGGTTTTTTGGATGAGTCTATTTTCATGGAAATACCAGCTTATTATAATTTTCCAGATTATGAAAATAAAGTACTTAAACTTAAAAGAGCAATATATGGATTAAAACAATCGGCTAGAGCTTGGTACCAAAGAGTAGAAGTACTATTACTAGAATTAGGTTATACCAAGTCTCAGTATGAACCATGTTTATTTATGAAATGTAGTGGAAACATCAAAGTTTATATTGCATTGTTTGTTGACGATTTCTTTGTATTTTACAACTGTAAAGATACTTGTGAAAAGTTGAAACTTGAGTTAAAAGCTAAATTTAACATAAAAGATTTAGGCCAAATTAAAAAATGTCTGGGTATGAATGTAACTGTAGAAAAGAATTCTATTACTATAGATCAGAAAGATTTTATTGATACAATTTTGAAAAGATTTAACATGTCTAATTGTAAAAGTTCTGATACTCCAATGGAAAAGAATTTAAAATTGGAAAAGGCAAAAATAATTTGTTCTGAATATCCTTATCAACAATTATTAGGTGCTTTAATGTATTTATGTGTGTTAACTAGACCAGACATAGCCTTTACTGTTAGTTTTCTTAGTCAGTATAATAACTGCTATAATCAGACACATTGGAAACATTTAAAACGGGTTTTGAAGTATTTAAATAAAACTAAACATTATGGATTAAAATATGTAAAAGGTGATAGTAGTATAATAGGATATGTTGATGCAGATTGGGCTTCATGTACAATTGACAGAAAGTCATATACTGGTTTCATTTTTACTATGTCAGGAAGTTCAATATCTTATGAATGTAGAAAACAAAAGACTGTTGCATTATCAAGCACCGAAGCCGAGTATATGGCTCTCTCTGAAGCTTGTAAGGAAGCAATTTACCTAAAAAACTTACTATCAGAAATAAATAATAACAAAATTGATAATGTACCAGTTACTTTATTAAGTGATAACCAAAGTTCACAAAAGTTGGCAGCTAATCCTTTATTCCACAGAAGGACAAAACATATTGATGTTAGACATCATTTTGTCAGGGAATGTTTAGCAAATAAATCAATAAAAATATCTTATTTATCTACAGCTGATATGCCAGCAGATATGTTAACGAAGAGCCTTTGTCATGTAAAGCATTATAAATTTATAAATAGTATAGGGTTGTCACAAATAAAATAAATAATGTTGGTTTGTTTAATAAATTGAATATAAGTTTTTTTTGGGTAGACATTATTTTTATAAGTGGGGGTGTTATTTATAATCTGTGGTATAAAACTAATGTGTGTCCGTAGCACCACTACCGACTATTGTCTACTGTTAATAGTATGTATCTATGATGGATTACTTCCTTTTCCAGAAATAAAGCGCATGTACGTTACCGAACACTGCACGAGTTTTATTAGGGGTGCCCCTGACGTCGGCCGTCTTCTCCCGGTTCTTGATCAAAATCCTAGGTTTTTTAATCAAAAACCTGATTTTGTCATAAACCTGCGACATATGAAGTATGAACGTCAAAAAAGTTAATATTACTGTGACAACTGTAAGCATCATTAAATTGTGGTCAAGATTTAGATCCGTATTACAGAAGGAAACTCAAGCACTGATCTTTGTTTAAATCTAGTTTAAAACTAGTTTCAACCATTCAAATGCCTTGAATCTAGTTTTAAGTAATGCTTGAGTATTGAGTGACGTTCTGTATACGAACCTTTGATTCATTAATATGTGACTGCTTTTGTTTTTGCTTTTTCGACTTTTCCTTTGGCTGTCTGTTACCTATCCCTACATGTTACTGAGAAAAAGCAGTCGCATATTAATTAATCTAAACCTTGACCACAATTTAATGATGCTTACCTACCTATACTTGTCACAATACTGTGAGCTTTTTTGACGTTTATATATTTTTGAAGCCTGAAAGGGTCAATATATTAATGAACTCGACTGTACCAATTATTAATCATAGTATTTTAGTCATTTATGTCATTATCTTTTTGGAACAAAGTTCCTTATCGGACGGTACGAATACGAACTTGGCCGATGGGGGCTGGGCGAAAAAAAATTTAAGATTTCCCCGTCACGAAATTCCGTCACGACTCACGACCCTTGTGTGTTTTGTTTTATATTTTAATATTTAAAAATGTAACATTGAATACTATAAAATTAAATAAAGGTTGAAAAACAGATTGAATTGCCGATCGTTGTATGTGACACAGCACAGCCGGACAAGTAACAGTAGTTAATATATAATGGAATAGTGATGAAACCAAAAAAAAAGAAAAAATATTATCTTAAAAATAAAAAAAAAGATATTAGTGAAAATAAAAAACAAAAATTTATTTTTAGTGGAGTGTTGAAAGAGTGTAGTGTTTGTGCAGTTGTGTGTGTGCGTGTGTGGGGGTGGGTGGGGGTGTGTGCGTACATCCGTGGGAATTAGTGAAGGGGAAGGGAAGCTACAAGTTATGTGCAGGGGCACAAGATTTTTTCCGTTTCGTCATAGGTCAGATTCCGAAGCCATTGCCTTTAAAGTAACCTTGGCTACGAGTATGTTTCCAGGGATCCTTAGTGTGGATTTGTTGATGGTGTTAAAGACACGAACAGGGAGAAAAATACCGTTCTCACTGGGGATTGCCAGCCTATCAGCTCCTACCCTACCCCTTTGGGTGGAAGTGAATTGTCTCCCTGACGCCGCAACAAGTTTAAGGAGAGATTTCAGGATGTAGAGCTGTCGGACGCGGAAGACCTCATCTGCTTCCCTGTACTTTCTGTCCGACGTTTGGTACAAGTTTCATGTAGATACCTTCAACTAGTTCATGAGATGAGAGAAAAATAAAGTTCAAAAATTTGAGCGCGTTTTTCTCGAAAGCGGCAAATTGAGTTGTTGTATTTTTCGTTAGCACGGCAGCACAGTTTTATCCCAGTAAATGATTTGGATACACTAATAATAAGTACAATAACTCGAACATTAATTGTATTTATGACTAGCGAACAAATATTGGAATCCCGAGCCCTACATAACATAAGTGGAACAACTAATAGTTATTGTACTTATGACTAGTAATATGTGAGTAGTTCAATACTGACGTCACCACAAGAATGATTATTGTATTTATGATTAGTGTATTTGTTATGAAGTTTTAGTTATTGCATTTTTGCTTACTGAAAAACCGAGTTCCTGAAGAATTCATAAAAAGTTACTTAGAGAGAGTTACAGATCTCGATTTGCTGATTCCGAATATATATATAACTCAAAATCGTCCAAAATCGAGTTATTGCATTCTTCGTTAGCACGGCAGTACAGGTCTGCTATTACAATAGTGTCAGAATGGTCTATCATTGATTTCATAATTGTTGATTTTGACAAGTTTGGTAATCTACTAATATAATGTCGTCATAATGCCGTCATTATGACTTTCCAATGGTCAACCACTGACACTCCATTGTATTAAATTATGAATTTAGCAGATTACGAACTTTTAGCAAAATGACAATGCAGTGACAATGGGATCGTGTTGGAATGTCAAAAATAGCAGACTTGGGGCCCGTTCGTCTGTAGGATATCGTCGCGGTTTTCCAACGGAGACTTTGTACCTATGTAGGTGATTCTGGTATTCAATCTTATCTAGGTATAATAATACTAGCAGGGACCTTAATTTACAATTTTAATTACTACTTACATTAATAACTTAGTAACAATAATTAAAAATAAATATTCATAAACTTAAATTATTCTTTTCTATGAAGTTTTTAATTAATGGTGCCACTATTTCAGGGTTATTTAAATGAACGTGATGTTTGCCGGGCACAAAATGAAATTCGTATTTGTCATTCTGTTCTTCTATAATTTCGCGCATTGCAATAGAAAACTTGGAGGTAGAGAAAGGAGAGTCTGTCGCTTTTAGGAATAACATTGGACACTTCACTCTTCTGACGAGAGCTTCGACAAACATTCTGTCTTCAGGAATAAGTATGACGTACTTCAGTCTCGAGTCCCGCGAGTAATAATATTTATTGGGATCGGTGTTTGATTGCTTTGCGCCCCTTTTCAATAGGTGCTGAACACTCTCTAAGGCTATAGACTTGTTCGTTGCTAAATGCCATGTTTTAGTCATTTCTTCTAACGTATACGTTGGTGGTTTCCTTTCCAACCAAGCTTGAGACACAAAATCCTTTTGTAGCAGTTTGGGATATATAGTGTTTACTAATTTATTTGAATTTTGGTTTTCTAATATAAAACTGTCTATTGCTATAAAAAAATCGACGTCATCAGGAAACACGCTCGCGAAGCGCATACCAGCGATTGCCCCCATAGAATGAGACAGTAAGGAAACTTTATCCCACTTGAAGTGCTCTTTTATATATAAAATCATCCTTGGCCAGTCCCATTCGTTGTAAGTCATACCTGAAAATGAAAAACACATTGAAATCTTCGTACGGTAGAGCGGCTTTCTGTGAATTCTCAAAGATGGTGTACGTGTACCAACGACCAATATAGCCCAATGGGCTATATGGTCGTTGACGTGTACCTATTGGATTATAACAATTTCGTAGGTATACTATTGGGGTAGGTAAGGAAGTTATATTTTTTTTATTGAGTTGCTATGATTGCGATATGTAAGGCCCACAATTATAGTAATTGTGTATGTGTACCGGGAGTCCAGGACGAAAACCCATGCCCAGGGAAGTCCAGAGCTAATATAGGTCTATTTTTGATGATCATTGGTATCAAGGGGTCCCAGGTGCCTGCGTTGTCTTGCCAGCCGTGTAGTGCCAGGATGGGTTGTTGGTCGCCGCTGCCCCATAGCTTTCCCGCGATATGCCCAAACTTTACTGGGATCTGTATTTCTTTAGTCGGCACCTGTCGATAAAAATCAATAAATTAATAATCATGAAGATCTAGTCGGTATTTTATAACGACTTTATAGCAACTAGCTTTGTCCGCGACCCGCTTCCCGTGAAAGTCGCAAAATCATAAACGTTACCTCATCATCATCTTTATCCCTATAACCTTTAACTAATCTTTCAGCAACGGTTGCGACAACCCATCCATAACACACCAACACCTAATAGCCCATTAGGTTTAGGCACCGCCAAGTCAGTTTTTCCATTGCTTAGGTAGGTAGTAGGTAAGGTACCTACCAATAAATAAATCAACCATCACCGTTGTAAGTAGCCCAATTGATATATAAAGTCATCAAAGTAACAGTAAAAATAGTATGCAGGTCAATTAAACTACAATCTATTATTAAGAATGGTCAACACCTAACGGATCTTGAATGTGCCAAGCAATTTGCAAAACTTGTGCAAAACTTGATCCACAAGCGGCTGCAGCGACAGCGGTGGGAGCCATGAGTGGGTCGCACGTGCATCTAAACTCGCTGAGTCTTAAGGACGTTAGAGTTGCACTCAAGCGCCTTAAACCGAAGCATTCAGCAGGCCCGGATGGTATACCACCCTTCCTATTCACGGATTGTAGTAGAGTATTAGCGGAACCTCTGCACTATATATTTAATACATGTCTCCAATCAGCGGCGTTTCCAACTCGATGGAAGATAACGCGTGTCATTCCAGTCCCCAAAGGTAAGGCAGGATCGGACATCAGTGGATATAGACCGGTGGCAGTGTTGTCGACGCCGGCCAAGATTTTCGAGTCAACCATCCAGCACAGCATGCAGGAGCAGGTCCACGCTCAGCTATCGGATGCGCAGCATGGGTTCCGACCGGGGCGCAGCACTACCACCAATCTCCTTAACTTCATGTGACAGGTGGTGCCAGCGGTAGATGCTGGTGTGCAGGTTGACGCTGCTTATTTTGACTTCCAAAAAAACGTTCGACACCGTCGATAATGACATATTATTACGTAAGTTAGCAGAAATCGGTTGCTCACCACATCTATTGCATTTCTTAGCCAGCTATATGCAAGGCAGACAGCAGTATGTAGACTACAATGGCTGTGAATCCGATCCGTATTATACCTGGTCCGGGGTGAGTCAAGGCCGCAACTTGGGGCCTCTGGAATTTATAATAATGGTAAACAATTTACCAGAAGTCGTCAAAAATGGATCTTGTTTGTTATTCGCAGATGACCTCAAGTTGCTGTTAGAAGTCCAGACAGTCTGATTGCAGTTGTTTGCAGGATGACATTGATAGGATAGTGGAATGGAGTCATGAGAACAGGCTCTACTTCAACGTATCTAAGTGCTCGGTGATAAGTTTTACCCGCGCAAGTGCACCTCTACTCTACGAGTAATGAATGCAGTACCGATGCAACGAGTCACGCAGGTACGTGACTTAGGGGTTGTTCTCATTCCAGAACTGTTGATTCGCGATCATATATCTAAGATCTGCAAAAAGGCATTTAGAAACTTGGGGTTTGTTCTGAGGCAGACGCGAGACTTTACCAGCATCACAGCATTCGCAGCCATGCCCATCAGAGTCCTGTATGACGCATTAGTCAGGAGTCATCTGGAACATAGTGCTGTCATATGGGCTCCACATGAGGCTAAGTACTCAGTGATGTTGTAGCGAGTCCAGAACAAATTCACACGCCATCTGTACAAGAAAATTTATGGGGTGTACCCATTTTACCCTTTGATGTACCCTACTCTATTCGTACTGGGTATGGTTGGGTACAATTAACTCGGGGTACGACGGGAATTTGCACTGGTGTCTTACATAGTGAAACTGCTCCGAGGCATAGAGCACAACCCAAGAGTGCTGCAGCGGTTGCACTTGTACGTACCGGACCGTTATCTTTGTAGGCGACGCTCCTCGCCACTGCTGGTTATACCATCAGCCACGACCAACTTGCTGGCCAAAACCCCTTTGACTCGAGCAATTCGCACCATCAATCATATTCAGGTCGAAATTGATGTATTTACATGTTACTCTCCGGGGGTGAATTCGCAAAAGTACTACTATTTAGATTATGTTATAATTTTATAAACAAAGCTTTTTAGATATATTTTGTACTTTAATTTTAATTTTGGGTGTGTGACTTGGCAATCGCATTAGGTTAAGTCCTGTAATGGTAGTTTTTAGGCATTTAAATAAATAAATAAATAATTTATCAATCTTCTTTCCGGGCTTACTTCGGTCATTATCCTTTAGATAATCGCGATTAGTACGTAAGCATGTAGAAAATACGAATCACAATAATTGTACGAGTATTAAACCGAACTTGGAAAGTAACTTACTTGAGTGTTTATTTTTCTGTAGAACGCAGAAAGAGGCGTCCTGATTTTTGGAACTTTATAGGTAAAACCCGTGTAGAAGAGTTTGGCCATGTTTCGGGGTATACCAAATTTGTCAAAGTAGGTAGGTAAGTAGTTGGAGTAACTTTCAGGAACTGAATAAAAAAGTATCACTTAACATTTAAGGTATCGGTTCTTATTTAATATGTAAGGGATATAATTATTCACTTGTTATGTATTTCCACAATCATGTGTTTAGGTAATGCATGAAGGCCATTGAACTGTGGATATTATAGCAAAATATTTTGAATTAATCACCTACATTTAGAATGTATCCAAATAAACAATGGTCACAGACACTTTTGCGTTTTTAACAGTACTACGTTCGACGCAAACATTATATTGTCATAGTCGTGCTCCGTTATATGAATCAACTGTTAAACTGAATGGAGTTTGGACTTAGATATAGGTAGGTACCCTAGATACCTAATCGAGTTTTATTACGAAAATAGCCAGTAGAGTATTTAGCGGAGATATCATATCAATTGGTCTCACGATTA
This sequence comes from Cosmia trapezina, assembly GCA_905163495.3. Taxonomy (NCBI): domain Eukaryota; kingdom Metazoa; phylum Arthropoda; class Insecta; order Lepidoptera; family Noctuidae; genus Cosmia; species Cosmia trapezina. The sequence continues at coordinate 13,493,857 of LR991028.1, forward strand.
CTTATTTTATTTTATATCCAGGATATTATATCTATACTTTTTTGCAGATAATATATCCATAACCTTTTTTGCACTGGTCGGTGCCCTTGGCTAGCTATTTACAAAACTGGTATCATCATAATCACATGGTGGATTTCGCACTTTGGACTTTACAACTACCTACTTGAAATGTATTATGTACCGTGACACATCATGTAATAAAGAGTCACGATTCGCGACAATGATCACTAAGCGTCTGATGCAATCATGTAACATAACTATCGTCATCGTAAGGACTCTTCTAAACCCTGATAAAATCAGACGTGAACCTTGTGTAGGTAGCCGGTATGGTCGCCGAGTATTTTTAACAAACTTGTGAGCAGTGCGCCGCCGGAGCTAGACAAGAATAAACTGCATTGTGCTGCCATTCTTCGAAATTGTGCGTCAGAAAATCTGATCTGTCTAGTCAGATTACAAAGACAACCCGACAGCTAGACACACACGAGTCAAATCTATTCACAGTATCAAATTGTTTTGAAAACGTTAGTACAGATTATTGAATTTAAGGCTCTTACAGGAGTGTATGTCATTAGTGCTACAAACATGTGTGCGACATGTCATTAGTTCGACAGGTCGTTTGTTCGACAGGTCGTTAGTGCGACAGGTCTTTAGTTCGATAAGCAATGTACGTTTAACAGATATGACTTACACATAGTGTTTTTTTTTATTTCCCATAACTCTAGGGTATTAATGAGACCATTATTATGAACAACTTTTACTATGGGACCAAACGCAAAATCGCGAAAAAAAAACCAGCTTTCCCCTACATTTATGTTCGCATAACTCGTCAAAATGTAGGGAGCAGCTGATTTTTTTTTCGCGATTTTGGGTTCGGTCCCATAGTAAAAGTTGTTCATAATGATGGTCTCATTAATACCCTACAGTTATGGGAAATAAAAAAAACACTATGTGTAAGTCATATCTGTTAAACGTACATTGCTTGTCGAACTAAAGACCTGTCGCACTAACCACCTGCCGAAATAATGACATGTCGCAGACATGTTTGTCGCACTAATGACATACACTCCTCTTACAGACAGAGGCGATATCGCGTCGGCGACGCGATATTGCGATATTATATCCGTAGAACAATATCGCGTCGCGACGCGATATCGCCTCTGTCTGTAACAGCCTTTACTCGTAGCTTGGCTTGATGTTAGAATCATGTAGGTACCTAAACCTCACATTATAAATAGAATATATGTGCAAAAATATTGTACGTGTTGTTTAGACGGTGCCAGTTAATTGCCCTTCAATTTTATGGTATGCCATAGTCAATAAACTTGCACCGTGTAAATAGAGCTTAAGTGTAGGTGCTTAATATCGATCAGATCAAGGTAACCAAGGCACTGAGAATTACCTATAATGTAGTTTCCAAATGGGAACTAGAGATGAGGAAGGATAAATAAAATTATTAATTCATAGTATTTATTTCCTGTATGTAATACGCGTCACTTCAACGTTTGTATGAGCATATATTGCATATTTATAAGCATTCAATCAAGTTGCCTAGACTTTTCCCAACTACTGGTCGGCTTCCATTTTTATAAGCATTGTCACATGAAATTGTTTTTGAAAGTAGGTTGGTAGGCACAAAGAGAGACTACAAAGGGTGATCTGATTGCACGGATAATACGTGTTCAGGGTGACGATAAAAAAGTCAACAATGTAAAAATTATGTCATCGTTTTATTATCAGACAAGACAAAACATGAAGCACACACACACATGAACCATTTAATAAGGGATCTTGTAAGACAACGTCATTACTTATACTCATTGTAAGTATACAGTTGTGGTAACTATCGATTCCAATAATAAAGTAATATTGGCTGTAAGTTTTATATCGCTAAGGTTACATACTTAAACAATATAAATTTTGTGACTTTCGCTGTCTAATAATTCAGATTAAAAATTCTTAATTCCTTGCACTTTTACTTAAATCGGAGAATATAGACAATCAATATCTCTTATCTAAAAATATTACAAAGTAGGTACCTACCTACTTATTAACATCAGGCTACCGAGTGCGCAGTGGCGCCCTCATCGTTTGTTTGGTTATTTCTTATAATTTAGAAACGATGAGGGCGCCACTGCGCGCTCGGTAGCCTCTTTTAAGTAACCGTCAAGTAAAAATCAAGGAATTCAAAAAACGACGACATCAGTAGAAAGCTTATCTACGTATCAAAAATATCACATTGAAGTATCTAAATATGTTTAATTTTTACCTAAATTAAGTCTTACATAAGCACCCACATGACACAGTCTCATAATCGGTACTTTACACAAAGAAGTAACCGTTTTAAAATTATAATTGCTTGGGTAGATCCTGATTTTGGAGCCCACGTTTTACATGTTTCACGCGGCAGGTGCGCACAGCTCTAGAGGTAGGTCAGGTTCGGTGAGACCTCGTCGCATCGCGTTCAGCAGCGAGCACTGTCCCCGCGCGTCCAAGTCGAGCGCCCACAAGGCAGCGCCACGTGCGCCCGCACGCCTGGCCGCTGCGCCCGCGCCGCCCACGTCCGCTCCACTTAGGTACGACGCCCATTGCCCACCGCGAACGCTGAACGTACCCGCAGAACTTCGACTCTCTTTCCACTGATGCGTCGCTAAACCATCTGCGACCTGTGCCAAATAAAATAACATTAGCAATACACTACATTTTTTGAAGAATCATCGAGCTTCCAATCGAAAGGCACCGACTTCGGCAAAAGAAAATACGATTCCTAGAGCTGCTAGAGCTCCTCCTAGATTCCTAGAGCTACTAGAGCTCCTAGTTCACCGACTGCCTTTGCGATCACCAACATGGAGTATGGCTCTGCCAGAAAGTAAGCCCCACTCAAAATCATAAGGCATATTAATATCGTGGTACTTAATTAATTGCTAAAAAAAAAAAAAAATGTCGCGTTTATTCAATTGTTTGGATAGGTAGGACTCGTAATATCTTGGGTTCATAAAGGGCACTCAATGTCGAAATCTTGAGATAATAAATGTCTGCAGGTCATGCAAGTAGGTACATACATATTTTGCACCATCACTGATTTCTAATCATGCGGATCTACGCATGCTGCATTATTTATCATGTTACTCCGTTACTCGTACGTTCACACGATGAACATTGACGTATTCACTATCTTTCTTATCAGCTGATAGGAACCGTGTCGCGAGATAGGACAAATAAATAGGTACCGTACCTATGCTATTGTCTGTAACGGAAAACGGTTTTAGGTTGACCTTGCTAGACGTTCCGCAATTTCATTTGATTATTTCATAAAATGAAATGCCTTTTTTTCTATAAAGAGTCGACTAGGTTAAGCGGTTAAGTTATAAATGATTTAAATTACATATTCACTCATTACGTGAGTATGGAGAGAATCTGTTTGTTTAATTACCAAATTTTTTTCTGACCTGCGGAATAAACGTAGGCGATCCGCCACAATAAAGAAACGACAATGCACAAAAGTGTAATTAGGTTCAGACTCGTAGCATTACCAAGTTAACATTTTGGTTTTGTATGTTGAACCTGTTTCTGTACTAACCTCATAGTAGGCCAAGAACCCAGGCACTCGAGTGTACGGTCCAGGTTCTCCGGGGCCAGTGACTGGGGCTCCAAGACCAGCGTTTGCAGCGCTGCGCAGGCTGTAGGACCGCGCATACGCAGGAACTCCTAGTACCACATGACGAGGTGGCAACACGCTCGTCCAATACGATAGGGACGAGTTCTGCACAAAACAAATTAGGTACATGTGGCAAAATCAATTAAAAAAATTGCTATAATTAATTAATTTACGATTCATGGAAGAGGTATGTCAGCGGCTAGTGGACACTCATTAGGTAGTCACACGCGTTTTTAGTGAAGGGCTTCTTAGCTTGCAGTAAAAAAGGTTACATAAAAAGAAAAGTCCTGACTGACTGACTCATCAACGCCAAGCCCGAACCTAGAAAGCTGAAATTTTGCACAGAGGTTCCCTTTATAATTTAGACAAGGAATAAAGCAAGGATTTTGTTCCCGTGGGATATTTTCCGACATCCACGAGGGTGAAGCCGCGCGGGAAGTGCTAAACTTGCAATATAATTGGAACTTTATTCTCATCAGAATCTCTTGATTTTACCTTTGTCTGCAGTCAGTACATTTTAAGTTTTGAGAATCGGGATTCCAATATTCACACATTCACATTCGGGATTTCGGGATTGCATCTTTTCTTGTTAGCAAAATATTTATCTATTTAAAACAAGACTTACCAAGCTATTAACTCCTCTAACATGACTAGATTCGAGTGGCACCAAATATGAAGTCTTTCCAGTCGAGGATGCGTAATAATCATTAGCAGCAATCGCGACCCAGTCTAACTCTGCGGCTAGAACGTAAGGCTTGTACGCTAATTGTGCAATCTCTGGTGAAGCGGAGACCATGGCTGATAGCTCCAAGTCTTGAGGACGTAGGGTCTTTGACAACTCTGTCAGTAGTTCGGCGAAGTTGTCCCTTTCTTTAGTGTCCACTGTAGCATTTGTGCATGGAGTCTGAAATTATATAATTGTAGAATTAGCTTCATCAACGCTTTTGACTTGATTAAGGTGACATTTGCTTTGTAGTACGGACTACGTACAGCTACAGTTAATTATGAGGCTAGATCTGTTTTAAAAATATTTGCTTCATTAAATAAATATTCAGAAAACATAAATAGTTTACCTGTTTACATCCAGGATATTGCCAAGCAATCTGAACTCCATCAAAGTGCCATCTTTGTAGGAATTTCAATACGGAGTCTACGAATGTCTTTCTGTTTTCTGGGCTTGATACCATTCTACTCCATTTTCTGCTTTCAGAGTCCGTTAGTCCACCAGCACCAATAATAACTTTGACACCTGTTTGCTGCAACTGAGTCAACTTGCCGTAGAAGTCTGGAAGAGAGCCATCATCATTGTACCTTTTAGACAAGGACTTGACAATCAAAATAATCGGTACTTAAGTTTCTTTTATACATACCATTTTCAAGATCCAGCTCTGGATTTCCAGGCACCAAATTGAAGGAATTTCCATCAAGATGAGCCCAAGCGTATATTATGTGCGTGCAGAGAGTTGGGTTTACTTGTTCAGGTCCAAAGCTGCCTTTGCCGGACCTGAGATTTAAAAATGATTTGTCAACTATTTTGTCGTAATGTTATAATGTGTTATCTTTCAATAATAGATTATTTGCTGTCTTTACCTATAGAAAGCCCAGTTAGTGAAGTAGCATCCCACGATAGGTTTGTCCTCTTGCGTCTCTTGGGGTTCTAATCCTGCTAGGCGCAGTGCAGACTTTGTTCTACATTTTGCCTTCTCTGGCCAGTCGCAGTGGTTCTATATAATTAAAATCATAAGATAGTGTAAGATTAGGTACACATATTACTTAAAGTGAAGTAATGATTAGCAACTGTTTAGCCATACATTTTGACGTTTGTCTGCTTTTAATTCCACCTTAAGTTCAAATAGCTTTACATATCAAGCATTGAATAATTCTGTACCTATATTTAAGCCACAGCCGCTTTTAAATGTTAACTTACCTTATGCCAGTGCAGCGGTGCGGGACACTCTAGTTGCATCCAGTGACCGTTGAGACATAAATAATATTTGCTGCATTTGCTTTCGTCTGCTTTGAATACGTTTCCAGTGCACGACGTGCTTGCAAGACTTGGACCCTGTCAAACATCACAATTTAAAGATATTACTTATAAAAATCTTTAGATAATAGTTAAAGCTGTAAAGGGGTTACTTACACTGTCAGTGTCTAAGTCCGTGTCGGTGCCAATACCAGCATCAGTATCAGTGTCGGTATCAGTATCAGTATCAGTATCAACTTCTTCTACAGGTATCATCACTGGGATATCATCCGGTTCCTCAATGTCCGGAGTGGGAGTGGCACTCGGTATCGAGATTGGGATGTCAGTTTCTGCATTTTCTGCTTGCACTGTTAACATAATGTAAAATGTTTATTACTTTTTGTTTTACTTGGCCAAATTTTGATTTTTTTATCGACTGTCTCTTACATCGAAATTCGAACGGTTATAAATATTGTCAATATAGTGATAAGGTAGGTAAAATCTGATTTCAAACTTACAATCTTCAAGTGAGCACCTCGGTGGTGCTTCACTGCCACGCAGCACATGATTGATGGTAGCGAGGAGGGGTGACTTTCCACAGCCGCAGTTTCTTCCGCTAAAGTCATCAAGGTCAAGGGACCACGCCATACTGCCTCCCAATCCCATGGAACGGACATACTCTGCCTTGTGGCGAACCATAAAGTCATCGTCGAATGACACCCATTGGTCGTCGAAGCTGGCGTACGGACCCATACGACCACCTGGGTCACGGGATACTTGCCAGCCCTTCATTCTGATGCGGTCGCATATCTAGGGGAGAATACATAAAATGTAATTATCATAGCAGAAACTGTCAGTAGACTACCCAGTCTACTGCAGTCTACTGTATCTACTGTATCTACTGTATTTAAATGTGGTACAGGCTACCCAGCCTGTACCACATTTAAATAATATACAACAATTTTTAAGTAAGTCAAGTGCACATTGAGCATTCCATTAATGTAGTGCCTTTAACCTTTTGGGTATTTAGTAACTTTGTACAGTTTACTTCAGTACGTAACAGCAGATTCATAATTTTCATTAAGTTATAACTCACTTCGTAGAATGACAAGAATCCTCTAGCTCTAGTCTCATCACCAGCCTCTCCACCCGCGTAGGAAGGAACTCCGAGGCCAGTTCCTGCGTTTTCTTCCAACGAAAATGATTGGCCGTAGAATGGCACACCTAATATGAGCTTCTCAGGAGCTGCTCCTTTGTCGATCCAGTAGTGCACTGTGAAGTTCTGCGGAAAAATACAGTTGATATTATTAGGGCCTTTGAAACAATAGTCATTTCTAATTTTAGTTTCTGGTAAGGACTTACAGTGTTCAACGTTTTGTCTATGTCTCCGTCGCTAGCATACATTGGTGATACATGTCCAGTCTTCTTATCCCATTGACCGTGGTAGTCGTACGTCATTAGAGAAATCCAATCCAGATTTTTGGCTAGCGTCGCTACGTCATAGCCTGAAAAATTGAATAAATATCAACAAGCTGAAACTAATGTATTAACGAATGATTGAGGGCTGAGAAAAGAAATCGTGTCTTACCAGCATCTATGACTCGTTTGCTGGCTGAAACAGCGGCGGAGAGCGATAAGCCGCGAGGCTTGAAGGCAGCTCGTAGTTCCTTCACAAGACTAGCAAAGCCTTGCTTGTCAGAGCTTGGACCCTTTTCACAGTTCACCTAGAAAATAAGATTAATGCCCTAAGTTACCTTTGTTCATTTACAATCAGGATCACACTTTTTTTTATGTTCGCCTACACTGTCTCACTGCTCAGCAAAGGGGAGGCCTGTACCCAAGTGCTAGGATCAGAAATAACTTTTGATATTGTTTGTAACACTCACCTGCCAGCACTTAGGATACTCCCAGTCGAGGTCTAATCCATCGAATTCATATTGTTCGATAAAGTCTAGAGCGTGAATCACGAACTTCCTTCGCGCTGATGGACTGTTCACCATTCGTGAATACTTGTCACTCGCCGAGTCATCCCATCCTCCAATTCCAAGGACCACTTTCACGCCCTTCTCTTTTAGAGATACAACCTTTTCATAAAATTCTGTAAAATGTGAAAAGTAACCAGTTAGTTATTGTTGATAATATTATGTCAGAAATAAAATAGTAGAACTTGTTTTAAAAGCTACTTTACTTACTGTTTTCCACATCCAACCACATGTCATGTGGTTTGATTACTAGGCGCTTTGTGTCCAGGACAGCAAACGCGTACACTATATGGGTGCAAAGCGAGGGATCAATGTCGCTAGGTGTGTATTTTCCTGGTCCGGGTCTGAAAAAAGTTTAAAATTTGTAAAAATTAAGAAGAACGAACATTATAACTAATTAATGGTTTATTTTTTGTTTTTTTTTTTTATATTTCCATGTGAGAGCATAAAAACACATAATTAAGTTAATTACCTGTACCAAGCCCAATTAGTGTAATAGCAGACGACCTTGTAGCGTTCTTCCAAATGGGTACTGACTGCAGTCGTGGGCCTTTTAGTAGTCGTGTCTGCCATGGGTTGTTTATGCGTCGTCATTTGTGTGGGCCTTGGAGTCGGCTTCGTGACGGGCCGCACTTGAATATCATCCAGATCTTCGTCTATTTCGTTTGGAGGATCTATTATTGGGTCAGATAATATTGTTGTATCTACGCTAGGATCTAGTAAACCGTTCTTGATTGCGTTGACAAGTGGATGCTTGCCTTGCCCACATCTAGAGAAGATAAGAAATTGTTAAATACAATTGAGATTCGTAGGCTTGTTCATTTTCAAAAATATATCACTTTTACATGGGTTAAAGATTTACTCAATATAACGTTTCTATCTACTCACCTATTTCTAAAATCGTCAAGATCAAGAGCCCAGACCATTCCACCAGCGAGGTCTAATGATTTTATGAAGTTCACTTTCTTTTTAATGATTTCAATATCATCGAACGACACCCATTGGTTGCCCTTGTATGCGTATGGACCCATTCGCTGGTTAGGATCCTTTACTACCTTCCATCCGTTATATCTGATGCGATCGCAAATCTAAAACAAGAAAGAAGATATTAATAAATTCATGATTATATTTTTTTGGTTGATTAGCAATCCATTATGGTATTTGTGGTTCTTTACCTCATAATAAGACAAGAACCCTTTAGCTCTAGTATATTCTCCTGCTTCACCGCCGGCTGAAGCTGGAGCGTTTAAGCCAGTAGCTTCATTGCCCAAACTGAGGGTCTGTGGCGAGTCATCGTCGGCACCCAAAGTGAACGTCTGTCCGTACATTGGCATACCCATTATCAGCTTGTTCGCTGGCGCCCCCTTTAGCATCCAATAATGAATTGTGTAGTTCTGTAATTAAACAAATTGTTTTATTATTCGAGATGTCCTTTACTTTTTGTCTCATTGTTGGTTTCGTTCAGGAATACTCATTGTCATATTGAGGTGTTTACAAATTCTTTGTTCGGATGTACAGTGGGGTGCATCAATTGGGTACCCCAGTTGTACTAAAATTAACTTTGCTACAACTTTGCAATTCAAACAATACATCCCTAAGAATAATACAAAAAGTGTTTCTAATGCCCGGACGAGATTCGAACTATCGACTCATTGGTTATACAATGATTACCGCTAGCTCTTACCAACTAAGCCAGTTAGGTAGTTAATATCTCAACGAATTATCAATCTACTTGGCGTTATAACTCTGTCTCTGTCTATGAAATTGCAGTGAATGAATAGTTTGTTAGTAGAGGGTAGTTATGCATACATTTTACTAATGAAGTTAACTATAATGAAGTTACCGTCTGATGAGTCTACTTTTGCTTCACCTTTCGCATTTGTCTAGGAACCCATTTGTCTCAGTTGGCAAAATATGTCTAATAAGGTAACTGTGAATTAACAATTCAAATTATTGTAAAATATAAATCTTTGTAGTTTTGTTACATAATATCAATAAAAAATATTATTCAATGATTATTAAAGTATTTTATTTTTCTTGATTTTTAAATTCTTTAGAAATATTACTAAAATAAAATTAAGTAATATTTCTAAAGAATTTAAAAATCAAGAAAAATTAAATAGGTTAAATAAATAAAAAAAAAAATAAAATAAAAAAATACAAAAAAAACTTACCTAAAATAGAAAAATACTTTATATTAAAAAAAATATAATGCATGACAAAAAACAATTGGTGCTTAAGATTTGAACCTCCCACCTTATGCACGGCAAGCGGTCTTGAAACCTCGGGTCTATTTAGACGTTGAGTAACTCTTCGTAAATGTCAACCCTATTATTGCTTATCGTTATAAGGAATATTAGAAGTATTAAAGTTTTATTGAAAAAGACAATAACAAAACAGACTTAAGTAAAAATAAATACTAACATAAACTTATTTATTCACAAAAACAATACATTAAATATAAAAATTATAATAAAATGTTTTTTGCAAAATACAAAAACCAACTTCGGACTATCGCGGATTTGAACCCACATGTCTTTTGAGGGGTTCCCAATTGATGCAGCCGACTGTACTTACAGTACGTTCTGTTGATCAATTAAATGATGCCATTTGCCAGTTATGTAAATAATAAAGTCCTTACCGCATTGAAGTAAGTGGTGCCGTCTTCCGGGTGGTAGTACAATGGTGCTACATGACCAGTCCTCTTGTCCCACTGTCCGTGGTAGTCATAAGTCATGACAGCGATCCAGTCGAGGTGACGAGCCAGTACTGGCACGTCATAGCCAGCGTCTATGACTTTCTTGTTAGGAGATACGGCCGCTGATAGAAGCAGACCCTTAGGTTTGAATTTAGCTGATAACTCCAGGACGAGGTCGGCGAAACCTTCCTTGTCTGAATCAGGACCCTTTGAGCAATCAACCTGTGGATAATAAAATTGTAGGAAATGTTAGTAAGAATAATAAACTATAAAGTCATCTTGATTGATGCATCAAGTTCTGTTTGTAAAAAGTTTAAGTAGGTAGTTAGGTACCTACAACATTCTGTAATTCTTTAATGTAAAACGATTTCTTTCTTGCATGCTATGCATTTACCTACCTTATTAAGTCCATTATCTTATTATTTACTGCCTAATGGTTTGTTTGCTTTTTTCTTTTGATTGCCCTCGCTATTAAATTCATAGGATAGCGGCTGTTGGTTTTTGAATTTAAATGAAAGCAAACAAGTGAACGCAGCAAGAGAGGACAAGTGTATAGTTTTTAAAATTGACTGCAGGATAAGTGTTAGAAATTCTCACCTGCCAACACTTAGGGTACTCCCAGTCGAGGTCTAAACCATCAAATCCGTATTTCTCGAGGAATAGAACGACGTGTGAGACGAATCGGGCACGTGCCGCGGGGTCATTGACCAGCTTAGAGTACTTGTCGCCTGCTGAGTCATTCCAGCCGCCGATAGCTAGAGATACTTTGATACCATAGCGTTTGTATTCTACAACCTTCTCATAGAATCCTGAAAATATTGAGAACAATAACATTAAAGTCGAATGTTTGATGAAAACCTGAAGCGTATTTTAGAAGAACAACGCGGTCACACGAACAGACACAGAAAGTGACTTTGTTTTATAATATTTAGATAAGTCTAGAATGTCGTATATCAAACTTACTGTTATCATAGTCTGACCAGGAGTCATGAGCCATAATGAGACCGTCATCGCCGAGAACAGCGAAACCATAGACGATGTGGGTGCAAAGACTTGGGTCGATATCCTCTGGACTATACTTGCCGATACCAGGACGGTACCATGACCAGTTCGTGTAGTAACACACTAGTTTATAGCGAGCTGGAAAATAATTAACATCATTTAAGTGTGCATTGATATTAAAAAAAAAACTATTGTGCATTTAAATGACTTTATTGTTAACAATCTTTGGTATTATTAACGGGTACAAAACCTACAATTTAGGAGAGCAGGCTTGGAGCTAATGTCGGGCTGTGTGATGCTAGTTGAAGAAACCATTGGCTTATTTGGTGCTGGTTGTGAATGATCGTGTCCGTGGTCATGTGTGTGATCATGTACGTGGTCATGTGTATGATCATGTCCTGAATGGTCATGGTCGTGATCATGATCTTGTTCCGGCATCACGTCCATTTGTACTGGGAGGGATGTGGTCGTTGTGGTTGTAGTAGTGGTAGTTGGCCTGGCCTTGCGTTTGCATTTAGCGTTCTTGGGCCAATCGCAGATCTGTTTCTCCTGCAAAACAAAGTAACGATGTTCAGCTAACTTCTAAGTTATATTGAATCGTAATTATAGAGTATAGATATTCTGTATTATCGTTACCTGATTCCAGTGTAATCCCGCACTGCAGGCAAATTCTTCGAATTTTCCAAACAAGCAGTGTAGGTATCGAGTGCAGTCGGTGGGCAACTGGGCATATGCACCAGTTTCACAGTATTCTGAAAGATTGTGGAACGATATGAAATTTTGAAGATGTGTTTAGAAATATCAATACAATGCAATAAAGGCCTTCTGAATATAACTTCTATGTCGTTAATAACGGAAATGTTCTTGTTCGTCCGTAAGAGTTTATCTGGAAAGAGACTATCGACACAGAAGTATGGTAAGTAATGTAACAACTTACTGGGTGGTTCTTCATTGAGCTGCTGCATCACAGTAGACTGGGAGTTGGAGTCCATCACGGGAGCGCCGCTCTGTCGCTTGTCAGTGCAGGACGAGGCGGAGGGGAAGTCGCACTGGCTGCGGTCAGGACGCCATGTGAGGCCGGGCGCACAGCTCTGAGCTATCAGGAGCCCATTCACGCACACGTAGAACTTCTCGCACTTGGGATGAGCGTGGTATGTACCCGTGTTGCAGCCCTAGAGCATAATGAAACGTAGTGGTGACATCATTTTTGGTCTATTGGAAGAAATTAAAGCTGTTGCTGTAGGTAGTGGTTCAATTAAAAATCCCGTCAACAAAAGTAAATATAATTATGTTTTAAGCACATGAACCATCGATCACTAATGTTTTTTATTAGTGATCGATGACATCAACAGAATAAGTTAGTTCGTCGAAAGCTAATCGCTCTATAATAAATTATTATTTTTATAACTACCTTGCCAGGTACTTGCGGTTCATCGGCGAGTGGTCGCTTAGTAGTAGAAGACGTAGGTCTCATCGGTCTCCTAGATGACGTCGTAGGCCGTTTGGTGGTGGTCGTTGTAGTGGTGGTAGTGGTACGAGTGGTGGTCGATGTGGTTGTCTGCGGCATCGGAGATTTGGACGGTTTGCCCACTATTGGAACAAGTGCATCTATATTAGAAAAATGTTTGGAAGTAGAGAAGCTGATGGTGCTGATGTTGGTCTTTTGAAGCACCATTAATCATTAATTTGTTAAAAGTTGACTTTTTGCAAGTATTTCACGATGATGATTATCGGAATACGCAAGTCATGTGGACTAAAGGATTAATTTGGACCATTTTGAGTTTTCCGTTATTTAGTACAGCTGTTTCTGAACTAATGAAGAAAACGTTATTGGTGTACCTTCACACATAGCGAACTCGACCCAGTCGCAGCGTCTAGTGCGCCTGTCCCAGTGCAGGCCGGGCGGACACAACTGCTTGCGCCAACGTCCTCCAACACAAAGCAAGTACGAGTCGCAAGTCGTCGCGGGCGCATGCATGTCGTTGCCGCCGCATGATGAGTCCTCGGATGGAGAACCGGAAGAAGGAGCTGTTGGGAAATGGTTAGGTCTTATTCAAAATTGATTTCTTTATTGCTTTCTACAATGTAATGTTATAATTATATAATATCTATACGAGAAGATGAATGGTTCTTGGTTGTTATAAGTTGCAAGATTCTATTTAAGTTTTAAATTTAGAGAAACACTCAGATGTTCAAAAATAAATAAAAAAAAGCAATTATGCTTGCAATAGCAACTATGACAGAAACTGTGCTTTGATACGTAGGTAATATGGACTCATAGCTGATGAGCTATTGAGACTATGAATGCATAGCCTCAATATTTTTGCAGACTACCTACATCAAGTAAAATGTTAAAAAAAAATCTATTAAATATGATGTCTTTTGGAATAATATCTAACACTAGCTTTTGCCAGCGGCTTCGCCCGCGTGGATGTCGGGAAATATCCCACAGGAACATACTGCCGGGAATTCCTTGTCTACATTATAAAGGGAACCTCTGTTCATAATTTCAGCTTTCTAGGTCCAAGGGTTTGGGCTGTGCGTTGATGAGTCAGTCAATCAGTCAGTCAGTCAGGACTTCTCTTTTTATTTAGGTATATAGATAGGCTACTGATAAGTCAATGACTAACAAAACAATATTATAACTACTTTTAACTTCAAAGTATATAAGGATTGTAGCATGTTGCGTTCTGTAGTTTCTGCCTACCCCCATGGGAACAAGGCGTGAATTTATGTATGTATCGTTCCGACACTTGTTTCAAGTAACTACTTAATCTGTGCAAGTAATGTATAATTGTATGCAACCAGTGATTCTCATTGTAAGTGAATAAAATTGTATTCAGCACGCTTAGCATGACCGCCATAGAAACGGGTTTTGTCGACGGAAGAATAGACAAAATGGAAGACAGTAGAAATATTTGTACGCATTCTACACGTCTAAGCATAGCAATGTGTAGTTTTGTCTATTCTTCCGTCGACAAAACGTCGTCATGCTAAGCGTGCTGGTTTTGAGAAACCCTATAATGGAGATCCAATCAATCAATAAATAAATAATTTAAAGAAATTACGTAAAAACTGAGGATTGGGGTGTAAAAGACGATTATAAAGATAAAGGGTCCAAATATGACTTGCCTTTTGTAGTTGTCGATGTTGTTGTAGGCTTGGTTGGCCGTGTTGGTCGTGTTGGTTTAGGAGCAGCCGTCGTAGATTTAGGTACTGTAACAAATGAAAATCAATTTTTAGTCTACAGTGATTGGAGATCAAGATAGTTTCAAAAGCACAGACGATAGTATCTTCGACTAATATCGATTATATTTCGATTATTATGGTGTGTTTTTTTCCACACGATGTGCTGCCTTTTTTTTTCTTTATTTTAAGGGCTTAATCGTCGCCCTGTAACATCAACACAATAATTAAACTAACAATACTTCAAAACAAAAAATGCAAGTTTGTATAGAATCCTGGCTTGTTCCGATAAAGCACAAGCAGGATTGCATTACGCTCTCCAAGGTCCTAATTATGGTTGATCCAAGTAAATTAAATCATAAAGCTTCATTCCGAACACACTTCATTCAAACACATGTTAAAAATCTTCGACTATTCGACATTCTTCACACTTGGGTGAGGTGACGTAACCTTTTTCGTTAGAAAACCAAACTTTTTTGATGGAATCTGTTGAAAACGAAGTCTATCATGTAAGTAGAAGAGTATTCACCTTCGCACTTGGCGTACTTGGGCCAGTCGCAGTGCTTCTGTCCGTTGCTCCAGTGCAGTCCGGGCGCGCAGTGCTGCATGTGCCACACGTTGCCGTCACAGTGCAGGTACGCGTTGCAGTCGCCGGGCACTGAGTTGTACTGTTCGCCGGCACATGACTGTCCGTCTGCAGGACCCTCTACTGAGTCTGTGGGAATTGGGAACATATCTAGAATACTCTTTATACACCAGATATAGGAAAAACTAATAAATTACACAAACATAATGGAAGTAGGTATAGGAACGGGGGGCAGGAAATAGCATTTAATCTTGTTGCCTGTTGTAATGGCACCTTCCTGATCTTCATGGGTAGTGCCTTCAGGGACCAACCCAACACAGATGCAGTTAAGTATATTTCTAAATATTGGGACTTATTATTTTATCTCGTTTTGGCAAAGGTTCGTAATAATATCAGTCGTGAACTCGTGATAGAAATGTTAGTCCGATTGACTGTCTGGTATTGGGCTGGACGGACGGACTTAAGCACCATCGTGATAATTATAAATAAATAAATAAATATCTTGGACATTTCACACAACGCCATCTAGTCCCAAGCTAAGCAAACTAATGCTTGTGTTATGGTAACGAGATGGCTGATAAACTACTTGTATACATTTTTTTTTTGTAAATACATACATATTATAGATAGAAAAACACCCAGACTCGGAACAAATACTTGTAGGTCGTACAAATATTTGTTCCGTGCGGGAATCGAACCCGCGACATGCTGCGCAGCAGTCAATCGCTTAACCACTGCGCCAACCGTGTCGCCAATTGCTCTTAAGGTAGAAATCTTTGGTTTACTTTTAATGTTGAGTGATATATTACCAGATTGAGCCGGCACAGTGGTGGGTTTAGTGGTAGTAGTTGTAGTGGTGGTGGGTCGTCTGGTGGTTGTGGTCGGTCTCGGTGGAGGACGTGACGTCATCGGCGCTAGAGTCGTAGTTGCTGTGCTTGCTTCGCTACTTGCTGTTTCTAAAAAAAAAATTGACAGGTTGTAGCCTTCTACCTATTTTTAACCGACTTCCAAAAGGAGGAGGTTCTCAATTCGTCGGAACCTTTTTTTTTTTTTTTTATTTTTTTTTTTTTTTAATTTTTTTTTTTTATGTATGTTCCCCGATTACTCGAAAATGGCTAGACCGATTTGGTTTTTTCTTTTTTTGTTCGAAAGGGTATACGTCCCAAGTGGTCCCATGATCATCAAGTCAGGATCTGATGATGGGATCCCATGGAAATCGAGGGAAACCCTCAAATTTTATAGGCACACCTATATCGATTTCGGTATTTTTTATAGTAACTCGTGCATTTGCTCTTGGAAAGTACCATTCGGTGAGCTGGAACTGATGATGAAGACCACAGAGGGCCATCGGAAATACTCAATTATATCTAAGTATATAACAGGTTGCGATTCGATTACTTTAATATGGTTTATGCTCGTCAAAATAATGGTAATGGTGACTTCACCATGAGTTCCATTTCTCCTGGTTCTTACTAGGAGAACTCCTCAAAAATTAACGGCCCTGCATCGGGAAAAGCAACATTTTGTAAAACGTGATGAGCAGCTGACATTGGGTTATTGTAACTAAGATAAATTACAAACTGAACCACTAAAAAGTGAAAAATAAAAACTTTTTTACAAAAACAAAAACCGACTTCCAAAAAAAACACTACAAAGTGAAAAATAACTTTAATTTCGGAAGTCGGTGGCAAAAAACTAAAATACAGATCCAAAGACACCGACTTCCGAAATTAAAGTTATTTTTCACTTTGTAGTGTTTTTTTTGGAAGTCGGTTTTTGTTTTTGTAAAAAAGTTTTTAAAATATGCTATATTAGGTTGTTATTTCGAATGAACTGCACCAGTTTGTTTATATTTAAAAGCAGTTAAATGTATGATTAGCCCAGATAATTTATGATATTCAGCTGCATCGTTAAACTTATCTCAATTTAATCGATCCAAAAGAAGCTGCATTAATAAAAAAATAGTTACCAGTGCACTTGGCGAAGCTAGGCCAGTCACAGCGGTTGACGGTGGAGGCCCAGTGCAGGCCGGGCGCACAGCGGTGCTTGCGCCACGCGCCGCCCTCGCACTGCAGGTAGCCTGCACAGTCGCCCGAGGCGGAGTGGTAGTCGCCTGCGTTGCAGGATTGACCTTCTATGCTGCCTGTAAAGGATAAACTGTGTATTAGACTTATGAATTATTGACTTAACAAAGTAACTTACTATGTTTCTTTTGGCTCCATAATTTTATGAGCGGTTTTATCCCACCAATTATACAACTGCGTGAATTCTGACCTCCTAGCCCGTTAATCTTCTCAGGCCCAACGTTAGTCTAAGGCAGCGGTACCTACCGCCTCCGTACCAACCCTGTATTTACCTTTTTTTTTCTTTTTTTTTTTTTTTTGAGGGTGGGAAATCATCAAATAACTTCTCCCGCTCTGGGTGGAGCGGGAGGGCGTGTCAGACTTTTACTGACTAAAACCCACCCGTGTTCCTTCAGTTGCCTATGCCAGGGCCGCGGTAACCCCTTCAGACAACCCGCGACCCCAGCGGCGTCGGCCCTATTGGGCCCCGTCACTTGCTGACATCTCTTTGAGGCGCGCGTGGAACACAACGCGCCGTCGACTCGGGCCTGGTTCTTACCGGACGGCGAGCTACCCGCTGCTCACCGTCCGCAGGCCCGCGCCTACGGTGGCCGGAAATCGCCCCGCGATTCCCGCCGCCCAGGGCGTCTCCTGCGGCGACTGAGGGCGTGAGGCTGCCTCTCCCTCACGCGTTCCGCCTCCTCCTTCGCGAGCATCACTGCTTCGCAGAAGGAGGTGACGGCCTCCCATGCACTCTCGCTCCGCACCATGGCCTGGACCAGGCTCGGACGCGAGAGATCGCCGCCGCCGATCGCCTCCGTGAGAACACGGCGGTGCTCTGCCCAAGCCGGGCAGACCTCCACTGTATGCTCCACCGTGTCCTCCGGGCGATCCACACAATGATAACACCCGGGCGTTTCCTCCCGCCTTATGCGAAAGAGGTACCTCCCGAAACAACCATGTCCGGTGAGGACCTGCCTCAGGCGGAAGGTGAGGACGCCGTGGCGCCTCTCTAACCACTCCTCAAAGAGGGGACTTATCGCCGCAATTGTGGCGTGCCCAAACCCTGTATTTACCTACGGTTCGATTGACAGTTGCCATTATTGATGTTATATTCCACTTACCAGCTGAAGGCTTTTTGGTGGTAGTGGGACGTTTCGTGGTGGTGGGTCGTCTCGTGGTAGTGGTAGAAGTAGTAGTGGTCATGGGAGTGGTTGCAGCAGGCCACCACGTTTGAGCGGTGCTCGGTGTTGTGGTGGATGGGTTCCAGCTCGGCCAGGTTGTTGAAGTTTGATCATGGTGGTGATGGTCGTGGCTGCCACCTCCGACAGATCCTGGAATGAGGAAGTTGAGTGAGTACAATAAACTATACTATGTAGTTCTGTCGCTGGTGACGATAAAAAATTAAGAAATAAAAAAATATTAATTATTAAATTAATTAATTTATTTATTGTTATTGGTTGTTGTTGTTGTTGTTTATTGTTACTTGTTGTTGTTTATTGTTGTTGTTTATTTATTTGTTGTTGTTGTTGTTGTTTGTTTATTGTTGTTTGTTGTTATTTTTTTTTTTTTTTTAAATTAACTAATTAAATAATACCTACTACTTGTAAAAACAGGAACGAAGTTCCGCACGCACACACACACTCGTACCTATTATGTACAGAGAGAGAGAGAGAAAGTGCATGGAGGGGGCATACCTAACGCTTTTTCCCCAGTGACGATTTCTACCAATCAACTACCGCAATCCGCGTTACGGAACTTCGTTACAGCTTATTGCCGATCTCAAAATTTTAAAAGCAGCAATAAATGATTCTTAGTTGTAAAATTAAACTCACCATCAGCAGCAACAGTGGTGGTAGTAGGCGGTGAAGGTGTGACGGGTTCAGGCGGTCTTTCACAGGCGGCAGTTGGCGGTGAAGGTACTCCTCTACCGAGGGCGCGACCGGCAGCACGAAGCAGCGGCGACGGCTCCGCGCAGCACCGGTTGCTGAAGTCATCCAGGTCTATCGCCCAGGCGGTGACACCACCCATGCCTTGACGTAACGCCCATTCCACCTGCACATAACTCGCACATGAGTTCTAGGTCAAGCTGTAGCTACGTTTGCTATACCTTTACTTTGAAACACTCTCTTCATCAATCATCAAATCATTTATAACGATGGAGAACTAAAGGAACCCTAAAATTAACATTATTTTGTGGACGCAAAAGTACCTATAGCAAATAGTTATTCAAAAGTAGCAACACCACAAAGTAATAGTAGTTAACTAAGTATAACTAAATAACAAAATGTAACAATTACTCATGTTAACTGCCCGGGACACAAGTGACGAGTCATGCCCAGTAATTTAGAACCAATAACAAAAATTAAAGGCGACCTAAATTAAGTTCAAACTGCGGTTTGGGATTTCAATTGAATTGCATTGCATTGAAGCAATAATTAATTATTGGAAGTAGCAAAAAAAATAATGTACACAAACCTTTTCAGTGATAGATTTGGGGTCATCGTATCCAACCCATTGGTTGTCGGAGTATGTGTAGGGTCCTGCATTGTCCTGTCTGCCTGTCTTCCATCTTAAGTTCTTCACTGTAATAAAAATACGATTCTGTTATTATTTTTAACCGACGAAAAAAAAGGAGTAGGTTCTCAAGTCGACACGTATATTGTTTTTTTTATATGTATGACCACGCATAACTTTTTACTGAGTTGTCCGATTTGATTTTTTTTTGTTTTATTCCAGAAGGTAAGTATACCTGAAAGTTGGTCCCATATAAAATTAATTAACATTGCTTTGGTAATGTTTGAGTTAGCTTCAATAATACGTATTTTTCCCCTACTTTTATGTGGATGATGTTCTAATTTCTATTGCAGGTACTTAGTGATATTAGAATTTGTGTGGGGTAGGTAAAGTGAAAAATAAAAACTTTTTTACAAAAAAATACAACCGACTTCCAAAAACAACAATACAAAGCGAAAAATAACTTTAATTTCCGAAGTCGGTGGCAAAAAACGAAAATACATTTAACCAGACACCGACTTTCGAAATTAAAGTTATTTTTCACTTTGATGACCGAAAAAAATATCAAGTGTACCATACAAAACGTTAATACCTACTTGACCCAAACGTACGGGATGGCTGATAATTTTTTCGCGATTACGATGTTGGTTCCATGGATAAAGTTGTTCAGTTTGATGATCAGTACCTGACCCTTAAATTTGACCACATCTTTCTGATACACCCTGTATAACTAACCTCTGTAGCATATTTCATAGTAAGCCAACATTCCGGGTTGCTTGGTGAACTCTCCCGGCTCGCCAGGCCCGGCGGCTGCAGATCCTGGTCCCTTTGCTCCATTCACGTCTTCTAGTCTGTACGATTGACCGTAGAACGACAAACCAAGGAGAAGTTTCTTAGGATCTGCTCCACCACTTATTAAGGCTTTGACAGCGTATTCCTGAAAAATAATTATAATTTTAGACACAATTCAGATTACTCAGATTCAAATCAAACAACTGAAATGTGTATATAAAATTTCTATATTTACGATTGAATAATAAGCTAGAGTGTCTCTGGGTGATGGTGTTAGCGGAGTATGGTGTCCAGTAGCCCTCTCCCATCCGCCATGGTAGTCATAAGTCATGGTGCTGAGGAAATCGGCTGCCTTAGATAGAACTGGTAAATCATACGCCGACTCGATCACTTCTTTGTAACCAGAGAGAGCGACACCAAGTTCCATGCCAGCGCCATGTAAAGCTTTGGATAATTCCTGCAAAGGAGAAAAAATGCACCAATAACTTAGTTTGCCACAACAATGTGTATTCAAAGAACTGTGAAATAGAGTTATTATTTTATACCTGAACGAATTTAGCAAAATTAGCTTTGTCAGAAACTGCACCCTTCTTGCAGTTGCTTTGCCAACAAACTGGGTAGTTCCAGTCCAAATGAAGTCCTTTGAAGTTGTGCATGCGTAAGAATGGAATCAACTTTTCTATGAACTTGCTGCGATTCGCCTCAGAGGATACCATTCGGGAATATTTGTCGCCAGCGGAGTCCGTCCAGCCTCCCAAACCTAGTATGACTTTGACGTCTCTCAAGGATGTTACACGTTCATAAAGATCTGAAACAGAGTCAAGTTTATTTGGCTGCCCTGCTTTTAAATTTGCTAGGATATTATAATCTCACATACCTACTCTTTGTGTTTGTGTTTTTGCGTGTAGTAGTGTAAATCTGATGACTATTGCGTCTTTTATCCAGAAGACACATTAGCAATCCCAAATATACCCTCATTTTCAGAAAACTAGCTATCAAACTTCCATTAATTGTAATTTTTACTTACTGTTGGTGACATCAGTCCAAGGATCGAACTCCTTAGCGATGAGGTCATCCGGAGAGAGCGATGCGTAAGCGTAAACCACATGAGTACATAGCCGTGTGTCTATGTTTTCAGGTACGAATTTACCGTCACCGCGACGATAGAACGCCCAGCTTGTCATGTAGCATACCACGAGTTTGTCGCTCTGTTTACCTAAAAATAAAAATGTTTCAGATAGATTCTATAATTTTCCTGCAAATAATTGAAATTGAAAATCATGTTTAATTTATCTTACTCTTTTTGCTATCTAACTCGGCAACGAAACGCTCTGGGTCATTACTGGCTGTAATTTCTTTGGTAGGGTCATTCCACTGAAAACACACATTGATATGAATGGAATGTTCATGAAATGAAAAGATAACTTGTACAATTGGTTTCAGGTGAATTGATTAACACTTACCTCAAAATCATTTTCGTATGCTTGCGATAGAAAACGAGCTGCATCCTCAACGCTGATTCGTAAGCTTTGTCCTGGCATACATTTTGCAACGTCTTGGTGGCTGATGAAAGAACCGAAATATTTAGAGTTTATTTTTAAATAGTCAGATAACTTTGACCTGAAGAATAAAAATAGACAGAAGGCAGTTTTACATAATACTTTCTATGAAAAGGTGTCAAAATGCAATATTTATCTATCCCTGAGGTAAAAGTTAACTGGACCATCAATATCATTGTTTGATAGGTATGTCCATTATTTCAGTATCCTTAAAAATAGCTTCATCTTACCCGCAGAATCCAGTAGAGGGATCATAAAGGCGTTCGTCTTCGCAAGACATCCTGTAACTGATGCCTCCGGTGCAGAAGTGGAAGTGTGCGCAAGAGTCTTCGTCAGATGCCAAGTAAGCGTTCTCAGATTCACAGGATCCTATCTTCAATGAGGACTGATCGGTTTGGACGGCTTCACCTTTATAAAAAAACCAAAATGGGTTTGTGAGTTTCACTTTATTAAAGATTTTATATGAGAAACTGTCTTTGGTTTAATATGAAGGGAATGTTACCGTTCAATGTGGTTGAAATAGCGCTCAGCATTGGGAATGGTTGACCGCACAGTCCTCTGAAGTCGTCCATATCGATAGACGACGCTGCAGCTCCTGCTAAGCCCGTGGTAACCACAAACTTCATCTGTTCGGAAATATTAACATTATAAATGTGTTACTCTACGACGCGATCGGATTATGATTCAAGACAGCCGCAATTTAAACAACACTAATGTTGCTATTACTAAATTGACGGTTAACACAAATATTTACAGGTACCTTTTCTAAGACAGTGGCTGGAGTATCGTAGGTGATCCATTGGTTGTCGAATAACGCGTAAGTGTTCCCTCCTTCATCTGTACCACTCGGTCCTTTACCTTCGCGTTCAGCCATACATATCTGTAAATAGGAAAGCATATTAGAGATTAAATGTTACATTTTCATAATTTCTTCCAGAACCATATAAATTTTGAATGCAGCAATTATACACCATAAAGAGCATAATATGCAAGGAGTTGCATAACTACTCCAACAGGAGAAATTATGATGATTCTGCTATTCGAAGGACAAGATTACTTTCGCGTAATGCTTGTCAAAAAGTGATACTTACTTCGAAGTAAGCCATAAGTCCTTTAGTCTGTGTATAAGCTCCTTCCTCGCCCCACCCACTGACAGCGGCACCAGGTGCGGGCAGGGTTGACGGCGCGAGAGTGTAAGTGCGCCCGAAGAACGGAACGCCTAGCACTAACTTTTCAGCGTTCATGCCGTGACGCAGGATGAATTTCACCATGAATTCCTATGGAAATTATTAGGAATATGATTTTTTTATTATGTCAGGCATACCATACAGCAATTAGTGAAAACGTTTTATGACCTATTGAAATTGTGAGACCAATTGACACTTTGGGAACTTTAGCGTGAGAGAGTAGCTAAGCTTCTATTAGTTACTTAGAATTAAATATTATGTATGTATGCAAATAAAGGTATTTACTAAAAATTAAAAATTTAAAAAACCCCCAACGCAAAAAGAAAAGGGATCATTTAAAAAGTCAAAAATAATACCTATCGTTGAGCCATCAAATTCGATTGAGTAATACCTATATATATTTTAATTACAGAAATTGATGGATGGCACGATAAGGTTTGCTCATTGAAATGGCGCTATAATGTCACGGCGGGGTACCGCATAAGTAAGTCAGAACCTTCACTCGATTGACTATCTACATATGCGGTACCCCGCCGCGAAATTATAGCGCCAATTCAATGAGCAAACGTTATCGTGCCATCCATCAATTTCTGTAATTAAAATATATATAGGTATTACTCAATCGAATTTGATGGCTCAACGATAGGTATTATTTTTGACTTTTTAAATGATCCCTTTTCTTTTTGCGTTGGGGGTTTTTTAAATTTTTAATTTAATTTTTATTTTAACATTTTTAAACTTTTTAAACAATTTAACAATATATAAATGCATTTTTATTACTGCAGAATGTTAAGTTTCTCTGCACATAACATTAACTTATAATGATGCCACCATCGTACTGCAAATAGAATTAAATACTGATAAAAAAACGAATACAAATACTACTATCTGCTATTTTTTTTTCAAGAGTGTACTAGTGTGCTGGATATCCTGACTGCAACATCAGCTCATCGTGTTGCCACCATTGTATTGTATGTAGAATCAAATACTGATGTAAATGAATCCAAACACGACATATCTGCTATCACTTTTTCAAGAGTGTTCTAGTGTGCTGGACATCCTGGCTGCAGCATCAGCTCATCCTGTTGCCACCATTGCATTGTATGTAGAATCAAATACTGATGTAAATGAACCCAAACACGTAATTTCTGCTATTATTTTTTCAAGAGTGTATCCAGCACACTAGTGCTGGATATCCTGGCTGCAGCATCAGACCAAGAATTTCATAATCTTGCATAGATAGGATAGCATACATGGATGTTTCAAATTTTAGGTCACACTAAGGTTTGAAAGTAAAGTAAATACCCATTACGCGTCTAAGATCCCTACCGCAGCTAACAAAAGAGCGGATAACTTTGAAACGGCTGAACCGATTTTGATAAAACATGTCTAAGAACCATCGCTGGAAAACCTGCTTTCAATTAAAAAAAACCGCATCCAAATCAGTCCACCCGTTTAAGCGCTACGGTGCCACAGACACACACACACACACACACACACACACACACTTAGCGGTCAAACTTATAACACCCCTCTTTTTGCGTCGGGGGTTAAAAAAGAAGTCTGTCAATGAGAAAAACTGTATTTATTTCAAACCTGCACTCTACCATAGTCAAAAGCACATGAAACGTAATTATGTAAACATAAATCTATTTATAATTAAAAATTAATGGCTAAATGTGTTGCTAAGCGGAAAACTCGAGAAAGGCTGGAAAAATTCGCCTATTAAAAAAAAAATCGTTGAAGTCCTAGGAAGGTTCATATGAAAACACAAATTGGAAAAGTTTCCGGGAAAACTGGAAAATTCGAGGAAACTGAAAGTGCATCTTCTATGACAATTTTGTATGAATTATTATTATAGACAGGACAACGTCTGTCGGTATTAAATATCGTTCCTGTAGTCCACAGTGTACTTACAATATTATCATATCGCTGGTCCCGAGCAGCCGCGCCAGGGTCTCTATGTAGCGGACTGTGCTGCACGGCCCTCGACGGCGCTTCCTCACGCTGGGCGTGAGTCATGTCCCACGCCTGTAACACTGTGTAGTCGGTAGCTCCGCTCACTGCGCTTAGGTCGTACCCGTCTTCTATTTGATACCTGTTTTTTTTTAAATTGATTTTCACTAAGTTTTCAGCGTTTTCCTGTTAGTATTTTTTTGTTGTTTTTTTAAGTTTTTTTTTTATTTTGGGATTAATTGTTGAAGTAGTTTGTTTTATTTAACAGGAAGACCGGTTTGTTACCTGAACGGAGGCAGAACAGTCGAAAGCAGGAATCCATAAGACGAAAATTTTTCTCGGAGTTCATAAAGCAAAGCTGTCAAAAGTTCTTTCTCTTTCTCTTCTTCACCTGAAAAAAAAAAATCAGCATAAGTACATGTTCCTTGTTTCAGTAGTGGCTTAGTACTTACTCGACCATAATTTAGGTAATGACATACCTGGGTATACCCAGTGGAGATCCAAACCATCGAAGTCATGTTCTTTCATGAAGTTAACAGCGCTTTCAATAAACATACTTCGTCTATGTGGTTCTTGTACCATTTCGCTGAACAGGCGATCTGTGCCTTCACCTCCTACACTGATCATCACTTTCATCCCGTGAAGGCGACTTTTCAACCCGGTTGCTATGCGGTAACCACCTGTAAGAAATTATTTAAATTTTAACTGCTTGTTTCAAATAATATTTTTACGGTTTGTCTACTGTATTATGTTACGTCTACTAGCAAAATGTTCAAGGTAGTAATTTCGAGACTTTTATGCAACTTTTATGTTGATAATGTGGCAAATGTAACTGAAAACTGAAGAACATGTCTAAAGTATGTCACATATGTAAATTTCTTACCTTTAACGACATCGTAATCTTCATTGTTGGGAATAACAGCGTAAGTATGGGGGTGCATAGTGGCGAATGCGTAGTGTAGATGCGTGCAGGAATTGGGCACTAATCCGGCGGTGAAGGCCAGCGGTGGGGCCCTGTACGCGGCCCATGACTCCATGTAGCATACCACTAAGCTACGTGTTCTGGGGCCTGGCACCGTCTGCTGCATCGCTGGATAAACAAACAAATAATATAAATATAGATAAACTTACAGTAAATGCAAATATTGAGAAATTAGTAATGGAATTGTCTGTGTTACCTTGTAAGTTCGCATTTCCTAGCTGCAACCTCTCATCATTGCGAGTGCTGCTGCCAAGAAAATATTGGATTTAGTTATAGACTTTACTATTTATTATACATCAGAGTAGGCAATACTTAATATTAGAATGTCCTTACTTATTAAGATAGCCAGCAGCTCCGTAATATTTCCATCCACTCAAACCCTCTTCATCCGAAACGACTTCAGCATCCTACGGACAAGGCAAATTCATTACGTTCGAACCAAACGAACTTGTTGTTTTTCATACTTAGTTTGCATAATGTGATGCTGAGTATATTAATTTACCTCTAATAATTTAAATGAAGATTCTGGTTCTATAAGTGAGATCGGTCGTTTTTCCACAGCGTCACGTAAAGGCAGTCTTTCGTCTCCTTCATCACGAACACTCCTAGAACGTACACATCCAAATCAATTCTGGTACTTTGTATGTGCATAATAAGACACGTTTTTAAAGAATTTATATTTACCTTAATGGTATACTTTCGACGGAGGCACGTATCGGTGCAGCTAAGGGATCGTGCTGCGGGACCGTCTCGACGGCGCTTCGTGCGAACGTGAAGCTCGCGCGAGGAGACGCTAGTGCGTAGGCGCATAGCGCTAACGCTAAAGCGCACTGCAAATAAATAAGTCACAAATATATTTAAAGGTAAAATCAGTTAAAATTACCAAACAAATAAAAGGCCGAATAAGGTCTTTTGTTTATTAGTAAAGCTTCGAAAACATTAGCACTTTGGTATGGGTTTCGTGTTTCGTCTGCCTTTCCTTCATTTTTATTCTCGACAAGAGGCAGCTATCGTGTGTCGCATTAAATTCATGGAATAGATGGCTTGAAGGCTATCGACCTTTATCATAAAAAGTTTGTTGACATCTATAACAATACAAATTTTAATGGTATCAATTATCTGGCGACATTTAAATTAAAGCATATAGGGAATACCGTTAGGTGTAGAGATTGTAAAAAGTGCTTACAAAAAGTTTACTCTTCTAACAATGTCTTTGTAGTGAATCAATTGATGGCTTACAAAGAAACCATTAATACAGATTGAATGGTTTTTCTATGTGCGGCGCCCGAACTGAAAATATAACGAAGTGTAGGCGGTAGGTCAGCGACCTTTCGATCATGTATCGCACCGCTTCTTTGCGTAATTTACATAACTTGACAGACTCAAGAATTAAGATCAACACTTGAGACTGGTTCATCAAAGTTTGTGTATGTTCTCATTTTATTGTGGTGACGATGTCAACGGCCGCTACTTATTTAGATGACTGTCGAGTTATTTGTCGTAAAATATTTAGTTTGACATAAAAATAATTAGGTGCAGTTATTTTAATGCCAATGCGAAACATTATAAATTAGTCTTTATCTTATCTTACTATCACACTATCACACTAATAATATTATATAGGCGAAAGTTTGTGAGTGTGTGTGTTTGTATGTTTGTTACTTCTTCACGCTCAAACGGCTCGACCGCTTTTTATAAAATTTGGTATGGAGGTAGCTGACACCTTGGATTTGCACATAGGCTACCTAATTTTTATCCAAAAAAATGTACGATTCCCGTGGGATAACTTCTGACATCCACGCGGGCGAAGCCGCTGGCAAAAGCTAGTTAGACAAAAAAATCACACAGAACAGTAACGAAATAAAACCTTACAGAAAGACACCATCCATTAAATATTTAGATATTTCCTTCTATGAAAATATTTCGTGAAAGCTCGTCTTTTGAAAACGTTGACCCCTTAAGAGGATAACTGTGATTAAAATTACACCCTGTATGTTATACCTAATAAATGTGCACTTATACGCATCCTCGTAGCACGTAATCCGAAACTGAATAAGAATATCTTACGCAGTTTGCGTTATTTTCAAGCTGAAGGAAAATCGTAGGTAGGAGGTATATTAGAGAAAACGGTGACGTTTTCGCATGAAACAAAGATAAATAATGCCTAGAGATCGTCTACTTTACATAAGCAGCGGTTATTCTCAAATCCTGCTTTACTCGTATTATAAACAGGTAATTTTTGACCACCGGAATAGTTGATTATCTAACGCTTTTGAGATGTATTTTGGGTGTGGAGAATCGATCTAATAAATTACTAATAAACGATCTCTAGTACATTGACTCGGGTCGTTCGGAAAACAACACAATTTGCATACAGGCATCAAAGGCAGGTAGCGGCCCGGCTACCCGCGGGGTCATCGTCATCGTCTCAACCAGTCCAAGATGTTTTCGCGTGACATTTCGCCGGCGATTAGGACTTAAGGTTTTATTTTTTAATGTTTTTTGGACTCGATATTTGTGATATCCCAAGTATGATTATAAATCCCACCAGCCGTGTTATTGTCCCAATACCCACCTAATTAACTTTACGGTCAAGATAATATGTGCATTCAATTTGCATTTAAAGTCCAATCTCATGAAATGCCTTCAATAAATAATGTTGATTAGCTTTTTGTCAAAATGGATCAAGAATTATTTTTAAGAGGCTGTAGAGGTCTAATAGAGCTCAATTAAGTGCTCAAAACTGAGACTAAAATAAATTCCCGTAGATGATTTAAAAAATATATTTATGTTGTATGAAACTGGAGTGATCCGACATGACATTGTGTTGATATGAAGGCCGAAGGAGCGACGCACGAGCTTGCGTCCCCGTGCGTGCATTGCATACTATCATATAAAATAGTGACGACTATAATATGGTAATATTTTACTTTAAAATACCTGTAGCACGTGAAGACATGGTCATTATCTACATTTTTGCTGCCTGCTTAATAAAATAGAGTTAATGAGTAGGTACCTTCGATAGCAATTTACTCTCGGTATGCAGTTGGAGATAATAGCGTACAATCTTGAGGTATTTCAGTAGGCATTGAACTACCACAAAATTCAAGAAAACCTACGATAGTACTAAGGCGACGGTTTCCATATACTAACTAATAAATGCGAAAGTGAGTTTGTTTGTTAAGCACGCTTTTACGCTAAAACGGGTGAATGGATCGTTATAAAATTTAGCACATAGGTAGCCTGGGACCTAAAGAAGGACATAGGCTACTTTTCATTCTAGATCGTAGACGAAGTCGCGAACAACAGCTAGTGGTAGATAAGTAAGAGATTTTTTCTGACACTCGTAAATTAGGTACTTGAACCGATCGATAAATTTCACAGAGGCCATTTATGGTACGCGCTAATTCACATCTTTGCTGTACTAGACGATGGTTTTGTGATTAGTTATTGCGCTTTAGAATTCATAAGATATTGGCAAAATTAAACTGTTCTGATTATTAAAACATTGCATTTTATTATAGTAGGCAAGACAAAGTACCTACTATTAAAAAAGTGAATGCTTATTAGCAAGTACTGTCCATAAAAACAATGGTCAATTAATGTCAATGAGTCACGATGAGGATATAAAGCCTGTACAACGATGTCACTTCTTCAAACTTAACATGAAATTAGTCATTGCTTTAAGAACGCTTTTAAACCACAGTTAACCGAGCTTTGTCAATAACACGCGTTTATTATTTGCTTATGTACTCGTGTTTTAGTGGTACTTGCTAACTAACTAATGTTGTTTTGATGATATTTCAAGACACTTCAGTATAGGTAAGTACCGCTATTTCTTCTACAAAGATTCTTAAACTAGTCACTTGACTAAACATTAAAAGAGACTGTTACATGTTACAGTATTGCCCGCCTACTTTTAGTATACAAGGTGTAAAATAAATAACCCACAACCTCTTAAGGGGTCATTGTACTCATCATTATGAACAACTTTTACTATGGGACCAAACCTGAAATCGCGAAAAAAAAATCAGCTGGTCAGTACATTTTGACGAATTATGCGAACATAAATGTATTGAACAGCTGATTTTTTTTTCGCGATTCCGCGAAATTTTTTTTTTGTAATGTGTTTGTTTTTCGATGTCGAGTATGTGGACGAAGTTCTTGCAGTTAATTTTTTTACACCTAATATAATTCATCAATAATTTGGAGTTTACTGTAAATCATCGAATAATAATACTCGTTAAACAAAACGCTTTCTTTTTTATTTCATAGAAAATACCGCTATAAACATTAATTCAAATCGCAAAGACG
Source organism: Cosmia trapezina (assembly GCA_905163495.3). NCBI lineage: Eukaryota > Metazoa > Arthropoda > Insecta > Lepidoptera > Noctuidae > Cosmia > Cosmia trapezina. The sequence continues at coordinate 13,524,299 of LR991028.1, forward strand.
ATTATCCACTTAGGTAAATAAATAAACAACAAAGTTACGAGTAAGTAGAGCATCTTTCATGCAAAGGTACAAAAATGCAAAGATGAACCGGTTTCGTACTAAGTACTGCCATATACTGCCCTGGTTTACCCTGATCCCGACCTTGCTCCCGACCACGTGTGCCCCACTGCCTCATATCATGCAGGTGCTGCAGTTAACTTTCTCATATGACTTTATATATAAGTGGGCATTCATGTCGTGCATATGAAATGAGCCAAAGAGACACTTACTTATTTCACCGAAGCAAATTTTGGGACAGTATTCAAATAATGTTTTAACAGTTAAGTGTAAGGTATGTACTTGCCTGGCATCTAGATACAGATGCCGTTGTTACGTATCTACTATTTTAGGAGTATCAACATTCGGTACCTGTCTTTTTTTTAAATTTATTTTAATTTTATTGAAACTTGACCCATAAGTAAAAATCGCTTTGCCTATTAAAACTTTGTGGTATTAATTCATTGTGATCAAACATACAACAATGGCTAATTTTATGACGTGTTACAATAAAGTCACATTTATTTAAATGGAATTTTAATTGTGGCATTTTAGGTACAGGCTCATAATTTTATTAAACGTTACTAAATTTTGTTACCTAATAAACAGGTACCCTGCATGATACAAAACTTTTAAACTTTCAAGAAAAATAAAGTGAATACGATAACATAACACTTACCCAGACTGTGAAGTTATGCCCCATGACGGGGAGCTTTCAGCGATACTTCGAACTTATATCTGAAAAACAAAAATACCTTAATGTAACTCCTTTTTGTAAAATTACCGGCATTTTCCTGTATGCAATTTAGATTCCAGTGTTTATTTTTATGGATGAAATTATAATGCAATATAAAATTATGTTATAAACGTACCAATTTTGTATTATTCTGTGTAACAACAATAGGGTATAAATAAAACACTACCCCTGTATTGTGAAGCTGCGCGTGCGCGGGTTTGGTGCGACTGAGCGAACGGCGCGCGCGTCACCTAGTGTTAAATACCCCGGTGTCATCGAGCCGAGCTTCGTGTCGCACCCACGTTTGTGCACAAAAATTAGAGATCTTTAGGGACATGTGCTAGAGAGGAAACAAGCTCAAACGGAAATAAAATCTTGGTACTTTTCCAGCTCTATCAACGGCATTATCACAAGAAGTAAAAAAAATCATGCACCATCGAACAAGGGTTTAATGGCTGGACTTCAATAAAATCCAACTGTCTTTGAAGTACCCTATAAATTAATTATTCACGATAAAATCAGAGTATCACGTTTTATACTACTTTTACAACCTTTTCAACAGTGTCTACTGCACCGGTGTGTTTCGCGCAATCATGGATCTACATTCAGAAACTCATGGTTACTCTAAGATGAGACAAAAATGTTATTATTTTAAACTACTGGTTAATTTGTAAGCTTTTTGTACCGATAAGCGATTTGAAAAGCTCTTTATTAATAGAACTACTTGACTGTTAAAGCTTTATAGTCTTTATTATTCTTTCATCATTGTTGATAACTTTGCAGAGCTTTTTAGCTTTAACGTGTTAGCATCCATTCAAGTCTTGTTTTCATACGGAAGCTTTAAGAGAGCTACCAAATAAATTTCATTTAAAAAGAAAACTACTGCGATGTTTCATCGATGGACTATTAAAAATTAAATAACAATCCGCTCTGTGCTTAATAAGGGTAGTCACTCAGTCATTGGACATTTGAGTAGACGACCCATGTTCATCAATGGGTTTTTACTAGAGTTGTTAAAAGACCAGCATCAGCTCAATCCATTATGTTTTGAAGAGACGTATCAGTAAGGATTTCTTTCTTTCCGAGATTTTTTTTTAAATAAGATAGATGATGGATAGAAGTTTTTATTTATTTTAAGTCAGCTTGCTATTATTTTCCCTTAAGATTATTTTGTCGAATGGAAAAATGTGGCAGATATATTATATTAATTCACTTAAATAAAATATCTTATAAACACGCATAATGAAACCGTTATTCGAGTCTAATAAAATTAATGAGCTACACATAAAAAAAGAAGAATGGATCAAGAAAAAAATGTCAATAGGTAAAGATTTCCATAAAGTAGGTTATTGACTTTTGGTAATAAATTATTTAGGTGCCTACCTATAAGTGTAGGTACAACTATTCAAAAATATCTAATAGATGAGCAACAACCACTCGCCACCAGCAGCTTACATTTGTTTTCTTGAGCTCAGGCAAAGGACGTTGTTATAGGATATTATCAAATATTGAACCTACAAAAAAAGAGGCCCTTATCCTCAAATAAATTTTGCAGCAACGACAGGAACGCATTTTTTTACATGTAAATAAAATTTGAATTATCGAATGCCTATTTGTTCCCTGAATTTTTCATATTTCTTTATTAGGATTTGCCAAATAAGCGTTAGTGCTAACTGGGACTATCAGTTAAGTATGGACTGGTTTATATTTTTCATTAATGATATAAATCTTTAATTATATTATGAATTAACGTTATCTTATAACTTTTGAATAATCAGACTAGCAAATAATTATAATTTGCAATTTGCACCTAACGATGGTTTGGGTTATGAACTAAAAATTAATTTACTAACCTGTTTTACGATCTCGTTTGTCATGTCTTGATCTCATCAAGTTTTGCCAAATGTTTTATAGAGGTAGTCTATATTAAGGTACGTGTACCTGATTTATGCAATATCCTAAAGTCAGGCATAAAAAATATCTATAGGTACATATGTATACAGAGTGTATCAGAAAGGTGTGGTCAAATCTAAGGGTGTGGTACAGACCACCAAACTGAACAATTTTTTCCATTGGACCAACATCATAATTGAGAAAAAAATATCAGCTGCGTCCCATACATTTGGATCGAGTAGGTATTGAAGCTTTGTACAGGACAGCTGATAATTTTTTTTCGTTCACGATGTTGGTCCTATGGAGAAAGTTGTTCAGTTTGATGGTCTGTATCACACCCTTAAATTTGACCACAACTTTCTGATACACCCTGTATATAGGGTGTTTCTATTAAGGTGTCAAGTCAAGCCAGTGCGAGCTGATAGCAGAGTTACCATACCTATCGATTTAACCCCCATGTATGTTCTACAATTTTTTGTAGTTTTCGAGTTATTTTGGATCCCTCATTTCATATCAATGGCAGTGGTTAAGGATAGTAGTAGGTATAAAATTTTTGTTTTTATTATCAACTGAGCTTTGCTTAAACGTAGAGGAATAGCAAATATCAGGATTGATAAAAATATGCAAAGATAACAATAAATTATAAAATATGAAAATCACAAGATTTCACACCACTTTCAACGACCGGTTTCAGCAAATAATGCTGCCCTATTTAGTACATTCTTGTTCAAAGTTGACCCAAAAAAAGATATAATTTTTTAAAGCCATCATATCGTTGAATCAGGAAAAATATCGAAAAAATCGTAGAACATACATGGGGGTTAAATCGATAGTTATGGTACTCTGCTATCCGCTCGCACTGGCTTGACACCTTAAAAGAAACACCCCGTATAGTATAAAATAGTATCGAAGTCAAAACAGTACCTTGAATATTTTTCAAAAAAAGTAATTGCTGCGAGATAAGGGAAACGAGTGATGCCGAAAATATAGTTTTTAGAATTTTTGTCTGTTTGTCTGGATGTACGTTCCGGATTGGCGCAAAAACGGCTAAACGGATTTGGATCTACACACAAATAGTTTATAACTTGGATTAAAACGTAGGGTACTTTTAATCCCGGTAGTACGTTCCTGTGGGATATTTTAATAGCTCTATATTGAATTTTGGCAGGTCTGAAGTACTAGAGTGCTGATCTTATATATAACTTATATATTTACCTTATTATGTATAAATAGGTAGAGATAGGTAGGTATACCTACTATGCAAAAAATCATTTACCTTTTTTTCGTTGCGTTGTAGCTATTGAAAGAATTTGAACACAACATTCACAAAATTAAACTTAAAATTCACGCTTTTTCCACATTTCACATTGCAGTAAAAGGAACCGCGCACTCCTTGATGTCAGATTGTGTATCGAATGCTTTGCTCGACTTGGCAAGGGATCGCCAACTGGTGGTTGAATTTGTCACGAATTTATCCTCGTTTACAGCACCGTGCCTCTTAGGAATGAAGCCAGTTTTTATGTGTTTGGTTTGGTGATCTTATTAGACTGCACTCGTCAATATTTTCATAAATTATATAATAAACAGCTAGTAATAAAGCTCTGTTAGTTGTAGGACGTCAGGTCCTGTGTCCCGGACTCGCGCATTGCTAGCATACGTGGTGTTGAGGTGCGTTAGCGCACCGGACTCCTCCATCATTACTATGCACGGAGCGTTTCTTCCTTTGTGGCCGCCAATGTCACTCGCATTGTTTACCGGCACGACGCTGTCGCCATCGGCACACCACCTAACTGTACACACCAGAACTAAGTGGACCCTGAAATTGGCAATGCCCTTGTTTTCAAATGTTCAAAGTTGACCTGAACGAGTGACCTAGCTTCTTAGGAAGTTTTGATCATGTATGTACATACATGTTGTTATTATTCGCATTTACGTGGACCTGTGTGAGCGCGTATTGAGCTGATGCTAGAACAAGACTTTTTATTATTATGTTATTAATGGCTCGTTCGGAATCTGGATCATTCTGCCCTTTGGAAGAAGGACAAACCGGAACCGGTATGTGTTTACAGTTTACTGAGTACTTGTGCACTAGCATTGTGTGTGCCGCGAGGGGGGGTTGGTGGTGGCGGCTGGCGGGCGATGGCCTAGAGCACCCCGCGAGCTGCGAGCTCTGTTTCAAGGCGAAGTTCAAGGCGGGCCGTTGGCATTTATTGTATGATTCGTCAACATTTGGTGTCAGATGCTCCGCGCCCACGCTCAGTATGGGTTCACAGTTTAAAATGAAATTAAATCTAAAATCAAATTATCTATTGTACTCGTGGTTACACTTCATTGTGTATCACTATTATTTTGATAAGATGGAACAATGGGGACAGAAATTAAGAACTTTTGTTACAGAGCCGCTATTATCTCGTAGGTACATCAAATTGATTATTGAAAAATCATCCTTAAGTCGGCGTTCGCACGAACGTAATAAAATCGCGGCGGGATTTTTTCGCGCACTGGATTTTCAACTCTCGTTGTTGAGCCGAGCGTTGATCCAACCCAACAAAAACAGAGTGCATCCCAGCGCGACGAAAAACACACTGTTGGATTTTCAACTCCAGGCCGAGACTTGAAAATCCAGTGCGCGATAAAATCCAGCCGCGATTTTATTACGCTCGTGCGAACGCCGACTTACAGTGTAGTTTTCAGAGGGGTCAGTTTCTTGTTTAACCAGCTTTCATCATCACATTTAGATTTTTTTCTTCATTTTTAAATAATAGGTAGGTACCAAGTTTAAGGGTTCATTGATCTCATCAGTATTTCAAATAAAAGAAAAATGTTGATATAGGTAGATATAGATAGATACAGCAGACAAGTAACCATTTTTACTGTTATCGAACATCTTTCGTCATCTTTACCACTATCGTCCATTTGTTTGTTTACATGGTCACAAAGTTTTCACGATAACAGAATCCGCTAATAGCGCGTGGTCATGAGATCAATAGTTAGTTGTAAACTATACAGCGGTGGAGTTGGTCGCTCGTGGTTCGATTAGCATAACTGTTGCCAGTCGGTGTTGCGATGGCGTTGTCTGAGCGTCACTTGTTTTTGAGTAAACGGCTAGTCACTGATAGCGGTCTCACTGATGGTGGTGTGCTGGTTGATGAGCGCGGTACCGTCGAAAAAATTGTTACTAGGGAACAAGCAGATAAAATTGTAGCTGAAAGCGATGTGAAAATCAAGGTAACACGTTGTTTTACAGCCTCAACTACTTAAACTTTGCATCTCGTGTGAGGCACATCATTTTTCTCAAACAAGTCTTCAAATTAATTAGTTACTGGTGAGTAATTTGCATTAGCGTATCTATGGTGGTCTATGGTGCACTGTATACGATAAAGGCATGTGCTTTGTTGTGATCATTTTAGTATTTTGTACTCGAAAAACCAGATTATGTTTTTATAAACGCAACATCGTTACAGGTTAGGTCACGGTCTAACAGACCGGCCTTCAGATACCACAAAACCACTATCGTCGACTATGAACTAACTTCCAAGGTAATGTATGTTACAATCTTACTATCCATGTTCAGGTGGTGGATGGCGGGAACCTGGCGCTGCTGGCCGGTGTGGTAGACTCCCATGTGCACGTGAACGAGCCGGGTCGCACGGCATGGGAAGGGTTCCGTACGGCCACCAGCGCTGCAGCCGCCGGGGGCATCACCACCATCGTCGACATGCCCTTGTAAGTTGAACAAAGTCTTGCTTTAGCTGGAAGGAAGAAGAAAATCCTTATTGGCCTGGGGTGTCCGTGTTAAGTTAGAAATCCGTACAACTGTAATGGCAAAGAGCATTAATTATTATAAAATTAATAAGGTGGGCGAAAGCGGGTGGCATAGAAAGTACTTAATGCTGACGGTAATCCGAGGTCCGTAGGCAATCAGACATCATCAAAGTAGTGTTCGAGTGTTTTTATGTTTCTACGTGGATTTGGATGTAATAAGTACATAGTACCTATATCAAAGGAAAGCAGAGAATACACAGAATTTTGTTTACATCTCACCAAACTCATAAGATTCGGCTGAGCCAATAATTTGGCTACATATGTACTTGACTGTTTTATCAACACACAAGTGAAGTGCAAGCCACTAACACTTGTCTATCACGGACTATTATGAACTACTAATTTAACTATGCACATTGAATAGTGCCAAGCATTGTTTGATCACTAATTGGCACTAATAATCGCATCACACAAACATATGCATACTCATAATGTAAGGATTATTAATTGATGAACCAAAAAAAAATCTGAATGCGGTGGAGTTTCTTTATTTCTTTATTTCATCATGGAAGACTTACGGCTAAAAAAAAATTAACAACAAAAAGGAAACCATAGTCAACAGAAAGCCAATTTTACAAGTCTTCGCGTTTAGAAAAGTTTAGAGTTAATCTAGTCTCTACTTAAACACATACTTAGTGACTATAGTTGTTTTGCTGACCCCATTTATAAATTGTTGTGGCAATGTGCCTACGAATATACGATAAACGTTACCCTACTTTTAGTCGAGTTGTGGCTATATCGCTCATTGATAACTGGAACAAGAACGTCAATCGACTACTTCGTTAATTATTTTTTAACAGTTTAGTAAGTAGTTTTACGTATTTTCAATCAATGGTTTTTTTTTAATTTTAAATCGTGTTGTCATACTGATTCCAATTTATTAATGACTAACTGCACCCCGCAGTTTCACTGTAGACAGTCGACAGTCGTAGACCGGGATAAAAAGTAGCCTATGTGTTAAACCAGGGTATAAGCTATCTAGATACCAAATTTCATTCAAATCGATCCAGCCGTTTGAGCGTGAAGAAGTAACAAAAACACACACATACACTCACAAACTTTTTGCCTTTATAATATTAGCGTGATAACTATGTTCATGTTGTTTGTCATAAGTATGTTCTGCATTGGATAACTTAGTAGAATGAATTCCAACGACGCGGCGACGATGGTGCCGACGGCGACGCGCGACGGTTTGAAATCACATTCAGAAAAATAATCGATAAAGACATAGTTTATCACTGTATCATCTTATCAATGTCCTACTATGACGATTTCTGCCTTTTCTATATCAGACTAGATACTGCTATCTAAGACCAGCTACGAAATAGCTCTCCAGTCAGCGACCCTTTTAATACTTTTTCAAAAAAAAAAATATTTAATAGGAAAAATACACCTTAAATTAATTTAAAAATTGGCTCTCATCTTTTTCCAGGAACTCAATTCCACCTACCACGACATTGGAAAACTTGAAAACTAAAGCATCTTCTGCCGAAGGAAACGTCTATGTGGATGTAGGATTCTGGGGTGGAGTTATTGTAGGAAACGATGTAAGTATGAAAATAAATGAATAATTAAAGATAAGCCTTCGCATTGGGCGTTTTTTAGCGCAGACGACGCGACTACGCCATGTTCTTTCACCGACATATACTACGTCTACTTACAAACGTGATACAAATTTACATACTCAGAAAATAACACCAATTTCCGTGCCTACGCTCATGCTACGCGGCTGCTACGATCCGCCTACGCTCCTACGCTTTTGCTACGCGGCTGCTACGCCGCGCCTACGCTCCTATGCTCCTGCTACGCGGTCCCTACGATCCTGCTACGTGGCTTACTTTTTTGCTACGCACCTTATACGCGGTTCTTAAGGCCCAGATTTCCTGAAAACAATCAAAAAGGTGGTTTTTTAAAGCTGTGTATCTCATAAACCGTAAATAATTTTGACATGTAAAAAAAATATGATATTTTCAAGTCCTTTTCGCATACAGTGATGGAAGCCAAAACATAATTATACATATTTTGATGCACCAAAAAATCTTTAAACATACCTCCTAATAATCTTTAAAAGCAGTTTATCCCTTCATTAGCAATTATAATTATAATTAAAAATATACCATGAAATGTCAAATTCCAAACTGCACCCAGTGATGGATTACTTTTTAATAAATAGTTAATTTCTAATTTTATACGATTTTATTTGCATTTTTACGACATAATTCCGGTGCGCGTGAGAATCTTCTATCTCGTGCGTCAAACTAGACAGCCATAACGCCATTTCACTTACACACCGAGCTAAACCAATCTTGGAACCTGGGCCTTAAGCGGCGGCTACGAGGCGTATAGACGCTGTACATTACGTTCAACAAACTAAGCATTCGCATGTGCGAAGAGACGAGAACCTTAGGCAGTTATTTAAATTCACATTACATAAAATTATTTTAGTATCTAACACGAAAAGGTACGGTTTACGACGGTGATCGACGCATTTGTCCCCATATCATAACCATTATTTACTTTTTCACTGAACATATTTTTACCATAATTGGGTAAAAGAACAAGTTTTAAATGTGTTTTGTCGCACCATAATAAAAAAGCAAAATACTAATAAACTTCCAAAAGGATACACGGAATTCGTTAAAAATTACTTTATGCAAAAAAATATACCTACTAGGTTATTCACTCTTGGAATACGTAAAACGACAAATCACTTCCCGTAATTAATTTTAATTTATTTGAAGCGGAGGCGTTGTAATTTTTCTTCTCAATCATTAAACAATAATATTATCTTAGATAAAATTAGATGATACCGAACGATCTAAATCCTTTCTTAGTAGGGTTCCATACCTCAAAAGAAAAACGGAACCCTTATAGGATCACTTCGTTCTCCGTCAGCTGTCTGTCTGTTAGTCAGTATGTCAAGAGCCTTTGTCTCAAGAACGCGTGGAGGTATCAAGTTGTGTGCTCTTGAGTCCATAACGTATATTAATATACTTAGTGTTTTTTTTATATCCCATAACTCTAGGGTATTAATGAGACGATCATTATGAACAACTTCAGAAAATCAGCTGCTCCCTACATTTTGACGAGTTATGCGAACATAAATGTAGGGGACAGCTGATTTTTTTTTCGCGATTTTGGGTTTTGTCCCATAGTAAAAGTTGTTCATAATGATGGTCTCATTAATACCCTAGAGCTAAGGGATATAAAAAAAAAACGCTGTATATGGGAGAACGTGTTTTTCAACTACAATGTTAGTTCGCTTTTGGGATAAGTTCTTTTCAACTAAGGAACCCTTCTTTGTGCGACACGCACTTGGTCGGTTTTTAGGGTTTCGTACCAAAATGCTAAAAAGGAACCCTTCTGGTGTGACCCAGTCTGTCTGTCTGTCTGTCTGTCTGTCTGTCACAGCTGGATATCTCAAGAACTACTAATGCTATCAACTTGAAATTTGGAACAGTTTTAGATGACGTTTGCCCAACTATTTTGCAAATAAGAAAGAAACAAAAATATACTTGTTTTTTTTTTACAACACGGTACTGAAAGAGAGTCTTAAAAATTCGAAGTGGCGTTACTAGGACATGTGGGGTATCATAATGAAAGAGCGCTGTTTGTACATTCTCAAACAATTTTTTATTTTTCTTAGGCCGCATAGTTTTCGACTTTTGATGAAAAACGTTAAAAAGAATACCCCCCCCCCCCCACCTTATCTCCGAAGTTTGCATAGACAAACATCTGAAATTATTCTATGTGATAGAAGTTTATGTATAGATTTACAGGAAAAATAAAACGATGTTTTTAAATACCACAGTTTTTCGGAAATCATCAACAAAAATTACATATAAATAATGGTACGGAACCCTCGGTGCGCGAGTCCGACTCACTATTGACCGGTTTTTTTTTGGATAACATTACAACTATTCCTAACTTCAAAATATACGTGTTACTTTTCAGGGTTCACTGCAAGACCTCGTGAAGGCTGGCGTGGTGGGTTTCAAATGCTTCCTCTGTCCGAGTGGTGTCGACGAGTTTCCCAATGTAGGGCCTGAAGATTTGGATAAGGCCTTCGCTGCTTTAGAGGGAACAGGATCAGTGTTGGCGGTAATTATGTACAGACGCCAGCACATCAAGCTACTACAATCTGTCAAATTTCTTTAGTAGATTTTCATCTTTATCACTAAAGCATTACTTAGGTTTATGGTTGATTCGGAAAATATGGCCTTTCGGTTGGCTTGACCTGCTGGCGTCTGTACCTAGAATAAAATGTAATTTTACAATGCTTTTGGTTATATTTGTAAAGATCAATAAATTAATGAACATGTTTCGTTCTATAGTTTCATGCTGAACTTGAAGATGACAGTCCACCCAGTAGGAAGAAAATTAAAAAGAAAGGTAAGATTGATTTTATTAACACAGTTTTTAACAATGAAAACCATGCCATGTTTTATTGCGAATTGGAACGGACTAACGGTCCAACAGTGTAGGTAATATTAATTATATAGCTAATATTAGCATCGATTTTGAAATAGGTACATTAACGATTTTATAAAAATAAAAACTTATTTTCGAATTGCCTCATTCTTGAGCTGTTCATAATTCTTACTTTAAATACACGTAATGTAACCGAAACAAAAGAATTATTAACTGCTCTTTTACACGAAGGTTGTGTTTTAATAATTACCTAAATAACTATATTCTTTTGTTCGTTTCAGATCCCGAAGAATATCAAACATATCTTGAGTCAAGGCCGCCTAATATGGAGCTAAATGCGGTGTCGCTAATTAAAGATTTTGTTGACAAAACTGAGTAAGTTAATATTTTGTGAATCACAAACGCAAAAAAAATATGGTCACACTTTTATTGAGAAATGTGATCCACTGGAGTGCTTTGGAGTGTTTATGGTTACATTAATTATACTTACTTTTTATTAACCTTTACACCCGGCCCACTGTGTATGTAAAGTTTCTACATTTATATCTGTTCGTATGGTGTACCTATTGTTTAAAAAGTATTCTTTTCTATTCTGAAAGGCCAAATTACTTAGCATACAAATTGTGAAACACATGTCAAGTGTTGTAATATCAGCCAACCAATCACCGCACCAACATGAGTTTGATACTATCATCTTGTGTTAATTGGCCTTTCAAAAACTGGGTGTAAGGTAGTTTAGTACCTTTTGTTCTTTTTAAATAAGCTAGTGTTAGGACAGTTCCTTGGTCTTTAGGACCAATAATACTAGCGTATTATTATTCCACTGCAGAACAAAGCCTCTTCTCATACAGAGAAGGGTTGAATGAGCATTGATCACCACGCTTGCGATTTCAGACTTATACTTAGGTACTTTATACTTTATAACACCAGTTTCCCTTACGATGTTTTCTTTCACCGACGTTAAACGTAGAAAGTACATACCTATACCTACCTATATGAATTGAAAAAGTCACATTGCGGTAAACTCTAATTGCGCGATGCAGGATTTCGTGACGTCATGTCGTTGTGATGCGTAGTTCGTATGTGGCGATGTAGATGCCGCCACAACCTCATGTACTTATGAGAAGCGAGGTCGTAACCACTGGGCCACGCAATGACTAAAACACCTAAATATAATTAAATTTATTTTACCACCAGTGTTCGAGTGCACGTAGTCCACGTGTCTTCTTCGGAGGTGGTTCCTCTACTTGTGGAGGCGAGGAAAGCCCGGCTGGCGAAAGGACACGAGGCTTGGCGCGCTGGGGTCACCGCAGAAACCTGCCACCATTACCTCACGTTCAGCGCCGACCAGATTCCTAAAGGCCGGAGCGAGTACAAGTGCGCTCCACCTATTAGGGATAAAGATAATAAGGTATTTTATTCCGACATTTAAATATTACTTGTGGAGCGGAGAACGGAGGGCTGTGTCGGCCTATACCGTTTAGTCGGTACTAGCCCGGCACAACCCTCCGCTCTCTCTCACCCCTCGTTGTTCCTCCTGCTATCATGAGGAGCCCGGAATATTGTAATACACATGCATAGCGTCTAAATTTACGTCTAAATTATTATGATCTCAAATGATTGGATAGCAAAAAAATCACAGGCGAATGGAAATAAGTTTATGTAGAGATTATGTTGATAATTAAATGTTTATCGTTTATGCTTACGTTTATGTAATTTTAAATAAACCAGTAATTAATTAAATAATTTACCTGATACAATTTTGTGTAACAAACTGCAAACCACATTCGAAGTTGGAAAACTTGTTTTTAATTTTTTTTTAAATCTATTTTGTCCTGTGATTTTGTCAACATTCTCAATTTTTTTTATTTCATAAAATGTAGCTAGAATCACGATTTTTATTAGAATGTCATAACGTTAAAACCCTCCAATAATAATTAATTATGTGACTTTGTTCCGGTCCGGACACATCCCAATAGTTTTGCTGCATTGATGGGCAAAGTTACATCTCAAAACCGCTCACAATGGTCGAAGACGTTTTTCATATAATTGTGAGTGTGTCCGGAACGGGGCGGAAAGATATTTGATTCAAGACTAATTTAACATAAATATTAAGGGCATTCTATCATTAAGAGCATTAGGAGCATTCTAGCTTTTCCAGCATCCTAAGCCGCTAGAACTGCAATGCTATTCTGTAATCATCTCATCGTGAAAACTTAAGTGAAGTGAGCGTGGAGTGAGCACTGTGTCATTCCACCTTATGCTAGGGATGGACGAAGCACATTTTTACAGTCACAATTATAATTATGATTATGACCTATGGGTCATAATCGAGATTTTAATAATATTTTTTACGCTATTCTAGTGATCATTTTATATTATTTCAAAGCTAATATTTAAGTGTCTAAACATTACTATTTAGGGGGTTTTTAAATAAAATTGCAAAACAGAAATTCAGTCACAAACTCAATTTTGTTTTTAATTTTGTTTTTAATAAAATTAGCCTATAAAATATGATTAAATGCCGCTCAAAGGTTATTCAATAGAGTACCTATTTATTTAGGTAGGTATACTACGTCAATAGAAAATAAGTATTAGCTTATGGCACTTGCATTTAGAGCTTATCAGCTCTAAAGTCCAAATTAACTTCCTGACTCTGTTCATTATCATGAACAGAGTCAGGAAGTTAATTTGGACTTTCAAATCTCTTCGTCACATAGCTACTAAAGATCTTATCCAACAAATTTACATGTCTTTGGGTCAGTCCATATTGACATACGGTTTACCAATTTGGGGTGGAGCATCAAAAACAAAGTTTTTAGAACTGGAGAGGGCGCAGAGAGCTTTACTAAAAGTCATGTACTTTAAACCACGATTATTCCCCACGGAAACCTTATACGTAACTTCGAACCTCTTGACAGTTGGAAAGCTCTATGTGCTGCTGATTACGCTGAAAAAACACAAATCACTTCCCTTCGTTACTCCCAGGACACAAACTAGGAGAAAGATCAATGTAGCTCCAGAAACCCCAGTCAAAACTGCATTTGCTACCAGACAATACACAAAGCAATCTTCTCGCTTATACAATTCCCTCAATAAAATACTGACCATATACCCTATGACATATCACGACTGCAAAAAGACACTAACTGAATGGTTGAAGAGCAAAAGTTACGAAGAAATCGAGGCTATGTTCCATACAATCACATGATTCCTAACATAATTATAACCTATACTTAATACGATTTTATTACGCAAATTAACACATTCCACGCCAATATACCCACATCACACACACCCACACCTCACACATCCTCCACATACACACACAAAACATAAAGCGCATTCCTTATTTAAATAATGTTTAGTATTGTTTTGAATTGTTAAAAAACCTTTGGCATTCTTTCAAAATTATTCTCTCAACTTATGTATTGTTGAAGTAAACTTAAATAATCTTTGGTACTCTTTCAAAATTATTCTCTCAACTTATGTATTGTTAAAGTAAACTTAAATAACCTTTGGTATTCCTTCAAAATTATTCTCTCAACTTATGTATTGTTAAAGTAAACGCAAACTTAACCTTGTTATTCCTTCAAAATTATTCTCTCAACTTATGCATTGTTAAAGTAAACTTAAATAATCTTTGACATTCCTTCAAAATTATTATCTCAACTTATGTATTGTTAAAGTAAACTTAAATAATCTTTGACATTCCTTCAAAATTATTTTCTCAACTGATGTATTGTTAAAGTAAACTTAAATAACCTTTGGTATTCCTTCAAAATTATTATCTCAACTTATGTATTGTTAAAGTAAACTTAAACTTAAATAACCTTGTTATTCCTTCAAAACTATTCTCTCAACTTGTGTATTGTTAAAGTAAACTGGAAGAGCTGGACCACCTAATACAAGCAAATCTTTGCTTAAAAGGTGCCTCCAAACTTAAGGCGGTGAGAGCCGTAAAAACGTCGTTTTGTTTAGTGTTTTATTCGTAGATAACACGTATTTAAATTTTGAAAAAAATATATTACTTAGTTCAGACTTCGATCTAGAAATTTCGGCCGTCCGATACACGATTACTTGCACTTTACTGCATCCAATTAAATCGCAAAGACAAGTCTAAATTATGATCTATATCTTATTTCATTTGATTTATATTAGGCTTTGAACAATAAAACTTATGCCATAATAAAGGTCGTAAAAAATGTAATTTATAACGGCTATCATAATTTGAAATATCAAAATATTTATATCACTAATTCCAATGTCAAGTGTTTTCAGCTTCGCAAACGCTCGCCCTGAGCCGTTTAGTCCCGAGCGGAACGTGACGGAGGTCGGACGTGTGCCAATTTTTCGAACCCGCCACCCCCGCTAACTTCTGTCACCGGCTGCGACCGGCACAAATTAGCATGTGTTGAAAACAGTTGAATTTGAACGCTATGCCTATGTAAATAAAGACGTCACGCGCGCAAAAGCTTTATTGGTATTTATTTTTATCACGGCCTATGTTTACCAATCGCATCAAGTGTGTAAAACAGTTGAATTTGAACCCTACACTGGAGCTTATAAAGCCGCCTGACGCGCAAATTTTTGGTTCACTATTTTCAAATCTCAAATAGGTAGGTGCCACAGAATAAAGTTAGTACGGGTGGTTTTATAATGAATATCGGATAGGAAATGAGATTTCTTCATAACATCACGCCTGAATTCTTTCAAAGGGTTGGGCAGGGATGTTCAGAAAATAAGTAGGCCCTCAAATGTATTTTTCTGTATACCTACAGAAAGTTTTTTTTCTAATTAGGTATCTTCTTATTTTTTTTGTATTTCAAGGTCAAAATGAAAATCCAAGATGGCGGCTGCAAAAATTTCCAATTTTTCGTCATGGGTGTCGTTTTCGTGATATTTTAGGTCGCTGAAAATGATAGTGGGGTCAAAATGAAAATCCAAGATGGCGGCTGCGAAAATTTCCTAATTTTTCGTCATGGGTGTCATTTTCGTGATATTTTAGGTCGCTGAAAACGATAGTGGGGTCAAAATGAAAATCCAAGATGGCGGCTGCGAAAATTTCCTAATTTTTCGTCATGGGTGTCATTTTCGTGATATTTTAGGTCGCTGAAAACGATAGTGGGGTCAAAATGAAAATCCAAGATGGCGGCTGCGAAAATTTCCAAATTTTTCGACATGGGTGTCATTTTCGTGATATTTGAGGTCGCTGAAACCGATAGTGGGGTCAAAATGAAAATCCAAGATGGCGGCTGCGAAAATTTCCTAATTTTTCGTCATGGGTGTCATTTTCGTGATATTTGAGGTCGCTGAAAACGATAGTGGGGTCAAAATGAAAATCCAAGATGGCGGCTGCGAAAATTTTCAAATTTTTTGACATGGGTGTCATTTTCGTGATATTTGAGGTCGCTGCAAACGATAATGGGGTCAAAATGAATGACTATCGTTTTCAGCGACCTAAAATATCACGAAAATGACACCCATGACGAAAAGTTAGGAAATTTTTATAGCCGCCATCTTGGATTTTCATTTTGACCCCACTATCGTTTTCAGCGACCTAAAATGACACGAAAATGACACCCATGACGAAAAATTTGGAAATTTTCGTAGCCGCTATCTTGGATTTTCATTTTGACCCCACAATCGTTTTCTGCGACCTAAAATATCACGAAAATGACACCCATGACGAAAAGTTAGGGAATTTTCGCAGCCGCCATCTTGGATTTTCCTTTTTACCCGACTATCGTTTTCAGCGACCTAAAATATCACGAAAATGACACCCATGACGAAAAGTTAGGGAATTTTCGCAGCCGCCATCTTGGATTTTCATTTTGACCCCACTATCGTTTTCAGCGACCTAAAATATCACGAAAATGACACCCATGACGAAAAATTAGGAAATTTTCGCAGCCGCCATCTTGGATTTTCCTTTTTACCCGACTATCGTTTTCAGCGACCTAAAATATCACGAAAATGACACCCATGACGAAAAGTTAGGAAATTTTCGCAGCCGCCATCTTGGATTTTCATTTTGACCCCACTATCGTTTTCAGCGACCTAAAATAACACGAAAATGACACCCATGACGAAAAATTTGGAAATTTTCGTAGCTGCCATCTTGGATTTTCATTTTGACCCCACTATCGTTTTCAGCGACCCCAAATATCACGAAAATGACACCCATTACGAAAAATTAGAAAATTTTCGCAGCCGCCATCTTGGATTTTCATTTTGACCCCATTATCGTTTTCAGCGACCTCAAATATCACGAAAATGACACCCATGACGAACAGTTAGGGAATTTTCGCAGCCGCCATCTTGGATTTTCATTTTGACCCCACTATCGTTTTCAGCGACCTAAAATATCACGAAAATGACACCCATGACGAAAAATTAGGAAATTTTCGCAGCCGCCATCTTGGATTTTCATTTTGACCCCACTATCGTTTTCAGCGACCTCAAATATCACGAAAATGACACCCATGTCGAAAAATTTGGAAATTTTCGCAGCCGCCATCTTGGATTTTCATTTTGACCCCACTATCGTTTTCAGCGACCTAAAATATCACGAAAATGACACCCATGACGAAAAATTAGGAAATTTTCGCAGCCGCCATCTTGGATTTTCATTTTGACCCCACTATCGTTTTCAGCGACCTAAAATATCACGAAAATGACACCCATTACGAACAGTTAGGGAATTTTCGCAGCCGCCATCCTGGATTTTCATTTTGACCCCACTATCGTTTTCAGCGACCTAAAATATCACGAAAATGACACCCATGACGAAAAATTAGGAAATTTTCGCAGCCGCCATCTTGGATTTTCATTTTGACCCCACTATCGTTTTCAGCGACCTCAAATATCACGAAAATGACACCCATGTCGAAAAATTTGGAAATTTTCGCAGCCGCCATCTTGGATTTTCATTTTGACCCCACTATCGTTTTCAGCGACCTAAAATATCACGAAAATGACACCCATGACGAAAAATTAGGAAATTTTCGCAGCCGCCATCTTGGATTTTCATTTTGACCCCACTATCGTTTTCAGCGACCTAAAATATCACGAAAATGACACCCATTACGAACAGTTAGGGAATTTTCGCAGCCGCCATCTTGGATTTTCATTTTGACCCCACTATCGTTTTCAGCGACCTAAAATATCACGTAAATGACACCCATGACGAAAAATTAGGAAATTTTCGCAGCCGCCATCTTGTATTTTCATTTTGACCCCACTATCGTTTTCAGCGACCTAAAATATCACGAAAATGACACCCATGACGAAAAATTTGGAAATTTTCGCAGCCGCCATCTTGGATTTTCATTTTGACCCCACTATCGTTTTCAGCGACCTAAAATATCACGAAAATGACACCCATGACGAAAAATTAGGAAATTTTCGCAGCCGCCATCTTGGATTTTCATTTTGACCCCACTATCGTTTTCAGCGACCTAAAATATCACGAAAATGACACCCATGACGAACAGTTAGGGAATTTTCGCAGCCGCCATCTTGGATCTGTCTTAAATGTCTAAAATGTGTCTAAAATGTCTAAAATCTGTCTAAAATGTCTAATCTGTCTAAAACTTTCAAAAATACTTACTAGAAAAATAAAACAAAATAAACTTGTATACTAATCAGTTCAAGTTTATCTACTGCATTGCTCTATTCTGTGACGCAACATAGTACCTACTCGAGTTCATGAACTCATGAGCGGTGCGCTTGGCGCGCGTTTCCCGCGCATCGTAATTTATTACGTATCGCTACTCCTTGCGGGGGCTGCGGTAAGCATTTAATACCTACGGCGCTTGCTTTCACCCCGCCTTAAAGCTATGTAAATTACAAAGTTGACAAAATAAACATTTTTTTTTTTTATGCGCGAGCATACGCTTCGCCCGCGTGGATTTCGGAAAATAAAAATCCTTTCTTATTATCCTTGTCTACATTATTTATAAAGGGAACCATTTCAGCTTTCTAGGTCCAAGGGTTTGGGCTGGGCGTTGATGAGTCAGTCAGTCAGGACTTTTCTTTTTATTTATTGAGATTTATAGGAAGGAAGCAATAAAACAAAAAAGTGTAGTTTAATAAAATAAAATGTACCTACTTACTTAACATTTTAAAACTTTTTTCATCTGTGCTGCAGGAAAAGCTGTGGGAATACTTATTAGAAGATAAATTAGACCTGGTGGTGTCCGACCACTCTCCCTGCACTCCGGACCTCAAATGCTCAAATAATTTAGAGGCCTGGGGCGGAATTTCATCTGTACAATTTGGTAAGTTAACGTTTATTAATATTTCATTATAAGATGTTACAGATACACCTAATAACGACTAATTAAATCACAAAATAAAAGGCCCTATATTTTACTTATGTACCCACTGAATTTTATCCAAGTCCATATCGCGACTCTATCTTTGTTGGAGACAAATTAAGATAAAAACCGGCCAAGTGAGTTTCGGATCACGCACAATGCAGGGTTCCGTATTTAAATGAATTTATCCCAAAAACAAACTTAATGTTGTTGTTGAAAAACATGCTCTCCCATACATCGATGTACATACGTCACGGTCAATTCTGCAACTGCAAATGTAAGTTTGTAATCGGAAAAAACATATTTTTTTATGTGATAAAATTACAAATTATATTGTTTTCGGACTTTTGCTATATTTTTGCTGTGAGACCTTGCTTCTTGCCAAATTTCATGGTCAACGGGAAGTACCCCCTTCAGGTTTTGATTTATTTGCGTTTTTATGTCGCATAAATGGCCGAATTTTTTATTGCGTTGACTTAGAAGCTTGATTTTTTCAGAGCTCCAAGGACCTACGTGTTTGATATTATTTTAAACTTGATACCTCCACGCGTTTCTGAGCAAAAGGGTCTTGACAGACAGACATACAGACAAACATAAAGTGATCCATTGGATTCCATTTTTTCCCTTTGAGGTACGGAAGACGGAACCTTAAAAATCCTTACAGCAAATGACAAAAGTAATAACTATTATTTCTTTTCTAGGTTTATCACTATTCTGGACGGCAGCGAGCATCCGCGGCCTCGACTTGACCTCGATCAGTAAATATATGAGTTCAGGGCCGGCTCAGCTATGCGGCCTTCAGAACCGCAAGGGAGCACTAAGGCCTGGCCTTGATGCTGACCTCATATTCTTCGACCCGGAAGCCTCCTTCACTGTCACCACTGACATTATACGACACAAGAATAAGGTAAACGATAAATTTTGAAAATCGTAAATAACAGTATCATATGCGGAAATTATGTGTAGGGCAGTAAATATCGTGTATTGTTGTAATAGTTTACTCTTATGGGGCCTTTCTTAAAAATCCATAAATCTTTTTGGTAGTTATTTAGGGACTCCATGATGCCAGCAGCTACTGTTGATTTTTTATTCGTAAATCTTTATTAAATGTCGAACAGTAAAGTAACGTGTACCTATTTAAGTGTTTCAAAAACATCCACAGTTAGAACTAAGTAAGTCGGAAGTACATACAGCAACAGAATAAAGTTAACACAAAGTTTTAGAAGAGATTTAGGTACTTAGATATGACTGAAAACTTGATGGCAAATTCTTGGTTGTAACAAATTATTAAAGAGTAGAATGTAGTTCAAAAACTATTTATATTATGACATATTTAAAACAATAATGGTTTTAGAGGCATGAGGAACAGGTTGTAAAGTTCTCTCATCCTCCATAGAAAACGGAGGATCCTCCGACCAGACGGGTGTCGTGTCTGGTGGGCAACTGCCCCACGGTTGATGTCGGGACGTTGTATATGCTAGTCGCGCGGTAAACTCTGATTGTGCGATGCAGGTTGCGAGACGTCATGTCATTATTGTGGTGCGTAGTTCATGTTCGTTCATTCGTGTTGTGTTCGTGCTTCGTAGAAGCAGGCCTAAGAAACGCTGGCGTGATGATCTGGACTCGTTCTTGCCAGATTTTCCGGAGAAGACAAAACATAAAGAGGCCTGGAAAACTGTGTGGGAGACCTTTCCCCGGCAGTGGGACAATATCCATACTAATATTATAAATTCGAAAGTAACTCTGTCTGTCTGTCTGTCTGTCTGTCTGTCTGTTACCTTTTCACGCCTAAACCACTGAACGGATTTCGATAAAATTTGGCAAGGCTATAGATGGTATCCTGGGGACGGACATAGGCTACTTTTTTTTTCAAAAATAATCCTACAGGGGGTGATATAGGGGATGAAAGTTTGTATGGGAAACTCAGTATTTCTTAAGTTAGGGATGTGAAAATTAAAATGTATGCTTTTGATAAGAAATAAAGAAATATGCGGTTCAGCGTTTTTGAAAAATCATCCCCTAAGGGGGTAAAATATAGTAAAATAGGGGTTGATTTTAAAACTGCATGGATTTCGACAAAATTTGGCAAGGCTTTATATAGCATCCTGGGGAAGGACATAGGATACTATTTTTTTCAAAAACAATACTACAGGGGGTGATTTAGGGGATGAAAGTTTGTAAGGGAAACCCAATATTTCTTAAGTTAGGGATAACAAATTTATGCTATTGGTAGGAAATTAAGAAATATGTGTTCAGCGTTTTTTAAAAATCATCCCCTAAGGGTGTAAAATAGGGGTTGATTTTAAAATTTACAAAACTGCACGGATTTCGACAAAATTTGGCAAGGCTATAGATAGCATCCTGGGAAACGACATGAGCTACTTTTTGTCTTAAAACATAATCGTACAAGGGGTGATATAAGGGATGAAAATTTGTATGGGAAACCCAACATTTCTTAAGTTAGGGATATGAAAATTCAAATTTATGCTTTTGGTAGGAAATAAAGAAATATATGGTACAGCGTTTTGAGGGGATACAATAGGGGTTGACAAATGTTTGTGTACCTACCTCTTTTTAAGAGATTTAAGGGATTGGAAATGTAGTCATAGTTCGAATCTTGAGGTAACATTTAGTCTTTATTTCATTCGGCGTTTTTACGAGGAAATTATTTGAACGAGTGGACACTCGGACAAAAGTTATTTGTTATTAGAGCGTGACTGGCATAGTAAATTTTAAGTAATTAACAAAGTCCCCCCGCCGCGTAAGTCTGTTTGTTTGAATGCGATAATGTCAAAAAGTACCGAACGGATTTTCATACGGTTTTCTCCAATGAACGGAGTGATTCAGGGTAATTCATTATAGTTTTGTGTAAATTGGCTGAAATATGACGACGACTGTTGAAGATGTCGGAAAAAATCATGCCGACTGGTAGCTTTATGCCTACTATACACGATAACGATATATCGTAGCGATTTGAGTTTTCACAGTTATATCGGACGGCCCTATGTTTTCCACATGAACATTCCCATGAGATATTTTCCGACATCCACGCGGGCGAAGCCGCGGGTAAAAGCTAGTAGGTTATATAAAAATTAAAAAAAATGGTTCTTCACTATTAAATAATCAAAATTCCCAAATGACTAGCTAAGCTCTTTTGTCGCAGACACAAAATGTTCGTTACCGTAGTCATTTTAGGAAAATAATGACGTAGGTTGGTCTTGGTACCTACTATAGGTACCAAGACCAACCTACGTCATTATGTTCCTCCTATGTTCCTACTTGAAACTATCCGGCTAATGTCGCTCTTGATTGAGTGGGTTCAGAGGTAGAAAGAATTGATTGTCCATGAATAAAGAAACAATTTTTTTTTGTCAAATCATTAACACTACTCGTGTAGACGTTATCTTCAGTTTAAAACATTAGAAGTCGCTTATGCGCCTTATGTATCCTTCAAATTCAAATTTAAATTTAAATTCATTAATTATCGATCACTGTAACATACCCATAGGGCGTACAATGTCTAATAATCATTCAAAATCTATTTTATCATTATTTATGTCAAAATACATTATAATTAATTGATATTATTACTCATGCCAAAATACATTTTAAATAACTAATTAACACTATCACTCATGTCAAAATACCTTAAAATTAATTAATAATAACACTCATGCAAAATATATTATCATTATTAATATGTCAAAAATACACATGGTCAAATTCCAATTTAATATACCTACACACATACTTTATGTCAATGTTTTTACGTTAATATTTTTATCATTTAAAAAGTCATTTATCGAGTAGTATGCTTTACTTATTATGAATTCTTTGAGTTTAGTTTTAAAAATATTCAGTTTTTCAATGATTTTTATATAATTTGGTAGTCTGTTATAAATGTTTACCCCTATCCCAAATATACTCTTTTTAAATTTAACTGTCCTACATTTAATAACACTCAATTCATTTGTAAGTCGAGCACTTCTTAATGTATTATCGCAGCCTGATAAATATACATATATTGACGGGAAAGTTAAGATTTTCAATCTAGTAAACACTGCTCTACATGTATCAGTTTGTTTAAGTCTACATATACTTCTAATACATTTTTTTTGCGCTCTAAACGCATATTCCCTGTTGGGAGAATTACCCCAAAAAAGAACCCCATATTTGAGTATAGAACCCACATATGCATGGTAAGCGCTAAGTAATGCACTTTCGTATACAACTTTTCGTAGCATGTAAAGTGCATCTTGATGCAATTTTTTACAGACATAATCGACTTGCAATTTCCAGTTCAGGCCAGAGTCAATGTGAATGCCTAGAAATTTTGTGTTTTTAACTTCTTTCAATGTTTCGTATTTATAGTTCATGTGAATTTTTGTTGTTTTTGAGTTTTTATTATTGAAAGTCATGTAGCTTGTCTTTTCTATATTTATTTTTAGTTTGTTTACATTTAACCAGTTTATGATATCTTTAAGAGATTTGTTAACATTTGCTTCATAATTATCTTGTTGGCCCTTAGTAACAATAGCTGTGCTATCATCTGCAAACAGTATTAGTTCCTGTTTTGGTAATTAGTTAATGTAAATTATGAGCAAAAGTGGTCCCAGTATACTTCCCTGGGGCACTACCTGTTGAATGAGTCTGGGATTCGACTTATACGTTTGTTCATAATTTGTGCCGTTTGTTATTCTAGTAATTTGTGTTACTTGTAATCTGCTTGCTAAATATGATTTTAAAAGATTTAATGCAACACCTCTTACCCCATATTTTTCTAATTTATTAAGAAGTATTTGATGGTTCACATGATCGAATGCCTTTGTCTTGTCCATGTAGATCGCAGTTATTTGTTGTTTTTTTTTATCAAGACCTGACATTACTTGTTTTAGATAATTATTCTCCTTACTTCAGATAATTATTCTCCTTACCAAGCAAAACTTCATTACCTACAGTTTAGCCCTTATCGCTAGGCTATAAAGTATTACCTAGTCTACCTACCTTATCCGTTAAATATATTCTTATTTCTTTGTTTCAGTTGACGCCATACATCGGTAAGGAGTTGAAAGGTGTCGTGAAACAAACCTATCTGCGTGGGCGCCTGATTTACGAAGACGGAGAAATTGTGGAAAAGCCTAAAGGAAAACTATTATTAAATGATATTTGAAGCTGTAGTACGATGTTATTATTAGAAAGTGTTGATTATTTACTTACATATTGAAAAATATAGAGACGTTAAAACATCGTGTATTTCAATGCCATCATTGATCCATTCATCATATTTTCTTATTTTATGATCATTATTTTATTTTTCATCATAGATGCTCTGAAAGTAGCTAGTATTGAACTCAAAATGCGTGTCATAAATTCGATTTACCTTACAGGAGGTAAGTAAATTTGAAAATCGAACGAGGCATCCTGACATTCACAAACTATTATTTTTTTCAGTCCGCCACTTGAAGAATTCGTCATTTGTTTTTAGATATCTCTTTTTTATATAAGGTTCCATTAACATAGTTGAACAAATTTTCCTATGGGACTAAGTCTGAAATCGCGAAAAAAAATCAGCTATTCAACTTACATTTATCTACACCAAACTCGTCAAAATGTAGGGAGCAGCTGATTTTTTTTTTCGCGATTTCAGGTTTGGCTCCATAGTAAAAGTTGTTCATATTCATGGGTATAACACCCTGTGAAAGTTTGTCCATCTATTTTAAGACTGTGGTCGCATATTTTCGCGCTCGGATTTTAAACATCTGACGCTCGACGCCGCGTAGCGAGTGCGCGTGTGTGCGTTTTTCCTCATGTATGGCACACAGTTGCGATGCTGCGACGACTAAACGATCTTGATCTGTAGGTATGGCGTACCTATATTTTTTTGAAGTAAAAGCTAGAGGTTTACGGAGAAAATAAAAAGACTGTCCACAATACATTATTAGTGTATTTTAATTAAATTTATACAAATATGGATGAAGAAAATAATATTATGTAGGTACTTAAAAAAAATAAACTCATTTTACTTATTTGCTTAAGTATTTGTATACTTATAAGTAATTGAAGTTTTATAAAAGTATTTGTATTTGACGACACGGTTGGCGCAGTGGCTGAGCAATTGACTGCTGCGCAGCATGTTGTGGGTTCGATTCCCGCACGGAACAAATATTTGTACGACCTACAAGTAATTATTTGTTTCCGAGTCTGGGTGTTTTTCTATCTATAATATGTATGTATTTACAAAAAAAAATGTATATAAGAAGTTTATCAGCCAACTCGTTACCATAACACAAGCATTAGGTTGCTTAGCTTGGGACTAGATGGCGTTGTGTGAAATGTCCAAGGATATTTATTTATTATTTATTTTATTCATTTGTCTAAGGGGATTGATCGACTTTTCCTTGGATCTATAATTTCTGGGAGAACACAATCAGAATAAAATTTTGTTAACAGCGGAGCCATCTTTTGTCCAAAATCATCGTTTTTTTGTGTAAAACAGTTCAATTTAAGCCCTATTTTAATGTAGATAAAGACGCTACGCGCTAGCTATAATTATTTATTTTTCTTGCGGCATAGGTTTACCAACCGCATCAAGTGCATAAAACAGTTGAATTTGAACCAACACTAATACATAAATACATAAAGCCGCCTCATGCGCAAATGTTTGGTTTACTGTTTTCAAATTTCAAATAGGTAGGTCACCCCGCTGCCACAGAATAAATAATAGTACTGCTGCGTTCGTGTGGGGTTGGTTTTATAATGTTTATTAGCCTAGGCAGGTATTGTACGTGCCCAGTCGACCTAATGACTATACAGTCGACCACACGTCGCACGTCAGTGGTAAGTGATAAGGATTTGTATAGGTATCGTTTTCATAGTTTTCGATTTCGACTATAGCCAATAGTGAAGTCAAAATTAAAATTCAAGATGGCGGCTGCGAAAATTTTAAAATTTTTCGTCATGGATGTCGTTTTCATAGTTCTCGAGGATGAAGCTGATAGTGAAGTCAATCATCCTAGAAGGGATGATTGACTGCACTATGCGGCCCAAGAGAGCAATGCAATGGTGGCCCAATGGTAACGATCCCGACATACGAGTAGGTCATGGTTTCGAACTCAGGCAGGCACTTTGTGTAAATAATTTCATCACCACTACTCTCAAATCAGTGAAGGAAAATATCGTGAGGAAACCGCCTAGAACCAAGAATTCGAAGACATGTGACATCTACCAACCCGCACTGGGTCCTCGTGGTGTATTACGGCCCACTCCCTCTCACCGAGAGGAGCCCTGTGTCCCAGCACTGGGAACATTATAGGCTGATTATGATTGAGACCCATTATGTTGTGAGCGAGCACGTTTCAGTGCCAGAGGTCATCACTGATGTGAGATGAGAAGATATATTACGCTCAACACCGCCGCGCGCGGCCCTTGTCCGATCAGAGCGCGGCTAGCCGCGCGTGGCAGCCGCGCTCAAATGCCGCTCAATTTTTTTTTTTTTTTTTTTTTTGTATGGCATCTCGCAGTGTGACCACTTGGGGTCGAGACTGCTTAACCCGGACTATCCTGTGGGTGCCTTAAGCGAACTCAAAGCCTCCAGCCAGGGGCAATTTTTACTTATAAACTAAGCGACTGCGCACTAAGGGCACCCCCTGTGGGGTACGGACTTCGGCTTAGGGCGTCGCTGACTAAGAGAGGACAGCAAGGTACAATTGGCTGGCTCAAATCAGGGTTATTGTTATTATTAACAGGGGAGTTTAAAGCTACAGGCTCAGCTACGCCACCAGCTGGCTCGTTATTACCGATCAAGGGAGATGAATTTACATTTACAAGGGATGTTCGTCTACGCGGAGGACCTCGGCGGCGAGGTCGGAATGAAGATTTGTGTGATCTGTGTTTGCGTACTAGTGTACTAGTAGCACTACTACTTTCCTGGAGGAGGGTAATAGGGTCATCAGGTTCAGAGAGTGCAAGTCGCGGACGGCGGACTTTACTGATTCTAGAGGGGACATAATTAGCGGACGCGACAACCAGAGGGTTGCGGTGCTTCGCGGCAGAATCAAAGAAACGCTTGGAAAGGCGTTTCAAGAATTGACGGATGGTCGGGATTCTAAGGTCTAAATGGAGGTTTTCGTTCCGAACGAACCAAGGGGCACCCGTTACCTTTCGGAGGCAACGGTTTTGAAGGGTCTGCATCCCATGGATGTGATGGGGCTTTGCGTGAGCAAAGACTGGGCCCGCAAAGGTCATGATGGGGCGAATGCACGCTGTATAAATACGCAACTTGCACTTAAGGGACAACTTGCTGCGTGCATTCATAATCGAATGGAGTCTAGCAAGAGCAAAGTAGGCCCGCGAACGGGCCTTCTTTATGTGCTCTGAAAACGTAAGGTGCTCATCGAGCGTCACACCTAGATATTTGGCTTGGTTCTCCCAAGGGATCGGCTTGCCAAACATGGTGATCGGGCGGGGTGCCGCTCTATATTTGGACACACCTTTATATAGTGCCTTTATCTATGCCTCACTCGTTTCGTATCGTTTAGTGCGGTCGCGATTTGAGTGTATTTCCCATAGTTTTATTGATGTTTTCCTCGACCCCTGTTTTCTTTCTGTTTTCTGATCTTGCTTCTTGTACGAACCTTGCTACCACACCGGACACGGTACGGAGAACCCCGCATAAACGTTGGACTTGAACTTGTTATTTTGTATATTACGAGCAGCCTACTGATTTCATATTGGCACCATGGATCGTTGTGTAAATTGTGGCAAAGTGAGTGTGTGAGTGGGAGTTTACGTGGTCGTCGAGCTGAAGAACTTAAAAAATCAGCTGTTAAGTACCTATATGTAGATCGTTATGTAACCTCACTTTTATTACATCTCTTTTAACTCGGAACTCAGACCGCGAAAATCCGCAAAATGATCAGTGATGGTTTGATAATATAGTAGCTATAAATTGACACCAATTTAATTTTTTTACAACCCAGGCCCAGGCCCAAGTTTATATGACATGGTTTCCGTCTCCTTTGTCACGGATCCACAATAGAGATTGTGGCAGTAGAGATTTCAAATAAAAATCTGATATAAATTTTTTCTCCATATTCATCCTCCAAAATTCTTGTAGCCATCTTGGATTTACATTTTGACTACACTATCGACGTTAGCACCCACAAGAACCATGAAAACGATACCCATGATGAAAGATATGAAAATGTTCGCAGCCGCCATCTTGGATTTACATTTTAACGTCACTATCGGCTTTAGCATCCACGAGAACAATGGGAACGATCCCCATGACGAAAAATTTTAAAAATTTCGCAGCCACCATCTTGGATTTACATTTTGACCAAATTATATTGTATTATTGATATTGTAATTACAATATCAATATTACAAGTAATACAACATAATTCAAGAATTGTAACATAATTCTCCTAAAGTAAGTGTGCCTACCACGTTAGCTTCTTAAAATATTACTTAAATGAAAGGATTAAAAATATTTAGTCGCACTACAATTGACTATATATCACGCGAGGCGCATGCGCGGCGGCGGGAGGTCAACCGACGTAGGTCCTGCGTCGAAGAGCGCCAGAGCGCGACTGACTTAGGCCGTTCGATGCACCCGATTTTATACTCACTTTAAAAAATTATTTTCGTAAATGATTGAAGACAGATATGTTTTATTTTTTACACATATATAGTACAATCTTTCTTCTTACGTATAAAATGATTTGTGTTGCCAAATGACTTTTAGATTCTGAGAAATGACGTGTTTTTTTGTAGTCGATTTCTCGATTTTTGATTATCTTAGACGTGATTAAAATACAAGTTAATGAATTAAAAATCAAACTTTTCTCAATGCAATTTAAATTTCAGGATGTGCCTCTTCGAATGAATACCACTTTACCTTCTTAATTAGTAGTAATAATTGGTGTAAGATTACTTCAAAGTTGAGCCTTCGCGCGTCATCTGGAAATCTCACCTTCGAAATCGACTGTTTTCGTAGTCAATAATTCAATTTGAACAAGTTTTTTTTAATGGAGTTTAAATAAAAATATATGATAATTACGATGATTGAAGTCAAAAGAAGCTAAAAAAATAAATTATGTGACCAAAATCACTTCAAAATCTCCCAAGTTCTCGATTTACGTATGAAAAATGCAACAACGCTCTTAATGGGACCTTGTATATTGTATTACTTAACAGATTTTCTACGATTGCCTTTGCCTCTAGTTTTATTAATTCCGGCGTCAAATCCAAATCATCTTCACTTGAACACAGCATAATTATTGTAATTGAAATTATGTTTGCAAAAACGTTTTTCAACAAGAAAATCTGCTTGGCACCAATTTTTTTTCTTTTGATTTTTTTTCGTGCGGTCGTCTTGCTGGTAAGTGCGTTTTTAAAATAATAAGTCTTTACCATCGTCTTTACCTATGTAATTAGAGATTCTATAACCAGCATTTTCAGATTTAAATATCTGTGGATTGGCGCGCAATTAAAAATCAAGTAAATTGTATTCAAAAGCCGTGTTAATTTAATTTCAAATTCAGTCATTTGTTTTAGATAGTATTTTTGTTTTTTCTTTTAAATTGTGGTAGTTTTTGGCGCCATGGATAAACTGAAAATTCGTACAATTTTCGAATACGGAGTTCCTACGTGGAAATACCTCTGCGCAAACAACACGAAACATTAACGACGTGTACGGGCCTAACACTGCTTGCATATATACACGGTCCATTATTGTTCAATCTCGAAATTTTGAGTTGAAGAACGATCGCGCCTCGTTGTCGGCCGGTAACCATTGTCGACAACGACGAATTGAAGGTGATAGTGGAAGCGGATCCAACTCAATCTACGGCTGAGCTTGCTGCGGACGTTGGAGTTAGTGTCAAAACAACATTAAAGTTACATGCTCTGTGACAACATTGAAGCACTTGCGTCAAATCGGAAAAATGAAAAAGCTAGATAAGTGGGTGTCACACGAACTAAGCGCCAACAGCGATACAAACTTACGCGTCGAAGCATGCATACCACTACTGAATGGACATAGAAAGAAGGGAATTCTAAATCGAATTGTTATCTGCGATGAAAAGTGGATCCTGTACGACAACCGTAAGCGTTCGTCTCAGTGGGTGGACCCGGGTACAGCACCTAATCAGTGCGCAAAAAGGACATATTAGTGTTTTCTATTTAGATGCCTACAGTACTCGACGGAAAATCTTATCGAGTTTACTAATTGTTTGGGGGACGTAGCTTCTATTATTGAAAACTGTGATATTGAATCTGTGTTTATATTGGGGGATTTTAATGCGTATCCGAATCAGCTGTTTAGGGTTGAATTGATTTTTTTTTGCGAAAGTCAGAGTTGGATATGCTCGGATATGAGGGCACTGGGGGTGGGTCAGACACGTACACATTTATCAGTGATGCACACGGTTGTAAAATATGGCTAGACCAATGTCTTGTAACTGAGGCAGCATGGAGGTCTGTTAGTAATGTGCAAGTGTGCCATGGTGTGTACTGGTCTGATCATCTCCCATTAGTGGTTGAATGTAATTTGGAATTCGTAATACCTAAGAAAATTATGATAAAGGAAACTAACAACAAAGTAATGTGGGGGAAAGGGACAAAAACAAATTGAAATGTATGAGCAAATATGTAACCGCAATTTAAGAGAAATTGATTTTCCTACCGAGTTAAGAGGCTGTGCTGATACGAATTGTAATGATACTAGTGATAAGAAAGTCATTGATAAATTGTACAGTGACATCATTACGTCCATTAAGGAGGCTGCTATTCAGAGTAACGAATGTAGGGAGGTTCGAAGGGGTGGACATATTGCTGGCTGGAACAGATATGTTAGGGACTCTCACAGGGAGGCTCGGCTTCATTTTGTGCGGTGGTGTGCAGGTGGAAAACCAGAGTCAGGCCTTAATTGGAAGGCGATGTCAGAGAGTAGGAAAATGTTTAAGAAAAATCTTAAATCACTACAAGACAATCGCGAACAGGTCCGTACATTCTAGCGACGCAACATGACAATAAGTCTTTCAAGCAATTCTGGAAGCAGACCAATAAACTAAATCCTAAGCCGAGTCTCCCGGTGAGTGTGCAGGGCAAAGTGGAAGCAGTGGACATCGCCAACATATTCAGGGAGCACTTTCAGACAGAGCAATGGGTACTTGTGCGGAAGGAAATGCTCCGGGCTGCAGGTCCTATGTGTGACGAGCCCGTTAGAATAACATCGAAGAAAGTGTCGTGGGTTTTACAATAACATGTGTAAGGGTAGGTCTCCTGGACTCGACGGACTTAGCGTGGAGCATCTGAAGCACGGGGATCCTCACCTGTGTAGGGTGTTGGCGATGTTTTACACTTTTTGTTTACGTCATGCGTATTTGCCTGAGGATATTATGAAGGCAGTTGTAGTGCCGATTGTGAAAAATAAAACAGGGGATGTCAGTGAAAAACACAATTACAGGTCTTACATTGGGTACTACAGCGGCCAAGGTACTTCACGGTGTGCTGAATGTTCATCTTTCTCAGTCTGTGGTACTTGAAGACGCCCAATTTGGGTTTAGGCCTGGCCTCTCTACTGAGAATGCCATATTAGTCCTGAAGCAAACTGTCAGGTACACTGACCGTAAAACGCCAATATATGCTGCCTTTTTGGACCTCTCAAAGGCATTTGATCATGTAAATTATGATAGGCTGTGGGATAAACTTAGGGAGAACAAAGTGCCTGAGGGTGTTACTAATATATTTAAGTACTGGTACCACCATCAGATGAATTATGTGAGGTGGGCTGGTTCCTTTTCAGGTGCCTATCAGTTGGAGTCTGGTGTGAGCCGGGGGGAGTAAGCTCCCCTACGCTCTTTAACATTTAAGTAAGGGAGTCCGTGAGCACAATAGCACCAGTGTAGGATGTTCTACAGATGGTCAGATTGTGAAATTGCTAATAGAAATAAAATACAGACCAACAACACAAAAAGTGATCAGGCAGAGCAATTATACTTACATCCCATGTTTAACAATCTACTATTATGTGTTTAGTAAGTGTTTGTAGAACGTCATCTACAGCCTCTACAGCTACAAAGAAATCTAATATTTTATACTTACATTTGTAGTTTTCATTGTTGCAGCTGAAGAACAACGCAATAGGGTATAGATACCTACATAGTTTACAGACGTGCATGAAATTTTAATGCAGATAGTAGCTAATTGTTAACCTAACATAACATCACGCCTGTAATCCCTTAGGGGTTAGGCAGAGGTTTACCTATTGTAGGTACACATACTTTTCGCCAGTTACGGCCTGTCGCATTTTGTCATCTCTCTCGCTCACACGGGACCAAATTTTTAAGAATGTTTAATTTTTGAAAAATGTAATCAAGTAGCGAACTAGTACCTAAATAATATTCATATATTAAGTAGATAATTATTAAAAACACATTTTTATTGTGGTATTTATTTAACTCATCTAAAAAACAGATAAGTAATAAGTACTTTTTGACCTGAGTTTATTAGATAACACAATAGAAATGTGTTTTCAAAATTAGGTACCTACCTATCAAATTAATATTATTTACTAGTTCGCTAATTGGTGCATTTTTATAAGGAATTAAATTGAAAATTTAAAAACCCCCAACCCAAAAAAGAAAAGCTAACATTTAAAAGTCAAAATAATACCTATCGTTGAGCCATCAAATTCGATTGAGTAAATACCTATACAGGATGTTTTTTTTAAAGTGTCAAGCCAGTGCGAGCTGATAGCACAGTACCATACCTATCGATTTAATCCCCATGTATGTTCTACGATTTTTTGTAGTTTTCGAGTTATAATTTTTTTCGATATTTTCCCTGATTCTACGAGATTGATGGCTTTAAAAAATTACTTACTTATATCTGTTTTTTTGGTCAACTTTGACCAAGAAAGTTCTAAATAGGCCATTATTTGCTGAAATCGGTCGTTGAAAGTGGTGTATCTGAAATCTTGTGATTTTCATATTTTATAATTTATCTTTGCATATTTTTGTCAATCCTGATATTTACTATTCCTCTACGTTTAAGCAGAGCTCAGTTGACAATAAAAACAAATGTTATATCTACGACTATCCTTAACCACTACCATTGATATGAAATGAGGGATCCAAAATAACTCGAAAACTACAAAAAATCGTAGAACATACATGGGGATTAAGTCGATAGGTATGGTACTGTGCTATCAGCTCGCACTGGCTTGACACCTTAAAAGAAACATCCTATATAGATATTTACTCCATCGAATTTGATGGCTCAACGATAGGTATTATTTTGACTTTTAAATGTTAGCTTTTCTTTTTTGGGTTGGGGGTTTTTAAATTTTCAATTTAATTCCTTATAAAAATGTACCAATTAGCGAACTAGTTAGTTATGGGGGTTAAATCGATAGGTATGGTACTCTGCAATCAGCTCGCACTGGCTTGACACCTTAAAAGAAACAACCTGTATATAAATACAAAAAATCAAAAAAAAAAAAACAGAAATACAGAAATTGATAGATGGCACGATAAAAGGTTTGCTCATTGGAATGGCGCTATAATGTCGCGGCGGGGTACCGCATTTAGTAAGTCAGACCCTTCACTTGATTGACTATCTTATAAGTTTCCAGTAAAAAAATTGGTTAATTAACAATCGTACTTATAACTTTTAAAAAAAATTACTTTTAAAACGTTTTTCCTTTCCAACGGGGATTTATTATTTCAAGTGTCTAAATGATACAAGTTGATTTTTTTTGATATTTAATATAACACACATGTTATAAAAAAAATATTTTATCTGGTGCACTCTCTTTAGCGGCGACCCGCGCATGCCGTAACGGCCTCGCGGAGCCCTATTTTCAGCGTTAAACAAAAATTATAATTATATTGGAGATAAGACTTTCGGGACTCGGGACTTTTTCATCGGGAATTTCCTACTCTTTTAAGGATCTTTTTTCCAAATTTCTTAAATATTAATAGTTTTTGAGTTATTAACTAAAAACCAAATGCCATCTTTTTGTCATCTTAATTTGTTAATAACAATTGCAATTGTTTACGTGCGTGACGTCTAGAAATACGCTCATAATTTTAGGAGCTTAGTCAAGAATTAACACTTTTTTAACTTGTTGACTAGCCTATAGTTAAAAATAAAATAAACTCGGAAAATAGGCTAGCTGACAGTTTTTAGAAAACCGATTAAAAATGGTTCTTGTGGTCTATTTTCCTTAAAACATGTATATTTCGTCAAAATATTAACATTAACAATAGGTACCTACTAATTTTTCATTTTAAAAGTCGGTGAAAGTACCATATTTGGCAAACCTGTGACATTTGTGACAGATTGTCTGCTGTGAACATTGTTTCCACCCTCTGCTTTGGATTTCCTCTACGATGTTCGATATCGATTCAAATAATCGATTATTTATTTATAAGATTTTTATTATTTTACAAACTAATGAATCTCTAAAAAAAATTATATCGATAGGTAATCTATATTATGTGTAATCCGAAGGATCTTGTCAGGTAATTATCTTTTTAGGGTTCCGTACCAAAATGGTAAAAAAGGAACCCCTAAGGTGTGACTCAGTCTGTCTGTCTGTCTGTCACAGCTGGATATCTCAAGAACTACTAATGCTAAATTTGGAACATTTTAGATGACGTTTACCCAACTATTTTGCAAATAAGAAAAAAGTAAAAATATTTTTTTTTTTTTGTAACAGGGACTGAAAGGGGTCATAAAAATTCAAAGTGGGGCTACTGGGGCATGTGGGGTAACATATAAAAGAACGCTGCTTGCACATTCTCAAACATTTTTTTAAATTTTTTTTTAGACCGCACAGTTTTCGACTTTTGATGAAAAATGTAAAAAAAAATACCGCCCTTATCTCCGAAGTTTGCTAAGATAAAAATCTGAAATTATTCTATGTGATAGAAGTTTATGTAAAGATTACAGAAAAAATAAAACGATGTCTCTAAATAGCACACTTTTTCAGGAATCGGAACGGAACCCTCTTGACCGGTTTTTTTAATGCTTACCTATACATATTACAGGAGTATTTAGTTACGGGGCCGGTAATCCAAAGAACTAAGTGGCGATAAGGTTTCCCATAAGAATTATTATTTATTATTTTTAGGATTACCGTATAAGGGTCATTTTCAGAGAAAGTGTACGGTATTAAAAATATGCTGCAATTTTTTTTTTGTTCTTTTTCGTTTTTTGCCTGAAATTTACAATTGGTAATCTCATTTATTTCCCCTGGGTAACAAAATCTATTCCATTCCGCAACTAATACTTTTCGATTACAGAAATAAAATAAAACACTTCTGGATTTTAACAAATAAGTACCTAGTATAATTAGTTCAAGATGTTTCGTACTTTAATACAAATTAGATAAAAAATAAAATCAACAATAGCAAAATGTGTAATTCATCATTTTAATTTCCATTACGATACTCTTTGGACCAAAGTGGTTTAATACTTTTTGGTATTTTTCTCAATTACGATACAACATACGAACTCTTTTTTTTTATTATAATAATCAAATGGTTACACTCTAAAATATCAAAAACAATAACAATCCTAGAATATTTCCCTCTAAAAATAATATTTTCAACAAAATATAAAATGGGACAGTCACGGAATATACTGTTCCTATAACGGAAAAGAATTCTTAAGACTGTTACACATTGACATGAAAATGAGATCAAATTACTACAAAAAACAAACTTCTAATACAGTTATTTCAATAAACCTTTATAATTTTTCTCAAAAATATAAACAATATTATTATTACCTATTCCTGCAGTGCGATTCTGTAACCATCTCACTGTGAAAACGTAGTTTGTCAGAAATATAATGTACCATCTTCCTAAGAATTCCATTCCGAAACTTTTTCATTCCAA
Organism: Cosmia trapezina; assembly: GCA_905163495.3. Taxonomy (NCBI): domain Eukaryota; kingdom Metazoa; phylum Arthropoda; class Insecta; order Lepidoptera; family Noctuidae; genus Cosmia; species Cosmia trapezina. The sequence goes on from LR991028.1 coordinate 13,560,451, forward strand.
TTCTACGTTACCTGCGTTTTGGTTACGGAACAGAAGTTTCGGAAGCCTAACACATCAGCGTCATACAGCGATCGATTTTTGCTGAGAGCAGTTGTGTTACATGCGACCGCGCGCGTACCGCAGTGTAAAAGTGCTTACGCATCAAAATAACGCCGTCCAGTCGGATGCACCGCAATGACCTAGTTATTGCGTAATGCTGACGGCTGTCAGCGAATATTATTGTTAAGGCGAAGTTAATACTCGCTTCACTTCTACAATGGGTTCGGAAAGGCCAACACTGAACACTATTAGAGTAAACTTAAAAACAGAAACTGAACATCTGTTGTACAAGTACCTATGTCAAGAACAAAAACAGCGTGAAGAGCTGCAAAAAAACCTAAATGACTTAACAGGTCAAATAGAATATCTCCAGCAACAGCTGAAACTTCAAGCGGAAAACGCACCAAAATCAGCAACTACAACCGCCACTGAGACTTCTCCCCCGCCGCGTGTTGAATATACCACGGACGAAGAAGAACTAGCTCGAGAAACAGGATGGATACGGCAAAAAAGCAGGAAGAAAAGAAGATTGAACACCTCACCCGCCCAAGCCACTCCGAATGAACACGAAAGTGAAGAGAATAAAGGTAAGGAAAAACCCATTAAAATTCCCTTGCCACCACCTATTGTAGTAGATGGTATCCAGGACTACCAGAAATTCTATGATTTTCTATCAGAGAACCAAGCAGCTGACGCGTTCAGCATCAAAATGATGAACGGCGACACTGTCAAAGTAAATGCCAAAAACGAAGATTCATACAGGGCAATAACAAAGGCCCTCTCACTCAACAATTGCCTTTGGCACTCGTATGAGAACAAGCAAGAGAGACCAATTAGAGTCATGGCAAAAAAATTGCATTTCACATGCATTCCGGAGCGAATTGTTGAAGACTTGCGTGGCAAAGGCTACAAGATATTAGAAGCAGTCAACAAATTGAGTTGGAAAACCAAAAAACCACTCAATATGTTCATGCTAACATTTTCAAATGATGAAGAAACTAGCAAAATATATACCATCAAAACTGTGTTGGGATGTAATGTGGAAATACAACCGGTAAAATCCACAAAACTGGTACCTCAGTGTAAAAGATGCCAGGCGTACGGGCATACGCAAAAGTACTGCTCCAAAGAACCGAGGTGCGTAAAGTGCACAAGCAAACATCTCACTAAGGATTGCAGAAAATCAAAAGAAGAAAAGCCAAAGTGTGTCCACTGTGGAGCTCCACATCCGGCTAACTACAGGGGATGTATCGTAGCTAAAGAAATTCAGCAGATTCGAAACAAAAAATCGAAAGGCAATAATACAACCCCTCAACAAAATACACCTACTGGAAGAGTTGAAAGCACCAGTCAGTATCAAAGAAGTCAAAGCACAATAAAAACTACAGCTAAAAACGTCTCTTATGCCCAAGTAGCTACAAGAGGCATAGCAAAGGTGCCTTTGGCTGACATGGACAGTGACAAAAAGCTGAATGAAATCTTAAAGTTAATGTCATCATTTGATGAGAGATTGAAAAAAATTGAAAATAGCAACAAAGCTGCTACTTCTAAGCCAAAAAAATGAATACTACACTGAAACTTATGGCTTGGAACTCAAATGGGTTACAAAAACATCAAAATGAGTTACAAGTAGTATTAGACATAGAAAAAATTGATGTGTGCCTGATATCAGAAACTCACTTCACAAAGCAATCTCACATTAAGTTTAAAGGGTACAAAGTATACCATGCACTTCACCCAGACAATTCTGCAAGAGGCGGTAGTGCCATTATTGTAAAAGAAAATCTTCAGCACTATGAAGAGTTTAAATACGAAGAGAAAGAGATCCAAGCAGTCGCGATTTGTCTACAAACCAAAAAATATCCTGTTACAGTTTCTGCCATCTACTGTCCACCACGGTATACGATAAAAAAAGACCACTTTATGAGCTTTCTAACTCGCCTTGGAAGTAGATTCATCTTAGGAGGTGACTTCAATGCTAAAAATACGTATTGGGGCTCCAGACTAACAACTACCAAGGGCAAAGAACTACTGAGTGCCATAAAAGAGCTGAAATGTGATGTCATGTCAACTGGAAAGCCCACCTATTGGCCAACAGATCCAAATAAAATTCCGGACTTAATAGATTTTTTCGTAACCAAGGATCTATCAACTGGTTATATAAATTTGGAACAAAGCTATGACATGAACTCGGATCACTCTGCAATCTATTTAGAAATTAGCGAGACCATTTTGTTTAAAGAAAATAGTCCCACTCTTGTCAATAAGTGTACAGACTGGGAGGGCTTCAAGATCAGGTTGAATGATCAAATAGACCTTAAAGTCCCATTAAAAACACCCGAACATCTAAACATTGAAGTTGAGAATTTCATAATGCACATCCAGCAAGCAGCGTGGGAAAATACACCTAACTTTAACAAGAGGACGAAGGGAAATACATACCCCTTCAGAATTAAGAAGCTCATTATGGAAAAAAGAAGGCAGAGAAAAACGTGGCATCAATCTAGGTGCCCTGATGACAAACGAAAATTAAATAACCTGACAAAAAAAGTAAGAAGACTAATCCAGAACTTTAAAGATGACTCAACCAATACCTATCTCCAGAATCTAAGTAACGACCTAAAGACTGAGTACTCCCTCTGGAAGGCTACTAAGTATCTAAAAAGGCCGGTTACCCAAATCCCACCTATTAAGTGTCAAAACGGGCAATGGGCAATTAGTAATGAGCAAAAAGCTAAGAGGTTTGCAGAGCATCTAGAAAATATATTTCAACCCAATGACGGTGAAATCATTGAAGATCACACTTTGCCTAATATGGTGACATCAGAAAATGAAGTTACCATAAAACTAGTAACACCGAGGGAAGTCGCACGAGAAATAAAATATAATATAAGTACACGAAAATCACCAGGTTATGATTTAATAACAGGAGAAGTACTTCATAACCTCCCAAGAAAGGGTCTGGTTAAGTTAACGACCCTTATCAATGCTGCACTAAGGCTAAAATATGTACCAGACTTATGGAAGGTGGCTGAAGTAATTATGATAGCTAAGCCAGGGAAACCGGCTCACGAAACATCATCATACAGGCCCATTTCCTTACTACCAATCATGTCGAAGCTATTTGAAAAGCTGTTACTCAAACAACTTAAACCAATAATAGATAGTAAAAACATAATACCAGAGCACCAATTTGGATTTCGAGAAAAACACTCTACCATCGATCAAGTGCATAGAATCACAGACGTAATAGAAAACGCCCTCGAAGACAAGAAAAAAAAGAAAAGAAAAAGAAAGAAAAATCGTTTATTTTGCACAAATAAAACGCACATTAGAAACTAAAAAATAACAAAGTACACACATTATGCAAAGTAAGCAAAAGCCTCGTATCCAAGTTGTCTTTGATCTCAGACCAAAGACAACAATTTAAAACAATAATTCTACAATACTACTTAGACTATGAACTCTATATTGCCTCTAAGAAAGTATGTGCTACTGTATTCCTAGACGTGGCGCAAGCGTTTGACAAAGTATGGCATGAAGGCCTTATACATAAATTGAAGAGCCTGTTACCGAAGCAGTTTGCGGATATATTAGAATCTTACATTTTGAACAGAGTCTTTAGAATAAGACAAGAAGACGCCTACTCAGAACTGAAACAAATTAACGCTGGCGTACCGCAAGGAAGTGTGTTAGGTCCGGTCCTGTACCTACTATACACTTGCGATATTCCTGAATTAGAGCAAAACACGGTTGGGACCTTTGCTGATGATACAGCCATAATGGCTGTAGGAAACAGCCACGAAGAAGCAGTAGAAAAGGTTCAAATGGCTGTAAATCAAGTTTATGACTGGACCAAAAAATGGAGGATTAAACTGAATGAATCCAAATCTGTTCACATAGACTTTTCCAACAAAAAACACAAGTATTCTCCAGTTTACATTGACACTAAACAAGTCCCATACGAGAATACAGCCAAGTATCTCGGTATGACCCTTGACGCAAAGTTACGCTGGAAAGCCCACGTCAAGAAGAAAAAAGATGAACTCGACCACCGATTCAAAAGAATGTATTGGCTGCTTGGAAGAAACTCCACGCTGTCCGTGCAAAATAAATTGTTGCTATACAGACAAGTCCTGATGCCAGTTTGGACTTATGGTATCCAGCTGTGGGGCTGCACCAAACAGACCAATATGTTAACTATACAAAGATTCCAGAACAAAGTGCTAAGGGAAATTGTAAATGCACCCTGGTACATACGAAATGATGACCTACATCGGGACCTAAAAGTTGAGTTCATCGAAAAAGTGATCCAGAAATTTGCAGAAGCTCACGAAAAGAGACTTCATCAGCATGTGAACGTCGAGGCAATCCAGCTTCTCGACCACACAAACATAGTGAGAAGACTAAAAAGAACAAAACCGTTCGAGTTAGTGTTTAGTGATAGTGAATAGTGTAAAGTACAAATGTACCAAACGAACACAAGAACGAAGTGTATTCGCCTTAATAGAGACAATAAGAAAAGTGCTATTGGACACATTCTTAGTAAAGACAATTTATTAGTTTAGGTTATAATTTAATTACTTATTAGCCTATTTATAAGGCTAGATTGTAATAAGATTAGGGTCCATTCTATTGATGAGCCCTAAGATAAGGGAAAAAAAAAAAAAAAAAAAAAAAAAAACTTAAAGCTAATAGAGATATTAAAATAATTTGCAAGAAATAAACTTATAAACATACTTCGAAATTGGTTGCTGAAGTGCGTGTTGGTCGTCCGCCGATTGCAGTCAAAATAGACGAATTAAACTACGAAACCGTTTGACAGCATTCAAAATGTCTCCAATCAAAATAAAAAAATGCATAGTAGGTAGTAGTTTTATTGCGATCATCTCGTAAAAATTGTGGTTTCGGAGGGGAATTTTCCACTTTAACCAATTATGTCCCTCACAAAGATAAAATAATTTAAATATTTTGTTTGACATTACACCGTTTCTGTAATTGTGAAACAAATCTTACATAACTATACTTTCCGAAATATCAAACACATCAGTTTAATTAAGTCAACAAAATATTATTTTACTGGTTGGTAGTGGGACAGCGCTAAAATAGACACCTTCTACCACTAATTATTATTATGAAAATTAAGATATTATGACTGTGTTTTTAAGGAGCAACGTTAGAATAACTGACCACAGATCTTAATTTTTAGTCTTGTTTTTCTAAAAAGTAAAAATTGTTCTTTAAAAATTTAATAAAAGTTGTGGGACACACCCGAAACACGAATGTACACTTAACTAGCGTATTATTATTGTTCGTCTCCTATTTGTTTCGTAGGTAGGTACCATAGACTTATAAAAAAATATGGACTCCGCGCCACGCATATCGAAAATGAAGCACCGTACCGATCTATGCGTGCATGATTTGAGTACCTGCAAGTACGTCGTCGCTCGTGTCACGTAATGGCGGCCGGTTGGCATACTATGATGTAAATGTGTGCGTGAGGCGTGTTTGTACAAACGGTCCGGCATACTTACTGTGCTTCACTTTCGATATGCGTGGCGCGGAGTCCATCTATTTTTATAAGTCTATGGTAGGTACCTATGTTTTATTTTAGTAGGTTTGTAGGTAGGTGCTAAAGACTGTTTGTAGGCCGTCTTAGCAAGGTTCGGTTTGACTTCTTCTAATAGATACACTAACGTTCGTGAAATAGTACAACAAGGAAGGAAACCTTATAGTTTCGCCATGTCCGCCTGTCCGTCCGCCCGTAAGTCACAGTAATTTTACTAACCAACTTGAAAAAAAGGAAGCAGTGATGTGTGTATTGTATCTATGATTAATTACATCGTACGTATTTATTCATTTAATCAAAATACATAGTAGGTAGGTACCTACACTTAGGTGTAACCAATGATGTTACATTTAAAAAGACGTACCTATTGTTCTAAACAACATTCAATGTTCAAAAACGACACAATGGTGAACTATTGGATTTCCTAATGAACTGTTCTAAGTAGGTATCTACCTACTTGAAAACTACATAGTTACTAACATTTGAATCCTTAGAGAATACCTAATGCCTTTTTTATAAACCTGCAAATGGAGTTTATAGAGATGCAATCAAGCAAGCAGGAAAAACTTGGAAAGATATTTCAAAGTTAAGTAACTTAATGCAAGAGGTCCTAGAAAAAACCGGTACTGACAGGCCAAGCAAAACACACGAAGCAATTTTTATATGTCAAATATGTAATCAAGTTCAAGTTCATGTCTTGTTGTTCTTTAAGTGGTCTTTATACTGATGTAGGTTAATGATATCCACCCAAATTAGCAAGAAGAATTAAAAAAAATGCAAATTGGCTTTGTTTATAATGCATCTGCCAGATATTTCAAATATTTTCGTCGATAGATCACGCTTGCCTACGCTGTAAACAACTCACTGAATAACGTGACGAGTGGCGAGATAGCAAGGTATCAAATCCATCCATTGATAAACAATATCGACATATATAGATATACCATAAACCTGGTTCTGAACAGTTGAAATCTGATTATTGGAACCAGGTTGACATCTTCATCTGTTTCAAAAGATACGGTAGCGACTATGACTATCTTAAGAGGATACATGTATCGTTAAATTTTGTGTTTTTATTTCTCATAAAACCAAATGTAGATATGATTAAATACATCATTTGCATTTTCCATGTGTTTTTTGACTATTGTCTACTGGTGTAACCATGATTATCTACTTAAAAATATTTCGATTGAAAAAATCCAAAGAGTAGCACCGTCTGTTTTCTGTTTTATAAGATTATACGTAAGTAAACAGTTCCATATTGTGCAGTAAAATTTGCTCATGAAGAAGAAAGAAGATTTTCAATCAAAAGATTTTCATCTTCTTTCTTCTTCATGAGCAAGATAATAATTTTATAATTGGACATCTATATCATGTAAGTACCTGTAGTTGCATTTACACAATATAAGAAATTTAAATCAAAGGTATTTAAATATGTTAAGAAATTGGGTACTAATCTAAAAATTGATTTAAGTAAGTCTAGCATTTTGTCATAAATCTACATTTAAACGATGCGCGTTTAGTTCCGTTGCGCGTGAGAGTCTTATATCCCGCGCGTCAAACTAGACAAACGCCATCACACCGAGCTAAACCACGCTTCGATGAATCCTCTTAAATAAAAAGGTCTGGCGTTGACTGATACAGTGTATTGTTCATATACCTACATATTCACAGAACACATTTCAACGCTCTTTCGACAACATTACTTGTTTGTCGAAAAACGTGTTTCATTACCAACAAATTAGGTTTTACACGGTCGCGATTATTACTCGAACAGATAATTGCCTTTGTCATTGAGGTAAAGAACAGCAATAAGTAAAGCTGCTCTCGTCTTAATAAATTGTTATTCAGTTGTTAATAAGCAGCTGCACAGTATTGACCACTATGTTGCTGCCACACATTTTATTATCAACGATATTATTGTGTAAGTTGTGTGCAAACATAATATCGCATGGATTTTGTGCTACCTAAGTACACGTTGATAATGTAAATATTTTTATTATATTTGTAGCGGGAGTTAACTGTCATGCAATCGGATCGTCAACAAAACCTTTAGAAAAGCAATTATTCTTAAGTCGCCATGTGGTTACCGAAACCGAGCAGTTTGAAGGTGGAGTGTTGGTTGACGAGTACGGAGTCATTGAAGCTGTTCTGAAGGAAGAAACTATTGATTTGTTACTCGGGTCTGACAAAAGCAAGGACTGGCAAGTAAGTAGAACTTCAATATATTTTTTACCACAACTGACCGTTAGGATAATACCTAAAGCTAAGGAGAACTAATTATACAGTTACGTATAGTTCACGTAGACTTAGGTGGTTAATTAATTCCCTAACTAAGTTTTTTTTGCACCGTACGTAGTGTTGTAACCTGAATAGTGTGTTTGAAATTGCGATTAGGTATCAGTTATACATATTATTTACAACTAGCTTACCGCTTGGAAGCCCCAATACCAAAATGCACAGAGCATGTAACTTTACCAAAATGATTAGATCGCGGCCTACAATTGCAAAAATTAGAACTTTAATGTCGGGCAATTCTACCTCCTATACTATAGGTACCCTCGCTTCCATCATCAGTGTAATGGCCTACAGAAATTATTGGCGTGACGGTCACGCTAAGTACGTGTATTTTGGCTACCTATTGTAATCGAAACATTATTTGTCTCAAGAGAGTCTGTCTCATTATGCGGCGGTAAGTAAGTCGAATTGGAGATTATTCAAACTGGCAAGGTCCAGTAGAGACAAAGAAAATCTTACAACTCTGTTTTTGTTCCACTCTAGCTAATAGATGGCGGATCATGGGCCTTAATGGCAGGAGGAGTCGACTCCCATGTGCATGTGAACGAACCCGGCCGGACCTCCTGGGAGGGATATGTCACGGCTACCAAGGCTGCTGCGGCCGGAGGGATGACTACCATCATAGATATGCCTTTGTATGTAAATTTGATTTTTCTTTTCGTAGACTGGAAGTTATAAACTTATAACACAATAGCCGTAGGTAAAAATACTAGCAAGGTTGTCATGTGAATGCCCCAGACTGCGCCGCATCGATAGGTTGTAATATCAGTATATCAGTCACTCTGATTACAATAACCTTAATTAAACGAATAATGTTAGCTTTTGCCACAGAATAAATAATAGTACATAACGTACTTTTGCTTATCAAGATAGTTAGATAGGTATTGGATTGCGTGTTCTGTTCTATGATTTGCAACGAGGCTTCCGGGATAGATCCTTTCAAGAGTAAATTCTACTTCTGTATTAGACACTTGCATTGTCGTAAGTTTCTACCTATGTTATAAGCGGAAGCGGGAAGCAGCATGTTGTAGTTTCTTTTCTTTTGTTTTTTAAGAAACCAACAAGAATGCATGTACTTAGTTAAAAGTTTTATTGTTACGACGTCTATAGACGTCAAGCGCGCGCGAAAGTGTTAATATTACATTTTATTAAATAATAGCTTTTATTGCAAATTACAGGAATTCCATACCCCCTACAACGACTCTTGAAAACTTGAAAGTTAAAGCTAACATTGCTAAAGAAGAAATATTTGTCGACGTTGGTTTCTGGGGAGGCGTTGTCCCTGGAAATGAGGTAAAAGGATTATTCTTTATTGTACAGTACTTACACCAACACGGAAAAAAAGGAAAGTTAACCAATGTACAGAAGTGAGCACAGTATCACAGAATAGATAATACTAAAGGGAGACGCGCTAAGGAGACCTGTGAAATTCATATTTTCTTACGTTTTTTGCAATTTGCATAATGTCATATATATCAGTGTCAGGTTGTAAGTCGATTAAAATACCTATGATTCGCAACCGTAACTAAAAAAGAATAAAATAAATTAGAGATTATAAAAGAATCAACAAACAACCTGCCAATTGCAAAAAACGTAAGAAAATTTGAATTTCGCGGGCTACCTTAGCGCATCCCGCACTACAACCGGCAGTCAGTGCAGACAGCTATGTACCTACCTATATTGTTTTAACTATCACAGATAATGTATTATGCAAGAGTAGATAACATAATGACTATTATATTGTTCTTTATTATTTGCCTTCATCACAAATCTTATAAGTAAGCAAATAAAATAGAGTATATAGAGTTATAAGGACAAAGACTTGGGAGACCATTATTCGTTAGTAGCTGAAACGGTAACCGGAAGTTTCAATTAATCCTACCTCTTACATTTTCCTTCAACAATCTCGTCCTGGTGCGAGGCCAATCGTGTCAGAAAAAAACTGAGATGGCGTTATTTAGTAATAAAAAATTAAGTAATCTAGGTATTGCATTATTTCCTGGTCTGTATTGTTTCCTTCTTTTTCAGGAAGAGTTACAAGATATGGTAAAAGCTGGTGTGGTGGGTTTCAAATGCTTCTTGATCAACAGCGGCGTGTCTGAGTTCCCCAATGTTACACCAGAAGATTTGGAGAATGCCTTGGTTTACCTCAATGGCACTGGAACCGTTTTAGCTGTAACTATTGAAGATTTTCTTATGTTATTATAGCACACTAATAATATATTATAAAGGCGAACGTAATATTATAAAGGCGAACGTTTGATTGTGTGTGTTTGTATGTTTGTTACTTCTTCACGCTCAAACGGCTGTACCGATTTGGATAAAATTTGGTATGTAGATAGGATACTTTTTTATCCCGGTCTACGCGGGTCAAACCGCGGGGTGCAGCTATTAGTTTGTATTATAAATGGGTGCAGTTAGATTGGTGTGCTAAAAATTAAACATTTTCAGTTCCACGCTGAAGTACAAATTGGTGATGAGAAACCTGAATGCACCGGTCCTTCATGTCCAGGTATTTGAACAGTTATAAACTACCTACTTATAGCTAAATAGACACTTTTAGTTACCAATAAAATTAACAAAACTTGTTTATATTTTTATTTTTCTTGAAAGTAGATAAGTACGAAGTAAACTATAACTGTTAAAATCTTAATCTATTCTAAATATAAAATGTGAGACACTAAAGAGAATGACCGGTTCCAGATTTATGCTAAAGCAGTGTACGCACGAGCGAACAAAAACATGGTGAACACGAACATCGAACACTTTAAATGTTCAACAGGGTCCTGAGTTTCTTCAGATGATCCATGTTCGTTGGTCGTGTTCACCATGTTTTGTTCGCTCGTGCGTACACGCTTTACTGCGTTGGAAATAGGTAGGTACCTACAGCTACAGACTTACTGTTTTTAAATCAAATAAACCTACCATTTCAGATCCAGTTCTGTACGATACTTACCTTGCTTCCCGTCCCGAAATAATGGAGCTAGAAGCTGCCTCATTAATCGCGTCACAACTACACAAAACTGAGTGAGATTTTTTCATTATTCGAATCACTATCACTATCACTATCACTACATATTATAAAACAAAGTCGCCCCGCTGTCTGTCTGTCCCTATGTATGCTTAGATCTTTAAAACTACGCAACGGATTTTGATGCGGTTTTTTTAATAGATAGAGAAATTCAAGAGGAAGGTTTATATGTATAATACATGCATAATATAGTAGAGAAACACTGATAATTTTAGAGGTTTCTAATGTGATGTCGTAAATAAACACATTTTTTTGCGCTTCCATTGCAAACGCTGGCTGAACCCTAAGAGATAGATCAAAATAATGTACTACAGTATTGTACACCTTAAAAAGTTATGCAAAAAGTCCACGATGGTATATGTCTATTTCTTAGGGATAACCCACAATAACCATTTTTTATCCTTTACTTTTTACGAGAAATAATGGCTTATTTACGAAGCGATTTTAAGCAATACAGCATTAATCCTTATCTAATTAAGTACCTTAAATAAATTGTGCATTTACTATAGATCTATATGGCCCTTTACAGCATGTAATTTAAATGAATATTTTCGAAGCTATTACAGATTTAAAATGCAGGGACATAGCGGGCGGCGGTACATAAATAGCGCGTCGAAGGTCGCGCTTCGCCCTATAGCACTTTATGATAAGCAGCGATTGCACGCGTTTATCGGAGCTCTCTAGCGTGGAAAATAATAATAAATTATCCATACTAATATTACAAATTCGAAAGTAACTCTGTCTGTCTATAACCTTTTCACGCCTAAACCACCGAACAGATTTTGATAAAATTTGGCAAGGCTATAAGGTGGTATCCTAGGGAAGGACATAAGCTACTTTTTGTCTCAAAAATAACCCTACGTGTAACGTTAAATGCGCAAAACCTCTTAAGGGGTCATTGTACACATCATTATGAACAACTTTTATTATGGGACCAAAACTGAAATTGCGAAAAAAAAATCTGCTGTTCAGTACATTTACGTTCGCATAATTCGTCAAAATGTACTGAACAGCTGATTTTTTTTCGCGATTTCAGATTTGGTCTTATAGTAAAAGTCGTTCATAATGATGAGTACAATGACCCCATAAGAGGTTTTGCGCATTTAACGTTACACGTTGTATAGGGGATGAAAGTTTGTATAGGAAACCCAGCATTTCTTAAGTTAGGGATATGAAAACTAAAATTTATGCTTTTGGTAGGAAATAATGAAATAAGTGGTTCAGCGTTTTTGGAAAATCATCCCCTAAGGGGGTAAAATAGGCGTTATTTTAAAATCTACAAAACTGCACGGATCTCGATACAATTTGGCAAGGCTACAGATGGCATCCTGGGGAAGGACACAGCCTATTTTTTATCTTAAACAATTATCCTACAGGAGGTGATATGGGGGATGAAAGTTTGTAAGGGAAACCAGCTAGCATTTCTTGAGTTAGGGCTATGATAATACTTTATGCTTTTGGTAGAAAATAAAGAAATGTGTGGTCCAGCGATTTTGAAAAATCATCCCATAAGGGGGTAAAGAAGGGGATGATTTTAAAATTCACAAAACTGCACGGGTATCGCATCCTGGGGAAGGACATAACCTATTTATTGTCTTAAAAATAATCCTACGGGGGGTGAAAGTTTTATGAGAATCCCAGCATTTCTTAAGTTAGGAATATGAAAATTCAAATTTATGGTTTTGATTTATGAAAAAATCATCCCCTAAGGGGGTAAACTAGGGGTTGATTTTAAAACTCACAAACACTATTAAAATGTTTGTGTAAGTACCTCTTTTTAAGAGATTTAAGGGATTGGGTAGCTTGTATCTTGAAGTAACATTTAGCCGACGTTCCCACGGACGTAAAAAAATCGCGGCGGGATTGAACGTGGGCTTAGTCTTGATATTTTTTTAATTCCCACGGGATAGGGAATAAAGAGGATTTATACTTTCGCTTTAAAGTTGCTTTCAAAGGAATGCAAGTTGGTAATTTTCCGTTTACTATTGTTTGGTTTTAAGATTTATTATTCTTCAGCAATCTTAAATCAATCTGCGCGCCGCTCCTCGAGTACTATATAAGCAGTGCGAGAAGATATTGTCTAGCCGACGTTCGCACGGGCGTAAAAATATAGCGGCGATTTTTTTTCGCGCACTGCATTTTCAACGCTCTGCTTAGCCCCGAAAGTTAAAAATCCAACAGTGTGTTTTTTCACATCACGCTAGGACAACCGGAAATGAATCATTCCCGGTTTACACAGACCTCTCATTGTAAGGAAATCCTACACAATGCGAGATCAGCTTATACTGGAAATTTATAGCTTGATCTGGAGCCGTGCGTACGTTCCCGTGGGATATTTTCCGACATCCACGCGGGCGAAGCCGCGGGCAAAAGCTAGTATTATACTAAATTCCAGTCTGCTTACCTAAAGGTCATTGAATATTTTATAGAACAAGAATGGGTCATACAAGTTTTTATAAGAAAAAAACTTTTTTACAAAAACAAAAACCGACTTCCAAAAAAAAAACACTACAAAGTGAAAAATAACTTTAATTTCGGAAGTCGGTGTCTTTGCATCTGTATTTTAGTTTTTAGCCACCGACTTCCGAAATTAAAGTTATTTTTCACTTTGTAGTGTTTTTTTTTTGGAAGTCGGTTTTTGTTTTTGTAAAAAAGTTTTTATTTTTCACTTTTTAGTGGTTCAGTTTGTAATTTATCTAAGTTACAATAACCCAATGTCAGCTGCTCATCACGTTTTACAAAATGTTGCTTTTCCCGATGCAGGGCCGTTAATTGTTGAGGAGTTCTCCTAGTAAGAACCAGGAGAAATGGAGCTCATGGTGAAGTCACCATTACCATTATTTTGACGAGTATAAACCATATTAAAGTAATTGAATCGCAACCTGTTATATACTTAGATATAATTGAGTATTTCCGATGGCCCTCTGTGGTCTTCATCATCAGTTCCAGCTCACCGAATGGTACTTTCCGAGAGCAAATGCACGAGTTACTATAAAAAATACCGAAATCGATATAGGTGTGCCCATAAAATTTGAGGGTTTCCCTCGATTTCCATGGGATCCCATCATCAGATCCTGACTTGATGATCATGGGACCACTTGGGACGTATACCCTTTCGAACAAAAAAAGAAAAATCCAAATCGGTCAAGCTATTTTCGAGTAATCGGGGAACATACATAAAAAAAAAAAAAAAAAAAAAAAAAAAAAAAAAAAAAAAAAAAAAAGGTTCCGACGAATTGAGAACCTCCTCCTTTTGGAAGTCGGTTAAAAAAGTTGACGACCATAACTAGAATTATTAAATAGTCATTTATTAGCGAAGAATAAATTACGTACTTAACTCATAGACTTATAAAAAAAGATGGACTCCGCGCTGCGCATATCGAAAGTGAAGCACAGTAAGTATGCCGGGTCCGTTTGTACAAACACGCCTCGCGCACACATTTACATCATAGTATGCCGACCGGCCGCCATTACGTGACACGATCGACGGCGTCTTTGCAGGTACTCAAATCACGCACACATAGATCGGTAGGGTGCTTCACTTTCGATATGCGTGGCGCGGAGTCCATCTTTTTTTATAAGTCTATGACTTAACCGTTATGTTCTTAGATACCCATACACGCTACGAAATAACGGAAAAAGATAATAATAATTTCGGCGAAAAAGAAAAAAAAAAATGCTTACGCATGCCCATCAGCTTATTGCCAGCAATGGCATGCTTATTGCAGTGGATGGATATCATCCACTTCACTCGCTTGGCCACCACGATGAAAAATAGGGCTTCCGATGGTAACCGAATGTCATTTGAAGAGCGGATGTACAATTGTAGACAATTCAATCAATCAACTCTGCCTATAGGTTTTCCACTACTGAACTTTGGTAGCCTCTCCAGTTGCGCTATAATATGTCACAACACCCGGTAGCCTGGTTTCCGCATTTAGTCTGTGCTAGCTGCCTTGAGGTCAGCTCATCTAGCTGGTCACACGCTGTGCTTGGTGACAGGCAGTCTCAACTTGAGGTCTCGTCTGCTCCAACACCCTGCTTCGACAGACATCGTCCTCCCAACATAATCAGCCTATAATGTTCCCACCGCTGGGAGTGGGACACAGGCCTCTTTTCTGTGAGAGGGTGTGGGCTGTAATCCACCATGTGGGCCCAGTGCGAGTTGGCAGATATCTTCGAATTTTTGGTTCTAGGATATATGCCAGTTTCCTCAAGATGTTTTCATTCACCGTTTTGAGAGGAGTACCTAGTGATGAAATAAATTTCACAAAGTAAAGCTCCTGCCTGGGTAACTTACAACCTACAACTCGTAAGTCGGGGCCGTTAAGTACAACTGGGCCACCACTGCTTAAGCTTACCAAATCTGCAAGCTAAGTCACTCCAGTTGTCCTCGCGCACGTGTGGGAGTGGCGCGAGGAGGCGAAGCGCCGGGGCGTAACTCCGCTGCCGCGAGAAATCACGGTACAGCGGACAGAGCTCCGGCGGGATCTCATGGCGGCATGGAGAGCGCGACTGTCGCAACCCAGCGCTGGGCACGCCACAATTGCGGCGATAAGTCCCCTCTTTGAGGAGTGGTTAGAGAGGCGCCACGGCATCCTCACCTTCCGCCTGACGCAGGTCCTCACCGGACACGGTTGTTTCGGGAGGTTCCTGTTTCGCATAAGGCGGGAGGAAACGCCCGGGTGTTACCATTGTGTGGATCGCCCGGAGGACACGGTAGAGCATACCAGTGGAGGTCTGCCTGGCTTGGGCAGAGCACCGCCGTGTTCTCACGGAGGCGATCGGCGGCGGCGATCTCTCGCGTCCGAGCCTGGTCCAGGCCATGGTGCGGAGCGAGAGTGCATGGGAGGCCGTCACCTCCTTCTGCGAAGCAGTGATGCTCGCGAAGGAGGAGGCGGAACGCATGAGGGAGAGGCAGCCTCACGGCCTCAATCGCCGCAGGAGACGCCCTGGGCGGCGGGAATCGCGGGGCGATTTCCGGCCACCGTAGGCGCGGGCCTGCGGACGGTGAGCAGCGGGTAGCTCGCCGTCCGGTAAGGACCAGGCCCGAGCCGACGGCGCGTTGTATTCCACGCGCGCCTCAAAGAGATGTCAGCAAGTGATGGGGTCTAATAGGGCCGACGTCGCTGGGGTCGCGGGTTGTTTGAAGAAGATACCGCGGCCCTGGCATAGGCAACTGAAGGAACACGGGTGGGTTTTAGTCAGTCCAGTTCTTTTCTATTTATTACCGTTATTTATTTTTGCAGTGTCCATGTCCACGTGGTGCATGTCTCGGCGGAGGGCGTGGTTCCTATCCTGGAGGCGGCCAGGGAGGAGAGAATCAAGAGTGGTTACAAGGGTTGGCGGGGCGGTGTTACTGCGGAGACGTGTAACCACTACCTCACGCTCAGTTCGGAACAGATCCCTCCTGGACACTCCGAGTATAAGTGCGCGCCGCCTATCAGGAACATTACGAACAAGGTACCCCTGACTCTTTCTATTCCATGTAAATTCGCGTGGTCACCCTACGTTTAGGGAAGATGGAGGGTTTAGTGGGACTTCTAAGGTCATAAACACATTCATTCAGGGGCTACGAGGACCTGAATTCTTTCTTTGGCACTGAATTATAGCTTTGCTTTGTATAGGTACATTGCGGTAGAACCTGGTTGAGAATTACGTGTCATTGATTCTTTATCGAAAGTTCTAGCAAGTTCCCTAAGCTTCGACGTACCTCCGGTACAGATAGTACATACTGATTATACCTAATGTTTTATTCACAGCAAAAGTTATGGGAGTATATTCGAGATGAAAGATTGGATTTAGTGACATCCGATCACTCCCCCAGCGTTGCGGAGCTCAAAGGACCAAACTTCATGACAGCCTGGGGTGGAATATCTTCCGTTCAGTTTGGTAATAATGCTTATAAGTAGGCAGTAAGATACCCTAACCGTAGTAGCTACAGGAAAACGGTCTTCAACTTTTTGAGAAATTTTGATCTGCATTCACAGTTCTTTTTTAATTGTACAGTCGGCAAGAAAATGGGTAATTTTCACAAAAACTTTTTTGATATAAATGGATACTGTTTCTTATAAGGATCAAAATAATATATCGGACCAACTGAGATAGTTCTAGAAAAGTCAGAAATCGCAAAAAACTTTTTCCAAACATTTCGTAGGAAATGAGACTCCAACTTACTTCTTACCCGACTGCGGCGAAGCCCAAAAGGAGGGTTATGTATTTGACCTGTATGTATGTATGTATATATGTATGTATGTATGTATGTATGTCCGTTTCTTTGTTCCCTCGTAACTCCTAAACGAATAAACGGATTTGGATAAATTATACGTCTTTAGATTTGTATTGGTGGCGCGAGTGTCACTGGCTACATTAACATCAAAAATAAAGTAAAATGGCGGATTTGGGGGGACATATTGAGGAGTTCGAAATTTTTTTGTCTTCTAATAGCATCGAGTGGGGTATCAAAATGAAGGGTTTTAAAAGGTGATTACAAAATATATACAACTTATATTTTTAAAATTAATTCTAAGTGACAAATCGAATTTTAATAAAAAAAAATTTGCTTTGAATTTGTTTTGAGTTAGGACCTCGAAGGCTTGGCTATTTGTACACTTCCATGCAATCCAAAAAAGCTTTTAAATAACCCTCAGGGCCAAACTCTTTGCAAGAACTAAATCGTCTGCGAAATCTTTCACATTTGTAAACTAGCTTGTTTTTTTCAGTTTTAATTTTTTACTGCAGTCGGGTTTTTTAGTTTTTTTAATTACTTTTTTTTTGTGATGGATAGACCGGTCGCTAAAAAACTTGTCCCATACAAGTCAAAACGTGCTCAATTAATTAAGGACTTTTTCTCAGAAATCACAAGCAACAAACTACTTAGGTACCTAAATTCTGTTCTCAAAATAAATAAAATTACAACGCGTTTCATTCGAAATTCAAAGATAATTTTTTTTTTCGTAAATTTTTGGCCAGTCTTCAATAAAGCGGCCAGTCCATCATAAAAAAGTTAAGTAAACTAGTAGTTCAGTTCTCATTTCCTACGAATTGTTTGGGAAAGTTTTTGCAATTTCCAATCATACTTCTTTCCTGTCGCTTTCCAGATCTCTCATTATTTTGGACGGAGGCGAAAGCCCGTGGATATTCATTGAGTACCTTGAGTCACTATTTGTCAGCGGGCCCGGCGCGCCTGTGCGGCCTGCAAGAGAAGAAGGGCTCACTTAGGCCGGGCCTTGATGCTGATCTCATTTTCTTCGATCCTAACGCCTCATTCGTCGTCACACCCGAAATCATAAGATACAAAAACAAGGTGACTAAAGTTATTTTAATTCAGTCAACACTTTTATTAGAGTAGAGATTACGTACCTTTTATATTTATTTAAGTACATATTTCATCATCATCATCATCATCATCATCATCATCATCATCATCATCATCATCAGCCTATAGAAATCCACTGCTGGACATAGGCCTCCTTTTGCTCGCCATTCAACTCGATTTCCGGCAACTCTCATCCAGCTGCTACCAGCCATCATCCTGCGAAGATCGTCGCTCCACCTAGCCTGAGGGCCTTTGCCCGATTCGCGGTCTCCACTCAAGAACTCGTCTACCCCAACGGTTATCGGTTGTACGACTAATACTAGCCAGGTATAGCTGGCCCATTGACACTTCAGTTTGCTTATTATAGGATTTGGTTTTCTGTCGGATCACCTCGTTGCGGATTCGATCCCTCAGAGAGACTACAAGCACAGCCCGTTCCGTAGCTCGCTAAGCGACCTTGAATTTATGGACCAGCCGCACCGTGAGTGTCCACGTTTCGTCTCCGTAAGTCATAACAGGCATGACGCACTGATTGAAGACCTAAGTCTGTGGCTTTTAGGCTCTGTGGAATACGTGACGAGAAACTCGACGAAGCTTGCCAAACGCTGCCCACCCAGCTGAATTCTTCTGTTAAACCTCTCTCTCAAAGTTTTTCTTACCAAACTGCAGAGTTTGCCCGAGGTAAACGTATTTTCGCACCGCCATTGACAGCAATCGGTCTCGGGGTAACGTGTTCGTTGAACATAATCCTTGGGTTTTGTCCAAGTTCATCAGGAGACCAATACGTACAGAAGAATCAACCAGGCCGTCCAGCATCTGCTGCAAGTCTTGCAGTGATTCGGCCAGGATGACGATGTCATCTGCAAATTACAAGTGTGAGATGTACTCGTTGATGACATGCCGCGTCCTTCCCAGTTCAGCGCCTTAAAAACATATATCCTCCTCGGGGAAATTACGTACCCTTGTCTCACCCTCGATGCTGTGGGATATGTTTAGTTCACTGGTCCTGGGTTTGGACGCCCATTGTCGCGTTTTCATAAAGATATCTCAGCACTTGAATGTATCGCCAGTCGACTTGCCATCGCTGCAGAGATTTCAAAACAGAGTTTTTCATAGGCATAATTAATCGAAGTCAATCTTCTACTTACATACCTACTCTTTCTTGTATTGAAATACTAACCCATTCGAAACTACAACCCACTTGCGTTATGCAGTTAGATGTCATGAGTTTCTTGTTTAATCGATAAACTGGAGTTGGAGTAGATGCTACCTAATTTATCACTTTATCACTTATTTATAGTTCTAGCTTTTGCCCGCGGCTTCGCCCGCGTGGATGTCGGAAAATATCCGGGTTCCGTACCTCAAAAGGAAAAACGGAACCCTTAGAGGATCACTCGTGTTTCTGTCTGTCTGTCTGTCACAGCCAATTTGCTCCGAATCTAATGGACCGATTAAGTTGAAATTTGCTACACATATGGATTTCTGTGACCCAAACGCGTACGGGTAAAGTAAATAAATGAATTTTGCATATGGGTGTCA
The DNA here is from genome assembly GCA_905163495.3 of Cosmia trapezina. Classification (NCBI taxonomy): domain Eukaryota; kingdom Metazoa; phylum Arthropoda; class Insecta; order Lepidoptera; family Noctuidae; genus Cosmia; species Cosmia trapezina. The sequence goes on from LR991028.1 coordinate 13,580,245, forward strand.
CTTTTAGGGGGCAAATAAGAAAATTAAGAAAAAAAGTTTTGCAAACTGTATCGTGTGACATATCAAATGAAAGGGAAAAAACGGAACCCTTATAGGATCAGTCGTGTGTCTGTCTGTCTGTCCGTCTGTCACAGCCAATTTTCTCCGAATCTAATGGACCGATTAAGTTGAAATTTGGTACACATATGGATTTCTGTTACCCAAACTCGTTCGGCTACAGAAAATAAATGTATTTTGAATATGGCGGTCACTTTTAGGGGGCAAATAAGAAAATTAAAAAAAAAAAGTTTTTCAAACAGTACCAGTACCTTGTGGCATGTCAATGAAAGGGCTTACTATGAGGGTTTCAAATGTATTGTTATTATTAATTGTTACTTTCGAATTTATAATATAAAGTGCTATAGGGCGAAGCGCGTTTTTTTTTTTTTGATAATCCTGTAGGTGCCTTATGAGAACTCAAAGCGAGGGGCGGTGAAGCGCGGCCTTCGACGCGCTATTTATAGGCACGCGCCGCCGGCCCCTACATTTTAAATCTGTAATATCTTCCAAAATATCTATTTAAATTACATGCCATAAAGGGCCATATTGATCTATATTAAATGCACAATGTATTTAAGGCACTTAATTGGATAAGGATTAGTTAATGTTGTATTGCTTAAAATCGCTTCGTAAATAAGCCATTATTTCTCGTAAAAAGTAAAGTATAAAAAATGGTTATTGTAGGTTATCCCTAAGAGATAGACATATACCATTGCGGACTTTTTTGCAGAACTTTTTAACGTGTACAATACTGTAGTACATTATTTTGATCTATCTCGTAGTGTTCAGCCAGCGTTTGCAATGTAAGCGCAAAAAAATGTGTTTATTTACGACATCACATTATAAACCTCCAAAATTATCAGTGTTTCTCTACTATATTATGCATGTATTATACTTAAAAACCTTCTTCTTAAATCACTCCATCTATTAAAAAAACCGCATCCAAAACTGTTGCGTAGTTTTAATGATCTAAGCTTAAATAGGGACAGACAGACAGCGGAGCGACTTTGTTTTATACTATGTAGTGATAGTGATAGTGATGATAGTGATAGTGATTATATCTTAATAGTTGTCAATAATATTAAATCTAACGATTATATCAACACCTTAATTGCGTAACACACTATCGATCGGAATCTGAATAATTTTGAAGAAAATTGCTAATCCATTGCTTCATATTCGAAATATTTGTCTGCTCGACAACAATCTCGATGAATGTTGTTGAACTGTCAAAATGAAATCGGTTCCGATTGATACTGTGTTACGCCCCGAGCTTTAGTCAAGGCCCTGTTAAGATTTGGTTAAGATAGCCCACAAAATTCAATTACGTTCTTTGCTTTTGAATTTCGCGGGTTACATTAAAATTCATTAAATGAATCAGTTAGCTGTTCAATTATTATTATAACCATTGATATAAAAAGATGATTATAACGGTAATTTTATTTCCAAGTTCAAAGATGATACCATTGCATCTGCAACTGTAAGTGCTGCTGAAATAGCGATTCGTAAAGTTATTATGCTAATTTAATACTTTCCTCTAATTACAGATTAGTCCTTACATGAATAGAGTGCTAACGGGAAAAGTTATGCAGACATACGTAAGAGGGCAACTCGTCTACTCCGATGGTGAGCTGATTGGTGGACCTAAAGGCCTGCTGTTGTTAAACCAAGATTAAATAAATAAAAATGAGTACCTACGCAAGTACGCATATATGTTTATTTCTCCCAAAAGCGAAAGCCATCCTACATATATTCCTCTGTCATCTGAATGACTGCAGTTTAATTAATAACTTTAATCGGTTCGCGGACGGTAGACGATCACAACAGCAGTTTTATTAATAATAATACGTTTTTAAAGAGGTTAATCGCCCCGTTCAAAACCAATTACAGTACCTAAGTATTATACGACATCAGCCTCACACATAAAAAAACAAAATCCTGTGCTTTCTGCCACGGCAATACTTGTCTAGGACAAAGAAGCAAGCCAGCACAGCATGCAGATCAGGTGCGTCAATAGTGCCCCGGAGCGTCTTGCAGGCAAGCTGATCTCGTGCTCGCCTTACCTCTAGTAGTATATCCGAAGCATCCCAAAAGAAATTTAGTCGGATAGAGGTAAGGATAATAACCATGTAGATAATTTACTCTTATAGAAACCTTTTCCAAAAAAAGCGCGTAGGTACGTTCATGATGTGGCTGTGTTCAAAGTGTGGAGCTGTATTCTAATGTACTTCGTATGAGTGCATATATTATTTTACAGTACAAATGCGGACTTAATGCCACTGGACCGACACTCGGTGAGCTCGTGATCTTTTTTCTGATAAGCCGCGCTTTAGATTTCATCCCGATTCAAGAAGAGTGCGTGTTTGGCGAGTCCCTGGTCACCAGAGTTGATTCCGGAATCCTCAGGAAATTCGTCCGTATCAGGGCAGAACGATTATGGTGTAGGCTGGAATGGAATTCGTCTAAATGGATGAACGGACCCCGTTTTGATACGATGACGTGTTTGCAACGACATGGAACTAATCCTAATATATACCTACCTATAATTCTTCTGTACGTGTGTTTGTCAAACGGCTGGTCCGATTTAGATGAAATTTTGTGTGTATATTTCAATGGGTTCCTGGATGGTTTGAAAACACAATTAGACCAGGTAGGTGGCGCTGCAGTCGGGTTCTAGGATCGTTCAGACAGGACGTCTGTCGGGACTGCTAGTCACACTAATTATAAAGGCGAAAGTTTGTGAGTGTGTGTTTGTATGTTTGTTACTCAATCACGCCAAAACGGCTGAATGGATTTGGATGAAATTTGACACACAGATAGTTTTTAACCTGGATTAACACATTGGATACTTTTTATACCTACTTTTTTGGAATAAATTCCAACATCCACGCGGGCGAAGCCGCGGCCAACGGTTAGTATTTTTTATATTAGTATTCCATGATTCCATGGGTTATTCGTTTTTGACACCTGTCAGTTGAGCAATTTCTAGTTGTTACTAGAATCAAATTCGCAAAACACTTAGTATTAATGAAACTGACAGGTGTCAAAAAGAGAATAACAGAATAACCTAGTCGACAGAGAGACTAGATCTTTAGAGCCGTGTCCCTTTAAATTAAAATCCGTCTTCCAATTAATATCCCCTCCCTTTTACCATATTCCTCTCCAGAACTGCTTGTGGTGTTGATGATTTTCATCCGTCTTAATATAAAATTATGATTTATCTCCACAAATATCTGTCAGTGTGAATGGTCTAAGTAGGTATATTTTTAAGTTCTAACAATTTATTTAATTTTAAGTAATTTTATCTTTTCTTTTGTTTCAGTCCCGTATTAATCTTAATCTCACAAGACCAACAGTATCGTCTTAGTTTTTAATATTATTGTTTTTTTTTTTAATTTTTTTTATCTTTTTCAATGCACACTTGATTTCCATCTCACTTTTGACATTGGCAGAATGGTCGACATCGGCTTTCTTGCCACAACAAGAAATAGAATAGAATAGAATATGTTGCGTACTCCATATCTAGTAAGGTTTTTGAATGTTACACAACAGTAGACCTAACCCCCCGACCTATACATATCACACTGTAATAAAACTTTTAAAAATCTAATGAAATTCTTGAAAAAAACCTTTCTTAACTTAATCTAAAGATCAATGTAAAATTAACATGACTTATCATCTAAGCTTATCATTACTATTCTACCTGCAAAAGAAATTAGAACATCATCTACATAAAAGTGGTGAAAAATACGTATTATTGAAGTTAACTCAAAAACTACGCAAGCAAACTTATTGACAAAAGAGACACAAATCGAGGGACTTTTAATGGGGTGTCACCAAGTATAGTTTACGGAAATGTTTCCAAACGCACTTTGCTATTGCCATACGTATGAGTTCTGTGATTGCCATAAATAATAAGTGATTTTTCATTTTTCAGTTGGTAGCATTGTTTGTCGTGTAACCGTCGCGCTTCTTTGAATGAGTCTTTTATTTGTTATTGTAATGCTTGTGATTTGTTTCGCTTATTGATATTGCCCATGGAATTTTAAATTCAGTTTAATAATTGTTAATATTTTAATACTCAACTCTTTTTGTGGCTTTCCGAGAATTATTTAAAAGGTATTAAAGTGTCACTTTTGACAGATAATCTAACCTAAAAAGTGAAATTAAAATCGTACAAAACTAGTCCAAACTTTGTTTTAATTGTGTATTGTTTTATAATGCTGTTTATAGATGCCAAGTGTAATAAACAATAGTATTGACGCAACACGTCCGGTAGACGGCACCAAAATGCAACTAGAATCATTGGAATTGGCTGGTTGCACACTAGACCGGTATATTAGTGCTGATAATTCGCGCCCTTCGTTTTTAGAGGTTTGTTGGATCGTTCTTACCTCCTCTAAGATCTTTTACAGTGTAATAATCTAATTTTGAGTGAATGCATGCATCCAAACTTGTGTACTAGAGTCAAGTTATTGTTATTGTTACTTTCTAGATAACTGGAATAGCCTCTCAAAGAAGTCCAACATGCAGCGGTCTGAACGCAGGAGACTACAGGAACCTGGCTACCCTAGTGAATCACCCCAGCTTGTCGCAATTGAAGATATTAAATAAAGTTCCACTGCCACCTGAAATTATGGAACACTTTGCCCGTATCCTTTACAAAACATTGTATCATGTTGTGTTTGTCTTGCATTGTACCACATTTATAAATTTCGTGCAAAGCATAATTTTAAAAAAATAATATTGATTTAACCAGTTAGATTACATTTATCTAATAAATTGTTAAATCCAAGAATCCATAGAAAAGAATGGTTATTGCTATTGTTTTGTTAATACTGGTTCAGTAAACAAGTTTCATAATTAACCTATTTTTATAATTATAAAATACATAATATTTTCCTTATACAAATGATCAGATATGCAGTGCCACTGCCTAATGGGAGTTTTTCCAGAAATCAGCAGAGTCTGGCTTGCGATAGACAGCAATATATATGTATGGGCCTTTGAACATGGAAGTGATGTAGCATACTTTGATGGACTCGGTGAGACTATAGTTAGCGTGGGCTTAGTGAAACCCAAGGCTGGAGTGTTCCAGAATTTTGTTAAATATTTATTAGTCCTCACAACAACTGTTGAAATAGTAGTCTTAGGTAAGAATTTTTTTCCATAATATTAATGTGAAATCTGTGTAAGACAGGCTTTCAATATTGTATTGGCTTAGTGCTTGTGTAAACAGAAACATTTTATTTCACTCTTATTTTCGGTTTTTGATTGAAAATGCAAATCAAGGGGCCTACTCTCTAAGTCCATCAATGAAGATTATGGGCCTGTCCGAAAGTAGTTAGATACTTCGAAGTGAACCATACTCCCAAATAATTAACTTTTCAGACATGCAAAAAAACATCTGAAGTGAAGGCAACTGTCAAATTGTTTTGTCATTTATTCTGAGTTGGGGGTCCAAACTAATTTTATGTCCATAGGAATTACAGAGTAGGAAATGCAACACACATTTCCCACACCCACCTCGTTTGAAACTACAGATTTTGTGCTTTGGGAATAGACCTCCTGGCCGGATTTTGATACAGGCCGAAAAATAAAAACATTTTGGTTGGACAATACATAATATACAATTCTCAATTCACTGTTTATGAATCTAATTGCATATTTATGTTTCAGGGGTAACATTTTCTTCTAGTAAAAACGATGGGTCTGGTGAATTACAAGAGATACAGTTAGTTCCCGAGCCAGTGTTTGTGTTGCCTACTGATGGTATTTCTATGATGTGTGTCAAGTCCACAGCCAAGGGAAGGATCTTCATGGGAGGCAAAGATGGGTGTCTGTATGAAATCACTTATCAGGTATGTAACATAATTATGTTGTACAGGCTACATACTAAAAATAAAGTAAATGCACAAGCAATCATATTTTACCTTAGTTAATGTACTCCATAGAGTTGTATCAGTTTTCAAACTTGTTTTGGATCCAGCAGCTTTAATTGTTACATTTTTAGTATCTAAATCTAAATGTTTGATAAAATGTGTAAAGGTATTTCACAAAATCTAATAATTCTTTCAGGCTCAACTAGGGTGGTTTGGAAAACATTGCAAGAAAGTGAATCACTCAACAAGTACACTATCATTCCTAGTACCAACATTCCTCAGTGCAGCCTTATATGTCGAGGACCCTATAGTTAAGATTGAAGTAGACAATTCTAGACATATTCTATACACATTGAGTGAAAAGGGATGCATAGAAGTGTTTGATTTAGGCGCCGATGGAGAAGGACTGAGCAGGGTTGTGAGACTAACGCAGGGGAAAATTGTTTCATCAGCTTTTGATATTGTGAAGTAAGTTAAGAGACAGCAATGACCCATTGGTATCGGGAACAGGGTTCAAGCTCATGGCTCCAGAGAGAGGAACCTCCTAACCTAAAAATGCATGACATCAAAAGTATGCTTTCTGAATCAAGTCCGTAATACAGCTAATACTAGCTAACCTAACGAGAGCCTCCTCAGGTGTTGGTGGAGGCTCTTGGCTATTAAGCCATGGGCTGATATGACTGGCACAATGATTGCCAAGTCTACCAATTTTTTTAATGTGATTAATGATACTTATACACACTTTTCAAATATCATGTGCTTTGTGTTACTAACTAAAAACCGTTTATAAATAAAGATTTGGAAAGTGTGTAATTTGATTGCATTTGGTACATTTGTATTTTGTAACTACAAGTTAATGTATGATACACACTAATTTAATTTATTATTCTAGAACATTGGAACCCAACAACTTTAAACCAGTAGTAGCTATATCAGCAGTAGAGGAATCAGAGTCTGATCATCTTAATTTAGTAGCTGTTACACAGACGGGCGCTCGTTTATACTTTAGTACTGGAAGTTCAGAGTAAGTAAATATTCCATTCAATTTGATACACATGTGTATTATTTATAAAAATAATTAACTAATAAAAAATAATACATTAATGTCTTCAGTGCAACTCAAGGCGGATTCCTAAGACCGCAGTATCTAACGTTGCTGCATGTACGACTACCGCCCGGATTCACACCTAACTCTTCAGTATTGAAGCCGAAACAAGTTCATAGCGCCGTTTATGAGAATGGTGAGGAAATATTTATTTATAAATGTGTTTTTCTTTAGGTTTTGGAGGCATGAGGAACAGGGTGTAAAGTTCACTCATCCTCCATAGAAAAGGGAGGATCCTCTGACCAGACGGGTGTCGTGTCTGGTGGGCTACTGCCCGACGGTTGATGTCGGGACGTTGTATATATGCCAGTCGCGTGGTAAACTCTAATTGCGCGATGCAGGATTGCGTGACGTCATGTCATTGATGCGTAGTTCATATGTGGCGATGTAGATGCCGCCACATCACTCCCCTCCGGAGACCGGAGGTCGATAGTGGGCTGAAAAAAAAATATAGAATACTTACCTACTCTAGAATAGTTTAGTGATATTTTAATTGTTCAGGTTCGTTAGTAATGGTGTGTTCTGCGGGCGGCGGTGGCGAGGCAGAGACTCTGTGGTGCCTCTCCCGCGTGCTCGCATCCACGGCCACGTTCAGCGAGTCGCATACACTGCTGGCGCTCGATGGACCAGCCTGGGCACTCACCGCGTTGCCACATTACCACTCTAAGCATCTCTCTAAAGCTATGCTGTCCAAAAAAGGTAACATTTCCCTTATTTTAAAAAAAGCTTTACATTTGTTTGAAGGTTCAATTAAGTGACACAGATGTCATCCAAAACAGTGTCCGCTACCAAAGAATAATAACTAAGTATAGCTATTGAAGAATTTCGAAGTGTTTTCTTACGATTTTTAAAAATATTGATTTATTTCTGTAAAATGATCTTCACATACTTAGGCGCGGACTGACTAAGATTTTAAACGGCACAACCGCGTAATCTATTGTCACCATTAGCTGGCTTGATTTAAGGTTGAAAATTTAAAATAATATTTGTGTTGCCGAGATGTGACTAAGCTATGTGAATGTGCATTTATTTTACGGGTTTTCTTTAGATTATTCAGAATATACTACACAATAAATTAAATAATTGTTCGATTAAAGTTTAAAAAAATGCTAATTCTATTAAATTCTTAAAAAAAATAATGTTGCTATCGCTGAAAATACAGAGATGTTCTACGCCAAATTTTGTTTTTGTGGAGCAACTTCCAAATTTTTTATTGGGAATATCAAACTTTTTTTACTATTTTAATCTGTTAAATTTTTTCTTTAAACCCTTCTCTGTCCACTGTATTTTTTGCGTCGGATAGTTTCATTGCCTTACGTCATACTCGACAATCCAAGAAACCAATTTTTGTGAATATTGAGCTAATACGACGCCTACGCCTTAACTAAAATCTGAATTATAGACTTTGCGATCTTATACACCTCGTAAGTTGAATGTAATTCGACTGTTATATTACATTGTATGTGACAGAGGTGTGGAGCGTGTCTCGGTGGGCGGTGGTGACGGGGGCGGGTGCGTGCGTGGTAGAGGCGGGAGCTGCGCCCGACCTACTGCGGGCATTGTTGCGCGACTGTCGCGGACCTGACGCACACCCCGTCAAGGACTTCTTTCAGGTACTTATTACTTTATTCGTCTTCTCTACTGCTACTCTGAAATCGACGACATGACCGATATAACTGAAAATATTGCAACAAAACTTTTCTCCACCTATTTTATACCGGTTTCTAAAAGAAACTGACAACAGCTACAGCGCGGTCACTGTCGGACTGCATATAAAAGATAGAGAAGTGCAATGACACTAATTTATTACAAAATATGAAATGATTATCTATATACAAAAAATCTATTGATTGGACTAAAAAAATAAAACACTATTACGTTATAATATGTTGCGTGTAGAATAATCTGACAAAAAATCAGAATGATTGCTTGTATATTGGTTTTTAATAGTTAAAATTAGCATTTATCCTGAAAATATCAAGTACCTATTTTTCTGATTTCGTTTACTACAGTGGATTGTATACTTTTAGTCATTAAAAAAACTTGCGTTTAGGTCCTGTAGTCCCCTTAAATCAATCATTTTATCACAGACTATCAACCTCAACTGCTGAACTAGTCAAAATATTTCCATAACATATATTCCACAGTTGTACAGCGTAGAACAAGCGTGTGCGTGCGCATTGTTCCTAGCGTGCGAAGATATAACAAGTGGCGACCTCTCTATCAGCGAGTGGGCTACCCGTGCCTTCTTCCTATACGGCAACCAGCTATCTCCGACGCCTATGTTCCAACAGGCTTCGCAGATGCCTTCTGCTATCAGTAAGTAAACATATTTCATATAAAAAATGGAGTCTGAAAAGTTTGAAAAAAGACTTACTTTCTTTGTATATTCACAGATTCGCCAAAATTCTCGCCACGCCAAATGTCGACCCCAATGTCTATGAGAGGACCACAAGGACAAATGCAGCCAGGAAGACTGAACCAGTCATATCAACAGGGCCCTATGAACCAATCCTTCCCTGGATCACCAAACCAGTCTATGATGCCTCAGTCCCCATTCCACCAGAGCATGTTGAGTCCGGGGTTCAACCAGTCATCGTTTGTGGGCAATATGACCCAACAGCAGAGGGACCCCAACTTCCCGATGCCCATAGAATACAGCGCGAAGCATAATGGTCTTTATATCTACATAGGCAGAATCCTGGCTCCGATATGGGGGTTGAAATGTGTTTCGATGTCGCAGTCGCCTGATAACAAGGAATTTGTAAGTAAAATTTAAAATTGTTGTTATTTACAGCAACTTTAATTTATCTTCTAAAAAGATGTTCACTGTTCCGCTTTTATTCCGGTTATTTACTCCATAACGGAGTAACGGTTTTCGGTTATAACTCAAGAACGGCTGCCGATTTTTATGATGTTTGATTTGTTGGATTTGTCGCCGCCCCGAATAGCAGAAACAAAAAAAAGGATGACGAAAATTCATTTTCTCATACATGAAATTCGGACGGGGCAATGTCTGTCGGGTCAGCCAGTATTATATAAAATCTTTTTCAACTATACTCAGTGCTAAATATGAATGTTGATGGATGGAGAGGGAGAGGAAGGCTAAAGAAAAGATAGATGGATTGTGTGAGGAATGATATGAAAGAGAAGGCAGTGAATAATAGCGTGACTGTTGACAGGGGAGAATGGAAAGAGAAAACGTGTTGCACCGACCCCAAGTAACACGGTATAAGGGCAGGAAGATGATGATGATGCAGTGATAAATAATTTGAAATCACTTATTTCACACAGATGAGTAGCAAGGTGACGGGCGAGGACTGCGCGTACATAGTTCAAAAGTTGCAGCGAGTGTCTGCTTTCATGCAACGAACACTCGCACCTCCACATTCCGATGAGCACACCTCCCTGCACGCTCTTAAATTATTTATTAGTAAGTGTTACATTCTTATTATGGTGTATTGTTTCAGCTACTGAAAGGAATTCTTGTCAAATTCGAAGCATGATGTTACAAATAGTAATAGGGTAGTTTTGAAAAAAAAAAGTGTGTTATTTAGTCAGAGGATTATAGTTAAAATTTGATGTGAGAATACATTGCTACAGGTTGAATAACGTCGTCTTGGTTAGTTTAAAATGTATAAACTTGTGTTTTGTTTCCAGCGATGGCTATAGAAATGTTAAGTCTATGGAAGGTGCTCTGTGAGCATCAGTTCCACGTGATCGCCGCTAGTCTTCCGCCCGAACAACAAAATGCGTTGCAAGCAGCTAGTTATAGGTATAAAATCTTTTATTTAATCGATGCACGTTTAGAAAATATCTCGAGGCTAAGTAATAACAGCCGCACGGGTCGATCCATCACGTTAAGCTACGCTTGCAGGGATTGGTCAGTGGATGGGTGACCATATTTACAAACCGAGACTCCTCCGTGCCTCGGAAAGCACGTTAAGCCGTTGGTCCCGGCTGTCATTCGTGGATCTTTGACAGTAGTTACGGGTCGTCAGAAGCCCGAAAATCTGACAACCAGTCTTACCAAAGGGTATCGTATTACCCAGTTACTGGGTTGTGGAGGTCAGATAGGCAGTCGCTCCATGTGAAATACTGGTACTCAAATACTAAAATACTGATTCAGCTGCATCCGGTTAGACTGGAAGCCGACCCCAACATAGTTGGGAAAAGGCTAGGCAGATTGAATAGCTTCAGAGTAAATTATTACTATTCAGTCTAGCTACTCTCAATGTAGAAATAATAAAATGATTTTTTAATGTTTTTAGGGAATTATTAGTAGGTGGACAAGAAGTAGCAAGCTTACTCCTCGGATCTCTAGTCGCCGGATATTTAAGAGACAACGCATCAGTGGACGGCATCTCTCAAAAATTGAGACAGCTATGTCCCACACTTTATAGGCAAGAAGATGCTACTTGTTCTAAGGTAGTTAATAATAAAATATTTTATTAGTAATAAACGTATTTAAAAAAGATATCTTTAGGAGCTTATTATATTTATTTATGGTTTTATTTTTCAGGCCAACGAATTGTTAATATTTGCAAAACAGCAGAAGAATCCAGCTGAACGAGAAGAAATGCTTCAACATGCACTCAAACTATGCAAAGTGAGTATATTGTACCATAGAATATAAGTTAATACTAGGCAACCAAGACAATTAGAGAACAAGATACAATGCGCATACTTAGTGCCTCAGGACCCTGTTCCTCAAACTACCATTCAAATCTATCAGTTATCTAGTACCTCTCATACATGTATTAAAAACTTTTTCTTTTTCTAGGATGTAGCACCAAACGTGAATCTTCCATTGGTCTGTTCAAAATTAGTGTCAGCCGGCTTCTACTCCGGAGTTGTTGAGTTGTGTGTGGCTTGTGCGTCTAAACTGGACCCGCAGGACAAAGCCGTACATTATTACAAGAGCGATCAGCCCTCCCAGGATAGGGAAGGACACTTTATTTATTATAGACGGTAATATACTCTCTATTATTTTAAATGGAAGTCCAAATGTAACTATGATTGTGGTTGGATGTTATTGCTTTGACAAAAACTGTGTATTGAATGTACTGCAAAATTTAATGATTCATGGTAAAGTTACGTGACATTTCACATTAGATTTATTGGAATAGGCAGGCATCTAAAAACTATGGGTTATTTTATTTTGACAATCAACACCAAATTGCCAGATAGTTTGCCAAACTTTGAAACCCTTTCACCATGTTACTTAAAAATAGATCACTTTCACTAACATGTTCTCCTGATTGTTTAGAATGGAGATATACCGTGAAGTGTGCTCTGCCCTAGAGCGTTTGTACGAGCGTAGTGCAGAGGCGTCGAGCAGTGAACCTTCACCTCTGCGCTCACAGCCTGCCAACGACAACATCCTCACCATGTCGCCGGCAGACGCGAACTACCAGGTAGACTGTTGAATTCATCGATATTTTATTCGATAATAGTTTATCCATGCCTAGGACTTATAAGTAATTTAATTTTTTTTGTTTGCAGGGAAGAAAATTGGTATGGGAATGCCTCTCCCGGGATGACGAACTTTTACATGTCGCGGTGTACGAGTGGCTGGTATCGAAAAACCTGGGATCAGGTAATTTACACATTCTTTACTACAAGACACTATTTCTTGAAATTTATCATCTCTTCCTCTCACGTTGTGAACATCGCGAAGAAAAAGAATCTATATAAATAAAATCAATTGCGAAACCTCACTCAAAGCCCAAGCATTACTTAAAACTAGTTTCAACCAATCAAATGGATTTACTAGTTTTAAGTACCTAATGCTTGAGTTTTGAGAGAGGTTTTGTAATATGGTCGGATGTATGCTGCAATAAAGTAATTTCTATAACAAAAAGTGGTGGCCCAGTAGTTAAGGCCTCGCCTCTCGTGCACGAGGTTGTGGTTTCAAATCCAGGCAAGTACCAATGTGACGTTTTCAATTCATATGTACTTTCTGAGTTTGTCTTAGACATTACTGACATCAGTGAATGAAAATCTTCGTGAGGACACCTGGATTTATAGTTAATACTAGCTGCGCCCCGCGGTTTCACCCGCGTAGACAAATAAAAATAGATAAAAAGTAGCCTATGCGTTAATCCAGGGTGTAAGCTATCTACATACCACAATTTCATCCAAATCGGTCCAGCCGTTTGAGCGTGAAGAAGTAACAAACATACAAACACACTCACACAGTCACAAACTTTTGCCTATATTAGTGTGATAAGTCGGAAGTCGCCAACCCGTCTCGAGCAAGCGTGGTGCTCAATGCGTGCCTTTTTTGTACGGGAAGAGGCCTTTGCTCTGTTGTGGGACAATAATAGGCTGGTATTATTATACTATAACCAAATCTCTTTGTCCAGAGCTGCTATCGCTGGGCACGGCGCCCCCGTTGTCGCTGCGCACATACCTGCAGGCGGCCGCGCGCTCGGCCGCGCCGCCTGCAGCGCTACACTTGCTGGACCTGCTGTGGAAGGTGCTCGAGAAGGGCGGAGAGCACCTCGCTGCCGCTTATGTGCTGGAAGGACTTGCTACCAGACCTGAGTAAGTTCAAGAGTTTTATTCTCGCGTGTTACCGCTTTTGCGTACATATTCACACGTATAGCTGCGTCGTATGCTAATGTGCTATTAGGACTTCTAAACACGAAATAATACCTATCTTTTTGGCGGACAAAAATCAAAAGCGAAGGATTTCTTATTCGTCATGTCCATAAAAACATCGACTGTTATAACAATTATTGCTAACTTTGGTCGTTGAAGTTGACGTTCAACAGTTTATTCTAGTAAGAGGAACAGAGTCAATCAGGTCCGTACTAGCAACCGTAATAAGTACCAATACATACCAAACAAAAATTGTACCTACTTTTACGCGTATTGGTCCCGTTGCTCTCGTGGTCGTATGAGCGACTGCTGAGCGTAGGGTCCCAGGTCGGGCAAAGTGTCACTGGGTTTTTCCTACGGCTCGACCGAGATCTCGGTCTCAGTGTCGGCATTCTCGGCTACAAATCCAACCGAGAACTCTGTCTCGGTTCTGGGCTAAAAATTGCCAAAATTCTCGACGATAACCGAGACTGTTGTGCGATAATTTAAATTTACCGCGCGTGATCATAGTTAACTCAATCAATGGTTAAACATAGTAACTATATAATGGTTGAATGTTAGCTAAATGTGAAAGCTAAACATGAATGAGTTAACATGAATGTATACATGTTAACTCATTCAAGTTAAAAAATAGTAACTAATGGCATTTTGGCAAACATATTTAGCCAAAATTCAATCATTAGTTACTATAGGCCGACCGTTTAACTCACGTATCGCCTGCGCGGTAAGAAGGGAGCGAGGGGAGATGTTAGCGGATGGGTGAAAGGGGTGCGCGGAGTAGCTCTCTGCTCCGCGCACCCCTTTCACCCATCCGCTAACATCTCCCCTCGCTCCCTTCATACCGCAGGCGATACGCGAGTTAAACGGTCGGCCTATATGTTTATCCATTCATTGAGTTAACTACGATCACGCGCGGTAAATTTAAATTATCGCACAACAGTATCGGTTATAGCCGAGACTCTCGGTGATTTTTAGCCAAGAACCGAGACCGAGTTCTCGGTTGGATTTGTAGCCGAGAATGCCGAGACCGAGGCCGAGAATGCCGAGACCGAGGCGGAGAATGCCGAGACCGAGGCCGAGAATGCCGAGACCGAGGCCGAGAATGCCGAGACCGAGGCCGAGAATGCCGAGACCGAGGCCGAGACCGAGGCCGAGATCTCGGTCGAGTTGAGTTAACTACGGATTAAGAAACCGGCCCTTAGAGAGCCAAGACTGCAAAGAAATGCAAAATTTTTTGAGTACTGGTATCGTCATCTTATAAAGCAAAAAAGTTTTTATCAGCGCCACCTACTAGTGTAGCAAGTGAACAGCTGTTTAGCAGAGTTGGTCAGTTATACAACGAGAGACACTCTTTGAAATGTGAGAACGCCGAAAAATTGCTTTTTTTGTTCTAAAATATCATATTTTTTAATTTTGAATATTAAAACTATAAGTCGACGTTCGCACGGATGTAAAAATATCGCGGCGGGATTTTATCGTGCACTGGATTTCAACTCTCGCTGTTGAGCCGAGCATTGAGAATCCAAAACTTAACAACGTCGACAAAACACACTGTTGATTTTCAACTCTCGGCGCTACGCAGAGCATTGAAAATTCAGTGCGCGGAAAAAAAATCGCGATATTTTTAAGTTCGTGCGAACGTCGGCTTATTCTTAAATATGCAAAGTAAGCGCATTTTTTTTTCACGACTTATCTATTAAACGAAAAACTTGTCTCGGTCGACCCTTAGTTTTTCCTTTAGGAATTTCTTAGCCTGGAGTTTGGAAGTTGGCGGTGTGATACCCCCGTGACTCGATGCGCATGTTAACCCGTAGGCTCTGCGCCTAATCTTTCTCTGGTCGTTGCCGTCCCATTGTACCATGAAAATGAGGGAAGAAAAGAGAAGAGTGAAAATAAATTGTTTTTTTTTATTTGTGGAGAGATTCCAGTAATTTAGACAATTTAACTGTACAGGTCAGGCGCAACCCTAGCGCAGCGCATGTCCTGGCTGTCCGCGGGCGTGGTGTGCGTGCGCGGCGCGGGCGCAAGCGGCGCGGGCGGCGGGGAGCTGCTGCGGCGGCTGGACGAGGCGGGCGAGGTGGCGCGCGTGCAGGCTGCCGTGCGGGCTGCCGCGGCCGCGCTGCCGCACCACCTGCAGCCGCACCCTATGCACATGCAGCGGCTGGATGATGAGCTGCTCGAGATCACGCAGGTAACATACCAAATAATAAAGTTGACATCCCATCATCATCTGCCTATCCTTTTCCCAACGATGTTGGGGTCGGCTTCCAGTCTAATCGGATGCAGCTGAATACCAGTATTTTATATGGAGCAACTGCCTATCTGACATCCACAACTCAGTTACTGGATAGCCCTTGGTAAGACTTGTTGTCGGACTTTCGGTCTTCTGACGACCCGTAACGACTGTCAAAGATCCACATATGACAGCCGGGACCAACGGCGTAACGTGCTTTCTGAGGCACGGAGGGGTCTTGGTATGTAAAGATGGTCACCCATCGACGGACGAAGCGAAGCTTAGCCTGATAGATTCGATCCCGATTCGCTTGCAATTTTGATTTCGGTTTTGATCCGTTCGGCTGTTATTACTTTGAACATAGGTACATAATTATACTGCTATAGTTCGATAGCTACCGTAGTACCGCGCCTTAGGTAGGTATGTACAGTCCGCGAGGTTTAGGCTGCCTGTCCACCGGAGCGGAGTGAGTCTGCGGAGCGGAGAAACGGAGAAATATTAACCAATAGGAGCGCGAGCGGACGGCGGAGTGGAGCGGACTTAAGATTCTATTGGTTAATATTTCTCCGTTTCTCCGCTCCGCAGACTCACTCCGCTCCGGTGGACAGGCAGCCTTAAGCTGAGCTTTGCATTTGTGTGAGTGCACATAGATAGTGTCGGTGTGACGACCGGCATAGAGAAAGAAAAGAGAAGAAAGAAAGAAGAAAGAAAAAAAGAAAGAAAGAAGAAATTTCTTCTTCTTTCTAGATAGTGTCGGTGTGACGACCGGCATAGAGCGCGATTCCTCCTTTGCTTGGTTTAAAAGTACGAGAGGCTCGTACCATTTTGATGATCATTCAACAAATGCAAAGTGCAAGATGGATTTACATGTTTCCGTATTTCATGTATTATTAATTACGGCCGGTCAACTGTACCATATTACCTGTTTGTTTCCCAGCTTTACGAAGAGTACGCAGACCGTTACAATCTATGGGAGTGCAAGCTCGCGATCGTGCAGTGTTCGGGCCACAACGACGCGCTATTGGTCGAGAACATCTGGAGCAACATCCTGGCCGAAGCGGAGGCCGTCGCCAGAGGCCTTCCTACGCCTGACGAGAGACTGGCCTCCGTGCTTAGCAAGCTGACGACGCTCGGCAGGGAATATGTTAACACGGGACACTGCTTCCCATTATGTGAGTAATAATTTCACTTGATATTTGTTCATACAGTTGATTGTGAGTTCGTAAAAATAACAGTCATACATTTTACAATTTGTTTTTATCGTAATCATAATCTATAAATAGTATAAAGCAAAGTCGCTTTTCGTGTGTCTGTCCGCTTAATTCTTATAAATTACACAATGAATTTTGCCTCTGTTCGCAAGAGTCCAACTTTGCCGCTGGGGTCGCGGATTGTCCGAAGGGGTTACCGCGGCCCTGGCATAGGCAACTGAAGGAACACGGGTGGGTTTTAGTCAGTAAAAGTCTGACACGCCCTTCCGCTCCACCCAGAGCGGGAGAAGTTATTTGATGATTTCCCACCCTCAAAAAAAAAAAAAAAAATGTGTGCAATACCTACATTAATATTTATCTAGATGTTTTGACATGTCGCCACATCAGTAGATTGCAGCCGTGTGAAGCAGGCGCGTGTCACTAGTTTTATTATAAAAGCAGTAATTTGAATGTAATTTCTTTTATTTATTTATCCTCACACTGGAACGCCATACAGCAATTACACCAACGGAGCAAAAAATCACTTCATGTGCTGGTTTCCTTCCATCTGTGCGCGGTGGACATCGAACGGGCGGCCGCGGGTCATCCGCGCTTACGCTGTCACGCAACGGCAAGACACGTCTCCACAGTTCCATAACTCCATCCATATTGCGACCATTCTTTGCAATATTATTGAGACTCAGTGAATTTTTCAAAATGAATACATTTAAATTAAAAATAACGAAAAATTTTGATGTGACCTTGCCTGACAGATGACAGAAAAATTATTTATTATTTACTTTATCAGATTTCATCGTGCGTCAGCTAGAAATCATGAGCTGTAAACTTCAAGCGGACCGAGGGATGGTGTTTAGAACAATTTTAAATATCGGTGTATCACTAGAACAAGTGCTGGACATCTATATCAAGTACGTAATCCTTATACAGTCTATAAATTTGACACACAGTTACATTTGACAGTTTCGTAACTATCCTCTATTATGCGACAGAACTCGACGGCTGCGAGCAATATCGCAGTGTGATCTCGACATGGGGTATTTGGCCCCAGATTAGTAGTTCAATTTGTTAACTATGGGTTTCTGCCTTAGATTGGTGAGCGTTAACGAGCGCGTGTGGCTGGGCTGCGGCGACGAGAGTCACGTGTGTCGCGCGGCGGGCATCTTGTTGGAGAGCGCGCGCGCCGAGCTGTTGCCGCTGCCGGCCGCGCTGCGACGTCGCGCGCTCGCACGCTGCAAGGACCTGCACGAAGCTGCCTTGTCTGCGCTACAGGTTTGTACAACGCAAAGATGCTTTTAATGCGATGTGATGATGTGTGTGATGTGATGTGTGTGTGTGTGTGTGATGTGATGATTTTTTTTTGATGGTTTGAAAGCGCCGGTGTAGCCCGCGAAAATCCCATTTTCTAACGTGTTTTACAATTCGCAGGGCAGTATCAGGTTGAAGGTTGATCAAAATATGTTTCGCGACCATAAAACCTTATGTACTAACAAAACTATAATCATTAAAATCAAATTCAACTCTCCAAGTCCTATTGAATGACCATTTCATGAAATCATTACATTTGATGCCAATTCTCAGCTGGGGAATGCGCTTAAGCACAGATTAATACAATGGGACACTCCCCAAAATTATTTAAATAAAAAGCGGCTACGACACAATAAAGTACAATTCAGGTCGCACAACGCTTATCACCTACAATATTCAACTACAAGTTGCCTCTCTTTCTATAGCGTAACTCTTATACCTTATGACCCACTGAATTAGCCCCGCGGACGGAGCCCGCCGCGTACTTGTAGCTTCATACCTAAACTGCGGAGTGTCCCATCTGTATTAATCTGTGGCTTAAGGTTAAGGGAAAGGAATGCTGTTCAGTTTTCCAGGGCATATGCTTGTCACCGACACAATGTAGTTTGTCGAAATTCTTGAATAGAATGCCTATTTTTTATTATGTTCGAATAAATAATTAATTTAATTTCAAAGGAGGCTGTAATATCGATGGAAATATGGAGAAGCTACACACGCTTTAAAGTTTTTGGAAGGGATTATTCCCGTCCTTGTCGCGCGGTACGGACAATGTCTTGGCGCTTACGCTTGTATTAAGCTACTTAGAGTCGTGACGTCACTTCTGTGATAGTGTCTTTGTCTAGCAGTTATTATAAAACTTACAAATTAATATTTGTTGTTACTTAGTTTAAAATAATAAAAAAGAACATCATCCATAACTTGGATAGTCGAACTGTCAGGAACGGTCTAAGGCGTATAATTTGATATGCGTGTGGTGTGAGGGCCACTTTATTGAAACTCTTTGGAAATATGCTTAGGATTTAGTGAACATTCCCAAACAATTGTGAAAGTTGGAATCAGATTTTGTGAAAGTCAACTTTGCGAGATATGGACTGTAAAGTGGGGCCCTCAGTTCTCACATAGAGGATTGAGGGCCCGCCTGTACCTGACAAACTATGGACACTACAGATAAAGTCTTTATGCCAAAATCTAAGCTTATACCAAACAAAATTTGTGAAAACAAGATATTATCGCAAAACACTGTCCTACTTGGTATATCTTCGTTCAAAATGGGCCCTCAATCCTCACACACGTAAAAGTTTATCACGCAAATACAATGAAACCATTAACTTATAGCTATTGTTTGTAATCCTATAAGATACTAAATAAATTGTGAAAATTTGTGAAAGCAAGAGCAGGTCACCATTTCTTGTTGTTTGAAAGTTATGACCTTGACAAAATCCGGGCCCTCAATCCTCCATTTATTTTGTTTTCCGTTTGAATACGCTTATCGTATGAAAGATTAGACAAATACAAAATAGTCTCTTTTTGTGAAAAAAATTGTGCAACAAATTCGATACTAGAAAACAATTAAAAGACCCTTTATTGTAAATAAAAATCGAGTTTTATTTTTGTTCCCTGAATTAGGAAATAGGGTGACCACGATACGGTATTTTACTCTATATGAGAAAAAATCTTAAAATACATTATTTAGATAGATTAGGCAAAAAGCAGTCGGAAAATATTAGTTTTAGTTCAATAATAATATAAATTTTAAAATTAAATTCAAAGTTTTCAGGTTTTTTGAATGTTTTCTCAAACCATGAAATAGTAGCCGCCATTTTATGACGTCATTCGGCTGTGTGAATTAAAAAAGTGTCAACTATTAATTGATCAGTGTATCTCTTAGAGCAGGTATAGCTTTCACTTTAAAATCAAAATCTTTACCGTCCATACGTATTGTGTGTATAGAGTCATGAGGAACAGGGTGTAAAGTTCACTCATCCTTTATTGAAAAGGGAGGACCCTCCGACCAGATGGGTGTTGTCTCTGGACAACACACTAATATTATAAAGGCGAAAGTTTGTGAGTGTGTGTGTGTGTGTGTATGTTTGTTACTTCTTCACGCTCAAACGGCTGGACCGATTTGGATGAAATTTGGTATTAAGATAGCTCATACCCTGGATTAACACATAGGCTACTTTTTATACCGGTCTACGCGGGTGAAACCGCGGGGCGCAGCTAGTATATAATAAAAAGAACATCACTGTACTTTTTCTTTGTAGTAGTCGCATAGACAAACTAATGAGGTTGAACTCCAAAACTCCTCGATTTTATCTGAAAATGTTTGGAACATAATAATCCTTAAATAAAATTAAATATCAACATTCACTACTCCAAGATAATTACCCATACAACTATGTGTATTATAATATACAGGGTGGAATTTTGTAATGACACCTGGAAGGAAGTACTCTTAATAATGCAGATAGAAAATTTTACTCAAAACATTCCTTTATTTTTGAATAGAAAGCAAACTGCATTCAAAGATTTTCGAAATTTCTCTTCTCCCACAACCGGGAATCGAACCGGCTAAAATCTGAAACAATTATACCCTGTACTTTTATTGCATCGATCGTTAGGGTCAATTATAAGGATGAAATCTCTCTAACAAACATGATAAATTAAATGAAAGGAAAACCAGGAAATCTTAAATTAATTTAATTTTTTACAAAAAATGGTAAACTAACTAATTAGTTGCTCGAAATGGGCTCCATTCTCTTGGATACACAAATTTATTCTTTTAACGAATTCATTTCTATTAACCTTATAAAGTGTTGTGGTGAATATTATAAATCGTATTCTGAACTTCAACTCTCAACTCGTTGTCATTCGCATAAGATTTCATGTAAATTTGATTTTTTACATATTCCCACAAAAAAAAATCTAATGGGGTGAGATCTGGCGATCTCGCAGGCCATCTGATTGTGCCGTTTGTACCAATCCAGGTATTAAAATGAAAGTATTGTCACCCTACCCTGCTACACACTTCAAAAATAGTTGATTTCGGTATCTATTAAGATTTTTAGTTTAATCGTTATTCTTATTAGTAACAAATAACATCAATTTGTTGCACAATTTTTTTCACAAAAAGAGACTATTTTGTATTTGTCTAATCTTTCATACGATAAGCGTATTCAAACGGAAAACAAAACAAATGGAGGATTGAGGGCCCGGATTTTGTCAAGGTCATAACTTTCAAACAACAAGAAATGGTGACCTGCTCTTGCTTTCACAAATTTTCACAATTTATTTAGTATCTTATAGGATTACAAACAATAGCTATAAGTTAATGGTTTCATTGTATTTGCGTGATAAACTTTTACGTGTGTGAGGATTGAGGGCCCATTTTGAACGAAGATATACCAAGTAGGACAGTGTTTTGCGATAATATCTTGTTTTCACAAATTTTGTTTGGTATAAGCTTAGATTTTGGCATAAAGACTTTATCTGTAGTGTCCATAGTTTGTCAGGTACAGGCGGGCCCTCAATCCTCTATGTGAGAACTGAGGGCCCCACTTTACAGTCCATATCTCGCAAAGTTGACTTTCACAAAATCTGATTCCAACTTTCACAATTGTTTGGGAATGTTCACTAAATCCTAAGCATATTTTCAAAGAGTTTCAATAAAGTGGCCCTCACACCACACGCATATTATAATTTGAATCCTTTTTAGCAATTCTACAAATAATAACGGTCTTACTACAAAAGATTTAAACACATGTTCAACGCGTGTCTTAGGTTTTTTATATTTGACGCGCGTTGAACATGTGTTTAATTAAATATTTTGTATTAAGACCGCAAATGTTTAACTAGGGAGGACATTCACGATTCGACTGTAGTACAAATTCAAATGATGCGCTCCTGTATCCCTCAATATAATTATTTTTATACGTTTTTTTTTACATTTTCTATGACCATTTCATTGTCTTTAATGTTGGTTTGTTGTTTGATTCCAGTCGCGGCCAAACACTCAACGTCTTATCGATCGGCTGTCCGTGGCGCAAGCACATTTGGACCGCATGGATTGAACTAGTTATACTTTGTAGCGTAAGGTATTATTTAAGTTTATGTGCACATTACTTCAGAACAGAAAGATTTCACAAGTCTTACTTGCGAAACTTGTGATAAATTGCTTCATATTGGATTAACTTAGCCATTATGTATTTGTTGAAGCATGAATCAGAAATATTTTATGTATAAGTAATATATTTTTTAACTGGTAAATTTTTGGTGTGTTAATAGGATAATATTGGATTGGATAACAAAAATCAAAATACACACTGACTGACATAATTTTTTTATTTAATATTTTAATAAATTACTAAACATACAAAAAGTCATATAGTAATTATTAATAATTATATAATTTGCTAATATACTATTGTCTGCTATCATAATATTTTAAAGTGGCAGTGACATACAAACATTCTCCTCATACAATTATGTCAAATGTACAAATATGTTGAATCATGGTGCATAATTATAAAAAAAGAAGTGATTATGCATCAAAAGGCACTATGAAAATGGTTTCTATTTTTGTAAATAAACGATGATGATTTAAGAACAATACTGACTGTGATTTATAATCCTCGTAGAATGTGAAATGCTTAATGAGATCTAATATTTAAATTGATCGTAAATTAAAATTAGTCTATTTAGTATTTACAATCCAGATTCCCTAGGGGTGAAATAAGTTTGGAAACCGCCAGTAGTACTCAGCGTGTCCTTTAAATTAACAAAAGTTTGATATTAATGATAAATGAATAATGGCGTGACTATGAGGAGTCTTCATCGAAAGGGTTTGTAGTTACCTGATGGCCTGGGTGATGATCGTCATCCGGGTAGGAGTATACTCCGCTGTGCTGTCCTCCGCTGATCGTGGGTACTCCCACTGTATTCATTGGAGATAGAGCATTATTATATTGCTGTTTAGAGGGATCCCTCCCTGTAGAATTTTTTCTTATAACTGTAGTGTAAGTTGGTGCGGACTTGATCGGCATGTCTTTAATTCTGGTTCCTGCGCGGTACGTGCCGAATTCGTCCGGAGGAGGCGGCAGCGAAAATCCATCTGAAGTTTGCGTAATTTCGGAAGTTTCATCACTTAGTTCCTTTGCGAGTTTATGACGCATTTTTCTAGGCATCGTGTAGAACGTATTCATCTGGAAGTAGGTACAAAATTACAGAGTTATATTCATTTTATTTATACACGCTGTTTTTTATTGGTTAGGGAGCTGCAACGATAGTGTTGTACTCATAATTATGAACAACTTTTACTATGAAAACAAACCTGAAGTCGCGAATAAAAAATTAGCTGTTCCATACATTTTCACGAGTTATGTGAGCATATAAATGTAGGGAACGACTGGTTTTTTTCCACAATTTCAGGTTTGGTCCCATAGATAGTAAAAGGTATTCATAATGATGAGTACAACACGTGGCATTTATACACGCTGCTTTTTATTGGTTAGGGAGCTGCAACGATAGTGTTGTTCAGCCTACCCAATATAAAAGCAGCTTGTATAATTAACTTAAAAAGATGGAAAAGACGCGTTTACCTACCGGTCTTGGAACGTTGTAATTAGTCTCGGGCGGTAGATGCAAAACTAGGTGATCGCACAATGCGTCCATTTCTCTCTTCCTGCTAATATTCTGTAAGGAGTGCACCCTGCAGGTGGTGTGTCGTGGCATGTCGCACTTGTTCGCACTCTCCTGTTCAGCCATGTCGTGCATATAGCGTGCTGAGTGGAAGGAACTTGTTCGTCGCACATCGAAGTTCTTCGAGGGACGTCGCGATACTGCACGTCGAAACGAATCGGTTCTTCGAACGTTGCACTCGCTGCCTTCATCGCTGTCGTGATATGTTTCGCAGTTCGATTCTAGAATTAACAACAATATTTATATCAGTAAAGTCGGGACTATTCTCAGGGTTCATGACCATTTCCGATAACACGATCAAGTTTAGTGAATCTACTGACAATCCTAATGTGACTATAAAAAAAAAAACAATTAATGCCAACCGAGTCACTTGACCTGACTTTTGTCTTTTTGCAAATGAGATTACCTATACTAGAAAGGTTTGGGTAGTAAAATAAAGGTAAACAATCTTGATGTGACTTTTTACACAAACACATATTAAACTAATAAACTACTGCTAATGGTTCAATTGATTTAGTAATCATTATTGTTGTATTTACATTGGTTGTTAATTGCATTTTATTTTTAAACTGAGGTTTTAATTTAAAATAAAAAAGATAAAAGATACGTCAAGATTGTTTACCTTTATTTCACTACCTAAACCTTTCTAGTATAGGTTCATAAAAACCCGATTGTTGATCCTGTTTATAATTTGTAGGCTTGCTTGCTTTACCTTCAGTGTTATAAGCGCAGAGCGGCGGGTCGGCGTGGTCGCGCGGCAGGTCGTGTCGCGAGGTGCGCTCGTACGTGCACAGCACGAGGCCGCACGCCGCGAGTGCTACTAGGGCAACGCCGCCGCACAGCGCTAGTGCTAGGCTTGTTATGTTCTTTACGCTGCTTTCGGTTACCCCAGGAACTAAACATAATCAATGAAAGACAGCTGAGTCGAGCGCACATTGCAGCCGCATCGGGCCGCAGCGGAAGCATTTTCTTACAAAAAGTGCGGTGCGGCCCGTCCGTAGTGTGCGTTGGTTTATAGAAAATGTAGGAACACGAAGGTCATGACGGAGGATTTTTGCAATTTGTTGCGTTGCGGCTCGGACAGCCCCATCCTGCTTTATTCTTTACTAGCACTTCACATGCGACTTCGTCTGCGTGGATTTCGTACTTTATTATCCAGTTAAAGAAGTTAAAAAATCTACCCCGATTTTCAAAAGACCCTGATATACACTTTATCCTTTATTTTCGGTATTAAGTATAAATACTTACTGAGTTTCGAGTTAATCGAATCGCGCGTTAAAATACTTCCATACAAACTTCTAAAGGGGGATTGGGGCACCCCCCAATCCCCCTTTAGAAGTAGTTTAGAAGAACAAAAAATTACAAACTTTATAATTTACTAAGATAAGTATTCGCGGCAAGTTTCAAGTTTATTAACTCAAGGATTAAGATTTTGCATACAAAGTAAATCCCCCTTTTTCACCCCATTAAAGTTCGAATGTCCAGAAATCTCTTCTTAGTGCTCCTCTACATTATAAAAGGAACCTGTCTGCAAAATCGTTTCTAGCCCCAGCGGTTTAGGCTCTGTGTTGATGAATCAGTCAGTGAGTCAGACTGAGTCAGTCAGTCAGGACAAGTAAATGTACCTAAGTTGGAGGGGGAGCAATGCAGTCATATTAAAAAAATTACTAACAGCTAATGTCTAATATGTACACAAATAGGTACACACGGCAAGCTCAACAAAAGCATTAATCTATATATTTGCAGTTGTTGTTGCAGTTGTTGTTGTTGTTGTTGTTTGAGTAGTCTGTAGGCTACACGTTGATACACCCTGTACCTATAAGAGTAAGAGAAGACCAAAGAAAAGATGATTGATCTGTGTGAAAGATGATAATATGGCTAAAAAGGCGTTGACTACCGAGATGACGACTAATGGTAGAGAAGTCAATCAGCCTAGCCTTTTCCCAACTATGTTGGGGTCGGCTTCCAGTCTAACCGGATGCAGCTGAATACCAGTATTTTACATGGAGCGACTGCCTATCTGACGTCCACAACCCAGTAACTGGATAATACGACACCCCTTAGTACGACTGGTTGTCAGACTTTCGGGCTTCTGACGACCCGTAACGACTGTCAAAGATCCACGAATGACAGGCGGGACCAACGGTTTAACGTGCTTTCCGAGGCACGGAGGAGTTTCGGCATGTAAAGATGGTCACCCATCCACTGATCAACCCCGGCAAGCGTAGCTTAACCAGTTGGATCGACCCGTGCGGCTGTTATTACCCAGCCACGAGCTTCTCGACTAATGGTAGAGAAGTATGGAAGAAAAATACATGTTGCGCCGGCCCCAAATAAATTGGTATAAGGACAGGAGAATGATGAACAAGACGAGCAAATTAAATGAGTACTCACCAATTTCTTCACTGACTATGCTGTCCTTATCAATTTCTACGACTTGGCTGTCTCCTTTATCGTTAAACGCGATAATAACGAATTTGTAGCTTTCTTGACTTGGCTCTTGTATCATGAATGTCGGTTCTAAGTTAATTATTGATACTAGTTGCTCTTCACTGTCCACTGCTTGTACGAGGAATTTGAATTTCTGAAACAGATTTGACGAAGTCATGACTGAACTAGATACAAAAAGGTCCAAAAATAGAGAAATATTAATTTAAACTCGTGATGCATGTCATTTGCGTAGGCCGCGTCCTATTTAAAAACGATCGTTGCGCGAATACGCGATCGGTCGCGTGCATATTATCACAGAATACATAATAGTACAGGTACAGAAGATTCACTCCGCAAAATCATTTAAATAAATAGCGACACATGCTACGACACAATAAAGTGCAATTCAGTTCGCAGAGCGTTAATTACCTACAGTTATATTCACCTAGAAGTTGCCTCTCTTTCTATCGAGTATCTCTTATAGTCTTACTAGCTACATACCAAACATACCAAATTTCATCCAAATCGGTCCAGCCGTTTGAGCGTGAAGAAGTAATAAACACACACACATACACTCACAAACATTCGCCTTTATAATATTAGTGTGATAGTGTGATGACCTTTTGACTCGTTAGGGTTGTGTTCTTTTACGACGCGGCGCGTGAGTAAGTATCGAAGTAACGTGCGAGCCGGCCGGTGCGCGGCAGCCCACATTGAATTAGCGCGACAAGTCGAGCCTGCCGCGTACTTGTTTGAACTTCATACCTAAAATGCGGAGTGCGCCTGGTCTGGTATGATGTCACTTTTTGTTCAGAAAACCGGAAAGCGCCCTCTGTCGGCGCGACCTTGCGTTCAGGTTCACCGAACAAAAAGTTCGAACGATTGTCTATTCGCGCGACTATTGCTTTTAAATAGGACGCGGTCACTCTCCTCCATCCAACAAAATTTTCAGTTGTTTCTTTCTCCCATAAAGCAATGATATTAAGGTTCGTTTTCCTGTAATTCGACAACTTGTTGTCCACTACCAAAACTAAGATTCAAATCGGCTGCCTTACCTGAGGCAATCCCCCGTCATGTCCCTTCTCACACGTCACAATGATATCGTCCAGAGTGTTCTTCTTAGCTTCACAATTAGTTGGTGGTCGCGGTATAGTCTCGTCGGTCACTAGGAAGGTGCACGGAGTGTGCGTCAACCCTTTTGTGGGTACTTCGTTTTGTCCCCAACAGAATATTGTGCCTGGAAAAACGAGCAGTAATAAAGACTCATGTTTGGAAAGTTTTTGAAAGAAAGAGAAATATTTTATCTAGGACACGCACAAACAGTAAAAATAGAGCTTATAAAACTAACAAAATTAATATTAAAACACAAAAAAAACATAAGAAAAAAAATACAAAAAAAACCGCTGCGAGGCCAAAAAGGCTCACCTCCTTTTGCAATAAAAAAAAAAAATTGGGCGAAAATTAAAAAAATGTTGACATAGTACTTGCTATTGGAATTAACGAAACACAATTTGTTGTAATTTAAACTCAGCGACATGACAACGATAATATTGTCCATATTACCGAACGCAAATAAATTTTCCAAAGACCCATAGGTTCAATCAAAAGTTTCAACTTACTAAAAGCCGTTCCATTAGGTCGCTCATACAACAGAGTTCCTTCCTCAGTCTCCACCGTCTCGTGCGGGTGGTTCCTCAGAGTGGTGACGTTAACCGCCTCGTTGACTAACACCCAGCGGTACGACGCAGGCGCAGGGTTAGCTTTCATGCTGCACGTCAAATTTATCGCTTCGTTCTCACCAACGCCATATTCCACTATAGATTCATCTTCGCAGTAAGCGGGATCTGCAATTTGTATTTGATGAAAATTAATTCTTTGTATTTCTTAACTAGGGATATTATTATGATTCACGATTGTACACACAAGCTATACAATGCGTTTCAACTAAGAATAGGAAAGTCAATGACCTCTAACTGTCAACTGAAGCTAGAAATCTAAGGCTTGCAAAGTTTTGTAGTGTTATCCTTATCCATTTTAGTTCTGTTTTTGGAATTTGTTTTTGTTAAAATATGTCACCGACTTTGCAAATGTGTAAACGAGATGCTATTTTGCTAAATCTTCACAATATGGCGCAAGGTCATTCCTATTCTTAGTTGAAACGCATTGTACATTTCCAGTTTAAGCTGACCTTTCATTGTACGGAAATCCTATACAAATACAATGCCACAACAGCTTATACTGGCAATTACCTACAAAGAGAAGGCTTACACTAGAAGACAAGTACTTGGATAAGGTTGATCAGCTGTGGTAGCCCGCGAAATCAAAAGTTACTAGCGTTTTTTTTTTACATTAAAAAAACGCAAAAAACTTGAATTTCGCGGGCTACTTTAGCGGAATCACCTCTCTATTTTGTGAATGTGGTTTGTGGTTGTGGCTTGATTGACACTTTCAACGGCACTTTCAGATGCTCCGAGAGGCTCCGACTAATCTTTGATAATCTCAATAGTTTTTGAAGTGAAAACTTCTATAGGCGCGATTTTTGGTAGGGAGAAATATTACGGGTACGCATAGAAGTTTTGACTTCTGTCTGCAGTATATGACTGCCTATTTTTTGGTAAATATTTGGTCTTATGTAGGTACTTAACGTACCTACCTGTTTTTTTTTTTTTTTGAGGGTGTGAAATCATCAAATAACTTCTCCCGCTCTGGGTGGAGCGGAAGGGCGTGTCAGACTTTTACTGACTAAAACCCACCCGTGTTCCTTCAGTTGCCTATGCCATGGCCGCGGTAACCTCTTCAGACATCCCGCGACCCCAGCGGCGTCGGCCCTATTGGACCCCGTCACTTGCTGACATCTCTTTGAGGCGCGCGTGGAACACAACGCGCCGTCGACTCGGGCCTGCAGTGCGATTCTGTAACCATCTCACCGTGAAAACTTAGGTGAAGTGAGCGTGGAGTGAGCTGTCAATAGTGTCAATTCCTAGCAAAAACAAACTCACTTCACCTAAGTTTTCACGGTGAGATTTCTACAGAATCGACCGGCTGGTCCTTACCGGACGGCGAGCTACCCGCTGCTCACCGTCCGCAGGACCGCGCCTACGGTGGCCGGAAATCGCCCCGCGATTCCCGCCGCCCAGGGCGTCTCCTGCGGCGACTGAGGTAGTGAGGCTGCCTCTCCCTCACGCGTTCCGCCTCCTCCTTCGCGAGCATCACTGCTTCGCAGAAGGAGGTGACGGCCTCCCATGCACTCTCGCTCCGCACCATGGCCTGGACCAGGCTCGGACGCGAGAGATCACCGCCGCCGATCGCCTCCGTGAGAACACGGCGGTGCTCTGCCCAAGCCGGGCAGACCTCCACTCCACCGTGTCCTCCGGGCGATCCACACAATGGTAACACCCGGGCGTTTCCTCCCGCCTTATGCGAAACAGGAACCTCCCGAAACAACCGTGTCCGGTGAGGACCTGCGTCAGGCGGAAGGTGAGGACGCCGTGGCGTCTCTCTAACCACTCCTCAAAGAGGGGACTTATCGCCGCAATTGTGGCGTACCTACCTACTACAAATTTATCAGAAGAATTTTAAAAAAAACCGACAACCTGCCGATTTGAAAAAAAAAAAATTTAAATGAAGATTTACACATCAGATTCACAAATATCATCAAAATTTAATAAAATTATTAATGCCCGAATCTTACAAGTGACATCAACGTTGATTGGTTCGCTGTACGTGGATCCCTCGTTATTGTTCGCGACGCATGCGTATTCGCCGCCATCGTCTTCTGTTACGTTCTTCAGTTCCAAAAACTGCTGAATTGTGTCTTTACCATCTTTTTCCGTATTTCCTACCATATCTTCCTAGAAATGAAATGGGAATTATTAAATTGTTTTTTTAACAATTCAAAAGTACAACAGACTGTATTTTTTGCTCCACTCAAATAGAACTTAATTATACCTACCTTTTATGATTCTAATTACATAATAGAAAATTACCTTGTGAAAGAAGAGTAGCTCATAAACAGCAGGGTTGGCTTGATAGCTGCAAGCCAGTGACAAATTGGAGCCTTTAACTACGGCCACTGTATTATTTTCTACATCTGCATCGGTCACGACGATTTCTAGTATGGGCGGATCTGAGAAGTCACAGAATGAAGTTTCCATTAAGTTTTAAGTCATTGAAACTTTTAGTAGTAAAAGTAAGTACCTTTACTTTTATTTTAATAGTGAAAGTCTAAAATCATGGTGCAAATAAACGAACAGGGGGCCGATACTACTAACAACATTGTTCTGAAATTGCAATTGAACCTCAGCTTAATCAGGGCTTCCAAGCGTTTTCTTATTCTAACAATGAACATTCGGATCCCGCTGCGGTAACGATGTACGTAGTTGACGCCAACGATCGATCGAAACATTCTTAAGCTCCATTCTGCTAACCCAATCGAACATGAACGATAGGTATTTTAAGAGATGTTATCTCATATTCTACTTAATAATATTTTGACACTCGCTTGAATCGAAACGGTACTGAGGGACGAATGGCATTCTATTGACGGCTTTATTGGCGGCTCTGCACAATCGGCGGTCCTATACGATTCCATGAAAATTAAACTAAACCACTGAACAGATTTCGATAAAATTTGGCATGGAAATATGGCATCCTGGGGAAGGGCATAGGGTGCTTTTTGTCTCAAAAATAATCCTAAATGGGGTGGTTAAGGGGATGAAAGTTTATGATCGCCGATTGTGAAGAGGCGCCATATTTCTACAATCGCTACTTCGTCAAAGTATTGTAAATAGATTTCACTAATAGGTATTTTTATTATTATGTGAAAGTGACATTGACATATTCACGTGACATTTCGATGCCATCTAAGTCAACCCCACACATGTTTTGGCTTTTTTGGCATTTCTACTAGCGTCATCGCTAATCGAATGTTACTCTGTGTCTCTGTGTGTTGTGTGTCTGTGCCCTCTGAACTGTCTCGGTTCATGTGTCAAAATTAGCGGTTCAACATAACATGGTACACACGGCTACACATCAAGCTATACATTTGCAGTTTACACTGACCTCTCATTGTAAGGAAATCCTATACAATGCGAGATCAGCTTATACTGGAAATGTATAGCTTGATCTGTAGCCGTGCGTACAATAAGCTACTTTTTCCGGATCGATACGAGATTGCTTTAATTTATTCTCATGGAAATTACGGTTTAAGAGCCGTAGGTACCTCTACCGTATTATGTAACTATTAACAAAAAAAAAGTTCACATTATGTTCATCTTTAACCGCAATCATAATGTTAATAATTTTGCTGTCGTGATCGTGTCGTTACAAAAAGCCGTCTAACTAGTTATGCTTCTATTTTGAATAGTTTTTAGCACGAACACAGCTTTCACAGAAACTTTCCATAATGTTAAAACGCTACCGTTTTCCTCCTATGCCATTACTCACACAGCACGGTGAGGGGTAGCGGTTGTGCGCACACGAACTGGTCGGAGTTGCGGCGATGCGCCGGCGCACAGCACGTTATTGTTGACTCATCGTACTTCCGGTCTATCGTCAGCTGGATCTCGCTTGCCACGAGCCGCTGGGATGGCTCCATCTGTGTGGGTTACAAAATTATTAAAGCCAATTATCACGATTAACGTCACCGCGGTGAACGAGATGACTGTTACCAACTCATTTGTTGGGCGAGAACTGCATAAATTAGATGATTTCTGTACTCTTCCTTCGCCTAACAAATAAGTCGACAATGCGTCAAGGGTTTTTTTTTGTGGATGGGAAATCATCAAATGACTTCTCGCCCTGGGCGGAGCGGAAGGGCGTGTCAGACTTTTACTGACTAAAACCCACCCGTGTTCCTTCAGTTGCGTGTGCCAGGGCCACGGTATCTCTTTCGAACAACCCGCGACGCCATGAGTCTTTGTATGGGATTCTGCTTAAATTAGGTTTATACCTTTGGTCAAATTAAATTATTAGCTACCGAAACTCACCGAAAACCGCAGACGTGACGGATGAGTATAGGTATCAATATCAATAACTATCACGACTAAATAAAACATTTTGATGTTTTTTTGGGACCGCTGATAGCCCGATAGTGTTGTTACTTGAAGTGTGCATGAGTTGATAAAATCTGTTTTATCGTGTTGAGTTATCGATAACCATCACGTCTGCGGAGTACAAAAAAAA
The DNA here is from genome assembly GCA_905163495.3 of Cosmia trapezina. Classification (NCBI taxonomy): domain Eukaryota; kingdom Metazoa; phylum Arthropoda; class Insecta; order Lepidoptera; family Noctuidae; genus Cosmia; species Cosmia trapezina. The sequence goes on from LR991028.1 coordinate 13,612,936, forward strand.
AACTAATAAATAAATAAATAAATAAATATTTTTGGACATTTCACACAACGCCATCTAGTCCCAAGCTAAGCAACCTAATGCTTGTGTTATGGTAACGAGATGGCTGATAAACTACTTATATACATTTTTTTTTTTGTAAATACATACATATTATAGATAGAAAAACACCCAGACTCGAAACAAATACTTGTAGGTCGTACAAATATTTGTTCCGTGCGGGAATCGAACCCGCGACATGCTGCGCAGCAGTCAATCGCTCAACCACTGCGCCAACCGTGTCGTCAAAAAGCCTAGAAGAGCAGTGTGTCTTTCAAAAGAAAACCTGTCTTAGCTTCTCGAATTTATTCATTTTTACAATACTGGCGTCAGATAGTTTTCATTAAATTAATTTATTAGAGTAAACTGCCGTTAATGACGTTTTGGTCTGGTAATCAGTTCTATTTTTTGGTTCATGACAAGAAACTGTGAGGATTTAGTGTTAAAATAATAGTTCACTGCTCATTTATGTAGGTACTTATTTTTATTTACATTTAATTTTTATTTAGATTTAATTTTAAGTTGAGATTCTATTCTATTTAAATCTAGAAAGGTTTGGGTAGTGAAATAAAGGTAAACAATCTTGATGTGTCTTTTATCTTTTTTTATTTTAAAACCTCAGTTTAAAAATAAAATGGAACTAAAAACCAATGTAAATACAACAATAATGATTACTAAATCAATTGAACCATTAGTTTATTTTTTGATTACTAAATCAATTGAACCATTAGTTTATTTTTTGATTACTAAATCAATTGAACCATTAATTTATGCAGTACTTAGTTTATTTGTTTAATATGATTGTGTTCTTTTAAAAAGTCACATCAAGATTGTTTACTTTATTTAACTACCTAAACCTTTCTAGTATAGAGAACCTAATAACGCAATAATGGGCGCAATTATGCGTCCCATTTTTGCCTAGACTCACTTTCAAAATATCTGATTATGTCTGATTTTGAAACTGCTATTTTAAGTGACTTCACTACCGGCGCGGTTGATGACCCCAAAAAAACATCATGAAATTAATTCCTTTTTTGTTTCATCAAGTAGGTATAGATATTGATACCCATCACGTTTGCGGAGTTTCGCTAGCTAATTTAATTTGACCCTGTATAGTTTAGTATGCGATGAAACATCTGAACGCTTATTTTCCGAAGAGACAGGTAATAGGTATGCAGTTCTCCTTTTGCAGATTACGGCTTGAAGACCGTAATTGGCGGCGAGTTTTTGGCCAATTACCGGCCAAGATCACAAATTCCAGTAGGTACAGTCAGCTTAGCACTAAACAAACTGAGAATACCTAACTACCCGATCAAAACATCATTCACACTCAAGATGAGCCAGATAGGTAATTAAACGCATCAAGCGCATGTCACTCACTGTAATTTTCTGTTCCAAGTTGAGCAGCTGATTGTCGGCGAGCCGCCACGCGATGGGCGGCAGGGGGCGCGCGCCGAGCACGCGGCACTGCAGCCGCAGCGCCTCGCCCGCGCGCACCCGCCCCACGGCACCGTCCGACTCCGGGCCCTCGCTCCGAAGGGACACCAAGTCGGGGGGCACTTTGATTGAAGAAGTAAACAGGGTTAAAACCGAGCAGGGGAATTACCGAAGCCGAGTGATGTTGAAGCGCGGTCGCAGCCCAAGATTTGGGTAGGCGGGGGTCACCCTTGATGCCGAGGAATATTTTTAGGGAAATATTTAACTATCCTCTAAAAACCTTCTAACGATGCTCACTTTATTAAATAAATTAACTTCTTTTTAACTTTCTGATCTTTTCTCATTATTTAGTTATTAGAACAGTATAGATTATATGAGTGAGTAAGTAAAACGAGCGAGGATAACTGGAAAATTTTAACACCCTGTCTCGGACAGGTTAGGTCGGCTAGGTTTTGATTTACATTTTCAAACAGAAAAATAGGAATTACATTGTTGACATATGCAGGAAAAGCCAAGCAACTATGAGAATGTAGAATGCAAAAGCGAGCGAAGCAAGCTCAAAAATTTTGCACTCTCGGATAGGTTTGATTTTCTTTATAATCATACCAAAAAAAAAACTAAGAATTAAGTAGGTAGGTACCTACTTACTTTGTCGACTTATGAAGAAAAGCTCAAGAATCAAGATAATGTAGAATGCAAGAGCGAGCGAAGCGAGCCTCATTGCAGAATCTTAGCATCCTGCCTTGAATAGGTTCTGTTTTCTTTTGACTATTACCTACACAGAAAAAGAAATTACTTTGACGAGTTCGTTTTACAGTAGTTTAGGTTTTGAAATCCCGAACATAGTGGTGCCCAAATTCCCGAGTTTGCTTCGCTCGCTCTTGCATTCTATATCCTCTATTTTTATAACAAGCTTTTTTTTTTGACGCTGATGGGCATATATGTTCTTGTATATGCCCATCGGGGTCAATGTGGCTCAAGTAGGTACAGTTTTAGTTAATAGTAAGACACGTAAATCATTCAGGCTCTCAACAGCTTCAATGATTTTGGGGGGTCATGAGTGTCATGACCCCCGTGACTCTGGGACCGCGCCTGTGATATGCAGGTCAAGGTTAAGGTCAAGGTTAAAGTTGAAGCACATAAGGTACAAAACCGCTTGACAGTTTACTTTTTTTTTTTCAATATGAACTGCTGTAAGAGTGTAGGTATAGTAACCCCTTGGTTCGTAGAACACATAAACCTAGTGGATATTAAAATCTCCTGTGTTCTCGACACGTAAACGATCAATCAAGGAATAGGTACTCATATGTCCAATGGTAAGTAGATATGATAACAGGTACTAAGAACGAAGAACAATTTCTGGGAATGCAATAAACTGCTCGTTATATGCCGCTTCTAGGTACCTACGGGCAATAAAGATGGAAGATAGCAAGAATATGCAGTAGTGATAATGTAGGTAATATTTACTTACAATACATATCGATCGTGATGTCTATAGTCAGCGGTGTAGTTTTCTCGTTATTTTTAGCGAAACAAGTGAAGACTCGGCCGTGGTCCTCGCGCTGTAGCGGACCGTATATGAGGTCGCTGCGCACGCGCTGCTCTGACAGCGGAGTGAGAGTATTCTTCAGGAGACGTTGCTCAGTCCACCATGACAGTACAGCCAGCGGTTTACCTATCACATTGAGGAATTATTTATAGGATTGGAAACTTCTGATAAAGAGGTAAGTACTGTGAATCGAGAGAGAGAGGGATTGCGAGAAGTTGACGATGACGGCAAGAGTATTTTGTTACTGCGTTATTGATCACCAGGAGAAGCTTTAGGAAATGTTAGAGGTACAGTCAGCAACAAAAGTTGATTAACACTTGCAGTTTTTTATCTTATTTACTAAGCGAAATATTGAATTCAAATCGGAACAGAAGTAACTACTTAAAATTTTAAGAACATTAACTCTTCAGTTAAACGAAAAAAAAAACAGTTCATCGAATCATTTTGTGTTAATTTAAAGTAACAGTGTTAACCGACTTCTGTTGCTGACCGTACCATCGCGGACATTTGCGGTGAACCACTTTTCCACCTTATTTCCCTAGCAATAACGTCGAAAAGTGGTTCACTGCAAATGGTGGCTAAGTAAGTATTAGCAGCCCCTAACTTTGCAATTGAAATCCAAAACGACCCAGCTTAATGCGATGTGTTTATGTGTTACTGAAGAAGGAACAATTTTCCTTCGTTGCACTTTTATGCAATTACCGCGACACCACATCACGTTAACAAGAGCTCCATTGAGATCGGTGAGTTGATTGATGTTACTACACATTGAGAGCTCGAGCAGACGGAGATCAGTCAAACGTTCCAGGTTCATTCATGAATCATGCGCACATAGGTAGGTAGGTAGGTAAGTTGACTGCGGTCAAACCATCCGGTACCTATTGAAGATCGTGGAACCTCTCGATCGTTCTGTCTGGACATAGAAAAATAAATAATATCTACCACGTAGCTATAGAAGTGAAACAGCCAAAATTCCTATTGCTAATGTATAATGTTAAAAAAATCGCTAATATAAAATATACGCAAATTTTTGTATTTTTACCTTATCGGAACTTTCGATACGTGCAATCAGTGAGCACTGTACAGTCAGCAACGAAAGTCGATTAACACTTGTGTTTTCTAAATCTTAATTACCTATTGAGAAAAATACTTTATGAAAATCGGAACAGATGTAAATTTTAAAGAAAATTAACTCAAATCTAATAAATGAAATGCTAAAAAGCAGGTTATCGTATAATTTTGTGTTAATTTAGATGATTTCAAAAAGTAGCAGTGTTAACCGACTTCTGATGCTGACCGTACGCGGTAGATACCTATAATATTCTAACTTGTTGATGCAGTTTTAAACGGTATATTTTCCACGCGACAGGCAGAACTTTCGCGTCTACACAAAATACTATTTATCTTTCTATGGTCTAGAACTCTAGGTTCATTATGTACAAAATACAAACAGTTATAGCCTTACCTCCATAGGCCACGCAGGCGAGATGAACCGTGTCCCCCACATAGTAAGGCCCCACGTTCTGACTGGTGTTTACACCAGCGCTGGCCTTGGCCACTTGTGTGCCGTTCTCATGCACCACCCATAGATGACGCGGTGGTTCTATAATTTTAATGGAGTAAACAGCAGATTCCCCTTTAGTAGATAGGTACCTACTTATAAAACTGGTTTAACGTAACAATATACTTAAAACTGCCAAAATTATCGTATGTAAGCCATGTTTTGTACAGTGGATTTAGGTTTCTGACTATAATGCCTACGTCTAGGCCTTCCAAAAGAAAAACCAACTACTAACTAAGTACCTAATTAATAAATGAATTTGAATTTGAACCTAAGTACCTACTTAGGTCCTTAGAAATTTTGATAAAGAGGTAGGTACTAATCTATACATGATACACTATTTACCACATGTCTGCTTAGAGGAGTAAGTAACCTAGGTAGGTATTTTAGCTAGATTAGGTAAAAAAGTTATTCAACAATCGTGATCAGTCTAATCCTAAAATAGTGTAATGTCTGTAACCTAGCTAATTATTATGCTATTAATGATGTAATGTTTACGTCGCGCAATTGTTTAATAAATGGAGCGAGCAGTTCCGGCGCAGTCAGCTTCCTCATTAGCCTCGCGGACCAATTAACTGAGCCGTGGCTATTCTGCTGGATAGGTAAATTTCAGTTCGGCTCGTTACAGAATGCCTTTTTTCCGTTCATGTAAAACGAAAAAATATCTAAGTAAGTATTGTTCTCGCGTCTACAATAACTTAAGGCGAGTAGTGCTGACAACTAGCGCCATCATTGAGAAAAAAATCATAAGTCTGGAGATATGGAACATTTTGAATTCTATGCTCATATTTTTAGTCAGATGAGGTAGAATTTTTTGTATCAAAAAAATTGTGAGCATAGAAAAATACAAAATGTTCCATATCTCCAGACTTATGGTTGTTTTTAGGGTTCCGTACCAAAATGGTCAAAAAGGAACCCTTATGGTGTGACTCAGTCTGTCTGTCTGTCACAGCTGGATATCTCAAGAACTACTAATGCTATCAACTTGAAATTTAGAATAGTTTAGATGACTTTTACCCAACTATTTTGCAAATAAGAAAGAAATAAAAATAATTATATTTTTTTTGCAACTGGGACTGAAACGGGGTCTTAAAAATTTAAAGTAGGGCTACTAGGGCATGTGGGGTATCATATGAAAGAGCGCTGTTTGCACATTCTCAAACTATTTTTTATTTTTTTTTAGGTCGCATAGTTTTCGACTTTTGATGTAAAATGTAAAAAAAATACCGTTCCCCCCCCTTATCTCCGAAGTTTGCAAAGCGAAAAATCTAAAAATATTCTATGTGATAGAAGTTTATGTAAAGATTACATGAAAAATAAAACGATGTCTCTAAGTAGCACACTTTTTCAGAAATCGGAACGGAACCCTCGGTGCGCGAGTCCGACTCGCTCTTGACCGGTTTTTTCAATGGTGGTGCTAGTTGGCAGCACTACTCGCCTTAAGTGATATCTATACAATGTTTGTCTTAAAATTACCTTCCTATTTGCAGGACTTTATAATGAAATCTCTCGCTATTTTGCTTCTGCAGTAGATATACTTCGTAAAGAACTGCACAATATCTGATAGGTATTTCGTCAGATAATGATGCACTAAGTATGACTCATCTGACATGAGTTATGTGACATAACTCACTCGTCCACATTGATGCTATAGTCATGCAGCTAAGTGCATGAGCAATTTGCAGTCACATGCCACGGAGATCAGCAAACACGTTAACAGTTCAAACCGCGTGTTACGTTAATTTCAGAAATTGCTACAGTAGGTACTACTCTTCAAATCATAATGTCCTTCACCTTCTGTTGTTGCATTGCACAGTTCCAATTAAATAAATCAAGGAATTTCGCGCCAGAGAACAGTATATTTTCACTTAGGTAGGTATCTACAGTTACTGATTCAGTCAGTATCAGTTAGCTGGGGCTCTGACGACTGATATCGGCTTACCAAATGTACCATTACCAGTCAGCTAGAGTCCAATAATTATACCTAGTCCATAGTGGTTGTAACATTGGTCCTATATCCAAACTAACTGAGAAATCCACAAAGCTTACAGCTTTTTGAATACCAGCAGGACTTAATTGTAGATACAATGAAGTACTCAAGACCCTGGTCTGCTTAATAACTTGAGGCATGATCCAGTTCTGTTCCAGTTTTGCCCTTATCAGAAATTGAAGGAGCAAGAAAAACAAGCTGAATTTAGGCACTTACCGATAACAGCGAGTTGAATGTAAGTTTTATGCGCAGGACTGGCAGCGAAGTCTGCAAGACAGGTATAGACCCCGGCGTCCGAAGGTCGCACGGTGACTATCTGTAGCTTATCCTCCCCTTCGGTATCACCCGTCACCAGTCGGTAGCGGCCGCTTCCCGACGAGGTGGTGCTCTTGTCGCCATCGCGGAGGTCGCGACTGCTGATGCAAACCACGTGAATGGTAAAAAGTTCCTAACTAAGATTATTTTAGAATGTCACTCTTACACATTCCTAAACCTGGTAATAACTAAGCATTCCTCCTTCGGGCCAAAGCATATTAGGCAAGGAAATGTTTAAAATACCTGTCCGATCGGGTAACCGTCAAGAAGAGTAGAAGAGGCATGAGTATGGAGATGCGATTAAAAAAATTGAAAACAGTGAATACCTAAGTGATGCAGTAGGTAGGTACCTACGCAGTCGGCTCATTACGATTCACAGATCAGATACTAAGGTCCGTATTACAGAAGGAAACTCAAGCACTGATCTTTGTTTAAATCTATAGTTTCAACCAATTAAATGGCTTGAAGCTAGTTTTAAGTAATGCTTGAGTATTGAGTGACGTTCTGTAATACGAACCTTAGGTAGATATGTGACGATACCTACCGTAGAAATGATAATGTTCATGGTTTATCTTAAGGCGAGTAGTGCTGCCAACTAGCACCACCATTGAGAAAAAAATCATAAGTCTGGAGGTAAGGAACATTTTGAAATCTCATATGCTCACATTTTTAGTCAGATGAGGTAGAATTTTTAGTATAAAAAAATCAACACTAAACTTCTAAAGAAGTTGACGACAATAACGGCCGTTTTTGGCGTTAAGTGCTAAGGCTTCAAAATGTTCTCCACTTATATTATTTTTCTCAATGGTGGCGTTAGTTGGCAGCACTATCTACTCGCCCGAATCCAACTGGCAATATTTCACGTTTTGTAAGATTACTTTACTCTATGGTAGAGATCATTGATCAGCTTACTAGCCTCATCAGATATTGAAATAAATCAGTAATTACCTGTAGAATGCGGTAGATGAACCGTTTTTGTACCAGGCTAGAATATTAAGCTTGTCGTCGTCTTTCTCCGCGGTGATGTTGCATGGCAGCTCCACACTCTGGCCCACCACGCCGTCCACTAGGATCACCAACCAACAATACAAAATGGCTGAGTAAGATCCAGATTTATTGATAATCTTTAAAACAAATCTAAATACTTACCATGTTTAGGAAATACTTAAGAGAACGACTAACAATACTACAACAACAACAACTACTACTACTACTACTTAAAAGTTAAAGTACCTACCAACTTAATTATGGCCAATTTATGTAAAGTGAGTTTTCCTTAACCTCTTTACAAGCCACTGCTACTACACCTACATAGATTATCACCACAATTTGCGATATGTTAATTTGATTATCAAGTGATCAGGTTATATCAAGTTACTATGGGACACACAACTTTTACAATGGTACCAAACCTGAAATCGCGAAAAAAAATCAGCTGTTCAGTACATTTTGACGAAATAAGCGAACATAAATGTACTGAACAGCTGATTTTTTTTCGCGATTTCAGGATTGGTCCCATAGTAAAAGTTGTTCATAATGATGAGTACTACACTCCGTTAAAGTATGTCCCTCGTTTAACCTAACACACTGTATATCTGTGATTCCATTTATTGATGAATGGGTACCTACATATAGGTATATACACCGCGACTTATTTCATAGTTAGAGATATTATTTTGTAACTGAAAAGTTTAAAGTTCTGAGCTGCAAATATATCTGTCTATGTACTTTTATATGATGCACTTTTTGACCTAAGTTTCATCACTTATTTTAAAAGTTTTTAGGAAGGTAATAGGTTTAATCTAGAGGTACTTACCCTTTTCATAGATTTCTTGCGCACATAAACAATTAATTAATGAAACAATCACCGTAAGATGTATAAAACAATTCATTTTTACACAAATATTATAGTTATTTTATTACACATTACAGTCCGAAATTTCACAAGTCGAAGAGGGCACGTCCCGATTGGGCGCAACGGACACGCGTTTCAATTGGCGCGCTCGCCCGTAATAACGATATCGCCGGTCCAGGGAGCGCGGGACTCCGCTACCGGCCGGTACGCGCGGTCCCCGAACGCTTCCGGAGCGCCCGCCTGTCCCCGCGTGTGACGTCACGCCCGCCCTGCCTGCCTGCCGAACCATCATTTACCTTACACTTTTTAATTGGGGAGGTCAAAACAATTGGGTCACTTCATCTGGATTTATTTACTGTACAAACTGGGAAACATTTTATTTTTGGTAGTTATGCTGTTTCCGGTTTGCGCTGACCCTATAAACTCCTTTGTGTGCACTTGTAATTGGCCGAATGACCGTGTAAATTACGAATTTGCAGCCGGTGTATAACCGTGGGGACTGTGCGTCAGGACCGGCGGAGCGAATGCGTTTTTGTTTGTTAAACGCTTTAACGAATCGAGATCAATTCTACCACGGCAAAAATAGTGTGTTAACAGCAAGTTTAAAAGAGATAGGAGGGATTTTAGACTTTACAATGGAAAAATACATAAAAATATTTAAGGTTTTTTTTATTCAACAAAACAGTCTAGTTAGACTTCAATAGTATCTTTTATGTATGTTAAAGAATGTACAAAATTGGATTCTGAGAACACAGAGCGCACACAGAACACAGATACAGTAACATGAAGGCTAGGAGGTAGTTGTTTTAAAATTTAGGATAATACTAATCAAGTTGTTTCAGGGACCGAGCAAATAATACTGCCAACATAGCAACCACAGCGCTACCAATTGTGCCAACTACAATCTTCTTTTTTGTACAGCGTCTTTTGTTTGTCTTCATCTGAAAATAAATTGCAAAATCAATTATTGGTTGGTAAGTAACACTTAGTCTGGCTTTTACCCAAAAAAAGGGGTACCATATTGGGAAAAATACAACACTAACACTAGTAGTAAGAGAATATTAAGTACTAGTAACAATACCAACACTACATTTGATTTGTAAACTTAAAATATGGATAGCTTCATTATGACACTTGGTTTTAAATAGTAAGTGCTTTTAGTGAATTGTTTGTTCAATGTACATTTCAAGAATCTTTACCTTTAATTGTGTGTGTACTGCATTGTCCATCGAGTTTAAAATGGTGACAATTTCGTTTAAAGTGAAGAGTGCTATGTTAGATGCATATTTATCTTTGTAAAGCAAACAATCTGATATTCTCTTTGTTTTGGTCAGAACCATATTGCTGGCAACCATGCTTAAATGTATTCTATGGAGAAGTAATGCACACTCCTCAAAAACTTCAACTATCTCCATTGGACCAAGACTTGACCTGAGGAAGTTATAAGAAATAATAATTATTTATTTATTATTACTTTATTAGTGAAAAATTATACTATTATATAATTTTTCACTAATGCCCCTGCTTCACACGGTTCATTGCGACTTGACGAAACTTCTTACACTTGCACTTTTTTATATGCAAGTTTAATTTACACATAAACCTTCTTGAATAAACTGTAATAATGATGAAACTGCATCAAAATCCGTTGTGAAGTGTAGAAGAACAACGCGGTCACGCAGACAGACACGGAGAGCAACTTTAATTTTTAATATCTATAGATTTTTTGTGAGTGTTGACTTATTGAAGAAATAATGTTTAATTTAGATTTCTGTCATAAGACTAATTAGGAAATTGTAATTAGTTAGTAAATAAACAACCAACAAAGAACCAACAATGGATTGACCGAGTTGGTCTGCACTCATTTCTACATGTTTCATTTTTTTAATATAACTAAGTACTTGTATTGTTCCAGTATAAATGTTCATATTGAAGGATTTTGGCCTAAGCAGTAAATAGCCCACAAAATGCAACAGATGTGATGAATGAACCTAGTGACTAGAAACAGAGGGAAAGTATTAAATGCTTTTAAATAAAAATAAATAAAGATTTATTGAACAAAAATGGTTGAACAATCAAACACAAACAACACCACGAGTATACAATAATAGCGTATTACAATTATATAACCAAGCACTGTGTTATAAGCACTAAGTAAGTGTAAGTATTAGTTATACACTGGGTTATATCCTACTCAAGAAATGGCGTATGGGTGATGATGTGTGTTTGATGATGATATTGTGTACCTATCTACACAATACCATCACTCTTCTAAATGATAATTACATTTTTGATACATACGTGCAGACAGCAGTCTCATCGTATGCAGGAATTAATTTGGCACGTTCAATGATTTGTGTTCTTATTTCTGGTTCAACAATACCCAACCTCGTTAGATCTTCGTCTGATAGTTCTGATAATCCGTACTGGTCAATATCTTGTTTTCTGTGATAAAAGTAAACAAATGTTCTAGGTACTTAAAGTTTATAAAAATAATAATATGTAAGTTTGATTGTTGAGCGATCTTACTTGAATATATCGATATATTTTTGAGCACCTAGGCCACATAATATCGAGCTTACGGTCTCTTCAAACTTTGCGGAATCTATCTCATCAGTTTCCAGTACTGTTTCTGTTTTCTCAGACATCTTTTTACTTATATTTGCGAATATTTTGTTTATTTTTGCGACTGGGTGAGATAGAAAATTCAATTTGTCATTGTCAATAATTTTTGACATTGACGTTTGAGTTCGTTCCGTTTGACATGGTTTGACGGTCCGCTTGCGTGTCCCAACTACTGCAAAGACTCAATCAATCTGCCTAGCCTTTTCCCAACTATGTTGGGGACGGCTTCCAGTCTAACCGGATGCAGCTGAATACCAGTATTTTACATGGAGCGACGACCTATCTGACCTCCATAACCCAGTAACTGGGTAATACGATACCCCTTGGTAAGACTGGTTGTCAGACTTTCGGGCTTCTGACGACCCGTAACGAGTGTCAAAGATCCACGAATGACAGCCGGGACCAACGGCTTAACGTGCTTTCCGAGGCACGGAGGAGTCTCGGTAGGTATGCAAAGATGGTCACCCATCCACTGACCAACCCCGGCAAGCGTAGCTTAACCTGATGGATCGACCCTTGCAGCTGTTATTACTTAGCCACGAGTTCCTCTAACTACTGCAAAGACTGAATTTATAAAAATAACGTTAAAAAAAATATTAAGTAAGTAAGTACCTACCTATTATTATAAGATTGATTAGGTAATGAATGAATAACGAAAAAAATAAACTTTCTGACAGCGGACATTCAAGTAGCTAAGAAAATCCCTCAAGAAAAAGTCTAACGGCTTCAAATCGCACGATCTTGGTGGCCAGTTCACATCACCTCTACGTGAGATGACTATACCCTCAAATAGCTCGTGCAGAATGTCCAATGCGGCATGAGCTGTTTGGCACGTAGAGCCCGTACTGTTGAAACCACATGTATCACACATAATCATCCCATTCAGCCCTAAAAAAGTTGGTAATCATCGACTAGTACCATTCGCCGTTTTATATATTTTTTTCAATTTTATCATTTGCACGTGTTGTAGAACGCTATTATATCCATATCCAACCATCTATCTATGGTGATTTGGCAAAAGATAACAGACTGAATAAATGACAGCCAATTTGACAGCTGTGTGATACACTGATTCGAGTTCACTATACAGGGTGTTCGGCGCATGGACCGACACAATTTTTTGGGGGATTGGGGGGGTCATTTGCTAGGTTTCACCTAAAGACCTCCATGTCCTAAGTGTGACGGTAATTGAGATATGTTTTTTTTGGTTCTTTCTTTGAATTACCCAAAATCTCGCCTTTGAATCGATATATTTTTTTTGTTTATGGTTGTAAAAGAATAAAATAATTTTTATTATAGTCTACAATGTATTATTATTCGAAATAAAATAAAAAAATATAATTACCGTAATAAGTCTTTTCTTCAAACACTCCATAACTGACTCTCTATCTAGTATTTTGACTACATTTGAATTGTTTTTCATAGCGTGTAGCATACCCTTAGAAAGGGTACAAGCTAAAGAACTTTTTGAGATAAAAATAAGGTCAAAATGGCTTCATTTAAAAAAAAAATGAATTTAAGAGTAGTAATTTTTCATACATTTAAACATTTTTAAGACTTTGGAAGCACATAAGTCATTTTCTACTGATCAATTACATCAAATAATAATTTATTTAGAATAAAAATACATTGCAGACTATTATAAAATTTATTTTGTTCTATTGCAACCATAAACAAAAAAAATATATCGATTCAAAGGCGAGATTTTGGGTAATTCAAAGAAAGAACAAAAAAAAACATATCTCAATTACCGTCACACTTAGGACATGGAGGTCTTTAGGTGAAACCTAGCAAATGAGCCCAATCCCCCAAAAAATTGTGTCGGTCCATGCGCCGAACACCCTGTATAATAGGGTGATCACAAAATTTGTGATCACCCTATAGTGAACTCGAATGTCGCATCAGACAGAACATTAGGCATGAGGAACAGGGTGTAAAGTTCACTCATCCTCTATTGAAAAGGGAGGATCCTCCAACCAGACGGGTGCCGTGTTTGGTGGGCTACTGCCCGACCGTTGATGTATACGGATGTCGTATAAGAGCGAGCGCGCACTGCGGTGCGTTTCCGATAGTTCTGCCGGACTGGGCGGGGCCTACAGTAACAAAACGCATGACCGCAATGCGCGCACTTCAAAGACATTCCATACTTCATAGATTATGCGGTAGAAAAACGCACTGCAGTGCGCGCTCGCCCTAATATGCTAGTCGCGCGGTAAAATCTGATTGCGCGATGCAGGATTTTGCGTGACGTCAGTGCGATGCGTAGATCGCATATTGTGATGTGGATGCCGCCACAGGTAAAATATACAGGCAAATCTGTGTCAGTTTCTCATTTTAACGATTTGCTTCAACCTTCAAGTAGTACCTAGTTGCTTGGCTCAATAAAGGCCGACATGGCACATATATTATGCATAACTCGCCTGGCGAAATATGGATGTCCGTGCACTAATACCTTCGGGTTTATTATTTTATGCCCTCTCTGGCCGCCGCCGTCAATGGTCAGTATAATAAAAGGACTTTTGTCGTTAACTGTATCTACTTGTCGTGTATGGTGTGCCTAATATGTAGTTGTGTAGTATGTCGCGCCGCCGCGCCGCACCGCCACCATAGGGTAAGGCGGCGCACTGCCGGGTGGTGGAATGCGTTGCGTTAGTTCTGCCGCACCGGCGCGGCGGTGCCTACGGTGACTAAAACGCATGCGTTTTTTTCACCGCAGTGAGCGCACTTCAAAGACATTCCATAGTTCTCAGATTATGCGTTTATGAAAAACGCACGGCAGTGCGCGCAGGGCCTAAAAGCAAAATACATTTTAGGAGTCGAAGTTAGGACCGAAACACATTGATGAAAACTTCGCCGATCTACCTTCACGTACCTAACTTACACAAAAGTACTTTTAAGAGCGCCTTTTTTACTTAAAAATATCATGTTTATGAGCATAAATTAAGGCTGAGGCTACAGTAAGCAGCGATTTGCGATGCGACTGGAAGAGCGAAACGAATAACGAGAGTAATATTTGATGTACGGTGTAGCCAATTCTCTTTGGTGTAGCCATATACGTGAGCATTCATTTATTTGTTTTAATCGCTCATGTGTCGCAGGTTGCGTCGCGGCCTAATGTTGCCTCAGCCTAATGCGTGGTATAGCTCGGTGTGTAAGTGAAATGTCTATGTAGTTTGACGCGCGAGATAAGAAGATTCTCACGCGCACCAGAATTTAAACGTAAATGCATAGATTTAAGGCAAAATGCTATACTTATGTAGTTAAATCAATTTTTTAGCTTAGTAAGTTCTTAACATACCTACTTATTACATACCTTCGTTTTAAAGCAAATTTTACTGTAAAATGGAACTGTTTCAATCAACTCAGCCTATCGCAGTCCACTACTGGCCATAGGCCTCTCCCAGGCTGCGCCACAACACCCTGTCCTCCGCCTTCCGCATCCAGTCTGTCCCAGCCACTTTCTTCAGGTCGTCGGTCCATCTAGCTGGGGGGAGTCCCACACTACGCTTACCGATACGCGGTCTCCACTCCAGGACTCGCCTGCTCCAACGGCCATCGGTCCTTCGACAAACATGGCCAACCCACTGCCACTTCAGTTTACTTATTCTGCAAGCTATGTCGGTTACTCCGGTTCTTTTCCGGATAACTTCATTCCTGATCTTATCCTTCAAAGAAACTCCGAACATAGCCCGCTGCGTAGGGCGCTGAGCGACTTTGAATTTGTGGACCAGCCCGACTGTCAGTTTCCAAGTTTCAGCACCGTATGTCATAACGGGCAGGACGCACTGGTTGAAAACCTTAGTTTTCAAACATTGCGGGATGGGGGATGAAAAGACTTGACGAAGTTTTCCAAACGCTGCCCAACCCAACTGGATCCTTCTGTCGGCTTCTTTCTCAAAGTTGTGTCTACCGAGGTGGATGACTTGCCCTAGGTAGACATACTCCTTCACAACTAAACATGATAATATCATGTTAAGTATGATGATAATATCATCATCAAATTAAGACCTAGGTACTTAACTTTTTCGTTTTATCGTGTACTAGCTGCGCCCCGCGGTTTCACCCGCGTAGACCAGGATGAAAAGTAGCCTATGTGTTAATCCAGGGTATAAGCTATATACATACCAAATTTCATCCAAAACGGTGCTGCCGTTTGACCGTGAAGAAGTAACAAACATAAACACACACACACACACTCACAAACTTTCGCCTTTATAATATTAATATTATAATATTATTAATATTATAGTGTGATTAAGTAAGTATCCATCCCTCACGTCTGCGGAGTTTTGCGAGGAACCTAAATAAATTTGACCAACCCATGGGCGTACCCAGGGGGGGCAGGGGGGGGCAGCTGAACCCCACTGGATCTTGTATGCCTAAGTACTGTTGTCGAAAAAAGTTATGTTAGAGCCACGTCACGTTGTCGTTTACTTACTTTACAATTAAGTAAACTAAAAAAAGAATTAATTTTAGAAAAAACTGCGCTGCGCGGCTATAAACCTGTCTTTCTTAGTCTGTGAATTAAGCGACTGCATGATAAGGGCACCCCCTATGGTGTACGTCGCTCGGCTTAGGCCGTCGCTGGGGGGAGTACAGCAAGGAGGGATAGGCTGGATCATATCTGGATAATTACTGCTACAGGCTCAGCTACGCCATTAGTTGGCACTCCTTCACCGATCAAGGCTGGGGGGGAATTACGTGGGGGTCGTCGTCGAAAGGGGCGGTGAAGTCGGAATGTAGATTTGTGTTTGTAATCTGTGCTGGTGCTGGTGTAATCTGTACTTTTCTCCTGGAAGAGGGTTAAGGGGTCATCAGGGTCGGTGAGAACATGCCTTGACTACTGATTTTAGAGGGGATTTAACTAGACAATTCGATAACCAGAGGGATTGCGATGTTTCGCGGGGGTATCGAAGAAACGCTTGGAATTGCGTTTCAAGAATTGATGGATAGTTGGGATTTTAAGGTCTAGGTGGAGGATTTCATTCCGAACGAACCAAAAGGGTATCCCGTAGCCGTTCGGAGGAAACGATTTTGTAAGGTCTGCATCCTATGGATGCTTTGGGACTTTGCGTGTGCATATACTGAACCCGCATAAGTCATGATTGTGAGAATACATGCTGTATAGATGCGCAACTGACAATTTGCTATACGTGCATTCAGAACGAGACTGTTTTATGTGCTTAGAGGTGCTCATCGAGGGTCACACCCGGATATTGGGCTCGCTTCTCCCAAGGGATCGGTTTGCCAAACATGGTGATCGATTGAGACGCGGTTTCAAAAAGAGAACCGCTTGACTTTTGTCGGGATTGACTACGATTCTCCACTTTCGAAACCACGCACCGAGTTTATCGACTGCAGTTTGGAGAGTTCGAGATATCGGCTCTTGGCGTTGGCCGGAATAGTAAATGATACTATAATGATAATATAATCGTATCGTCTGCGAACAGAGCCAACTGTGCCTTTTTACTTTTCGGGATATCGCTGCTGGTACCTAAATAACGTGGAACTGAGTGGAGAAAACACAGAGCCCTAAGGGAAACCTGCGTGAACGGGGTGGGAGAGGATAGCGCTCATTCGGTACAATAGCGAAAAGTGCGGAAAGACAGAAGTTTCGTAAGATGAGCACGAGACGGTCTGGCACACTGAGTTTGTAAAGCTTATTATAATAAACCGTTGTGCCAGACTTTGTCAAACGCTTTCGCTATATCGAAGAAAACAGCACCCGTCATCGAACCAAGTTGGAAACCAACGCTTATGTGTTTGTTAATGTAGTGAACCTGTTGTATGTACACAAGATTGTTGGGTTCGAAACCAAACTGTTCGTAAGGAATTAGGCCCTTTATCTCGGCATAATCTTTAAGGCGCTTATAAATAAGTCTCTCATAGATTTTGCCGGGGTCATTGAGCAGACTGATGAGGCGAAAAAAAAAAGGGGGGACCCGGCTTAAGAAATTTCTGATTTGCCCCCCCCTGGGTCAAAAGCTGGGTACGCCCATGGACCAACCTACAAACATCTCACACCGTCCGTGTCCGTACCTACCCTTTTGAACGAAGATGACATAAGTAGGTGGGTACCGCCAATACCGAACCAAGATATAAATAAATTACGCAACCAGTGTGGTCTGATTTGTTTCGGGCCTACACTGATGTAAAAAAAAAACACAACTCAAATCTCCATTTGTTTTATTTTTCTACTTACCCAGATACACTGATACATACCTACCTACACCTCAGCGTAACACCGTAATTTTGTACAAACTTTGTTCTACTCGTCTTTAATTCGTGCATCACGAAATTTTCTTAAAAAAAAATAATAGGTAATTTGTAAAAGTCAGCAACAAGTGTGTGCACGTGCTTAAATGCGTAGCGTTTTGTATTTTTTATTTCATAAAAGCCTGTAATCGTTCACACTGATCACGGGCCTTCTTAACCACCATTAGCTACGATGATCACAGACCAGTCCTAATCACTTTGTTGACACAGGTTTGAGATTGAGCAGTAGACAATTGATCTGAGTAGGCAAGTAATTAATACAGGACCTATGAAAATGCCATGTGGAACTGGAATCTTTGCGGATTAGTGAGATTTCTCATATCCAGGTCTTCGAAAACAGTGTTTTCCTTATTTTTATCTAAGTATTATTGATGTTTGTCAACGTATAAATTATGGCAATAAATAATAAATTATATAATCGAAAAGTAAGGTTTGTATAAATTCTAATTAACTTAACTAAGTAATATCTAATTGAGCAACTGGCGAGGCGTAAACAATTTTAATTTTGGTTCATAAGTTTATATCTAATATTGAATGTTGTTTAACCAGGGGTTAAGTTATCTACGATTGCTTTGACAGCTTGCCAGGTTTCACGCGCCGTGGACACAATTTGGGACCCCGGCAGCAAGAAACCGTATGGACCGAATGAATCCCTCAGGTCCACATGGTATGAGAATTTGATTCCAGCGCGTGCTTTCGCCCAGTCATGAGACATTCCGGAAGCAGGCTGTCGTATTTCAGCGGCTGTGCCAACCTGCAAGAAAAAATACAGATAGTCAGATCACATACCAACCTACTTTGTCGGATTGAAATGCTCGTAATTGCGGAACCTAGTCATGGTTAGGACTAGTAGGTAGGTAGGTCGGTACTCATGGTACTAGAAGAAACAGTGGGATTTTAGTCGGTAGGTAGGTGTCCGACTTAACCCTCCGTTCTTCCCATCAGATGGAGGGTATCCATGATAGACCGCTCAACTAGCGTGGCTCATCTGCCTAGCCTTTTCCCAGCTACTTATGTTGGGGTCGGCTTCTAATCTAACCGGATGCAGCTGAACACCAGTATTGTACATGGAGCGACTGCCTATCTGACCTCCACAAATCTAGTTACTGGGCAAACGATACCCCTGGCAATAAGGCTGGTTGTCAGACTTTCAGGCTTCTGACGACCCGTAACGACTGTTAAAGATCCACGAATGGCAACCGAGACTAACGGCTTAACATGCTTTTCGAGGCACGGAGGGGTCTCGATATTTAAAGATGATCACCCATCCACGGACCAACCATGGCAAGCGTAGCTTAACCTGAGCTGTTATTACTTATCCACGAGCCCCTCAACTAGCGTGGCTAGCTTTTTATAATAGGAAAGATGGCAGGGCTGATCCAAATAGGGTTTTTCAGTAATGTCACAGGTTTGCTATAAAGCTATGGATGGAACAATAATAATATCTACAAAGTAAAACCAGGATAACCGATCAACTTTCTATGATTAGATTCTTACTTGATACTTGGTGCCATATAAGTCAGCAAGTGCGACGGTGGCCAACTTGCCCATCTCGGTGAGCGTGCCGTCGTCTGCGAACGTCTCATGCGCGTGTGAGCTCGGCACCAACCACGCCTGCGAGTATGCGTGCAGTGACAGGTACAGCTGTGGATCAACGTGCCATTAAGCCAATTAAACTTTGTAGGTTTATAACAGAAAATTACGCTACCTACTTATTGTTTAATCTAAACGACACTAATGTGCACGCAATAAACAAACCGCTAGTTGCTTTATCGTTCCCATCTATTTGCAAAGTATGTTGTTATTTTGTTAGGACCGTTAGGTAAATCCTATCTTATCCTAATACTATTAAATGAGCAATATTTGTTATCACGTTCTCGAAAACGGCTCTAAAGATTTCGATGAAGGTTGCAATCAATGACGTATAGGGATTTACTGGGCCGAAAAATAAATCTAGTATGTCTGATATCTGAGAAAATTCCTTTTATCTATTTTCACCCGAGCAGAGCTCGGTCGACCAGGCAATATCTAGATAATACAGGCTACAAACTGACCCAGCATTTAAAACAAGAAACAATAGGTAGATACAACACGGTCACATTAACTTGACGCATCTCTGGAATGCGAGGCCCCGCCCGCTTCCCCCCGCATTCCCTTAGCTCGCCCGGCAAGGGTCAGTATGGTCAGCATCTTTGTCACCGATACGCGCGTCGATAATTTGGCTAGATTTCTGTTGTTGTTAAATTAATATTAATATTGTTATATTAATATTACCAAAATGACGTCATCAACGCCAAGCGTCAAGTTAATGTGACCGCGTTGTACTTAATGACAAAGTCGGAGTAGATACGATTGATCAATGGAGTTCCGTTTCGCAATCTGGTTTCTCTGTCTAGTCGTGGATCGTGGTCTCTAATTAATTCTAATTCAAAATCTCGATTTTTATTTCTCTGAAAAAATCCGTTGTTTGTAGGTATATATGATATTATCTTATCTTGTATGATACTTTTAGTAAGTAAGTCAAGAGCGAGTCGGACTCGCGCACAGAGGGTTCCGTACCATCATTCATCATTTATGTAATTTTAGTTGATGATTTCCGAAAAACTGTGCTATTTAAAGACATCATTTTATTTTTCCTGTAATCTACTTATACTTCTATCACATAGAATAATTTCAGATTTTTTTTATGCAAACTTCAGAGATAACATTTTTCATCAAAAGTCGAAAACATGCGGCCTAAAAAAAGAAAAAAAAATTGAGAATGTGCAAACAGCGCTCTTTTATATGATACCCCACATGCCCTAGTAGCCCCATTTCGATTTTTAAGGCCCCCTTTCAGTCCCTATTGCAAACAAAACATTTATTTATTCCTGTTCCAAATTTCAAATTGATAGCATTAGTATAGTTCTTGAGATATCCAGCTGTGACAGACAGACTGAGTCACACCATAAGGGATTATTTTTACCATTTTGGTACGGAACCCTAAAAACGACCGGGACTACCTAGTCTGGGACTACATTTAACCAGACACCGACTTCCGAAATTAAAGTTTCAACTCTCTTGAATATCAGTATTTTTGAGGTGTTCGTTTGAAAGTGTAGTAGAAAATCTTTTGAAAGTAACGATGTGGGCAAATACCGTACTCTGTCACAATTTCCAGCGATAGACGTGCGGTGTGGTCTACCTTTACGGTTTTCAACGAATGATAAATTGCTATACTTTCTTACTTACTTTATTGCTTACTTTATGCTATGGCGGTGGAAACCATTTCTGATTTCTATTCAGTGACTACAGGTTGTGACTTTGTGACTGCTTAAACAGTCATAAATTTTAGTGAATGTGTCATTCAGGAGAGTGAACTATCTAATTTTACCATATAAGTACTTAGTTATTATCAGCTCTACAAAATATGATGTTACTATCATAGCACCCCGCGGTTTCACCCGCATAAGTCTCGATCCCATGGGAATATCGGGATTAAAAGTATTGTATGTCCTAACCCAGGTCATGGTCTACACATGTGCCAAATTTCATCCAAATCTGTTCAGTCGTTTTAGCGTGAAAGCATAACAAACAAACACACTTTATCATCAAACAAACAAACATGATTAGACTAATAAAGACTACGAGACTTGCTGATAGTCTTAGAGTCTGCATTACCCACTGCATAAGTGCTTAAACTAGGCAACCATAGGTTGGCGTACCTAATGACACGCTACATCTCTACTAATAGCCAAAAGATTACTAGTTTGTAAACTAATAAGATTTAAAGTGAAAACGAATACTACGAACCCATTACACCCAGCAATTATAGGTACTAATTACCCATTTACATGAACACTGTAAATGGGTAATAAGTACCTATAATGACGTATATCGTTGTGTGCATCCGTCACGCGATAAAAACACAGAGATAGAAAACAAGATTACTCGCTTGAACCTCGGTTCATATTGGCAGATTACCGAGGTTTACACACTCGTAGGTACACAGTTTAATATGGCCATCAACATTTGCTATAAACAATGGTTTTTGAAGTCAAACTAAGTGACCTTAGTGACAACCTTTTGAAATTGATCAATAAAGTAAGTCTGTCATGTTGTATTGGGTTATTTGTTATTTATGTTCAAGTCACATATAAATTAAAGTTTCCAATATTTCCCGACAAAAGAGGGACAGTTTCTAAAAGGTGTAGATATCTATTCAAGATACACCTTTTAGAAACTGTCCCCCTTTTGTTGCACGAAATTTAAGTCAAACAACTAAATGAAAACAACAACAAACAATAAAAAAACAGTAATTATGAACAATTTTTACTACCTATGGGATCAAACCGCGAAAAAAAAATCAACTGCTCCCTACATTTTGACGAGTTTGATAAAGATAAATGTATGAAGAGCTGATTTTTATTCGTGACTAGCTTTTGCCCACGGCTTCGCCCGCGTGGATGTCGGAAAATATCCCACGAAAACGTACTACCGAGAATTCCTTCCTCATTCCTTGTCTACATTATAAAGGTAACCTCTGTGCAAAATTTCAGCTTTCTAGGTTCAAGGGTTTGGGCTGGGCGTTGATGAGTCAGTCAATCGTCAGTCAGTCAGGACTTCGCTTTTTATTTATACAGGGTTATTTTTCAATGACCAACCAAATTTTCACAGTGTGTTCTTACCCATGAATATGACAACTTTCACTTTTCAACTTTTAAATCGCAAAAAAAAAAATGTCAACTGTTTCATACATTTTGATCGACTAGGTATTGAAGTTTTGTAGGAAACCGCTGGTTTTTTTTTCGTGTTTTCAAAGTTGGTCCCATAGTGAAAGTTGTTCATATTCATGGGTAGAACACCCTGTGAAAATTTGGCTGGTCATTGAAAAATAAACCCTGTATAGATTTCAGGTTTGATCCCATATTAGAAGTTATTCATAATGATGAGTACAATGACCCCTTAAGAGATTTCGTGTATGATAAGATACACCTTATAACTTGAACTTGGTAACTTGAATAACTGCCTACTTTGATCTGTCCTCTATGTTCGGATAGGAACTCTGAAACGGCTCTTGTCTCTGGCTCGCTGAAGGGATGTGGTCCGGCGTAGTTGTCCGAACAAGGGTCCAGTGACGAGTCCTTTTCACTCCAGTGGTAGTCCCAGTTGCGGTCCGCATCCACGCCAACACACTCCGTCTGACCCCAGTTCCATGGAAACCTGCGTGGGAAAGATCCTTCTTAGTAAATCCTAAATACCTACTACACTTGGTTTTTGGTTCGGAATGTTACTTCCTAGGTGTTTGCCCTGATTTCACTGACATGACCAATAATCCTCCAGTCACGATCGCAGTCGATCGCAGTGCAATTAATTTTTTTTTTACAGAAGGAATGCCGCTGAAAAGTTTGAATTTTTCACGGGGTTCCAAACAAAAATAATCGGCCTATAATGTTCTAACAGCTGAACACAGACCTCCTCTCGGTGAGATGTTAAACTAAGTCAGCTATAACCGAGCAAGTAAAATGACTGATTATTTTCCAAATAAACCCATGACTGAAAATAAGTTGGTTCACACCCTAATACATGGAACTTGGCGAAATGTGGGTGTAGGCTGTAGGTTCTATAGGTGCCTACCGCGTGTCGCCTAGTTGTGTCACGCGCGATTCGCGTCGCGTGTCGCGCCTGTTTGTAGGAGCCTTATTAACCCTTTGCGGATTACAGGCATATGCTATCAATTATGATCCCTACTCCGGTACACTCACGAGAAAGCCTTCCATTATTATATTCAGAGTGACTTATCCGGAAACCATAACGAAAAATGTGCCTGCATAAATTGTCATTGTTTCAAAAAATATTAAATTGTCATTAGATCATTTCACCATATAGCCCTCGTGATTTATATTACTTTGATAGAACGTAATACCATCGTTGTAGAAAGTGTTTTCGTGTAAGTAAACTAGCATTGTAAAACGTAATGCAGCTTCATTCTATGGGTAATTCATAGAGTTACAGAGTGTTTTGTTTGTAGGATGATGTTTGTAGAGTGTTCTGTGATGATGACTGATGATGTTACACTTTTCCGCACTACTACTAAAGTTACACGTTCTGTTACTAGACCACTACGTAGTCTGTGCACTTTTCCAGGGTGGTGCAACCATAATTTTGTGTTAAAACGATTTCACTCAAAGACACAAATTGACGTAAGTTAACGTTAGCGTAAACGCGATCGAGTAAGTAAGTATCTAAGTAGTAAGTAAGTAAGTAAGTATCTAAGTAGTAAGTAAGTAATATCGAGTAAGTAACTCGCACTGAGGCCTCAGGTACGATGACTCGTAATCCTTAAAAGGCATGACGTGATTTATTTATGAAAATCTGTGACTTTTGTATTAAACAATGCTTTCACTACAAACTTGTCTTGTTGGTTGTAACTTGTAAGTACCTACTATACAAATAATAAGATAAGTTGATATGAACATTGTGACCACACCATATGGCGAGAATTACAACAAAAACAAAATCTTTGTCGGTGACGTTTGTTGTAGCTGCTCGAACAGGATGTCCCTCGCCTTGAGCAATGTTCAACGTTATTTCAATTACAGACTAACTTTCTACAAAGGTAAAAATATTTTAAAATGAATACCTTTCAAAGTAGTTACTAATGATTTCATTACAATTTTTCTTTTATTAAAAAGTAGACCACAAGTGAGATGTGCCAGCTAATGGTCAGTAATCGTAAGTGGTCACCGTCGCCAATGGACGCTTTCAAAAGAGGTTTATCTACTGTTAACTTTTTGTATTAGTTTTTGTTACTAAACCGTCTGCAAAAAAATTACCTAGTGGTTAACTTTTTGGCCAGCCCAATTACAGATTAATAAAAAATCTTACCTAAATTTTAATTCTTAAAATCTAGGTAAGATTTTTTACCCCGTCGCTCGTCACCGAAAGAAAAGCATGGGGCGTTTCGGCATTGCGCATGAATTAACATGCTCATAAAAAGCACGGCCATAAAGCGAGTCGGTGTAAATCAACATTTCCCCGCAAAAGGTGGTTCAATCAAATGACTTACCATCCTACATAATAGTCGTCGGAGTGGTCGGGCTGTCGTGAACGTGTTTTCCTCCAGAGCCGGTCGTGAGTGTGCGAATGCTCGTAACCGTCCGGGTTCAGCACCGGCATGATGTAGAAGTCGGCTTGCTTGAGCACTTCGTACTCCGCACCTATTAATAGATGCAATAAACAAGTTTACTAACAAAAATATCAATTGGCTACGCTAAAGAAAGTTGCACTCGGTTTTTTGATTGAGATAATGTGGTTTGAATAATTTATTTGGTAGATGGGTAGGGCACGTAAGTGTCAGCGAAATTTTAGAGAAATGTCGTGTATATTTTTATGATTATGTATAATTATATATGTATAATTGTTACGATCTAACCTAGGTCTTTCTCCCCCTCGACGAGTGCATGTATCATCCACGTCGCGACGGCCGGCGCTATCCACTCACGCGCATGCGAGCCGCCATCCAGCCACACGGCAGGCTTCATGCGCGAGCGCAGTTTCCACTTTTTCTTCTCTTTTCCTTTCATCACAGTCTCATTATTTGATAGTGAAATCTGAAAACAACAAGACAGATTAGCTTACCTTTTTAAGATAAATGGCAATATTTATTTATTTTTTATTTTTATGGGACTTTCTTCATTACAGGTCAAGAATTTACCTTTACTGCAACAAGTGGCAATCCTTCCGATGATCGACCCAGTGGTATGAGCTCTACTAAGTCAGAATGCGAGTGCTGTAGATACTCTAAATACCGGAGGATATCTGCATAGCGATGATATCGTCGCCAAGTCATCGGGTGACCACGTAACTGCTCCAACTCAAGTCTTTGTTTCTTTGACAGCCGTGGGTTCTCGTAGGTTATAGCTTTCTGTTATAGAAATTAAGTTACTTCAATTCAAATTCAAAATGACATTTCATCACAAAAGTTTTAGATTGAAGCTAGCGTACCTGCAAATCCCAAATTACTATATCGAAGTCTATTTTATTTGATTTGAGATGATCTTTGACGTCTTGGAGAAGATCAGGAGGTACAAGCAAGTCGGTGGATCCGTTGAGTGACGGTGAGGTCCACCACGTGAGCCCCGAGCCTTGTGCGTCCTCCTGCAAGTCCAGCATCTCGTGCACTTTCCACTGAACGTCGGGATACGTTCTTATTAACTGGAAACCTCTGTAGTTCTTCTTCAACGACTTCTTTGCAGATTTTTCTAGAGTGCGATATGAAACATCAATTAGAAAATGTTTTGGCAAGTCAGCTATATTCATACAAAAAATGTGAGAAAGTTGTAAGTACATAATAGTAAAAACATTGACTCTAGAAAGTTGCAAACTAGTTTACTAACAGTGTCAGTGTCATTGTCTGGGGCCCAAACTGCTGAGGTCGTCAACGTGAGCTAGGATCCGGTACAGACAGGCAGTGGCGTAACTACAGGGTGGCAAGTCGGCAAAATGCCACGGGCCCCCAGCCGGAAGGGGCCCCCGGTCAGAGGAGAATCCCAACTCCCAACATTTAATATTACACATTTAGTAAAAATCCGATGAATTTGCCACGGGCCTCGAACGGTATAGTTACGCCACTGCAGACAGGACGCTTGTTTTTTTTTTGCTTTGTTAGCTATCGATGGAAAATAGCCTTTGATTAATCTTGATCCATATAGCTCAGCGACACAATTAGATATTTTGAAAGTGAGTCTAGGCAAAAATGGGACGCATAATTGCGCCCATTATTGCGTTATTAGGTTCTCTATACTAGAAAGGTTTAGGTAGTTAAATAAAGGTAAACAATCTTGATGTGACTTTTTAAAAGAACACAATCATATTAAACAAATAAACTAAGTACTGCATAAATTAATGGTTCAATTGATTTAGTAATCAAAAAATAAACTAATGGTTCAATTGATTTAGTAATCATTATTGTTGTATTTACATTGGTTTTTAGTTCCATTTTATTTTTAAACTGAGGTTTTAAAATAAAAAAAGATAAAAGACACATCAAGATTGTTTACCTTTATTTAACTACCTAAACCTTTCTAGTTATAGATAGAATAGAATCTCAACTTAAAATTAAATCTAAATAAAAATAAGTACATAAATGAGCAGTGAACTATTATTTTAACACTAAATCCTCAGAGTTTCTTGTCATGAACCAAAAAATAGAACTGTTTATCAGACCAAAACGTCATTAACGGCAGTTTACTCTAATAAATTAATTTAATGAAAACTATCTGACGCCAGTATTGTAAAAATGAATAAATTCGAGAAGCTAAGACAGGTTTTCTTTTGAAAGACACACTGCTCTTCTAGGCTAGGTATCTACTGCTGACCAGCACATTTTTATCAAAAGCGTAAGTATTTTCCATAATTTTAATTTTTAGCACCTGTAGGTACTCGTACTTGTACTTGTGTGATCACTGAGGTACTCTTTCAATATAAACGCGTTCTTACGGGATTAGTTATAACGACGAGAAAGTGTTGACTTTATTATCATGCATGCGCTTGCGTTGCTTTATTATTAAGTACCTAGTTCGTAAAACCCACCAAGTATGTAGGTAGGTATTTATACAATTGAAAAATAAAATGCCTGGTGTTATTATAATAACAACACAGTATGATAAGTACGTGAACTAAAGCACAAATATTATGCTTTTTGCGAAATTTTCTTAATTTTTTCTTTCCTATAAACAAGCCTATAAACCTTCTCCTGACAATAATAAACACAACAAAAAAAGAATTAGCGAAATTGTTCCATCCGTTCACGCGTGGTGCGATGACCAAGGGAAATAGGGATTCATTTTTATATTTATAGATAGATGTAGATATAAATTGTTAGAAAGAGAATAAGTAAGTATTAAAATAATTAACGCTGTGATAACCTAGCTAACTTATAGCTTGTAGGTTATACATAAAGTTAACATGGTAATACCTATCAGACGCTTAATCTCTCAGACTTTTAATTGGCTGCAGTAAAATGACACTTCTTATCTGTCATTTCGTTAAGAAAGTTCGCATTTGATAGCGAAATGACATTACAAGTGTCATATTACTGCAGCTAATTTATGCCTGTACCTAACTGTGTGATAGGTACAGACAACAGTGGCCTTAGTGCAAGTTTTTTATACTTAATCGATCGCGCTTACGTTAACGTTGACGTACGTCAATTCGTATGGAATAATTGTGTTTCCCACTATAGTCACCAGGCGGCACTTATTCATGTTCTATTATTTTCTTTGATTTTACTTCGCTATCTGCTTCTTTACATAGAATTGAATAAATGAATCCACTAATCAAGCAATAGGTAATATATTCTTACTTATATTTATTTTTCTTTTTATTTATTTATTTATTCATTTAAATAATGCATATTTACAATATTAAGCCTTAAACTAAAATGGTAGGTATATAATAATGGGATTAACTTACTTATAGTAATATCATTGGAGACGTATGCGCCGTCACTCTCTTCAGTATCCAGTAGCGTTTGGAACCAGCTGCTCGGTGCTGTCGTCAAGGGACGAGGAGTAGTCGTGGTGATCGGTTTCTTAGGCAAAATGTCCTCAGAAAACCAGCTGCTGTCAAACCATGATGACTTGGATTGCATAAACCAACTGTATATTGAAGAAAAAAAACCTGAAAAAGAAAATCGTTGTTTGAAGGATAATTTTCGAAGGAAAGGAAGGACAATCGAGAATTTAAATGATATTAGAAAAAGATGATTAAAGAGATAGCTACCTATCTAAGAAGGCATTTAAAAAATACCTAGCAAGTAGGTAGTTGATAAATAAAATGCGGTCCCTCAAGCTATAGCCACAGTATAAAAACATATAGCTGTGTGCATAATCATTTCCAGTTTGTTGCGTGGAACTGCTCAATAATTCAATAGGTAGGTACCTATTCTTGTTATCGGAAGCTTAGTCCAGTAGTTACTACATTTAAGGAGAAACTTTTTTATGTTAGTGGGGCAAGAGTATCGAGCGAGAGCTGGAGGCCGGGTGCGCGGGCGCAACGCGTCGTGCGCTGAGCCTCTGCGGCATGCGACAACTTCCCCGAGCACTTCCACTGCATGACTGATACCCATTATGTTAATTACTCCTTCGCGCGTCATTTTGTTTACGATTAGGTATTTTCACGTTGGTTTATATTTGAACGTCATCACTGAGAATTGAAACATAATAAGTCATAATAGCTTTGAGAGAGTGGAAGTCTGTCGAAGAGAAATTTACATTATAGTTTTGTTTTATTAAGAGATATATGATAATCATAACGATCAGCTCTATACGATGGTAAGAAATAGTATAAGAACATGTAAGACAGAGTTATTGACATGAGAAAACACTGTTACGTGTTATACTACTTACTTTGTAATCATCAACAACTTTCCCGATTATGACGACTTTGACTTGATATAAGAACATGTAGGTAAACTTATGTTTAAAAACGAGAGATCTACTGATTTGAAGATTATGTAAGTAGATATACCGATACGTGGCAATGCTGCCAGTCTTGGGCACGTTTCCGGATGACATCGATGCGGACGAGTACTTCGACGCCTAAGTGTCCTTTTAAAAGATTATGTAAGTAGATATACCGATACGTGGCAATGCTGCCAGTCTTGGGCACGTTTCCGGATGACATCGATGCGGACGAGTACTTCGACGCCTAAGTGTCCTTTTAAAAGTTATTAAAAAAACTAAAAAAAACCCGACTGCAGTAAAAAACTAAAACTAAAAAGCTGTAAACAAGCCCATTTTAAATTTAATAAAAGTTGGAAGCAGACGGGACCCGTTGAGTTTGAAAATATAAAAATGGAATGGGTCCCGCCTGCTTCCAACTTTTATTAAATTTAAAATAGGCTTGTTTACAGCTTTTCAGTTTTAGTTTTTTACTGCAGTTGGGTTTTTTAGTTTTTTTAATAACTTTTTTATTTCCAGCTATTTAGTTTACAAATGTGAAAGATTTCGCAGACGATTTAGTCCTTGCAAGGAGTTTTAGCCGTGAGGGTTATTTAAAAGCTTTTTTGGATAAGTGCACAAATAGCCAAGCCTTCGAGCACTTCGAGGTCCTACTCTGCTCAAAGCAATCTTTTTTTATCAAAATTCGATTGGTCACTTCGAATTACTTAAAAACATATAATAAGTTGTATATATTTTTGTAATCACCTTGTAAAACCCTTCATTTTGATATCCCACTCGATGGTATTAGAAAGACAAAAAAAAAAATCGAACTCCACATAATAATATGTCACCCCAAATCCGCCATTTTACTTTATTTTTGATGTTTTTGTAGCCCGTGACACTCGTGCCACCAAGACAAATCTAAAGACGTATAATTTATCCAAATCCGTTCATTCGTTTAGGAGTTACGAGGGAACAAAGAAACAGACATATATACATACATACATACATATTAAAATTAAGTGTTATCGCACGCACTACTTCCGGTTTTATCACCACGTTTTATGATAAATATCAACCCAGGTTATTTCCGGTAACAAAATAACAAGTGGTGGGAAGTAGTGCGCACGATCGGTAGTCAGTCGACGTTAAACAGTGTTGAACAGTGGAAGTATAAGTGATTTTGTAGAACAGTTGAAGTGAGTGTAAGAAACTTAATAAATATTTCTATCCTGACAAAATTGTTTAAAATTACCCTGAGCTTTTTTTTGAGCATACATACATACATACATACTTACATACAGGTCAAACACATAACCCTCCTTTTGGGCTTCGCCGCAGTCGGGGAAAAAAGTGGGTAAAAGGTATTTTATAAAATGGTATCATATGTGAAATAATTGTGTTACATTAAAATACTTATAATTAAGGAATATTAATAATTTTAAAACATAGGTTTCATTTATCGAAAAAAGTACAAAAAAATATATTTTCAAAATTAATGCAAATAATAAATTTAACCAAAATTAAAAAATAAATGAGTACCTCTCCACCTCATTTATTGTTTAATTTTGTTTAAATTTTTTATTTGGTTTAATTTTGAAAATTGTGTGTAGTGCATTGCACGAAGAAATCTACGTTGGACTTTTTCTAACATGTGTACCAATGTATTACCATAATACGGGCTCCAGATGGATACGGCATATTCGAGCTGGGAACGGACTAGTATTTTATACAGGCAGAGGTACGAAGAGGCCCGTTTAAAGTCATGAGTGGATCTCATTATAAATCCATAGGTACATCTTGTAGATATGCTTTATTAACGATTTGTTCGATATGCAAATCTAAGCAGAGTTTTGAGTCAAGCAATACGCCAAGATCACGAACTGAGTCAACTTTATTTAATAAAGCATTACATAATGAATATGAGAACCTTATGATATTTTAATTTTTAGTAAAATGTAGGTAGTTGCACTTGGGAATGCTCAGATGGAGCTCACTGAGTGTAACAATAGTCCGTCTGCAGTCGATCCAAGTCCTCTTGGAGAAGATAGCAATCCTGAATGCTACGAATAGGCCTGTATACTTTGAGGTCATCAGCATATGTATCAAAAATTTGGAATGATGGAAACAGTTACCAATATTATTTATAAAGATAATGAATAGAAGAGTACCGAGAATCGAACCTTGTGGAACACCAGTTGTAACATGAGATTAGGACCTGGATTAACAATTGTGTGCTACTTTTTATCCCGAAATAACGCGAACGAAGAACAGGCAACGGCTAGTGATTTTCAGTTTTCCGGAACGTATAGTTCGAAAATGGGTAGGAATTCAAAAAAGTGTATACTTAAGGTAAAAGTTTTATGAGCTTTCATTACATAGAAAATATTTTTTCTCTACGACGGCGACGCACCGTTTTAAAGATATTAGCGGAAACTCAAAAGTGGGAACTTTTATCCCCCCCGCCATTCCGGCGCACCTCCTAGGCGCGAGGACTCTTAGTATGTTTACTCCCTAAGTACCCTAAACAACTTTCTGAAGAAATCGCTTACGTCCCTGCTCACGCACTCTAAAACCCCTTTGTTGAGTGGACTATAGCTGGTGTTATTCAGGATCTATAGAACCTTTTTCCTGAAAGTATTACGTAATGCCCTATGCCTACGTAAAAAAAATAATGCGTTTAAAAAGTTTATTATTTTTCGATTCATCTTTCAGTTCCTATTGAAGTTCTTTACTATTTATTATTTGGCAGTGGAAAATTTACGTCGAACTGCTGGACAACCACAGCTTTTAAGGTAAGCAAAATACTTACTTAATTGTTTTTTTTTTGTTTTGTCACGATTTAATCGCGACTAGATAAATAGCACCAACACTGCAACACTACCTAGCTGTTATTTCTCATTCTTTATAGGCTGGACCCAATAACCTATCTATCACCAGTTTTGTTATACCTACTGGAAATAGAAAAACCTATCTGTCTATGGTTTTAACGTCCCAATAATCTATCACAGATTAAGGAATGTTACCAGCCCACGCCAACTATTGACGGGAGGGAGAGCTATTTGTATGAAAAAGCCAAACTATGCCATTATCGTGTTGACAGCTGTTTGTTGGACAGGACAGTTACTAAAGATGACAAATAGGTAGGTATATTCCCCGAATTGCAGGGTTAAACGTATCTTATGTAGGTACGAGTAAGCATTATTTACTTAAAAAAAAAAAACACTTTTCTTATAAAACATGTCCGATATAAGTGAAAGTAGTTAACCGGAAGTGATTTTGAAATGGTAACCAAGTTATCGACTCGAAAGGTGATCCATTAACAGTTCACAGAGAACGTCATCTATAAATGCCGCATCGGCCATAATTATGAGCAAAATACGTTAGTAAAACAACTGCAGTGAGTAATTTAATCACCGAATTAAATTCACATAAAAAAGGTTGTGTTTCTTATGTCAAACTGTCAATTACGTTTCATTATATCGTCCTATCCAGCGTTAACTATTTGTTCAGAAAAATGCAGTAAAATCTTGTATCATGTACATGCACAATGAAGTGTTCCGTAGTTGGGATGAATTTATCCCAAGAACAAACTTCACATTTTAGTTGAAATACATGTTCTCCCATACATTCCAACTGTAAATGTAAGTTTGTACTCAGAATATTGAGAAGTCTGTGGTCTTAAAATAATATACTTAGTAATGTTATTGACCACAGACTTCTTATAGGTTTTCCTGTAATCTCCAGGTAAAGAACTACAACTATTATCTGTATTTTTTTCAAAATTTTAGGCTCAGTAGTTTCGGAGACAATTTGGAAAGAAGCAAGGTCTCCCAGCACAAGTAAACGAAAACTCCTAAAATCTTTATTAAATAATTTTTTCCCATTTTTTTTTTGGGATCAATGTATGGGAGAACATGAATTTCAACTACAATGTTAAGTTTGTTTTTGGGATAAATTCTTTTCCACTACGGAACCCTTCATCATAGAATCCGTAAAGGAAAAGCTGTTCATTTTTAAAAAAAAAATAACATCGATGAAAATGTGAAAGAAAATTCTGAGACGCATTAATTATGATTGAGGATGTGACGCAGTACTTTTAACACCTGCATTCTCTGAATGCGTTCGTTTCTGTGAAAGTAAAAGTTGATCTTTGTTGACTAATGATAAAACATGTAGATTAGTATACCTGGGTAAAAAAAAGAAATTCTATTTAGTCCGTCTCGTCGTATTTTTTTGCTTTATCTTATTAATCAAAAATGACTTAGATAATGGGGAGTGACGGCTCGCTAGGTCACTTCTACGTATAAAATCTAGCTAGGCGTGACGTCAGGCCATATTTTAGTTCAATGTATCGCCGTAATCTTTTTTTTATTATGTAAAAGAAAAGAATAAATACCTGTCTAATGTCTAATACCTACATTTTTGTCATCATCCCTATTAACCTACCGCTGCACAGCAGATGTCATCCAAGTTATCAATAAAAAGTGAAATCAAGTGAAAGCAGGTACATAATTGAATGATTTTGATTTATTGCGCGTCTGTTTATAACCAGCTCTTAAAATGTTGTTGTCATACATGAATAGTTAATAAAATAATTATGATTAATGACCCTGTAATCTTAAAGTTTTCTTGTGGATTTTATGGCTTCATTCAAATCATAAATCGAAATATTTAAGAATCTCACCTACCATTCAAATGCTTAAAAGTACTTGCCACTTAGTTTGCCAATAAATTTTTGTTATTAAATACCTACAAAGTTACTTATATATAAAAAATAATTATTTAAAGTGTGTTAGGTTGCAATTAATATGTAGTTTTTGTTTATTTAATTTCACCTTTGACCTCTCGTTTTAGCCGAGCTGTATTTTTTCGTTGTCAACTCATTTAAAGTTGATTAATATCTAACAGGTACATAGATGGATCTTATGGGGTGGGGGGGGGGCTCATGGCTAAATAATAACAGCGTTATTTACATTTCTTCGAAAAGCACGTTAGGCCGTTGGGTCCCGGCGGTCATTCGTAGATCTTTGACAGTCGTTACGGGTTCGGTTAGCCAGGAGCCCAAAACCTGACAACCAGTCTTACCAAGGGGTATCGTGTTATCCAATAACTGGGTTGTGGTGGTCAGATAGGCAGTCACTCCATGTATAATACTGGTATTCAGCTGCATCTGGTTAGACTGGAAGCCGACCCCAAAGCTCCACATAAATGGGAAAAGGCTATAGGCAGATTGAGTAGATGGATCTTATTGCAGTATCAGGAACTGTTTATTTTGCAGTAATAACGCCAGATTTAAATACAACATTAATAAAAATAATATACCTACTTAGTCTATGTCGTCGATTTTGACTTCATTTGCAAAACTATTTTGTCTAGCGAAGAGTCTGTTCCTTTAATAAAATTAATCTGTCGTCGAAACGTCTGCGTATTAAATTGATATTTATTTCTTAATCCAATATTCTTTCAATTAATGATCATTGATCAATATGTTACTGTTAAAATTTAAATGCAAAATGTATTTTGATCAATAATAAATAATCCGAAATATATGAATGACATAATTATGGGGATTTCCCCAATCCCCATCCCCACAGGACCTAAACGCAAATAAAAGAAAGTTTTATAATGTTATATAAAAATCAGAAAAATATATGATATTCTTCAGGATATAATTATGCCAGTTAGATAGTGTGTTCAAAACATAATACTTATAGACTAAGAGGTCACAGGATTTTTCATAACGATCATGATACGATTAGATTTACTTCGAGGGGTTGTAGAGTGGTCCCCTAATGTGAATGACGTCGGTCTGCCTGCTCTGAGTGGTTGCAACTTCGAGTTATAGCGCTTACAAGAGGCGTCATTGTTGCGAAAAAAAAAACGATCAGAGAAATGGTCAGTTTTGGTACACATTCAAAGTATGGCGTCTCCGCAGATGAAAAAAGTTGGTCTGCCGGCTCTCAGTGGTTGCATTTCAGAGATATGATGCGCGCAACATTGTTGCGAAAAAAAACGATAAGAGAAATGATCAGTTTTAGTATCCATTCGAAGTATGGTGTCTCCACACGTGAAAAGAGTTGGTCTGCCGGCTCTTAGTGGTTGCATTTCAGAGCTTTGTTAAACGCAAGGCGCTTAGTTATAGAAAAATTCAACTTAACGGTAATCAATATAATAAAGAATGAAATCGAAAAAAAATCCATTTTTTAATAATTCAACTTATTACTTTGGGTAAATCACAGATTAATAATTTTGTAGAATATAGCTAATGAAACAGCTCAAAAAATACAGAATGTTAGAAGTAAGTAAATATTTAACTCTTAAGTCTTAGCTATATTCTACGAAATTATTAATCAGTGATTTACCCAAAGCAATAAGTTGAATTATTAAAAATTGGGTTTGTTCGATTTCATTCTTTATTTCATTGATTACCGTTAAGTTGAATTTTTCTATAACTGAGCGCCTTGCGTATAACAATGCTCTGAAATACAACGACTAAGAGCCGGCAGACCAACTCGTTTCACCTGTGGAGACAACATACTTTGAATAGGAACTAAAACTGACTATTTCTCTTATTGACACCTCTTGACACCTCTATCTTTTCCCTATTCCTTTACAGGGACGGTCGCGCAGAGGGTGGTGCTCAGCGCAGGTGTAGGGTGGGGGTACGACACCAGCCAGCGTTCACTTGAAAAATTCGCCTATTGTCCCGTTTTTCGATGTATTTTTTAGGCTTTCTCCACAAATAATCGTCTTGCATACACAACGATTGCTCTAAAATACAACCACTGAGAGCCGGCAGACCAACTCGTTTCACCTGTGGAGACACCATACTTCGAATAGGTACTAAATGTGACCATTTCTCTTATAGTTTTATTTTCGCAACAATGTTGCGCGCATCATAGCTCTAAAATGCAACCACTGAGAACCGGCAGACCAACTTATTTCATCTGCGGAGACGCAAAGTATGGCGTCTCCGCAGATGAAATAACTGTGTACTAAAACTGACCATTTCTCTGATCGTTTATTTTCGCAACAATGAAGCCTCTTGTAAGCGCTATAACTCGAAGTTGCAACCACTCAGAGCAGGCAGACCGACGTCATTCACATTAGGGGACTACTCTACAACCCATCGAAGTAAATCTAACCGTATCCATGATCGTTATGAAAAATCCTGTCACCTCTCGGTCTATTACAACTAATTTGATACTATAGAAAAAAATCACGAAGATACTTACGTCTAAAAATTTCTTTTATGATTAAATACATGCAATAATTCTAATTTTTTGCCAGATTATTCACAAGCAACTTATTTTAACGAATAACGAAAGTGTTAATAACATTTTAGTCAAATCAATATTTTTTTTGTAAATAGAAAATTGCTTCATATTTTGAAATAAATTACCAGCGTTAGGTCATCGCGCTTCTCTTTCATTTCTATGCAGTCCGACAGTGACCGCGCTTTAGGTCCTGTAGTCCCCTTAAGTACACTACCCCAATTTCGAAGGTACTTATGTATTCTGTCAAGATTTGTCATTTAAAATTCCGGTTAGTGTATTGGTGGACTATTGTGAGAGATAGCTCTTCTCTTTTGAGCTGCCATCTTTTTACCCGGCTGCGGTGAAGCCCAAAAGG
The DNA here is from genome assembly GCA_905163495.3 of Cosmia trapezina. Lineage (NCBI taxonomy): Eukaryota > Metazoa > Arthropoda > Insecta > Lepidoptera > Noctuidae > Cosmia > Cosmia trapezina. The sequence continues at coordinate 13,649,641 of LR991028.1, forward strand.
AGGGTTATGTATTTGACCTGTATGTATGTGTGTATATCCCTTTCTTTGTTCCCTCGTAACTCCTAAACGAACGAAGGGATTTGGATAAATTTTACGTCTTTAGATTTGGCTTGGTGGCGCGAGTGTCACTGGCTACATTAACATAAAAAAACCGGCCAAGTGCGTGTCAGACTACGCACAATGAAGGGTTCCGTAGTTGGTATGAATAGCAGAACGTACATTCCAACAGTAAATGTAAGTTTGTCTTATTTTAAGACCACAAACTTCTGATAGGTTTTCCTGTAATCTACAGGTATAGAACTATTTTCTGTGTTTATTTCAAAATTTTAGACTCAGTAGTTTCGGAGATAAGGGGGGAATGGTCAATTTTCGTCTATTTTCTTAAATAACTTTAAAACAATTTATTTTAAAATTATAAAAAAAATATTTTCGAGATTCTCTTAATAAGCCCTTTCATTTGATATGTCACACGGTACAGTTTGCAAAACTTTTTTTTTAATATTCTTATCTGCCCCCTAAAAGTGACCCCTATATTCAAAATTCATTTATTTACTTTAGCCGCACGTGTTTGGATCACAGATATCCATATGTGTACCTTTCATCTTAATCGGTCCATTAGATTCGGAGCAAATTGACTGTGACAGACGGACAGACAGACAGACAGACACACGAGTGATCCTATAAGGGTTCCATTTTTTACTTTTGAGGTACGGAACCCTAATAAAGTAAAATGACGGATTTTGGGTGACATATTGTGGAGTTCGAATTTTTTTTGTCTTCTAATACCATCGAGGGGGATATAAAAATGAAGGGTTTTAAAAGGTTATTACAAAAATGTTAAGTACTACTTATAAGTTTAAAATTAATAAAATAAAAAAAAAGTAATTAAAAAAAAAAAAACTGCAGAAACCCGACTGCAGTACAAAACTAAAACTGAAAAGCTAAAAACAAGCCCATTTTAAATTTAATAAAAGTTGGAAGCAGGCGGGACCCATTCCATTTAATTATATTTTCAAACTCAAACGGGCTTTTTAGCTTTTCAGTTTTAGTTTTTTATTGCAGTCGGGTTTTTTAGTTTTTTTTAAATACTTTTTTATTGCTTCTGAATTTTCCGGAGATAATGAGCAATCGCGTGAGTACTTGCTCTAGATTTCTGCATGTTATTGCGCAAAATCGAAACGAAAAATATTACAATAGTCCAGTCTTTAGTTTTTAAACGTTTCTTTCTAGAATCAGCCATCTAGTAAAGTACCTATTATTTTGTTTTAATAGTATCATTTGTTGTTTTTTTTTTGTTTTTTTCAGGTGCGGAAAACCTCAAACGGCGAAAATATTCAAATATTTTTGGGAGTTATATATTTTCGAGCCGTTTGGGGTTGAAACACTAGGGCCATGGGGTCCGAGTGCCCGTTTAGTTTTTCAAGACATCGCTAAGCGATTGGTCGACTCTTCACGTGACCAGAAGCCTGGCCTATTTTTTGGTCAAAGAATCAGCATTGCCATACAACGTGCCAAGGCTGCCAGCCTTTTGGGCACTTTTCCTGTTGACAGCGATGCGGACGAATTTATTGATGCCCTATGATCCTTTCCCCTCCTTTTTAGGGTTCCGTACCTCAAAAGGAAAAAACGGAACCCTTATAGGATCACTTGTTTGTCCGTCCGTCGGTCTGTCTGTCTGTCTGTCAGTCTGTCAATACCTTTTTTCTCAGGAACGCGTGAAGATATCAAGCTGAAATTAATATCAAATACGTATGTCTGGGCCCCTTGGATTTCTAAAAAGATCAAACTTCTAAGTCAACACAATAAAAAAATACGGCCATTTATGCGACATTTTTTGATACTCGCAAGTAAATCAAAACCTATAGGGTACTTCCCGTCATCCTAGAATCATGAAATTTGGCAAGAAGCAAGGTCTCATAACACAAGTAAAGGAAAAAGTCCGAAAATTGTTAATTTGTAATTGTATCACATAAAAAAATATTTTCAAAGTTGTCAGTCTGTTAAGACCCTTTTTCTCAAGAACGCGTAGAGGTATCAAGTTGAAATTAATATAAAATACGTAGGTCTATAGTCTCTTGACGTCCTAAAAATTCAAGCTTCTATGTCAACGCAATAAAAAATACGGCCATTTTGCGACACATTTTGATACTCTCAACTGTCGCAAGTAAATCAAAACCTATACTTCCCGTTGACCTAGAATAATCAAATTTGGCAAGAAGCAAGGTCTCCCAGCACATGTAAAGGAAAAAGTCGGAAAATTGTGAATTTGTAATTTTATGACATAAATTTTTATTTTTTTTGATATCCAATGTTAAGTTGGTTTTCGGGATATTTTTTTTTTCAACTACGGAACCCTTCATTGTGCATGGTCCGACACGCACTTGGCCGGTTTTTATATACAATGTACATATTATTATTTTAAATTTGTTAGTTTATATATTATGTACAAATTGTATAATAAATATCCGATTAGTCTCATTAACCGACTTCAAAAAGGAGGAGGTTCTCAATTCGTCGGAACCTTTTTTTATTTTTTATTTTTTTATGTATGTTCCCCTATTACTCGAAAATGGCTGGACCGATTTGAATTTTTTTTTTGTTCAAAAGGGTATACTTTCCAAGTGGTCCCATGATCATCAAGTCAGGATCTGATGATGGGATCCTATAGAAATCGAGGGAAACCCTCAAATTTTATGGGCACACTTATATCGATTTCGGTATTTTTTATAGTAACTCGTGCATTTGCTCTCGGAAAGTACCATTTGGTGAACTGGAACTGATGATGAAGACCACAGATGGTCATCGGAAATACTCAATTATATCTAAGTATATCACAGGTTGCGATTCGATTACTTTAATATGGTTTATGCTCGTCAAAATGCATAATGGTGATGGTGAATTCACCATGAGCTCCAGTTCTCCTGGTTCTTACTAGGAGAACTCCTCAACAATTAACGTCCCTGCATCGGGAAAAGCAATATTTTGTAAAACGTGATGAGCAGTTGACATTGTGTTATTGTAACTTAGATAAATTACAAACTGACCCACTAAAAAGTGAAAAATAATAACTTTTTTACAAAAAACAAAACCGACTTCCAAAAAAACCGGCCAAGTGCGAGACGGACTCGCACACAAAGGGTTCCGTACCATATTATATGTTTAACAATCGCAAAGATAACTTTGTATTTCATAATGATAGGTACTGTGAATTACAAGGTTATTTTTTTCAGTTGCAGAAAATCGCCCATATTTAAACAAAATACCTTATGAATCGCCGTTTTTAGTATTTCTTGATTAAGTACAGTATAAGGTACATTATATTATAATAGAGCTCGTACAAAAATGGTATAAAATTTACAACTTTTACGGCCTCCTATTTCTTAATTTTAGAAGATAAAAAAAATAAAAATGTCTTTCTACTCTACTCGATGAGTTCTAGACAATAACACCCCACACACAGGTTAATATTTTTTTTCAAAATGAAAACTTTTGGGGACCGCCCCCTTTAATTTTAACTTTACTTTATTTGTATTATTTGCTGTTATAGTTGTAATAGAAATACACAATCTGTGAAAATTTCAACTGTCTACCCATTAAGGTTCATGAGATACAGCCCTGTGACAGACGGACGGACGGACGGACAGCGGAGACTTAGTAAGTTTGTACGCACAATATTGAGAGACTAGCTAGACTGCCCGCTGCTTCGCCCGCGTGGATGTCTGATTTCATGGGTTTTCATTTTCTTATTATTGTTTATTTTACATCAAAAGTATAAATATTGAGTTTCAAGTTAATCGGACTGCGCTTTAAAATTCTTCCATACAAACTTGAATACCCCTAAACCCCCTTTGAGAGGGTAGTTTTGAAAAACTAATAATGACAAACTTTATTACTTACATAAGCAAGTATTCGTGCTAAGCCAAATTAATAAGATTTTTCATATAAACTGTATTCCTGTTTTCACGCCCACAGGGGTAGAATTTCAAAAATCGTCTGGGATGTTTCCATAACTTGGCTCAAACATTATTTACACCAATTTTCGAGTTAATCAATCCCCAATAAAATCCTCCGCTGTAAAATTTACTACCCATTTTCACCCCTTAGGGGTAGATTTTTGGAAAACCCTGATACACGTTAGTTAGTCTTCGTTAAAAGTCACGACCTTCCGCTCCACCCAGAGCGGGAGAAGTCATTTGTTGATTTCCCATCCACAAAAAAAGGGGCTACCCCCTTTTTTTGTGGATGGGAAATCATCAAATTCCCATCCACAAAAAAAGGGGGTAGCCCCTTTTTTTGTGGATGGGATCCTAATCAACGTTTTAGGAAAACTAAAAATGATTAATTTTATAATTAACTTAGATGAAGAGTCAAGTCTTCATACAAACTTTGACACCCACCAATCCCGTCTTCTGGGGTCGCGGGTTGTTCGAAAGAGCTACCGTGGCCCTGCCATAGGCAACTGAAGGAACACGGGTGGGTTTTAGTCAGTAAAAGTATGACACGCCCTTCCGATCCACCCAGAGCGGGAGAAGTCATTTGATGATTTCCCATCCACAAAAAAAGGGGGTAGTTTAGGAAAACTAAAAATGATTAATTTTATAATTAACTTAGATGAAGAGTCAAGTCTTCATACAAACTTTGACACCCACCAATCCCGTCTTCTGGGGTCGCGGGTTGTTCGAAAGAGCTACCGTGGTCCTGCCATAGGCAACTGAAGGAACACGGGTGGGTTTTAGTCAGTAAAAGTATGACACGCCCTTCCGATCCACCCAGAGCGGGAGAAGTCATTTGATGATTTCCCATCCACAAAAAGGGGGTAGTTTAGGAAAACTAAAAATGATTAATTTTATTATTAACTTAGATGAATATTCGTGCTAAGTTTCAAGTCTAATAACTCAAGAGATAAGATTTTTCATACAAACTTTCATCACCTATTTTATTCCCTTAGGGATGGAATCTCCAAAAATTCTTCCTTAATGGATGTTCACACTATATAAGGTATCTATGTGCAAAATTTCATGTCTCTAGGTCCAGTGGTTTGGACTGTGCGTTGATTATTATCAGTCAATGAGTCAGTCAGGACTTTGAATTTTTTAAATATAGATTTACAAGACCATAAACTTCTAATAGGTTTTCCTGTAATCTATAGGTAAAGAACTATTTTCTGTATTTTTTTCATAATTTTAGGCTCAGTAGTTTCGGAGATAAGGGGGGGGGAATGGTCAATTTTCGTCTATTTTCTTAAATAACTTCAAAACAATTTATTTTAAGATTATAAAAAAAATATATTTGATACCCTCGCAGTAAGACCTTTCATTTGATATGTCACACGGTACAGTTTGCAAAACTTTTTTTTTCATTGTACTAATTTTCCCCCCAAAAGGGACCCCCATATTCAAAATTTATTTATTTAAGTTACATGTCCGTGTTTGGGTTACCAAAATACATATTTGTACAAAGTTTCAACTTAATCGGTTTATTAGATTCGGAGCAAATTGGCTGTGACAGACGGACAGACAGACAGACAGACACACGAGTGATCCTATAAGGGTTCCGTTTTTTCCTTTTGAGGTACGGAACCCTAAAAAACACTACAAAGTGAAAAATAACTTTAATTTCGGAAGTCGGGGGCAAAAACCTACAATACAGATCCAAAGACACCGACTTCCGAAATTAAAGTTAAATTACCATGTACTACAATACTGTTTTTTTATAAATAAACAATTTGATTTGATTTGATTTGATTTGAAAGTTATTTTTCACTTTGTAGTGTTTTTTTGGAAGTCGGTTTTGTTTTTTGTAAAAAAGTTTTTTTTCATTTTCAAAATAAGGTCAAATTTTCCTCGGTTGAAAATTAACTGAGACGGAAATATCGCCATGAAATTGACTATAATTAGACTTTTCTTGTTTCTACATTTTTTGTTAGATTTCACGACTATTTTTGGAATACGTAAAAACTTGTTATGATCATAATTATTGCTCCAAAGCCGGTTTTCATCGTGTACGAAGTTATATCTCTCCGGTTATTTGTTACTCTGCAATTATTTGCTCCAAAATGCTCTACTCCTGATACTTACGGGCCAAGCTTTTATAGGTATTATTACGGTAGGTAATTAGATAGATCCTAGGACCTATTTTGTATAGCATTGATGTCAGAATTGAATAAATTCTATTGTAACTAAGTAGGTGTTTGGGTTGGGTTAATAACAGCCGCACGGGTCGATCCATCAGGTTAAGCTACGCTTGCCGGGGTTGGTCCGTGGTGGATGGACATAACGAGACTCCTCCGTGCCTAAAGTACGTTAAGTCGTTGGTCCCGGCTGTCATTCGTGGATCTTTGACTGTCCTTACGGGTCGTCAGAAACCCGAAAGTCTGACATCCAGTCTTACCAGTCGCTCCATGTAAAATACTGGTATTCAGCTGCATCGGGTTAGACTGGAAGCCGACCCCAACATAGTTGGGAAAAGGCTAGGCAGATTGATTGAGTTGGGAACTTGGGATTAGTTACTTAGTCGTTTTCTGATGATATTTTTGTTCCACTATTTGTTACTGTAGTGTATGTAGATATCACTATATCGCAATACGAGCCGATGACAGTATTGTGACGTTGCCTCAGACGCGTACGTCGCTCGGTTATAAATACCGGTCCGAGTGGTGGGGCGAGGAGTCGTGGTCGGACTGTCCGCCAGAGCGGTGGTGCGTTGGTGAGTCAACTATTAGTGTTGTGATATGTGCATATTTTACATTGGCGACGAGGAGAAAACCGTGAGTTTTTATATTTTATTATACAAATTGTAATAATAAATCAATGTAATAATGACGATTATTCATGTTACAAAAAAAAAAAAAAAAAAAAAAAAAAAAATATTATGAGGAACATGACGACTGTTATATTCCCTTTAATGGATGGAAAAAATATAATCTCCTACAGATAGATAATTAAATAATATATTTCGGAAGGAAATATACAACATATTGTTACATTCCAAACAAAGACATTAAATATTACTTAACAATAGACGGGACAAAACGAACAAAATCGTAATCCAATACTTATGTCCTAGTGGTCAAAAGTCGCTCAGTCTTGTGTGATACGCCTGCAGGTCACGTCATATTCGTGTCCACCAAATGAAAATTAGTATCGAAGAAAATATGCCGAATTATACATTGTGGTATTGCAACCTTGTAGTTATGAAATGACTTGATTCAACTACGGTTTATTTTCGTTACTATTTTATAATTTATCGAGTATTGAGATAAATTAAATAATTTTCTATCTGACGGTTGCTAAATCAAAGGTTGGTGTCGGTAAAAGTGTACAAGTATTCATGTCATACCTGGCTATTATGTGATTTTGCCGTACGAGTATTATGCTAAATGGCGTCACTGAGACTTGGCATTAACAGTTTTTATGTGACATTTCTTCTGATAGCCTCTCTATAGTATCTTAAATCTCTTTGATTTCAAACGTCAAATTATGAATATAAATACGTTAGAGTTTTTCATTAGAAATGAAAGGAGGTAAATAAAAGGAGAAGACTGAAACAATAAATGGTTCATAACTATTTAAATACTATCTTGTTTATTAAGGAAAAAAATTGTGGTTTAATTATTTAAACATAAGATCACGCTTATGTGCCCCAAAGGGATAGGCAGAGATGTGTGATGCAACCACGTTTCACCAGTAACGTTGGGCATGTCTGTTGCCATTAAACGGACTACAGTTCAGACTCCGGTATGTTATTGGGAGGTTCGTGATGGAGAAACTAAGTGACGCTGCCCGACCTGAGAGTCGAACCCGGGACCACATGCTTAGTTATTTGAAATATGCTATATGATTAGTTGAAGAAACACATACTAAAGTTCTCTCCATAGTATCAACCATAGCTAAAAAGCAGAGATGAAGACAACAGTAAACACGACACATCTTCAAGTAAAACAGAACCCATTAGAGGTATTTCCAAGTCTGGAAAGTTTTGGAAATCTAAAAAAGAAAAGTTTAAAACTAAGGGACTCAAGCATACTTTTGAAAAGAAAAAAAAAAGCATTACGCCAAAAGTTACAGAAAACAAACGAGCTATCTAAACAAATGTTAGCTGAATTGAAACAAAAATAAGGAAAGGCGGCGACAGTATTTACAACGTGCAGAAGAAAACAAACATAAAACTGAACTATTACAAGTTATTAAAAATATAACTAAACTGAAAAGAATAAGGAAGAAACAGTTGAGATTTATTAAGAAAAGAGATAACCAAACAAATGTAATACGACGCAAAGGATACCTTGCTTATGCACTCCACACTACGTCAATCCTGTCTCGTGGAGTCCTTGGGTGGTATTACCATATGAAAATGTGCAAAATGCGCGCAATGCGAAATAGCAGTAGAACATTTCTACTGGTCATTAAATTGACAGTTGTCGGGAAATGACAGTGGTAGCAGTAGAACCTAGCTACTGGTCATTAAATTGACAAGTCATCTAGAATGACGGTAACTGCAGTAGAATAAATCTACTGGTCATTAAATTGACAAGTCATCTAGAATGACGGTAACTGCAGTAGAATATATCTACTGGTCATTAAATTGACAAGTCATCAGAGTATGACACTAACGGCAGTAGAATATATCTACTGGTCATTAAATTGACAAGTCATCAGAGAACGACGGTATTAACAGTAGAATATACCTACTGGTCATTAATTGACAGTTATCAAAAAGAAAAATAGGTAAAATAGTGGTACTCTTTAAGTACATACTGGTCATTAAACAGTGAGGAGCTCGTGGCTAGGTAATAATAGCCGCACGGGTCGATGTATCAGGTTAAGCTAGGTTAAGCTACGCTTGCCGGGGTTGATCCGTGGATGGGTGACCATCTAGACATACCGAGACTCCACCGTGCCTCGGAAAGCATGTGATGGCATCTACATCGCCACATATGAACTACGTATCAATGACATGACGTCACGCAAACCTGCATCGCGCAATTAGAGTTTACCACGCGATTAGCATATATACAACGTCCCGACAGCAACCGTCGGGCAGCAGCCCACCAAGACACAGCATCCGTCTGGTCGGAGGATCCTACCTTTTCTATGGAGAATGAGTGAACTTTACACCCTGTTCCTCATGCCTCTAAATTGGTGACCCCGAGCATGAACGTCAGCGCAGCCTTCGTGCAACTACATCAGCGTGACGTCATCAGCATCACTTCCTCAAACTTTCGAGCGGCGAGTCACACAGCCAGCCAGCATCCACGGCTTCAACGGGTATCCTGACCACCAGCATGCAGCGGACGCGCATTCCTGGTCATCACCTTCAGCCTCAACCCAGAGCTGTACACTCCGACTCACTGGAGCATAACGCAGCGCAGCGTTAAGCCGTTGGTCCCGGCTGTCATTCATGGATCTTTGACAGTCGTTACGGGTCGTCCGTCAGAAGCCCGAAAGTCTGACAACCAATGGGTATCGTATTACCCAGTAACTGGGTTGTGGAGGTCAGATAGGCGGTTGCTCCATGTAAAATACTGATATTCAGCTGCATCCAGTTAGACTGCAAGCCGATTCCAACATACTTGGGAAAAGGCTAGGCAGATTATCAGTCATTTAAGGAACCATTTAACAGAACCATTTAAGTTTTGCAGACGACATTGTCTTATTGAAAAAAGACCCACATAATCTAAGGAAAATGATGGAAGACCTAAAGCAACAAAGTGAGAAAATCGGATTCTACATGAACATAAACAAGACCAAATTAAGACCTAAAGCAACAAAGTGAGAAAATCGGATTCTACATAAACAAGACCAAATTACTTGCTAACCGCGAAGTGCGTAGAAGAGTATATTTACCTAGGACAAATCATCTCTCACAGAGACCAATCTACCAACGAAATAAACAAAAGAATAGCCAATAAGCTGGAAAAAATACTGGTCTCTAAAGGAAGTAATGAAATCCACTGAAACAAGCACATAGATTAAACAGAAAGTTTTACCTGCATTCTCCCCTACCTCACATGAAACCTGGTCCCTCACTAAACTTCACAGGGACAGTCTAGTACACTGCCAAAGAGCCATGGAGAAGATTTGAGTTAAAAAGCAGGACAGGAAAAGAAACACCTGCATAAGATCAAAAGCTAGAGTAACAGACGTGCTAGTAAAGATAGATCAACTAAAGTGGACATGGACAGGCCATATACTGCGAAGTAGTCAAGAAAAATAGAGTAAAATAATCACTGAATGGTACCATGAAATGGCAAAAGGAATAGAGGAAGGCAATGGGAGGATGAGTTAAGATTAACAGCCGGTCCTAACTGGAGAAGAGCGGTTAGGTATAGAAAGCAATGGAAGATGTTAGAGGAAGCCTATGCCAAGAGGCACACTGAACTGAGAGACAATCTGTAAAGCACTACAATATTTTTAGATTAGTCTTAAAAGTTCAGGATGAAAGGCTTATTGATTGATTGATTGATTTAATTAACAAATGTTTTAACTTTGCAGGCAAATAATTAATTTATTGGTAAGGCTAATGGACCAGCAGCAATATTATTTAGCCAATGAACTGGCTACTAACAATGTGTGGTGCAGTGTGTGAAGGGTGAAAATACCACTTTATGGTTAAAGTGATTTTCTTTCTAAGCAAGCGCCTTTACAAAGAAAATCTAAACTATAAGCGAAGCTATGAAAACCCTCATGATTGTGTGAGGATCCCTGATCACCAAGTCCCTTGAGAATTAGATGTTATAGTTGAGAACAGTGGTATTAAACCACTTCTATTTAGAATGGCTGGGCCACTCATACTCAAAATTTTCGACCACACCTCATGTACAGTAAGCACATGGGCGAAGGGTCTCTCTTGACTGCACCTCATGAGCAATGTTGGCCGTGTTATAAACTTATAACACGTACAGAACAACATAGTTATCATCAATAATCAAGATATAATATCAATTAGCTTGCATGAACATTGTAGTCAGACTATCATTCACAAGAAAGAAAAGAAAGAAGGAAGGAAATATATTAAACAAAGTACACAGGAAATTATATTGATTACAATGGGGTAAAAATATAAAGCAATTACTTGTATTAATTGATTAAAAAACTGATTTGATAAAGATGCCTAAATTGGGTAAGTAAATGCCTAATTTAGTTACTAAATAGATAAGTGATCCACTACAGAAAAGTATAAGTAATATCATGCAGACTGAACCAATGTTGAATGTATATGCTGTTGGTGTTCTTTAATAAATAAAGACTAGGTACTTGTAACTTAATACATACTATGTAGGTGATAAATATAAAAACGTATCACTTCTTCCTAAAGGTCCTTATTATTTAATGCAGGGGAGATTTAATACAGAAATAAAATAAATTAAAATAAGGAAGGGATGTAGTGTATGTAGATATCACTATATCGCAATACGAGCCGATGACAGTATTGTGACGTTGCCTCAGACGCGTACGTCGCTCGGTTATAAATACCGGTCCGAGTGGTGGGGCGAGGAGTCGTGGTCGGACTGTCCGCCAGAGCGGTGGTGCGTTGGTGAGTCAACTATTAGTGTTGTGATATGTGCATATTTTACAGTTACTAAAATAAATGTAAAAGAAAATCAATCTCTCTTTGGACCGGCTTACCTTGGCTTCCCCAAACTCTGAAGGCTGAAAGCTGAAAAATCTTATTTTCATTTCTGTATAAACAATACAGCCTATACTCCTACCTATACTCTACCTGCCTATACTCTGGCGAGTGTGGTTTCATTTTTAACCGACTTCCAAAAGGAGGAGGTTCTCAATTCGTCGGAACCTTTTTTTTTTTTTTTTTAAATTTTTTTTTTATGTATGTTCCCCGATTACTCGAAAATGGCTAGACCGATTTGGATTTTTTTTTTTTGTTCGAAATGGTATACGTCCCAAGTGGTCCCATGATCATCAAGTCAGGATCTGATGATGAGATCCCATGGAAATCGAGGGGAACCCTCAAATTTTATGGGCACACCTGTATCGATTTCGGTATTTTTTATAGTCACTCGTGCATTTACTCTCGGAAAGTACCATTCGGTGAGCTGGAACTGATGATGAAGACCACAGAGGGCCATCGGAAATACTCAATTATATCTAAATATATAACAGGTTGCGATTCGATTACTTTAATATGGTTTATGCTCGTCAAAATAATGGTAATGGTGACTTCACCATGAGCTCCATTTCTCCTGGTTCTTACTAGGAGAACTCCTCAACAATTAACGGCCCTGCATCGGGAAAAGCAACATTTTGTAAAACGTGATGAGCAGCTGACATTGGGTTATTGTAACTTAGATAAATTACAAACTGAACCACTAAAAAGTGAAAAATAAAAACTTTTTTACAAAAACAAAAACCGACTTCCAAAAAAAACACTACAAAGTGAAAAATAACTTTAATTTCGGAAGTCGGTGGCAAAAAACTAAAATACAGATCCAAAGACACCGACTTCCGAAATTAAAGTTATTATTCACTTTGTAGTGTTTTTTTTTGGAAGTCGGTTTTTGTTTTTGTAAAAAAGTTTTTATCTATTGAAGACAAAAGTGCATGGAGAGCCTTTTTTTTTTTTTTTTTTTGAGGGTGGGAAATCATCAAATAACTTCTCCCGCTCTGGGTGGAGCGGGAGGGCGTGTCAGACTTTTACTGACTAAAACCCACCCGTGTTCCTTCAGTTGCCTATGCCAGGGCCGCGGTAACCCTTTCAGACAACCCGCGACCCCAGCGGCGTCGGCCCTATTGGGCCCCGTCACTTGCTGACATCTCTTTGAGGCGCGCGTGGAACACGACGCGCCGTCGACTCGGGCCTGGTCCTTACCGGACGGCGAGCTACCCGCTGCTCACCGTCCGCAGGCCCGCGCCTACGGTGGCCGGAAATCGCCCCGCGATTCCCGCCGCCCAGGGCGTCTCCTGCGGCGACTGAGGGCGTGAGGCTGCCTCTCCCTCACGCGTTCCGCCTCCTCCTTCGCGAGCATCACTGCTTCGCAGAAGGAGGTGACGGCCTCCCATGCACTCTCGCTCCGCACCATGGCCTGGACCAGGCTCGGACGCGAGAGATCGCCGCCGCCGATCGCCTCCGTGAGAACACGGCGGTGCTCTGCCCAAGCCGGGCAGACCTCCACTGTATGCTCCACCGTGTCCTCCGGGCGATCTACACAATGGAAACACCCGGGCGTTTCCTCCCGCCTTATGCGAAACAGGAACCTCCCGAAACAACCGTGTCCGGTGAGGACCTGCGTCAGGCGGAAGGTGAGGACGCCGTGGCGCCTCTCTAACCACTCCTCAAAGAGGGGACTTATCGCCGCTATTGTGGCGTGCCCAGCGCTGGGTTGCGACAGTCGCGATCTCCATGCCGCCATGAGATCCCGCCGGAGCTCTGTCCGCTGTACCGTGATTTCTCGCGGCAGCGGAGTTACGCCCCGGCGCTTCGCCTCCTCGCGCCACTCCCACACGTGCGCGAGGACCTTTGCCTCCAGATCCCACGGCGGCAATCCGGCAAGGAGGCTCGCCGCCTCCCGGGAGACCGTGCGGTATCCCCGGACTAGCCGGATGGCCATGACCCTCTGGGACGCGTTCAACCTGCCGGCTGGTCCCAGCCTTAGGGAACGCGCCCACACCGGTGCTCCGTAAAGGGCCATGGACCGCACGACCCCCGCGTAGAGCCTCCGGCAGGAGGCGTTTGGACCCCCCAGATTGGGCAGGAGCCGCCTCAAGGCAGCCCCAGCCCGTGCCAGTCTGGGAGCCAAACGTCGGAAGTGCTCCACGAAGTTCCACCGGCTGTCGAGGACGAGTCCCAGGTACTTCATCGTCGACCCGACACCGATGTGAACCCCTCCCACCGTTATTTCGGAACCCGACGGTGGCGCATTCCGAGGACCATGAAAACACATGGCCTCGGACTTGTGCAAGGCCACCTCGAGTCCCAACTGCCGGATCCTCTCCACGACTATCGCAACCCCGCGTGTCGCTAGTTCAGCCGCCGCCTGGTGCGACCTCCCCTGCGCCAGGACCAGCGTGTCGTCAGCGTAACATACTACGCTGACGCCGCTTGGGAGGTCGGCGCGCAGCACCCAGTCGTAACCGATGTCCCACAGATGCGGCCCCAAGACCGATCCCTGTGGGACACCGCACGACATCTCTCGCCGGTTCCACTCTCCCTGATGACCGGGGTAGATGACGGCCCTGTCCGTCAGATAGGCCTCGACCACTCGACAGAGGTAGGTCGGCATCCGGTGATACCGCAATGCCTCCCTGATGCAACTCCAGGGCAGGGTATTAAAGGCGTTGGCGATGTCTAGGGACACCGCCAAGACGACCCCACCCCGGGCCACTGCATCCCCCGTCGTGAGGGCTCGCACGCGCATGATGGCGTCCACCGTAGAGCGCCCCTTGCGGAAACCAAACTGGGTCTCCGCCAAATCCGGCCCCTCCTGCACCAGCCACCCGACGAGGCGGTCTGCAATTACTCTTTCAAAGAGCTTGCCCACCTCGTCGAGCAGCACGATGGGCCGGTAAGCGGACGGAGAGTCCGTGCATGGAGAGCCTAAGGTCGACTTTTGACTGTGAGGTTTTGCATTACGTTTCATTACTTTTGAACCGACTTCAAAAAAAGGAGGAGGTTCTCAATTCGGTTGTATGTTTTTTTTTTTTTTTGTATGTTTGTTACCTCAGTACTCCGTCATTTATGAACCGATTCGGAAAATTCTTTTTTTATTTGAAAGGGTATACTTCCAAATTGGTCTCATTTTTATCAAAATCCAGTTCTGATGGTGGGATCCATGAGGAATCGAGGGAACTCCTCAAATATTATAGGCATACATATAGCTATTTTGGTATTTTCATCAACAAATCAAGCGTTTGCATTCAGAAAGTATCATCTGGTGAAGTGGAACTGAGGAAGAAGACCACAGAAAGCCACGGGAACTCCTCAACGATGATAAGTATTTCACGGGTGGCGATAAGATATCTCGATTAATAGTTAAGCGACTATGGCGAAGCTTTAAATAAATGGTTCTGAAAATGGTACCATCGAACCGATCTGATGAAGGAGCCGGAAGGTAGGCATCGGAACTCAGTAATAAAACAATGTATCCTAGCCGTGTTTGGGCTTATTGGAATTGTAATGAGGTGCACTCTGGCTATAAATGATTTAATGCTTACTATATGGCGCTTCAAATTGCGCTAGTTACTTGAGTTGTTTTAGTCTATGTGGATGATGCTCCTCTAATTTATATTGCAGAGTGGTATTCACATTTGTCTGGGGTAGGCACCACTAAAAAGTGAAAAATAAAAACTTTTTACAAAAAAAAAAACAACCGACTTCCAAAAAAACACTACAAAGTGAAAAATAACTTTTATTTCGGAAGTCGGTGGCAAAAAAAAAACGAAAGTAAATAAAAAGCCAAAGACACCGACTTCCGAAATTAAAGTTATTTTTCACTTTGTAGTGTTTTTTTGGAAGTCGGTTGTTTTTTTTTTTTAAAGAGACGACTAGATGGCGCTGTTCAAACATGAAAATAACACTGCAAAGCTTAAAACCTTATTATGCAGAGGCACATAATAAGGTTTTTAATAGGTACCTAAAATAATTACTAAGAAATAATAATATATTTATATTCAAATAAACATAAATCCGGTACAAACGATTTTGGTTTGGAATTCTCCATGCACTTCTGTCTTCGTTAGTACATAATCAGTCTACAGTCTATTAACCTTAATTACAGTAACAATTAAAAAGCCATTGTGTCTAGCGTAGATCTACGTTCGAAGGGACGAATCGTTAATTGCTCTATCGGATATACACTAAGTAACGTGTATGCAAGCCAGTAGCTTTTAATCAATATTGTGAAATCGACATTGAACCTCATATTTCCTCTCAGTTATCTCCTATACCGTAAGTTCGTAATCTGACTTTTTACACATCGGTTAGTCCAACTGTACCTTAATTGCGTAACACACTATCAATCGGAATCGGTTTCATTTTGACAGTTCAACAACATTCATTGCGAGCAGACAAATTTTTCGAACATAATATAAGCAATTAGCAATTTGCTTCAAAATGATTCAAATTCCGATTGATCGTGTGGTTGCTGGTCAACCAAATCTGATCCGATTAGTCTGAGCGGATGCGTGCTAGTAACAAAACGATCGAACTGTTTAGTTTTTACGATTTGCTTACAATAGGTAGATAGAGATAGCTAGTTCCGGCCGTCGGATGCAGCCGACCGATGAGGCAGTAACAGCACGGTACGGGTTTTAGTTCAGGTCAGGTGCTCTAGGAACCCTACTACACTTAAGTACAGCTATAATTATGTTTGGGGTACCTACAAGGATTGTTTCTGAAAGAATATTTCAAAGCGTCATCATGGTAAGAAAATTATCCTATGAAGTTACTTCTTATTTGCTGGGCATCGTTATCTAACCGATCAACCGATCGCGACTGTATCGAAGGGCTTGTAACTATGGGCAAAATTCGGATATAAGGATTTGTAGGTGTCGGTGGGCACAATTCCAACCTGTTTCAAAATTCTAATTTCAAATGCAATATAAAAATACGGCCATTGTGACATATTTTGATACTCGCAAGTAAATCAAAACCTGGGTTCCCGTTGACCTAGAATCATGAAATTTAGCAAGAAGCAAGGTCTTACCTACAGCCCAAGAAAAAGAAAAGCTCCCAAAATTGTTAAGTAATTTATCAAAGTAACAATTTTTTTTTTGGGATTACAATATTACGTTTGTTTTTGGGATAAATTCTTTTCAACTACGGAACCCTTTATTGTGCGTGGTCCGACACGCACTTGGGCGGTTTTTTTTAAGATATTGACATTGTGGGGAGCTTCCATATTTCGCCGAGGACAATCCATACATGAAACAACAAGCTACGCCCTCAAAATAGGTTAGTGGAGCCGAAGCATCAGCTTGTACTTATTGATAGTGTGATTCATTATTTTTAAGTCGAGTAATAAGAAAGAAAGTTGCACATAATAACGTAAACTATTGTATCTTACCGGGGAAAGCCATATAGCGCTCTAATGTAAAATATTTCCAAGCGTTAATTTAAGCGGCTTAAATATAAATAAATAAATATATATAAATAAATATCCTTGGACATTTCACACAACGCCATCTAGTCCCAAGCTAAGCAACCTAATGCTTGTATTATGGTAACGAGATGGCTGATAAACTACATATATACATTTTTTTTTTTGTAAATACATACATATTATAGATAGAAAAACACCCAGACTCGGAACAAATACTTGTAGGTCGTACAAATATTTGTTCCGTGCGGGAATCGAACCCGCGACATGCTGCGCAGCAGTCAATCGCTCAACCACTGCGCCAACCGTGTCGTCATATAAAATTATGTTTTTCAAAATGACATTTCAACCTTTTGCTTGCACGAGAATACCTACCTAAATACATTATCTTCATGAAAATTATACCTTCACGATATTCTGCTAATTGTCATTAATTTTTCTCATTCAAATTAAGCGGGATCTCTCTGCAGGGTGCATGAAAATCTTTTAGGAACGCCTAAACTAAAGCCTAGACTTGGCATATTCACGTTAGATATATACGTTTTAAAGCGTGAAGTAGCGCATTAGAAAGCACAACTAAATAAAAACGCATTTTTCTATCTTAGTGAGTCCGCAATGATTCGGTTCGTCTCGCCTGCGTTTTATAATGATGATTTCGGCTGAAGTTCAAAATTTTTAGAGAAACTCCTTTTCATATGCTTGTGGTCATGGTTAGCGCTTTGACTGTCATTAGGTATCATTACGCAGAAGTTTCCTTCCGGTAACATCCGGTCGGAATTCAAAAGGCAATTATACACACTCGTATGGATACTTTCAATCACATCACATAAGTAGTTTTTTTTGATGACCCGAACTTTTCGATCGACGTCTGACCTACCTCAACGGTTGTTGGAGATTGTGCTACGCTAGCACGAGTGGTCTCTAAAATTAGTGATTCTCTTGTAAATTCTACTAAGAAGACATGTATTAAATAACATAAAAGTTTACCTACCTACAAACCAACCTGAGTTTGCTGGCTTTTCCGGAACCCTCTTTAATTCGTTTTCTTCGAAAAATGATGTCAACCACCCAGAATATTTGGGTGGACACGTAGTTTTCTTCTTGGAATACGGTGACTTGGTTGTTTTAGTGGTGCGTCGCATAGGCCGGGTCGTGGGTCGCCGCGTGGTGGATGGCGGTGGTCGGCGCGACGTGCTCGGCCGCTTGCCCGGCCGCCGGGTCGTCGGCGGCCGTCTTGTGCTAGGCCAAGCCACCTGCTCCATGTCAGGAGATTCCATTAACACGTATTGGTCTCCTATCTGAAGAACCGGACGCCCTGTCACGGCATTAGGCTTCCCTTGTGGTGGTTTAGCTATAAAATTAGTATGACTTTCTATATTAATATTAGTGGTCTTAATTACTTGTTTTTCTTCAACTTTAGCGTTTTT
The DNA here is from genome assembly GCA_905163495.3 of Cosmia trapezina. Lineage (NCBI taxonomy): Eukaryota > Metazoa > Arthropoda > Insecta > Lepidoptera > Noctuidae > Cosmia > Cosmia trapezina. The sequence continues at coordinate 13,668,121 of LR991028.1, forward strand.
CATAGTCACGTTCACTTTGGGGATTTTCCCCTTGAGTATCACTTTAGCACTTGGTGTGGTGGTGCGCGGTCGTGGCGCAGGGGTGGTTTCGTACGAGTCTTCGTATTCGTCCCACACGGAAAAAGGATCTAGGGATTCTGAATCGGAGATGTCTGCGGAGTGTCTGAGCGGGTGGCGGACGGCCGCCGCGCACGCCAGCAGCGTCAGCAGCGCCAGGCGACGCGCCATGTGTCGAGCGTGTGCGCATGGCGAGGTGCGCGCGCACTGTACGTCCTGTGGCCGCCGCTGCACTCGGCCAGACCACCTTCCCTGCCACTGTTATTATGCGTCGATGTCGCTTTCAACGCGCTCGCGACCACTAGGTCAGCACGCCCGTGCGCGCTCGACTTATCTACGCGCTACGTGCCCGCTTCTTCGGTAGTATACATCTTTAAATTGTCCAACCACTCTTCACATCTTTTATTAATTCACCAGTTGAATATAATAAATACAACAAACAAGGTAAGTACTTACCTATGCTTTTTAGACGTTTCTAAGAAAAAAACCTATAAAACCTATACCAAAAAAAAAAAGCGCTAACTTTACCAGCATCGTGAGGGGTTGTTAAGTTTAAGAAAATGGTATTACCTATTTTCAATCAGTTCACTTCTCTTCAGAAGCAAATAATTTATTATTTATATCGTTTACATACCTATAATATAGCTATTTCTAAGTACCTTTATACCTAGTTACCCGTCGCACGCCAATTAGCAGACACAATAGACTTTTTATTGTTGTCTTTACCTACACAATGGCATGGTGTTCAATCGACATTTAAAGAGTTAAGTTTTCAAAGCGATTTTGAAAAAGTTATAATGTTGAAAATATTGCTACAACCTACAACCTTCTACTTAGTCTAGGACGTAAATAAAGCACAATGTTAACCAATTAACCCCCTTACCTTTATTCGTAAAAGTATTGATCAAACGATAGACAGTATACAGACAGGCGAAATCAATCAGATTTCTAGTTTGTCTAATGAAAGTTACAAACGCAGCAGGCGTAACAAAGTGGCGAGCAAAGTCAACATCAAATCATATTGTTTGGTATTAAAACATATGATTTAATTTCCATCGTTTATCATCACATATGAATAGACAACGCGTGAAATGTAGTTCAAACTGCATGGTTCGTTTAGCGCCGCCCGGCGCCGCCGCAGCCGCCGTGACGCGTGCGCAGCTTAGGGGTGCTACTCCATAGCAATCGCATTTCACTCGGATTTGTTCCATAATTCCATTGTATTATTGGAAATTACTATCCGTCAAGCTTTCCTTTTAAATAATTATGTATGAGCTTTCTACCTACAGTGGAGGATGTTGGAAAATTTTACCTGCATTTCTCTTTCCAAAAATACTCTATTAACCCATTGATATGAATACCTATAGGTAATAGCCGTTGGACCTCAAAGTAATGTCTAATTTATTGCCGTTTAGCAATTTCTACAAAATGGGAAACTCAAATGAATAGGCGTGCATAGTTTATGTTATCTACCTGTGCGTTTTTCATTATGGCAAGACAATGAAGCGGAAAACGATCTTTCTCGACCTAATTTTTCCAAAACAAAAGGTGTATTGGCAATTATTGTGAGAAACTGATGCACTGTGATGCATGTACAGATTATGTACGTATCATAATATTGTAAGAAAGAAAGCAGATGTTTTACTTCAAGTTGAACTCTCCATAAGTGAATCGGGTTTTTCCACTTAACCGAAAATGCGAAGGTTACTCGTATGATAAGTATCTTAGTGCTGTGTGTGAGAGGCAAAGATGTTTGTGTCAATATTAGGGTTCCGTACCAAAATGGTAAAAAAGGAACCCTTATGGTGTCACTCAGTCTGTCTGTCTGTCTGTGTGTCTGTCTGTCACAGCTGGATATCTCACGAACTACTAATGCTATCAACTTGAAATTTAGAATAGTTTTAAATGACCCAACTATTTTGCAAATAAGAAATTAAAATATTGTTTTTTTTTGCAACAGGGACTGAAAGTGGGTCTTAAAAAATCAAAGTAGGGCTACTAGGGCATGCGGGGTATCATATCGACGGTAAAAAGGCAAAAGGGGTCAAGCACCACATTTTGCGATCTTAACTTTTTTATTGACCCCAACTCCATTATTTTTTCCTTTTCCAATAGTCTTAGTATCATTTCTCCAGCATGAAAAAAAGTCACTTGCACCAAAGATTTATTTGTGCTGAATTGCAAAATCGATACTCACCAAAAGTGCTCAAGCGATACCGACTTTACCTTGAAAGTAATAATTTTGACGATACACTTTTTTGAACATTAATAAAAAAATAAAAAAAAATGTTTTACAAATAAAAGGCAAAGTCAATTAAAATATTTTGAAATAACGTTATGCAATATTGTGAAATATTATTCTCAACTGGTCATCTGGCACCATATTTAATAATAATTGTAGAGTTTAATTACCTATTAATGTGAAAATAATGAGACATCGATTTAATAGCTATACCTACATAATTCAAAGAAAATTGCTTCGATCTAGAATTATGATTACACTGAGAAGACCATGATGCCACATGGTGTCAAACGAAATTGCGGGAAAGCCGAGCATAGGTACGAAGAGATTATTATGCGGATGATTAATTGAAATGCTGTGCGCACCGAGTGTGCTAGGCCAAGTTATAAACTGAACGAAAAGCCCAGATTGACCGACTACACGAAACTGTACCTGAACTTCCGGCTCTTACTTTTATATTTTTTGTAATTTAGGCCTTCCTTAGATTAGATTAGATTAGATTTAGTTATTTGTATAAACATGGTACATACACACAAGACAAGAGCATGCAATATGATAATAATTAGATTATGTCCAATCATGTTTAGCCTTATAATATATTGGCGTACAAATATTTTAGTCATATTATACTTTTAATGAATATAAATCAATATAAAATAAATAAATTGTAACTATTTGCATAAGTACCTACATCAAAGAAATTAATCAAACTGCTATGTCAAACTTACAACTAAGTATATTATAATAAAATTAAAAATTAATGTCAATTAATGTCTTCCTTTTCGTTTTCGACCCTCGACAAAACTGCATTTTTTTTTTCAAAATCTATTAGGCAACTATTCCTTAAGTCTAGAGTACCTAGACTATTGTGGGAAAAAGTCTGTCAACCAGTCTTGCCAAGGTATCTTGTTACCTAGTAACTGGGTTGTGGAAGTCAGATAGGCAGTCGTTCCATGTAAACCAGCTGGATTCGGTTAGACTGGAAGCCGACCCCAACATAGTTGAGAAAAGCTAGGCAGATTGATTTTTACTGTGAGAAAAGTCCTTAGGCACTGTTCTCCATCCCTGCCTGCAATAGTTTCCAGATTAGTAGAGAACCTATTCTAAAAATATCAATTTTGGGAAATTACTAATATTTGGATACTTACATCAAGCTTTGAAAGGAATATACAAGGTCCCATTAAAATAGATGGACACATTTTCACAGGGTGTTCTATCCCTGAATATGAACAACTTTTACTGTGGGACCAAACCTGAAATTGAAAAAAAAAAATCAGCTGCTCTCTACATTTTGACGAGTCAGATTTTTTAGTCCCATAGTGAAAGTTGTTCATATTAATGGGTAGTGATTTGTTCATCTATTTTAATGGGACCTTATAGATACTTAGGTGCAGCGCAGACGACAGACTTTTTGTGCGAGCGAGTCTATGGCGCACAAAATATGAATGTACCTATGTATGTACACTGGTGGACAATAAAATTAGGCCACCTACCAAACCGGTTGTCATGGCTGTGTTTCAAATTGTGTTTAAAAGTGTGGGTAAATAAAAAAACTGATTAAATGACATTTGACACATTTACACTTGATAATTTTATTTTTATGATCGAAAATGAACGTTCAAAAACGTACTATTTATTTTAATTTTTAAACAGACCGTAATTAATTAATAAATCATGAAAATAGGAGTGGCCTAATTTTTTTGTCCACCGTGTATTTGTATGCTGGCGCTTGTAGAACGACGCCTGAAATATTTTAATTATTATTAAGTAATACATTTTGTGCGCCACAGATTCGATCGCACAAAAAGTCCGTCGTCTGCGCTGCACCTTAGGTAGTGTTTTAATTTACAGGGTTTTCATTTTTCTTAGGTACGAATTTTTGTTCTATTCTAAGCTTACAATAGATTCTAAATTATATTTTGCAGTGATAAATTGATGATGATGATATATTCTGAATGTCAAAAAAGTTATTTGCCGTATTTTCAATGGTCAGTAATTTCATAGGTACGAATAATCTTAAATAAGAAAAAAACTTATCTAATAACATTTACCTACTAATACTTTAAAACGACTGGCGGAAGTGGTTTTTTTTTAATTTGTCTGTACAAAAAGTATAGTTTTTTGTGTTTTCTTGCCAAGCAAAAAGGTACACAACACATACGAATCGTTCCAGTATCTGTCTGTGTATCACAATCGATTTTCTCACAAACACTTTAACGTTCGTGCAGGAGCACTTATTTTGAACTAGCTTTTGACAGCGGATTCGCCCGCGTGGATGTCGGAAAATATCCCAAGTCTACAATTTGAGGATGAAAGTCTGAATAATCACCTTGTGCAGCTAACCAACGACCAATCTACGGACTTCTCTCTTTGGAAAGCGACAAGAAAACTAAAAAGGCCGATTATGCAAATACCGCCCATCAGAGACAGCGACGGAAAATGGGCCATAAGCAATAAACAAAAAGCGTTAAGGTTTGCCCAATACTTAGAAGACACTTTTCAACCCAATGAAAGCTCCATAGAAATACTTGAGAGTGAAAAGTTGTCACAAAATCAAAGAATTCGGCTTGTGACTCCTAAAGAAGTTTCAAGAGAAATTCAAAACAACATAAGCTCGAAGAAATCTCCGGGTTACGACCTCATAACCGGAGAAATTCTAAAACACCTCCCGCGCAAAGCCATAGTCAAGCTGACCAGACTTATCAATGCTGCATTTATGCTAAACCATGTACCTGAGCCATGGAAGGTTGCTGAAGTCATAATGATTGCGAAGCCTGGGATACCACCCCATGAGAGCTATATGCGGTGTCGGTCCACTTGAATCTTGTAGGCCTTTATTCAAAAAGATGAAATTATTAACTTTGACCGGCATGTATTTGTTTGAGGTATCAGTTTTTGTAAGGAAGCATAGAGAGTTCTTTAGATTCAAAGGTGACAATTATACCAAACAGAGACCCAGGGATGCAACAAAAATTCTTATTCCATTTTGTAATACAACACTAACTAAAAAGAATGTTTATCATATGTGCATCACTATTTTTAACAAATTACCAAAGTATTTAAGAGAACTCCCATTTAAATATTTTAGAGTAAAACTGCGCAGATGGTTAGTAGAAAATTGTTTTTATACACTGCAAGAATTTATGCAGCATAGGGAAAAAAACATTATTCTAAGATAAATATCAGGTAATTTAATCAAAATTGTTATGATAAGGTTGTTTTGTAATTTTATATTAGATCATAAATTCATAAGGTAGTGTGTATTAGATTATATTAAGGTTTTTATTAGATTATAAATTATGGATAAGTTAAGGTTATCTTGTAATTTAAATTAGACTAGGTATATTTTATAGTTTTGTAGTGTGTGTTCCTACTGTAATTTAAATTAGTAGGTACCTACATGTTGTAAATCCTACTTATTTTAATAACCGATTTGCATGCCCTGAACAGGCAAAATATGGACTGTGCTTACACCACCAATTTTACATCTGGTAAAACCTGTATTTTGTGCAAATAAATTATTCTTATTCTTATTCTTATTCTTATTCTTAAGCATCATCATATAGACCTATTTCCCTGTTGCCCGTATTATCCAAACTATTTGAAAAACTGTTATTAAAACGGATAAAACCAATAATAGAAGAAAAAGAGCTTATACCAAGCCATCAATTTGGCTTCAGGGAAAAACATTCTACAATAGACCAGGTACACAGAATAACAAACATTATTGAAAAAACACTCGAAAACAAGCAAGTCTGCGCCACAGTATTCCTAGATGTCGCGCAAGCTTTTGACAAAGTTTGGCATGAGGGTTTGATATACAAACTCAGACACATGCTACCAGAATTCGCAGATATTCTCGAGTCTTACATAAGTAACAGAATGTTTAGAATAAGGCAAGAGGATGCATATTCCGAGCTAAAAACTATAAAAGCTGGGGTACCACAAGGAAGTGTGCTGGGCCCAATCTTGTACTTGCTTTATACATGTGATATCCCAGAGCTGGAAAACAACACCATTGCGACCTTTGCAGACGATACAGCTATTATGGCTACCGGATCAAGCCACAAAGAAGCAGTAGAAAAAGTTCAACTTGCTGTGAACAAAGTTTACGACTGGACACAGAGGTGGAAGATCAAACTGAATGAGTCAAAATCAATACATATTGACTTCACTAACAAACACTGCGATTACCACCCAATCTATATAAATGGCATGCAAGTGCCTTATGCTAATACAGCCAAATATCTTGGAATAACTCTTGACGCCAAGTTGCGCTGGAAATCTCACGTCAAGAAGAAAAGGCAGGAACTCGACATACGTTATAAAAGTATGTATTGGTTACTCGGAAGGAAATCCTGTCTATCAATACATAATAAAATTATATTATACAAGCATATTCTTATGCCAATTTGGACGTATGGTATCCAACTTTGGGGCTGTACTAAACGAAGTAACGTTAAAATAATCCAACAATTCCAAAATAAAGTACTCAGGGATGCTGTAAATGCACCATGGTACATTAGAAATGACGACCTCCACCGCGACCTTAAAATGGAACTCGTCACCACCATCATCCAAAAATTTGCTGAAGCCCACGAACACAGACTTCACCGACATGTGAATGTCGAGGCAATACAGCTGCTAGACAACACGGACATAGTGCGTAGGCTAAAGAGAACTAAACCATTTGAGTTAGTGTAGTGCGTGAATGAATAATAGTAATGCTGTGCTATACGTGTGACACATGAACAAAGTGTTTTATCAATATTATCAGACTCTAAGAAAGTGCTACGGAATTGTGTAAAAGTGCAAATTGACACTATTCTTAGTTATAACAAAATGTTTCACGTAAAATAATAAGTTAGAGTTAAATTGCTTATTAGTCTATTAGGCTAGATTGTAATCAATTATTAAGAACTACTTAAGTTCTTATTAATAAAGAAAAAAGAAAAAAAAAAAAAAAAAAAAAAGCTGCTCTCTACATTTTGACGAGTCAGATTTTTTAGTCCCATAGTGAAAGTTGTTCATATTAATGGGTAGTGATTTGTTCATCTATTTTAATGGGACCTTATAGATACTTAGGTGCAGCGCAGACGACAGACTTTTTGTGCGAGCGAGTCTATGGCGCACAAAATATGAATGTACCTATGTATGTACACTGGTGGACAATAAAATTAGGCCACCTACCAAACCGGTTGTCATGGCTGTGTTTCAAATTGTGTTTAAAAGTGTGGGTAAATAAAAAAACTGATTAAATGACATTTGACACATTTACACTTGATAATTTTATTTTTATGATCGAAAATGAACGTTCAAAAACGTACTATTTATTTTAATTTTTAAACAGACCGTAATTAATTAATAAATCATGAAAATAGGAGTGGCCTAATTTTTTTGTCCACCGTGTATTTGTATGCTGGCGCTTGTAGAACGACGCCTGAAATATTTTAATTATTATTAAGTAATACATTTTGTGCGCCACAGATTCGATCGCACAAAAAGTCCGTCGTCTGCGCTGCACCTTAGGTAGTGTTTTAATTTACAGGGTTTTCATTTTTCTTAGGTACGAATTTTTGTTCTATTCTAAGCTTACAATAGATTCTAAATTATATTTTGCAGTGATAAATTGATGATGATGATATATTCTGAATGTCAAAAAAGTTATTTGCCGTATTTTCAATGGTCAGTAATTTCATAGGTACGAATAATCTTAAATAAGAAAAAAACTTATCTAATAACATTTACCTACTAATACTTTAAAACGACTGGCGGAAGTGGTTTTTTTTTAATTTGTCTGTACAAAAAGTATAGTTTTTTGTGTTTTCTTGCCAAGCAAAAAGGTACACAACACATACGAATCGTTCCAGTATCTGTCTGTGTATCACAATCGATTTTCTCACAAACACTTTAACGTTCGTGCAGGAGCACTTATTTTGAACTAGCTTTTGACAGCGGATTCGCCCGCGTGGATGTCGGAAAATATCCCTCATGAACATACTACCGGGAAATCCTTCCTTATTCCTTGTCTACATTATAAAGGGAACCTCTGTGCGAAATTTCACATTTCTAGGTTCAAGGGTTTGGGCTGGACGTTGATGAGTCAGTCAGTCAGTCAGTGAGTTTCTCTTTTTATTTATATATGTTACCGGTAATCTGTATAATTCAGGTATTCTAGATACAATACCTAGGCAATGTATAGAATATCTGAGGCGTCCAGGCAATGTATGAAATATTATGAATATTATTGTCCGTTACATATTTTGCCTAGGTAATGTATACATTTCCCAGGCATTGCATAGAATACCTGCTGGTTCACCGGCAAAGTGTAAAATAAATAGATTTGGTATATATTTAGCAATTTTATGTAAGTACCATGGTATAAACGAACATCTATACACCGTAAGGACTATTTTGCTTGCACTGAGGTTCTCAATTCGACACGTACTATATTTTGTTTTCAAATTAGTCAGTTACAGAACTATACTGTTGAAACTTCGTAAGTGGATGTATTCCGTGAACCGTATTAAGATTTTCACATAAAAATAGAAAAAAAAAACAATAAATTTTGGGGGTGTGGGGTGTCCCATAAGTGTTGGGTGTCTATGGATAGGTCTTCAAAAATGATATTGAGGTTTCTAATATCATTTTTTTCTAAACTGAATAGTTTGCGCGAGAGACACTTCCAAAGTGGTAAAATGTGTCCCCCCCCCCCTGTAACTTCTAAAATAAGAGAATGATAAAACTAAAAAAAATATATGATGTACATTACCATGTAAACTTCCACCGAAAATTGGTTTGATCGAGATCTATTTAGTAGTTTTTTTTTTAATACGTCATAAATCGTAAACCGCAATTTACCTTTCATTCAATCAACTCAAATACAGGGTGACATTGAACACATGCGACAAAATTTAAGGGGGTGTTCTACGCATCAATATGAACAACTTTTACTATGGGACCAAACCTGAAATCGCGAAAAAAAAATCAGCTGTTCAGTACATTTATCTACATCAAACTCGTCGAAATGTACTGAACAGCTGATTTTTTTTTCGCGATTTCAGGTTTGGTCCCATAGTAAAAGTTGTTCATATTGATGCGTAGAACACCCCCTTAAATTTTGTCGCATGTGTTCAATGTCACCCTGTATAAAAATAAAAAAATAAAACATTTAATTTCATAAACATAAACCTTATGCATAAACCGTGAACCATTATTTTCTAATAATAAATCTGTAACAGGTGCAGGAGTGTTTATGGTACGGAACCCTTCATGTGTGAGTCCGACTCGCACTTGGCCGGTTTTTACTACTAATATTTCTATAAGTACCAATATTATAAAGAGGAAAGATTTTTTTGTTTGTTTGTTTGTACCAAATAGGCTCCGAAACTACTGGACCGATTTTAACCATTTTTTCACCAATAGAAAGCTAATTATTATCAGGAAGTAACATAGGCTATAATTTATTATCAAAACATTTAGAGATCCTTAAGAAAATTGCAATAATGTAAGCCAAAGAAGCAAAATTTTGTCTTTAAAATTCATTATTTGGCGTGCGCTGAGAAAACTATTGATGATACATAAAAATTATGTAGTACATGATTAAATTACTCATTGTTACCTTCAAAAAAGTCCGCGAGGCAATATATCTAACTATCATAGTTAAGTCATAATAGCAGCTTTTGTGTTATAAAATTTAATCAGATTTTTAGAAACAAAAGTTGGTTACAATGGTATCGTAGCTAAAAGAAAAAACCGGTCAAGAGCGAGTCGGACTCGCGCACCGAGGCCAGGGTTCCGTTCCGATTTCTGAAAAAGGGTGCTATTTAGAGACATCGTTTTATTTTTCCTGTGATATTTACATAAACTTCTATCACAAAGAATAATTTCAGATTTTTCTCTTTACAAACTTCGGAGATAAGGGTAAGGGAGGAACGGTACTTTTTTAACATTTTTCATCAAAAGTCGAAAACTGTGCGGCCTAAAAAAAATAAAAAAATGTTTGAGAATGTGCAAACAGCGCTCTTTCAGATGATACCCCACATGCTCTAGTAAAAGAGAAAGAAAGAAGAAAGAAAAACGTTTATTTGGACACAGTTCGTGAAACACAAAAATACAAAAGAATAAAACAATGCGAAAATAATATTATAACCACAATAGTGTGTGCCTCACGGCTGCGTAGCCGTGTAGTAGTTGTAGCCTAGTAGCCCCACTTTACATTTTTAAGACCCCTTTTCAGTCCCTGTTGCAAAAAAAAAAAAAAATATATATATTTTAATTTCTTTCTTATTTGAAAAATAGTTGGGTAAACGTCATCTAAAACAGCTGTGACAGACAGACAGACAGACGGACAGACGGACAGAAAGACTGAGTCACACCATAAGGGTTCCTTTTTTACCATTTTGGTACGGAACCCTAAAAAAGGCAGAAATAACGCTAAGTGACAACGAAATAATAGCGCGGGCAGGCAATACGATGCGACGGGGTGGGTCGGGGGAATAAGAAATTTCACGCGGACGAAGTCGCAGGCAGCAGCTAGTATTTTGTGTAATCAATCAATTATTCTATAAAAAAAGCTTTTAAAAAACCGGCCAAGTGCGTGTCGGACAATGAAGGGTTCCGTAGTTGGACGAAATATTGAGAGATTTACCATGTTATTTTAAGACCACAGACTTCTTATAGGTTTTCCTATAATCTACAGGTAAAGAACAATTTTCTGTATTTTTTTTTAATTTTAGGCTCAGTAGTTTCGGAGATAAGGGGGGGGGGGGGATGGTAAATTTTCGTCTATTTTCTTAAATAACTTTAAGACAGTTCATTTTAAAATTATTAAAAATATATATTTGCGACCACCACAGTAAGCCCTTTCGTTTGATATATCACACGATACAGTTTCCAAACCTTTTTTTATTAAATTTTCTTATTTGTCCCCCAAAAGTAACCCCCATATTCAAAATTCCTTTATTTAAGTTACAGAAATTCATATGTGTACCAAATTTAAAATTTAAAATTGGCTGTGACAGACGGACAGACAGACAGACACACACGAGTGATCCTATAAGGGTTCTGTTTTTTCCTTTTGTGGTACGGATCCCTAAAAAGGAACTTAGTACCTTTCGTTATCTACCGCCTGCATCGCGTGGAGTTTACTGCCTGCTCGCACGTCTTGTCCTTCCCGCTTTCGACTTTTTCACACATTGCCGGCTGCGCATTCGGTAGTGTATAGAATGCCTAGGCAAAGTGTAAAATAAATAATATTTCATACATTACCTGAAAGTTTTAGGTATTCTATACATTGCCTAGGTATTGTATAGAATACCGGATTATACAGATTACCGGTAGCATATAGATTGTTTTTAAACTTTTTTTTACATTGTTCTCACATTTAGAAGCAACAAAAATAATGTATCTACCCAGGAATTTATAACACTTATCTTGATTTAAGAGTATCCGTGGAGTTTCTTGCTCGTTCTTTCTTCTCCATAGAGACCAACGTTTTGGAATTGGGCAACTATAATAGCTTCAAATTTCTGACTTACTGACCGACTCTTTGATAGTTCAAAAGTGCCTGTAATTGGTTTAATTCAAATAAATGCTTGTAGTTTGAGCTTGGCCTTTGTACAAAAGTATTAAACGAAACCCCTACTGATCCTAGTAAGCCCAGCACGGCCATGTATTCGAAAATTCAAAGAGGAGGACCAAAGGCTCCCACGGTGATCAAAGCCCTTGATTACATTGGCCGTGATTATATTCTAGTTTTAGCCTATGGTCTATCGAATATTTGATTTTAAAACATCCAAATACAAATAATATCATATTTTTCTTCACAAAAATCGGATTTTACAAAAAAATAAAGTAAATAAATAAAAGATAAAAATCAAAAAGTTACACACCTACAAACACTTGGATTATACTTGGATAGATGTGCATTTTATCTCTGTTGAAAGACTTTCGATACTTTCAAAATATAGTGATGAAAAAAGAGCAACTTTTCTTGCTGAATCATATTGAAAGCCGTTCATCATTTTGAGTTGTAAGGCATTACAACTTTCTCTTTTTTTGAAATCATCTTTTATGTACTTCATTTTTTACTTGTCTACATTTGAAGTCAAATCAGATGATACTTAGGTACTTATTAGGTTTTTTCTTACACTAGAACTCATTACTGACCAGTTTACAAAAACTCTGTATGTGTTAAGTTTTTCTAATGTAACCCAGTTAAAATAATATTTTATGTACTCTAGCTTAACCTCTTTTATTCGTACCACATGTGTGGTGATTAATATTTATAATTAAATAAATGTATCTACTTTAGTCTCTACTACATTGTGAATAAACACGACCCTCCAAACAATTAAACTTATCTACCTAATAACTCATGTCTAGCTCTAGAGTTGACTTTAAATTGCACGCTCCAATTTTTATGGTAATTATCGTTTATTAGCATTTATATTACAATTAATAAGATTTTTTAACCTGAAAATACGCAAAAGTAGAAGTATTTATTTCAGAGCATTTTACTTTGTTTTTTATTCTACTAAAACGGTGAAACTGTGTTTATTTAAAATCATGGCCTTCTTCTTCTTCTTCCCCTTAAATTTTTAACTTTATTTTATTTTTATTATTTGTTATTTTAGCGCCTAAAAATACATAACCTATGAAAATTTTACTTTTTTCGAGTTATAATTTTTTATCGATAGTTTTCCTTATTCAACGAGATTGATGGCTTTTGAAAAATTAGGTACCTATATCTTTTTTTTGGGTAGACTTTGAACAAGAATTTACTTACTAAATATGGCATTATTTGCTGAAATCGGTCGTTGAAAGTGGTGTATCTGATATTTACTATTCCTCTACGTTTGAGTTACGGAACCCTATAGGATCACTTCATTGTCCTTCTGTCTATCTGTCAGTCTGTCAAGACCCTTTTTCTCAGGAACGCGTGAAGGTATCTAGTTGAAAATAAGTAAGTCATATCAAATAAGTAAGTCTATGGCCTTTCTATGGCTTATTGAAGTTCTAAAAAGCTTTTTACAAAAAAAAACAACAGACTCCCAAAAAAACACTGCAAAGTGAAAAATAACTTTAATTTCGGAAGTCGTTGTCTTTGGTTTTCTAATTTAGTTTTTTGCCACCGACTTTCGAAATTAAAGTTATTTTTCACTTTGCAGTGTTTTTTGGGAGTCGGTTGTTTTTTTTTTTGTGTAAAGTTTTTATTTTTCACTTTTTTGGGGTGCATACCCCACACAAATTCGAATAAGTACCACTCTGTAATAGTACATTTTGATACAAGTGGAGAACGTTTGTTATTGCATTCGAGGCGGAATGAAAACACCCGAGCCGTAGGCGAGGTTGTTTTTGAGCCGAGAACTGCAATAACAAATGTCCACGAGTATCAAACGACGTTTTTCAATACACTTTTGAAGAAATAAAATAAAATAACGGAAAATATTTTTGTCATGAAGTAATAAGGAACTATGATTTAAATTTTCTTTTTTTTCCGCGCTTTGCTTTCGCCAGGTTGAAAGAGAAGCAAAGGTATAAAGCCGATAAACAGCCTAATATGAAAAATAGAAAATTTAAATATTTTTGAGTTTAGAACACAAATAAATGTTAATTTGTTCATAAACGTATTTTTTTTTTTTTTTGTAATAATCATGGTTTTTGATAATATTCTAAGAAACATTATTTAAATATTCAAAAAATATATACGCCTTAAAGACGCATACTCTTTGCCGAGATTAAAAAAAAACATTCACCTCCGAATAAGAGGCATTGAACCAATTTGGACTAAGTATAGGTATAAGTTATCTGTGGCAATTTCTATTCCCGCACACGGGTGGGAAAATGAAAAATCGCACGCGTGCGACATACATTGCATTGTGAACCTAATCGTAGTGCGATATGAACCAGTTTTCGAGAAAGTGTATTGAAAAATAAATTAGAGCATTATTCACATAGATTATGTGGGAAAAATACCTACTAAATTATTGAAACTAACTTAAAAGCCACTCATCAGAACTTTAACATATTTATGTGCGACCATCTCAGTAGTATACCATTTCAAATAAAACTTTGCAAAAAGGCAAACATACGTCGCGCTAAGCCGTGTCAGAAGTTTGAAAGTCGTAATTTTATTTTGACGGAAGTAACTAGGCTACGCAAGCTGCCTTCTGACAATCAAGGCCACACATAACCTATAACTCAAGTAGCGCAATTTGAAGCGGCATATAATTACCATTAAAATCATTTAGAGCCAGAGTGCACCTCATGACAATTCCAATAAGCCCAAACACGGCTAGGATACATTGTTTTATTACTGAGTTCCAGTGCCTACCTTCCGGCTTCTACATCAGATCGGTTCGATGGTACCATTTTCATCACAACCATTTATTTAAAGCTTCGTTATTTTCGCTTAACTAACTTAATCAAGATATCTTATCGCCACCCGTGAAATACTTATTATAGTTGAGAAGTTCCCGTGGCCATCTGTGGTCTTCATCAGTTCCACTTCACGAGATGATGCTTTCTGAATGGAAATGCTTGATTTGTTGATGAAAATACCAAAATCGCTATATAATATTTGAGGAGTTCTCTCAATTCCTCATGGATCCCATCATCAGAACTGGATTTTGATAAAAATGGGACCAATTTGAAAGTTATATCCATTCAAATAAATAAAAAATCCAAATCGGTTCATAAATGACGGAGTACTGAGGTAACAAACGTAAAAAAAAAATACAACCGAATTGATAACCTCCTCCTTTTTTTGAAGTCGGTTAAAAATATCAAGCTGCTAAGTCAACGCAATAAAAAAATACGGCCATTAATGCAACATTTTTGATACAACAGCAACACTCGCAATTGTAAATCAAAACCTATTATATAGGGTACTACCCGTCGTCCTACAATCATGAAATTTGGCAAGGAGCAAGGTCTCACAACACAAGTAAAGGAAAAAGTTCGAAAATTGTTCATTTGTAATTCTATCACATAAAATAGTAGATTGTTGTACAAGGGTGGAAGGGAATCAATTCCTATACGAGGTATTTCACCCGTGTTAAACACTCTACTTTTCATTTCGAATATATAAGGAAAGTAAAAAATAGCAGTTTTTCTAAAATATTTATTGATAAAAATACATGCGTGCCTTTTTATTTGAACGAAGTAGGTACAGCTTACAGAGTTAGTATCCTGCCAAATTATACTTGCCAAATTATGCGGTATACGGCTACAAAAATATGGCATAAATTTATTTTGTGTGTATAGAACGCCAAAATCAGACGTAAACATATTTCTTAGGAAATTACAAATAGTACTAAATAGGATACATGACAAAGATAACAAATATAATAATATAATATGCGGTGACTTTAATATAGACATTTTCACTGACACTAAAAATAAAAATGAATTTATCAATATCCTATAAAATTACAATTTGACACTCCATATAAATGAACCAACGCGACAAAAAACATGCATTGACAATATAATTAGTGATAGAAAAGATGCGAAGGGGGAAGTACACGAATTAGGACTGTCTGATCACAACACAGGGCAAACTTTGTCAATAAAAACAAAAGTAAAAAATCTTGTTAAACAACATTGGTTTGTATATAAAAGAGACCTATGTAAAGATAATCTGAACAAGTTCAATTATTACCTTAGTAATATGTCTTTCTCAGAGATATTTGCTGAAACAGACGTAAATAAAGCGTTTTCTTTGTTTCATGATGATATTTGTCTCTTTTTTAATCTTTGTTTCCTTATTTACAAAGGGCTTGAAAAAGTCTTTTGTAACTAAGCGAAAATTACAAAGCGAATATTATAAAAACAAATGTAGACAAAACAAGCTAAAATACACTACATATAGTAAAACATTAAGAAAATGTGTTGCCACTATTCAAAGCAGTAAAAACAAACATACTAAAGAAAAAGCTAAAAAGAAGTGTAAAGCCACATGGAAAATAGTAAATGAACGACTAAAACAAAACAATGCAACCAATGAAATCAAGGAAATTTCGGATGGAAAATGCATGTTGGACAAAGGCGATGACATTGCAACATATTTTAACAACTTCTTCATAAACATCGCGAAACCAAAATCCATCGAGCACCAAAAAAACAAACCAATAATGGGAAGAAGGTTAGCAAACTCTATCTATCTTGAACCAGTTGATAATGTTGACGTTTATAAAATAACAATGGAGTTACGAAATACTAATTCAGCAGGGTATGATGGTATTACAACTCGAATATTAAAAGATAATATATCTGCTATACTAAAGCCATTGACCTATTTAATAAATCTGTCCTTGGAAAACGGAACCTTTCCTGAAGCCCTGAAATTATCCGTCGTAAAACCACTACATAAAAAGAGTTCGAAAACAGAAGCGGGGAATTACAGACCAATTACTTTAATAAAGTAATAAGTAAACAGCAAAATGGTTTTATTAAAAAATAAATCCACTACATTGGCATGTTTTAAATTAATAACAGAAATTCTCAGATCAGTAGACAAAAAAGAAATTCCTATAGCTGTATTTCTAGACATGACCAAAGCATTCGATATGGTATGCCATGATAAATTGTTAAATACATTAGAACAGTACGGTGTAAGAGGCCCTACCTACAATTGGTTCGAAAGTTATTTAAGGGGTCGAAAACAGGTCACAGAGATTATAAAAATGCATCCAGAGACTAACACTCAGGTAACCTATAGGTCCCCATACTTAACGAGTCACTATGGCGTACCACAAGGGACTGTGCTAGCCCCGATATTGTTTTTAGCATATATAAACCCATTGCCAGAATCAACGGATCAGTGCATTGTATTATTCGCAGATGATACCACTGTTTTAACTAAAGAAGCTACTATTGATCAGGCGATAAACGTCACCAATGAAGCTCTAAAGGATATACATGACGGGTTAATTGTAAACAATTTAGAAATAAATACCGAAAAAACTAAATTAATGAGATACCTGACATATAATAAACAAAAGAAATAAAAGAGATACAATAGACTTGCCAATAAAATATAATATTAGCATTATTGAAGAAGTAAGTGAAATTAAATTTCTAGGAATAAATATTGATACTTATTGTAACTGGAAATCTCATGTAGATCTTGTTTGTAAAAAAATCATAAATTCGTGTATGCGCTACGTAAAATTAAAAAAAACTACAAATATAGAAACAGCTCTAATGGTATACCATAGTCATGTAACTATGTTCAGTATTAAGGTATGGGATAATCATATGGGGAAACTCTACAGATGCCCAGAGAGCTTTTATAGCCCAGAAAAAATGCATAAGGTCAATTTATGGTCTCAAGTGGACTGATTCATGCCGACCAATATTTACTGGTAAACGGTTGCTTACACTTCCATCCCTATACGTTTTTGAAATGTGTACATTCGTTAGAAACCACCTATCACTTTTTGAGCAGGATGATAAGGCCCAATTTAAAAGGAAAATAGTACAAAAACCTCTGGTAGTACATACCTCGAAGCAGATTAAAGTTATTTGACAGAAACTGTTACACCATGGCGGTGAAAATTTATAATAAACTACCGGAAAAAATAAGAAAAATGAATAACTTAGAATTTAATAGAACTTCAAAAAATTGGCTTTGTGACAGTTGTTTTTATTCAATAGATGATTATTTAAATTTTAAACAGACATTATGTTTAGCTATACAAATTTATGAACACTTATTTAAATTAAAATCATTGACATTATTTATAAACTTATTGAATAAATTGATGAACTGGCTTGACTGTGAAATACAGGGAAAAAAAAATCAGCTGTTCAGTACATTTTGACGAATTATGCGAAGATTAAATGTACTGAACAGCTGATTTTTTTTTCGCGATTTCAGGTTTGGTCCCATAGTAAAAGTTGTTCATATTGATGCGTAGAACACCCCCTTAAATTTTGTCGCATCTATTCAATTTCACCCTGTATAATAATTTTTTAATTAAACTAATGTAATATTTTTTTAATTTGTAATGTGCCCAATTAATATTTTAACACCGCAAGACTTAATTTTTTTATTTTTTTCTATGATTATAATGTGTATGACTAATAAATGACTAATGATATTGATGTAGGTCAGCTAAGCCAGCCTAAGTAATGCAGCTACCCTAAGTAATGTCATGATATTATTATGCATGTATGTACTACAAATATTTGCACGACTGATAAGTCGAATATAGAGACACTGAAATTATTCTACCATATTATTATGCACCTATATTCTGGCAAATAAATAAATTTCATTTCATTTCATTTCATTTCATTTCATTTCATTCACTCTTTTTTAAATTTTGAAAGATGACACACTCACAAGACCGCAGCCCGACTACCTAACCAAATTTAATTCTATTTTTAAAATTCATTCCCGCCCTAGAGAGGGAAGCAATTACTATGAGTCTTTCCCGACCAAGGGTGGGGAGCAGCGTCTTCGACCCGCTACTCGGATCAAACAAACACTACTTTCCGAGTATGAGGAATGAAAATTTTTTTTTAAGGTTGTCAGTCTGTCAATACCCTTTTTCCTCAGGAATGCGCAGAGGAATCAAGTTTAACTAATATCAAAAACGTAGGTTTATGATCCCTAAGGAGTTCTATAAAATTCAAGCTTCTAAGTCAACGCAATAAAAAAATATGGCCATCTAAGCGACATATTTTGACACTCGCAAGTAAATCAAAACCTATAGGGTACTTCCCGTTGTCCTAGAACTATAACATTTGGCGCGAAGCAAGGCCTCACAACACAATTATAGTAAAAAGTCCAAAAATTGTTAATTTTCGACCTTATTTCAAGCCAGCTAATACAATGACAATAGATTACGCGGTTGTGTGCCGTTTAAAATCGTTGTCAGTCCGCGCCTTAAGATTCAGATTGCCACAAAAGGAACCATATGTGTTTATTGCTTTAACAATAGAACCTGTGCAACCGAGCTCTGCTCTGATGAATGAAAATAGAGAAAACCCTTTTCTTTCCAGATCAGAACTAGCTAGATCAATTCGTCGCCGTAAACACCTGTACTGCAACTTTCATCGAAATCGTTAGTAGTAGTCATTTTATATAATTGATGTCACAGATAATTGTTAATTGTTAGTTGATTAGTTGTTAACATAAGTAATCTGATGGAGCTTTGCGTAAAAGTGCTTTATCTTGTCCCATTGAATATAAAGTTTAGATTTCATGGTTTTCCTTTTAATTTATCATTTTTTTTAAAGAGATTTGATCCTTATGATTGACCCTATCGATTGATGCCATAAAAGTACGTGGTGTTATTTTTTCGGATTTTAGCCGGTTCGATTCCTGAGTGTGGCAAGCGAATTTTCGAAAATCTTAGAATTCAGATTTGTTTCTTTTTAAAAATAAAGGAATGTTTCCTTTGAGTAAAATTTGCTATCTCCAGTATTTAGAGTACTTTCCATTCAAGTGTGGTTAAAAATTCCACCCTGTATACATTTGGTTGGACTGCAAAAAGCCAGCCAGTTTGCGAACTGGCAGACCAATGAATTTTTAAAGGGCATCATTTTAGCTACTAGGAGAACTTGGTTTCACCCTGTAACTCGATGAGGTAAAATAGACCACCCGATGTGGCCATAAAAATGGTTGGACTGCGAAACCCTCCAACACCATGCTCGGCCGACAATGTTTTTTAGACTCTACTAATATACACTAAAACCAACGAAAAGGTTTCGTTCAGTAACCACATGAGGTAAAATGATGGTCCAAAGGGGCTAGCATAACTTGTCACTGCCATGGATCCTCCAAGCTGAGCCCAGGCAGACTAAATTTTTTCCTACGTATTTCAGGTCTATTATACTTTTCGTGGAATTTGGTATTTACTAGTAACTCGATGACGTAAGTGATCGTGCAGCCGCCGCCCGGACGATTTAACCCCCATGTTCTACGATTTTTTGTACTTTTCGAGTTATTTTGGATCCTCATCTCATATCAATGGTAGTGGTTAAGGATAGTAGTAGGTATAAAATTTATGTTTTTATTATCAACTGAGCTCTGCTTATATGTAGAGGAATAGTAAATATCAGGATTGACAAAAATATGCAAAGATAATAATAAAATATGAAAATCACAAGATTTCTCGGAGGGGGAGAGGGGAGGGAGAGGGTTTTTTTTTTTTTTTTTCAGATCACGCACTTCACTTCACTTTTCACTTTCAACGACCGATTTTAGCAAATAATGCCCTATAGTACATTCTTGTTCAAAAATGATTTAAAAAAAAACATATAATTTTTTAAAGCCATCATCTCGTTGAATCAGAAAAAATATCGGAAAAAATTATTAACTCGAAAACTACAAAAAATCGTAGAACATACATGGGGGTTAAATCGATAGGTATGGTACTCTGCTGTTTGTGTCAAGCCAGTGCGAGCTGATGCTCGCACTGGCTTGACACCTTACAGGAAACACCCTGTACATACGTACGTATATAGCTATATAATACTACTATTGCTCAATTAATAGTACAGGATGTATGTACCTAATTACATTTTATTTGATAAGCATCGTACTTACTTTTTCCTTATTCGTAATAATTATTCCTTATCCATTCTGACCTGTAATTTATTGTACCACTGCAAGGAAAACTTTTAGCAAATAGCACTACGCTTTTAAAAACGTGTTAACGATTAGCTTTAATCCAGGTTTCGTCACGATGTTTCTGTCACCGCTAGTCCATGACTTAGAAAGTACAGACGAAATTGAAAAGCCCGTTGGTGCTACAAATCCTGCATTACGTCTCATTATTTCTAGGATTATAAAAGGAAAATAATATTTTATCCTGAATACTGTGCCTAATTCTGTTTAAACCCAACAACACATTTTGTAAAATAGTCGTGTAATTTTAAAAGTACAATAGTAATACGCTACTTTAGGGCATAGGTATCATTCGCTTTGTCCTGCTGTGGTTGTAAAATACCAATTAACTTTTTTTAAACTCCCATTAAATAACTGACACATTAATGGTGTCACTCAAACCAACTGAGAAAATACGATCTTTATCGATAACACGAAAATTACTAAAGCAGGCAATTAAAGGCATAACTATAAAGTCGTACCTACCTACAAAACCACATATTCTATTTTGAATATAAAATATGACTCGCTTCTTCATTGAAGTGTCGAGCATTTATCATGATGGCCGAATTTCTTTAAATTAAATTCATAATTATTTACCCGAAATGACACTGTTTAGTGTTCTCACAAACCATAGTCAGTCGTGATCGTGACCAGCTTGAAACAATCTTAGAGCAGTTACAATAGTTGGCTTATGGAGGAGACCACGATCATCTTGAGTTAAATTATGTTAATTAGAGTAAGATTTCAAACAAATAGTTGGACGGCTCCGCACATCCGCAGTTTAAAATTGTGGTTGCTTCCAGTCACCTATCATAATCTTTCTGCCCTTGTCCCAAGTCACTTGGGTTCGGCGTAATCTACCATTCTTCCCTGTCAACCGTCACACTATCATTCACTGCCTTCTCTTTCATATCATTTTCCTCACACAATCCATCCATATTTTTTGGCCTTCCTATTAATTATCACTCTTTTAGCCTCATGTGTTTCCTTCCTCTTCATAATATGTATAAATACCTAGTCTACGATATACGATACGTTTTAGACATTGGAACTAGCAGTTAACTTGTAATGAACGCTTGAAAACTACACATTGTTTGATGTAGTAGCGTACTGTTAAATGTATGTAAGTAATAAGAAATCTAAACATGGTATCAAACAATACCATGGTATAATACACGAGGAGTTCTCCATTAATTGTACATAATCACTACTGATAAATTGCCCTAAGCATACCTTTTAATCCTATACTTGTATATATATTTGTAATCACGTTCTCGAAAACGGCTCTAACGTTTTCAATGAAACTTGCAATGATAGGGGTTTATGGGGGTGAAAAATCGATCTAGCTGGGTCTCATTTCTGGGAAAATTAGTTTTCTCCAACGAATTAAGAATTATATAATTCGTTGGTTTTCTCCGTATTTTTACGCAATTAGATTCGGTTCGTAATTTCGCCGCCGCGCCGCTAATCTTGACATTGAAACTTTTTTTTCGATGTTTAATCATTGAACAGAAATTCCTATAATAATAAAATGCAGTCTCTCTGCTGCTCTAGAAATCTACGGGACGAAAGCAACTTAGTCTAAAATAAAACAAAAGAGTTCTCTTTTGAATTACGTACAACATATTACTAAGGTACTGTAAAAGTCGACTTTGGGGTTACAACCGAGTTAATAGATTAGATAGGACTTAGCCTCCCCAGAGTCCCCGCTATCGGTGGAGATGTATGACGACAGACACTAAAATTTATGTACGAACTTAATTATGATAATTCGTTCTAAAGTGTCATGACCAACACATAGGTACATAAAAAAAACGAAAAAGAACAAAAAAATTAATGTAGATTAAAAAAACAATCTAAAAACCACGTTTTTATGCGCCTTAAAAATAATAAAATAATCCTCTGGGGGTCTTGATGACCCAAGAGGACATAAGCACAAAAAACACACCTGAAAATTGAAATAGGTGACTTCATGGTTCATAAGTATGTTAGGTACCTGTGTGTGCATGTGCCTGTTTAGATGTTTCATTTAAAGTTAAAAATCTAAGTCTTAAGTGCTGACAGACAACCTTGTGCAGCTGTACGATGTCCACGCACGATGTGTACGATGTGTTTTCATGCTGTAAAAATTAAACATCTTCCGGCACCTTGGCTTACAGATGATATTAGAACTATCATGCACAGGAAGGCTGTAACCAAAACTAAGTTTCTAACTAACTAAGTGTCGGCCCTCGCCGTCGAACCGGGAGATCCTTGTAGACAGTGGCGTAACTATACCGTTCGAGTCCCGTGGCAAATTCATCGGATTTTTACTAAATGTGTAATATTAAATGTTGGGAGTTGGGATTCTCCTCTGACCGTGGCCCCCTTCCGGCTGGGGGCCCGTGGCATTTTGCCGACTTGCCACCCTGTAGTTACGCCACTGCTTGTGGATGCTCGCAATCGCTGCAATAAGGTGTGTAGAGATGCCCATCAACGCCGCCATATCCACACCTCAGTTGAAAACGGAGATCCAGCTAAAGTCTGGATTTCTTAAATCCTTGGGAGTTGGAAAATCGCGCCAAGAATCGATTCCTAAAAACTTAGATATTGATCTACTGAATCAACACTTCTCATCTTCGTCCCACTGTAATGGGACCATGAAGGCAGCTACAATAAGCTATGTTTCAAACCTTCCAACTCCGGACCATCCCCCATTTATTTTTAGTCAATTTCTCTGATTGTGATGTTAAGAAGAGCATAGTTTCAATCACATCTAACGCAGTTGGTAGTGATTGTGTAAGTCGGAAAATGATACTCCTTGTCCTTGACGAAATCCTTCCTATCCTATGCTATGTCCTAAACTATTCTATAACCTATGGTGTTTTTCCATCGATGTGGAAAGAAGCAAAAATCACTCCTTTACCCAAAAAATCTAATCCTACTTCCTTTTCCGAATACCGTCCTATCTCCATCTCGCCTTTCCTCTCCAAAGTCCTAGAACGCCTTGTCCACAGTCAGCTTAGTGTTTTTCTTTGTAAGAATAGTCTGCTGAATCCTTTCCAATCCGGTATTCGTCCTGGTCACAGCACCACTACAGCGTTAGTTAACGTCACTGATGACAAACGGTTAGGCACGGAAGGAGAAAATTTGACGGTTCTTGGATTACTGGATTTTAGTAACGCATTTAATACTGTCGATTTCGATATCCTGCTTGGCATGATTCGCTCGCTTAACATATCTCCAACGGCGATTGACTGGTTTCGTAGTTACCTGTATAGCCCCCGGCAACGTATATGCATAGAAGAGTCTTGCTCTTCTTGGTGTTATACTTCTGCCGGTGTACCTCAGGGTGGCGTTTTATCTCCATTACTTTTCGCAATATTTATAAACTCTATTTCCTAAAAACTTCTTTCTTCCTACCATTTTTATGCAGATGATTTACAAATATATAAACACGCTGCTCTTTCGGATTTGGCTGATGCAATTAATATCATAAACAAGGATTTGGGTTCAATTTGCGAGTGGAGTGAGGCACATGGATTGCAGGTTAATCCATTGAAGACTCAGGTCATTGTTGTTGGCAGCTCAAGGATGACCCCCAAAATAAACTGGGCGCAGCTTCCCCAAGTTCAATTTAACGGAACTGTTATTCCGGTAAGCGAGAAGGTTAAGAACCTTGGAGTTTGGATCGACAAACATCATTCTTGGGGTCCCCAGCTACGTAAGTCGCAAAATTTTTGCATCTGGTAAGTCCCTGGGACGATTGCGAAACTTTCTTCCAACTGCCACTAGAACTGCGCTTGCGCAATCCCTTTTACTTCCCATCCTTGACTTCGCTGATATCAGTTATCTCGATCTCACTGAGGCACAACACTGAGGCACAACTTTTGCATAAGATTTATATTTGGCCTGCGCAAATATGATCACATTTCTGAATTTCGTACAAAGCTTAAGTGGCTTCCCATACGTCTTCGCCGGAATTCTCATATCTTGTTTCAGCTCTTACAGTATTCTGTTCAATCCTAAAACCCCTTCTTATCTTAAAGAGCGTTTCAAGTTCCTTCATGACACACATAATAGATATCTGAGGTCATCGGAAAACTTGAGGCTAGAGATGCCGCTACATTCCACCAGTTTTTATGACAGGTCATTCACTGTTCAAGCAGTACGATTGTGGAATGACTTGCCCGTGTCGATAGGCGTGCACAATCTTTGTCCACTTTTAAAATTTTGGTGAAAAAACATTTCCTCTCTCTTTAAACATCGTCATTACGTGTATAGTTCCTTGCTCTTTTTCAAGTAGGATATATATGTATATATTTATATATCTGTATATATGTATGTACACCACAGACTACCTACAGTATTCTCTCCTTTCTCCCCATAATCCATCCAAAGGTTGTCTGTAAAGATCGCTTTTAGCAATAAGACTGCCCATTGTGTCACCCTATGTAAAATTTCAACATTTATATCTGTAATTTTTATGGTGTGCATAATAAAGAGTATTATCTATCTATCTATCTTAAGAGCCATTTCACAAAATTTTAACAAAATTTTAATATTGCAGTCGGAGTAAAATAGTGCGTTCACGATACGTGAGCTCGGACATCAGGAGACGGGAAAAAATGGCACAGGTCCTTCCTCGATGGGCGCTGCTGTAATAATCGGTGCGCGCTTATGCAACGTAATTTATTCTAATTTAGAGTGATGTTAATATCGTTATTATGTCTAAATAAATGAAGGGATTTTAATAAAACTTTAGAATTCGTTTTGACTTTATTTTTTTACTAATGAATGTTATTAATAATCGATATTCTAGGACATTAAAAGTCAACAAAATTATATGTATTTTTAAGTAAAATTTATGAATATTAATGATAGATTTATGAGTCTGAAATTGACTCTGCGATGATTTTTCTGCAAACTGGTTGTGGGAGATTAATCGTCACGAAGTAAACAAATAAGTTTTTGTAAATGTGTTACATTAAGAATCAATACGAAAGATTGGTATTTCTTTTAAATGTATTCAACAATGTGAGAGTTTTACCTAAAATGGTAAATTAGGCGACTAAAATCTTAGATATTCGCGCGAAAACGTGAAATGGCTCTTAAGTAATTCACCGAACGTAAATTTTTCAATTTAGACCAACATTTTCATAACTTTCATCACAGTTACGAAGCTGATTATTTTATGCATAAAAGTACTAGGTACTCATGAAGATTCAGTTCCAAAAAAAAATCCGGACAGTCTTCTACTTTTTTTTTAAATTTTTAAGTTGGTCAGCATTGAGTTATAATGTACTACGTACATATAACTCAATGTTGGTCAGGTCGAAAATTCTCAAAAATTCAGAAAAAAAATCTTAACTCGAAAACTATGAAACTTCGCGGAAAATACATGGTCCATGGGGGTGATTCGGATACTCCACGATACGAGGGAACAAAATTTTTTTTTGGACGTCAATGCTCCGGCCACCCTGTATTACGGCAATAACTGACAACATTTCTCATTTCATCACATAAATGTTTTTCAATCGGCTATCTTTCGTATTGTTATTACAATAAAGTCAAGAGCATCGGTAATACCCGTACCCATATGAGATCTTAGAATTGATCATTTCATGAAATGGTTCCTATTTCATGAAATAGAACATCGACCGCTAGTCACATCATGGTGTGGTCTGGCCAGATCACTGAATACGTTTGACGATTCAACACACGAGGCACTTCATGATGTGGCCAGACATAGTGATCATATTGTAAAATTGTTAGATTATTCACCGGTAGAGGCGTGGATGTCGCATTGTTTTTGTTGTTGTTTTTTTTTAATTTACTGTAAAAACTTTAAGTTTGCTAGTATTTTTGCTGGAGTGCTTTAGACCATCGAACTGAGAAACTTTTACTATGGGATCAACTTTGAAATCCCGAAAAAAAAATCTGCTGTTGCCTACATTTTTATGTTCGCAATCATCCAAATACGGAACAGCTGATTTTTTGTCACGATTTCAAAGTTGGTCCGTAGTAAAAGTTATTCAGTTCGATGGTCTAAAGCACTCCTTAAAATTTTTAGAGTAAATTTTTTAACACCTTAATAGCGAAGTAACTGCGACCAACTTGGATGTAGAGCTCGCCGGCCGCTATCGCGGCACCGCTTGCTTAGCTCGCTCGGCTCGCGCGCGGTTGGTCACAGCTCTAACATAACCTAACCTATTTGGTCGGGGTGCCGATGCCGCCGTGAAATGCAACTAATATACTTTATACCATTCCCCCTCTAAAAAGCTTATTTTATTCACTGAAAACAGTGAATAAAAAGCACTTTTACTCACTGTTTTGATGTTTGAAAATGGAACACACCAATGTATTCGACCACAGATTTAGAGTACCAGGCTAGATACGGCATGTTATTAGATAGTATGAAACCCGAGCGTGTCATCTTTTTTATACCTACGATAACTTCACCCCAGCCATTTAGTGATGTGCTCAACGTCAACAGAATTGTTTCAATCGTTAAGCGTCACTGAGCTAACAGACTTTTTTTAGTACGAACATGCAGGGCACGCTTGGTCGGATAGCTTGCCGTATCTAGCCTATCTATCTGCTCTAAATCTGTGTATTCGACCTATATTGTTGTGTTAAATTCAATTTGATTAGTCGACATTTTCGACAAGAAGTTTAGCATTAGAATAAAAACTGTTATGTGTTCTTTGCTGTTTCAATAGGTACTGTAAGTTGTACGAATACAAAGTTTAGTGTTAATAAATAATAAATCGATTAAAAATGCATTCAAGTGATGAAGATGTGTTAACACTTATGAAAGATGTAGTGAAAAACTTGCTACCCAATAGGTGTGGGTCGTTACGTGATTTTCGCGAAACGTAACGTAACTAGTGACTTCGAAGGCGTCACCAGTTTTGAAAACACGTGATTTTAGTAACTAGTTATTTTTCAAATTCTGTTCAGTGATTCAACATGGTTATTCTATCGAATTATTACAGTTATTTACGAAACGAAAACATTGTACCTACCTAATGTAATTACTTACGTTACTTATCACAAGTTTAGTTTTTGTGGCTATGTAATTACATAAATAACAAAATTAACGAGTTTTAACAAGGTATTGCAAAAACATGCACGAGGCAATTAATAATTCTCGACCATGAGCGAACTAATTTGAACTAAACGTAGGTAAATAAACCATCAATGATATCTTTCCTTCCTCGGTCACTGCATTGTAATGTAACTACTTACAAAATCACGTGTTTATAGTTGCACTCGAAACTAGCTATTCGGTTACACGCCCATAACTAGTTCGGATTAATTCGTGTCACCGCTCGGGATTTCGGCTCATTCATTCGGTCACTGCATTGTAATGTAACTAGTTACAAAAATCACATGTTTATCGTTTCACTCGAAACTAGTTATTCGGTTACATGCCCCGTAGCCAGTTATTGTAACTAGTGACGTGAAATAACGCCCATACCTACTACCCAACAAATGACGGCTGGTTTACATCAAAGCCAATTTAACTTTCCTTTTTCTTAATTAAATGTCTATTTTCGCTTAAATCTTTCTTTTTCTCGTAGTCATGGTATAAAGTATAGTATGCAACTCTTGAATAAAACGGATTTATATCGAGGGCCATGAATCACTCCCATCGCTCAGGATTCTAACACTTGAATCACTCGCTACGCTCGTGATTCAGTCATCATGGATCACTCCCTACGGTCGTGATTCAGTAGTTAGAATCCTTCACTAGCTCGTGATTCATCTATGGCCCTCGCTTTAAATCCGTCCTTTATTCACTAATTGCATAATATACTATTACGATATGCCCAGTCAGCTGGGAATGTCGATAAATATAGGTTGCTTTCGTCACGATATGGCCATTTCTACGATCAGACCACGACAGATAGGTACTGTACCTACATTAATGATAACAGGCTTTGGCGTTATCGTCAACTGACATAATCATTAAACGTTAACGTTTAAACGATATGTTAAATTTTAGCTGGCCATTACATGAATCACAACCATTTCATGAAATGACCGAACACTTCATGAAATGATCAATTCTAAGTAGACAGTACCTATAGTCACTGCCGCTGTGAGAATTTAATTAAGTATAAACTTGATTTTGTGACTGAATCCAGTGGAAATTATGAACATAGCGCTAAGTTGTGATTGTGGATGTAGCTCATTAAGTTTGATGAATTGCGAAAACACAAATTTTACTGTAATAATAAATCACCTTTTACTCAGCCTACAAGTTTCGCAGTCGTAAAATATAAATCTTAAACTTACCTATTTCACAAAGAAGAAATACAACATGGCATAGTGCGACTAATCCGCAATTATTTTAACTCTTTCGAACTTCGGAATAAAAACAATAAAAACTCGTTTTACCAGCAACCTCTAATTAAAATATATTTATTACCATCAAAGTCATTGAATTTAAGTTCCCTGAGACGAGTCATCATTATATTATAGTGATATGACCTTACTCTTTCACTGTAAAGCGTTTGGGCAACCTCCTGCCCGCCAGACTGGTTTGTTTTTTTGGCGCATAATTAGATAGGTAAGTTGTACATGATTAGTGACGGCATGCGATGCGACTACGCATACCAGACACTGACATGCACAGAATAAATTGTTTAATTGTTAACAGTCAATCTATTCTCCTATAAGGAAAACAAAATCAAATAGCTATCTACAAAAGTTAACCGTGTTTGAACTTTGAAGATGAGCTAACTACTTACTAAATAATATTATCTGCCCTTATCACATCATTTCGTAGCATGTTAATAACAACACATTACTATTGTATTATTTTTACTTAGATACGAAATTTGTTTAACAAATCAGATGGCCAATTCTCGTACCTAAAACCATTCACAATCTCATGCCAGCGTCAATCAAAATTAAATGTCAAAAATGTAGGTAAACGCTATACAATTTTTGACAGATTGAGACTGAGATGAGATTGCGAACGTTGTTAAAAATACGAGAATTGCCCCTCAGGTCTATAATCTGCATTCCAAACAATGTGTGCCCTGCCCGTACGTACGGTCACAGGTTCAAAATCAGCGAGTGTCAGCGGGAGTGCCGACGCGAGCGGTCGTCCTGCGTGCATTGGCGAGCTGTCGAGTACTTCGTGTAATTAAAACACGCTATTCAAAGGTACTTGCGCGCTCTAATAACCTACCTAGTAACTGAACCACAGGCGAGCGATTGCGACTCGCTCCTCGGGGTCAAGACAGTTCACTGCCAGCTCTGTGTGAAGCCAGCGAGGGTCATTGCCGCCACACGACCCCCACAAGCAGTCAGGTACACGTATGTCTATTTTGCATGCCGACCATGTTTGACGGGTGATTCACAAAGTCTGATTGATTGACACCATGCTGGTTTGTTTACTCTCTCGTGCACTAGCTTTAAACCACTAGATTACTGCTCACCCTGTGAAAGTCGTGTAGGTTCTACGCACAGTAGCGAAACTCTGTTTTTTATTGTAACGGTTTTTGTAGTCCGTTATAGGGATAGACGACACATGAGATGATAAATGATGTTATGGCCAGAGGTCATACATAATATCATCATCTCATAATTCAAACTTACCGGCCAAGTGCCTGTCGGACCTCGCACAATGAAAGGTTCCGTAGTTAAAAAGAATTTACCCCAAAAACAACTTAATACTTATTGTAATCCCCAAAAAAAATTTTTTTCTGTGATATAATTACAAATTATCAATTTTCGGACTTTTTCCTTTACTTGTGCTGTGAGACTGCTTCTTGACAAATTTCATGATTCCAGGTCTACGGGAAGTTCCCTACTTAAAGGTTTTGATTTGCTTGCTAGTATCAAAATAAGTCGCACAAATGTCCGCATTTTTTTATTACGTTAAATTATTAGAAGCGTAATTTTTTAGAACACTAATGGACCATAAACCTACGTATTTGATATTAATTTCAATTTAATACCTTTACGCGTTCCTGAGAAAAAGCGTCTTGACAGACTGACAGACGGACGGACAACGAAGTGATCCTATAAGGGTTCCGTTTTTTCATTTTGTGGTACGGAACTCTAAAATGTGGATTGATAAATTAGTTTAATTTGTTTAATTTATTTATGTGAAATCTTTCAAGATCTTGCAGTGAATTAAGTATTACCAAAAAGCCAAAAAGTGACGCATCACTCCAATTGTGTGTCAACACATGAATATGTTAATTACTTATGTTTTTAAATACCTAGCTGAAGTGTAACGACGACCATATAATTCAAATTATCGCGTTAAACTACAATAACAATAATTCAATTTACTGATAACTATTATACTTAAAACTCGCCCTGCTTCGCACGCTTTATATTTTGCGACGTGACAAAACATCGCGATGTCTTTATTCTATGTAAGTTTTATATCTTGAGGGGCCTATGGCTGAGTAATAACATTCGCACGGGTCGCTCGATCAGGTTAAGCTATGCTTGCCGCGGTTGGTCCGAGGATAGGTCACCATCTTTATATACCAAGACGCCTCCGTGCCTCGGCAAGCTCGGCTGTCATTTGTGGAACTATCAAAGATCCACGAATGACAGCCTATACGACAGCGTCGTTACGGGTCGTCAAAAGCCCGAAAGTCTGACACCCAGTCTTACCAAGGAGTATCGTATTATTACTCAGTAACTGGGTTTTGGAGATCAGATAGGCAGTCGTTCCAAGTAAAATACTGGTATTTCAGAACCCTAATTGCGTAACACATTATCAATCGGAGCTAGTTTCATTTTGACAGTTCAACAACATTCATTGCGTTTTTACGTTGTCGAGCAGACAATTTTTCGAACATATGAAGCAATGGATTGGATGGAGCTGATACCAACTTAGTTGGCTAAAGGCTAGGCGGATGATGATGTAATTGCGTTTTACCACGGAATACATAATAGTACAATTTGGTATGGTATTACTATAAATTATCCGGAATAGCACGGTAGGTACTGCTTTTTTTTGCAGGTTAGAAAAAGTACCAAAAGCACTCGAGAAACTGTGTAAACAGTGACAATCTTTTAAGGGGTCATTGTACTCATCATTATGAACAACCTTCACTGTGGGACCAAACCTCAAATCGCGAAAAAAAATCAGCAGTTCCCTACATTTTGACGAATTATGCGAACATAAATGTACTGAACAGCTGATTTTTTTTTCGCGATTTCAGGTTTGGTCCCATAGTAAAAGTTGTTCATAATGATGAGTACAATGACCCCTTAAAAGATTGCCACTGTTTACACTTATACCCTGTAGAGAAGGACAAACAAACTCCCTTACCTAAACCATATTGTTTGTATTTAAATTTATTCCATTGCATATTTAGAATTCAATGGAACTTTATTTTACAAACGTGACAAAAATACACTACTACATACATACATAATAATAACAAAAAGGAAATAAATAAAATGATTTGAAAGTTATGAATAGCTGATGAAATTTTAGCACATGTGCAATGTGAAATAAATAGGTAGTTATTAAAGTGAATAAAAGAATATGAATCGTTTTTATTAACATGAAAATGAAAATAAGAATGTATAGTAAATATAAAAATTACTAATTCCGAGGCAAGCAACTAAGTTACCGGTTTTAATCATTTATTTTGTTCAAACAATGGTAAAATTAAATTATTTATACTATGTACAAGTAGGTATAAAAAAAATCAAAAAAAAAAAAAAAGAGCTCATAGGGCATCAAAAAATTCGTCCGCATCGCTGTCAGTGGGAAAAGTGCCCAAAAGACTGGCGGCATTGCCACGCTGGATGGCAATGCTAATTCTTTGGGCTAAAAATAGGCCAGCCCTTTGGTCCCGTGTGGAGTCGACCAACCGCTTGGCGATGTCCCGAAATACTCGATGAGCACTCGGACCCCAAGGCCCTAGTGTTTCAACCCCAAACGGCTCAAACAAATAGCTTCCAATAAGGTTGTTATATTTGCGCCGTTTGAGGTTTTCCGCACCTGCAGCACCCGCTCCAACGCAGCACGCCGTGCTAGGAAGATGGGATGGCGCGAGGGTGTCGACACAGGTTGCATCCCACACCAAAGGCCTACCCAACTTCCAAGGCATTATGGTCATTCCGTCTGGTCTCTTCCCATCGTCGCGCGCCAGGCCATTAGGTTCTAAAACAGCTGGCACCCCGGCGGTGACAAGAGCCCGACGGATGATGTCGTTAATGCTGGCGTGCCGTGCCATCCGGCCAGCACTTTTGCTGCAAGATAGGCCATGGTGTCCGAGGCAGTCGACTCCTTCACCGCACTGACAGCGATGCGGAGCCCCGCAAGGAGCCCCCAAACGCAAACATGTAGCGAGCCGGAATGTGGTGTCACTCAGCATAGTGCCTATGTTGGGTGACGGTAGTGCCTGAAGCCAGAGGCCCGATTCCCATTCACCCACAGCCAGCAGGCGGGCACGCTCTGCAGTATTGGTGGACGTATTAATAAGATTATACCGTACCAACCTACAGAGCGGCTCATCCCACTGTCTCTGGGAAGACGGGTTCTCGGGCTGAACCGTATCCGGGCAAGCCACTTTCCAGGCGTTCACCGCATCGGACAAACACGGCACGTCAGAGTCAACCTGAGAAGAGGCTAAGATTTTTGTGGTTAACTCTTCGGTGCTATGGACCGAGGACAGGAACGCCGGTAAGCTTACACTAGAAATTTTGCGGACGCCGAGCCCACCAAAACGAATGGGTAGTGTGGCTTGCAGCCACGCGCGGTCGTCCAATGCCACATTTAAAATTGATGTAAGGGTACTTCGAATAATATGATCAATTTTGTCTAAAAGGTATGGCTGCTTCCATAAAGAGGAAGAGCGGAGATAATACATAAAATTTGGACCGAAACAGCAATATCTGATAAGTGTGAATGCAGAGTGTAAATTAATTTTAGAAAGTCTATCCGAAATATCGTTAAAATGTTTAATTTTATCATCGACGAATGCTGAAAAACTGTCTTCTAAAATTGGGGAACCTAGGAGGTGCAGTGAACTGTTATCCAAAACTTTAATATCTGGGGCTATTGAATTGAACTTCTGTATAGTTGATTGTCTGTCGGTATTGTCACAAAGGTAAATTTCGCATTTGGAGTTGTTGAGCTCAAGGCCGATAGATTGGAACTGCTGCTTTAGGAACTGAAAATCTTTTAGAACGGTGTCTACGTCACCTCCTAGTGTTCCATCATCTAAATACCACAGATTAAATTTTGAATTTAGTTTTTGTATTATGGGATGGATAGCTAAACTGAAAATGACTGGCCCGAGAGGATCCCCTTGTTGGCATCCGACTGCAGATTCCAAAACGTTATCTTTATATAATAATTTTGATGGGTGCCTATAGCACTGCCACATGAAACCAAAAATTTCTGGTAACTCCTTTTTTACTTCGGCCAACAAAGTGTCCCTGTTAACGGTATTGAATGCGTTCTTAACGTCAACCTTGAGGATGATCTCACCTTTCCCGGCATTTAAAAAACTGGAAAGGGCATGTACGGCAGCCTCGCAGCCCCCTTTGGATCCAAAGCCAAGCTGTAGGGGCTGGAACTTATTTGTCAAGATTTCGCCATATAATTTGCAGCAAATTTTGGCTGCCGTACGCCTGTAGGTGCACCCAACGGCAATAGGACGAATGCCGCCGTCCCTCTTGCGCAGGGCGCATAAGTGGGCCCCGTACAAGACATCGACGACGGCATCATTCACACCGCCGTTGAGCATCAAGTTAATTAGAGCCGCAAGCTCCTTCAAAAGCGACTCACCAGCTTCCCCGGCGCCTGAACTCAATAAATCTTTTAAGTGCTGAGGAGTCAGGCCGTCGAGGCCGCCGGCGGAACCACTTCTAAAGGAGCTCACGGCTGCAGTCAGCTGGGGGGCAGAAACATTAAAGAGAGTTGAATTCGGATCGGGAGGGAGGGGAGGGTCGGGAAATGTGAGACCAACCGCAGGCGCTGGATGTTTGCTCTCCAGGGCTGAAAGAGTTTCTGGAGAGTATGGCGCCACCACATCGCTACTGAAAAGTAGCCTGGCCGCTCCCCTGATGTCACCTTCACTTATTTTAGATTCTACATATGAACATAAGCCTCGTCGAGAATTTTTACTGAAATCAGGTAATTTTGGATCTAAAATAAGAGTCGAATTGTTGCAGTTGTCTTTAATTTGGTTAGTCAATGTTTTTTTAGTTGCCAAATTTTTTTGAACATGTAAAATCCTATAAGGGAAGGTGAGTAGTTGCTCCCAGGCGCTATAAGAATTCTCCTGGGTCACAAGGCGGAGACATCGCGTCAAAGCTAGAGCAACAGACCGCCTTGCGCCCCGGGGAACTCGCTTTAAAACAGGGGTAGTATTTTTTAAATTTGAAAGAGTTTTCCATAGATCCTGTTCTGAAGGTATTGTAGTTGGGGGGGGGCAAAGAGGTACACTATGAGGTTTGTGAACCTTGCCATAGTGTATCCGAAGCCCCCGTTCACCTTTAAAGAAGCGTGCCTGGGAGCAATGGGGACATCTTACCTGGACATCAAGCGATGTGGCAGGTTGACTGGCACTAATAATTCCGGCGTCGCTACAGCCGGCATTAATCATATAAAAATACGCTTACCTAAAACACTCGCACAATACACAGTAGCAAACAAAAAAAATTACATATTATTTACACTTATTTACACATATAAAAACACTAGAAAACGAAAGCAACAGGAATATAAATTATTATTTTTCCAAAAAAAAAGTCAAACTGCTGTGTCACTTCGTGACAGCTGGTGACAACTTGCCGACTGTGGCGCAGACGCGCGGGCCTAGGGCGCCGCGGCGCCGCGGCGCCGCGCGTGTGTAGCGCGGCCTCCTTGATCGTCAGATTATTGTCGTTGTCTACGTACTATCTTGGTGCAATATTTGAAATGAGCTCCTTAAATTCCGAGTTAAGCTGCAAATGCGTGCACTGGCTGGACAGGTCCACTCACATCAAATTATAAATACGTTTATTACAAGATATAATTTATGACGAAGTTTCTTGTTTGTATAAAACAGGTAAGTAGGTATGTAGTTATTCGAGTCAGAATGAATTATCACCAAATGAAACTGAAAGAGTTGGTGTTTTTTTTTCATTAAATATGTAGATACATGGATTATTTTCCGGAACTGCTTTATTTTGATAACGTAAAGCGCAGTTTAGTAATAATATTTAAATTAAATAAATAAATTTTCTTTGGCATGTCAAACTGACATCCTAAGAAAAGTTACCTAAATACTCAAATAATAATATTATAATTTTGAGTAATTATAATAAACGTCTGGCAACCTGATTTGATTCGTTTTGTTCCGTTTGTTAAACAACGGACTAAAGTTTAGTGGTAATTATTTCCTGTTGTTCAAGTTTATTTTAATTTTGAGTAAATTATTGTACCTGATATTTATTAATTACAGTCAGCACTCAAATTGCGTAACACACTTTCGATCACAATCTGATGGACTTTGAAGGCAATTCCTAATCTATAGCTTCTCATGTTTGAAAAATTCGTCTGTTTGTTCGACAATGTTGGTAACGCAATGAATGTTGTTCAATTGTTAAAATTAAAGGCATTGCCATTGATTGTGTGTTACGCAATTACCCCGCACTGTAACATCTCGTTTCTCGTGACTCTCACCCGCTTCCCGCACTTCCGCTTTAACGAACTGAAGGGCTCAAGCATCACTAAAGACCAACTAAAGACATAAGTAAATGGTATTCTCCCTCTCTGCTTGCTCCTGTTTGTGGCCGAACACACATTTTATAAGTCTTATCTTTCATTAACCTAATTACTGCATATATTTAACGTTGTTCAAGCCAGTAACAAAGGTATTTTTATGGTTCCGTACCAAAATGGTAAAAAAGGAACCCTTATGGTGTGACTCAGTCTGTCTGTCTGTCTGCCTGTCTGTCACAGCTGGATATCTCAAGAGCTACTAATGCTATCAACTTGAAATTTGGAACAGTTTTAGATGACTTTTACCCAACTATTTTGGAAATAGGAAAGAAATAAAAATATTTATATATTTTTTTGTAACAGGTGCTGAAAGGGGGTCTTAAAAATTCAAAGTGGGGCTACTTGGGCAGGTGGGGTATCATATGAAAGAGCGCTGTTAACGTTGGAACGGAACCCTCGGTGCGCGAGTCCGACTCGCTCTTGACCGGTTTTTTTACATTGTTATCCTTATTAAGGCTGCAGTCTTGCAAAATTCACTCGCGGCGAATTATTTGCGCAACTTTGTATTTTTTTTTAAACAAAAGTAATGAAATAACATGAAATATTATTATAGTACGTGAATATCCATAATATAAGTAATAGCTACTTATTTTTTTTAAATTTAATCTGGGTGGATTATGTTAGGTAAATCAAGCGTTAAATACAGCTCTTTCGAGCCAGCAACGATTCGAGTCATGTTTGTGCACTTGCATTGGGCAATACAAATTTTATTTAGAAAATCTGTTCAGCGCATAATTGTTTCCATATTCTTGTCTTCAAAATGCGCTGATTACTTTTTTCTAATTATCTTTCATTTTCTTAATTCAGATGTCACAATGTCATCGAAATTCTCTGTTTTTATCTCTTAATAAACGGTTTGTTTCATAATAAAAAAGCATCGTATGCATGTAAAAGTTGGTTAATTTAATGCCAAGAGTTCAATAAAGCAAACACTAAAAAAAATTGCACCTAAATCACCTTACTCTAACAATAATAATAATCTCAAAAGACCTCCAAAACAGAGTTTATGAACAAGAATTGCGAGGGAAATTTCTTAGTGGGTCGGAGCGTTTTGGAGGTCTTTTGAGATTATTATTATTGTTAGACTAAGGTGATTTAGATGCTATTTTTTTTAGTATTTGCTTTAGTGAACTCTTGGGATTAAACCAACCAAATCTTACATGCATACGATGCTTTGTTATTATGAAACAAACCGTTTATTAAGAGATAAAAACAGAGAATTTCGATGACATTGTGACATCTGAATTAAGAAAATGAAAGGTAATCAAAAAAAAGTAATCAGCGCATTTTGAAGACAAGAATATGGAAACAATTATGCGCTGAACAGATTTTCTAAATAAAATTTGTATTGCCCAATGCAAGTGCACAAACATAACTCGAATCGTTGTTGGCGCGAAAGAGCTGTATTTAACGCTTGATTTACCTAACATAATCCACCCAGATGAACTTAAAAAAAATAACCAGCTATTACTTATATTATGGTTATTCACGTTCAATAATAATATTTCATGTTATTTCATTACTTTTGTTTAAAAAAAAACACAAAGTTGCGCAAATAATTCGCCGCGAGTGAATTTTGCAAGACTGCAGCCTTAATAGCGATTGGTTTGTTAAGTAGGTAGTCTGATGAGTGCCTTCCACACACTGCTGTCAGCTGTGTAATATAAGTAGGTATTCGCATTTATACGCGACAGTTGCATTGGGACCTTGGTAAATCAATGTGAGTACCGCAGTTTTATTTATTTTTAATAAAATTATCGCTATTATTTTTACTGTAGGTACAGTTTGTTCACGAGCGGGTATGCGTTATTTATATAATTTAAATCGGCTTTCTTTTAGAAAACAGGAGCAATTACAATAAATCAAAATGAATAAATTGCAACCACAAGATTTTTCTCTAAAACTAGAAACAATTTGTGCAGTCAAAATGGCCACTTAATTGAATAATTACCACTGATTTAATATCGTGTCACAAAATAAAATCTTTGGAAAGGCACAAAAAGAAATATGTTTTAAATAAATTATAAAACATCTGATCTGAGGTTGAAAAACAAACAGACTAAATTATAATTTATAAAAACCGTTTGTTTTTCAACCTCGTATCTTTCTAGCTTAATTAAAAGTGTTGTCTCACTACGTACATAACCGATTAATCCAACTAGATGTGAGAAAGTTACTTTCTCATATCTTGATATCTGACTAAGACTAATTCCTTTATTTGTTATCGATGTTAACAGCAGACGAGTACAGGAAACGATTTTGTAGTATATACAGCATAATTGATTAAAGTAGACATTAGCAGACAAACGGCTCACTTTTTGTTTCGTGAACAGTTTACTAGCTTTACTTGGACTTTTAATCGTGTTCATTAAGGATGATGCGCCAGGGTAGCCCGCGAAATTCAAAATTTCTTACGTTTTTTGCAATTTGTAGGTCAGTGTGAGCTTGTAATGTTGATTAAATTATGATTCGCGGCTGTAGCTAATATGGCTTTACAGAATTATAATCATTAGAATCAGCAATACAAGTCCATAAGTTAGTATTTACCTCAAACCTCATGATTTCATGAAATCGCTAGATTTGAGGTAAATGCTAACTTATGGAGTTTGGTGATTGTCTTGTCCATCATCCTTTTAAAGTCTCTATTTATAATAAATACTTAGCCAGTGATAGCTATTTTAAACATCACGACCTACATACTTTCCGCTTGTCTCTATTTTTAAAGCCGATGATAATGCCATGCTTTAAAGATAGCCAGCTTTATGTCACAAAGTGTTGGAACTGCGAGCACTCAGCACTGAAACCCGCGAAAGACCTATAATTTCCTGGTGGCCTAGGCACCCCGAGAAAGAATCCCTCAACAATAGGAAATGACCAAATATCCACATAACATAACAATTTTTAATTTTTATGTTGTTAGGGTTCCGTACCTCAAAAGGAAAAAACGGAACCCTTATAGGATCCCTTGTTTGTCCGCCTGTCTGTCTGTCTGTCAGTCTGTCAAGACCCTTTTTCTCAGGAACGCGTGGAGGTATCAAGTTGAAATTAATATCAAATACGTAGGTCTGTGGCCCCTTGGAGTCCAAAAAAATTCAAGCTTCTAAGTTAATGCAATAATAACATACGGCCATTTATGCGACATATTTTGATACTCGCAAGTAAATCAAAACCTAGAGGGTACTTCCCGTTGTTCTAGAATCATGAAATTTGGCATGAAGCAAGGTCGTACAACACAAATAAAGGAAAAAGTCTGAAAATTGTTAATTTGTAATTCTATCACATAAAAAAAATGTTCAAGTCTGTCAGTCTGTCAAGACCCTTTTTCTCAAGGACGCGTAGAGATATCAAGTTGAAATTTATGTAAAATATGTAAATCCCTTAGAGTTCTAAAAAAATCAAGCATCTAAGTCAACGCAATAAAAAAATATGGCCATTTTTCGACACATTTTGATACTCGCAACTATCGCAAGTAAATCAAAACCTATACGGTACTTCTCGTTGACCTAGAATAATGAAATTTGGCAAGAAGCAAGGTCTCTCAGCACAAGTAAAGGAAAAAGTCCGAAAATTAGGAATTTGTAATTTTTTGGCATAAAAAAATACTTTTGGGATTCAATGTTAAGTTTCTTTTTGGGATAGGTAAATTCTTTTCAACTACGGAACCCTTCATTGTGCGTGGTCCGACACGCACTTGGTCGGTTCTTTTTTTTTAAGTTTTATAATGATTTTGAGTTTAATTTTAACTAGCTGCGCCCCGCGGTACCTGTCACCCGCGTCACAGATATATATTTGTATGACCCGCGTAGACCGGAATAAAAAGTAGCCTATGTATTAATCCAG
The DNA here is from genome assembly GCA_905163495.3 of Cosmia trapezina. Classification (NCBI taxonomy): domain Eukaryota; kingdom Metazoa; phylum Arthropoda; class Insecta; order Lepidoptera; family Noctuidae; genus Cosmia; species Cosmia trapezina. The sequence continues at coordinate 13,708,636 of LR991028.1, forward strand.
GGTAGGTATATAAGCTATCTACATACCAAATTTCATCCGAATCGGTCCAGCCGTTTGAGCGTGAAGAAGTAACAAACATACAAACGCACACACACACAAACACACCCCCAAACACATTTTAATTTTAGTTTGATTTTAATTTTACTTTTAGATGTATCTTGGTTTTTATTTTTATTAGATTTTATGTAATTTTAATTTTGGCTTAATTTTGATTTTAATTTAGAATTTGTGTCGAAAACATAACAACTCACCTAGGCGCACAATATCAATCGTCAAATAACGTTATGCTTATTACCTGTAAGAAACTGGTATACTAGTCTATAAGTATATTGGATGTATCTCATATCTTTGTATCAGTGTATTCAGTTGTTGGTGAGCCAAATAAATAAAGTAAAAATAAAACATTACATCACGCCTGTAATCCCCGAAGGGTTAGGCAGAGCTACACCCACACATTTCGGTCACAAATCCAGACTCGTAGGTCCCACCACCTGGGAAACGGACCCAGGACCTCATGCTCAGCAGTAGTTTTGCGACCACTAGACCAACGAGGCTGTCAAACGATCAAATCCGACCATCTTTAATAATATTACTGTTTATTGTTTTCTTTTCAGATAGCATGATGAGGATGCAATGGGGCGTGTTCGTAGCTGTATCATTATGGAGCGTTGTAAGCGGCCCCCTGACGAAGGCAGACGCTTCCGACGTACTTGATCCAATGGTCATTCAAGTAGAGCAAAAGGGAAATGAGAGACTTTCAGAGCCAGTTACAAAGGTAATTTACAATTTATAATTTCCTGCTTTATGAGTAACATACAAATGCAGTATGCAAGGTGTTTCAAAATTTTCCAACTCGTGTCTACCATCAGGGCTAACATGACACGCGACAATTACCTACTCACTCTCGCGTCGAAAAGATTTGTCTAATTCTGTCACTTTTCTCGCTTTCCGCCATAGCTGCCATACAAAAAACTTTTTTACAAAAAAAAAAAACACTACAAAGTGAAAAATAACTGTAATTTCGGAAGCCGGTGTTCTTGGATCTGTATTTTAGTTTTTTGCCACCGACTTCCGAAATTAAAGTTAATGTTTTTTTTCACATTTATAGTAAGAAAATTTTTCACAATATGGCGTCTGGTTGACGAAAGTGTCGAAATATTGAATCTTGATTAGGTACTGTCATGTATTTAATGACACTCACAAGATTAAGACAAATCGATTGACGTAAGAATCATCAAAATCGGCCCACGCGATTGGTCTCTAGAGTGCCACAAAGGAACAAACATACTTAGGCTAATAAACACATTAACCTCCTTTGCGTCGCGCAGTCGGGTAAAAAGAGACAATAATTAGGTTTTTTTGGTTACATTCGTTAAATATCATCAGGTATGATTCTCAGAAAGTTAGGTACTAAATGGATCATACTGGATTACATTAGAGGTCATTATGACAAGGCTTCACCAATTGACCTACTGCTCATATAACAATTTAACGAATGGAAAACAGTCCAATTTTAGCAGGACGTAGCGTTTGTATACAACTAATATATATACCTAGGTATATTTTGTCATAGTAGAATTTATTCAATTTATGTTATAGTTAAGTGGTGACTAAATAATGGATATCTTTGATTGGATTGTCGTATGCAGACTGGGGACGTCATTAGATATACGCAGTTTAATTTATTTTCGCGAGTCCGATTCGCTCTTGACCGGTTTTTCTTCTTTGTTGTGGTAGCTTTGCATATTAATATGTAACGTAATTTGATCTACTTTTGTATTGAATATAACAGTGTTATGACTAATGATACTAAATAACGTAATCGCGCCACATGGCGTTAACCCTATTCATTATTATCTTGGAAGTGCATACTACTATTAGTACTTATATATGCTATAGGTAGGTAGGTACAAATACAATAATATTAAGGTGCAATAAAATCTATTCTACATTATTGAACACTGGCTTTTGCCAGCGCACTATGGTTCGTCTAGAACATGCTAGCTGGACTGATTTTTTTTTGCGAATTTTCGTTCCTTCCGAAATTAAAGTAATTTTTCACTTTTAGTGTTTTTTTGGGAGTCGGTTGTTTTTTTTTTTGTAAAAAAATTTTATTTTTCACTTTTTAGTGGTGCCTACCCCACACAAATCTGAACACCACTCTGCAAAATAAATTAGAGCATCATCCACATAGACTAAATGGGAAAAATACGTATTAAATTATTAAAGCTAACTCAAAAGCCACTCATCAGAACTTGAAGATATTTTTATGCGACCATCTCAGGAGTATACCATTTCAAATAAAAACTTTGCAAAAACCAAATACGTCGCGCTAAGTCGTTTCAGAAGTTTGGTAGGCGTAGTTTTAGTTGACAGAGATAACGAGGCTACGAAATCTGCCTTCTGACAATCAAGGCCACAAATAACATACAACTCAAGTACCTAGCGCAATTTGAATAATTTATAGCAAGAGTGCACATGACGATTCCAATAAGCCCAAACACGGCAAGGATACATTGTTTTATTACTGAGTTCCGATGCCTACCTTCCGGCTTCTTCATCAGATCGGTCCGATGGTACCATTTTCATCAGAACCATTTATTTAAAGGTTCGTCATAGTCGCTTAACTATTAATCGAGATATCTTATCGCCACCCGTGAAATACTTATCATCGTTGAGGAGTTCCCGTGGCTTTCTGTGGTCTTCTTCATCAGTTCCACTTCACCAGATGATACTTTCTGAATGCAAACGCCTGATTTGTTGATGAAAATACCAAAATAGGTATATGTATGCCTATAATATTTAAGGAGTTCCCTCGATTCCTCATGGATCCCATCAACAGAACTAGATTTTGATAAAAATGGGACCAATCTGGAAGTATACCCTTTCAAATAAAAAAAGAATTTTTCGAATCGGTTCATAAATGACGGAGTACTGAGGTAACAAACATACAAAAAAAAAAAAAAACATACAACCGAATTGAGAACCTCCTCCTTTTTTGAAGTCGGTTAAAAAAACAACTCTAAGCAAACTGCACGTTTACAGATCAAAGCATTAGTCAGGCACATAGGAGGTAATTACAAAAAAATAGTAGATTATGCACCGAGGAGCTAAAGTTGTGTCTTGTCACGGGCGTCATATTGAATCTCGAGCGCAATGAAGGATTCGGGATTTAACTCCCGAGCGCAGCGAGGGAGGTAAGAGTTTAACTCACGAGCGAAGCGAGGGAGTTAATACAAGAATCCTGAATGCAGCGAGGGATTCAAGCTAGCCCAATGCAAAGACACCTTTAGCCCAGAGGAGGATACTCTACTTTTTACACCTACTGTGAGAAAATAATAGCCATAGTACGAAAAACAAAGTATTTATTAAATAAACAAACAGTAAGAATAACATATTTAGAACTAGTTAGTTATATGCACTTATCTACATATTAATTGAAGTTAATGGTAACATTTGAGACATTAGTCCGTGCAAAGATAAAGTTAAGTTTTTATTTGGTAGGTTTATAGATGTTGATGTGGAATTTATTTGAGTATTGCTCGTCAATGCTTCAGAATCATGTATTTGCAGAGGAGCATTTTGGGTGCTGAAAGTTGGTGAAGGTGGTGCATGAGGCTCAGGGAAAGATGGAATGTGATGGTGTGATGTTGAAGGTTGTGGTGAAAAAGAATCAGGTGACGTTTTTAAAGTGATGCTGTTACCAATTTGACAGCTTATTTTATTTTTGTTTTGTACAGAATTTTCAATGTAGCCCTCCGCTACTGTATCCGATTTCCAGCCACCATGTCGTTTTATTTGGGTTATATCTGCTCCCGCATCCGCCAACAGTGTAGCCGACGTTCGACGAAAAGAATGACCCGTATAGAGCTCGATATTTGGTAATCCTAAGTATTTGGCAATTTCCTTCGGCATGGCACTTATTTTGTTCTTCCCAATCACTTGACGGGTGCATTTTCCACTACTGAACGCTACAAAAAATCGGTTAGTGTTTATGTTAGGAGGCCGCAGAGCTTGATACTTTTCCACAACCTTTACATATGCTCCGCGGATGACAAATGACCTTTCCCTTTTGGTTTTATTGTCTGGCAACTTAATCAATAACAACTCTTCTGAGTGTTTTTCTATATCTTGGACCTTCATGTTTACCATTTCTTGACAACGACAAGCCCCATTCACTCCAATAATTAGAGCCACCTGTAACAAAAATAAAAATAAATTTTACTAACAACATACGTAAATCAAATTTCAAATCAAATCAAATTGTTTATTTATAAAAAACAGTATTGTAGTACATGGTAATTTAGGGTTGACAAATTAGTGTACCTACTAAAACTACAATTAAAATGGTGGTGAGGTGCTGCATTCCCAGCTAGGTTACAGAATAACCTGTATAAGGGAGTGCACATACGTAAATTCAGTAAGTATACATAAGCGTTCTTGTTGCTATTTGCTACCATGTTGTATTTTATTTAGTTATAAATAAAATGATGTACTTACTTTTACGGCAAGATAACTATGATCAGGAGCTTCATTTAAAAAAGTTTCAACATTCATAGGTGTGAAAACTTTCGATTTCTTTGATTGGTGACTTTCCGATTTCCTCTTTAGAAATACTAATAGCTTAGCCTATGTCTTGATATCTATATTGTGTTTCATGCTTATTGTTGACCTAAGCATTGAATAAGTACACCATAGGCTACTTGACTTCTGAGTACAAGATAAATGCTGAAAATACACTAATAGAACTGGTTCCGAAATGGACTTGACGCCTTTCGTACTTTTCCATTTTTGGAAATTGTCGTAGGCTTTTATACAAGTTTCCTTTGACTTTTCCGGCAGTAAATCATTGGAAATATTATTAGCTTCGGTTGTAATGAATTCAGGAGTACAATCACTTTCATCAGTCGACATTTTATAATACTTTGTTGATAAATTTAAAGTTTAAATGCCAAAAATTCGCGCCTTTATTGCGTCTACCAATAAGTAGCCAAGACACGATCAATTCGATTTTCTAAAAAAAAAGTCTCTTCTACGGTTTTGTCGTGTGTGTCTATTGATATCACTCTCATGGAAGTGGCGTTTGTACAGGGCTGTTAGAATGGTTTTGGATGATTGGCTGTATGCATTTTGAATTTAGACCGTCATTGCAGACGCTCGTGAAAATAGAGTATTTTTGATAAAATGTGATAAATCGACTGTAGTAGGTAGTATAGATAGGTTTTATTATTTATTTATTTATTCACAAAATCCACAGCAATCTTAGCGCAGATTACTTAAAATAAATTAACTAATGTTACAGCCAATTACTATTACGGTATTACGGCGCGGTACGGTATTTGTTATTATTAATGCCAGTTTTAATGTTATTCCATTCCTTTTAAAAAATGGTTCGTAGTTATCTAATTATTCTTACAATATTATGTCTTCGAAAACATGGCAATGATTTATGAAGAATCAGTCGTTATGGTTTTGTAGGAAATCGAGAATATCATCCACGCGTAGTAAGGGTTTCGAGAATAGCTTTCCTCATTCTGGCACCAAAGGGTGTTTGTTAGTACTATACTGCCAATTTAGCTGAGCATGTGAGATTCCAAATTCAAATCACATTATTGACCAGCGGGCCAGCGGGTCATAATGAAATCCAGTACAACATTATTGACCGGCCACTAATGACTCACTTTGGGTTAAGGTTGCTTGACATATAATTTGACTTTTTCGAGCAGGTGGTGTGAAAAGTTTATTTTATAGTTAAGTTTATATTATCTAAGTATACAGCAGTTAGATAATTAGATATAATAATACTTATAATTTACCAATTATATCTACTAACTGTGTGTACACTTAGTTAATACGATATAATTAGTAAATATATGATTATACTCTCTAATTCTCGTAATCCCTTATTTCTTCCTCTTCTGATGAATCATCAGCAGTACCTATAGTCCTGCAGCTGCATGTTAACATTGGGTGTAGGAATTTGAATAGGATTTAAAGTAGGGGCTATTATTAAATCTAACACTGCAGAAGGCAGGCTACCCGTTTTTTTTTTTTTTTGGGAACCTCTCTTAGGCTGTTTATGGGTTTTGTCTATAATAATATGAAAGAATTTTCGGCATTTTCAATAATGTATTTTGTTTAGCTAGCATTATTTTCTAGACGAACTATAGTGCAGCGGCCCTTGTGCATGTCGGAAATTATCCCACGGGAACGTACTACCATACCGGGATAAAAATAATCCTATGTCCTAATCCAGGTCACGGGTCTACCCGTGTGGCAAATTTTATCCAAATCCTTTCAGCCGTTTTAGCGTGGAAGTGTAACAAACAAACTTACTTTCGCATTTATAATATTAGCTACCGAAACTCCGCAGACGTAGGTAATGGATATATCTAAACATGACAAAATAAAAATAAAAAAAATTTGATTATTTTTTTGGGGTCTACGACCGCTGGTAGTGTTGTTACTTGAAGTAAGTATGTATACCTTTGATTTGAGAAATCTGTCTTTTTTACCCGTCTACGGCGAACCAAAAGGAGGGTTATTATTTTGACCGGTATGTATGTATGTTCATCTGTTCCCTCTTAACTTCTAAACTAATTACCATAATTTGAGAAATAAGGTATCGTTAAAAGCGTCTTGATCGTCCGCTGGTTATAAGTTATGTGACATCACATTAAATTAAATTTAGCGCCCTCTAGAGGACATAAAGCCATGAACTAAAAAAAAAAATATGATGCCGTGTTGGGTATCAAATGAAAGGGCTTAATTAGCACATTTAAAAATATAATATACTCAATATTCAATATATTTATTGCTTTGCTGTTTTTGTTTATTGTTATATTGTTAGCTGTTGCTTTGCTTGCATGCACCCGATAATTGGAAAAAATTTCTAAAATAACGCCTGATGTGAGCCAAACATATTATTATTAAATATTGTGTTTAGATATCGATCGATACCATCACGTCTGTGAAGTTTACACAAAAATAACTGATTTTAAACTGATATTTGAACTAACTGTCTGTGGTTGATGACCCCAAAAAAAAATCATCAAATTAATTTATTTTTTGCTTTATCATGTTTAGATATCGATCGGTCTGCGGAGTTTCGCTAGCTAATATAATTTTACCCTGTATATTTACGATACAACTATAAGTACTAGAAAGATTTAGGTAGTAAAATAAAGGTAAACAATCTTGATGTGACTTTTTACACAAACACATATTAAACAAATAAACTATTGATTTAGTAATCATTATTGTTGTATTTACATTGGTTTTTAGTTGCATTTTATTTTTAAACTGAGGTTTTAAAATAAAAAGATAAAAGACACATCAAGATTGTTTACCTTTATGTCACTACATAAACCTTTCTAGTATAGGTAGTCTTAGTATGTTTTACCTCTTACATCAATTTTGAACTCAATGTTTGTTTTCTACTTTAAATATTTATATGATTTCTCGCTGTTTACCTATTTGATACGGATGCTTTGTATTATTCAAAACATGGGTTTTCAAAATAATTTTTAAGTAAGTATTTTTGTTAAAATCCTAAGTAAAATTTTCATTTTGTTCTTTTAATTTTCCGCAACAAATTAGTGTTTTATGTGAGATATTAACAATAGGGTACGTACCTATTGTTTGTAATATTTAAATGCATCGTTTAAGTACAATAATTCATTTACATTATTTAGATCTACATAATCAACAATGAAATCATTTGCAGTACCTAATTGGTATCTAACTTGTTTTTATTAAAAACAAAAGAATATTTGTTAGGCACGAGCTTCTGTTTATCGAAGCATCGGATATTGTTTCACACACATATCTGTAGGTAATTATTATGTTTTTTTACGGTAGTTTATTAAAATAACACGTTAGTACAATAAACTTAGGATAAATTACGAGTAAAATTGGCCTATCGAACAGTTTCTGGCTTAAGTATATTGTAGTCATTTTGCATGTGCTTTCAACTGTAGACATATACCTAAAACAATCTGTTTTAGTTAAATAAAATCAAATCATTTGTCATAAAGTCCCGGTCTACCGAGCTCTGCTCGGGTGAAAATAGAGAAAAAGATTTTTCCCAGCTATGAAACCCAGCTAGATCGATTTTTCCCTATATACTTAACGCAACTTTCATCGAAATCGTTAGAGCCGTTTTCGAGACCGTGATTACAAATATAATTATATAATATTATATATATAAATATTGCTCATTTAATAGTATAGGATAACGTAACATCACGCCTTTAATCCCCGAAGGATTAGGCAGAGGCGTATCTATAGCAAACTCACATTTCACCAGTCCCATGTGCCTACTAGGGGGCGAGCCTACTGCCATCAACCGGGCACAAATCCAGACTCCGGGTTGCTACTGAGAAATTCCTAATTGGAAAACCCAATGATACTTTGCCCTACCTGGTAATCGAACCCAGCTCAGCAGTAGCGCTTTCGACCACTTGACTAGACCAGTCAAATCATTTCTTATTTGTGTGAATAATAACTATGGGTACCTACATGAGGAAATACATATAACAAAAGTTCTCCATATCCTCTAACAGATGTGCAAATATCAACATTTTAAATAATTAAAATATTTCATACTTTCGTCATTCTTAGTCATTCTTTTTGTTTTTTTCAATAATTTTATTAATAACTATAGCTGACCCGACAGACGTTGTCCTGTCTTACGAGTAGCTACGAATATTTTAATGTCAATGCGCGAAGTTCCCGAAGGAGCAAGCTGAGAACATTTTGAATAGGGATGATGCCTGGGTAAAAAAAAAGAAATTCTATTTAGTGCGCCAGTCAGATAATAAAAAAATATTAGACACGAATTTTTTGCTTTATCATATTAATAAAAAAATACTTAGCTGTCACGCATTAAAGTTGGGGAGTGGGGGCTCGCTACGTCACTTGTAGGTACGTATAAAACCTAGCTACGCGTGCCATATTTTAACTCAATGTATCGCCGTAATTTTTTGATTACGTAAAAAAAGAAAAAATACGTGTAAATTTTTAGGCATCATCCCTATTGTGTACGAAAACTTAATTTATATTTTAAGAATAGAACTACGATTTTCTGCTGAAGAGTAAAATACCGGAATAAATTTAAAGTAAAAAAGTCAAAAATATGAAAAAGACTTTGTTTAGGTACACAATATGAATATTTGACAACCAATACAAAAGTATGTCAATCCTTTTTCATTGTTGACATTATTCTACATTTTTATAATCTAAAATACGCCATTATCCGAATATTGTGGATATCTTGTCGATTTCAAAGCTATATTTAAATACTTGCGTACTTTAATTTGAGGGGAGAGTTTACCGTATCGACGGGATGAACATTAAATGTTTGACAGTTACGAAACCCAATGAACATTTTTCTATCCGGGACGGAGACAACAAATCAAAAACCATGAAAATCGGTCCGGCCGTTCTCGAGTTATAAATGTTCGAAGTCGAACAAACCCGACTTTGTTTTATATATAGAACAAAATATCTTACTATTTCTAATTCGAAATGCATTTTTTATTTTTGATTAAGTATTTATTTTTTACCAAGTGTTACCTATTTATATTTCGAATTACAGAGTTAGATATCGTACAAAGCACCCCACGCTTTTTTTTACAATGAAATTAATTTTCTCTTTAATCACTTTACCTCACAAGTAAAGGAAAAAGTCCGAAAATCGTTAACTTGTAATTATTATCGCATAAAAAATATTTTATTGGGAAGGTTTTAAATTATGTAAATAAAAATAATAAAGTGAGTTAGCGTCTTCGGACGCTAATTCAATTTATTATTTTTATTTATAGACAGACGCTTATTATGAATAAGAAACTCAAAATTGTGCAATAACTTTCATTTCGATGAAAGTTTTTTCACAATTTTGAGTTCATTTCTTTTGAAGTCGTTTTAATTTTTTTTAAATTACTTTCTTATTCATAATATGCGTCTGTCTATAAATCTAGACATAGGTACGGTCGGTAAGTGTGTGTCAGACCACGCACAATGGAGGGTTCCGTAGTTGAAAATAATTTAGTAGGTAGTTGTAAAACTAGAAATCCCAAAAGATTTTTTTATGCGATAAAATTATAAATTAACGACTTACGGACTTTTTCCTTTACTTGTGCTGTGAGACCTTCTTCGTGCTAATTTCATGGTTCTAGGTCAGCGGGAAGTCCGCTTTTATGATTTACTTGCGAGTATCAAACTATAATGTCGCATTTACCTATGGCCGTTTTTAGAAGCTTGATTTTTTTGGAGCTCCAAGAGATCATAGACATACGTATTTGATATTAATTTCAACTTGATACCTCCACGCGTTCCTGAGAAAAAGGTTATTGACAGACTGACTCACAGACAGACAGACAAACGGACAACAAGTGATCCTTTAAGGGTTCCGTTTTTGCTTTTTGAGGTACGGAACCCTAAAAACAAAAAGATCAAGTCAAATAAATGTGTTTATTATGAAAATAATATCAATTCCAATGTTTCCTCAAATCACAGGACACAGAACAAGCAAGCCGGAACATCAGTATAATTGGAAACGACTTCATGGTCGATGGCAAGCCGCTGCGCATCGTGTCGGGATCGCTGCACTACTTCAGAGTGCCTGCCCCGTACTGGAGAGACCGTCTGCGGAAGATGAAAGCTGCAGGACTTAACTCCGTTGCCACGTAAGAAATTTTTGCAGTTTAGATTTTATCATTAGGTACCATGCCCTTATAAGCACGTTTTTTCTTTCACACAATTTTCGTATTAACAGTCATCTCAGAATTTACTTTTCTCCCAGCCTAACATCTGCTACCACAATTCATTTTTAGGGTTCCGTACCAAAATGGTAAAAAAGGAACCCTTATGGTCTGACTCAGTCTGTCTGTCTGTCTATCTGTCTGTCTGTCTGTCCGTCTGTCTGTCTATCTGTATGTCTGTCACAGCTGGATATCTCCGGAACTACTGATGCTATCAACTTGAAATTTGGAATAGTTTTAGATGACGTTTACCCAACTATTTTGCAAATAAGAAATAAATAAAAATATTTATATTTTTTTTTGCAACAGGGACTGAAAGGGGGTCTTAAAAATTTAAAGTTGGTCTACTAGGGCATGTGGGGTATCATAAGAAAGAACGCTGTTTGCACATTCTCAAACTATTTTCAATTTTTTTTTAGGCCGCATAGTTTTCGACTTTTGATGAAAAATGTAAAAAAAAATACCGTTCCCCCCTTATCTCCGAAGTTTGCAAATACAAAAATCTGAAATTATTCTATGTGATAGAAGTTTATGTAAAGATTACAGGAAAAATTAATTAGCACACTAGCACACACACAGGAAAAATTAATTAGCACATTAACGATGAATCTAAGTAGCACACTTTTTCAGAAATCGGAACGATACCCTCGGTGCGCGAGCCCGACTCGCTCTTGACCTGTTTTTTTTATGGTCTGTCTCTTATCGTATAATAAAGTCATCTACACAAACATGTCTATCTTTCTATAGCAAATAGCAGCCTCTAAATTCCCTAGACTAAAGCTTGTTAATTGATTGAAGAAACCAACATTTTTACTATCTTTTTAGCGTAGTAAGTACAATACGGCCGACGTATCTTGGCGAGTCTTAGAACTTCGCGCAGAAGGGCGCAGCCTTCTAACATTTTTTAGGAACCAAATGGCGACATGAGACGAGTGTGAGTGAGAGAATATGCGCAAAAGTTCGCCAAGATATGTCGATCGTAGTGTACCTATGTAAGCTATACTTCTTTCAACACGGCCTTCCTGATAAATATTGTTTTTTGTCGTCCTTTAGATACGTAGAGTGGAGCTTCCACGAGCCTGAGGAACGACAATACTCATTCGAAGGCGACCGCGATATCGTCGAATTCATCCGCATAGCGGCAGAGGAAGGCCTGTATGTCCTGCTTCGAGTCGGCCCCTACATCTGCGCTGAAAGGGACCTGGTCAGTGACCATAAATCTTTGACAATTTAATTAGTGTTTTTTCTAGCGATGTTGTAGCTTACATTTTAGTAGGTAAGTATCACAAATGGAATTCCACAACATTAATTTTATTACCTCAAAGTATAATTTTATTATATTACTGACACTTTAAATTATCGTGTTAGTTATCCAATTATTTGATTAAAATTATTTGTCTCTCTTGTTTATAACTTCTTGTTCAACTTAGTTGGTTTTTACTGCATTCTGTTTTTGCTATAAATCAAATCGAAATCGTTTAGTTGCATAAAATGAGGTGGGTACAAAGATGTTAGGTACTTACTTACTATACTTATAAAACTATCGTGTTAGGTATGTTGTATTTGCATCTCATGAAGTGCCTAAGTATCTCTTTTCGATCTTAATAATTATAGATAGTAGCTTCTGCCCGCGACTTCGTCCGCGTGAAATTTCTTGTTCCCCCGACCCACCCCCCATCGCATCGCCTGCCCGAGCTAGAACTTCATTTTCGCTTAATGTTCTTTTTTACTTTTATTTATTTTTTCTCGGCTTCTAATGGTCCTAGCGTGATGCTAAATAGCCTATAGCTTTCCTCAAGAACTGGGCTATAAAATGCAAAAAGAATTTTTCAAATTTGACAGGTAGTTCCAGAGATTAGCGCGTTGAAACATACCTACAAATAAACAAACAAACTGTTCAGCTTTATTATTAGTACTCGTATAGATATGATTACCATTAAAAAAGTTTTTGTGAGCCAACCTTAAAAGATAGGCTATCGTGGACTTTTTTTGAAAATTCCGTTATAAATGATTGTTGTGTAACTTTAACCGTTTACGCAGCGCACGCAATGGGAGCTCTCAAAAGGAATAAATTTTCCCCGTTTTATCAACATTTTTCATTGATGCTGCGCTCTTATTGGTTATAGCGTGATGTTATATAGCCTTCCTCGTTAAATAGGCTATCTAACACTAAAATAATTTTTCAATTCGAACCAGTAGTTCTTGAGATTAGCGCGTCCAACCAAACAAACAAACTCTTCAGCTTTTTATTAATTAGTAGGTATACTTAGATTAGTATAGATTTAAGATCGGTTCCTTAATTTAGTCAAAATTAGCTATGGCTATAAATTACGTAAGTAGGTACTATTAGATGACACCACATGATCAGATCACGTGAGCCTTAGGAAGTTTTGGAATAGAAAGACTGTCTGTTTCTATTCCAAAACTTCCTACTGCTCTCGTGATTAATACTTTTCGTGAAATAAAGAGAATTAGCAATTAAAAGTGGTTACATAAACACTGTAAAGTAAACAACCGTATTACTCCTAGGTAACTTTAGAAAGTTATTAGGCATTTTGAGCAGTGTTACTAAGGGGTCCAGTGTTCAACATGCCTGAAGGATAGGTACTTACCTAAGTACTTACATAACCTGCTTGTGTTTATAAGAATCAGAATCAGAACTCATTTATTGCAAAGAATATTATAGTTCAAGAGATCTAAATAATGTTCGCCTATTCGTAATATTCGTATCAACCTAAACCTGTATTCTTCTTAGCCTATCGATGGCAAAAAATTCATGTAACATGTTTGGCCCAAAATTTTTAGCTACGTGAATTAAGCAGTCACTGCATTGATGCAGTCAAGGTCATTAAGTCCACAGATAACAGGGCATGAGGCGCAAGATGGAAGGTGGGTCATTGTGGAACATACAGTAATCCCCAGTCGACCGCCATCTTATAATATTTTCTAAAGATTTTTTTTTTCGCAATGCAATCGGTTTTAAATACTTGTACAGTGGGCTGTAGAGGTGGGCGTTGAATCAATAAACTGTTTTTTTTAACGACTTTTCATTGGTCAACGGGTTAACTGTTAATCATTAATGAAAAAACACGTTGAAAATATTAGCTGTCAGTTTACGTCAACGCACTCAACGCATTATTTCAATATTATTTTATTCATTTCTGTGAATTTAGTCTCCTTCGGAAATATTCGTTACTTTAAAAATTAATTATGTATATACAATCAGATGATCTTTTAAGTACGCCTGGATACTATTTTTACCCAGCCAGTCCTAAGCCTGGAATAAGTACGAAGAAAAGGTCATTGCATTGCAGTCCAGTTCAATAAAAAAAAACTTACTTCTTATCAAATCTCAACCTTTTTTTTTTTTTATTTTTTTTTTTTTGAGGGTTGGAAATCATCAAATAACTTCTCCCGCTCTGGGTGGAGCGGAAGGGCGTGTCAGACTTTTACTGACTAAAACCCACCCGTGTTCCTTCAGTTGCCTATGCCAGGGCCGCGGTAACCCCTTCGGACAATCCGCGACCCCAGCGGCGTCGGCCCTATTGGGCCCCGTCACTTGCTGACATCTCTTTGAGGCGCGCGTGGAGCACAACGCGCCGTCGACTCGGGCCTGGGGGCCTACTCCCTCAGTCCGTCCGTCTTCCCGTCCGTCCATTCATCCGTCCGTCTGACATTACGATCCATCAAAACCAGGGTAAAAGTTAAATTTTTCGGACGGGCAACAACACATCGGGAGTAGGGACAACTGGCAAATCATGTTGTCATTCATACTTCGTTCGGGCCCCGAACCAATCATCCATCCGTAGGTGATACGGAGTAAGAAACGCCCGTAACGAAGGCCGAAACTACGGGCTTCGTGCTTAGGGAGTAGGCCCCCTGGTCCTTACCGGACGGCGAGCTACCCGCTGCTCACCGTCCGCAGGCCCGCGCCTACGGTGGCCGGAAATCGCCCCGCGATTCGCGATTCCCGCCGCCCAGGGCGTCTCCTGCGGCGACTGAGGGCGTGAGGCTGCCTCTCCCTCACGCGTTCCGCCTCCTCCTTCGCGAGCATCACTGCTTCGCAATCAAATCTCAACCTAAACTGCAACAAAGTTGTTATTTTATGCGTATTCGTTCGTATCGTAAACGTTGACACAATAAATTGACGATTATCGGTAACGATTGAATCATTGAAATTTTAACCTGTTATTTATTAACAGTTTTTTTTAAGCCGTTGACCATTAATGTTTAACAGTTAAATTACATTAACTCAAAAACCGTCAATGACCCATCTCTAGTGGGCTGCATCAATTGGGTACCCCAGTTGTACTAAAATTAACTTTGCTACAACTTTGCAATTCAAACAATACATCCTTAAGAATAATACAAAAAGTGTTTCTAATGCCCGGACGAGATTCGAACCATCGACTCATTGGTTATACAATGATTACCGCTAGCTCTTACCAACTAAGCCAGTTAGGTAGTTACTATCTCAACGAATTATCAATCTACTTGGCGTTATAACTCTGTTCATTGCGATTTCATAGACAGAGGTCTATGAAATCGCAGTGAATGAATAGTTTGTTATTAGAGGGTAGTTATGCATACATTTTACTAATGAAGCGCATTTGTCTTGGAACCCATTTGTCTCAGTTGGCAAAATATGTCTAATAAGGTAACTGTAAATTATCAAATCAAATTATTGTAAAATATAAATCATTGTAGTTTTGTTACATATCAATAAAAAATATTATTCAATGATTATTACAGTATTTTATTTTTCATCATTTTTAAATTCTTTAGAAATATTACTAAAATAAAGTTAAAATAAATAAAAAAAACAAAATAAAAAAATACAGTTAAAAAATACAAAAAAAATCTTCTTAAAACACTATTTATTGAAAATGTTCTATTTTCTTAGTTTTTTACATGCTAAAATCTAACAGACTTAAAAAAAAATAATATGTACAAGTATAATACAAAAAGGAGGATTTTTCGATGCCCCATGATTTCCCATCATAGGGCATCGAAAAATTCATCCGCATCACTGTCGAAAGGAAAGGTGCCCAAAAGGCTGGCAGCATTGCCACGTTGTATGGCAATGCTAATTCTTTGTCCAAAAAATAGGCCAGCCCTTTGGTCACGTGTAGAGTCGACCAACCGTTTGGCGATGTCCCGAAAAACCAAAAGGGCACTCGGACCCCATGGCCCTAGTGTTTCAACCCCAAACGGCTCGAACATATGAGTCCCAATAAGATTGGAGTATTTGCGCCGTTTGAGGTTTTCCGCACCTGCAGCAGCTGCCCCAGCACAGCCTACCGTGCTAAGAAGATTCTTAAAATAGAAAAATACTTTATATTAAAAAAAAATATATAATGCATGACAAAAAGCAATTCGTGCTTAAGATTTGAACCTCCAACCTTATGCACGGCAAGCGGTCTTGAAACCTCTGGTCTATTTAGACGTTGAATAATTCTTGGTAAATATCAACCCTATTATTGCTTGTCGTTATACGCAATATTAGAAGTATTAAAGTTTTATTGAAAAAGACAATAACAAAACAGACTTAACACGTTGAACGCCAGACTGAAAACCATGTTTAGCCCAGTGGGCCGCGGCGGACACCATGTGACCGCCAGTATAGATAGCGGGTCCAGGCGGCCGCGTCGGACACCACGTGTCCGCATGCCCTCGATCACTTCAGAAGCCTGTAGGCGGCCGACGGGCAGCGTTTCGACTGTTTTTACTAAGGCAAGTGACCCGCGGGCCCCCAAGGCCAACCTGGCCTCTTGGCACAAAAAAATCGAGAGGATTTAGATTTTATGGGCTTTTCAACAAGTTGTTTCCAAAATGTTGTAGGTAGATAAAGTAAGTAATTTAAATCATTCGATTGACATTATTTTTTATAGGTAGACATTAATTTTTAGACTTTTTAAGAAACTGTAGTCATTAAAATGTTAATCTTTTCAGTCAAGTACGTATCTAATAAGTAGGTAATGGGTTCAGTAGGTAATTTACGAAAAAAAAAAATTAAAGTTATAATATTTGGACATTATGTTTATTATAGAAAGAAATCAATATTTTATGGAAAATAGGTAACTACCATACATAATTATGTATTTTTTTTGCAACAGAGACTGAAAGGGGGTCTTAAAAATTCGAAGTGGGGTTACTAGGGAATGTGGGGTATCATATGAAAGAGCGCTAGTTGAACATTCTCAAACATTTTTTTTCTTTTTTCAGGCCGCATAGTTTTCGACTTTTTATGAAAAATGTAAAAAAAATACCATTCGTACCCTTATCTCCGAATTTTGTATAAAAAAAAAACTTGAGAGGTGTCAAGGGACACCCGGATGGAACGAAGGTCCTTTCGATTAATTAGTGAAGGAATTGTAACAAAATTTTATTTTTATACTTATCATCATCATCATCATCATCATCATCATCATCATCATCATCATCATCATCATCATCATCATCATCATCATCATCATCATCATCATCATCATCATCATCATCATCATCATCATCATCATCATCATCATCATCATCATCATCATCATCACCGTCACCATCATCATCATCATCACCGTCACCGTCACCATCATCATCATCATCACCGTCACCATCACCATCATCATCATCATCATCATCATCATCATCATCATCATCATCATCATCATCATCATCATCATCACCATCATCATCATCATCATCATCATCATCATCATCATCATCATCATCATCATCATCATCGCGACACCACACTGTTCAATGCGAAATAGAAATGAAAATATCTGGCTTGTTTTCTATAAGAGAGAGAGAGAGAGAGAGAGACAGACAGAGAAACTACTACAGCAAAAACATCTACATATAGCTTACTATAGCAAAAAGTGTCGTGACAACTTTTCGTGAGACTTTTTTCCGTCTAGCCCCCTTTCACAACGCGCGATAAGGAACTTCGTTCCAAAAAATCTGAAATTATACTATTTCATAGAAGTTTATGTATAGATTACAGGAAAAATAAAACGATGTCTCTAAATAGCACAGTTTTTCAGAAATTATCAAAAAAATATTATATATAAATGTTGGTACGGAACCCTCCTCGGTGCGCGAGTCCGAGTCGCTCTTGACCGGTTATTTTTACATAAAAATCTTCAGAAATCAGTCAATAAAACCTATAAATCTTCATATATATATATATCAGTATAGGCTCGAGGGTGCGGGCTGCGCAGCGCGGTGGGAGCCGACAGCGTGACCCGCGCCGCTCCCGCGTAAGGAAAGACGGTTGGACGTTCTCGCAGGCCGCGACGGTCACTGGTGTCTACCATTTGACATCTCGGAAAATAATGAGTAAAACGCTGTTTCTGTAAGTCGCCCATTATTTTTGAGTTAATTCCTGACAATATTTGCAAAAAAACACCTCGGCGGTTTTTGAACGATTCTCGATTTATCGGTGCGGGCGGCCCCTGGCGAAAGTATGCTGTCGGACACATGGTGTCCGTTATTGCAGTCAACGTGTTAAGTAAAAATAAATACTAACATAAACTTATTTATTCACAAAAACAATACATTAATTATAATAAAATGTTTTTGCAAAATACAAAAACCAAATTCGGACTATCGCGGATTTGAACCCACATGTCTTTTGAGGGGTACCCAATTGATGCAGCCGACTGTACCTACCTACTTACTCATACCAGCCAGGTTGCGGGGTCAGACGGCAATCGCACCGTGTCAAAATTTGCATTGATTTATGAAGTCTAGAGATCGAATAATCGGATGCGTTACCTAAAGTTAGTAAATTATGGAAGAGGCTTCTTTATTTTTTTTTTAATTAATGTAATTGCCGGGATTCCAGAAAATGCGGGAATACATTCCCGCATTTTCTGGAATCCCTGGAGTACAACTAATCGGATACATGGTATGGAAACGACTTCTTGTAACATATGTGGTTTTATTTATTTAAAAATACCGGGAAATCAGGATCACATAAATATTCCGTGTGTGGTGTACACGTGGGGTGTACACGTGGTCCCCGCGAGAAATACAAAGCTGCCGAATTAAAATGGTTGTCCCTGGAAGATACCATCACAATATCGGTGGGGTTGTTTTTATGGTTTTCGAGGGTGTTAAAGCCGATAGTGACGATAAAATGTAAATCCCAGATGGCGGCTGCGAACATATTAAAATTTTTCGTCATGGGTGTCGTTTTCATGGTTTTCGAGGGTGTTAAAGCCGCCATCTTGGATTTACGTTTTAACGCCACTATCGGCTTTAACACCCTCGAAAACCATGAAACGACAACCATGACCAAAAATTTGAAAATATTCTCAGCCGCCATCTTGGATTTACATTCTCAGCACTCTGAAAACATGAAAAACAATCAGATGTTTCATACAAAAGTTCAATACCTACTCGACCAAAATGAATGAAACAGCAAATTTTTTTTCGTGATTTACGGGTTGATCCCTTAGCGAATGCTGTTCATGAGTAGAACACCCTGTGAAAACTTTGCTAAAGATAAAAAATTGTCCTCTAACAGTCAATAAATACTATTTAACAATTTCGGAACGCGAGATTTTGACGATCGATTCAAAAGTGCTTTCCCTGTTAGCCAAAACCTAAACATAAGTAAATAATACATTCGATTCTATAATTAGATCTCTAAATTTCTGAATCCCGGAATCCCGGGATTTTTGTGATACAAAAGTTCAATCCATGTTAGCCAACACCTGAACGTAAGTACCTAAACATACATTCGATTCCAAAATCAGAACTTAAAATTTGTCGTTCCGGAATGTCGGGATTTTTTCGATACAAAAGTGTGATCCATATACGCTCGATTCTATAATCAGAAAATAGATCGGTCCCGGAATTCTGGGATTTTTTGATCCAAAAGCCCATTCCATACTTAGCAAACACCTCATGCCTCAACTTTAGGTACCTACCTAAATATGCAACCGATTATCCGATTTCTAATATAAACTGAAAAGACTAGACATTGTCTGCAACTCTCTGTCAATAAATTAAGTTTTTTGGCTTTTACATGACTGATTTAATCTTTAATCATTATCATCGATTTCTATTATGAGCGCATGCAAATTCAATCGCACTCGTAAGAAAGATTTATTCCGCTCTAATACCAACAAACTAATACACTGGTATTTGTTTGAACTTGTATTTATTACCACTACTTTTCATTACTTATAAATATAGGGCTTACTTACTCTTTGTTTATAGGGCGGTTTCCCGTATTGGCTGCTCGGCAAATATCCATACATTAGATTACGGTCCACTGACAAAGGTGAGTAAATTATCGATCAATAATGTTAAATGTGTGAAGTTATTGATGTCATGTTGTATTATACTTTCTCTCGCTGTTTTTATTATATGCTTTTTATTAAATTTCGCAGATTACATGGCAGAGTCCGAGATATGGCTAAACAAATTCTTCGAGCAAACGTCTTCGTTACTGTATGGGAACGGAGGACCTGTAATTTTAGTTCAGGTAAATTAGAAGTTATTTGTTTCTCAGGCCGTTTACCTACTCTTGTTTATAATGAACTAATGATTGGTTTTAAGGGTGTTTCTCAATTTTCATGCATATTACGCGTCCAGGTTAAAAATCTTTATTTATTAATTAAAAATCTGTATTCCTTATTAAGGAAACCAAACATAATCAAGTTGTGCTTACATGCATGGGACATTTACAGGTCAAAACAACACAATGATTAAATTATAAATAAAAAACTTAATGTATTGTCATTTTCTTCGGTGTCCATTTCCTAATTTCCCGGTATTATTGAGTGAGTATTTATGATAATAATTATTCAACAGCTAATTATCATTTCTAATAAGTACCTTCGTGGTTTAGAATATGCATGAAGTTCGTAATGTTGATATTATTTAAGCAAAAATAATCAATGTCTCAAACCTCATTACCTTCTTCCTCACTGCCTTTGTTTACCGTCGTTTTTTTTCTATGTAATTTCTTTGTTATCCGTAGAAATGAGGTATAAATCACAAAATCTTGAAAGTTTATCTATATATTAATGATATAAGAAAAAAAAACAACGTTATTCGTCAATTAATCTGAAATTTAGAAATATGCACGAAAATTGAGAAATGCCTTAACTTCATTCTGCGTTTGCTATAAAGTACAACATGATCCACAGGCGTGCTTTTGACTGAGTTCATTTGCCTTTTTTGTATCGCTTCAATGTATTATTAACAGTTCAATGAACAAAGCACCACGAACTCTTACAAACGTCCATACCGAGAAATCTTTGAACTTTGACCGCTTTCGCCAAGTTATCTACATTTTTAATCAGTCGCCCCAAAGAGAAATTAAGAATTAGAACTTTTATTGAAAACTGTTAACATTGACCGTTTATGAATTAAGATTTTTGTTGTTGGTACAGGGGAAAGGAAGGTAAGACCGACCCTGCAGGTACAAAGTTCCACCTTCATAATTTTGAAAGGAATAACGCTAGCTCTAAATGAATTTTGCCAAGAGAAAGCTCTTCTTGCCCTCGCTCGTGGTCAGCGTAAGTTCAACGCTGCTGTCCACTTGAGCACTGCTTTTGCAAGGATAGGTTTTGAAAAAAGATACATTGCTCTTGCGCTGGCTGTGACGAAGGTGCATGATGAGGTTCTCTGTGAACAAAATGTTCTGACCGCTTTTTTATGCTAGTCAATTTTGCCTTCCTGTGTGCTCCGTTGTCCCTCACTTATGAAGGCAAAACCGACGAATTTAAGCTTTTATAAATCATTTCTAATATATCATAATTATGTATGAATATATGTATTTGATACATAATTAGCAAGTAGCGTAGAGTAAATGTTGTTGATTAATTTTACTCTCGAAAATGTTGAAGAAAATGAATAGTTTTTTTTTGTACATTAGTTCATGCATAGGTAGTTCGTTCTGCCTTCCCTTCCCCTACCTAGATTGAAACACCGACCTTCTTAATGAATCGTGTTCTATTCCATGTAGGTAGAAAACGAGTACGGGAGCTATGGCAACAACCAGGAGTACCGAGTGCAAGTCCGTGACATGATACACAAGCACGTTGGCTCTAACGCCATCCTCTATACCACTGACGGGAATTCAATCTCCTTCTTCAGAGGCGGAGCAATTCCTAACACTCTCACTACCATCGACTTCAATGCTTACTCAGGTGGGTAAACTATTTATTTTATTGCATATATATGTCGGAGATTCAAACGGATTAGCGTCCACGTGCTCGATGTTGGTGTCCGCCATGTTGCTTCTTTATCAATCAGTGCGCACGACCGACGCAGGCGCTGTCTCAGGAGCAACTGAGCCACAGATAACTATATATAAGTCAGAACTGAGCTCGAAACTAGACGAACGCACTACTGATAGATACAAGGTTGACACTGACAGCTTCGACATTGCCAACCCCGACTCAAACTACTGACTCAATGACAGCTGTTATCGATTTGATTAATCGATTAAGGTATCTCAAACTCGAATAGATGGCGCTTCTAGTACGTAAACAAGCCTTTTACTTGACTCCTCCGACATATACTAATGTAGTGGGCTGCAATATTGTTATTATTTTGTATTATCTTTTCTCTGTTCCAACACATATTGTAGCTGTTTATTGTCCCTGAATAAAATAAAATAAAATCTACACATATTTAACTTAAAACATTTTTTTTAGATAAGTAGGTAGGGTCTTAGTTTACAGAATTACAATGCTACGACTTGTATACCCACATTGATGGCCTAACTTACCGAAAATCAAATCAATCTGCCTATCGTTTTCCCAACTCTGCTGGGGTCGACTTACAGTCTAACCGGATGCAGCTGAATACAAGTATTTTACATGAAGCTGACCTCCACAATCCAGTTACTGGGTAACACGTTACCCCTAGGTAAGACTGGTTGTCCAGACTTTTGGGCATCTGGCTACCCTACTGACAGAGATCTACAAATTAATGTAACGGATGGGCACCCACACGAACCATCTGGGGCAAGCGTTGCTTAACCTGCGATCGACCCGTACGGCTGTTATAATTTAGCCACGAGCCCCTCTAACTAACTTACCGAAAAACTAACTTACCGTCCAACTTACCAAAAAACTCACTTACCTTCCAACATATCGAACAACTAGGTTACCGTCCAACATATCGAACAACTCACTTACCGTCCAACTTACCGAAAAATACCTTAAAAATACCTACCTTAACCTAAAAACATATTTTTATGATCAAAATCTTGTTATAAGTAAGGTTAAAAAAAATATAAAATCAACATGATCACACGCCCCGACCGACCTAGCCTTTTCCCAATGTTGGGATCGCCTTACAGTCTAACCAGATTCAGCTGAATACTATAAAATCATTTTTTTATTACCTTTAAAATCGATTTTTATAGAAGTTGAACCTGAAATTCTTCTAAAGCACGTACCTACCTATTACCTATTTCATAAAATAACTTCGGTATCGTTCGTTCGTTCGTTCATCCTCTGACTTATTTAAGTATTTATTAATTTTAAAATTTTGGAAAACGTACAGCTAGGCAATGTACAATAGTGCATTTGTTAATATGTTTAACACGAATACGACCAATTACAAGTTTCCATCACTACTAAGTAAACATATAATGATGAGTTAATGGGTGACAGTGTTATTTGTTTTTTGTACTTAAACTAGACTATTTTTTTTCATATATTTAGATGTGAACAAATCGTTCGAGGAACTGCGCCGGTTCATGCCGGAGGGTCCTCTGATGAACTCGGAGTTCTACACGGGCTGGCTCACCCACTGGGGCGAGAGCTTCGCCACCACCAGCGCCGAGTCGGTGGTCTCCACGCTTGGCCAGATCCTCGACTACGGAGCCAGCGTCAACTTCTATATGTTCTTTGGAGGCAGCAATTTTGAATATACTGCAGGTATGTTTTTTGATTTGTACTTTTTCTATGTAGAAGCGCTGCGCAGCGCTTTGTGCTTCAAGCGTGGTTATTACGAACTATGCTCGTGCCTTTCTCTGTATGGGAAGAGGAATTTGCTCTGCAGTGGGGCCATAATAGGCTGGTTATATTATTATTTCAGTTTATACACAAATCATTTACATACATCTATATATATAAAACAAAGTCGGGTTTGTTCGAACACTTATAACTCGAGAACTACAGGACCAATTTTCATGGTTTTTGATTTGTTGTATTTGTCTCCGTCCCGAATAGTAGAATAACTATTAAAAACATAGGAAAATTCACAAAAAAATATGAAGAAAATTCATTTTCTCATACATGAAAGGGCAGGGCAATGTCTGTCGGGAAACTTTCATACTTTTTAGAATTCCAAATTCAAATTCATTTTATAATCAGTTGTTCATTTGTTTTGCTGCCGTTCGATTTATTGAATTTTTGACAGGTCGTCTGGCGGGTCAGCTACTTATGTAGTATTCTAAAATAAAAATCAATTGCCGAATGTATGTAGGTACGCGCATCACTTCAGAACGGATTGCACGTATTTGGCTAATTCTTTTTTGTTGTATTTGTAATTGTTAGGACAAAGTTTGTATGAAAGAAACTTCTACACAGTTTATTGTTATAACGTCAATTTACTAACACTACTGTACTAAATATGTGGAGATTTGATACAAGTAACAACCTCAGATTTTATAGGCCTACGGTAACAACCTACTATCCCAATTTATTTTGGGTCTGCGCAACATGTCCCTTTCTTCCATACTTCTCTATTAGTCGTCATCTCGGTAGTCACCCCCTTTATAACCATATCATCTTTCACACAGTCCATCCATCGTTTCTTGATCTTCCCCTACTCATATAGCCATTGACATTCATACTCAAAACAATTTTTTTTTTCAAAATAATTGGGTCCAATTAATCATTTTCATGTTCTTGACTTTTTACTAAGTATAAATTTATTCCGGTATTTTACTTTTCAGCAAAAAATCTTAGGTTCATTCTTAAAATATAAATTAAGTTTTCCTAAACAATTCAAAACGTACTCAGCTTGCGCCTTCAGGAACTTCGCGCGTTTACATTAGAATATTCATAGCTAAGACAGGACAACGTCTGTCGGGTCAGCTAGTTTTTATATAAAACGAATTTTTTTTTTATTACCCATCGGCATCAGGAGCAGGGTACAAGCTATAATATCGGTGGTCAGGGCTTTGTTATCATTATTATTCATTATTACTTCTGTGCGGACTTGTGCCACTAGGGCCAGGGGTCGGCAACCTGCGGCTCGCGAGCCGCATGCGGCACTTTCGATGTAAAGTTGCGGCTCTCCAGTTCCATACGCCAAAATTAATTATTTTAGTTTAGTATCAAAACCCGCGAGTTGAGGCACTTGTATTCGGCGCATGGAATAGTCTTTCAGAATGCTACAGTGAAGTGAAGAACAACTTCTTCATCTCACTGGAGCATTCTGGAAGACCCGTGAAGATGTTCGTGCGAGCAAGCGTTCGCTTGCATGAATATATTAAAAAGTAAAGTAAGAAGCCAACTAACAAATAAAAATCGTGCTTAAAACTTAAAACAACAAGTTGAGACCCAGATTTAACCGCACTTTCAAAGGGCATGCAAAGCTAATGCTAAAATATTTTGAAAAAAATATATAATTGATGTAACTATATATTATTTAATAACTATAGTTATATTATTGCATTAATTATTTTATTATTCTAGCAGCTAGTTAAAATACCTACTTTAAGTTTTATGCTAAAAACATTTACTTATTTATGAATAAATATTATTTCATATTTGAAGTCGTTTAAATTTTAAATCAAATATGTATAAGCAAATACTATTATTTATATTGAAACGAAAAATTTTTGTGGCTCTTTAAAAACTGGGAAATATTGTAAATTGTAACTTTTGGCTCTTCCGTCTGAAAAGGTTGCCGACCCCTGCACTAGGCAATTTAAAAAAACTTTCTGGAAATCTTTCTCGATCCCGAGTTCAGTAATAGACAAAATCTGGTAAGTAAATACAGTTACGATGGAAGGTGATATCGAGCATCAAACTAAATATTATGAAACTGTCCACGGAAGTAACAAAATCTCAAATGTATTGAAACCTCTTTTTTTATTTTTACAGGAGCCAACTACCTGGGCACCTACCAGCCGGACATCACTTCATATGACTACGATTCGCCTCTGTCGGAGGCCGGGGACCCCACTCCCAAATATTTCCTCATTAGAGACAAATTGAAGCAGGTAATCTATATAGGTATCTAAACATCTTTAGGTACAGCTAAGTACTCATTAACCAAAAAATTGCTTTTAGGGAAAACTTTTTATACACCTGATCAAATAGAGATATACCTGTAAATATTTTGCAGGTGTGCCTTGCCTGATAAATAACTTGAAATGGTCTAGCTTGGGTTCTTGAATTTTTTTTAATCGTTGGCAAAGGAATAGAGTGGTTTGTGGCTAAGTAATAAAAAACCGCTCGGGTCGATCGATCAGGTTAAGCTACGCTTTCCGTGGTTGGTCCGTGGATGGGTGACCATCTTTACCTACCGAGACTTGGTCTCGCCTGTCATTCGTAGATCTTTGATCGGTACGGGTCGTCAGAAGCCCGAAAGTCTGACAACCAGTCTTACCAAGGCATATCGTATTACCCAGTAACTGGGTTGCAGGGTCAGATAGGCAGTCGCTCCATGTAAAATACTGGTATTCAGCTGCATCCGGTTAGACTGGAAGCCGACGCCAACATAGTTGGGAAAAAGCTAGGCAGACGGTCGTTGGCATAGGAATAGGATCCTAATCGAAATTACAAACTATGAGTATGTACTTACATAAAACTTGTATTTTTCAACTTTCAGTATAACTTTGTAGACGAAAGCATCCCAGTTCCCACAGCAAGTCCGAAAGGTGACTACGGGTCTGTCAGTGTTGCTCCAACAGTAAATCTGATGAGTCCCGAGGGCCGTGCGCATTTAGGCAAGAAATACGACGACTATACGGGCTCAACTCTGCCTACCTTCGAACATCTGCGCCAGCGCGGAGGTCTGATGCTATACGAGACCACGCTCACCGAAGCTGATGATTTGCTATACATCTTGAAACCACGAGACATGATTTACGTATATGTCGATGAAGTTAGTATTTCTGCAAATCATAATAATTATATTTTAGCATTAACATTCTGCATTGTGAGCCGGTTCCTCACTCTGGATCCCAAAATACCGTTAGTTTGGGTCTTACCTCACTGCGAACGGAGTATTATTTTGATACATATTTACCTACTAAATACTAAACATAATATACTTACTAAAATTAAGAATAAGTAAATTACTGGGAATCGGATGTTGGATAATAATAACGTTCGCTCGACGACAAGGCAACTGCTACGCGCCGTCTACGAACGCCTACGAGACTCCTGAGTAGCGGCTACGCCGCGTAGAGGGTCTACGCGGGTAATACGATGTAATGCTTACGCTACGTGGCGTTACTGCTGACATATTGAATGCTTTATATCAGTTTGAGCTATCCAACCGGGACATACCTTTGTCCGACGGACTTTTTAAATAACTGGAAAACTTTTATGCATCGACATTATGTGCATTCTGGGGAATAAGACAGACTTAAAGTAATCTGGCTTATTTTTATTTTTCAGGAATTAAAAGGACGCATCAGCAGAATTCACAAGATCTATAGTCTACCTCTGTCTGCCAAGAATGGTTCAGTATTGTCATTGCTGGTGGAGTCCCAAGGCCGAATTGGTTTTGGCAGTAAGATCCACGATTTCAAGGTAATATTTTACTTTTCTTACTTATGAATATAAATAACTTTGTTGATTACCTGCCTATTCAGTAAGCACAATGTTGGTATAATTCAACATTCAATAGCCCGATTGTTTTCAACGTGCTAGGGCTGAAATGAGATATTTTTTTAAATTTAATTGCACAAACCGAGCGCCCCTTTTCATAGGGATGATGACTGGGTAAAAAAATATATATTTAGTCCGTCCGTCCTATAATAAAAAAATATTAGACACGTATTTTTGGCTTTATCATATTAGTAAAAAAATACTATTACATAAAACGCATTAAAGTTGCGTGAATGCGGGCTCGCTACGTCACAACTCACAACTATAGGTAATAGGTAATACGGGCTGGTATCCGCAACTCCACGTCAATGCGCGTATTTTGCGTATGGGTGGGAAAATCGATCATTCGATCCACCCCAGCTCCTCAAAGAAGGCCAGCAGTGCCTTGATGTTACTGACAACCTCACGGAGGGTACCTGGGTTATCGAATTACCGCCCTGTATGCGGCAACTACCGGGCAGTTTAGAAGCACATGAGCTGCTGTCTCGTCGTCCTCCATGCAGGCCCTGCACAGCGGACTGTCTGTGACTCCTAAGACAAAGAGTTGTTTATTAAATGACCCATGGCCAGTTATAGCAGCTGTAACTGTACGCAGCTGTTGTTTAGTTAGTCGGAGTACCTGTTTCGTGAGGCCGCCATCAATTGCAGGGTGTGCCTCCTTAGCCTGCCTACACTCATCTTGATCCGACCATAGTTTGTGATGCTGGTCCCTGGTAAGTTTCCTTACCAGAGCGCGCAAGTACCCGAAGGGGAGCGGCACTATGGGTTCCGGCACCACTGGTGCCATGCTCGACCGCCTTCTGGCAAGTTCGTCGGCTGCGTCGTTGCCCAGCGAGCCGCTGTGTCCCTTGATCCATTGAATGGTTATATCATTGAGTCTACCCACCTGGTTAAGACGCTGGTGGCACTCGTATATTAGCCCAGAGTCCACTGTGTGACTACGTAGCGCTAGCAGAACAGCCATGCTATCTGAGAGTATGCGGATCGAGTGGTCCTTAACTTCCCTGGCCATGATGGCTGAAGCGGCCAGAGAAATGCCCATGCACTCGGCCTGGAACACTGTGTTATGGACCACGAATGGTGTAGCTATGTGTATGTTGAAGTCCTCCGAGAAGATTCCAGCACCTGTGCCACTACCTGTTTGGATCCATCCGTGAAGATGCGCAGCTCTGCGGGGCACAACCCCTCTCATCGGCGATCCTCGTGAAGCTGAATCTTGTATTTTTATCAAAAATAAATTGTTTGGGTACCCGGTCACAACTACACTGGCCTGCAAAAATAAGTATCACACTTTTAAAATTTAATTTTTTTCTAAAATATAGAAGTTAGAGATTTAAAATAAAAAACGTTTTATAGTTAACATTTTAAGTCTAAAAAAAGATAAAACAATCAAAATAGCAATTTTTAGCTTAGTGTCGTAAAACTCAACTAACATAAAAATAAATAACATGTAAAACATACTTGTAATGTTTTACATGTTATTTATTTCTTAATAACTGGTATTGCCTCCTCGGGCTCTGTTTACAGTTTCGAGTCGATTTGCATACTGAACACGAGGTTTCGGAGCCGATGTTGGGGAATATTCTCCCATTCTTCTATCAGGGCCTATTTTAGTGCCCTGAGGGTGGCAGGTGGTGGTCTGCGGCTTCTGACTAGCCTCCCTACTCATCCCAGGCGTGCCAGTTTTTATGTACAAAATTATACTCTTTTTCGAGTCCTTTTTGTTTCGAAAGTATATGTATCTTGTGTACTTAAAAAGTTATTGCAATTTTAAAAGTGTGATACTTATTTTTGCAGGACAGTGTATAACAATTTTTAATAATCTAAATGACAACAAAATTTTTAGTCATAATCCCTATTTTCCATTGGCAAAAATTACGAACTTCCTTAATTTATCGTCATATTAATTTCAATTTGATTTTCCAAAATCCATTCATAATGCTCACTTTCGTTATAACTTTTGTGCAGAACTAGCCACTAAAGCCAGCGGTTTAGGCTGTGCGTTTTCTGTCAGTGAGTTTAAAGGATGATCCGCTGTGGTAGCCCGCGAAATTCAAATTTTCTTGCGTCAGGTCAGTGTATCTTGACCAAAATATGATTCGCGTCATGTAAATACATGTTTGTTATTGTCGCGAATCATATTTTTATCAAGATACAACCTGACACTGCAAATTGCAAAAAAACGCAAGAAAATTTGAATTTCGCGGGCTACCACAGCGGATCCACCTCAAAGTGGATTATAACTAGGGCTAATAGTCTCTTAAGGCCTATTTCACGATGTCCGAATAGCCACTACTCACCGAATAAATTTAAAAATGGAACAGAATTTGTATGAAATTATCTGCGAAGTTCAGTAATAGGAACTTAATCGTAGGTGGTGAAACAGGCCCTTCTGTTAATGTTTTCTAATAATGTATTTTTGTGTGTCCAACCTGTAAATTATTTGATGCCTATTTATTTTAAAGGCCTTATCAATGACGGCCATGTTTTCCGTAGTCTATGAAACCCTAATATTCACATCGTGGTTAAACTATCATGGTTACAGACCTATACTTGCTATCAATGTGGTTGGACCGTAATATTGCTTCACGTCCTGGTTGTGATTGTGATGTCATGGGAAGTAATTTCTTTTTCTGGATTTCTTTTAGTTTACCTAGCAGGGACGTAGGCGGGCGAAGGAGGGGTTGGGGTTCAAACCCCCCTGAAATGTGAGACACCAGAATCTCAATCTAGAGATTGTTGTCACGCATTTTATTTCTGATGATCTTACCTTCTTTTACGTTCTCTGTAATCAGAAATTCTTTATTTCTTCTAAAAAAAGTTGGCAACCCAAACCCCCTCGAAGTGAATTTCTGGCTAGGGCCCTGTTACTTATATAGGGCCTTGTTATATTTTCTATTCAATGTTACGTTCAATTCACGAGTCCAAAGGCCACTTTATTTAACACTAATATACAGGGTGTAAGGGACAGCCCTCCGCAGATTGATAGGGTGAATTCAGTACATCATACTAAGATGACCGGTACATGAAATTATTTCAGGAACGTTATGGGAATCCAATAAACCTGATTTGTTTTATTACCTCGCACGCAATGTATTGCTTCCGTGGCAAAACGCACGTAGCGAACGGTAGCGCAGTGAGTGTTCGGCTGCCCCACCCGCCACGGGGTCAATTCTCGCGCCACTTGGCTTAAACTAGCGACAGCGTAGTGCACAAGTTAGTTGAGTAGGTAGATACTTACGCGCAGGTACAGTAAAAGCGACAATAATTTAGCCTTCATTTAATTATTTTTATAACTGAAAGATGTTTAAAGTGGTGTATGGTACCTACTTATTGGTCAGTTTGTCAAGTACGGGTAGGGTTCAATGAAAAATAAAATAAGTAGGTTTTATGAAATAAGGAATAATGTTTTTATTTTGTATTTACGATGATGGCTGTATTCCCTCAAAAACCTTTATCTTTTCTGGCTTGCCTACGTAAAACGTTGTATCGTCTGCGAGGCATTTTTAAACAAATTAATACAAAAGTATTTTCCGCTCAACCAACAACAGTCTAAAACTTAACGAAAATAACCAGCAGATGAAACAAACAGTCAATAAAAATAAAAAAATACTAAGTACTTGCAAACATGCATTCAGGCTTCTCATTAGCTGCCCTTTCACACAGCGGGAATTCCGCTTTGGTAAAGCGAGTAAAGATAACAAAATAATAAGCACTAGAGTTAATTTTGTGCCAAACAATAGCTACAACTAACGTTGAAGTGGTTTTCGTTTTTTTACCCGACTGCGGCAAGTTAAAAAAGGAGCGTTATGTGTTTTTACCATAAGTACAATGCTTATTACATAGAAAAATAATGTAAATCAATCAGTCTTATTTCAATAGGTATCAAAAATTAATCCTACCTTAGAATCGCTCCGGTCGTATGAGATACGGCTCGAAATGACCTCCACCGAGACCTTCACACACATTGGCACGGCGCAGGGTCTCCCCGTGCAAGCGGGTCAGCAAGTTGGGATCTTCGTTGCAGCTGTAGCGCAGCTGCTGGAATGTGTCTGTGATTCAATCTCGCATTTCTTCCTCACTCGCACATGCACTAACAAACACTTTTTCCTTTACGTAGCCCCACAAAAAGAAGTCTAAAAGTGTGAGACGCGGGCTCCATGATTCCGGCGCAATAGTCGAGCTGCAGTGCGTGTGCCTAGGCGTGGATTTTGACGGACCAGGTCTAAAACTCTTTCTACAGTTGCACCGCGAAGTGGTCTTCCGGCGCCTTCTTGATTGGGAACTATGGGCTGGTTATCTAGCACTCGTTCATAGACATTGGTAATTATCCGGGAGTCTGATGGATGCCGACGGTCAGGATACCTATCGATGTAATTTCTGAGCGCTTCCCTGGCATTTCCCCGAGCTTCCCCGTAGCACATTATCATTTCGCCATATTCACGAGCTTAGTGCTCGTGTAGCCATTTCTCACAGACAACAACACAAATGGGTAAGTACGTAAACTTCACGACGCGACTGCGCGAACAACAGCGAGCGATACTGCGCAGGACACAGTCGCAGGACAACTAAACTGTACTAATGACTACACGAAAAATCACACACAAAAACAGTGTTGTCAACTACTCAAAAAATTTTGCATGTTTCTTGCAAAAATGTTGTACAAAAATACCACTATTTTTAAGCTTGACTAAATGTTAGAGCTGTTATTTTTTTTGGAGAAATGAAACGATAAATTTGTCAATTTAATTCAAAGTTTATGTTAAGCAAATTAATAGTAGTGATAGCCCAGCGTGATAGAAGACTGGGCTTCCATTGCAGAGGGCTTACGTTCGATTCGCGACTCGACTACCAGTCGGTAGCTGCCGTAAAGCCATGAAAAGGCCCTTGGGTGGCTTGGAAACTGGATCCAGTGATCGCTTGAAAAGTAGAATTAATTAAGTAATTAGGTATGTACCTACCACGAATACTCAAGGGCACATTATGTGCGTTTTTCCTTTAGAAATTAAGTGCACTAAAAGATTTGCATTTAACATTAGAGGAGTTCTTATGTGAACCAAGTTTGATCTAACATTTTCGTTCACAAATTGAGGTTTATTAAGTTGGCAATACTGTTGCGACTCGGTAAATCGGAGCGTCTCGCTTGTCTCTATTGTATTGTATGCAAGTAGTATGCGGTGAGTTTGATGAACTCTGAAGCTATGCAGAAAGTGAACAGCTGATTTCGCGCGTAGTACGTTAGAGTATTTCGACATACATTGCTGTTTTTTGGATTTTAGCTGTTTTATTTACATAAATGGAGTGCTGCAAACAGAGAATGTAATTTTACATTGAAATAAAGGAATATTAGCCAAAAAAACGTTAAAAAAAATGAAACTTTTCCTGAGAAAATTTCCGGTGGAATATGATTCACAATAAGGAGCTGAATGCACCCTGTTAATTTGTGGAGGGCTGTCCCTTACACCCTGTATTTAGGAAATTTATACAACGATCTAAACCTAAATAAGTGTTACATACGACGTACGAACGTAGTAAGTACTTAACTGATAAGTAAACTGTAGGTATTCAGTTAACTATCACTTGCGAAAGATAAAGCAAGAATTAAAATAAATCGAGCGGTTATTGTGTATCAATCGAAGTGCCTCTGGACCTATCTACGAAAAAATACCTATTAGTAACAAAATATTTTGTGGTTTCTGTAGGTAGGTACAGTCAACCAAACATAGTGGTAACAATTTGACATTGAAAGCGCCTTTATGTTCTAGCAGTAGGGGTGACTTTCGTAGTGCAAGTGGTATCACTGATGCGCGGTCGACTGTACCCTGTACCTGTGAAGGCTTTCCTTCGAGCGCCTACTGTCTGGCCTACGCAATCATGAGTGGAACCTCAAAAAGCGTAGATAATAATTACTGTATCGATGCTTTTGAGTAGTAGTAATTCAGCTCGTATAGACACAGTCAACATCCCTATCTCTTCGGAGAAACAAAAATTTTTTGGAAAAAAAAACATTTGTCTCTCCAAAGACTTTCAAGTTAAGGTACGAGGGAAAATCAGAGTAAAAATTATTTACCGGCAGTTCTATACTGATGCCCAAAAAATATTCAAAAACAACATACATGACAACGTCCGGTCCGTGCAGAAATTATCTTCTAAATAATACAAATCTTAAATTAATTCACGCCGTTTGATTGAATGGCTGAATTCAGGCCGTTGACTGAATGGCGGCGGAAATTATTATTATTTTTTTTAATTTTTTTTATTTATGCATAAGTACATGTTTATTACAGGTTCACGTTTGTATTGTACCATTAAACCAGAGATGGTTTGTATTGGTACTCACATTCGTTATAACAACATTACTTATAAATGGCTAGGCTGTTGACCAAACGACTAATTTAACCAGTTGGCTGCGACATATACATACATAACAAAGATGAGCAATAAGAAAGGATTTTTGAAAATGTATCTCTCATGTTTATATGGAATTTAGGATGTTTTGCCAATAGGAAATCCCATTGGACATGTGGTGTGTGACATTGATGGTATAAAATTACAAATACAAATACAAAATGTTTATTTCTGTACCAATTAGATTAAGGCGGGGTGAAAGCAAGCGCCGTAGGTATTAAATGCTTACCGCAGCCCCCGCAAGGAGTAGCGATACGTAATAAATTACGATGCGCGGGAAACGCGCGCCAAGCGCACCGCTCATGAGTTCATGAACTCGAGTAGGTACTATGTTGCGTCACAGAATAGAGCAATGCAGTAGATAAACTTGAACTGATTAGTATACAAGTTTATTTTGTTTTATTTTTCTAGTAAGTATTTTTTAAAGTTTTAGACAGATTAGGACATTGTAAACTTGAACAGTTAAAATAAATAAAAATAACTACTTATACATATTTATTTTCGTGAATAAGGTGGATTTAAAATCTGACTGACACGAAGACCTTTACCCGTACGATTCAAAACTACGCGCCGCGCACCATTTTACTTTACGAAGGTGTCGCATGGCGTGGGGAATAGTAGTTTCTGTCATTCCCCACGATACCACACCAGTGGTATCGTTTTCAGTGGTGTCGCTGTCGTGGGGAATGACAGAAACTACTATTCCCCACGCCATGCGACACCACCGACTGTATTGTGCTGTTAGTGATGTCCAGCTACATAACAATGATGTGTTACATAACAATTTAGACCTTATTGACATTCATGTTTTTTTGTTAAATTTAGCTTCCAGACCATTTAACAAGTATCTTGGACCAAAAAAACAAATGGTTTGTAAAATGTCGATAAGGTCGAAATTAGCTTGACACCCTAGAAATGATGTGCATAATAATCTAGACACTTTCTGAGGTGTCAAGCGAATTTAGACCTTATTGACATTCATGTTTATTTGTGAAATTCAGCTTCCAGATCATTTACCAAGTATCTTGGGCCAAAAAAACAAAGGGTTTGTAAAATATCAATAAGGTCGAAATTAGCTTGACACCCTAAAAATGATGTGCATAATAATCTAGACACTTTCTGAGGTGTCAAGCGAATTTAGACCTTATTGACATTCATGTTTTTTTGTTAAATTCAGCTTCCAGATCATTTACCGAGTATTCTGGACCAAAAAAACAAAGGGTTTGTAAAATGTCAATAAGGTCGAAATTAGCTTGAGACCTTTATCGTTTTCAGCGAACTTAAATACCACGAAATGACCGTTCATTCCCCACGACACCACTGGTGGTGTCGTCGGGAATGACAGAAACTAGTATTCCCCACGACACCAATGACTGCATTGTGAGTGATGTCCAGCTAATTTTTAAACGTAACAATGATGTGTTATTTTTAAACGACTTCAAAAACGGAGGAGAATATCAATTCAGTTGTATTTTTTTTTTTTATGTTTGTTACTGCAGTACTCCGTCATTTAGAAGCCGATTTGGAAAGTTCTTTTTTTATTTTATTCGTTATGTCAACACAAAAAAAAAAACGGAGGGGCATAACTTCTTACGCTCTAGTTTTTTTTTTCTTAAGAGGATGTGATTACGGTCAAAATGAAAATCCAAGATGGCGGCTGCAAAAATTTTCGAATTTTTCGACATGGGCGTCAATTTCGTGATATTTGAGGTCGCTGAAAACGATAATGGGGTCAAAATGAAAATCCAAGATGGCGGCTGCGAAAATTTTCTAATTTTTCGTCATGGGTGTCATTTTCGTGATATTTGAGGTCGCTGAAAACGATAGTGGGGTCAAAATGAAAATCCAAGATGGCGGCTGCGAAAATTTTTAAATTTTTCAACATGGGTGTCATTTTCGTGATATTTGAGGTCGCTGAAAACGATAATGGGGTCAAAATGAAAATCCAAGATGGCGGCTGCGAAAATTTTCTAATTTTTCGTCATGGGTGTCATTTTCGTGATATTTGAGGTCGCTGAAAACGATAGTGGGGTCAAAATGAAAATCCAAGATGGCGGCTGCGAAAATTTTTAAATTTTTCAACATGGGTGTCATTTTCGTGATATTTGAGGTCGCTGCAAACGATAGTGGGGTCAAAATGAATGACTATCGTTTTCAGCGATCTAAAATATCACGAAAATGACACCCATGATGAAAAGTTAGGAAATTTTCGTAGCCGCTATCTTGGATTTTCATTTTGACCCCGCTATCGTTTTCAGCGACCTAAGCAAAACATGTATGATCTCTTAAACTGTAATAACACCTATTTATACCATGTTTTATGCAAATAAATTATCTTATCTTATCTTATCTTAAAATATCACGAAAATGACACCCATGACGAACAGTTAGGGAATTTTCGCAGCCGCCATCTTGGATTTTCATTTTGACCCCACTATCGTTTTCAGCGACCTAAAATATCACGAAAATGACACCCATGACGAAAAATTAGGAAATTTTCGCAGCCGCCATCTTGGATTTTCATTTGACCCCACAATCGTTTTCTGCGACCTAAAATATCACGAAAATGACACCCATGACGAAAAATTTGGAAATTTTCACAGCCGCCATCTTGGATTTTCATTTTGACCCCGCTATCGTTTTCAGCGACCTAAAATATCACGAAAATGACACCCGTGACGAAAAATAAGGAAATTTTCGCAGCCGCCATCTTGGATTTTCATTTTGACCCCACTATCGGTTTCAGCGACCTCAAATATCACGAAAATGACACCTGTGTCGAAAAATTTGATAATTTTCGCAGCCGCCATCTTGGATTTTCATTTTGACCCCACTATCGTTTCAGCGACCTAAAATAACACGAAAATGACACCCATGACGAAAAGTTAGGAAATTTTCGCAGCCGCCATCTTGGATTTTCATTTTGACCCCGCTATCGTTTTCAGCGACCTTAAATATCACGAAAATGACACCCATGACGAAAAATTTGGAAATTTTCACAGCCGCCATCTTGGATTTTCATTTTGACCCCGCTATCGTTTTCAGCGACCTAAAATATCACGAAAATGACACCCATGACGAAAAATTAGGAAATTTTCGCAGCCGCCATCTTGGATTTTCATTTTGACCCCACTATCGGTTTCAGCGACCTCAAATATCACGAAAATGACACCCATGTCGAAAAATTTGAAAATTTTCGCAGCCGCCATCTTGGATTTTCATTTTGACCCCACTATCGTTTTCAGCGACCTAAAATATCACGAAAATGACACCCATGACGAAAAATTAGGAAATTTTCGCAGCCGCCATCTTGGATTTTCATTTTGACCCCACTATCGTTTTCAGCGACCTAAAATATCACGAAAACGACACCCATGACGAAAAATTGGAAATTTTTGCAGCCGCCATCTTGGATTTTCATTTTGACCCCACTATCGTTTTCAGCGACCTAAAATATCACGAAAACGACACCCATGACGAAAAATTGGAAATTTTTGCAGCCGCCATC
This sequence comes from Cosmia trapezina, assembly GCA_905163495.3. Classification (NCBI taxonomy): domain Eukaryota; kingdom Metazoa; phylum Arthropoda; class Insecta; order Lepidoptera; family Noctuidae; genus Cosmia; species Cosmia trapezina. Next base: position 13,746,138 of record LR991028.1, read on the forward strand.
TTGGATTTTCATTTTGACCTTGAAATACAAAAAAAAATAAGAAGATACCTAATTAGAAAAAAAACTTAATTTAAAAAAAAAATCTTATTTATGTAGGTATACAGAAAAATACATTTGAGGGCCTACTTATTTTCTGAACATCCCTGCCCAACCCTTTGAAAGAATTCAGGCGTGATGTTATGAAGAAATCTCATTTCCTATCCGATATTCATTATAAAACCACCCGTACTAACTTTATTCTGTGGCACCTACCTATTTGAGATTTGAAAATAGTGAACCAAAAATTTGCGCGTCAGGCGGCTTTATAAGCTCCAGTGTAGGGTTCAAATTCAACTGTTTTACACACTTGATGCGATTGGTAAACATAGGCCGTGATAAAAATAAATACCAATAAAGCTTTTGCGCGCGTGACGTCTTTATTTACATAGGCATAGCGTTCAAATTCAACTGTTTTCAACACATGTTAATTTGTGCCGGTCGCAGGCGGTGACAGAAGTTAGCGGGGGTGGCGGGTTCGAAAAATTGGCACACGTCCGACCTCCATCACGTTCCGCTCGGGACTAAACGACACGGAGCGAGCGCAAAACACTTGACATTGGAATTAGTGATATAAATATTTTCATATTTCAAATTATGATAGCCGATAAAAATTACATTTTTTACGACCTTTATTATGGCATAAGTTTTATTGTTCAAAGCCTAATATAAATCAAATGAAATAAGATATAGATCATAATTTAGACTTGTCTTTGCGATTTAATTGGATGCAGTAAAGTGCAAGTAATCGTGTATCGGACGGCCGAAATTTGTAGATGGAAGTCTGAACTAAGTAATATATTTTTTTCAAAATTTAAATCCGTGTTATCTACGAATAAAACACTAAACAAAACGACGTTTTTACGGCTCTCACCGCCTTAAATTACTTACATCTTCCGAACCCGAAGCACTGTTATCGAAACACACTACATATTATTATTGTGTTAGGTTGGTCAATTTTACTTATCTCGCTATATATAATCCTTGAGTCAGACAATGACCAAGACAGACGACTCGCTATAAGATTGTTATCGACCCAATTATAGTTCACTACTCTTTCAAATATTTATTTTACCTAATCTTTTATAATTCTAATGGCCTTCTTGTCAATTTAAACGCTTTTTTACCTATCTAAATCCATGATAATCATGGTTTGAAAACAACGAGAAGTAAATAGTATATTATGCAATTAGTGAATAAAGTACGGATTTAAAGCGAGGGCCATAGATGAATCACGAGCTAGTGAAGGATCCTAACGATTGAATCACAACCGTAGGGAGTGATTCATGATGATTGAATCACGAGCGTAGCGAGTGATTCAAGTGTTAGAATCCTGAGCGACGCGAGTGATTCATGGCCCTCGATATAAATCCGTTTTATTCAAGAGTTGCATACTATACTTTATACCATGACTACGAGAAAAAGAAAGATTTAAGTGAAAATAGACATAATTATAATGAAGAAAAAGGAAAGTTAAATTGGCTTTGATGTAAACCAGCCGTCATTTTTTGGGTAGCAAGTTTTCCACTATATCGGCCGCCCTCTCTTTCATAAACTCAGGTGTTAACACATCTTCATCACTAGAATGCATTTTTAATCGATTAGAACAACACTAAACAAACACAAAATTAAAGATTAAAGTAACACTAAACTTTGTGTTCGTACAACTTACAGTATTCAAAATAGCGCCAATTTACTATAAGGACAGCAAAGAACACAAAACAGTTTTTATTCTAATGCTAAACTCCTTGTGGAAAATGTCGACCAATCAAATTGAATTTAGAACACATCAATATAGGTCGAATACAAAGATTACACTTACACTAGATACGGCAAGCCACGACCAAGCGTGCCCTGCATGTTCGACTGTTCGTACTAAAAAAAGTCTGTTAGCTCAGTGACGCTTAGCGATTGAAACAATTATCTTTACGTTGAGCACATCACTAAATGGCTGGGGTGAAGTTATCGTAGGTATTTTAAAAAAAGATGACACGTTCGGTTTTCATACTATCTAATAACATGCCGTATCTAGCCTAGGTACTCTAAATCTGTGGTCGAATACATTGGTGTGTTCCATTTTCAAACATCAAAACAGTGAGTAATGTTAAAAATTCACTGAAAACAGTGAATAAAAAGCACTTTTAAGTGCTTTTTATTCACTGTTTTCAGTGAATTTTTATGCGGCATATAAAAATAACAAAAAAAAAATTGAGAATGTGCAAAGAGCGTTCTTTCATAGTGATACCCTAGTAACCCCACTTTGAATTTCAAGTTGATAGCATTAGTAGTTCTTGAGATATCCAGCTGTGACAGACAGACAGTCTGAGTCACACCATAAGGGTTCCTTTTTACTATTTTGGTACGGAACCCTAAAAAGAACACCATCGTTCTTTTTTTTGGGATCAACGACCGCTGGTACTTAGTGTATTTACTTGATTGTGAAGTCCATCACTTCTGGGAATTTCGCTAATTAATTTAAATTGACCCTGTATACATAATTTGTATCCATAATAAATTATTAGACAAAAAACGACCATAGATCAATTTCACTGAATTTTTCACCGTTTTCACAATGTTTTGTTTCTATTTTAGGGAATACTAAGTCCCGTGGAGTTCAATAGTATGCCATTAGATGGAAAATGGAAGATAACTGGATTCCCTCTAGAGACATTCGACACAACATCAGTAACGAGTCAAAGTACAGTGCACCCCACTTTTTATGAGGGTGACTTTACTTTACCAGCTGGTGAGGCACCGCTAGACACTTTCGTCAGCACTAGTGGATGGGGAAAGGTGAGATAAACATCTAATTCAATGTGTCCAATGATTTTTTGCAATCTGGAATACTTAAAAAGATTTTAATTTGGTTTATAAAAGTGGTATACGTATTATACACATGCACTTGGCTGTCACTACATTTTACATAATATATCCATCTAGTGAATTCTAGTGGTCAAGGATCAGTCATTACAATTAGACCTGTAATGCCAGAACGAACCAACCAGCATTCCCTCAATAGTACCGGTAATTACGCCAAAGCAATCCGAAATGCCTATACTATGATAACTAATATTATAGATGCTAAAGTGAGTTTGTTTGTTACGCTTTCACACTAAAACGGCTGAACGAATTTGGATGAAATTTGGCACACGGGTGGACCATGACTTGGATTAGGACATTTTCCGCCATGCATGAAGCCGCTGGTAGAAGCTAGTCTTCTATAATTATAATAAAATTAAAAGCTGTGTTGGTAAGCGCATCACTTCAGAACGGCTGCATCGATTTGACATTTTTTTTTAATGTTCGTAATACTCCGAATCAGGTTTTTATGAATAGAAAAATTTGAAAAGTTGCCGGGAAAATTGGAAAATTCGGGAAAACTGAAAGTACATTTACTATGGGAATTTCGAATAAATTATTAAAATTTGGCAGCTCGTAAAATACTTATAATATAGGCAATTTAATATACAGGGTGGCGGTTTAGTCGCCTACATCCGTTTAGGAGGTGATTCTACTAAACAACTTTCGCTATAAAACTCATATCCAATTCGTGAAAAAAAAAACTAATTCCTATACAAAAGTAGACAGACTATTTCGATGCATGTATGAAAAGTCATAATCACACCCTTGACGGATGCAGAGGTGACCAAATCATCAACCTGTATATCTAAAGCTGAAGAGTTTGTTTGTTTGTTTGAACGCGCTAATATCAACTACCAGTCGGATTTGAAAAATTATTTTTGCATTTGATAACCCAATTCTTGAAGATGGTTATATGCTGCTTAAATCACGCTACGACGCTTAGGAGCTGAGTAAAAATAAAAAAGTCAGAAAGAACGTTAACTGAAAATTAAGTAATGCGCGGGCGGGCGATGCGATGCGACGCGGTGGGTTAGGGCCCGAAATTTCACGCGGACGACGTCGCGGGCAGAAGCTAGTACTAGTATGACGTGGGTTGGTTCGTTTTTACAAAATTTTGCCCAATTGTGTATTGTCGCATTTTGCTGAAATATGTATACATAATCGTAGAGTTATAAGTTTGTAACTCCTATATTCATAAAAAACTAAAACACTCTATAAACCTACTTTAGTTAAAATAGTGTTTCGTCTTCTTCTTTCAAACTCAAATCATAATTCGAATGAAATTGACAAAACACTAGTAGGTTTATAGAGTGGTTTAGTATTTTATGAATAAAGGGGTTAATGTTTTATTTAAATGTTGCAGGGCTACGTTTGGGTGAACGGGCACAACCTCGGCAGGTATTGGCCCAGCGCTGGTCCCCAGATAACGCTTTATTTGCCCGGGCTATGGCTGAAGCCAGCCCCAGAGCAGAACCACATTCAAATCCTGGAACTTGAGAAAGCTCCCCAGGTCGTCGCCATGGAACTCATCGACCATCCTATACTCAACATAACTGGGAATATCAACTGGTGGAGAACTTAACCAAAATGAACAATAAATAATGTACAATTAAACAGTAAAATTTATAATTATTTTTTACAATAAAGACTCTACGAAGTTAGTTTTGTCCTCTTCTTATTCCTTGTTTCGGTGTACTGGTGCTGCTGCTTCAAAATTTTGTAAAAATATTAAATAAACTAACTGATGTATCAGACATTTTGGACTAAGCCGATAGCCGACCTAAAACTATAGTAGGTAATTTGATACACTTTCCAAGTCGAATCGTTCTGTCTAATCGGCGTATGACGCTGACTGTACCTATGACTTACGGTCCCCATGATAATGTAAAAATCGAGACTGATATATATCTACAGTTTACAAAAAAAAAAGAAAAATAGCTTGCCCTGTAAAATTTTCTTCGAATCAGTTACGTCACTTAGATTAGCGACGATATATCCCTACAAAAACTTACAAAATCAGTTTTATTCCTACCAAATACCTAGTATGCATAGGTAGTTTACAACTAGAACGAAGCGTCATCTCTGTAATAAAAACCGGTCAATAACGAGTCGGACTCACGCACCGAGAGGGTTCCGTTGCGATTTCTGGAAAAGTGTGCTATCTAGAGACATCGTTTTATTTTTCCTGTAATCTTTACATAAACTTCTATCACATAGAATAATTTCAGATTTTTCTCTATGCAAACTTCGGAGATTAGGGGGGAACGGTATTTTTTTACATTTTTCATTAAAATTCGAAAACTATACCCCAAAAAAAATAAAAAGAAACGTTTGAGAATGTGTAAACAACGCTCTTTCATATGATACCCCACATGCCCTAGTAGCCTCACTTCGAGTGTTTCAGACCTCCTTTCAGTCCCTGTTGCATAAAAAAAAAAATCTTTCTTATTTATTTATTTATTTTAACTTTTCGCACAAAAAACAGTACAAAGGCGGACAAAATTTTTATTTGCAAAATAGTTGGACAAACGTCATCTAAAACTGTTCCAAATTTCAAGTTGACATCATTAGTAGGTAGTTCTTGATATATCCAGCTGTGCCAGACAGACAGTCGCACCATAAGGGTTCCTTTTTACCATTTTGTTACGGAACCCTAATAACGTAGGTACCTAGAGGGAACATTTTGTGTAAGTATCACTTTACCGTACCTAAAGGGTAAAACGAGACCCTATTACTAAGACTCCGCTGTCCGTCCGTCTGTCACCATGCAGGCTGTACCTATCTCAAGAACCGTGATAGTTAGACAGGTGAAATTTTCATAGATGATGTATTTTTGTTGCCGCTTTAACAACAAATACTAAAAAACAGAATAAAATAAATATTTAAGGGGGCTCCCATACATTACCCAGACATGATTTTTTTGACGTTTTTATAGATAATGGTACGGAACCCTTCGTGCGCGAGTCCAACTCGCACTTGGCAGGTTTTTTATTTGTAGTTCACCAATTACTGTCTTCGAGTGACTAACGGCTGGACCGATTAAGGAAAATTCTTTTTTTGTATGTTGGAACGTCCCTGGTGGTCCCGTTGTCATCAAGTCAGGATCGAATCCTGGAGAAATTGAGGGAACTCTTCAAATATTGTAGGCACACCTATAGTGATTTGGGTATTTTTTATAGTTCTCTCGGAAAGCACCATTTGGTGAAGTCATGAAGTGGAACTGATGATGAAGACCACAATGGCCACCGAAACTACTCAATAATAAGTACCTATATCACGGGTTGCGATTCCATTACTTAAATATGGTTGCTAAGCAATTTATGCTCGTGGAAGTGGAACTGATGGTGAAATACCAGGAGAACACCTCCCCCGTTTGTCACCATTTTGTTTTGGCGGCAAATACGACAGTTGTTTCATGAAAATTATTTTGTGTAGAGCATGGAGCGTTTTACTACAACTGAACAACGTGTTTTAATCATTAAAACATTCTGCTCAACCCAATCATGTATTGCGGAAACTCTACGAAAATTGCGGGCAATTTTTGGTAGAAATCACTATTACCTTCGCGGCTAACAATAAACTCGTTTAGTGAGTGAATAAAATAGTCTGCCGTGTGTAGACCTCATTCTAAACTTCGAATCTGCAGTGCGATTCTGTAACCATCTCACCGTGAAAACTTAGGTGAAGTGAGCGTGGAGTGAGCTGTAAATGTGTTAATTTCTAGCAAAAACAAACTCACTTCACCTAAGTTTTCACGGTGAGATTTTTACAGAATCGACCGGCAGAATCCGCTGTGGGTTTCTTGATTGGCGTTCTAAATTCAAAGTGTCATAATTATAAAAAAACCGGTCAAGAGCGAGTCGGACTCGCGCACCGATGGTTCCGTTTCGATTTCTGAAAAAGTGTGCTATTTAGAGACATCGTTTTATTTTTCCTGTAATCTTTACAAAAACTTCTATCACATAGAATAATTTCAGATTTTTCGCTTTGCAAACTTCGGAGATAAGTGGGGGGGAACGGTATTTTTTTTTTACATTTTTCATCAGAAGTCGAAAACTATGCGGCCTAAAGAAAGAAAAAAAATGTTTGAGAATGTGCAAACAGCGTTCTTTCATATGATACCCCACATGCCCTAGTAGCCCCAATTTGATTTTTTAAGACGCCCTTTCAGTCCCTGTTGCAAAAAAAATATAAATATTTTAATTTCTTTCTTATTTGCAAAATATTTTGGTAAACGTCATCTAAAACTATTCTAAATTTCAAGTTGATAGCATTAGTAGTTCTTGAGATATCCAGCTGTGACAGACAGACAGACAGACAGACTGAGTGACACCATAAGAACAAGTGAGAAAAAGTGATTAGAGTGATTAGCGAGAATGAATGTATGTTTGAATTTTACAGAATCGGTGACCGCGCTCAGGGGGCTAAAACGACCACTTTGGCAAAGTGGCCGTTTTAGCCCCCCCTGCTCAGGTGAACTGCGCGGGCAAATCTTTTTGGATGAAAATACGTAGAAAACGAATTTTCCTAGATGTGAGACCTAGCTATATCCATTTTGCGCCCCATAAACACCTAGGTTTCATCGAAATCGTTAGTCGTTTTCGAGAACGTGAATAGAAATATTTAAACAAATATTGCTCGTTTAATAGGTAGTTAGGATTGGATTTGAGCAGCATGGCATTGTAACAAATAAAGTAGTTCCTCGTCGTGTCAAAAGGGCTCACATTGTCTACCAGGCGACATTCTCAACAACGCGGAATTAAAAGAAACGGTAACATTGATTGACCCCCAAGATCCCCGGATTGACAGATCCTGACTTTTTTCTGTGGGACTATCTAAAGGGACGTATCTATGCTAACAGGTAAATGAACCTTCACCAAAATATCCGAGATACAGTCACTGAGATAACGCAGGAAATGTGTAAAAATGCCATGAAAAACGCAATGAAAAGGATTCACATCTGCTATGCTGCTAGAGGTGGACATTTTTCTGACATTATTTTCCATACGTAATTGCCAGCCTTAGTACTAAAAAATTATAATGCTTATATTTCATAGAATATAATTTTCAAAATAAAGTGTTGTACCTACTTGGTTGTACTTATCTGTTATTTGCCCACCCTTTAGGTATCTATACCTACACATACTTATTCTAGTCCGGTCAATTTAGACATTCGAGGTTACATAAAGTCCCAACAAGCTGAATTTCTGTGAAATTGTTCAAAACATAATTATAAACAATGTCTAGAAGTTCCCCATCATTCCCCTGTAAGGAAAAAATTTTATTCAAGGTCAAAGGTAAAAAAAATGAGTTTTTCACGATTTTCAGCAAAACGGTAAGTTTTATCATAAAAGTACTTCAGACAAAAATTGTAGATCATAAAATTATCAATAAAAATGTATTAATACTTTTTTTCTTACGAGCCACCGTTTCTGAGATATAACGATTCAAAAAGTTATAAAAGTTGTTATCGTCATAATATGCACACGTTTCCACGCCACCTATGAGGTAGTGTACTTAGCGCGTTTTTTTAACGTGGTTTCCCCAGTGGCCTACTCCACGGGTCAGTTGTGATCCTGTTTAATGTAAAACTATTGCATAATAACGGAAATTTTCAAAGATTGGGAAAGATAAAAGCGATGTAAATTAAAAAAAAGTGTTGAAGTTTATTCGTCTTATTCGTAAGTTTCAAATTCTTGTTCTTCTTCTTGTTCTTCTTCTCCTGCTTCTTATTCATCTTCATTTTGGATGCAAGTAAATTGCGTCAATAGCGATGTATCGCATGATACTTCGTCGGAGTCATCCGAATCCTCCATTGTTTGTGATTAAATATTAGAGCACGACCGGCCTTGACAATTTGTGCATGCCAAAGAACAAGACAGTCCAACTTTTTTGCAACCATATTTAGCACTGCATCCCTTTTTGCAGTTGCAAAAAATAGTGTTCAGCAGTTTTTCCGGCGCAGGTGGAAGTAAAGTTTGAACTGGCTCTAATATGTTGTTGACCAACTTCCAACCCCAGTCTGTAGGGTCTAGCTGATAACCAAGCCACACTTGAACTTGGTAATATACTCGAAAAAGATGTTGGTGAGCAGCAACTGAGGTTGGAGGAAGACAAGCTAATTGAACTTGTTTTTTATTTTTAGTATTTTTAACGAAACATGCATATCGATGCTTATCTAAACAGGTAGTTTTTTAGGAGCTCCGTACATAGAAAGAAGAAAGCGGATGCCGTTGGTAATAACTTCTTGTTGAGTTGAATTACTCTTTCTAAAAACTTCAGCTTCTTTTTTTTTTTTTTTTTTTTTTTTTTTTCTTTTTTTTTTTAAATATAACAACTCTAGATGTATATACGTGGCGTACTCATGTATATTATAGATAATTTTATGATCTACAATTTTTGTCTGAGGTACTTTTATGATAAAACTTACCGTTTTGCTGAAAATCGCGAAAAACTCATTTTTTTTACCTTTGACCTTGAATAAAATTTTTTCCTTACAGGGGAATGATGGGGAACTTCTAGACATTGTTTATAATTATATTTTGAACAATTTCACTGAAATTCAGCTTGTTGGGACTTTATGTAACTTCACTCTCATTTTTTGGTCTAAATTGACCGGACTAATTCGCATTGTTTTGTAAACGCGTAAGCATTCCATAAGATATCAATGGACTAGTTCGAGTACTGTAGGTGTAAATATCTAGCTAGGATCAAACTTCGGGGCATTTAGGGGTTTTATAATAAATGCGCGTAACCATACCTACGTATCTAACTTAACTCTAATAGAGCGCTAACCTCGAAACAACTTTAAATCATTTTGAGGTGTCCCGTTAAAAATGTTTTTGCACAAACAGCTATCAAATGACAGGAACCAACCAACAAAAGAGCCATCAACGCTACAAGTGGTTGCGTTTTCGGAGCCAGTTTAAAATCTGATTCTATATAGAAGCATAAAGAACACAAACAGAACAATTCACAATTTCACACTACACCCATAACAAGTGACACGAAAGAGACGGATGTAGAGAATTCATTGAAGTGTGAAAGAGTCAAAAGCAGGTACATTCATTGTGTGTGTGACGGAGTATGATAAGGAGTAGGTAATGTGTGAAGCGAGCCTGTCGTCGTGTAGCTCGCGACAGCGCCGGACCGTTCCTCACCGGCTTCATAATAAACCACGTGGCCGGCTCAGCGAACCTACAAAAAGTGAGTAAAACTACGGTCTATTGAGGTTAATAGCTATAACTTTGAACCTCAATAAACTTGTCCCGTCTGAAGCCACCAATACTAATTCATTTTGTACTTCGATTTGCGCTATTCATGCCCGTTATTCATGAAGTTCGAAACGGAAATATTGTTTTAGTTTCTTAATTAAAAAGTTGGTTGTATTTGTATGATTAGTTAAATTTTTAATGTAACTAGTTGTATTTATAAATGAAACTCTTAGGTACTACAACAGTTTATTTTATTCTATGACTTTTTACCTTAATTATCTTGAAACAGTTTTAATTGATGTTCTCTGTTATTTCTATGTTTACCTATTAGCTATGTATTGATGTATGAATGGTTACCTATTAATAATCTGTATTATAGGATAGCCGCATTAGATGCGTAAGTGACTACTTACAATACAATCAATTCTTATATGCAATAGATGCTAAATACATAATATTCTCTAATTCATTGATGAAATTATTTTTACCGTTTCATGCATAAGATTACTTACTGAAAAAGTGGTGCCTTCAGTTTGCGTTGTGACTTTAAAAATATAAAAATAAGTATACACATAAATAATACAGCCTTAAAATCTCGTGTAGCAACTAAGGCTCAGCTGTTTTTTAAGTAGATAGCCGAGTAGTCGGTATTGGTATTAATAATATATATCACCGTTACAATACAACGATACACCGTTAAAAATGCGATTTATTCCGGTCTAATACCAACAAACTAATACTACTGGTATTTGTTTGAACTCATATTTATTTTCTATTCCGAACGGATACCATTGTAGAAAATAATACCAAAACAAGTTCAAAGATATAAGGTACAGTTAGTAAAAATGCTTTGTATGTGAATGTAAATATAAGACGTTTAATTTAAAATTCAGTTAAATCCAAAAAATAATAATTTAAAACTTCTAGTTCAATAATAAAATATGACTAATAATCAACTTTATTATTAACTTTATTATAATTTTAGTTCCTCGTTGTATCTGTATAATGTTTTTTTTTTGCAAAAATATCAAAACAAGAACAATTTACGTACAATCTAAAAATTACAAAATATCTCAGAAAATCAACTCTTAATATTTAAATATATTAAAAATCTGACATAGTTAGTAGATAGGTACGTAATTATTTACGTCTAACTGTCAGGTAATTTTTTCACAAAAACAAATCACTGTTAATCTAACAATCAGTCTCTGATTGGTTGTTTCGAATTTTGGAACAATAGAGCAAACTCACCCCTTCTCGCAGGTAAAAGAAATTTGCAAGATGATTCACTTAACACTTACATAGACCTTTGTAAAAATATTGAAATGAAGTGAATTTGGAAAGGTTTAGTGTTTTTTTTTCATTATTAAACAATCACATAAAAATATTAGAAAACAAATTTAATTTGATTAGGTTTGACTGAGCTGACTGTACCAAATTCAAGATGTTGGTATTCGTTCGCACATTGAATTTAATTATTTCGAGAAGATCGTGGCTAAGTAATAACAGCCGCACGGGTCGATCCATGAGGTTACACTTGCCGGGGTTGGTCAGTGGATGGGTGACCATCTTTACATACCGAGACTCCTCCGTGCCTCGGAAAGCACGTTAAGCCGTTGGTCCCGGCTGTCATTCGTGGATCTTTGACAGTCGTTACGGGTCGTCAGAAGCCCGAAAGTCTGACAACCAGTCTTACCAAGGGGTATCGTATTACCCAGTTACTGGGTTGTGGAGGTCAGACAGGCAGTCGCTCCATGTAAAATACTGGTATTCAGCTGCATCCGGTTAGACTGGAAGGCGACCCCAACATAGTTGGGAAAAGCCTAGGCAGATTGATTGAATTTAATTATTTAAAAGTTATTTTCTATTCCGATCAGATAGATCGGAATAGAAAATAATACGAGTTCAAACAAATACCAGTGGTATTAGTTTGTTGGTATTAGAACGGAATAAATCAAAAATGTTTAATAATGGTCGAGAATTAGAATAAAGGGATCAAGGAGAACAGAGAGGGGGGAATTTTGGGTAGAATATTAATAATAACTGTAAATAAAACGTACACGACATTCGTTTAGTCTACTAGGTAGGTCATGTTCCAGTCATTGTGTTTAATAATTATAATTGTTTAGTATCGTCATATCGTGTGCTCTGTCGTTAGGAGGTTGTAAAATGAGATGGACATCAACTACGTGTTTATTTTGACTACCGCGTACCTATTTCAATGAAGTAGCTATACTACGCCGTAGGTATTTCCTTATCATGACAAACAATCCGTTAGCATACAATTAAAAAGTAAGTAAACAATTTAAAATTAGTTGTTGTAATCCTAACTAATATCACTAATATTATAAATGCAAAAGTGTGTGTTTGTTTGTTACGCTTTCACGCCAAAACGGCTAAACGGATTTGGATGAAATTTGGCACATGGGCAGACCATGACCTGGACAAAGGCTACTTTTCATCCTCGATCGCAGACGATGTCGCGGACAACAGCTATTTTAAAAATAACTTCGTTATTAGATCTATCATTGATTTAATGGAATGGTTATTTATTTATAATAGAATACATTTTATACACATAAATAAAACTCGGCAGTCTCATTAGTCCAGTGGTGCTGAGTGGACTGCTGAGCTCGGAGTCCTGGGTTCGATGCCCAGGTCGAGCAGACTGCTATTGGGTTTACAGGCTCGCTAAACATAACTATCTATAAATAGCGAAATGTGGATGTATACCCTGTCTACTCCTGTTGGCCCCGAAAACATGGCTAGAGATCGCAAAAAAATAGAGAGGTTTGGAAAGAAAAAGGCCCGATTTTTGTACAGCAATGGGATACAATATAATTTTTTTTTGTTTTGTGTGTCCAGGATGGTGGCAGATGATTTGAGTTGTGAGGTGGGACCTCCCTGCAGCCTCGTGTTAGCCGATGGATCGATCTTCACAGGACGGAGTTTTGGGGCCCAGGTGCCAGCAGATGGAGAAGTTGGTAAGCTTGTAGTACATCATAACTCAAACTCAAACTCTTTTATTTCAAATAAACCAATTACAGGCACTTTTGAATTGTCAAGGGGTCGGTCTTGGGTCGGTCAATCAGAAAAATGAAGCTAGTTGCCCATTCCAAAGCGTAGAATTCACGCCTACTTCCCATTGGGCTAGGCAGAAAATATAGAACGCCGCCTGCTACGATTTATTTATTTATATTTAATATACATATTATTGGTATTTTATATTTTTGGTCATATGCTTTTTTTTTACCTTGGTCCCTTAGTAATAATTGAAAGCTACAAGTATTAAAAAAAAAACACTTTTTTCCAGTACTTACCTAACTGTCTAATCATAGTGTTGTTGATCAGTATTTCAGACTGGTATGGTCGGGTACCCGGAGTCGCTGACGGACCCGTCGTATCACGCACAACTGTTGGTGCTCACATATCCGCTGGTCGGCAACTATGGCGTTCCCGACGAAGACGAACGAGACGAACATGGAATACCCAAGTAAGACGATTTACAAGTAGCCAGCCACTACTTATAATAACACTAAAGAGCAATTTCAAATGACCCTGAAATCAAAACTGTGTACCTACGTCTTTTACATACTTGTAATTTTTGATGAGGCAGTAAAGGCACCTTAGCAGCTAGCTAACTGCCGGAAAACATTCTTAACCGATCATTCCGAACTTGTAGAGTAATTACAAACTGTGTGGAAAAGTTAAGTCGTAGACGTAGAAAAACGTTCATGGGAGAACTTTTTCTGTAGCTGACCCCTGCATCTGAACGAGAACGAGCGTAAACGCGAGAATTGGCCTCGCTCTGACATAATGGGCCTTTAGGAGTCTTGAAAAACACACAAGTAAACCATAAAGCAATGTCTAGTGTGAACTTAAAATAGTAACTGACCAGTTCCTACGCTATTTTCCAGGTGGTTTGAATCCAACCGCATATGGGCAGCTGGCTTGATAGTGGGCGAGGTGAGCACTCGCGCGTGTCACTGGCGCGCTAAACGCTCCCTGGGTTCCTGGCTAGCAGCGCACGGCATCCCAGGCCTCTGTGACGTCGACACCAGAGCCCTGACCTTCCGTCTTCGAGCTGGTGTCACTCTTGGACGTATCATTCAAGGAGTCCCTCCGTTTGGACCACTACCAGCCCTATCAGACCCAAATACCAGGAATCTGGTCGCTGAAGTGTCTGTTAAGGTGAGCCTAAGTATTTTTATGATAACTTTTAACCTATAATAGACTATCAAAATGAATATTTTTTGTCTCGAAAAACTATGAGATGCAGGGGGCATCACTGCATCTCAGTTTAAATCCACTCGTGGCTCATTTCATACAGAAACAGAAAGTCTTTTTTTTTGTTCAATATAGGCCTGAGTACCTACTGACCTATATTGAACAAAAAAAATACTTACATAAAGTGTAGTATATTCATGTTGTATTTGTTACTATAGTTATTATCTGTATTATATTGCATTGTGTTACGCATAATTACCTATGTTACATAATATTGTATGGTTCCTCTTGCAATTTTCCTGCAAGATTTGTAATTGAGATCACATTCTCATATACCTGTCATCATATCGTTAAGATCGTGACGTTTTAACATGCAATTACCTTAACAAAGTTCCAATCACGACGTGCTGTGCTGGCGCCGCTGCTGCGGCCGCTAAGACCCTCAAGCAGCGCAAATACTTTAACCTGTAACTACAGTTTTGAGCGGTTTGTGGTCGAAACGCTCGGGTCATGCGCCCGAGTGCGCGTCTCCTGTTTAAGGAAATTTCTCGCTGACTGGTCGAAATTTCGTGACCACAGGGCTGGCTCGTTCTTTGGCCAAATAATTAGCATTGTCATTCAACGTGGCAATGCTGCCAGTCTTCTGGGCACTTTTCCGAATGACAGCGATGCGCACGAGTACTTTGACGTCTATGTGTCCTTTTGTTTTTGTATTTATTTGTATAGTTAGTTAATCATTTAATTTTTTAATATAAATATTATATATATTTTTTTTAGTAATGTGTAATAATTGTTTGTTCTTTCGAATACTTAAAAAATAACAAGTAATTCGAGAATTTGAAATTATTGTACCTACAGTGACCAACTTTTTTTCAGGAACCCAAAATATACAACCCTAGCGGTGAAGTAACAATAATGGCTGTTGACTGTGGATTGAAGTACAATCAAATCAGGTGTTTGATCAAACGAAACGCTAAGGTTGTGCTAGTCCCATGGGACCACAAGTTGGATCCCAGCCAGTACGATGGCCTGTTCGTCAGTAACGGTCCAGGTGACCCGGTCAAATGCAAGAAGGTGGTGGACAATATGCGCGCAATCATTGAAGACAAGACAAACGTAAAACCGGTATTTGGCATCTGTCTGGGGCACCAGTTACTATCCACTGCAGCTGGCTGTAAAACTTACAAGACCAGGTAAATAACGAATATTACATTGATTTTTTTTCATTGACATTAAATACTTGAATACATACTCGTAGTAGGTAGGTGAAAAATTATATAAATATTGATAAAATAATAAAGATAACATCATTTTACCAGTGTCTAGTGCTAATGGTCACGAGTGCATCTGCTCAGCGTGGAAGGATTTGATTCTCAGGTCTGGCAATGTTATTGGGTTTTGCATTAGGAGTTTTTCAGTATCAGCCAGAAAAAAAAACCGGCCAAGTGCGAGTCGGACTCGCGCACGAAGTGTATAGGGTACCATTATCTATAAAAAACGGCAAAAAAATCACGTTTATTGTATGGGAGCCCCCTTAAATATTTATTTTATTCTGTTTTTTAGTATTTTTTGCTATAGCGGCAACAGAAATACATCATCTGTGAAAATTTCAAATGTCTAACTATCACGGTCCATGAGATACAGCGTGGTGACAGACGGACAGCGGAGTCTAAGTAATAGGGATCCGTTTTACCCTTTGGGTACGGAACCCTGAAAATCGTACTTTATTTTCATAGTGGTATTATTTTATTTCAGTTACGGTAATCGTGGACACAATTTACCTTGCACACATAACGGCACTGGCCGATGTTTTATGACATCACAAAATCATGGATTTGCTGTCGATGCAAATTCACTGCCGGAAGGTTGGAAAGTTTTATTCACCAATGAAAACGATAAAACTAATGAAGGTATTATTCATAAAACTTTGCCTTACTTTAGTGTTCAGTTTCACCCGGAACACACAGCCGGGCCCACAGATTTGGAATGTCTTTTTGATGTATTTGTCGATGCTGTGAGATCATACAAAAATAAAAAGTCGTGTAGTATAGATGGCATCATTACAGAAAAACTTAAATATGTACCGACTTTACATGAAAGACCAAAAAAAGTACTCATCCTTGGCTCTGGTGGCTTATCAATCGGACAAGCTGGAGAGTTCGACTATTCAGGATCGCAAGCGGTGAAAGCTTTACAAGAAGAAAAGATACAAACGGTATTGATCAATCCTAATATTGCAACTGTACAGACGTCAAAAGGCCTAGCTGACAAAGTATATTTCCTTCCTATAACACCAGAATATGTAGAACAGGTTATCAAAGCGGAAAGACCCACTGGAGTTCTTCTCACATTTGGTGGTCAGACAGCTCTAAATTGTGGAGTCGAGTTGGAAAAATCTAAGATTCTAGAGAAATACAATGTAAGCGTTTTAGGTACTCCTATACAGTCAATAGTAGATACTGAAGACCGCAAAATATTTGCTGAAAAAATTAATGCAATTGGCGAAAAAGTTGCCCCAAGCGCAGCTGTAACAACAATTGAAGAGGCACTTGTAGCTGCACAGCAAATTGGGTATCCAGTTATGGCTCGATCTGCATTTTCCCTCGGTGGTTTAGGATCCGGTTTTGCTAACAATGAAGACGAACTTCGAACACTCGCACATCATGGACTGTCACATTCCGATCAACTTATTATCGATAAATCTCTTAAAGGATGGAAAGAAGTGGAATATGAAGTGGTTAGAGACGCATTTAATAATTGCATCACCGTGTGCAATATGGAAAATGTAGATCCTTTAGGAATACACACCGGAGAATCAATTGTAGTAGCACCTAGTCAAACTCTCTCAAACAGAGAGTATTACATGTTGAGAAACACTGCCATCAAAGTTATTCAACACTTCGGAATTGTAGGCGAATGTAATATTCAGTACGCATTGAACCCAAATTCGGAAGAATTCTTTATTATAGAAGTAAATGCCAGGTTATCTCGAAGTTCAGCTTTGGCAAGTAAAGCAACAGGCTATCCATTGGCCTATGTAGCTGCTAAATTAGCACTGGGTATATCGTTACCTGTTATTAAGAACTCCGTGACCGGAGTGACGACTGCTTGCTTCGAACCAAGTCTTGATTACTGCGTTGTCAAAATACCAAGGTGGGATTTAGCTAAGTTTACTAGAGTAAGCACAAAAATAGGTAGTTCTATGAAAAGTGTTGGAGAAGTTATGTCAATAGGCAGAAGCTTTGAAGAAGCTTTCCAGAAAGCATTAAGGATGGTAGATGAAAATGTTAACGGGTTCGATCCAAACATTAAAAAAGTTAATGAAGATGAATTGCGAGAACCGACTGACAAGCGAATGTTTGTCTTAGCTGCTGCTCTAAGGAAAGGCTATACAGTAGATAAGTTATACGAATTAACCAAAATTGATCACTGGTTCCTCGAGAAGTTCAAAAATATAATAGATTACTATAAAATCCTGGAGGCCGATCATCATGGTTCAATTCCTTTCGATGTGTTAAAGAAGGCAAAAAAAATTGGATTTTCTGATAAACAAATAGCTGCTGCTATAAAAAGTACTGAAGTCGCCGTTAGAAAGCTAAGAGAGGAATATAAAATTATTCCATTTGTTAAGCAAATCGACACAGTTGCAGCCGAGTGGCCAGCTACTACAAATTATTTGTATTTAACTTATAACGGTAACACGCATGATCTAGAATTTCCTGGTGGTTATACTATGGTTTTGGGATCAGGTGTATATCGTATTGGAAGCTCTGTGGAATTCGACTGGTGTGCGGTCGGATGTCTAAGAGAACTTAGGAATCAAGGCAAAAAGACAATCATGATTAATTATAACCCTGAAACGGTGAGTACTGACTATGACATGAGTGATAGATTGTATTTTGAAGAAATTTCTTTTGAAGTGGTTATGGATATTTATAACATTGAACACCCAGATGGAGTTATTTTATCAATGGGAGGACAATTACCAAATAATATTGCAATGGATTTACATAGACAACAAGCAATTATTTTAGGTACGTCTCCTGATATGATTGATAATGCCGAGAATAGGTTTAAGTTTTCCAGAATGTTAGACCGAAAAGGTATAATGCAACCGAGGTGGAAGGAACTTACAGATTTAGAATCAGCTAGAAGTTTTTGTGAAGAAGTAGGTTTTCCATGTTTGGTACGTCCATCGTACGTTCTAAGTGGTGCAGCTATGAATGTTGCAAATTCAAACCAGGAATTAGAAACTTACTTAAAGTCTGCTAGTTTAGTAAGCAAAGATTATCCAGTGGTAATATCTAAATTCATAATGGATGCAAAAGAGATAGATGTAGACGTAGTCGCTGCTGATGGTGCTATTTTCTGTATGGCAGTATCTGAACACGTTGAAAACGCGGGAGTCCATTCCGGTGATGCAACATTAGTTACTCCACCGCAGGACATCAATGATGAAACTTTGGAAAAAATAAAAGGAATCGCCAGTATTATAGCTGAGACGCTTGATGTAACTGGACCCTTCAACATGCAACTTATTGCAAAAGATAACGAACTCAAAGTTATTGAATGCAACGTCAGAGTTTCAAGATCCTTTCCATTTGTTTCTAAGACGCTAGACCATGATTTTGTTGCGATGGCCACTAAGATTATCATGGGTCTACCGGTGGAACCAGTTAATGTAATGACTGGCTGTGGAAAAGTCGGTGTGAAAGTACCACAATTTTCATTCTCTAGATTAGCTGGTGCAGATGTAACTTTAGGAGTAGAAATGGCATCTACCGGTGAAGTAGCATGTTTCGGTGAAAATCGTTATGAAGCCTATTTAAAGTCTTTAATGAGCACAGGGTTTAGAATACCCAAGAAAGCTATTTTGCTATCTGTGGGAACATTTAAGGTAAGAAGCAAAATAGTATAAAATTCAATGCCTTTTTTAGTTCCCACTTTGTGCAACCTTGCTCATATCTTTTTTAATTTTCAGCACAAAATGGATTTACTTCCGAGTGTTAGAATTCTACATAAAATGGGATATAAATTGTATGCCAGTATGGGCACAGGAGACTTCTACACGGAGCACGGAGTCGAAGTAAGGCATTTTTTTTATTTGTAGTCATAGTTTTTATATCTCCTTTTACAAAACCTTTATTGATTATTTTTATTTTATTACAGGTCGAAAGTGTTCAATGGACATTTGATCATATAGGTGATCCAGAGGATGTAAGATCGGAAGGGGAACTGATGCACCTAGCAGACTTTATGGCGAGACGTGAATTAGATTTAGTAATTAATTTACCTATGCGAGGTGCTGCTCGACGGGTGTCTTCATTCACTACTCATGGATACCGCACCCGCCGACTAGCAGTGGATTACGCTGTGCCTTTAGTTACTGATGTGAAGTGCGCTAAACTATTAGTTCAGGTTTGTTGTAGTTTTGTATTATTTATACCGATATTTTTGTAGAACTTTTTTCCAAATTAAAATAAACTTTTAGGTACTAAATATAATATTTTACAGGCTATGCACCTTTGTGGTGGTGCTCCTTTAATGAAAACGCATACTGACTGCATGACATCGCGCAACATCATAAAGTTACCAGGTTTCATTGACGTACACGTACATGTGCGTGAACCCGGTGCTACTTATAAAGAAGATTTCGCAACTTGTACTGCGGCTGCTCTTGCTGGAGGCATCACAATGATATGTGCCATGCCAAACACTAATCCTCCAGTAATTGATCGCGCTGCTTACGATTATACTTCTGCTTTGGCACGCGTTAGTGCTCGTTGTGATTATGCACTGTATATGGGAGCATCATCCACCAACTTTGAAACTGTTTCTGAAATGGCTCCTCAAGCGGCTGCTTTGAAAATGTATCTTAACCAAACATACAGTACTCTAACATTAGATGATATGACAATCTGGCAAAAACATCTCCAGAACTGGCCAAAGAAAATGCCTGTATGTGCTCATGCGGAGCGAGAAAAAACTGGAGCTGTCATTTTGATGGCATCTTTACTCGATAGACCTATTCATATTTGTCACGTAGCCAGGAAAGAGGAAATCCTTATAATTAAATCCGCAAAAGAAAGAGGTCTGAAAGTAACTTGTGAAGTATGCCCTCATCATTTGTTCCTAAGTACAGCAGATGTTGAAGAAATTGGAGAAGGCAGGGCTGAAGTGCGGCCAGTATTATGTAGCCCGGAAGACCAAGCCGAGCTTTGGAAAAATATAGATATGATTGACGTTTTTGCGACGGACCACGCTCCACACACTGTGCAAGAAAAGAATTCAGAGAAGCCACCTCCTGGTTTTCCCGGATTGGAAACAGTGTTGCCATTACTTCTTAATGCAGTTCATGAAGGTCGTTTAACTTTGGAGGATCTGATAAATAAATTCCATCGTAACCCTCGTAAAATATTTAATTTGCCGGAACAACCAAACACATACGTTGAAGTCGATATGGATTACGAATGGACGATCCCACAAGCTATGGAATTTTCGAAATCAAAATGGACACCATTTGCAGGCATGCAAGTTTGTGGAGCAGTTCATCGCGTAACATTGCGAGGTGAAATTGCGTATGTTGAGGGGCAAGTTCTAGTACCTCCAGGTTTTGGTCAAAATGTACGAGACTGGCCTACACCTAAGAAACAAGCGTACTTTACTATTGAAAAAATGGAAAAAGAAGTCAGTCGACCAAATTCTGCACTCGATATACATACATCTGCTGATTTGAGTAGAGTTAGTGATATTGATTTTGATCAAATCGATAACAGGCCTGAAGTACAATCTAAGCCAAATGTCCATTTCAGTGAAATTGCAGCTGCAAGGTGTTTATCACCATTACCCCAGGTGACTAGACAAAGATGTGATAGTACGTCAAATTATAACCCCCCCGCAATAACAGTTTCTCAACGACAACGTAGCGACTTATTCGGGAAAAGTATACTAACTGTTGACTCGTTTAGTAAAGATACTCTCAATGATGTATTCAATCTAGCGCAGTTCATGAAAACCAGTGTCAACAAAGGTCGATACCTTGATGATATTTTACGAGGCAAAGTTATGTCATCGATATTTTATGAAGTCAGTACTCGAACTAGTTGCAGTTTTGCAGCAGCAATGCAAAGACTAGGTGGTTCTGTAATCCATACAGATGCTACGAGTTCATCAGCAAAGAAAGGTGAAACTTTGGAAGACAGTGTCTCAGTAATGGCAAGCTATTCTGATGTAGTGGTACTGCGACATCCGGAGCCCGGTGCAGTTGCGGTAAGTTATATTATCCTAAAACCGTAAAAACCGTACCAACGTTACCGTAAAATTATAAATAAGATATGTTTTTGAAATGCCAATTTAAATTTTATTCTTCAGCGTGCAGCTCGCCACTGTCGCAAACCTATAATTAATGCAGGAGATGGCATTGGAGAACACCCCACACAAGCTCTGCTCGACGTCTTTACAATTCGTGAAGAAATCGGTACAGTTAACGGATTAACCATCACTATGGTTGGAGACCTGAAGAATGGACGAACTGTTCATTCTCTTGCACGGCTTCTAACTCTCTATCAAGTACAATTGCAGTATGTCAGCCCACGAGGACTAGGCATGCCGAAGCATATCACAGATTACGTTGCCTCTAAAGGTATACCGCAGAGAGTATATGAGAGGTTGGAAGATGTATTAGAGGACACTCATGTTTTGTATATGACTCGAATTCAGCGTGAAAGGTTCCAAAGTCAAGAAGAATATGAAAAGGTAAAAACTAGTATTATTTATGCTAAGGGCGAGCGCGCACTGCGGTGCGTTTCCGTTAGTGCTGCCGCACTGGGCGGGGCCTACAAAACGCATAACCGCAGTGCGCGCACTTCAAAGACATTCCATACTTCACAAATTATGCATTAGAAAAACGCACCGCAGTGCGTGCTCGCCCTAATACGTCACTTTCTAGTTACATTCCTATCGAAGCAAATCAGTTCCATTACACAAGGTATAATGTCGTCATAATTACTTAGATTCGCTCCGATGATTTTCTTATTCGCTTACCAACCAGCTCGGGCAAATACCACCATATCCCTATTCTCAAATATATCAACTCTTATTCCAGACACGAGGGCTGCTAGTGGTGACTCCTCAGCTGATGACGCGCGCTCGCAGGCGCATGGTGGTGATGCACCCACTGCCGCGCGTCGACGAGATCTCGCCAGACTTCGACTCGGACCCGCGCGCTGCCTACTTCAGGCAAGCCGAGTACGGCATGTACGTGCGGATGGCTCTACTATCCATGGTGGCTGGCGTGAATCCGCTCATTTAGAATCACTGTGCTACTTGCAACGCCTTATATATTTTGTAATCGGTAATTAATTAATCTACTGAATCTGTCAAGATTTTGACAATAATGCGTTTCCGCTTGATATGTATCTAATCAAAACGATAGAATCACTGGAAAATATTTTAAAGTTTGCAGTCTTTTGATTTTACTGGACCGTATCAACGAAAGATTACATATCTAGCTACTAAATATACTACTTAGGTAAGTATATACGTCATTTGATACGTAGCTACTCGCATCTACGTATTAAAGATTTTAAATTCCAGATTGAAAAAAAAATCCTAGAATGAGTATTATTAAGTAAAATGCTATATTATAGTTTATTTAGTACCAAGGTTAATTAGTATCATTTCTTATGATATTACTAGGTAGTACCTACTGACTCACACAAACGCCACTCAACAACGCCAACCATTCCCATAAAATAAAAAATAGTTATAAGTAATAATCAGATAGTTTATATTTCTTATACTTTACAATACTTTAGTAAACATCTATTAAAGTAATCAGTAACAAACTGGCGTACTTTATTTTTCCTGCTATACATAAATAAGATTGCAAGCATACAACATAGTCAATAAACACGCGCGAGATTCCATACACTTAGGCCTAGTTGTTTTAATATTCAGATAACTGTAATCTGAACAATAAATATTTCAATTTGACAGCTTTTGTATAGAAAATATGTCAAACTGTCATATTTATTCTTCAGATAAGATTTATCTGACTAGAAATTATTATAACGAATTCCGAGAACTATACAAGAGTTGTTATTCCCTACACACACATCTTATTTACAAAATTAATATGTACATTAGTCCAACATTTCTTAATTAAAGTGGTTTACAATTTAGATTCCTCTCCACTGATAAATTCATTAAATCTCATATGATCGTGACTTGAGGAGTTCTCAACGTGTACATCAACAAAAGTAAATGCTGATATACCAGGATTATCAGTCGGCGAATCGTGAACTTCCTCAAACTTTGGACGTTGCTTGCGGTGCGGTTTTTGTTGTGTTCTTTCAAGTTTACTTTCTCTTCTTGTTGGTAACTTTAAACCACCTTGGTTAGCTAATTTTCTCTGACAGTCAGTCAGTTTCTCACGAACCACATCTAAATACTCACTGGCTGTCATATCTCCTCCTGGCTCTTCTAACAGCAATTTGCAGAGTCTCTGAGCCTGTTCCAAGTATATTAGTGCTTGTCTTATCGCTTCAAATCTTTCACTAGATCGTGCCATAGCGATGAAATGAGGAATAAAGAATTCGAGAACTAGTCTTCGGCGCTCCGTTTCCATCTTTGATGGTATCACAAACTGTAAGAACAAACAATAAGTTTAGTAACGTAAGATCTACAATAATGTTTTCATTTCTAATTTTGTGTATGCCAAAAGGAACATACACAATGTGAACAAGATAATCCGTATCGCTCACGATTCGATGCTTACAAACCTTGTTTACAATGATGACTACTACGTCTATTACATTTCTTCAAATGCTGTTTTGTAAAGTTACTACTAATCATTTTAACTAATTATTAGCATAGACCATGAAGTTGTGAATTAATTTACATGTAAAAATAAGATTATAACCAATATTTTTTACCATATTTTTTTTTTAATATCCTAACCTAGGTAATAGGTAATACGGGCTGGTAACCACAACTCCACGACAATTAATGCGCGTATTTTGCGTACTATACAGTATGGAGCTCACATGTGTGCAATAAATTCTACCAGATACTTGATATAGCCTTTGCTGACAATATACCAAAAATAAACGAAATCGGTGCAGTAATTAGGTCAAAAGTAGTTTTAATTTTGAGTATTATTTAAACACTGTATAGAATTGGACCACTAGGTCAATGAGTGAATGAACTTGAATCCTTGAACATGTGTGCAAACAAAATAAACCATGTTCGGCGAACAATGGATTGGGTACTATGGTGCACCGCAGGTGGTCAGCTTGGTTGTCTGAACAGAGTGGTTTGTTTTACTGAATTTATTTTGATATTTAATTTGTTTGAAAAATTTACTTTTTTAATTTATGGTTTTTAATTTAATATTTAATTTTGGTATACTTTTGTGGACCAGTATGACTTATAGTTTGATTTATTACACAGGTTTAGTACCATACCGTGAATCATATACAACGTGTAACGTTAAATGCGCAAAACCTCTTAAGGGGTCATTGTACTCATCATTATGAACAACTTTTACTATGGGACCAAAACTGAAATCGCGAAAAAAAAATCAGCTGTTCAGTACATTTCTGTTCGCATAATTCGTCAAAATGTACTGAACAGCTGATTTTTTTTTCGCGATTTCAGGTTTGGTCCCATACTAAAAGTTGTTCATAATAATGAGTACAATGACCCCTTAAGAGGTTTTGCGCATTTAACGTTACACGTTGTATATTATATAACCTAAGCTAACTAAAAACTAAAATATGGCGTTGAAAAATTCATCCGCATCGCTGTCAACTGCTAATGTACCCAAGAGACTGGTGGCATTGACATTGCCACGATGTATGGCAATGCTTATCCTCCAGAGGCTAAGCATTGCCATACAATGCCAACCCCTGGGGTCACGAGAAGTGTCAACCAGCCATTTACAGACTTCTTTGAACAAACCATGAACACTCAACCCCAAACTTGATTTGTTAGTTAATTAAGAATAAACTTTACAACTAATAAATATATTTTTTACAAAACAACTTACTATTTCTCGTTCTTTTTTCTCTGATCTTTGCTTTTTTGCATGAACTTGAGCATTTCGCCTCTCTTGTTGTAGTTTGTATTGTTGTTTTGTCCATTTGTAGTTTTTGTCTCGGTCTTTGTCCCTATCCCTGAAGTTTATTTGAGTATCGTCGTCACTGTCAGAACTATCTTGATAACTGGACACAGCAGGAGGTAAATATGGATTGATAAGGCGTAAAGGATTTTTACATGTCAATATATCATACAGTCTTTGGCTGTTGAACGCCGGATAAAAATCTTTCTTAGTATATTTTATCTTTTGTAGCGCATTCAGAATATGCAACACAGGAGCCTCTAGGATTTCTGCAATTTTTTTTTGTTGTGCGTGTAGTAATGGTTGCGGTATGTTTTTAACTTCATTACAGCTTTCTACAAAATAATTGGGCATTCTTTTTTTCACACAATTCATGTAAAAGCTTCGTAAAAACATCCTCAAAGATTCACCGAGTCGATCTTCTGGCCATTTTGCATAATTATCTTCACATTGCCAAAATAGATGGTTTTTAATATGACTAACATCTAGACCGATTTTGGCTGTTTCATTTTCCAGAAAAGTCTTATGTAACGCTAAAGTGAACAAATAACAACGTATATGAGAATGTGCCAAACAGCTTTGCAGATAACGTTCTGCGGCTGGAAATATGATTTTCCACTGTATATTCTGATCTGGATTTTGGCCTCTTTTGTTTCTATATCCTATAGGTACTAACAAGCATCCAAAACCTATAGCCTTGCTTACCATATCTTTTTTGGGCCATTGATAAGAGAAATTAGTTCTGGGATTTTGTATTATTCTCCTTTCTCTAATGATCCACTGGTTAGCCGCATTGGGCCAAGCAGCGACAAGAGCAGGAAATATTTCATAACCGATTTTGGAGCCATTTTTGATTGAGTCGCAATATATACTGGCGCCTTGAGTTAAAGCAGAGTTAACTTCATCGGTAGTCAAACCTAATCCAGACCCTAAATTGATTATGAAGCTATCCACAAAGTTATTCATAAATCTCAAAGAGTTGAGGTAATAACATCTTTCATATAAGTTAGGTGACTGTGAAGACTTGGAGGCACTCTCAGCGACTTCATCTTCGTCGTCATCGCTCCATTCGTCCAGCGCTTTCACATCCACGGATGTCCACGTCTCATCTGGTAATGCCCCTGAGGTGAGCGAGTAGTTAGAATGCAAACTGAGTCCTATTTTTTTTGGTGTAGCGGCCTTAGTTATAGTAGAATAACCATAATCAGATTCAGCTTCGCTAGAGTTCGACTTGTAACCAGAAGTCTCTGTATCCTCGGCTAGATTGCCTTCTGAATAAGCTGCGCGCATGTTAGTTTTTGGGTATTTGTGAAGATCCTTGGTTGAACTACTTAACCTTGTGGTATATTTTAATATTGATTTTCTCGGAGCCATTACATTTTCGTCTTGAGGCCTTTTCTTTTCATCTACAAAATTATTGTTAGTTTCAGACTCATCCTGTTCTTCGGGTAGTAAAGTATTGATATTTCGAAGTCTGTTTATGTTTGAAATACTACTTTTTGTTACTTGTAAACTAACTTGTTTTATCGGTCCACTGTATCTTCTACCGACACCTCCATTTATATTGGAAATAATTTTGTCTTCAGAGGCCAAGAATGATTCAGTGTTATCCAATTTAGTTTTAATTTGTTGTAAAAGTTCTTCGCCCTTACTAGCAGTGTAAGGAAATTCATCAGAATCATTTGATTCTTTTTCAGATTCGGTATATATGCTATCATCAGAATCACTTTCATTCATAGTAATCACTTCATTTTCTTTTTGCAGAGTGCTCTCTAAAACTTCCATTTGCTTCAGTTTTACATATCCTAAAAACACAGACTGAGGTTATTACGTGTTTCTTGTAAATTTACAGATAAAAATATTGTTATAGATAGATGTAAGTAATTCTTTTACCTGGTACTTTAGCGTCCTCTATGCGCAATTTGTAGAAAGGTGCATCGAGAACTGCGCTGTAATCGGAGGTATCTCCTGGCTCACTGGCTTCCACATTGTCATAGATAACAAAGAGCCTCGGAGCCGACAGAGGCTCCTTTTGTCCTCGGTTCCTCTGGAAGCTGATGTGTTCGTGAACGGACTCTTGCAATCGATCCGCGAAAAATACATGTTTGTTTTGTCGCACCATTGCTTCGTTGATAAAGAGCTCACGTTCGCTTATTGGATTGTTTTTTATTTGATGTACTTCCCTGAAATCAAACACGAAATTGATTTTATTTTTATATCTCGACACTTGATTACTTTTTACATTCCACCTATATAAATATATTAAAATTTTCAGGTATTAACATTAAGCAGATGATAAACAAATGAATTTAAAAATAAAATAAATCACCGCTAGCATGTGATAACTTAATAAATATGTAGATGCTAAACTTTATCATTTAATACCAATCTCTTTCACATTATCATATCTGTCGGCACGATCGTTTTAATGCCGTAATAACAAAATTAAATTAAATGCTTTGAAGTAAGTAAGGATGATTACTGCGCTCGGTGCGCAGTAATTATCCACGTATCTAATTAAATCAAACAAGTATTAGCGGATTAGGGTTCAGGGGTAAAAGCTTTAGGTACTTGAAAGTGTGTCACGATTTAAACTAAATCTTAGTACAAATTTCTAGCAATATTTATATACTAAGTCCAATAATAAAAACTCCACCAACTTACAAGTTATTAACCACCAGATTTCAATAGTTTGAAAATTTACTTCAACTGGGAAGTGACAACAGATTGTTACCATTGAAGATTGTTTTATAATTTATTGAGGCAAATCCGCTATCTGAATGATAGTCAAAGTGAGGGACTTTACCTTTACTCTACCTATGTTTACGAATAAATAGTAGATTCTGGTTCTGATTCTGATTCCTTGTGCCTTTACAACTAATTGGGACATTACGTGACCCCAATTTGACTAATATTCATAATTACCAATATAAACCAGATAAATGGATAAACGACACAGTAACCTAAAAACAGGGCGTAATAATAATCAATGAAGTCATCGATTTGCATAAATAAACATTAAATTAATAAAAAAGTGACTCTATTGTACTCATTTTTGACTTTGCGCGTCAAAAGTGGATTAACACTTTTTTTCTATTTAATTCTATTTATATAACTATACAGGGTGTAAGGGACAGCCCTCCGCAAACTAACAGGGTGCATTCAGCTCCTCATTTTGAATCATATTCCACCGGAAATTTTCTCAGGAAAATTTTCATTTTTTCAAAAAAAAATTTCAGTTACATTTTCATTATTTCAATGAAAAATAGCATTGTGTGTTCGTAGCACTCCATTTATGTAAAAAAACTGCAAAAAAAACAGCAAAATAAAAAAACCAGCAATGGATGTTGAAACACTCTAACCAACGACGCGTGAAATCAGCTGTTCACTTTCTGTCTAGCTACAGAGTTCATCGAACTCACCGCATACCTATTACCTACACCTCCCAACCAGTAATAGATGCTCCGATTTGTGCACAAAACCACAAACAAATCAGGTTTATTGGATTCCCTTAACGTTCCTGAAAAAGTTTCATGTACCGGTCATCTTAGTATGACATACTGAATTCACCCTATCAGTTTGCGGAGGGCTGTCCCTTACACCCTGTATAAAAAGTAGACACAAGTTTGAAGTAACTACATATCGTTTTCTTTTTCTACTTTTTAGAAATATGTGATTTTGAAACCGGCTAATCTAGTCTGCAATTAGTTTTGTACAAATAATAAGCGAGATGTGATGCCATTATAATATGTAATTTAAAAAGCCACCTTCATCTACTTATTCCCGTCTCTATCTGGGGCATTCGGGTAAAGAATTGGGCACGTTATCGCAATCGGGATTTTTAGAGACAATAGTTTGTTTGTCCTTCTTCCGTCTTGTTATTATTTACATAAAGTATAGTTTTTTAATTAGGATTATAAAAAAATTGAGAAGCAATATTGGTTGTCTACTCACATATCTACTTATTTATCTAAAATCTAAATTAAATCTGTGCATTACGATTATCATACCTATTGTAATTAGGTATACCAACAACTGATGTAATTATAATATACATATTATAAGGACAATTTTAGTTTAAATATTCTTTATCACTTCGTGTCGCTGATTTTGGATTCTATGATTACGATTAAGTTGGACAATGACGAAAGTAAATATGTTGATTAAAGGCTAAAGTAGATTGGGCAACGCAACGAATTACAAAATTCCTCCTTCATCACTTTCATACATTTTGAAGTTTTGAACCAACGCACACTAAGGGTGGGCTATGAAAATGCGTTGCGCTGCGGCCCGTTGCGGCTGGAATGTGCGCTTGGCTTAAAAAATCATTTTCATTGGGTATTAAACTTACCGTTCGTAGTTCTCAAAGAACTGCACGGAGAGAAGAATGTTATTCAATAAGAAAGCATCGGAGTCATTCTGGAGCTGGTAGCGCATGCGGTTCAGCGCCTCCTCGTCGTAGTTGCGAGCGTGCTGCTGCAGGCAGGGCGCGGGGCCGGGGCTGGCCGGCGGCTCCACCAGCGCGGCCGGCGGCAGCAGTGCTTCCTGCTTGCCCACTCTCCTGTTCGCCGGGTTCGCCTTCTTCTTCCGTGTCTCCTCTCTCTTCTGCTCCTTCCATTTTTCCCGTTCAAAAAACTTATCGGGCTCCTTCTGAGTTTTCTTTGATTTACAATTGCCCATTGAAAAACTGCACTCGCTAACTAGATCACGCTAAGATTACTCTCAGAATATAAGGTACTCAGACCATACAAACTTTCGCGCACATTTCAGTTCTGAATATTATAAACACGTAAAATTAAATTTAAAACATGCGTATTGTCGAGTATCCCGTGTTTATGTCTGCACGAGTAAACAATTCCCGCAGCACTGACAAACTGATTCTCACAAGTCGATCGGTGAAAAACTGTTCTTATCAGGCACCAATGATGATTGATATAGTTATCGTGCTTAATCGATTAGAGTTGCAGTGCTATGCACGGAATTTTGCGATGCCCGATGTCACAGGGTATTTTATTTAACAAGTGGTGCATGTTGCTAATCAGACCTCGCCTGCCGGTCTCGCACGGTGCGTGCGCGCATTGAAGAATCACTCAATAGGAAACACTGCATTCCTTTTGTTCAAGACACGCTATTACGTAAACTGAAGCACACATTACTTATAATTATAAGCTGTATAGTTGTCACTTTTGTTTTAGTTTAATTTCTTACAATTCGACTCAAAAAGTAGCAAGGTGCCTACGCCAACGAACCTATCGACTCTATCGTAACCAAATTTTAAGTGCTTACATATTTGAAATCCTTTTCTATCCGATGTTAAAGAGACATGCGAAATGGCGATAAAACCACTGACAATATGATGGTGTTAATGCACAAGTTGTACATGCGGTTTCTCCTAGAAATCTTTGTAACTCAATCCACAGCAGCAGCTCAATTCCTCTAGTAATAAGTCCCGTCTCCTATATGTCCTATACAACGTGTAACATGTAATGTGTAACGTGTAACGTGTAACGTGTGTGTGTTTTAGAGAGAGAGAGGTTTGGAGAGAGGTTTTTTCTTAAGGGGTCATTGTACTCATCATTATGAACAACTTTTACTATGGGACCAAACCTGAAATCGCGAAAAAAAAATCTGCTGTTCAGTACATTTTGACGAATTATGCGAACATACATGTACTGAACAGCTGATTTTTTTTTCGCGATTTCAGGTTTGTGTTTGTCCCATAGTAAAAATTGTTCATAATGATGAGTACAATGACCCCTTAAGAGGTTTTGCGCATTTAACGTTACACGTTGTATATAGCCACCACATATAGGCACCACAGTTGGTGGCCAGGTGCTGCTGCTTTAATCTGATCATTGTCACTGGTAGTAGACAGGAGAAATTGTTCCCTTTACGTCGAATCCCTCGACTCGACGTAAAGGGAACAATTCCTCCTGTCCGTGGAGCGGTGAGAGTCATCTCGCTTTTCTTCTCTCAACGTCGAGCATTAGGATTTCTTTCTTGCTTTTATTCCCTTTACGTCAAGTAGTGCCGCAAGTACAGTCACAAATAAAAGTGAAACACAGTTAATAATTTATTCAAAGTAGGTACTTAACACTAAAACGGAAATGATGAACAATGAAACAAGCGAATTGAAAAATAGTAATTATGTGAAATAAATGTGATTTTTTGTTAAATTGAGTTTTTAGGGTTCCGTGCCTCAAAAGAAAAAAACGGAACCCTTATAGGATCACTTGTTTGTCCGTCTGTCTGTCTGTCTGTCTGTCAGTCTGTCAAGACCGTTTTTCTCAGGAACGCGTAGAGGTATCAAGTTGAAATTAATATCAAATACGTAAGTCTGTGGTTTCTTGAAGTCCTAAAAAAAGTCAATGCAATAAAAACATACGGCCATTTATGCTACATATTTTGATACTCGCAAGTAAATCAAAACCTATAGGGTACTTCCCGTTGTTCTAGAATCATGAAATTTGGTAAGAAGCAAAGTCATACAGCTCAAATAAAGGAAAAAGTCCGAAAATTGTGAATTTGTAATTTTTGACAGAAAAAAATTTTTTTTGTTATCCAATGTTAAGTTTGTTTTTGGTATAAATTCTTTTCAACTAAGGAACCCTTCATTGTGCGTGGTCGGTTTTTTTTTAGTTTTGTTTTGTCTGTACCTTTCCAAATTTGATGTAAAGGGAATAGAAAGTGTAAAGATCACCTTGAAGAACAAAATTAGCATTTAAGTCTTGACGTAGAGGGACTCGACGTAAAGGGAACAATTCGTTAGGAGGACTTGATTAAGGGATTCAGCTGCATCTGTACCTACTTTCATAAATCCGCCTAATGTAACTTAAACTATCACTATTAGGTAAAATTATCTATGTTTTCAGTTTAAACTACAGAAGTGTAAACTGAGCCAGAAAACAAACAAATGTAAAAAAGGTTGGATCAGACGCGCCGACATCCACGAAAATCTTCAAGATTTCCATCCAGATGCTATCGTTAGTACTGTTATCTGTAATCAATATTTCGGTCTACTTACATCAACTAATACTACAAAGTAATCGTGATCGTTGCTTTTCATAACACCGAATCAAAAGTGAGACAACCCGCCAATTAAGAACATAAATCAAATGCGCCTTTTTCTTTGTGTGCGTCACACATAAGTATTATTTAGTTGAGCCATTGGCCTAAAATATATATGTATTAAAATGATAATATGTATTTAATATATTATCCTTTTTATATTTATAGTTAAACCACCAATAAGTATTAAACTCGATCGCATTATTAGTCCAAAAAGTCCTCACCCGGGAACGGATGGCGCAATTGCTAACAAAATACTACGTGAAACATATAGCTTGAGAGGGGAGTGGGACTCTGCAATCGTAACTTGTTCCCATGGGCCGGTAACTGGCTCCATAACCAGAAAACCCATTGTTGAACGAAAGAGTTTTCAGTCTTTCTTTTGTCCATCTTATACCAGCTACAAGAAGTAAATATTGCTGCTTGATAAAGTACCTACATCAGCAGCATCAGTATTCTGTAGTTGTCTTTTCGCCCATCTAAGCGAGAATGATAGGTAGATACTCTTGAGTCTGGTTTCGGTTATGGTACCGAATGAAAGGTATTAAAAAAAACTTCAATTTATACCGTTACTTATTTTCATTTATGAAACTGGCACAGTACAAAAATACTTAATTTATCTATAATTCTATATCAACAGTTTCTTAGATAAAAAAATTAAATATTCCTTCACTTAATCGATTTCCTCTTTTCCGATTGTTATGAGTTTATGAGGACATAAGAAAACAAACCATAGTTTATAAAAAATACTTAAGTAAAATAAAATTATATCACATCATTCATATAATTTTGCTTAGATGTACAAAAAAGATCTTTAAAAATAATTTAACTATTCTTCCACAATCTTGGGATCAATTCCTAAAATATCATATACCTAAGATTCAATTGATTCATCTACTTATAATTACTATGTACATGAAGAT
This sequence comes from Cosmia trapezina, assembly GCA_905163495.3. Taxonomy (NCBI): domain Eukaryota; kingdom Metazoa; phylum Arthropoda; class Insecta; order Lepidoptera; family Noctuidae; genus Cosmia; species Cosmia trapezina. The sequence goes on from LR991028.1 coordinate 13,779,590, forward strand.
TGTACTTTGGCCTATTGGACATATTAAAATAATTACATATTACATACAAATAGTCCGGAGAAACTACTTCCAAATACATAGTTACGTGGAAAAAAAAATAGAAAAATTTAACTGGTGACCAAAACAAATCTGTATAAATTCACCTAAGTACTATAAATGCACAAATTGGAATTCACATCGAAGCCTTTTCGTCTTCTAGTACAAATTGTTGATTATTTTATATTCTCGATATAATATAATTATGTATATTCTGAAATGTATTTAATCAATAAAATAATATAAATAAAATAAAATATTTTTAATGGAAGACGTTATTCGGTTCTGGTGTCGCGAAGTAGACACTACACACGCGATGATGATGGCGATGGTGACTTAAGTACAGAGTGCTCTGGAAATGCTAGGGTATATGTCGCAGGGCTTCAGCCGGGGGCGCGCTCATGCCTGGCTCCTCCATATTGTTGGCTATGCTGGCATCGTCTGCTTCAGGGGTCGTGTTCACTCGTCTGCTGGTCTTCATGCGCTTCGCCTCGCCCATTTTCTTTTCTAATAATCGCCTGAAAGAAAAAATAGGAAAGTTATGATTTCATTACCTCTTCATCCTATGGCTCACTCGATCAGTTAAATATCAGAGACTACGATCTCTGACGTTACTACGGTGTAGAAGCAGATACTTCGATGGGGATGTCGGTGTGGAGTAAGAACAAAAAAAGGGTATTTTTTTCCAGTTCAAGTCATGGAACGTGCCATTTCATAACAACCGCTAGCATTACTTGCATGAAGGAGACGCCTTATTAAACATTTATCACACTAATATTTTATAAGCGAAAGTTTGTGAGTGTGTGTATGTATGTCTGTTACTTCTTCACGCTGAAACGGCTGGACCGATTTGGATGAAATTTGGTATGTAGATACCTTATACCCTGGATTAACACATAGACTACTTTTTATCTCGGTCTACGCGGGTGATAAAACTACATCGCGAAATACATTTTTTTTTTGTTTTTTGCAATTTGCAGATCCTTGTCAGGTTGTATCTTGATCAAAATATGATACGCGACAGTAAAACATATGTATTTACATAATTTTAAGCATACAAATCATTACACCACAGCGCATCGCCCTTAAGTATATTTACTAACATGATTTACTATTAATAGGATTAAATTATATGACGCTAAGGCTGTTATATTATTATCGGCTAATCCGTAAGCTTTGGACACGAATGCATTCTCGTAATCAATTGGGCACAATACACACTTTCACTGTTATCAGCAATGCCATTACAACGAATACCAAATATTTGGAACAATAAAACCTCCAAGGTGATTATGTAATTACATCACTTCTTCCGACGAAATGACGATATCAATCATACGTCAAGAAGTTTGCGAAGGATTATCGTGAGTTTTTCCTCGACGTAAGTTATACTTATAACTTATCTATATAAATAAAAAGAGAAGGCCTGAGTCAGGACTGAGTCAGTCAGGACTCCTGACTGACTGACTGACTCATCAACGACCAGCCCAAACCCTTGGACCTAGAAAGCTAAAATTTTGCACAGAGGTTCCTTTTATAATTTAGACAAGGAATAAGGAAGGAATTCCCGATAGTACGTTCCCGTGGGATGATTTTCGACATCCACGCGAGCGAAGCCGCTGGCAAAAGCTAGTATGTATTTATAGGTAACGTAATTAAAGAGAAACCTAATTCCATAAAGGAGTTCGTAAACTGTAAACTGAATATGTCCAACTTACTGTTGCCTGCAATCAATGAGCACTCCAAGAATGAATACTGCGAGGATTGCTATGAGCATCACCACTGTCATCCCCACGATGGTGGTCACCGTAAGGGCTGGCAGCTCCTCGGAAATCATCGCAACCGTCAGGTTGGGATCCGCCGTTGGCACCACATCTGGAATGAAATCACGGAATTTAACACGAGGTGATCATTAAACAGTCAATCAAGGCATCAGTATACAGAGTGGAAGGGACATCGACGTGCAAACGGTTACCACGTATTCAGTACGTCATTCTGAGCCCCCCATATAGAAAATTTTCATCGTTTATTGAAAAAAAAATCTGCTCTTCCATACATTTTGACCGTGTGGGTATTGCACTATATGAAACTGCAGATTTTTGTTTAATAACCGATGAAAAATTTCTATGTAGGGGGGCTCAAAATGATGTACTGGATACGTGGTAAACGTTTGCGCGTCGATGTCCCTTTCATCCTGTATATTATTATAATTTAATCTGATCGAAATTGAAACCACGAATCAAAATATCTGTACTTTTTGCAATTCAATTTATGAGACCATCATTCTCAACATTCCACTATTAATCTGGCATCTTTAGTGGTTACGGATTAACTGATGCCAAAACCGTCTTATGACCACTGAAAGTACCTAACCAATGAGCGTAGACTTATGCGACAGAACTCTTGCCGGTCATTTCAGGAATTTCACAATTTCGTCATTTTTGGAGAAAGTGTTTTAATGTTTCACATGATATTATTGTTTAATACTTCTGTAATTTTCTCCTAAGTACCTACGTACTAAAAGCTGAACCAGAATTTTACTGTCTTAATATTTTTCTTAATTTTTTTCATTTAGAGATTATGAGGGTGACAGTCTCTACAGTTGTGTTACTCTCTAACATGTCATTTTTAATTGTTCGTAGACAAGTCATTGGTGGTCGTCCACGGCCTCTTTTGCCTTGTTCTATATTGAGGACTCTTTTTGTCACATGGTCATCATCTCGCCTCATCACACCAGCGCAAGCGGTTTTCGCTAAGCTTCTCGCGTATTTCAGCGACTTTAAAAGTACCACGAATATATTCGTTTCTAACTCTATCCATTTTAGAAACCCCACCAGACCAGCGTAGCATCTTCATCTCTGTGGTGTGAATTTTTTGTTCATCAGTCTTCCTTATCGGCCAGCACTCAGATCCATCATAATAGGGCTGGTCTTACAGCCCTTTTGTATAGGCATACGGGAGTCGCATAAGATGCCAGACAACGATCTCCATTTGGGACATGCTGCCTGGATTCTATTGTGAATGTCTCTCTCTACACGGGCTTTTGGTGCTACAATGGATCCGAGATACTTGAACTATTCAACTCTGTTGAGAGGTCTGTTATCGACAGATGGGCATGGTATGACACCCACATTTGCTTCGGAAAAGTCACAAAACATATATTCGGTCTTCTGTCTACTGACTCTCAGCCCTCTCCTCTCCAAGGACTCCTGCACATGCTGTCAGATCTGATTGCACTTCTGCCAATGATTCGGCTATAAGTTTAGTTTATAATGTTTGAAGTAATATAGTCCATTACCATGTTGAATAGTAGAGGGCTCAGGGTCGAGCCCTGATGAACACCTCCTCTGACCTCAAATTCTTTACTTGTTCCTGCTGGGCTGATCACTCTTGATACATTGTGGTAAAGATCTTTCAGGAGCTCGATGTAATGCTCCGGCACTAGTTGTGCTCTCAGTGCTTGCCACATAAGCTCTCGCGGAACTCGGTCAAACGCCTTTTCGAGGTCAATGAAAACCATGCGGAGGTCTTGTTTGCGAGACTTGTACTTTTCCCTATATATTTTCACTGCGTGAATTGCGTCTGTGGTGCTGACATCGCTGGTAAATCGGCACTGGTTCGGTGTTATCTTTGTTATTGACCCATGAATTTATTTATCATGCTCACGAAAAATTCCCATCTCGGCACGCTGTCATAAATCAGGTGGGTACACATTAAAAAATGGAAACAGTTAGTGAGTAACTTGATCCTATATTAAATCATAATTTTCAAAAGTTATACTGTCTATAAAATAAGTATACTTTGTCCACAATTTGTGGACAAAGTAAACGATATTTTTATGGGACTTGCACAGACAGACCTTTGAATCGACCTAATTAGAGAGGCTCCATTATCTCAGCAGTAACTAGTATTTTAAAACTTAATTACTAAACTTATTTTATAAACAGTAGCTTTTGAAAAACATTTATTTTGATTTAATACATAATCAAGTTGATTTACTGACTAGCTAGATACTGTGTTTCCATTTTTTGACGTGTACACACCTAACTGACAGGGTGCCGAGATGGGAATTTTTCATGGGCATGTTAAATAAATTAATGTGTGAAAAGAGCCGAGATGGGACTAAACCGGCATCGGTAGTGGGCGCGCCATTTCCGCTTAGACGAGCTCTACCTACAGTTAATTTCCCCGACAGGAAATGGCTTATCTGTGAAAAGAAAAACCCGCAAAAACCTTATTTATGTTAATTTTATCGTAGGCAGAGTGGGTAGGTACATTGTTTGTTGTTATGAGCACACAATGTACCTTACCTGATGTGTTATATCTAATAATACGTTATATACGTCAGTAATTGAATTTTGATAAAGATTCATATGTCTACGCAGCACAACCTTCAATACAGAGGATGCAATATTTTAGTAATTTGAGTATGTACTTTTTATAATTCAGAACAAAATAACGCGAACAATATAGAATAGACAACCTTTATTGACGAGGAAGCTATAACGAATAGGTGAAGATAACACACCATAATAAGATAATATGTAGCTCTTTATAGTCACAAACAGAAGTCTGCTATAGACGGAAATATAATAGAAATATAGGAATCCGAGAAAGTAAATAGACCAACTGAAGGAAAAGACAAAAGAGGAGACTGAAGAGGGCTGAAGGAAATTAACATTGGATAGAGTGGGGATATGGCACTTCACTTTCGGGAAAGGGATACAAGTCCAAGAAACAATTATTGATCATTAAAAGACAAGTATAGGTTATAGTGACGCATAATATAACCGTTTACCTTCGTCCGGCCAATTCATTGAGTTGTCTCCAGAAGAATCCATTTTCTCTTAGCTCTCCCGTTGCAGTTGTAATCAACTGTGAAAAAAACAAATATGATGTAACTAGCTGTTCCTGCGACCTTGTTAAACATCCCAACCCCCGTTTCACTCTCTCAGGGATGGATTTTCATAAAATCCTTTGTTAACACCTACACTACACACCCTACATAAAAAAATCAAGCTTAGGCTAGTAATATTAGAGTTCCTTAGACTCATAAACATACTCGTCCACAATTTCGAGTATAGTATCTCCGATCTTCATGAGAGTGGGTACTACATGGGCATTTGACATGAACTTTGTCTTATCCATGTCTCTTTCGGAAGCTCTACTGAGATCATCGAGCATTGTACTGAGCTCCTCATAGTCTCAGCCATGACTACTACCTAAGTATTTTTATGAAACCTCCATGATTTTAAAAATAATTAAATGATTTATCTTTTAGTATACGTGTTTTATTTAAATTGTTTTGGTTTATGTATAATAAATTAATAATGCGTCTAATTTGGGACAGCGCTACTTGATGGGCGAGTCCTATTACTGGCTGGACGAACGACGCATTGCGTGAGCTCAGCACAGAACACGCAAGCTATGCCGCCCCAATCACATAAACCTGTTGGCATATTATTAGTGTCCGACCGAAAGTTCGGTTTCGGTTTCGATTTCGGCCGAGTTTTGGCAAAAAAACGAGTTTCGGTTTAGTTTCGGTTTCGGCAGCAAACTTGCCGAAACTAAGACCGAAACCGAAACTTCATTCGGGAGTTCTCGCGCTGTGCTCGGTCATGTTCGTTGTCAGTTTTCCTGTGATTTATTTTGTATTCGGTAAGTTTTATCACGTGATAAAGCATAAGAGTCGGTAGTAAACATAAAAAAATAATTTAATATAACAAACTAATACATAGATTACAGTAGAATCAAGTTTATCATAACTATCTAAATATTTTTTTGGTTAATTTAACTCACTGGTTAATGCTACATACACCTAAACAAACATTAGTTAGGTATTTTGTTCTAACAGTGCATTAGTGGTGATAATAATAGGGGTTAAAGTATGAAATTGCCGTTTTATTGTATTTGGTACTTCGAATTGACATAGAACCTTCATGGTTTGAGATTTTTGAGTGAAACTTTTTTCACATGGTAGTTATCACCTATGAAGTTCTTCTTTTAAAAAATGTGCAACATTCGATTATCGACTTTCAGTTGTTTTTTTTATTCAGCTTAGACAAGAAAGATGGATACTTCGAAAATTCGAGTTATTTTTGAATACGAGTTCCGACGCGGAATTAACGCGGCAGAAACAGCTCGCAATATCAATATTGCGTTTGGAGAGGGTACTGCTAATGAACGCACCGTGCGATTTTGGTTTAAACGCTTTCGTGATGGAAACTTTGATTTGGAGAACGAACCACGTGGAAGACCGCCCACATCGGTGAATAACAATGAATTGAAAGAGATGGTGGAAACTCTACAGGAACTGCAATTAGAAACCATTCGTCACCCTCCGTATTCGCCAGATCTTGCTCCAACGGACTACCATTTTTTTCGTGATTTGGACAATTATCTACGTGATAAAAAGTTTTGCTTTCACACAGTTTGTCGAATCTAGATCACGAGAGTTTTATCGCAAAGGCATAAATGACCTTCCTATTAGATGGCAGCAATGTATAGATAATAATGGTAATTATTTTGATTAAATAAATATGTTAAATTTAAAAAAAAAAAACAATTTTTCAGTACATGCGGCAATTTCATACTTTAACCCCTAATATTAAGGATTTAGTGTTTCAAAGTTCATTATAATAATGATTACCAAGGTATCCATGTGGCAAGTACAGTACCTAATTAATGTGATATTAGGTAACAACTTAAATAAGTAATTTTATGTTCAATATTTTTAAAACTACTCAATTAAACACCTCACCTATTAGTATTTTTAAGGCGCAATTAATATTTTTTCCTTATTGATAATCAACAACCCCTCACCGGGTTGTTGATTATCAATAAGTCAAAATGTTGATGACTGCATAGCTATGACATTTAAAGATAAAAAATAAAACTGACTGATAATAATAACGTTTTCTTTATTTTTCCCTCAAAACATGATCCTTGTAACTTCGGTTTCGGCCGAAACTGAGACCGTTGCCGAAATTCGGTTTCGGTTTCGGTTTCGGTCGTAAAAACCAGTTTCGGTCGGACACTACATATTATATCTGCGTCTTAAAACTGTAGTGCGTAGCTCGGTGGCAGGGTTTTGTAACCCGTGTGCGGTAAGCTTTAGTCAATCCTGTTGATAGACTTTGTAGAAACACGAAAAGGTTTAAAAAGCTTTTGCCGCTTGTCCAGCATCCTAATTGCTTAACTAAATAACGCAATGAATGTTGTTGAACTGTCAAAATCAAACCAACTGCGATTGATACTGTATTACGCAATTACGGTGCAGGTCCTCTCTTGTTGGTTACCAAATCCTGTTAATTATTATAGGTAAGTAGGTATTATTGAAATTTGCCCGGTTTTTTCAATTTGCAAATTCTTTCCTTGCATGATTATGATTACGAACTCATTATCAGCCGCTGATAAAGCGATTCTGTTTAAAAGTGGATGGTTTTGATATTTTCGTGATATTCATCATTCCTTACGGGTTTAGAAAACAATTCCAAGAAGTACAATAATTGATATGACGCAAATCAATTATGATCAAAGATAACATTTTGAATATTTTTGTCTAAAATGTCAATAAAATTACATGTAGTAGCAAAGATTGGTAATCATACCGCTATCAGAAATTCACATCTCCGATTATAAAATTTAACAAGAAGCCGCCCATGACATTGTCCGCTGGAGCGTTGTACTACTAAGTTCAGAAACCTAATTCATGAGTGAAATTTTATGTTCGATAATGATATCCATTAGTGCACAATCTAAAACTTTTAAAAATCATAATCTCAAACGTTTACAGATAACACTCATAATTTCAAACGTTTACATGGACACAGTCATGGGGTCTTCGTCAACGCCTTGTGTAATAAACTACATGAGTAGGTACAGTCAGCCACAGCATTTGCTGACCAACCTTGCATAAATGGTTGAGATTTTTTAGAAAACGAATCGATAGAGTTTTATAATTCTTTTATATTTTATTAAAATACCTTTAAGTAATAAATAAAATATATTAATTAATTATAACTTTATTTCAGACTAGCTTCTGCCCGCGACTTCCTCCGCGTGAAATTTCTTGTTCACCAGTTTCACGGCCCACCCCGTCGCATCGATCACGCTATTACTTAGTTTTAGAATTTTATAGGCAAAATTTTGCTACTTAGCATTACACTATTGCAATTTTCTTAAGGAACTCTAATTTTTTCGAAAATAAATTATAGCTTATGTTACTTCCTGATAATTTCACTTTCTATTGGTGAAAAAATGATTAAAATCGGTCCAGTAGTTTCGGAGCCCATTTGGTACAAACAAACAAACAAACACACAAACAAACAAAACAATCTTTCCTCTTTATAATATTAGTATAGACAAAGAAAATACATCCATAATTGTGTTAGTGAGGACTTAAGATCTATGTTAGTATATGATAAAAAAAAAATGAAATAATAATAAAAACACATTAAGACACATGGAGTGCGATCCAGTGCCTATGAAAAGCACCGTCTAACCGGGCCGCTATTGCCTTCAGAATGAATAAATAAAATATAAAAGAATCATAAAATTCTATCGATTCGTTTTCTAGAAAATCTCAACCATTTATGCAAGGGGGATCAGCTAATGGTGTGACTGACTGTACATCGACAGACAAGTTCTTAATAATATCGAAGATAATTTAAAATGACCCATGAGCACGTTCCTAAAAAGTACAGCATGACATAAGTACAACTGAAGGTGCATTCATACAACCTTCCAAGTTGAATCTGATGCGTAGAACTGTAAGTAAATGGTATCCATTATGGTATAGTCTATAGAATTTGCGTCAGCGCAACAGTAGCACCGGATTATCGAATGTAACAAATTGTGTAGGTACCTACCTCACAAGTCACGTACCTACTACAGTGGCGTACCTGTTGTGTTATCTTCACATCCAATTTTTACACCACGATGTCGTATTTTCAAGTCAGACAAGATTAAAAGGTTACTTCTACTTTCTGCAGACTTTAAATAAGTTAATTGATACCCAACACTCATTAAGTCGGGTCATTTTTAAAACAGGTAGGTACCTATTACATTACCTATTTCAGCGTGTTTTCAATCACGTAAGCTTCAATAGTTGTGTTTTGCTACTTCACTATAATATTGTTATAGCTTTCCCACGGGAGCGTAATACCGGGAATTCCTTCCTTATTCCGTGTATACATTATAAAGGGAACTTCTCTGCAAAATTTCAGCTTTCTAGCTCCACATGGGTTTGGGTGGGCGTTGATGAGTCAGTCAGTCAAGACTTCTCTTTTTATTATTTAACATGTCATTTCCGTTTTTACTTTCAAGTGTTATTGTCACTGCCAAACGTAAAACGGTGTTAAGTAAATACTTATTGTGCATACGTAAGCAAATACTGTGCGTAAAATGGCTTTTAAGCTTCTCTTAACTCTGTTTTCTCTTGCCAATCATTTTGAAAAGCGTGAACATTCATGCTATAATTGCTATTTAGCCTCAAACCTAATTGCGTAACACATTATCAATCGGAGTTGGTTTCATTTTGACAGTTCAACAACATTCATTGCGTTATTTACGTTGTCGAGCAGACAAATTTTTCGAACATATGAAGCAATGGATTAGCAATTTGCTTCAAAATAATTCAGATTCTGATTGATAATGCATTACGCAATTAGGGTGCTGGTATTACATTAGTAAAAGACTTCAGCCATACGCGTTACACAACCTTCGAAAAATGTTGCCTTCATGTTCAAACGTAGGTAAGTACTGTTTTAAATAATTGAAACATTTTCCTAGTTTATCTAAATCTAATTTAAATAACAGTCAGATCGGAAGTATTAGCTACAAATACGTCAACAAATCGTTTTTCTTATCAACGAATTTAAAGCTTAAAATCCGGTTGGAATTATGTTTATAAACATAATCATTCCAATTATTATGCAGCATTTATCAGTATTATAAGAACAGCTATTATTTTTCCAGGAACTGCTAGTGTATCAAAATTTAGCCGTCTCTTGAAATCATCATAAGATTTCTTTTCTGTTTGTTCTTGGGAGATCAATCAATCATTGAATCAATATTTATTATTTTTGCTGTAGAATTTTACTGTTTCATTATCTATACACGTATAATAATGAATCCCTATTTCCCTTGGTCACGCCATAAGTTGAGAACGCCTTGACCGATTTGAATATTTTTTTTTGTTTTATTCTCCTCTTTACTGAGGTGGTTTAAAAGAAAGAAAAAGAAATTGTAATTTTGACAGTACAACGTCTGGCAGGTCAGCTAAATAATGATAAATAATAATATAATAAAAATAATAATAATAATGTGAGCTCGGCTGTCATTGTGCCGATTGTAGTAACGGCCAACGGCCTGATAGCCGATAGCCTCGACCAACATCTTTCGAGGCTCTCGTTAGGCGGTTGGATCAAGGGCCAGATTCAGAAGGCAGTACTCCTCGATACGGCTCGTATTGTGAGGAGGTTCCTATCTCTGCAGCCCTAACCACCGGTAGCTTGGACCCTGCTCCCGACACCGGCGGACCACTATTTTTTATATTTTAAATGTTTTTTATTTATTTTTTAAGAAATATTTAAAAATGTATTTTATAAGGAAAAAATATAAATAAACGAAATAATAATAATATAATAATTATATAATATAATATGAATAAATAATAAGTAATTATAAAAATTGTGATTATTGGGTAATTAATGATTTGGTTATAATATATTAATCATTACATAGCTATATGTAACTATACGTACCTACTTAAATGAAGTACATAGTTATTTCTAAGTAGCCACCAGTTTAAGTAATTTCTAGAGGAAACAATAACTTTGTCCGGTAGATTCCAGTCAGTCGTCCTGCTTGGCATCTCTATAGCTGTGCGACAAGTTCAAGCAACTCAGTATATTCCCCCATGACTGAACTGGCACTGAACACAGCCCAGTATCCTAATTGCGTAACACACTATCAATCGGAATCGGTTTCATTTTGACAGTTCAACAGCATTCACTTCGTTATTTACGTTGTCGAGCAGACAAATTTTTCGAACTTATAAGAAGCAATGGATTAGCAATTTGCTTCAAAATGATTCAGATTCCGATCGATAGTGGGTTACGTTATTAGGGTGCAGTTTTCCCAAACTGCTTCATTCCACACGAATAATATCATAGGGGTAGTTCTTCGAGGGCCCTCAAAACGCGGTCACACGGTCTTAATTCCTAAACAAATAAATATTCAGTCTTAGGACCAAATACAGATTACTCTTTGTTTATATATGTGTATAATTTCAACAATAAATATCTAAAATTATTTCTAAAAAAAATATCTAATGTCGAAAACGGGAGCAAAATCGGTGTTCTTCGCGCGTCACACTCTGTTCGCGCTCACGGAAAACTTTGATAACTTTTGTATTCTATTCATAAGCATATAATGTAATACATCAAATTGATCGTGATTAACTATGCATCATAATGATCAAAGAATATTAATTATATCTCTTAATGTACAATAGTTAATAGGCATTATGTCTTTGTCACACGATTTTGCTAGTTTCGCGAGCGCGCAATAAAACTGCACCTATCTTCCTAGAGGGGCAACTTCTCGCTACACTTTTTAGCTGCGCGGACGCTCAGTAGTGTCCCGGCATCAGTGGGGGAGACACATACATTCATTGCTTCTAAACAAAAAAATACGAGACAAGTTAACCTTTGAATATTTTCAAGTAGCCTTGGTCAAGAAACTTTCAAGCGCAAATTTTGAAGGATAATGTTTATAATTTTCCAACTTATTTTGAATGAAGGAATAAGATAGATCTTCGAGATTATTCCCAGGTACTTTGTTTATTAATTTACCGATAACTTTAATAGTCATTCCCAAAAATGTGAAATTTTCGTAACTTTCGTGTTACAACTTTCGTGGTTATTTGTCCACGAAAGTCAGCTAGCGCACCATGAAAGTTATATATCTGTATTAAATAATGACTTCAGATTTTTTGTGACTCCGCTGATCCATTAACTCGATTGTTGCGAATCTCAAAAGAAAGGTGTTATGTATTTATGTGCTTATTTTTTTTTTGTGACGACTCGTAGTACCTATGTGTTTCTGTTTGTATGTTTTCTTGTAGCCAATTTAACAGTTTACCACACCCCAACCTGTGCTCATTTAGGCTAATTGACAGTAAGAAAAATACCTTATGAATTTTATTATGTAGAGTGGCTGTCAGCTAAAAGTATCAAAATTCAACGTAGACAAAATAAAATGTGAACTACTAATATAGAAGCTGGCAGAAAATGGTGTGTTTTATGATTATAAACATTTCAATTCAATATTCAAAAGCACACATTATCTGCCAGCAGCCACAATAGTATATAGTACATAAGTAATAATTATGTTAATGTTGTACATTTTCAACAAGTGATCCCGTCACGAATCTGGCAATTGACCCAAGAGCTAGATTGACCTGACACTATACCGAAGACATCCCGGACGTCAGCTTGTACGAGATTAGGATGGTTCTGAAGCAGCTCAAAAACAACAAGACAACCGGGTGATGTTGGAGTTACGGCCGAACTCTTGAGGGCCAGAGGAAAACCCGCTCTTAAGGCTCTCCAGAGGCTGTTTAATTCCGTCATACTCGAGGCAAACAAACAAACACTCAAATCGCCGCAGGCATGGAACAGAGGTGTGATGGTACTAATCTTTAAGAAGGGTTATAATGCTCTTCTTAATAATTACAGTCCCGTCTCACTTCTTAGCCATGTCTACAAGCTGTTTTCAAGAGGTATCACGAACCATCTCGCAAAAAGGTTTGACGACTTCCAGCCTCCTGAACAAGCCGGATTCCGCGAAGGCTATAGCACCGTAGACTACATACATACGCTGTGACAGTTATACAGAAGACTGAAGCCTGCCTCTCTGCTTAGCGTTTGTAGACTACGAGAAAGCCTTCAATTCTGCAGTCTCTGACCAAGATTATACCTGGACTTTAAAAGAGACTGTGACCTCTGAGTTTGTTTCGGCGTTTCTTCTCAGAGATAGGAAACATCGATCATCTAGTTTAAAATAAAATATGTTTGACGTGTAAAAGTTTTTGTACAAACCTACTTACAGAAAATAAATCATTTATCATTATCATATCTTCAACGGTGCCATATCGACTATCGGTACATTGAGGTGCTGAAGTGCCTGTACGAAAATGCCACTGTCAGTCCAACTACAGGACCGGACCCCGAAACCTATCCTTCTGCATAGAGGGGTGAGAGAAAGAGACGTTATCTCTCCGAAACTGTTCACCGCTGCACTGGAGGATATCTTCAAGGTTCTGAACTGGAAAGGGCTAGGCATCAACATCAATGGCGAGTACGTCACTCACCTTTGGTTTGCCGACGATACAGTAGTCATGGCTGAGACTATAGAGGAGCTCAGTACACTGCTCGATGACCTCAGTAGACCTTCCGAAAGAGTCGGTCTTAAAATGAGCATGGATAAGAGAAAGGTCATGTCAAATGCCCATGTAGCACCCACTTTCATGAAGATCGGAGATACTACACTTAAAGTTCTGGACGAGTAGGATGTTTATCTAGGATAAACTGTCCAGTTAGGTAGGTCCAACTGCTGGCTGGGCAGCGGCAGGAAGCTTCGCAATATCTTCTCGTCTCACATACCGCAGTATCTCAAGACGAAAGTCTTTGACCAGTACGTGTTGCCAGTGATGACCTAAGGCACTGAAACGTAGTCGCTCACTATGGGCCTTATTAGAAAGCTAAAAGTTAGCCACAGGACAATGGAGAGGGCTATGCAAGCACAAAACCGGTCGAAGTGGAGGCCTATGTCCAGCAGTGGACGTCTTTCGGCTGAAATGATGATGATGATGTAAATTTTACAGTTTAATTACTGGGACCAAAGCTAAGTTAGCAACCTAAGTTACTAATAAGTAATAATAAGGTGATCTCAAAACACTATGTTGATCTCAAATACCAGTTGATTCATAATTAATAAGTATTTCATTTAATAAACTTCAATCCACAGGAAATTTAAGAAAAAATAAGGATTTAAAACTAAATTTTGCTTAGAGAAAATACCTTTGTAACTTTTGTGGCGTCTTTCGTAACTTTCGCGGGAACTGAAATTTCAAAATAGAATATCACCGTGGTTTATGCACCGATTTACATATAATAAAAATTGCACATATTATATTTACAGCGTCTTGAATGCGTGTCCTTTATTTGGAGATTACTCTAAAAAAAAATTCGCCACGAAAGCTACGCGGAGAATACTTTTGAAGAACTACGATTCCACACGTACCTATCCCTGCCTCGCTAAGTCCCGAATCCACTCCATGAATCCAGACTGCCGAGTTTCTAACTGTCGTGAATTCGTGGTGTCGTGAATACAAGTCTGAAACTAGATTCTAACCGGTCTAGGGCAATGATCACATCTGCATTGTTGTTTTCGCTAACGACTCCTTTAATTTATTTAACCGTTCTCACTTCTGCATTAATTCGTTTAAGTGGAGAGTTCATTTGAAGGTTCTTTTCTTGGTCACGATCAATGGGCGCACATTTAAATATCTCTCTTATCTTCTATCTATCCATCTTGAAGTCCTGACTGACTGACTGACTCATCAACGCCCAGCCCAAACCCTTGAACCTAGAAAGCTGAAATTTTGCACAGAGGTTCCCTTTATAATGTAGACAAGGAATAAGGAAGGATTTCCCGGTAGCATGTTCCCGTGGGATATTTTCCGACATCCACGCGGCCGAAGCCGCGCGGGAAGTGCTAGTCTATTATATAACGATAAAGAAGGTAAAGTACCGCATGGTTGATGGTCGCTTTTAAAATCCTTGGTTGCCTGGAAGCAACTTATCACTTCCGCGATACCGTACCTACAAATATTATAGCAATGAATCACTGCGTCGCCTGTCATACGTGGAAGTAACTACCAAACTACACATTTTTAAGTCAATATTTAAAAATGTATTTATGTTTCCATTCACACTAAATTTCAAAATCAAAGTCATAATTTTCAGGTGTTTGAA
Organism: Cosmia trapezina; assembly: GCA_905163495.3. Lineage (NCBI taxonomy): Eukaryota > Metazoa > Arthropoda > Insecta > Lepidoptera > Noctuidae > Cosmia > Cosmia trapezina. The sequence continues at coordinate 13,794,670 of LR991028.1, forward strand.
AAGCTTAGTGAAATGTTATCAATACACTTGGGTCCAGTCACAGATTAAGTAGTATTGGTCCAGTGGTCTTTATCTTTATCACATACTCATGACTTGAAATTCAATACCTGAAGGAGGTAATTATGAAAACACTTTCATGTTGTGAAGCATTGTTACATCGATCGTTATCGATATTAACGTCAATATCGATTGTTTAAATAAATTGTTTGACGTCGTCTTCAACACCGCTGACTTGTCGAGTATGATCTTCGATTATTAATATTCTGGGTTAAAATACATAGCAATTTTTGTAGCTATATTGTGCAAACAGATAGATTATATCATTTGTATAACATTGGAATAAAAATGAAGGTAATAAACAAACTTAAGTATTTACTAGTAGTGCCTGTATCATTGCCTACTGCATCATCAGTATTCTGTATTTCTTCACAATACTTATTTGAATGAAAAAAATGTATCAAAGAATTCAAAACGAATACCTACACCTGATTAAATAAAAGGCCTGCATAAATACCTGAAGAATAGTAAACAAAAGAATTCCTCAGCGACTTTTGTTGTACCTAATCACTCGACGAGACGTGTAGTGTACAAAGCTGTTGTATTGTACAATTCAAATATACCTATTATCATTTATTCTGCAATGCTCCTATACTCAGGTGTATAGGACTTATGTGCATGAAATGCATTACTATATTAAAACTTCTTCGTGTAGTTTCAAAACCACATTGTATCATTTATTCTGCAATGCATTACCCATAGCAAAACTACTTTTTATAGGTACTTAGTACTTAACATTGCATTGCTCAGTACTAAGAGGTTTATTGGGGCCGTAAAGATAGTCTAAGTAGGTAAACGATAAGCTACATACAGCCTGTACATACATACATAATTACCTGAAAAACTTAATAAGATAACACGAGCATATTGCGCAGGATTAGAATCAAGGTTAGCTATTCGTTTTTCAAAAAGTATCCGTTGAGTGTACCGGATGGAAGGACATCGACCAAGGTTTAGTAACGGGATCATTGTTAAGGAACTGGGTCAAGAACTCGAGACCATCGCAGGCGCATCGCTAAGCAGTTCATACTTCACTAACACAACTGTGAGCTATGTGGAAACAGTCACGCATGTAGAAGGGTAACTTCATTTATTTTATTAACTTAAAACTAGTTATAGGTAGGTACGTCTTCATCTTCCACTCAGACTATTCGTTAGATCAACATTCAAACAATGTTTCTTTTCTCACTCACACTTTATATTGATAGATAAGGACGAAACATGTTGGTTCAGCTGATTGTGAGTTTGGACGTGCCAAACATTTTTTTTATACAACCTTTAATTGGCAGGTATTTTCCGCCAATAGGTACTTACACCTGTTTAGAACGCAAAAAATAAAACGTCAGGTAGGTTGCCACTTACATAAACACGCAGACGTGCGTGACCAAGCTGAACCTTTCACTTGGAAAAAAAAAACTAGTTTTGTTAAACTCTATTTTACACACTAAATACTTTGGCACTGTTTATGATGGTATCACTATTGTGTTTATGTTCGAATATCACAGTATGTGCGCGTGTGTTGTTCGCGCATGCGCAGCGCTCCACGGCGCGTCTCTCACTAGTCACGGTGGTGGTGTAGACTGTAGGTAACAGCGAGATCACTTCACTGTAATGTCTTGTGACAAAACCTTTTGCTAGACAATAGGTCGGCCACAGCGGTTACAGCCTATTATTGCATCGCCCGCTATTGTATGACACTGGGAACGACAACAATCATCTGTGCGTTATAAATTATAATATAAAAACAATGATTCAGTTTCAACTTTACATTTAAACCGACTGACGTCTAAACCGCCCCCTTTTACGCCAGATCCTATTGAGCCAGGCGTTGAACGTAGATAAGTTATCTATTATTATAGTAAAATTGACGTCGATCTACGATTCTACGTGCACATGCGGTAATGTACTTACCGTGAGTCATCAACACTGCTTAGGTACCTACCTAACACTAAGAAATAGATTACAAGTCCATAAGTGTTCATTATTTGCACGTAGCACCTAATGATCACCTAAGTTAGAACTAAGTAGTTAAAGTATACGTGAACAATAAATTACAATGCGTTTCACCTAAGAATAGGAATGACCTTGCGCCATATTGTGAAGATTTAGCAAAACAGCACCTCGTTTACACATTTGCAAAGTCAGTGAGATATTTTAACAAAAACAATTTCCAAAAACAGAACTAAAATGGATAAGTAGGCAATATAGTAATAATAAGTAGGTATAGTACACTACAAAACTTTGCAAAATTTAGATTTCTAGCTTCAGTTGACAGTTAGAGGTCATTGACGTTATTATTCTTAGTTGAATCGCATTGTAATAAGATACAGACAGCCGTAGATTCATAAACCTGGCTTTTAACAAAAATTCAGACTAGAAAAATTTGTCCAACACGTCGTCGTGTGGACGGAGCTCAATAAATTACTTAAGTAACTTGTTTCGCAGTTGATTTGCTCTTATAATTTCTGATATTGGTTCAATCCGTGTTTTGCTTTCATGTAGCCAAGTGAACGTACGACGCGATCACGTGACTGTGCACAGTCGACTCCGGCGCAGATTGTTTGCACAACTTGGAATCTGCGCTCACAAAAATCCGCAACGGATATTACAAGACATTATTTTTTGTTCTACACCGCGAACCTCGATACAAGCCTGAGATTTCATCATGTCCGATAGCTAAGGATTATAATTGATTTAATTACGGTAATTCTGGTAATTTATAATTCCCTAACAGAGAATTATTATAGTATGCATCAGTAGGTAGTATGTAAAATTATGTTCGTGAATACCATTACCCATTAAGATCATAGTGCTTTAGCTTGAATATAATGTACTGCATATAAAAAGTAGGTAGGAGTTAGTAATAATAATTATTCTTTTTGACTATTGACCGATTCACACCGTCGACCTACTGATAATAACTTAGTAGACAATTAATGACCAAAATAATGATGGTCTCTCATTCCATGAATGGTCCGGACTTACTACGAGCGGTTGGTCGTGGGTTTGAACCCAGGGGTTTACCGTGTGGAATTCATTTCATTACCTCTGCTCCTGCTCTCAAAACTGTGAAGGAAAATATTGTGAGAAAACCGGCCTGTGACAAAATTAAAAAAAAAAGCTACGAAAAATTAGAAGACATTTGACTCACGCTATGTCCGCCCGCCAGTGCGCGTGTTAAAGTAGTCGTCGAGAGATGTGTTTTGCGAATTTTATCCTTATTTCTACTAGAAATTGTCCAACTGACAGGCGTCAGCAACGAATTCTCTCGCCGCGACGGCTGGACTGTAGATTATGGCCTATTCCTGCTCAAAAGTAGAGAGTGAATAGTGATGGGACATTATTATATTACTATACCTACTTACATTATATGTAAGTAGGTAAAAAAAAAAAAAAAAAATTAAACGAAAAAAAATATAAAAATAAATGTTAAAATGTCAACACTAAGAAATTATAATAAGGGCCTGTTTCACCACCTACGATTAAGTTACTTGGCAGATAATTTCATACAAAATCTGTTCCATTTTTTAATTTATTAGGTAAGTAGTGACTATTTGGACATCGTGAAATAGGCCTTTAATCTAAAAAGGTGACATCATGAGAACCTATGAGAACACGATTATAAATTTCTAATAACTAAACCGGAAGATATGAAATACATGTTGTGTTAACTAATCGCTATAAAGTTAATCACAGTCATTTCCAATTTAAAAGTAGGTACTACAATAGTTTCTAAGAAACTTATTACGGAGTTAACATCACCAATATAATAGCTCTAGTTAAGAAATTAAATGTGGGCTGAAATCAAAGCTGATTGGCGGTTGGTCTACTTGGGTAATTACAAACTGTTACTGAACCACGACCAAATCTCTTACAATATCAAATGGTTTTCATAACATCACGCTTTGTATCCTCGAAGGGTTGGGCAGAGAGTGTACCTATATAGTACACCCACATTTCGCCAGTTAGGCACATAGCACACGGCGTAGTTTGGACGCGCAGACGACGCGCGTTTTCTGTGCCGTAGATTGATTTTAGTTCTTTCGTTTCTGAAACGCGCGTCGTCTGCGAGTTTAAAATAAGCCGTGTGCTAAGGCCCTCATGTTTAAGTCCCTTGTAATAGGGGACGAGCCTAGCTTTCGCTATCAACCGGGCACAAATCCAGGCTACTGAGAAATGCCGCTGGGGTCGCGGGTTGATCGAAATAGATATCGTGGCCCTGGCACAGGCAACTGAAGGAACACGGGTGGGTTTTAGTTAATAAAAGTCTAACACGACCTCCTGCTCCACCCAGAGCGGGAGAAGTCATTTGATGATTCATCCACGAAAAAAAAGGCTACCTACTGAGAAATCAATCAATCAACTCAGCCTATCGCAGTCCACTGCTGGACATAGGCCTCTCCCCGTCTGCGCCACAACACCCTGTCCTCGGCCTTCCGCATCCAGTCTGTCCCAGCCACTTTCTTCAGGTCGTCAGTCCATCTAGCTGGGAGGCGTCCCACACTACGCTTACCGATACGCGGACTCCACTCCAGGACTCGTCTGCTCCACCGGCCATCGGTCCTTCCACAAACATGGCCAGCCCACTGCCACTTCAGTTTGCTTATTCTGCAAGCTATGCCACTGAGAAATGCCACATAGAAAACCCAATAACACTACCCGACCTGGAAACCGAACCCAACACCTCATGCTCAGCAGTAGCGCTTGCGACCACTATACCAACGAGGCGCGATGAATGGTTTTCGTATGAAGAAATGGTTTGGGCACCGCTCGCTCCTTGGATATCCTGGAGTACAATGAAACAAAACATTGTATAAAAAAAGTAGAAATCTTGTTATTAAACAATGAGAATTCGAATCCGTTCCTGTGTGGACTATTGCAGCCACTACTGGGATGGCTCAGCAAAATACTAGTTTGCTGCACTTGACTCGGTGAAACGCAGGGCAAAAAGGCTTATAGGCGATGAGATGTTGGTGGCTAGGCTTCACAGCCGGGCTCATCGGCGTAATGTTGCTTGCCTGTCGGTCTTCTACAGACTGTACTTCGAAGAGTGTACGCAGGAGCTCCATGACCTGAGGCCTTAGTGCGAGTTTTTTTAATTACTCGATCACGTTAACGTAAACTTCAATTTGTACTGGAACTGAATAAGCGCCGTCTGGTGATTCTAATGGGAAACACAATTATTCTATACAAATTGACGTAAGTAACTACGCGATCGAGTAAGTATAAATAATAAAAATAATATAATATAAAAACTCTCACTAAGGCCACGGTCTCACAATCGCCCTCTTACTACCAGACTACCAGACGTAATGAAGGGTATCAGCACTTGGTTCATATCCCGACCAGTCATACTCAGCGCTTTTCCTCCACATTTATTATGCGCACAGCCAAAGAACAGAACTCTCTGCCAGTGTCTGTGTTCCCTTCCACATATAACCCGTCTGCCTCAAAGCAAGAGTGAAAGGCATCTACTGTGCATGCTCGTTCCATCATAGACCTATAAAAGTAAAGAAAGATAGAAAAATGTTTGGAAAAAAACAAGACATAAGTACACATACGACACTTTACGGTTACGACCCAATGGGTCCCGTTTAGGCTGATGCCTCATTAGTCCGTTGCGTTGCGCTGCGTCGTCGCATTTCAATGACGCTTGCTCGGTTCTAAAGTACATTAAATACTTATGTCTTAGAACGAGGAAGCGTCATTGAAATGTGACGACGCAGCGCAACGCAACGCACTAATGAGGCATCAGCCTTAAAGGCAAACGACATCGCGGCAGGCCCAGACGGAAATGGCGGGATGAGCTGGACTCCTTTAATAAAGATTGGTCCTTGGCAGCTCTGGGCCGGCAGTGTTGACATTCGTTACGTCGTTACGACATTCGTTAAGTCCTAATTACATGCTCTGTGGTCCTAACTGGCTCCCCCAGGCCGGGCTAATATGGTAATAGTTCGGTTTTATTACAGACACACAGATGACACAGACACATATTCGAGCCCGTTGCTTAAAATTTATCAGACCACAGAGCATGTAATTAGGACTTACCGAGCGATTTCGTAACGTAACGAATGTCGAGACTGCCGGCCCTGGACAGAGAGGGGTGGAAAGAGTGTAGGGAGGTCTTTTCCCAGCAATAGGACCATAATATTGAAGCAGCTTGTTGCTTATGACCTCACCCATCGCTTTCCATCAGGCGTGATCGACGTCAAGAGCATACCCAGACAACAATATGTTGTTTAAAGAATTAATTTAGAGAACAATCGTCATATTCGTCCTCCTACCCTAAATCCCACCCCCCCCCCCCCCCCCCCCCAAATGCCCCAATCCCCTTATCCCAACTAATTTGGGGTCGGCGCAGATAGTTATACATCTCTATCAACCGTCTTCTCACAAAGGAACACTCCCTAGCCATATTATCATCTTTCACACAATCCATCGTTCATCGGAAAATCAAAACATGTCAAAATCGTCGCAAAAATTTTCCTTTTTCCTTCCTTAAATGACGTTTAAAAGTGAGTAAACAGTAATTACTACAAAGTCCCCTGATTATCTTGTACACAAATATTTCTACGACTAACACATGAACACAGCAATTCATAATCGCCCCAATTCTAATACTGATAAGGTGTACATTGGAATAATAGGTTTCATCTCTTATCGTGTATTTTTTATTTTTTATTCTAAAAATACATTAAAAACCATGAATCAAAGATTACTTAGATTAGTCATATAGAAAGTGACTACACCAAAATAAAATAGATTATAATATACATACGTTTTGTGACTGTGTCGGCTATTATTAGCTAAAATATCAAGATAAATTTCGTAGAAAAAATAATTATACCTTTAACATTTTCAGCCTTACCTAAATCAATTTAGCCCAAATCATTCATTCCCATTTCTTGAAAATATACTAATACATTCAAGTAGGTACCGAAACCGAAGTAGATGAGACTAATCTAGGAACTCACACAAACACGGCCTTCAAAAAAGAGGAAAAGAATTAAATGAGGTCTTCGGTGCACGTGACCGAAATTCCATCCAGCCTGTTCTAGACAATTCCTCATTTAAACAAATGATAATCATCATCGGGTACAAGCCGAGATTGTTACCAATACCTATATAATACCTACATTATTATCTCTCTATAGCTTGCATTTGAACAACTGATATCACTAACACCGAATTAACCCCAGCACAAATAAACAGCAACTAGTAATCATGATTGTTTTTTTATCTTCGTACTTTGTACTACTTTGCTTGTGGCTAAGCTTCACGGGCATAGAGCAACACGGCCCCCGGCGACCGGGGGCCGTGTTGCTCTATGTTCACGGGTCGACTCGCCACGGTTGGTCCGTGGATGGGTGACCATCTGTACATACCAAGACCCCTCCGTGCCTCGGAAAACACCGTTAAGAGGCCGTACACGAAATTTTGCCGATTTCGCTGATTTACCTACGTGATTTTACAGACGTGATTTTATAGATAGAATACTGCAGCGTTTCTCATTAGCCGGGTCGCGACCCGGTACCGGGCCATTAAAATAAAATACTGGGTCGCAACAATACCGCCTTATATATTTGACACAAGACCATTGATAGATTTTTGGTTATCTTGTCGTCAAGAATATTATATAAGTACAAAATTAGCTCATCAAGCAATAACAGTTCAACTTGAAGTGGAACCAGACCAAAGGATAAAACTCTCGTCATTTTCCGCGAACTTAGATTCTTTGGTAAAAAGTAAGCAGCAGCTCCATACTTCGCACTACAAAGATACTATACTATACTAAATAATAGGCTATACCAAAATATTATGTAGTAATAATAAAACATTTTTACTATTAATAAATGCGTATTATTTTACCTAATGGAACCAGCTTGGGCTTAAAAGTATGGCAGTAGCCATGGCAGAACAATGTTTGGGAAACACTGGAATACTGTATTTCTATAAGTGTTAATGCACAACATGAAAGATCATTTAAATTATGATCTAAATGTATGACCTGCTTTTTAGGGTTCCGTACCCGAAGGGTACCAAACCGAACCCAAACTAAGCCTCCGCTGTCCGTCCGTCCGTCTGTCTGTCACAAGGCTGTATCTCATGAAACGTAATAGGTAGACAGTTAAAATTTCCACAAATTGTGTGTTTTTAATTACGTATTTTTTATTAACAGCAAATAATAAAAATACAATAAAGTTAAAAATGAAAGGGGGTCCCACAACTTTTTGAAAAAAAAATGCGAAAAATTAAAAACATTTGGCATTTAAAAATCTTTTAATATAAACTCGACGCAAGATAAAAAAGTATATAGATCATTCATTAGATAATAATTGAAATGATATAATTATCAGGTTGTGTATTAAAACTTAAGGAAATACAGTATTTTTAACTGTAAAATTACGTCTGTACAATCATGCAAATCAGCGAAATCGGCAAATTTCATATTTAAGGCCTCTTAACTAATATTACAAAACCTAACCTAGGAGAGGTATTTGCTCAGCACTGGCCTTTAGGCTTATTGTATTCCTTATGAATATGATGCAAGCTTTCCTCGCCTGGATTTTTTTAAATTTCTGACCAGATTTACGGTCTATATGAGACAATTAATGAAATTATTTTGCTAGTGTCAACTTCTTAGGAAGCCCGGAAGGTATGCATTTTTGATTGGGACCGGACTTTTGAATGTTCGATCATTACTCTAGCATTAAAAGTCTCGTAGTTATTATCGGTTGAAATCTTACATGTTTTTGTCCGTGAGAAATATTGAACCCAGCGAGCCTACCTACACCGAGCGAGAAGACGTTTTCACGTCAGAATAAGTTCATTTTATCACTTGAATTGGCAACCCTAGGTCTAATTTTACCAATTTTCATTTTAATTGCATTGTTGTCTGAAAGACAAAAACATCATTTTATGACTTGCTATTTCACTAGGCTACGCATTGTTCTGCTGAAATAAATGACGGTGGTCTTTATCTAACCACGTCATATCATTCCGTGCGAATACGCACACCTTCCAAAAGTGTTCAGTCATTTACCTATTTTCTAATCATATATTTTGCCAATTAAGATAAATATGGTTAGGCATGTGACGAGTAGTAGGTAATATGCATGCCTTATACGAAATGGATTGTTATAAGTTGCAATAAAAGAAAGGACATTTAAATAAAGGTTGGCCCAGCAGTGCTGGGCAAACAAGCATAGACACAGAGATAATTATATTAAAAAAATAACTGATAATATTTTAAATCCCACAAAGATTTATTGTTTTGATTCAAGTATTCGGGGAGATAGTATGTTGCCAGTTTTGGAAATATGATGGTAATTGGGACATAGAATTGATACGATTATTTTTAGAATATTAGTACTTTATGATATAAGTGCAGTAAGTTGAAAATTACAGCCGAGGCGATATTGCTAGCCCGAGCCGTAGGCGAGGGCTACAAGAAAGCAGAGGCTGTAATTATCAAAGCGCACGTATGTCATACGACGTTTTATAACATATTTGCGAGGAAATAAATAAAACTCGGATTTTCTTAAACGAATAATTCTTTAAAAACACACTTTCTGAAAATGAATTTGCATCTTTGCTTGTTTTCATCTATCGGTCGATTTTTCGGGCAAGAGGCTTAGAGTAGCCTTTCCGCTGCCTCTGAGACTTCTGGTGGTGTCGAATTAATAAATTCATCAATACTTGACGACATTTTCAAATAAAAACAATACAGCGAAAAGAAAAAGCGCGCGGAATAATTTTTACTTGTTCACAAATCAGCGCTTTTTTTTTAAGGCAAAGGCACAAAAACAGCCAGTATTACTAATAAAGTAAATTAATATTTTTTTTGTTTTTGTTACAGATAAATTGTAATTTATTGTCAAAATTAATTAAATTAAAGAATTAAATGTCTGTTTTTTATATTTTATCTCCCAAAGTTAATTTTATTCATAAAATGTTGACAACTTTTCTGACATAAAAACTCTTTGCTAAGATTTAAAAAGTACCGGTCATTTTAGACGGAGCATCTTGAAACTCGTGCCTTTTACATTACAATAACGCACAAGTACGTAATGACATACATTACGATATTGAAATGGGTGAAATAAGAGACCCTTTACGAGCAAATGTGTTATAAAAAATATTAAAACATGCTAATACGCCATCAATGCCGCATCTAGTAAAAATTACATTCATACATCCATGTTGTGTTTGGTTGACGATCAAACTTATCTGTTTACCCACATTTTTGATTTTTTTTTCTTTGCTATTTTGTTTTTGTTATTTTATATGTAATACGTACATCTGTGCGCTCTAATTAATAATCTTAGTTTTAGACATTGTTTCTCAGTAAGTGAATTATGTATGCAATTCTTATGAGAAATAAAGTTGTTCTTAAACAAAAAAAAAACTGTATTTAGAGCGTATTGAATAATAACTAGACTGTAATGAACATGATATCGATGAATGTAATTTTTTTTTTAATTAATTTAAAAATTAGTCCAGTCTTAAAAAGTATAACTCAGTAACTGGGTAATACGATACCCCTTAGCTTGGTAAGACTTGTTGTCAGACTTTCGGGCTTCTGACGACCCGTAACGACTGTCAAAGATCCACAAATGACAGCCGGGACCAACGGCTTCACGTGCTTTACGAGGCACGGAGGAGTCTCGGTATGTAAAGATGGTCACCCATCCACGGCATTTTCACTACTTTACTTATTGGGTTCTAAAGCCGGCCATGTTGTTTTTTATGAAACGTCACCTTTCACCATGCCTATTCTGAAATTGAAGATTGCGACTGAAAGTGAAGTGCGTTACGCTGGGCGGTTACCACAAACCTAATGACATGTAAATCATTAAAATGCATCCAGACGTCTGGATTCTACGAGAGAATAAAGAATCCTACATACATAAGGCATAATTATGTTCCTACCATACAAATACATGAGCCAAAAACATAACCCTTCTTGTCAGTCGGGTCCTGCCTTTGACGATTTCTATTTTATTAATAAGTCTGTGGAGCTGGGTGTGAGAGCATCACGAATTGTTGTGATTTCTTGTGATTTGTTCAAAAATACTCGTATCATTGGTTTTTCTGGTTAAGTATCTTCTTGCACTTCTGAGTGACTTCGCCTTTTTTGGACTATGGATTTCCGCATTGCAGTTTACCTGGGCTACAATTATTTACCTGTCACTCACATCTCGGACCTCTCTGATTTTGCCTGGTTTCCAACGGAGATCCAAGGTTCTATAATAAACTAGCATAGATACACTCCTTAGATTTGAGTGAAATTCAATCTGTTGGAAGACACTGGACTACTCCACGATTTTATAGGTTTACACTTGTTTTTTGAAGTTATCAGATTTAGGAAGGGTATTATGTCCCTTCACCAAGTTTTACGACGAACATAAATATACATGGCTATGATACATTATAATAGCTACCTACGTATTACATTTTGTTTTATATGTAGGTACCTATTCATTTCTCGGCCAAGCATGTATGGGACCGTTATCCATCGCCTTTACCTTACTTAGCACTGGCGAGATAGGAACGGATTGAAGGAGAGAGTAAACACTCGAAATTTTGCGAAATCATCAGTAGAGAGTAATTTTACAAAAAAATAAAAATTGTAAGAATATGACCAACATGGCTATGGCCCAGTTACTACGAATTGTTTAATCCTTCTGATATGATAAATACAGGTAATTAAACATTCTACTGAAAAACGTGGAAACGAATACATACATACGTGCAAGAAAACGGTACCCACGTAAACACCCACACATACATTTCACGATAATTTCAGCTATCAAATCCGATAATCATGATAATTATCGTATAATCAATTGCTCATAAAATTAATCGATGATACACATCCGCATTAATATGAGATTTTTAGATAAGAAATTAATGACTGATTGCAAATATATTTTTAGCTTGAAGACTACGTCAGACAGAGTACCCGTGACTAAAGTCTTCACGGTGGATCTTCGAACCACTGTCAACTTCGAAAACAACAACGGGTGCTGGCGCCGGGTACATAATAAAACATTATAAGTATTGCAATGAGAAGTACTTAGCACAAATCTCAGATAATTAATGTTAATTATCATTATTGATTTATATCAAATAATTCCTCAAGAATGTGAAACAAAAGCCGATCAGTGGACTGTGATTGGTCGGATCGGTCTTTGAGTAGGAAGGTAAGTAAGTTCTAGACTGGAACCTTCCAGAGTTGCTAGATTATTTTTAGTCTAAAGCATAAAAGCAAATTACATTTCACATTTACACCTTCCAACCTTCACGGTGACTCTTTGCCGCGGTTTAGAGGCTGTCCAACGAATTAAGAAGGATAAGGCTGTCACTTAAAACAACAACAACGCATCAACGGTCTTCATCTTAGCATATAAGTAATTCATGAAAAGACACTTTGTTATAGTAAACAATCAACACACTTGCCCTTGCTGGCTGTCTCATCTTCTAACTGATAGTTGAAGAATAAAGAGAATTACTCAATATTCTGCCGGTTAATTAGACCACACAGTTTGGCCGTAAAAATATAGCACACTACAACTGAAAATGTTCATTAGGGTTCCGTACCAAAATGGTAAAAAAGGAACCCGAAAATGAAATGAATTCCACACGGTAAACCCCTGGGTTCAAACCCACGACCGACCGCTCGTAGTAAGTCAGGACCATTCATGGAATGAGAGACCATCATTATTTTGGTCATTAACTGTCTACTAAGTTATTATCAGTAGGTCGGCGGTGTGAATCGGTCAATAGTCAAAAAGAATAATTATTATTACTAACTCCTACCTACTTTTAGGTTCTGTACCAAAATGGTAAAAAGGGAACCCTTATGGTGTCACTCAGTCTGTCTATCTGTCTGTCTGTCACAGCTGGATATCTCAAGAACTACTAATGCTATCAACTGGAAATTTGGAACAGTTTTAGATAACGTTTACCCAACTATTTTGCAAATAAGAAAGAAGTAAAAATATTTATATTTTTTTTTGTAACAGGGACTTAAAGGGAGTCTTAAAAATTCAAAGTGGGGCTACTAGGGCATGTGGGGTATCATATGAAAGAACGCTGCTTGCACATTCTTAAATTTTTTTTTATTTTTTTTTAAGCCGCATGGTTATTGACTTTTGATGAAAAATGTAAAAAAAAATACCGTTCCCCCCTTATCTCCGAAGTTTTCAAAGATAAAAATCTGAAATTATTATTAAGAAGTTTTTTCAAGTTTTTTTCATTTCCGATAGCAAAGAAGTTGCTCAAGAATTTGTAAATTTCTTTACCAGTATCCCACTTAAAACTACTGAGGTCTTAAACTCCTCGCCCTCGCTCTCTTTTGATTTAGTAAGGGCAAACGTTTCGGCCTGCCCGATTGAATTTAACTTTAAGCATATTAACCCCATAACAGTAATAAAAGCTTTTAAGCAAATTAAGATCAAACTGACCGAAGATCTTTGGGGAATGTCCATTAAAGTCTGTACCTCCATAATTGAGACTATAGCGCCTTACTTAGCCTTAATATTTAATTTTTGTGTAGATCAAGGAGTTTTCCCGGATTTAATGAAATACAGTAAGGTAATTCCACTTTTTAAATCCGGAGACAGTAAAGACAAAAATAATTATAGACCAGTATCCGTGTTGCCGGTTTTCAGCAAGGTGTTTGAAAAGGTAATGCTTAATCAAATGCTCAATCACTTTAACACGAATAAAATACTTCACGATCAACAGTTTGGTTTCACCAAAGGACGTTGTACGACCGACGCCGGTGTAACCTTATTAAAACACATTTTTAACGCGTGGGAAGAGGCACAAGACGCCATAGGCATTTTTTGTGACCTCTCCAAGGCATTTGATTGCGTCGACCATGAAACCTTACTCTTGAAACTTGAGCATTACGGACTTGGAAAACTTGCCCTCAGTTTAGTAAAATCTTATTTAAATGATAGACAACAGCAAGTTCAAATAAATGGTGTCAATTCACTCTGTTTAAAAGTTAAAATGGGTGTTCCACAAGGCTCGATATTGGGTCCTTTCCTCTTTTTAGTGTATATTAATGATTTACTCCATTTATTAAAAAATCAACCACAAATGGTGCTATTTGCTGATGATACTTCATTAATTTTTAAGGTAGATAGACGTGCTACAAATTTTGACGACGTTAATAACGCCCTACTGCAGATCCAAAATTGGTTCACTGCTAATAATTTAGTATTAAATGGGAAAAAAACTAAGTGCATCAGATTTTCTTTACCAAATGTCAAAAGTAGTGATTGTGAGATAGTATTGAATCAAGAGAAACTAGAATTCGTCGATAAAACCGTTTTCCTGGGGATTACGCTCGACTCAAGGCTACAATGGGGTCCTCATTTAATATCACTTGCAGGACGGCTAAGTTCAGCAGCTTATGCTGTCAGAAAAATCCGTCAATTTACTGATGTAGATACCGCGAGGCTAGTCTATTTTAGTTACTTTCATAGTATCATGTCTTACGGTATTTTACTTTGGGGACGGGCTGCAGATATCGAGTCCATTTTTATTCTGCAGAAACGAGCCATCAGAGCCATATATAATCTTCGCAGGCGCGATTCTCTAAGGGAACTGTTTAAGGATATTAACATCATGACGGTACCTTGTCAATATATCTACGAAAACATCATGTACGTAAGAAAAAATTTACATCTTTTTAATAAAAGAGGTGAAAGGCATAATTATAATACTAGAAATAAGGACCTATTAGCTCAACCAGGTTTTAGGCTGGCTAAAGTAGACTCATCGTTCATGGGGTACTGTTTAAAATGTTACAATAAAATACCTCCACACATACTTCAACTAAATGAGACGAAATTTAAAACTTGTATAAAACGCACACTATGCAGGCAGGCATATTATAAATTGGGGGATTACATAAATGATAAAAATGCTTGGCTCCATGCTGGTCCTGCTCCACAACCTCAACTAATTAATTAACATTTGAAGATACTGTTGGAACTGCTGAAGATTGTAAGAATAGCTTTGCATTGTGTAGACTCAATCACCTTGTATTGTATAATTGCTTAGCACATGTGTGAGTACTATGTACCTACTCTAAAGCTACCATTTACTGGGTACGTCTTTATTTGACTTGGATGTGCCCTGGCGGCTGAGAGTGTGTCATGCTCACTCTAATGCCTCGCTGATGGTGGCGCGTGTGTTGGATCATTTAACGAATCCATACGTCAGGTTCGTGAACGGGCGCTGTTGGTGGAGGCTGGTCATACCTTAGCTGCCACGGCTTATTTTAATTTTAATTTTGAATTGTTTTTTTATTTTTTTATTCCGGACGCTTTTAACGTTCATCGTTCTCACATGTATAATTTCAATATGAATGATGTAACCAATATTTTGTAACCATATTTTGATTTAAAAGAGTGTCCGTGGAGTTTCTTGCCCGTTCTTCTCCATAGATCTACGTTTTGGAATGGGCAACTAGCTTCAACTTTCTGACTTACCTACTGACCGACTCTTTGACAATTCAAAAGTGCCTGTAATTGGTTTAATTGAAATAAATGCTTTGAGTTTGAGTTTGAGTTTGAGTTTATGTAAAAATTACAGAAAAAATAAAACGATGTCTCTAAATAGCACACTTTTTCAGAAATCGGAACGGAACCCTCGGTGCGCGAGTACGACTCGCTCTTGACCGGTTTTTTTTTAAATAGCGTCATTCTGTGAGGTGTGCGACAAGTGACAAACTCTCATATTTACGCCCGGCATAATATAATTCGTCAACACCCTTTCGAAGTTCTACTTTTCATAAAATTGGATACCTAGGTACTACTTTAACCTGTGTCAAACTTCTTCACCATTATCCGTTTGTAGCTTGTAACAAGAGAACAGTTAGGAGAGTTCTACGTTGCGAAACGTTCATCTAATAACCGCAATAGCCGGTTGACACTGTTTGTTAGCCGTTAGATGTGAAAATGTGTGCACTTGGTAAACATTAGGAGAGGAGTACCTACAGCTATCTAAAACGATGTTGGGCGTAAGGCATGATGGCGGCCCACTTAAAGTGGGCCACTTTCCCGGTACTAGAGCGCACCGGATGTCGAAAGCTGTGTCGAAAGTCGGCGCAATGTCGCCGCAGAAATACCGGGCCCCCGTTTCCGAACTAAACGTACTGTAAAGCCCTATTTACCTACACGAAGCAAGTTTATTGTATCACTACATATTATAAAACAAAGTCGCTCCGCTGTCTGTCTGTCCCTATGTATGCTTAGATCTTTAAAACCACGCAACGGATTTTGATGCAATTTTTTTTAATAGATAGAGTGATTCAACAGGAAGGTTTTTAAGTATAATACATGCATAATATAGTAGAGAAACACTGATAATTTTAGAGGATTCTAATGTGATGTCGTAAATAAACTCATTTTTTTGCGCTTACATTGCAAACGCTGGCTGAACCCTACGAGATAGATCAAAATAATGTACTACAGTATTGTACACCTTAAAAAGGTCTGCAAAAAAGTCCGCGATGGCATATGTCTATCTCTCAGGGATAACCCACAGTAACCATTTTTCATCCTTTACTTTTTACGAGAAATAATGGCTTATTTACGAAGTGATTTTAAACAATACAGCATTAATCCTTATCCAATTAAGTACCTTAAATACATTGTGCATTGACTATAGATCAATATGGCCCTTTACAGCATGTAATTTAAATGAATGTTTTCGAAGATATTACAGATTTAAAAACTTTTTACAAAAAAAAAAACAACCGACTTCCAAAAAAACACTACAAAGTCAGTGTCTTTGGTTTTTTATTTATTTTCGTATTTTTGCCACCGACTTCCGAAATTAAAGTTATTTTTCACTTTGTAGTGATTTTTTGGAAGTAGGTTGTTTTTTTTTTAATTTTTTGTTTTTTTTTTAGTTTTTATTTTTCACTTTTTAGTGGTACCTATCCCACACAAATCTGAATACCACTCTGCAAAATAAATTAGAGCATCATCCACATAGACTAAATGGGAAAAATACGTATTAAATTATTGAATCTAACTCAAAAGCCACTCATCAGAACTTGAAGATATTTTTATGAGACAGTCTCAGGAGTATACCATTTTAAATAAAAACTTTGCAAAAAGGCAAATACGTCGCGATAGAGTAGTGTCAGAAGTTTGGTAGGCGTAGTTTTAGTTGACAGATAACAAGGCTACGAAATCTGCGTTCTGACAATCAAGGCCACACATAACATACAACTCAAGTAGCGCAATTTGAAGCGGCACATAGTTACCATTAAATCATTTATAGCCAGAGTGCACCTCATGACAATTCCAATAAGCCCAAACACGGCTAGGATACATTGTTTTATTACTGAGTTCCGATGCCTACCTTCCGGCTTCTTCATCAGATCGGTTCGATGGTACCATTTTCATCAGAATCATTTCGTCATAGTCGCTTAGCTATTTTAATCGAGATATCTTATCGCCACCCGTGAAATAGGTACTTATCGTCGTTGAGGAGTTCCCGTGGCCATCTGTGGTCTTCTTTATCAGTTCCACTTCACTAGATGATACTTTCTGAATGCAAATGCTTGATTTGTTGATGAAAATACCAAAATCGCTATATGTATACCTATAATATTTGAGGAGTTCCCTCGATTCCTCATGGATCCCAGCATCAGAACTGGATTTTGATAAAAATGGGACCAATCTGGATCTTTCAAACAAAAAAAGAATTTTCCGAATCGGTTCATAAATGACGGAGTACTGAGGTAACAAACATACAAAAAAATACAACCGAATTGAGAACCTCCTCCTTTTTTAGAATTCGGTAAACCACCGAACAGATTTTGATAAAATTTGGCAAGGCTTTAGGGTGTATGGGAAACCCAGCATTTCTTAAGTTAGGGATATGAATAAGAAATATGTGGTCCAGCGTTTTTGGAAAATCATCCCCTAAGGGTTTAAAATAGGGGTTATTTTAAAATCTACAAAACTGCACGGATATCGATACAATTTGGCAAGGCTACAGAAGGCATCCTGGGGAAGGACACAGCCTATTTCTTATCTTAAACAATTATCCTACAGGGGGTGATATGGGGGATGAAAGTTTGTAAGGGAAACCCAGCATTTCTTAAGTCAGGGCTATGAAAATTCAAATGTATGCTTTTGGTAGGAAATAAAGAAATATGTGGTACAGAATTTTTGAAAAATCATCCCCTAAGGTCGTAAAATAGGGGACGATTTTAAAATTCACAAAACTGCACGAATATCGATAAAATTTGGCAAGACTACGATGGCATCCTGGGGAATGACATAGCCTACTTTTTGTCTTAAAAAATAATCCTACAGGGGGTGAAAGTTTTATGAGAATCCCAGCATTTCTTAAGTTAGAGATATGAAAATTCAAATTTATGGGTTTGATTTATGAAAAATTACCTCTTTTTAAGAGATTGGGTAATTCGTATCTTGAAGTAACATTTAGTCTTAATATTCCCACGGGATAGGGAATAAAGAGGATAATCAGATATGAATCTGCGCGCCGGTCCTCGAGTACTATACAGGGTTATTGGTAAAACACCAGCAACCTCTTAAGGGGTCATTGTACTCATCATTATGAACAACATTTATTATGGTACCAAACCTGAAATCGCGAAAAAAAACTCAGCTGCTCCCTACATTTTAACGAGTTTGATGTAGATAAATGTACTGAACAGCTGATTTTTTTTCGCGATTTCAGGTTTGGTCCCATAATAAAAGTTGTTCATAATGATGAGTACAATGACCCTTTAAGAGGTTGCTGGTGTTTTACCAATAACCCTGTATAAGCAGTGCGAGAAGATAATTATTGTCTAGCCGGCGTTCGCACGGGCGTAAAAATATCGCGGCGATTTTTTTAGCGCACTGCATTTTCAACGCTCTGCTTAGCGCTGACAGTTAAAAATCCAAGTGTTTTCGTCGCGCTGGGATGCGCTCTGTTGTTGTTAGGTAGGATCGGATCAAAACCGAGAGTTGAAAATCCAGTGCGCGGTAAAATCCCACCGCGATATTTTTACGTCCGTGTGAACGTCCGCCTTAGGACACTTTTAATCCCGGTAGTACGTTCCCGTGGGATATTTTTCGACATCCACGCGGGCGAAGCCGCGGGCAAAAGCTAGTACGTAATAAAGTAACTATGTAAACAATCACAAATAAATCCGGCCACTTATTATACTCAATTTTCTCTGACCAAAGATCAACCGAATCCTGTATCGATAATCGTCAGCCCATAATATGATGTTGGTCCCCGTATACTGAGATACAAAGATTTCAAGAATATGAACCAAACATTGTATTTACTGGACTGCCTCATTACTCATTAGTCTAATGGTTCGCAAGCTCTACTGCTAAGCATGAGGTCCAAGGTTCGAATCCCAGGTTGGAGAGTGTTATTGGATTTATCAATTAGGAATTTGTTAGTAACAGCCGGGAGTCTGGATTTGTGTCCAGTTGATGGCAATAAGCTCACATGGCACTTAAACACAACTGGTTTTGAGATAACGATAATTTATGGAAATATAAGAAATGTGTTGATAGAATACTTAAATACTGTTTCCGTGGAGTTTCTTGTTCGTTCTTCTCCACGAAGACCTAGTTTCACCACAAGTCACCTCTAAACGCTTAGAACCCTTCAGGGGAAAAAAGGCGTAGTACGACTGTCTGAAAGTCGTCCCTAATGAATCCTGTGCACTGATTTCTGCACACATTGTACAATATTGCTTTCATTTCAACAAGATGCTTCACGTTGGTCAAGATTTGAGAGGACGAATTTTCTATGCATACTCGTAGTTGAGGGCCATAGCGCATCTGCGCCGCGAAACCGCGAAACAAAGAACCCGCATGATGTTTCGCTGCTGTTCCGCAGATGTTTCGCTAATCGAGTAACAGAACATCATGCAAGTCAGTTGAACTGCAGTGCGATTCTGTAACCATCTCACCGTGAAAACTTAGGTGAAGTGAGCGTGGAGTGAGCTGTCAATACTGTCAATTCCTAGCAAAAACAAACTCACTTCACCTAAGCTTTCACGGTGAGATTTTTACAGAATCGACCGGCTGAACTCTGCGTGTGTGCTAAGAGCCTGAATGTCTAAGTGAATGGTCAAAATTATATTGTAATTTTTTTAATGTGTAGTGGATTCGTCTTCCATTTGCCTCGAGCCGAGTTATAATAAATGATCATTTTATTATCAGGCAACTAGGCCCATACATAAAATACACAAAAATTATCTTAAACAATAATAAACTAATACATATTAATAAATCTTATTAAAACTATAACCTAAACCGTTATCCTTGCACCTCTTATATGTAACATATAATATAAAATCACATCACATCACGCTTGTATCCCCGAAGGTTTAGGCAGAGGTGCACCGACAGTACACACCCACATTGCGGCAGTTATGTTTAAGTCCCATGTAATTATGGGGCGAGCCTATTACCAACAATCGGGCTAACACCCAGACTCCGGGCCTGAGAAATCCTGAGAAAAGCCTAATGGAAAAACCCAATAACACTTTGGCCGACCTGGGAATCGAACCCAGGGTCTGATGAAGAGCGCAGTAGCGCTTGCGACCACTAAAACAATGAGGCAGTGATACTTTATTGCTTCATTTATAGCCCTATTTAGGGCAAGAATTTCAGCATATTATAGGTGCAGTGTACTTATTGTACTTAACCTTGTCTGGCCTCTACAACTGGGTGTTGGCGGTCTTGACCGTCATGTTGCTAATGTGTGCTAATCAAGGTACTATCGGTAAATATCTTCATAAAAATTGTTAACGTGTAGAGATCCAACATTATAGCAGTGCCACCACGGATATCGAAGTGCCACTGAGCATTGAAAAAGGATAACTAAAATCAAACAGTTTATTATGAATCAAGAAAACAAGCTAAACACCTTATTATTTTATTATTATCTAAGGCTAATACAAATAAAACATTTACAATAATGATACTCTAATACTCAGATATAAAATAAATAGGTACGTAATTTGATGAAACTTCTACGCTATCGCAGACTGACAGCGCGCGGTGACGCGCGGTCGTACCTGAGGGTCGTACCAGGCACGGCCGGCACGGGCGGCGCACGGGCACATCGCCCAATAAACCAAACACAATCGCTGGACATCACAATCCGAACGAAACCTTCACGAAGTAAAAACCTTTGTTCGCACGGGAACACAACAAATTGCACACAAGTTACCTACGTAGTTAACTTGAATAGAGAAATAAAAATAAAATAAATAAATATCCTTGGACATTTCACACAACGCCATCTAGTCCCAAGCTAAGCAACCTAATGCTTGTATTATGGTAACGAGATGGCTGATAAACTACATATATACATTTTTTTTTGTAAATACATACATATTATAGATAGAAAAACACCCAGACTCGGAACAAATACTTGTAGGTCGTACAAATATTTGTTCCGTGCGGGAATCGAACCCGCGACATGCTGCGCAGCAGTCAATCGCTCAACCACTCAACAAATATTTAGGACAAGCTTTTGCCCGCGTCTTCACCCGCGTGGATGTGGGAAATTATCCCACGGGAACGTTAGGTAGTGCGATCAGTCGCTTCATGTAAAATACTGGTATTTAGGGCTGCATCCGGTTAGACTGGAAGCCGACCCCAACATAGTTGGGAAAAGGCTTGGCAGATTTTGAACGTAGTAGTACCGCGTTAAAAATCCATATGACTGTTCATGGTCTATCCGTGTGCCAACTTGCCAAGTGCCACATCCAAATTCGTTCTGCCATTAAGGCGAGAAACAGTTACAGACTTTTTTTTTTTGAGGCATCTCGTATTTGATCTTGAGAGGTCGTGACTACTAAACCGGTCAATCTTGTGGCTGCTTTAAGCGAACTCAAAGCCACCAGCCAGGGCATAAAACTTATAATTTAAGCGACTGCACGCTAAGGGTTTCCCCTGTGGGGTACGAACCTCAGCTTAGGGCGTCGCCGGGGGGAGGACAGCAAGATGGGACAAGCTGGATCATATCTGGAATTTACAGTCAGACAGAGTTACATTCGCATTCATTTATGATAATTTTTACGTAAGTACCTACCTACTTATTGATTTTGAAAAGAAGAGTAAAAACCGGATCATGTGTTCTGTTTCTGTCATTTTGTTATATTTGATAGCAAAAAGCCTGCGACCCACCTGATAATAAATAGCCTCGCCAGGTCGCCAGATCGCCAGCGCCAATAGCATCGCAGATTCCATGCGTTGCAATGAATTAAGGTGTTGCGATCGCAATAACAAAGCTAAAATATACAGGGTGTACCAGAGAAGTGAGGTCTTTAAAGGAGTAGTACAGACCATCAAACTGAACAGCTTTCTTCATGGGACCAACATCGCAACCGCGAAAAAATTATCAGCAGTCCCATACATTTGGGCCGAGTACGTATTGAAGTTTTGTATGGGACAGTTGATAATTTTTTCGTGATTACGATGTAGGTCCCATGATTTTTTAAGGGTGTGGCCACACCCTTATTTGACCACACCTGTCTGGTACACCCTGTATCATTATTCTTGTAATTTCACGTAATGTGCCCATACCTTACACAAAACACTGAAACAACAACGCAGCTTGACTCCAGAAATGTATCTATGGTACTTCTCTGTAGAGCTTATGGTACTTTTTCTTGCTGAAATTATCAAAATATCAAAGCTCTCAACTACTTAGTTCAGTAAAATATTCATAATACAGCAGAAAGATATGAAGAAGGTAAGGTCATTCCATAATCCTTAATCCCTTTTGATAGACACTGTTAAACTCTTATCAAAAATCTAGGGTAAGTCCCCTCGACCTAGAAGGTTTCACAGATAAGTTGCTAGGTTATCATAAAAAACCGGACAAGTGCGAGTCGGAGGGACGCGAAGGGTTCCGTACCACCGTGCAATATATTTTAACACTACATATTTCTTTAACACGTTTCTTGTTTGGGGGTCCTCTTTAATTTTTAACTTTATTTTATTTTTTATTTTATCGGCCGTAATATTACACACTCTGTGAAATTTTTAAGTGTCTACCTATGTGGTGTGTTCAAAAGATACAGCCCTGTGACAGGACGGACGGACGGACAGCGGAAAGGGTCCCATTGACATACGGAATCCTAAAAAAATTATATGATTGACTAAAAGCATGTCAACTAATGAGTTGTTTCTGGAAGGCTTTCCTAGTACCTACTTCTTCGCAGTTTCCTAGATTTTAGACGGTTTTTGAGGTCTTAAGGTTAAGTCATACTGTACAGTGCAAGCACAGCACAGTTTTCATGCCAAGATGTCAGCATTTTACCTGCGCCGGGCCGACTAATTTAGTACATCTTAATGGTCCTTCGAGCAGTTGGACGACGATCAACGGTCTACCAACATCATCAAGCCATCGACTGCCGGTCCCATCATCACAGAGGAATCCCACGGAATTGATAAAATTCCTTGGGAAATTCTTATAACAACCCTCTTCTACCCGGGGAAGGTTACATGGCGCTTTAGCGCGCGTATTAATGTTCTTAAAAAAAGTACTTCTTTTCCGATTTGAATTAAATATTTCGCTTAATAGTTAATAAAGATTAAAAAACTGCAAGTGTTAATCGACTTTTGCTGCTGATTGTACCTACTAAATTAAAGTCAAGGTATTCGCGAGGGTTCCCATTATGCTACACTCTACGATGGTCAGTGTTACGTTTGTGTACCTATGTTATCCATATAGGTAATAAGCCGATTTTATTTTTTCGACGACACGGTTGGCGAAGTGGTTGAGCGATTGACTGCTGCGCAGCATGTCGCGGGTTCGATTCCCGCACGGAACAAATATTTTTGTACGACCTGCAAGTATTTATTCCGAGTCTGGGTGTTTTTCTATCTATAATATGTATGTATTTAAAAAAAAAATGTATATAAGTAGTTTATAAGCCATCTCTTTACCATAACACAAGCATTAGGTTGTTTAGCTTGGGACTAGATGGCGTTGTGTGAAATGTCCAAGGATATTTATTTTATTTATTTATTTATGTTTATACAGGATGTACCAGAAAGCTATGGAACCAACGTCGTAATCGTGAAAAAATTATCAACTGTCAAGGCCAGGCATTGTTCAATGATATAAAGTCTTGATTTGTAACAAATGTCCATCTCTTGCTGTAGGTAGGTACTAAGGTATTGTACACACAATAAAACACTAACATAATAAAATAAATCTGATAAATGCTTTATTCCACATAAATTAGGTATAAAATACTGCTCTATAAATTTTAATACGCGTCATAACTTGTATTTTAATCTTTATAAGTACCTACATCACGTAAACCAATGGTTAGATAATAAAAATACTTCGTAGGAAGAAATAAACATAAAATCATTTATTGGAATGAAGTGTTACACAATTTGGTAAAATTATTAATTGTTATAGGACTTTGACAATTCTCGAGTCTGGTAAAACTTTGACTCATAAATAAATAATAATCGCAATAGAATTTGAATTTTTGACAATTCAACATTTTCGAAAAGCCATCTTCTACACTGTTAGGTAATTGAAATGAAAATACTTAATAATATTATTATGTAAAAGCTTGTAAAAGTTATTAAGATTGCGATTGTGTTAGCAAAAAGTCTCGTGTTCATGGTAACCCAACACTGTTGCACAACATGTTACTACAACAGGTTTTTGTGCTTCTGGATTTCTGGAAACATGGTTGTTAATAACAGAAGCAACACAAAGATCATGTTGCTGTAACAATATCGCGCAACTTTTGTTATGTAGGTACTATATGAATACGGGTCTTGCACACTCTGTTTCGTATATTTAGGATGCCGTTCATTCACCGGTATCCCTTGTGATACTTGTATGACAAATACGCGTCCACGCCATGGAGGATCCCGACCACCACGCCGATGTACTGAAAACATAAATAACAGACACTTTATAGCCCTCCATAAAACTTAAAATAAAACACGAAAACGTAATAATTTTTGTATGTTGTCAGGATTATAGTGGGTGTAAAGAAATTAACGATAAAGAAATTACATTTTAATTGTTCAAGCGAAGTAGACTACGCTTTGTCGACGTCTGTCGTCAAACTCTCATGTTGCAGGTCTGCTGGAAAATCCTGATGAAATAACTTTGAGCTTTTTAAGCGTTGTGCTCTATTAACTATCTCTAAGTAGAGTATTTTCCATAAGTGACCAATGAACAAATACCTAATTAAGAAGGAACAAAATAAGGTAGGTACTTGGGTATAAAAAAAGTACAAAGTCAAAAAACAAGACCACATATACCTACCTACTGTATTATCTATTTATCATGACTACCTATGATTAATTCTGATTATTTTGTTTTTAAACGCGAAAGTGAGTGTATTTGTCCCACTTTCACAGCTCGTCAGTCAACTTATCGCTTTGTTCGCATACGTACTTATTATGACATGCAAAATTAATCAGGAAGCCTAAAATAGCTAATTTTGTTATTTTACATGCCCTCTGTTTAATGCTCTTATAACCTTAATTAAAGGAATACTAACCTTGTTTTGGAATTCAAGCAAATGAAATAAATTTAGAGAGGAAGCCTATAAAATGTAGGAGTCCTAGAACGAAAAATTTATCTAATCTTCGTAGAACTCGAAACTATATGCGTCCGTCAGGTCTGTCAAGTTTACTCTGACTAAATGATAAGGGCCTATTTTCACGATGTCATTACCTATCGAATCAATTAAAAAATGGTACAGAATTTGTATGAAATTATCTGGCCAGTAAGTTAATAGGAACTTAATCGTAGGTGGTGAAACAGGCAGCAATACTTCATTGTATCCTACGAGCAAGTGTACCAGAAGCCAGACTGGCACGAAAGTGCGCGAAAACCTGAACAAAACCACATAATAGTAGGTACAAGTACAAAACCAGCATCGTATCTTAATCCCGTTATACATAGTTAGGCATAGACTTACATAGACAGCTGTCATGGCGGGGTATGCGGCGTACATGTTGAAGACCGCGTACCGCGGGTACAGGTAGATATTCACCGCTACGCCCATGTAGGATGATGCTGATAAGTATAGGAAACACGCCACCGCGTTGAACAGGCATTCCTGCAATATTTACATAAACGAAACAGATTAAAAACAGCACCTCAGTTGCGTAAGGCACTCGCTACCTAAATTGAAATAGAGTGGTAGGTTTAGGCTGCTTTTCCACCAGAGATGTGCTATGCAGCTATGCTGCGAGGGTGTGAAAGCTAAGTTAGGAAACTATGTGACTGTTTCCACTAATGTTAAGCCGTGTAGCGAAGCTAGTAAGATGTGCTATGAAGATGCGCCGCTGTGAGGTAGCTGTGCGAGGAAGATGCACGCAGCTACACCACTCGCGCATTTTTGGCTCCCATTCATAGCACGCATCCTTCCACATAAAAATCTTAGCTTAGTTGAAACCGTTTCCGCAAGTGCTATGCTATGTGGACCAATGAATATAATTGGTGGATATCAAACGCATCCATAGCAACGTAGCATAGCACATCTCTGGTGAAAAAGCACCCTTAGGCTGCTTTTCCACCAGAGATGTGCTATGCAGCTATGCTGCGAGGATGTGAAAACTATGCTATGAAACTATGTGACCGTTTCCACTAATACTAAGCCGTGTAGCAGTGTTTCGTTATTGGAACATATTGAAGATCATGATAGACGATGATGATGGACGTTAAGGATGATGCGCAGTGGTAGCCCGCGAAATTCAATTATTTTTGAGTTTTTTGCAATTTGTTTTGTTTTTTCGTTCGTTTGACGAATCTGCACGAAATCTAACTTAGAGAGATGTATTGATGATTTTTATGGTTAAAATTATATAAATACATATGTTTTACTGCCGCGTATCATACTTTGATCAAGATACAACCTGACACGGACCTGCAAATTGCAAAAAAACCCAAAAAAAATGAATTTCGCGGGCTGCACAGTGCAATCACCTTAACGGACTTTGTTTCAGTTTTTGAAGAATGCCATGATGATGACCGCTATTGCCACGCTAAAGTTACTCGGGTATAATCATTCTCTTATGTGTAAAATGTATCATGACTTCTTGTTGCAATACTACCGATGATGATCATTAACATAAATATCTAAAAAGCTACATTATAAGACGAAAAGAATTAAGACAATGTAACTTATTATGATACTTACAAAGATAGATTGTCGTATGAGTTGCTGCGTGTTGGAGGAAAGCACGTAGCAAGTAATGAGGAGTGCGGTGGTGAGGAGACAAGCCGACGCCGTCGTCAGGAACCCGTGGAAGGCAGAGCCCATGCTGCTGGCCTCCGACATGCCATACTTCACCAACAGGCTCTGGCAGAGACCGCCTAACATCTGCCGGGAGAAAAACAGACATGTAAAGTAAGATACAACACAAAAAAGCGTCCATCGTCAAAAATCGACAATTGATTTCCTAAAGTCGATAGCGAATTTAGTTAATGCTAAACCAACACACATAAATACGTATAACTTGTGAGTGGAGCATAGGTCTGTACATAATGCGATTGCTGGTGCTCTACCGTGCTATGTAATTTAGTCGTCGTTAGTTAGTACATTGATGGAAATTTTAAATTCAGCTGCTGCTGAAGACTAGAAGACGACCCCAACATAGTTAGGAAAAGTTTAGACAAATTATGATGAGTTTCTGGCGGCTTAAATTGTGATATTGTTTTTTAAAATTATTAGCTTCATTATTGCCATCTCACGTTGAGATTACTAAACTTCAGATTGTGTATGTTACTGTTAAACTGTTATCATTTTGGAGTTACCATCCAGAGTTGAAATTTTATGAAAATGAGTCAAAGTATTACGCACTCAGCAAATATGTGTCGAACTTGATTAACCAGATGAACTAATTACAAAAACCGCTCTACGCTTGACAAAAGAATTCGGCTTGCACAATAGAAACAACTGTTGCGCTAAAACTGAAATTGCATATCTACAGCTGAAACTTAATTGTGGATCCATTTAGTTTTCACTAAGTAAAAGGATTTGGAGATGACAAGATGTTATATTACTTACAGCTTCAGCTATCTTAATGATGCCATGATGGGAAGTCAAATATCCAAGATTGAGGCATTCGCAGCATCGACAGCAGCAGCACTTTATGCCCTTACCACCACCACCACTCGGCGCCACACGCACTATTGTCGGTCCACGAGTCATTTTAGATCACTGAAAGTGCACTGAACACAGGCTTGCAAGTCCATCAGAAACTTCAACCGCACCACAGAATCTCCAGACAGGAAATAAGGGAGAGTTCAATCCTCTTACACGGTCAGGATTACTCATAATAACGTATATTTAGAAGACCGCATAGTTTTTAGGTGTTTGGAAGCGCGTTCATTCAACTCTGACATACACAATAAACTGTAAAACAGGAACGACTAGTTTTCAGTTCACTCTTCGTAGCAATTGTTGTTATTTTTTTAGAAAAACACAGAATTTGTCTACCGAAGTTATTTCAAACAAAAGACATGTCTGGAACGGAACAAAGCTGAAATAATTTTGAATGAGTCGCGTGCCCGCGCTGCGTGTGCGCTTAATTATAAAAATAGAGCGACGCACTCGCGACGGGAGGGTAGATTTCTATTTCAGGATATTATTTACAAACTCATTAACCTTATTGTTTTGTTTTTTAGGTACAGCAAAATATCAACATGTGGTATCTTCAGTTAAAATCTGGTCGGCTAGTGTAAACAAATCATGTGTTCGGTACTTTAAGTTTTTTATGATAATAAAAAACGACTGTGGCTATCTGTCTGGCGGGCATGCTTCCGTTTAGTGGTAGGTATCTACCAATTTCCGGCAGCGCGAATGGCAATGGCTGAATGTAAACGGGGTATACCGGCTGATCTCGTCTTGCTCACGACAGGTACCTAATGAGTAGGTACTTGCACATGCCTAAATTGCGGCCAAGAGTATGCACCAGCAAAGACTCTTAGCTACTCGTAGGTATAAGTAGGTTACTCCTTACATTTTCGAGGCAAATATTTGGGTGTATGGATAACGTGACCATACGTCCCGTTTTGAACGGGACCGTCCCTTTTTTCGGTTCTTCGTCCCGGTGTCTTAATTGAATATATTTTATGTCTGCCCGTTACAAATGCACCAATAGAAAGAGTCTTGTCTTTAATTAATAAATTTTGGACGTCTGAAAAAACACAGTTACAGGTTCCGCTCCTTAGGAAATCTAAGTTGTTGAAATCTAAATGAAATCTAATAGGTATCTATCTATATGAAATCTAATGTTGATATCTAAGGTAAATAATAAAAAAACGTAAAATCATCACCAGCTGTATTAAAAGAAACTTTTTCTGCTGAAAAATATTAAAATTACTTACTGAAAATATCTTGCTTACCTACCTATTTAAAATCATTTATGATTTACAAATCTGAAAAGTTAATTTCAGATTTGTACTTCATAAATAATTTTGAAAAATAAAAAAAACATATTTATAAATTGTGGTTTTTTTTTTCACTGAGAACCTACGCTGGTATCAAAATTGAGTTTCCTTTATGAATCGGCCGTACTAATTGAGGTAAATAAACCGATGTCCCCTTTTGAGTCAAAAAATAAATGGTCACGTTATGTATGGATCCCTGATAAAACTATCCTTAGGAAACCCAGTAGGTACAGCTAATCCTTAGGTATCTCAATGAAAGTTTATACCTAAATTTAGAAAAAACATGGCGCCGACCCCATTCTATGCCACCATCATTATCCCAATTTATTATTGGGATAATGATGGTGGCATAGAATGATGGTGGTTTATAAATCTAAACCTTGTCCCAGATCTATTTTCAGCTCATTCATCAAAACCCCGGCTAAACAGATGGCTGTTCGTAGCAAAGTAATTAAATAATATATTAATTATGAAAGTAGAATGGGTATCTGTGGCTCTGACACTTGGCATCTAGGATCAGTGGGCCTTACACGAACGCCCAGAGTAAGCGTAGTGTAAATTATAAAATTCAAAATACTCGTGTCACACTTAATATTTACTTAGTTTCAAAACTTTATTCATCCTATGGATGTTACTTATTGTGCTTGTCACACAAACCAAAATGCTTCAAGATACTTACTTGTACACTCAGATTATAGAGAGCTTGTAAGTAGGTATGCATATTTATGATTCAAAAATCGTTCGAATTTACGTAGACCATAACGTTTACGTCGCGCGTTCGTGCTAAGGCTTCAGACCGAATCATGGAATTAGGGGAGAAAGTAAAAACTGCTGTCAGTGCAAAATAAAATAAAACTTCGTAAAATACCAAAAGTACAAACATTTATTTCTTATTTCTCTGTATAAAATAATTTCTAAACTGTGTCCAAAATAGTAAGTTTTATAGTGATTTTGTGTCTTCCTTTCACTTGCATAAAATCACGTAATACATAAATTCACTTAAAAAATACTAACCTGTCTGCATTATAATTAATTCAAAGGTGATAAACATTGGCAGAATAGTATCTTAAATATCTCGTAACTACATCTAACACTAATTACCTCATACATAACATTTTCCAATGCAACATTTTTATTCTAAGCATATTTTAATACATTTCTGCGAAGTTTAATTAAATTGGAAGCTAGTGAAAAAAATCACACCTGTATACAAGGTGTAACTTAAATAACGCACAACCTCTTAAGGGGTCATTGTACTCATCAATATGAACCACTTTTACTGTAGGACAAAACCTGAAATCGCGAAAAAGTCAACTGTTCTCTACATATAGGTAAGTTCGCATAACTGCGATTGGTTTTGTTGTTGTTGCTGTGTTATGTAAGTGTGTGTGTGTAGTAGTGTTGTGCTTGTGTGTAGTGTGTTGTGTAGATATGTGTCAACACACTTTGTACACATTTTTTACAGCGAGATATTTTATAAATATAAGGTCTAAGCAAGCTATTATTATATTTATTTTATGAGCAGACCACAAAATATGTGTGATCGCCTGAATAGTGATGCTGATGTTTCCCATTTTTTTATTCAGACTATATTAACAATTTGCTTCAAGGTACAAGGTACCAATGTGTTTAAGTAGAATTGTTTAAAGTTAACGTATACGGTAAACAAAAGATGTAGCACCAGTAGCATAGTAGCATTAATTTAAGTATCTACACAAACATATCGTTTTATCGTGCCCTTCGTTATCGTTCCAATAGTTGTCACAGCATAACATGGTAGATTAATTAGGCATGCATTCTCTATTCATTTCGAAAGGAAGGCGCTTGAAACACGTTTAAAAAAAAATCCCGTTATCACAGTATAATAATGATACAGTAGTTTATTTTCACAGAAAACGGCCGAAACGACACGCTTCGAAATCTCAGTCAGTCTCAGTTTACCTACTCAATAGTTCGAGCGCGCAGCAGTTACACACGGATGGACACGTAGTACCTATTTATCTACCGAGCGGCCGTAGGTAGTTAATTCAAGGACACTGCCCAGATACTACCAGATACTACTTACCATCTTACTACTTTGCCAGATACTGTATCATTATTATACTGTGCCGTTAGTAACAACCACATTGATACTAATGGGAAAGTATTTTTAGACGTACCTACCGTACGTCTATAAATACTTTGATTAATTTCCGTGGCTGTACTTTACCATCCTAAGTGTATTTGAACCATCTTTGTTTCAGGTAATTGCACTTTTCTAACAATCAAATCATAGCAAATGCGCAATTATTTCTTAGGCAAACAATCAATCACTGATATACACGATAAGTCAAATTAATCAAACGCGATTTTGCAGATATAAACAATGCAAATCTAGATATAAAAAATGCAAATTTTCCTCATTTTTATTTGTTGCAGTGTCAAATATTTCCGTGAATCGGAAAATAAATAAGTACTTATTATTACCTTCGGAAAATCAAAATAATTAAATATAAATGGTAAAATAAAACTTACCTAATATTTAGTTAGTAACAATTATACCTACTTACATGCAATTTTTTTGCAATTTTCATTAGAATGATTCATGCATCAGTTTGCAACAATGAACCATTTACATTCAGACTAGATAGGCCTATTTGGCCCAGTAAAGTACAATGCTTCAAAATATCGCAGATAGTGAAAGTGCAATGTAGGAAGTTTTTCCATCGTATTATACATTTTTATCAGTGAATTTTATCGAGCAATGTTATTTATAATTAACGTGTAGGTACGAGATAAAACGCACCTGACTTTTTCAATATTTTTTAAATACATGCTCGTATGGCACATTGGGTTTCTTGCCCATTATGTTATCTTCTATAAAGAATGGCAACTTAATATGTATTTGTCATATTGACTTGATTTATACCTACTTAATTAGTTTGAGATGCTTTAAATATATTTTACAAAACATTACCAAAAGTTATATTCGAAATAGTACTTTAAAAAACCACTGGGTTTATAAAAATAAAAGCTATTATAAATATGTATGTGTCAAACACTTGTACAGTACAAAATATATTCAAGGTGTATATAATTATGTAAAATATAGGCACAGTATCAAGCAGAGCACAGTTATGCACAACTGCACTGGTTTTTCGCAACTATGGCCGATACAGGAGCAGACCACGCTCTCACTGCTGAGTGCTGACTGACACACGGGAGTACACTACATAGAGTTCGGCCTCTTTACTGTTTTGTTGGCTTCGGCTAGATTCACAATTTATTTGTACCCACTTATGTATTCACATTTCAACCTCACCCATAAAGTGTCCAGTGTGTGTACTTTTATAATAACATCGACTCGACAAAATCAGCAATACCTTTATTAAATTCAGCCCATAATTTATTACATAGCGCCTGCCATGAAGAAGACTATAGGTATTCCAAATATCGAAGGAGCTCCAAGATCAAATCAGATCTGACATCTGAAGGCCAATTTCTCGAACTTAAAAACGTTCAAATTCAAGTAAATGAGATTGCGAACGTTGTTAAAAATACGGGAATTGTCCTACTCTAAACATACACATTTTTCATGCGATCAGCGCCACTAGCGGTTGATTCAGGAAACTAATTTCGTCATGGCTTTGTTTTCGTAGAGGCACCTGCCCTTTATTATATTTATGTGGTTATGGTAAACAAAAAGGGTCACTAACGCGTGACATTAAATAGCATCTGCTTATATAAAATTAAGTAATAAATTACTAAAAGGTAGTGAACAATGATTCGTTTCCAATATTTAATTAAATGCCTCGGTACTGACGATTTGCTATAAACGTACTGAGCAAATACAGGGCCGCCATGACTAGTCCCATAATCTGAAATAGAGAAACAGTAAATTGTGTTTAGTTTCAACATGGATGCTCTAAGGTAGCTCGCGAAATTCCAATTTTCTTAGCCCTTGGCATAAGGGTGAATTTCACCAAAGAAGTTGAACTCGATCAGCACATTTAAACTGTGTTCAAAAGCTGTCATTATCATCATTGTTGGGGAATATTGACACTGACAGAAATTTTCTAGGCGAAAATCGCCCTTACACTGTTTGTCCACCGCACAACGTCAACGAGACGTCAATGAGAAACGAGATTTTTGGAACGAACGTGACGTCCCTGTGACAACGTACGGTGGACACGAGGCCGTAGTAAATACTTTTATGGATCGCTACTTCGGCACCGTCATCTCGTTCTCGGTGACGACGTGGCGGTGGACAATCGCCCATAGTCTAAGTTGTTCACTGACATTGTGTAGAGCTATAAATACTTCTTATAAACTCACCGCTGCTGCTAGGTAGGGTTCATAATCTCTGTTTCTATAATACTGATCCTTCGCATGATTAACTTCTATCATCAGAGTGATGCCAGCACACAGGTACAAGATAAACGCCACGCCATGGTATATCACCTCCTGAAAAACCAGATAAACACAGAAGTTATAGATATAAAAATTCCAGTATAGAAAAGTACCTAGGTACATCATTCTTAATTCGTTGCTAGGTAGGTACCTAGTTTTTACACGTCAAACATACCTACACTGCTACAAATATCTGCGGTTGAAGGGCATTTGTTGCTGTTGCTGTTGGTAAACATTTGTGAACTTTTTTGCGAAATTGTATTGAAAAACAAGACGGCGGCGTTAGTTCCGATTTTGGTCACGCGCCATAATAACCTTGTAGCGCTATAGGACCGTCGCGTGGTTTAGCTCGGTGTGTAAGTGAAATGACGTTATGGCTGTCTAATTTGACGCGCGAGATGGAAGACTCTCACGCGCATTGGAATTTAAACGGGCTTTGTAAATTTATGACAAAATGCTTTATTTAAATCAATTTTTAGCTTAGTCCTAAGTTCTTAACATATTGAAATAACTTCTATTTCAAGCAAAATTTACTGCACAATAAGGAACTGTTTACGTATAATCGTACCTATAAAATAAAAAATAGACGGTGCTAGGTACTAAGCGGTAATTTTTTTTCTGTCCAAAAAATTTCAAGTACCGAATAATGTTTCGGTTTAAGTACATCAGTAGACAATACAGTCAAATAAAATGACACAGAAAATCCAAATGATTTAACCTTAGACATTTAGTTTTATAGGAATTTTAAAAACACAAAATTGGATGTATCATCCGGTTCGTGTCATCTCTTAAAAATTCGTACCGTGTACGCGTGTGTATAATTTAACGTCCTCAAAGCAAATTTCATTTGTATGTGCTGTGTAGGTACCTACGTTATCTGGTCAGGCCAACTGACGCAGGTTTTGTAAGTATGTTATCTGGTCAGGCCAACTGACGCAGGTTTTGTAGGTATGTTATCTGGTCAGGCCAACTGACCCAGGTTTTGTATAGGAATGTTATCCGGTCAGGCCAACAGACGCAGGTTCTCATGTTCTACTGGCCTCTCCATCACTTCCATGGATTGGTTCATTTATGTCTCTCTCTCTGGATCTGGATAACCAACCTCATGACGCGATGACGTCACCGTCTTTAATATTTTACTTACATAAACAGTTTTTGATATGATAGAAGCTGTAGACAAGGAAACGATGCACGACGTTAGTAGGCAAAATGTGCCCACAAGGCAGGCTACTGCGACGAGAAGGTAGAAGAGCTCTGCCTTGCCGTTGATGCCCGAGTAGCGCCCGTGGTCCATGTAGTAGGCCACCACGCCCACGCAAGCCGCACCCAGCAACTGGAAACCATAGAAATAACTAAGTAAGTGCAAAAATTCGGGTATTTTGTTGAATTTTAACTACTTGATATTAGTCTCAAACGTTTTGTTATATCATGCACAGAACTCATCCATATTTTAGGCTATTTTGTCTCCACCAACATCCCAGTGGTAATCAAATAATGTGAAATTCGTGCAGTATAAGTATGGGTCACATATCAATCTGCAGTGCTATTTTCCTCTTCTGAGGGGTGTTTTTTGCCTACTTCTGAATAGTTCTAGTAGTTACCCATAGTGGTAATTGATAGCTGGTAATTGAACATTTATTAATAGGAAAACATGGAATGTCAACGACAGATAAATTACTTACGTAATCATTTAGGTACATAAATAATTTATTTTTCCTTATTTTGTTAACATTGGGCTGAACCTTGGATGGGATGCAACTCAATGAAATTCTTCAAACATTTGCAGGCAATTGTTTGCACAAGGTTTTCCTCAAACCAGAAGATTTTATCAACAAACCTCTACTGCATTGAAAATACAAATTTAAGTGTTTTGACGCACTTTCGCGATGCTAATCATCGTTCGTTTGTTTATTCTGGTTGCTCCGAGAATAACCGCACGGATGAAGTCATGGACTCGTGGCTACCTCGTAAAAGCGCAGTCGCGAGGTCGGAGAAAATTACAATAGCTTTACTTCAGAAATTAATTTTTATTATGTAGTTAACTCTACATAATAAAAATTAATTTCAGAATTATATATTTCATGTAGATTCTATGTTGTTGATTTGTTTTCTTAAACAAACAAATAAAAATCCATCCAACATAATTGTTGGATGGATTTTTATTTGTCACTGAGTGCAATGTGCCAGTGGGACGTTAAAGTTCACCACTTGAGCATTATTCAATTAATTTGTTAGAATAAAAGTGATTATTTGATCTAAATGCGCTAACGAGAGAGTTAATTGCAGAAATTTACGTCCCACTCTGAATCATTTGATAGAGATAGGCTGCTAAACTCATACAAACACTAGTAGGTACTTTATGTTTGCAAATATTCTCGCAGACGATTCAATAAAGCGCGATGACGCCATCGTGATATCACTCATGGCCTTTTCAAAGAAATCCGGACGGAAAACCAAATACCCAACTAACAAAATGTACAAACAGAATACATTAGCAATCGTGACAATTCATTGACACATGGTTCAATTTAAAAAAAATTGAAATAAATTTATTTACATTTTATCTTCTCTTGAACATAAAGTTCTTCTGTTTCAGGTAAGATAGGTTACTGAAAAAAGTAAGTAAGTTCATAGCCAAAGTTCTCATTTTTTAAAGGATGGTATTTAAAAGTACTTCAATTTATTCCCATTTCATTTACCTAATTTTGCTGGTGTTCCACCAAATATACTGAATGTGCACCAAAATATGTTCATTAAAATATGTCATAACGAGCATCTATTGGATATGGCGCTCGGCGGCCGCTGCCGCGGCACCGCTCGCTTCGCTCGCTCGCCGTCGCGCGTTAAGGGTCACTGTTCTAACCTAACCTAACCTAACCCAAATGATTCTAACCCAAATGATTCACCAATGTGAAGTTTCGGACGCGCGGGTGTTTTGTGTAACATTCAGGAATATTTGGTGCACGATCAGTATTTTGATGTACGGATAATATTTTTGGTGAACACAAAAATATTATCCTTTTTTAAATAAGTTTTGAAAACTGTATGATTTCCTAATGATTTCATTGTGCCGTGTTTTTTTTTCATTTGACCTCTTAAAATCAATATTAGTGATTCTTCGCTTTTCAAAATCATCAACTGTGTTAAACCCAATGATACCTTACCTTTATAAATAAATAAATAAATAAAACTTTATTTCAGACTACGTCCATAAATATGTTAGTATTTTGATGTTAGTAACAATAATTCTTATGTACTAGGTTAGTATTGTTAGTTTTCAAACAGAAAGTAATAAATTATTATTATTAACCCAGACCTAGGACTGTCCCCACCCAGTGTCTCTGAAAGGGACAATCCGCTCTGGCAGCGATCATTTTTAGAATGCTGTTGTTACTACCATGCAGACGCTGCAGTAAGGAGGCCGCTTTCTTTCGCATAATGGCATGGAAACCATCTGTGCGAGCCTCTGCGAACATGCCCGAAGCACTACAACGCCACGGCAGTCCCAACAGCATCCTAAAAGCATTATTAAATTGAACACGCAGGACGTTGTAGGCTCGGCGCGTGTATGACACCCACAGGCCACTCGTGTAAAACGATTGACAGAACGCCTTAAAAAGGGTAACTTTGACGTCTGTAGTACAACGAGCGAACCTGCGGGCGAGCATATTGCTCCTCACAGACAA
Source organism: Cosmia trapezina (assembly GCA_905163495.3). NCBI lineage: Eukaryota > Metazoa > Arthropoda > Insecta > Lepidoptera > Noctuidae > Cosmia > Cosmia trapezina. Next base: position 13,832,274 of record LR991028.1, read on the forward strand.
CGCCCTGCGCTCCCTCTCTATGTCTACGTCGTCCCTTAGGTCGCTCGTGACAATGTGGCCAAGGTACTTGAAACTATTGACAACCTTCAATGCTACACCGTTGAGATTTACGGGAGGAACACTGCGCGGCTGCTGCCCAGGTGCTTTAAAAACGAGAAGCTCACTCTTATTCGAGTTGTATATTAAGCCATGCTCCTCCGCATAGGTCTCGCAGGTAGATAGCAACTTCTTCAAACCACTTATCGATGGACTGAGCAGTACCATATCGTCTGCATAGCTTATATTGTTGACACACGTTCCGTCAATGTGGCAGCCGACATGTGCACCACTCAGTCGCTCGATAAGCAGGTTGACATAAAGGTTAAATAGCAGTCCCGAGCTTAATCCCCCCTGTCTGACTCCGCATTCCAGTCTGTACTCGTCTGACAGTGTTTATAATACGTCATAGAAATTTCGTCACCTCTATCAATCGTCCCCCATAGAAATTTCAATAATCAATCGTCACCGATAGAAATTTCTTATGTCTATTATTAAACCAGTCGATAATTTGGATGAAAAGCAGAAAACTGGATTTAAATCCAGCCTGTATAATTTCGCCTCATAAGTTTTATTTAGGTGCATAATTCAAGGAGCCTCTTATTCTGATACGACCGTGTTGCACAACCATGATATTTACGTAACTGAAACTAGGTTACACTCCGGATCAAAATATCTGAGTAGGCAGGAAATATTGTTGATCATTCACATCATACGCACTCTCTCGATAGTAGCTAGAGCTTTAGCAATACTACATATACTGATAATGGCATTTTGACCAGTAAATTAACTGTAATTTAGTGCAGGATCGATAAAATATATCAATCCTTTTTCGGGCCACGTAGGCAATCACCCTTAATGACTAACGTGAAGTGTGTATAGTTCCTACCTAAGTAGATATAATAGGTACCCAAGTCTATCTTACGGTTGAGAAATCGGCCTATATTTAAAATCAATTAACGAAGCTTCAAGGTCAGTTATTTTAATACTGTAAACAATCGATTCATAATATTGTATATTTAAATAATTATTAAAATGTTCGTAAACCTATTAGAATCTAACTTTAAAAAGTTTTACAAGATTGATCCTCCACAACTGCATGTTTCTACTCGAGAGTTATATAGTAATTCAGCGACATTGAAGAATATCTTTTGAGTCTGGATTTGTGCCCAGTTGATGGCAATAAGCTCAACCCCTATAGCTGTTACATAGGACTGGACATAAACATAACTAGCGAATGTGGGTGGTACCTACTATAAGTGCACCTCTTTTTTTTTTGTGGATGGGAAATTTTCAAATGACTTCTCCCGCTCTGGGTGGAGCGGAAGGGCGTGTCAGAGTTTTACTTACTAAAACCCACCCGTGTTCCTTCAGTTGCCTATGCCAGGGCCACGGTATCTCTTTCGAACAACCCGCGGCATCGGACCTATCGGACCCCGTCATTGCTGAAATCTCTTTAGGAACCCTTCAGAGTATTCAGTCGTGAGTGTGACGTTATGATTTGTTATATTATGTTGTATGGTAAATGTCATCGTAGTTGTCAATTGTTTTTGTTAACTTTGGAAGTCATTTGTAGTATCAAGTATCAACACAACACTAACAAAGTCGCCGACTCTCGCATACGAAGTTCGGCGAACTTCGTATGCAGCTCGGTCTCTCGTCGTCGTAGTGCGTGTTGTGTGTTGTTGTGTCCTTACCAATTCTGCTAGCTTCAGGAGTCCGGGAGTAGTGCCCATGTAGTTGCTGTTGATGTACACAGGGGTGCCAGACGTGGCCACCGTCGTCCGAGTGATGGTCAGCGAGTGAGACATCTTGGATCACTGTAATGTCATAACACTCGTATTTTAATATTGTAGTTACGGACTGCTGCAGATGTAAGAGTTGGGGAATACCAAAGAAACAATGGATGGATTGTGTGAAAGATGATTCTATTATTAGAAAGGGTGATGATGACGACGGATAATAGGATTGGAAGAAGAAGGCATGCTGAACCGACCCCAAAACAAATTGGGATATGGACAGGAGGACACTGAACTGCTGTATTGATTACACCCATATATTTGATGCAGACGACTCTCTGTAGCAACAACTTTCCATTCGTTTTGATAGAAAATGCTGTGGTTTTCTTAACTCTCGAAGTTTCAATACTAGGACTTCGTTCTTTTATGTAGGTACAGACGCCAGCACATCAAGCTACTACAATCTGTCAAATTTGTTTAAGAGATTTTCATATTTATCGCTACAGCATTAGGTTCAAGGTTGATTGGGAAAATTTTACAGTTTCGGGTGGCTTGACCTGCTGGCGTCTGTACAGTAGTCCCCAATCTTTTTGGCCGGGCTAAAGTGAGCGTGACCGCCATTTTGCGCCTTCTTGCGCATAGTATTTTCCTATTTGCATTCTGCACATCGGCTCGGGCCTATCTATATGTACAGCCTGGCCAAAAAGATTGGGAATGGGCACTAGTGTATTTACTATAAATCCTACTACTTTACCCTGGCCCCGTCAACGCCCGGTTAAGCAATAGAGGCTCCCGGAGCCAATTGCGAAAAGGTCATCATCAAAAAAAAAAAAACAGTTGAATTGATGTCTATACTCCTTTCAAGAGCATTTAGTAAAAATAAATGTAACATAAACAAAGTTACCAAAGTGTAAGTTTCAATAAAAACAATTGAGATCAATTGGTTATAGGACCGAAACTGCCTGAAATACGACATTTTAATTGAAGAGTGGGCTAATTCTTACGCGACTGTCAGGCTTGACTTGATCAAAAGCAATTTATGTAGATATTTCAGTATGGATCATAGCACAATCAAAAGATATAACTTATTATTACGTCATTTCCGAATAAGGGTCGGTTAGGTCAACATGTAGGCGGTGACGCGCAATGTTTGTATGCCAGGGTCGCCTGCTCTCACAATACTACACTATATCTTACTTTACTTAGCTATATTACTTATGTTTGACTGAGTTCACTCAGTGTCTTGCACATCACACAAATGCAAATACCTACTGCATTCGAAAATGCATCTCTATCAAAGAATGTGTTGTGGTAAGTCTATGCAACAAGTGTGTGTAAAAGTAAGTGTTGTCTTATCATTTGTGTAATCATCAAGGCATTAGGTACCCAGCCGATTTGCCGCTGGGTCATAAATTGTGCGGCACAGCTGTTACCAGTTTACATTGGAATATAAGTATTGTACTAGCTTTTGCCTGCGGCTTTGCCCGCGTGGAAGTCGCAAAATACGTACACGCCACGGCCACGGGATCGTACTACCGGAAAATCCTTCCTTAATATTCCTTGTCTACATTGTAAATGGAACCTCTGTACAAAACTTCAGCTGTCTAGGTTCAAGATTTTGGGCTCGGCGTTGATGATTCAGTCAGTCAGGACTTCTATTTTTATTTAACTATATTTAAAGATAGATAATAAATAGAGTATTCAACAAATCCTGTATAAATAAACTTCCTTTAGTGAAAAACGTAGATACCTAATTGAAGTAGCTTAAAAAAAACTGGTGGTCTTAATTAAAACTGTTTTAAAATGTATATAAATATCTATTAGCTTGCTTTACACAACTGTTAAGTAAACAAATGAATAGAATAGGTAGTCTAAAATGTACTTATTTTACTTTCAGGATTTATTTGACGAAAGTGTCGTGAGGAAACATACATTCTGTAGGTAGGTAACTACTTGATTCTAAATGAGTAAACAATAAAATGGTACTTACAGTGTTTATATTCGTCGGGAAACTATGGGAAATGTTTTAAAACAGGTGAAAACCGCACGTATGCACGAGCGGGCAATGTTGGCACGACTGTGGAGTGGGCACCGCACTCTGGCGGTGAGTCACCGGTCGCCGGCGAGTATCGACATTGCGCACACAACACCAGACAGGCAGCTTTGCGCACCGAGATATCACCTGGAAGCTATCCATGCGTCAGGAGCGGCCAGACATGCTCAAAGACAAAGGAACTGCCAAATAACATTTCAGTAAAAGATGAAACATTAGGTACATACCTACTCCTTTTCTATAACGTAAGCGCACACGCAACTCTATTAATAATACGGCCTGCATTTAAAAGTGCAGGTCAAAAGCCTCATCTTCTCATACAGATAACGTGCATTGATAATTTCGCTTGCGCATCACTAAGTACCTATTCAGGTTACCTTTACCACCTGTCAAATGCGAGCACCATTCTCGACCGCATCATCGCTCACCATCAGGTGAGATATAAAGATGATACCAAGTAGTACATGGGATCTAAGACACCACACCGCCTAAAGGGTAAATTAAGAAGAAACTATCTTAAAGCAGGACTGACCTAATCAACTGTGGGCAGAAAACGGATTATTCCACTTTGCCCTACCAAGTTGTCCCAATGGTGGGACAAAGTGGAATGTTTAAAATTTTGAGGTCCACTGTGTCTAGGGTTGCCAGATGGTATCCAAAAGGAGGACATACATGTGGTCCTTTTCCATGTTTTGTCCTCCCGTCCTCCCTTACCCTCCTAAGTCCTCCTTTTTGCTAAACAATTATTATTATTGCTTTATATGTTTCATAAAACTGCTCAATATCTGCAAGTTTTATTTTGTATAAGCGCACATAACGCAAATTGTGGAAAGAGTTTTTCACTGTAGCGGTGACTCAGTGGAGCAAAGAGAGGAACAGACTAAGTGTGCAGTCAGTTAAATCTTTAATTTTTACTAAATACAACTTCAAAAACATGAGATGTGTCAGATTTTCATAATTATTTGTTGAAAAACCAAGAACTTCTTGCAAAAATTGCCAGCTCAGCTAATATGATTAAAATATTGTAAAATAATGTGAAAAATTCGTTTAATTGTGAATGTCCTCCTTTTTTACAGGAAAAGAGGATTTTCTTTATCAAATTTTCATGTGTGGCTAATCGGTCAGATGTAGGAATACGCTTTTTTAATTAACTTCCAAGCCACGTTCAAAATATAAGCCTTAATAAGGTCAAATTATTAATTAAACGTAAGTTGTGGCAGAAAGCCATATAAACCCTTAAAGATAAATATTGAGGACAAAAAAACCTTGGGATTGAGCTGGTCCAATTTTCAATTTTCTTTTTTTATTTTTATTTCATACGTACTGAATGTTGTTTTTTTGTAAACATTTTGTTTAGTATACATAATGACATTGCTGTATTATAATTATTATAAATAAGTATACAATGACATGAATATTTACCTACTTCGTAAAGTATTATACATTTTTTTTTTATTATTGTGAATGTGAAGACTATGTGGGTTGTTGTTTTTTTTCCTCTCAGTTAGTTTTAATCATGGTCTGGCAGTTTGAGTAATTTATGCGGCCTACTCAAATGTCCTTGCTTTTGTATTGTTCGTCGAATCGTTGAGCTCCTTAAGTTCTGAATTGAGCTGCACGATTACTGACAAAATTAAATGCATGCACTGACTGGACAGGTTCACTCAATCTGTGTGGTTCTTTCCTCAAAAGACCAATTCAGACATCAATCTACATGGTCTTCACATGAGCTGACTAAAATTATGTTTGGACTTTAAAAGAGGCCGTGGCCTCCGAGTTTATTTCGGCCTTTCATCTCAGAGTAGTCAGATAGGAAACGCCGACCTCATCTAGTTTTTAAAAAATATGATTGACGTGTAAAAGTGTTTGTACAAAACTTACAGAAATAAAATCATTTATCATTAATCGATTTTGTTGTGGAATTATGTGCGTAATTATCCCAGAAAACTTGAGCTCTAGTATCTATGGGGCGACTGATGTAGGAAATCTAGGTTCTAACACTTCAATAAAACGAGTGATGGGCTTTTTAAAATGTAAAGATTATTATTAGCCAATTAAAAGTCACTAGGAAGTTTATACGTCTGTCTTTCTTAAGGCGCTAACAAGAAGTAAGTTGTAGTCGGTAGGATTGGCGCTGGCGGGCTACCGTTTTACTTTTTAAATAAGTACCTACAATATATCGATTAGTACAGAATCGACTAAAGATTGATTTTTGTAAATAAATAAATCAAATAAATCAACAACTGACATTGGCCTAATGACTAAGGTATGGTTTTTTATTTAGTAAAAGTGAAAGGATGAATCGGAAAAACGTTTTTAGACGAAGTATTATAACTATCCAAGAATGTCGTTTAGAAAAGGGAAATAATTAAGAAATACTGTCTAGCAAACAATTTTACATTGATTAAGGAGCTTACTATACAATAATAACAAAACAAAAAAGGTTTATTTTTCACAAAAATTGTCACCTCGACCGCGATATCGACATAGGTACAGTACAACTATTTTCTTAATGTCTAAAATGTAGATAGGCAAAAACTATAAGTACATAAAATAGCTTGGCAAGCGGTAGAAATCCGACGACTGACGAAACACGAAGTTTGCCGAGGGGCATTAAGAAAATAGTTGTAGTGTACCTACTTTGTTTTCCTTGGTACAAGATACCTAGAACCTTATCTTATTTTATAACCTTAAAATATTATAAATAAAAGACTACAATATTATGTTAAAATATATTTATTAACTTTTTACAAATTAGGTCAATAAAATTAACTATTGTTTAAAAACTTCACATAACACCCGACATTCAACACAACTTAAATATTTCAGTACTTAACAAAAACATCAAAATCTAACTTTAAGAAGTATAAGTATTAAATAAGTGTAATAAGTATTGGTACCTAAATAGGTTTAAGTGAAGAAAAACGTGCTCCCATTTATTTTATAATACACAACATTTAGTTTTACATTTAGAAAAATATTTCCGGGATAGGTACCATATTTTCAAGACTTGCAACTACTGAATTATAGATTGGTACAGTAACTATGATTATATTCTATAACTTCATAATAATTTAGAAAAGAATGAGCAATCATTAAAGATCTTGGTCACTGCGATACATAGTTATCTGTACCTATCAGGTACTCAAACTCATACATTAGGTACCTAAAGTGCGCATATAGTTGTATTTACCAAAATATCTCGTCCCAAATTACATTCAATTAAATTATTTTACCATTAATTAATTCGTTTTAGATTACACATACCTACGTATAACTTTAATACAAACGTACAGATTTTTGTAAGACTAGTCTAACCAAATTTGTAACAACCATGTGATAAAATACGAGTAAATAGGTACAATTACCTTAAATAAGAGAAGCCTAAGAATGTAAAACTTTGTCAAAACTGGCCCCACTTTTTCATTGAAATATATTATTTTTTATAAGACGCTTCTGAGTCTCATCGATTTCGTGTTTTAGCGCCACTTAACTTCCTTTTCATTATGAATTAAAATAATGTGCATTATAATTTAAAATAATCTAGTTTTGGTTGATCTTAACACTTCCTTACTAATCTTTTCATGCGACAGTCTCCGAAATGGTATACAAAGTTTTTATAAAAAAGTATCGAGTTGTCAACAATTATGTAGGTATGACCTCTGACCTAATATAGCATAACAACTGCACGAACTGAAACCTACATGTTTCAGCTCCATACTTTTTCTGACAGAGGGAATACTCCCCTCCTATTAATTTACCAATTTGTTTAATGCTTGTTCAAAATATAATCCAGTTGTACAGTGGTTCATTGTATAACATAGCTTACCATTTTATATATTCCTTACATGTACACAATCTATGGCCATTAATTTAAGTATTATTCTATTAATATTAATATAAAACCGTACTGTTTGTTACATGACTTTTAAATATAAGTAGTAAAATTATAATATAAATTACAAATCTATCTGCATAATAAAATGCAATGGTTTTGTTCAACGAATATAAAGTGAGAAAAATTTCACTCGTTTGCGACAGAATTATCATAATATCAGATAAAAAAATAAATATCAACATTCAGTATAGATATCTAATAGTTTTAATATGTGTAGATCAGCCTGGCAGCTAAAAAAACATTCATAAGGCTTTCGATTTTGAAATTCTGTAAACAACAAGATATGAAGGCACTTTACCTCTCTCTACGAAAATATTTCAAAACGTTTACTATAAATAGGTACATTAAAGTATCTCGAGACAAACACTTTGATAAAATCTTTCTTTTAATAATATTCTCATGAAATAAAATGCTTAACACCAATAACCACGTTTTCTGGTACCTATAAAAATAAATGTTTAAAATAAGTGCTTATTGTTAAGATCGTGAGAAGTACAGTTAGATTTCAGCGTTCAGAATCGAAAGCGAAACGAATGTGAGTGATACGATAATAGGCTTCCGTTGAGGTTTATGGTAATGGCGCGGCGCTTGCGCGTGAGGGTCACGCTCACGCCGCCTGCGCCGTCGTCACCGTGCCGCGGTACTCCTTGAACAACAGGAACGAGCTAGCTCCGTACGCCACAGTGTTGAAAATACCAAACACCTGTACAAACAAAATTATATTTTATATTTTTTAAACAATAGTCCAAAATAACCTCTACTCGGAAACGGCGAACATCGTTCTACGGTCATTGTTGTCACCGTTCCCATTACTCAGCGTGGTTTGTGATGACCACAGCTAAAGACTTCCATTTAGTGCGAAACCCGTGTCGTTAAGTTCAATTCTGGATCCGGATTTAACAGTTTTGGAAAGAACGAAGAACCATAGACTTACAATTTACAAGAGACTATCATAACGCTACTTGCAACTTCAACATTTTGGCTGTTTTCAATGATCCACATAACGTAATTTTAAGTTATCAAGCAGTGGCAAGAGGCAAGGTCTGCCATGAGAAAATATCAAATTGCTTTTGTTAACGGTTTGTCAGACGTAATCGTAAACATTAAAAAACCCCTGCTTTAGTTACTGTTAGTTAGTTCTACCTACCTACGAAAGTAAGCAGGTAGGTAGTCGATATGCAAATCAAAAAATAGAAAGTAAGATTTGATTCGAATCGTTCTCAAAGAATACTACTAAATATACAACTATCTTCGCATTAGTCTTATAGACTTCATTCGTGTGTGTTCTAAGTTATCTGCAATAAACCTACTTATTTATTTTTCGATAATGTTCATCTTTTTTAATAGACCATATATCATTCAAAGTAATTAATTCATTATTCTCTTAGTCAGTCTTTCTAGAGATTCTAGACGTACGTATGGTTCTAAATTTTATTGGTAAGTATAACGGTAGCGAAACCTCTAAAGCTTGGCTTTGAAGTGTATCTATGAGTTTTTCTCGCTAATTGATTAAGTTTTATAGGCATATTCTTCATCAAGCAACCATTCTAACTACCTCGTTAATTAGGGAGCAGACTGATGGTTACTTCGAAAAATAAATAATATTTTAAGCCTTAAGAGGGGAGGTATCCTACGAGGAATTTGAAAAATATGTATTAGAAGAAACTATTGCCGTCGCGCTGTGCCTGAGCTGATAAGAGAGTGCGATAGGGACAGCTGCAGCTCAGACCGACGAGATCGACGTTTCGTATTCCCCTTTTTTCTCTTCGAAAACTGAGCCGATTCAATTATTTTTTTCATAAAAAATTTAGGAAAGAGTATGTCTAGGTTCCTATCATTTTCTTTTATGTTAAAAACTTTTAGAATTTGTCTGGTGGACAGACAAATTCTAAAAGTTTTTAATTCTAATCACGGCGGGTCATTTTTTGGAATTTTTGGAGGGCCATATTTTCTTTACTAATTAGTTCCTGAAAAAAAGGAAATGACAAGAACGTGTCTACAGCAGACTTAGATTTTATATAAAAAAAAAGGATTGCTCTATTATAGAGGCATTATTCAGGAAGAAAAACGGGGAATACTTTATATGGAGAATCGTAGGCCACCTCCCCTCTTAACGTTAAAATGCAAACTGTAATACTAAATTCAGTAACTGCACTTAAGGTTCTACACGGTATCATAGATGTGAAAAGGCTAACTGATGACACTGAACCTATAAAGTAACATGAACCTTCACTTAAGGCACTAATAAATTAAAGCACTGAAGAACACGACTCACGATTGCTATTGACTATTGTTACTGCCTAGCCTGTTTCAGATATGGTCAACAGTGTTTTGTGTACAATACTAACTACTTTTGTTATCACGTAGAGGTGTCTACTATTGTCATCAACAGAAAATCAATGAAAAGCAGTTAGTAATTCTAAAACCTGATGAAACCATTAGAAAATATGACTTAATTTTTTTCATATCAGGCATACAATACATGTAGTTGAGTTACCGAAATCAAAAGAATCTGAATGAAATTCCCAATTTCTTGCGTTTACTTAAAATACTGGGAGCCTACTAAACGCTCTGGGATTACCATCATCTTCAGCTAATAGACCCGCCCCTCTTAACCCCCGTAACACAGGTTATTCCTAGCATGGGGGTCATTGATCATTTATTTTGAACCAGGCTTGGAGTTGCCACGGAGTTTCTTGCCCGTTTTATTCCTTTGACAATTCAAAAGAGCAAGTGGTTTGATTGAAATATATGCTTTGTGTTTGAGCTTTTTGAACTGGGTACTTTCTTTTGTCAAACAAATATTATCAGAACAGTCCACTGCCGGACATTTATGCCTCTCCAACCGCACGCTCTGTGATGATGATGACAATCTATTCATTAATTAATTAATTATAATTTATTTATTTATTTTTCAGGCAACATGGTCCATTTTATTAGTAAAAATAGTGGTTAAAATGATTAATGATGATGATGGTTTGAAGATACTTACAGCAGCTGCAACATTGGCTCCATACGCATGCGTGTAGTAGGTAGCCGTCGCTGCGAACAGGACTATGAAAGCGATCAGGTACATCAACGTCTCTATGCTTGTGCTGATCAGCTCCTGGAAAGGCAAATATTATTTTCATCAGAAAGGAATTTCGTAGACATTCGTCCAGGGCTTGCCATAAACAGGTACTCCTGTGCGGTGCCACTTTGTGATTTTAAGTTCTCTCTGTGACTTTGCTTTGTATTTACTAACAATAGCATTAAGGTTTACTAACGTTACTAACAATTTATGGACTACTTATGTCTGAAATAAATGTCTTATTCTATTCTTTTTTATTCTATTCTATTCTATTCTATTCTATAATCGCAAACATATTATTACGTTGCTGTTTCATTAAAATGAGTTGTTCAAGTATCATGGGCCACTGTAGAGTCATGGTGACTTGGTGAGTAGTTTATACATTGGGAGCCAGACTTTGATTAACACTATTTTCTGCTAGAAACTTAACTTAACTCTGCTTTTCGAATTGTTTTAGATATCTTGAATCTAGTGCTAAAACTGGTAAATTCGGATAGTTAACGAACTTCATTTCCGGAAACCTCGATCCTCGTACAACTGTTATACTTACATAAGTAGGTACAGTCATTAGAAACCTGCATTTCTGTAAGTGAATAATTTTTATTTTTGAGGATTTTCACAGTTCGTGTGCCCCAGGGAAACTAGCTATATATATTCTATAGAAATCTCAAGATGAAATCTTAGGCAAAGTGAGCTGGCATTCCAGAGATGACGCTTGGGATTAACACTATTGACAGCTCACTTCAAGATCTGTTCACCTGCGTTTCCACGGTGAGATTTGTACAGAATAGGTCGGCTGGTGCGTAGGTTGTTCTTACTGTACGAGTACTTACAGATAAAAGCCAGTTGATAGGTATTTTAAGCGCGTCCTTGATGCTTAGCAGGAAGACGAAGGTCCACATGAGCGTGGTGATGAAGCTGGTGACTGCGACGAAGACGAACCACGTGGAATACCATGGCGACGCCAGTGCCATGCACAGGATACCCAGAACCTGGAATAGAAAGAGCAAGCCTGGTCAAATATTATTCGTAAGTTGTTTATTGCTAGTCATTATAATTGGATTTCCAAATGCAGCCTCATCGTTCCTCATTCTCTTTTTTCTACGTTGATATTTCATAACGTGTGCATAGTTTTTTTTTTATATATTTAACAAGCGTTGTGCCCGATGGAATTTCCCATCGACAAAAATTACGAACTTCCATACTTTCATCCCTTATTTAATCCCTTTTGGGGATAAATTCTTAAAAATCCACAAATTCGTTATAGAAAGTAAACCCTATGGTTTAGGTAGGGCATTGTCTGTCAGTGAGTTTAAGATTTTTACTTGATTTTTGACTTTGGGCATCCTTGATTCACCTGTTAGATTTTATTCAAACTCTGACAACCATTAACCTTCATTTTAGGAGGTTATCGGACTACGTAAAAGTGAAATTGATTGCTCTCTCAAAAAAACTCATTTGAATTTAGATGACAATCATAAATTGTAGATATCAGGTTATTTTTAATTCCATACAGAGTTACAATTTAATAAAACCACCTGACTATGAAGGGGTATAGTATTAACCAGTAACTGGGTTGTGGAGATCAGATAGGCAGTTGCTCCATGTAATACTTTTATTCAGCTGCATCCGGTGAGACTGGACGCCAACCAATGGGAAAAGGCTGGGTAGGTGATGATGATGGCTTTATTCAGTTCAAATAATTATAGCTTCGGTTGGAGCACAACTGTGTTTCTGTTTCGAACCTGCACAAGGTAGGTAATTTGAAACTTGCTTCCCAATGTCAATATGTGATATTATTTTTTGTTACAGGTGTGTAATCTTATCTTCCACCAGTTCTGATAAAGATGATCCCAGAGCATGACGCATCGTTAATCATACATTTTGTGCTAGGTCGAGCTAAAAATAATCATGCTCACAGGAAGCTGTAATTAAATAAAATATCTAAGGCGACGGAGAATTTTGCCACGGTTAAGAAAAGCGATAGACCTATCTATGAGTGATATAATGTAGCTCATAGGATTAAGTCACTTTGTAGGTGCCAAATAAAATCAGTGACTAGTCAATGACTAACACAGCAAAAGATGTGCCTACATATCAGTGTTTTTTATCGCAGGAACGATAACATTCAATATCATCAGGTTCCCCGGTCGACGGGTTTTCACTGATATTTTCTTTTTATTTTTTCTGTAGATAATTAACTACAATGGTGCAATTACATAGATTGCAGTCGATCGTTGCCGTCAACAGCTTGATATATGCTATGATATGCTATATATGCTATGATATATGCAGTGTGGTGCATAGCAGCCGGGTTACGTTCATCGGTCGACCATGGAGAACTAATTTTGAGAGAGATCGCCCTCTTCGACGTCGATCGACCGGAATCTAATTGCACCTTAAGGCGCTGACTGACTACGAATATAAACGTTACACAACCGCGTCAGCTATTGTCACCATTAGCTGGCTTGAAATAAGGTTGAAAATTAAAAATAATATTTGTGTTGCCGAGATGTGACTAAGCTGCGAATTTCCATTTATTTTCCCGGTTTTCTTTAGATTATTTAGAATATACACAATAAATTAAATAATTGTCCGGTTATAGTTTTAAAAAAATTCTAATTAAGTAAATTTAATTAAAATGTCGTTATTGCTGAAAATACAGAGATGTTCGACGCCAACGTTAATTTTTGTGGAGAAACTTCCAAATTTTAATGGGATTATTATTATTTTTTTATTATTATGATTTAAGGCTCTTACAGACAGAGGCGATATCGCGAGCGATATTGCGATATTATCGCGTCGCAACACCGCTACGCGACACGTCGCGACGCGATATCGCCTATGTCTGTAAGAGCCTTTAGTATTCTATTCGGTTAAAGTTTTTCTTTAAACCCTTCTCTGTCCACTGTATTTTTTGCGTCGGATAGTTTCATTGCGTTACGTCATACTCGACAATCTAAGAAACCAATATTTGTGAATACTGAGCTAACACCGCGCCTTAAGGATTATGATGTATGTAAGAGTATTCCTGTGGCGCTGCTTGACACACCATTTTGTATTTTACATACACCCTTTTTTCTATCGGTGAGGTGACACTTTTGACACAGGTAATTTTTCCAACGGCGCAATTACTTCATGGGTAATTTTGTAGCGTTAGGATGTTCCAGCTCTGTAGTAATTCAACTGATGTAGTTTTTTTTTAAACTAAACTCGTTTTACCTAGGTACTGAATGACGTATTTTTATCAGTTTGTTACTAATTTTGCTAATGTTTTATTATGTAATTTGTCTTAAACTCGTTTTCTGTTTGAGGCACATGATTTCACTAAGCCAAAAACTATACAACAAAATAATATTAGTCATGTCAGCGTCATCTATATATCGCTTACGATTTCTATTTTATTCATTTATTTTATTTTGGTATATTATTAATAACTTTAGAAATTTCCCAAATGAATACCGTTCAAGTGTTATTATTACCTTTCAGCTAATAACTTGCATTCCAGTGTTCTTGCGTTGATGACATACCTTTGTTGTTTCTCTAGCTACTAATCCACCTAATGAAGTTAACTATGTGTATTTGAAAATAACTTTTAATCAGCGCAAGGTAATAGATAAACTAGCGGTAATATCCCAGTACCACTAGGACAACGGTGTCAGGTAAATGTGAGCCATTAGTGTCCATCGAAGAAGGCGGCAAACGCGGGCGCAGGTAAGCGCGCCCACCGCACCGCGCACCGCCGCGCGACGGCCTCTACGAACCAAACCGGTTTGATATCGCGCGCGAACTCGAACCCTCTGTCGCAATGCCCACTAACAGGTGTTGTTTGTAGAAATTCCATCCGATAACCAAACAGGCAAACATTGCTTACAATATAATTGCGACCGTCCCACCGAGACATTATAAAATACTCACTAAAATACGCACTCTCCGTGCACGGACCATAATAATAATTGCATGCACAACTTAGATGACATCCGCTCCACAAGTATAAATGTTTACGTACGTCCCTATCTTGCTAAGGAGGCACAGAAATGTGTGTCAAATGAGGCACGTGCACAGTTGCATATAATATGGAGAAAGTGCGTCGCCGGGCGCAGCCGCGGGGCAAAGTTGCCGTGTGGACGTATGTGACGCGACCGCCATACCGAGCTCTATCAATGGGTTCACAGACCATCATCGCTTTTACACGTTGCAGTCTCGCTCCAAATAACAAAACGTGGCCGGATTTCCGATACTACTGTATTCCGTATCTACATCTATTGACGAAAGTGCCTCAAATAATAGGACACACCCACGGAATTTTTATGGAAGTAGGGACAACACACCAATACTGCAGTCTTTACTCGAACAATTTCTCAATCTCTCACCATATTTTCTAGTTCAGACAAAACGTAAGTCATAATCAAATCTGTGTTTTCAAAAATCAATAAGTAACTTCTTTACCACGAAACTCGATTTGGACAGTTTTCACTCTAATAGGGTTCATTTAATTTACAGGTCTTGCATAGTAGGCGTTCGTCGAACGTATGCGCAACTCAGACGTCGCGACAATGCGGAAATGTTTGAAAAATAAAACAGTTTCATAAAAGTACGAAAGAATCATTTTCAGGGACCGAAAAAACGTTACTTTTAGCCAGATTTTTTTTCCATCATTCCATTCTTAATTAAATTTTTACTCAGTTTATGTCAAAGGAGGACGGGCACAAATGTATGGAAGCCAGCCTAGGAACCAATAACAACATGCGATATATCATTAGAAAGGTTTTTTTAAGTACTTCAACTATTGTTATGGCGGGAAGTCCCAAATCGCTGTGTGGATGAAGTTTTGGTGCAATAAAGCTAGACTTCATTCTCGAAAATGCCATTTCCCACTAATTCTGAAACAAGTGTTTTATGGCACCTCAAAATACCTTATCTATTGTTTTATTAAAACTCCAGCGCGCCCTAATACATGCCTTATAAAAATACAATACAAAAACAAATAAAAATCAAATACATATTATTTTCATTAGGTATATGAGGGAGGAGCTCGTGGCTAAGTAATAACAGCCGCACGAGTCGATCCATCAGGTTAAGCTACGCTTGCCGGGGTTTTTCAGTGGATGGGTGACCATCTTTACATACCGAGACTCCTCCGTGCCTCGGAAAGCACGATAAGCCGTTGGTCCCGGCTGTCATTCGTGGATCTTTGACAGTCGTTACGGGTCGTCAGAAGCCCGAAAGTCTGACAACCAGTCTTACCATTGGGTATAGTATTACCCAGTTACTGGGTTGTGGAGGTCAGATAGGCAGTCGCTCCATGTAAAATAGTGGTATACAGCTGCATCCGGTTAGACTGGTAGACGACCCAAACATAGTTGGGAAAAGGCTAGGCAGATTGATTGATTTGATTTCATTACTTAGATAATACTAAAGTTTTACAGTAAGATAACAAAAAAAAAAAACAATTCTCCCTTCGTCAATTATATTCAACTAGCTTTTGCTCGCGGCTTCGCCCGCTCATGTATTATACATATAAACCTTCCTCTTGAATCACTCTATCTATTAAAAAAAACCGCATCACAATCCGTTGCGTAGTTGTAAAGATCTAAGCATACATAGGGACAGACAGACAGCAGGAAGCGACTTTGCTTTATACTATGTAGTGATAACAATCAGTTTCTTATTTAATCATTTTAGTGAGTGAATAGATCGGCTTATCTACCATTTTAAAGCTGTAATTATAGAATTATAAATCGAAAAAATAATTAACTAATCCAACTACTCGTACTAACTAACATTTCTTATTAGTAGGTAGTTAGGCTTTAAAAAAGGGCACCTACCAATATAAGTCATAATTGCAATTTATGTATGTCAAGTCTAATATTTCGTGGCGCGTATTGTACAGACATGTTACGGTTATAATATACATTTTGTATGCGCCCGCACATGTTGACATAGGTTGATATTATTGTTAGTACAGGCTACCTGAGTAGTAGGTTATATATTAAAGGATTTGGTTTCCGCACTTAGTTCTTCATGTGCACCGTTGTGCGTGGGCAATGGCGGCCGTTGGGGGTTATTCCAACCAGCCCACCTCCCTCCAGAAGTTGATCTAATGTCCAGGTCTGTTCAGAACAAAAAAAAAGACGTATTGCTTGCTAATATAGCATTTGACGAAACGAAATGCTGAAAAAAAATGTTTTTGCTCAAGTCTAGCTTTATTGTGCAATAACTTTTTCCACACAGAGATTTGGGACTTACCCCCATAACAATAGTTGAAGTACACAAAAAAACCTTTCCAATGATATATCGTACGTTGTTATTGGTTCCTAGGCTAGAACGCCCGTCCTCCTTTGTATAATCTGTTAAGTGTTACTTGTTGTTGTAATCTAAAATAAAATAAATTCAAATTACACGATTTTTTTTTATAAAAGTTACGAACCGCTAGGGCTGCGTAGCTGCTACGTACCATACGTAGCAACTACGAAGAAGTTGCGTAGCGCTGCTACGCGGGGTCAACGCTGAGTCTAAGGACCTTCTACGCCGCTTCGAAGTAGCTTCTACGCACCAAACGTAGCACCAACCGAGAAGCTGCGTAGCCTCGCTTCGTGGATTAAACGCTGCTTCTACGGACCTTCTAAGCAAGTCCATAGCACTGCTGCGCGCAGTCAACGCTACTTCTACGGGCCTTTTACGTAGCACTGTAGCGCTGCTACGGACCTTTCTTTTCGCAGCTCCGTAGCGTTGCTACGCTTAGTCAACGCTGCATCTACGGACCTTCTACGCAGCTCCGTAGCAACAGCAGCGTACGTCAGGAATTGTTGAACTCTTCAAATTATATTTATCTTATATTAGAGACTGCCATCTCATAATTTGGACATTCATTATTAGCTTTAAAAACAACTTGTATTAGTGCCCTGAAAACTATCTCAGTTGTTGTCTTCATTGTACTCATATATTTATTATTTATTTATTTATTTTTATCTTTTAGGAGGACTATTTTAGGATATAGTGTATATTCTTTCGATACTATAGATAGTGTATGTTTTCTCGGGAATATTAACAATTACTCTGACTCATTACTTAATACCTGCGTGTATTGTTGCCGTTACTCTGCTCCCATGTACAATGCGCAATTGCCCTTGAAGTTAATACTAATTCAGAATGGCGGTTAATTAAAATGCCTCCATCGATCCGTGCTTATTCTTAAACCGTAGTTAACGTATTATTATTATTGTATCAAATTACATCGGTAAACGTTTCTAAATACCGTTGCATGACTATTGAGACACTTAGTTTGTAGAACAATATCCAGGAAAATGGACACAAAGCGGTTAATAGTATAAAAATAAGTGATGAATGCGTTTATCTGACACTGTTCCGCAAGTGTGGTGTTGTATCGGAGTTGATCCAGCAACGCAATGGTTGCGAAGTGAAAATGCAATCAAGTAACATAACATTGGGGTCAATGGGTGCGAGCGGCGCGCGCGCGGCGCCGTGGCTGGCGGTGCGGTGTCGTGCCCAACATGCCCAAACACTGTCTAGTCAGTAGGCGGTTCATTGACCATACTTCCGCAAAGGGTTCAAAATGAACTTCGTGAAATGGAAACCGATTAGTTAACCTTTAGACTTAACTTTCACCTAGAAACTTGCCGATGTGTCAACTTACTCGTATCTGGCTTATTTTTAACAAACCAAATATTCTGAGTGTATATAATATAATATAGTATAATTTTTTTTTTTTTTTTTTTTTCTTTTTATAAAGTATCACGGGTAGTGATACTTTATTCACATTACAATCTAGCCTATTCGCTAATAAGTAATTTAAAGATAACTTAAACTGCTAATTAACTATAAAATTAAGAAATCGTCCAATAACGTCTTTCTTATCTACTTTGTTAATGGGAAGACACTTAATTCACGTGTTCTTTAGTCAGCACTCTCATTACAGTTTAGGTTCACTCACACTGCACTAAACTAACTCAAAAGGTTTTACCCTTTTTAGTCTTCGCACTAATTCAGTGATGTCAAGGAGTTGGATCGCCTCGACATTCACGTGATGATGAAGTCTGTGTTCATGAGCTTCTGCATATTTTTTTACTGTGTTTACGACATCCATGTTGAGGTCCCGGTGGAGGTCGCTGTTTCTAATGTACCAGGGTGCGTTGACTATATCCCTGAGCACTTTGTTTTGGAATCGTTGTATGATTTGACGATTGCTTTGGCTGGTGCAGCCCCAGAGCTGAATACCATAGGTCCATAGTATAATTTAATAATAATTTTCATTAGTGTCTAATAGTATTAAAAATCACCACAAAATTGTTAATAGACTCGTCGTTATAATCTTTAATTATTTCGTTTGTACTAAGGTATAAAGTTAGTCATTAATAACCAGTTAGACAACGTCATTACGTAACTTGTACTATTGTTTTAAACAGCATACCTACCTAGTCAGGTGCAATTTAATTTATATTTACGCTATGCTAAGAAGACGATCAACGCTTCCTTGTCACGTCGGTAACATTCAATTATCAAATATACAATGATGTCGACCTTGACAGATAATATTATAAAATAACATTAAATATCCCCACATACCTAACAACATGCCAATCGTCGCCGATTTGACGTTGTGAGTGAATTTTAATTTGCTGCTCGCTCACGCTCAAGAAAATGACGCAATCCCCAGATCTAGTCAGACTTCGATTTGAGCAAGCCAAGTGCCTGGCCACAAATTGTGTCGCCCAGTTTAATGGTAGCTGCGAATGGCATTCAAGCACAATATAAGTAAATATAGATTCAAGAAAACGAGATAAGTAGGTACTGTAACAACCTGCGTGCCTCCGCATTCCTTACTGCTTAGGTATAGCCAACCTATATCAACTTTATTCCAGCCAGTAGGTAACAACTCAGTAACCTTTTCCATATCGACTTTGACCGCAGCTTGAACTTTATTAATATTGATTTCTACAAAAGTGCAAAAGCCAACCCGAACAGAATGATTTTAAAAGAAAGTTCTTTCAATTTCGTTGACCTTGATTTCGCAACCGTGACTGTCGAGCGGACGACAACGCAGCATGGATCGACATGAAGCGATGTTTACTAACAGATGAACACAATAACATAAAAACTGGACTGCTTGCAAAGGAAATAAATGATAGAGAATTACGTTGGATACTCATAAATATTGAAGTCATGAATACGTATTAGGCTCCCCGCAGACAGGCGCGACGCGACGATGCCACGCGATTCTATTAGAACAACTTCCATGAAGTTTTCATAGAAATTGTTATAGTAGAGTCGCATCGCGCCTGTCTGCGGTAGTCTTAAAGTCCTTGTAACCTTCGGCAACTAATACGAAAGCTACACAGTTACACACACTCACACACATAGGAAGTTACATATTATATAGTAAACAACACAAACGAAGCATGCGCTGAAATAACGCTGTCTTGGTCTGATGAGTCTACACGAAGTCGCATCAGTGATGACTTGAGACGCTTGCGGGTTGGCAAACAATAGGCACTCACTGTGTTTCATTCACAGGGAAATGTGCTCTGTGTGAATATATAAAGTTGCGGTTGGAAGACATTAAAGCAGGCTACAGGCCGCTGTTGTTAAACCAGAACGATTAAATACAAAAATATAATTTTTATTCGAAGCGGTTAACATCGATAGCAAACATTGGGCAAAGGTGGTTTATTAATAGGGATATAAGTTCAATCCAGTCAAATATCATATTATCAAAAGAGTGGTGGAACAAAAAATCTAAGAATCAAAAGACAGCGTAAGCGTAAACAAAGTAATTATAAAAATATTTTTTTCCTAAACATACCTACATACTCTACATAGTCAATAGGTAGGTCAATATCGGGAAACTTCAAATACCTAACAACATCTCTGAAGCGCTGGAAGAAAAAAACTCTTAACATTCAGAATGTTAAGCGTTTTATTAATGTTAAGGGAATACCAATAATAATATTGACCTAGGTTACGTACGTTTAGCAACTACCTACCTGCTGATCAGGTTTTGATATGTACCATTAACAAGTAGATAACATACTATAGGTACTTATATCTAATCATACAAGTGCCTAACCACATTCCTTTTAATTAAAAAATTAAACCCAAGGCTGAGAGGATCAGTAACTCAATAGAGGCGATTTGAGAGGTGTTGGAAGTCAAAAGTCAGAGGCCACACAACACAACGAATGCCTCGAGGATCCTTTAGTCTAATTGATGAAAGTACACGAACTATTAACCATCTTACGAGTACGAGTATACACTGTCTTGTTCTCCTTTTAAAAGTGAGATGTTAAAGCTGAACTATGAAAACGTTTTTAATAAAAGTGTATGTTTGTAGTTGTCTATGATCTCCGTGACCCGTTTTCTCGGACGATGTTAACAAGAAAAATAAGAGAACAACAGATGAGCGTCCTCCCAAAATAACCGACCGTGCTGTAGCGGCAGACGAATATAAACTTGGATAAACGCGATTAAAGCCATGACATAATGACATGATATAAGACGGGTGATAGCTTTCTCCTTTATAATACGAACCCAATGCCGTGAACGCGTGAACTTCAAAATTTTGATAACTACGCAACAAAATTTTATGACCATTGTTAAATGTTACACATTCGTAATAACAGTCATCTCGAGAAGTTAAAATATTATTCAGCACATAATACTGCAATTATAGCATCGACTCTATTTACAGACTGTGCGCTGTGATAATTTGCGCTAAGTGTGTTATTTGGATATCAAAGTGTTGGTTTTCTATTGTAAATACGAACTATTACCAGGTTCAGTCTTTCCTGCATACACTGTTGCTTTACATGCATACAGTACAACTGAACTAAGCGTTTAGGTGTGTCGCAAGCTAGCGTATACAATGCGAAAATTTCGAAACACATTTTTGTGTTCGACGTGAGTATGTAACAGGTAGTTATTCTGTAATGGTAACCGTGTTCTTAGATATGGATTTTCACTAACAAGTAACAATGTTTCAATTTAATGGAAGTGCCAAGATAACACGTTGTTCGTTCGTAGCAAGTCTTGTTTGGTATGGGAAGAGAATCTAATAAACCTATGGGATTTTAGAAGATTAATAATAATGTAATAATATAATGTTTAAGATAGGTCACCATCGTCGTAACTTGATAATGTAAGGGAGACTGTCAAATCCTCGTCAGATTATATAAATAAAATACGAACACAAACTCTTTTGAACAAACGATGTTGAACTTTTAAGAACGAAAGTAAGCAAAGAGAAAACTTTCTTATATGAATTGCGTAAGCAACTCATTAAACTTTCAACCTAGACGTAGCCCAGTTGGCTTAGTTCTTGAGGTAAACTGTCTGACTAGTGAAAACGATTATGAGTACATACACGCAACTTCACGACTTCACGCAAGTACACGTTATCGAGCGGTTGAAATGATGGGAAAACGACAAGTTGTCACACCGGCCCGCTTCGACTCAAGACGCGTAGGTACGACCCGTACGACGTCGCTTGCCGGCCATGGCGGACCACACGTTGACAGTACTACTTTCATTTTGATGCCAACTTTCACCCGATGTCGCTCTCGAATAAGCTACGAATGCAAAATTTTAATTGCCAGTTAATATGCTTGTTATTTAGAGGAGCTCGTGGCTAAGTAATAACAGCCGCACGGGTCGATCCGTCAGGTTAAGCTACGCTTGCCGGGGTTGGTCAGTGGATGGGTGACCATCTTTACATATCGAGATTCCTCCGTGCCTCGGAAAGCACGTTAAGCCGTTGGTCCCGGCTGTTATTCGTGGATCTTTGACAGTCGTTACGGGTCGTCAGAAGCCCGAAAGTCTGACAACCAGTCTTACCAAGGGGTATCGTATTACCCAGTTACTGGGTTGTGGAGGTCAGATAGGCAGTCGCTCCATGTAAAATACTGGTATTCAGCTGCATCCGGTTAGACTGGAAGCCGACCCCAACATAGTTGGGAAAAGGCTAGGCAGATTGATTGATGCTTGTTATTTTTTTTGCTAAAAGGTACTGACACACATAGGTAAGTACCTACTTATAAAAAGCATGCTTATAATTATGCTTACTCGAAAACATACTGGAAATAAGCATGCTCATTACTAGCAATGTTGTGACACATACACATATGCTACTAATACTTAGTAAATTGCAGTTGCAATGGCTCAATAAAAGAAAAGCATGCTTTCGTCGTGCTACTAATGAGCATGTGTGTCAGTAGCTAATAATGTGTAGATACATATTCCAAAATTCCAATGGACATCACTTTTTGTTCCGTTTGTTTTTTCTAGTCTTTCTAATTTTTCTGTTTTTATAGAAGCAACATTAACGCCTAATTATAATAATTGCATGCCGTGGCAGCCTTTAATTAAGGCTACACTATAAAATGTAAAAATAATATTGGTATTTTCAGCATGTATTTTTGGTGTATGCTTTGTTGGTTGTCCTTACATAAATAAAATAAAAAAATAAAATAAATTATGTAATTCCTTATTGTGAAATCAAAGACCAAACTCTAAAACCGATATTATCTACGAATAATTTGAACAATGGCACACATTGTTTGATAACATCTTTCGAGTGCTATAGTGTCAAAAAATCTTTTTCCATTATATTTTTATTTACAAGCGTACCTTATGTAGGTACGATAACAAAAAAAGAAAAATACAATTAAACAGATTAATTGGATTATGAGTTATGACTACTTATGACGCAGTGGCGCTATCAGTATCTGAGGTGAGTAACGGTTTGTCACACAAAACCATACCTGAATATTTTTGCAAATAAACACACAGACACCAAATCCCCAAGAGACATGGAGTGTAGAAAATACTTTAGCGCTCTTTACTTGCTTGAAAATCCATTATTTAAACAAACCCATGAAGACTTACAGATGATTACAACCAGTTTAATGACGAGGGAGAGTAGCCTATTGAAGACGATATTAGAGACGAAGCTATCGAACAAATATCATGTTACTACTTACTCTTATTCGAACTATTTTCGATACGAACCGTATCTATAACTAGGAATCTATTTGAATCTTAAACAATAGCTGATGAGTAGGTAGGTATATTTTAATAGTTGTATGTACGTAGTTGTAATTTTGCCATGCAGGAAATTGCAACCGCAATTGACAGCTTCGAATATAAGGTACCTACATGGTACTTTAAGGATCTCCAACGACGTGGCAAAAGTGTATGTATGTAGGTATATTGATGGTCATCCAGTAGACATATTTACCTCAACTTATAAAAAACCTTTAAAGAATCTGATAGCATACCTAGCTACCTGTTGAGATTCCCGCTAGTTTCTATATATCAGTTGAAGCATCGATCATCACGGAACCCTAAGACAATAGAGAAATCTGCCGTGTTTACAGAAATCAAAAGGAACGATACAGACAAAAACCTTAACAACATTAATGCAAAGACTGTGCATATGTGTCATCGTTTGCTTATTCATGGATATTCATAGCATGTTACGTAAACTTTGCAAATATATATGAAGGCACATTTAATAATAGGTACACTTACTTGTTTTTCGTTAATAGTACCAGATTAAAATGAGGAAAATGCATGCTTATACTAATTAGCCGGTAACAGAGTCACAAGCTGCTTTTTGATGTTTTATCGCGATTGTTGCGGGTACAGATACTTCAACAGTTTCAAATTCCGTTTGAATAAATAAGGTTTCTAAATTCACCTGTCGCGGGGTTATTAGAATTCACACATATATGAACAGACGAAGGAGGGAATTCGAGGGATTCGAAATTTTGAAACTAACATCACGCTGGCTACACAGACGAGCACATTTGAAACGCTTACATTCATTGTCAACCTTATGGTATCGTGTATTTCTTTCCATAAACATTTTATCGTGCAACGATAGTGCTGCCAAACGCTAAGGTCATAGTTGAATGACATTTCTGGCTGTAGCTGTAACAGTTTATAACCGATTGAATTTGTGATAACAATCACTAGCTATATTTGTTGTTTGATTAGCTGATAACCCATGTACGAATGTTATATATTTGATTCATAAAGTTCCCATACTTATTGCCTATAGGTATGTTGTCGTCGGTTGTCTTACGTACTACTACTACATTCTACTTTTACTCTCAACTTACTCGAATTCAAACAGATTTTGCTTAATTTTGCTTTTTTCACGTTATGTGAAAGCGAAAGCGAAATGTTTTTACTGTAAGAGTCTGAACACTGGTCCATAATATTGTTATTCAACTGAAACCTGCGGAACCTACGGAATCGATTGCAAACACATAAAATCAATGTCGTCAAAATGTTTTCCCTTACAAACAATTCAACAATTGCGGCTTTTTACTTGTAGCATTTGACTGAAAAATGAATGACATTGATGTCCACCTAAGTGTGTACTGACTACTTCGTCTATTTTCTAAAAATTTTAACTATAACAGAGTCGAACAGAGAGTGGTTGAAGAGCATGGACTCCAGCATTCAAACATTATGGATCCATATTCACAACAACTTTGAAAAACAACAAGATATTTCTCTACCTTTCATTATAGGTATATCCTACAGGATAAGTTAATAAGAGCTCCAATTAGAACAATTAATCTAATTGAAGCCAAAGACGAGCAAGGGGAAGTAAATAATAGCTGTTACGTGATCTTACTCATCAAAAACTGTTGCTAGCTTGCATTCGGAGTAGGTAATGCTATCATTGCACTTTGCACTTAATCTAGGAATGGTGATACTGATAATGATGACGTGGCAGATTTTATATAACAGGTAGTACGAGTATACCTACCTAAAGTACCTATCAAATCTTAATGCTTCGCAATCCTTTCATCATAGAAGAGCTAAGCTTAGATTTACAAAATATACATAGTTCACTTTACAGCGAAATAAAGATTACGTCTTCAAGTGAGCATTGTAGTGTGCTTATAATATTAATGCTACTAATATGGGCAGCTATATTATTGGAGCAGCGGCAAGGCTGTACGATGATATCAGCATGTAGAGCCCGAGTAGGCGAAGGCGAAACTCACGCCCAGTCAAAATATGACGAATCCTGCGTATTAAAAGTTCAAATAAGGCGATACTTTTAGTAGTACCAACTTAATATTTATCGCTCCGAGAACTGACTAACCATTTCAAGGCCGCAAGGTGACATAAAGAATGACAATTCTGTGACGTACGGCCTTAGTAATTAACGAGTCACAGGTACCTATGTAGAGAAATGCGCGATGAATGTTTTTCTGCTCTAAGCAGATATAAGATATAACTAATAATTAATCTAAATGATATACGACAGTATGACAGCAGTTTTCCTCCATTCATTCAACTGCACTCTGAATTAAACGTTACTTAGCTCATAGCTGCTTTACCTACATTGTCCCGGCCGTGTGACTAAACGACATTTTAACAATCAAAGTACAATAACAGCGAATCCAAAAAACATTCACAAAAAATACCAGAAATGCTCACTATGACTAAGCTACAGATTTATCATTATCGTGTAAGATGGATAGCATATCTTGTAATAAGATAGAAAACATAATCTATAGAATAAACAGAAACATACATACATAAACTCACGGCTTCTTCCCATGGGGGTAGGCAGAAACTACAGAACGTCACCTGCTACGATCGTTACATACTCCTTTTGCCTTGTTTACGTTCAACATCTGGTCATACACGCACGCTGGTTGCGAGTACTACGCACCTGACCTTCCTGAAGAACATCACTAATAAGGTCACTATATGTGATGTCTTCCTAGGTCGTCTCCTCCTGGCGTTTCTACTCACATCTTTTGTTAGTCGTCCTTTCATTCATCTTCTGAACATGACCAAACCATCTAAGCATACTCTTTTAAATTTTTGTCACTACATCTTCTTTTAAACCGCACCGTTGCCTTATCACATCATTGCGCAGCCTATCATTCATAGTCACACCACACATGCTTTGCAAGGTACGAATTTCTACAGCATTTATTCTACTTTCATGCTTCAATTGTCACACACAACCCAACATTCACTTCCATACATAAGCGTAGGCACCAGCACACCATTGTGAACTGCCAGTCGAGCCTTTTTGGACATCAACTGGTTGATCACAACCGTATGTATAGTACCATTCACTTTATTTCCTGCATTTACTCTCCTTTTAACATCATCATTAATATTTCCATGCCTTGTAAATAAACTCCCCCCAAATATGCAGCACAAACTCACTTACTCCACACTCTTATTATTTATTTTCACACCACACACCGATACATGCTCTAAATCCTCTTTCAAACACCTTCGTCTTAATCACATTTATATTCATCCTTTTCATATTTTAAGCTTCATCCAGCACAGTCACCATGTCTTGCAAATATTCTGCTGACGATGCAAGTAGAACTTGATCATCTGCATATAGAAAATATTTGACAGGTAACTCATTCATTCTCAATCCGCACTCATTCTCGTTCAAATCTGTCAGACAACTACCCATGAAGAAGTTGAACAGCCACGGTGACGCTACACAACCCTGTCTAACACCCCTCGGGATGCAGAACCAGTTCGTGTATGCCTCATTTATCCTAACATAAGCACTGGAATCCTTGTATAAACATTTCAGTGCCCGTACCAAGCGCCAGTCAACACCGTACATGGGTAGTGTAGACCACAGTTCTTTCCTCCACACACTGTCATAGGCCTTCTCTAAGTCAACAAAAGCGCAGTAGACTTTCGTGTGCTTTGCCAGATGTTTTTCGGCTATGCACCAGGAGAAGATCTTATCCATACAGCCCACTCCCTCTCTAAATCCTGCCTGCACATCCCATATTTTATCATATGTCACTCTTATCACTCGTAAAACATATTATAAAGATCCGGCACAACAGACTATTGTCACCACCCTTCAGCATTTCGGCAGACACTCTGTCGTACCCTAAAGCTTTTCCAAATTTCATGCCTTTCAGCACTCTTACAATCTCATCTAAGTATTTCTATTTCATTCTCTTCATCTACATCTGAGCTTGAGTCTTCAGAACTGGCATTTGCCCAATTACCCACTCCTGGCACACTAACCTGACAACCAAATAAACTTTCAAAATATCCTTCCAGCGTCACTCCGCCACGAGGCAATCTTACCTGTTTCCAGAACAGCTTAACATTGCATTGGCCCTGAAGTTATCAAAGAATTTCAGAATAAACAGAAACACAATAAATATATACCCTTCCTCATCTAGATAATATGTTAACTTTCAACAGACCTTCACATGCCAAATTAGTGCCCTATCCAATCAACTTGCAAAAATAAAAGCCATTTAAATATAGGTACATAAACCAAAATTAAATAAAAAGAAATCGATTAAGTAATTAGATGTAAATGACTTCATCTGTGATACTGATGGATGACTGATGACGATGAGACGTAATAAATCAGGAAACATTTTCTAGTGATAACAACATGTTACTTGAATATGTAGTACAAATAGGTAGACAAGAAGTACTATTAACTGTAGATAGGTCCTTATTTACCTCCTGGGTCAGAGCTTTAGGGAAGTGTTATTGTAAATGGACTACAAAAAAAATTACTTAGGTAAGTACTTTTAATGAATGATTGATAATATTTTTCCTGTTGCGTTGCATGCGGTTAATTAATTACAAATAAACCCTTTTAGGTAGGACCTACAACTATTGAATTCAACAGTGCGGTTTGCTATGCACCTGTTTCCTTTTACTTAATTGGACTGATTTTCAGTTCCGTTAACTTTTAATATTTTGTTTCTTTCTATATAAATATACATATAATTCTGCCATTTGATTGATGGCTATCTCTAGATAATTTGAAAGATTTTTGAAGAGCCTGGGCTGATCTACCTACTAACAACCAGGTAGGTACCTACCTACTACTTCTTAATTAAAAAGCGGAAGGATCCGCAAGGCCCGTGGCAGAGGCTTACCTATAGCTGTAGCTTTGTTTACTATAATCTGGGGGATG